>CAWUFW010000146.1:0-1463076 GCA_963921515.1 Calotriton arnoldi
TCTTGTACTTCGTTCAGTTACGTATTGCTTTTGCTGAAAACCAGTCAATGTTAGCCTATGAAGGAAATTCAAGTTACCGGTAAGTATGGTTAAAATTACTTTTGAGGATCAGTACTTGGCTGAAAGATGCAGCACTGAGGTCTCTCCTGATAACAGGTGAGTAAATCCGAATTCGTATTTCGGCTGATTTTAGAGGAATATTTTAAAGTTCCAAAACTACACACTTAGAAACTTTTTCAGCAAAAAGCAGGCAATGATCTCCTATGGAAGGAAATTCAAGTTACTGGTAAGTACGGTTAAAATTACTTTTGAGGATCAGTACTGGGCTGAAAGATGCAGCACTGAGGTCTCTCCTGATAACAGGTAAGTAAATCGGAATTCGTATTTCGGCAGATTTTAGAGGAATATTTTAAAGTTCCAAAACTCCACACTTAGAAGAATTTCCAAGTGAAACCAGTCAATGTTAGCCTATGAAGGAAATTCAAGTTACCGGTAAGTACGGTTAAAATTACTTTTCAGGATCAGTACTGGGCTGAAAGATGCAGCACTGAGGTCTCTCCTGATAACAGGTGAGTAAATCGGAATTCGTATTTCGGCTGATTTTAGAGGAATATTTTAAAGTTCCAAAACTCCACACTTAGAAGAATTTCCAAGTGAAACCAGTCAATGTTAGCCTATGGAAGGAAATTCAAGTTACTGGTAAGTACGGTTAAAATTACTTTTCAGGACCAGTACTGGGCTGAAAGATGCAGCACTGAGGTCTCTCCTGATAACAGGTGAGTAAATCAGAATTCGGATTTCGGCTGATTTTAGAGGAATATTTGTATGTTTCAAAAATCAACACTTAGAAACTTTTTCAGCAAAAAGCAGGCAATGATATCCTATGGAAGGAAATTCAAGTTACTGGTAAGTACGGTTAAAATTACTTTTGAGGATCAGTACTGGGCTGAAAGATGCAGCACTGAGGTCTCTCCTGATAACAGGTAAGTAAATCGGAATTCGTATTTCAGCAGATTTTAGAGGAATATTTTAAAGTTCCAAAACTCCACACTTAGAAGAATTTCCAAGTGAAACCAGTCAATGTTAGCCTATGAAGGAAATTCAAGTTACCGGTAAGTACGGTTAAAATTACTTTTCAGGATCAGTACTGGGCTGAAAGATGCAGCACTGAGGTCTCTCCTGATAACAGGTGAGTAAATCGGAATTCGTATTTCGGCTGATTTTAGAGGAATATTTTAAAGTTCCAAAACTCCACACTTAGAAGAATTTCCAAGTGAAACCAGTCAATGTTAGCCTATGGAAGGAAATTCAAGTTACTGGTAAGTACGGTTAAAATTACTTTTCAGGACCAGTACTGGGCTGAAAGATGCAGCACTGAGGTCTCTCCTGATAACAGGTGAGTAAATCAGAATTCGGATTTCGGCTGATTTTAGAGGAATATTTGTATGTTTCAAAAATCAACACTTAGAAACTTTTTCAGCAAAAAGCAGGCAATGATATCCTATGGAAGGAAATTCAAGTTACTGGTAAGTACGGTTAAAATTACTTTTGAGGATCAGTACTGGGCTGAAAGATGCAGCACTGAGGTCTCTCCTGATAACAGGTAAGTAAATCGGAATTTGTATTTCAGCAGATTTTAGAGGAATATTTTAAAGTTCCAAAACTCCACACTTAGAAGAATTTCCAAGTGAAACCAGTCAATGTTAGCCTATGAAGGAAATTCAAGTTACCGGTAAGTACGGTTAAAATTACTTTTCAGGATCAGTACTGGGCTGAAAGATGCAGCACTGAGGTCTCTCCTGATAACAGGTGAGTAAATCGGAATTTGTATTTCGGCTGATTTTAGAGGAATATTTTAAAGTTCCAAAACTCCACACTTAGAAGAATTTCCAAGTGAAACCAGTCAATGTTAGCCTATGGAAGGAAATTGAAGTTACTGGTAAGTACGGTTAAAATTATTTTTCAGGACCAGTACTGGGCTCAAAGATACAGCACTGAGGTCTCTCCTTATAACAGGTGAGTAAATCGGAATTCGTATTACGGCTGATTTTAGAGGAATATTTGCACACTCCCATTCACTACACAGCCCCGGGGAGGTGGTGGTCCCCGGGGCTCTGGGGGTCCGTAACGGACCCCCATATTAAAATGTTTAGTGCCCCGGGGAGGTGGCGGTCCGCGGGGCATGTGGGGGCTTGAGCCCCCCCACACAGGTTTTATAATCTATAAAAAAAAGCCCCGGGAGGTGGTGGTCCCCGGGGCTGCGGGAGGGCTCAGAGCCCTCCCGCACCATTTTTAAAAAAGCCCCGGGGTGGCGGTCCCCGGGGCTTGGGGGCCCTTTGAGGCCCCCACACATTAAATTATCCCCCCCACCATGCCCCCGGGACTTGGGCCACCCGGGGCCACTAGCTATCGAAGCGCGGAGACCGCGCTTCGATTTTTTTCGGCAGGATTCGCGCACCCTGAGCGCATCCTGCCGATTTTAAAAACTTTTTTTATTTTTTGCCCAGGGGGTCCTTTTGGGACCCCCTGAGCAAACCTAGGGGGTCAGGGTGTTTCTACCCTGCCCCCTTTGTGCGCTTTGCGCACTTGTTTCTGTCCCTCAGTTCTACCGAGGGACAAAATGGCTGCCAACATTTCCTGAATCGGAATGTTGACAGCCAGCTGACAGCCAATTAACATGCAGCTCGTGATCGGGACGGTGCGCGCAGGGTGCGCTGAGGGTACGCGGACCCTACTCGGCCATAGATATCACTAACTTTTTACTTTTCATTTTCTCAGCAACTACTGAACGGATTTACACCATTTAACAAAAAAGGTTCTTTCTGAACCAAGAACTACCTCTTTGCCAAATTTGGTGTAATTCCGTTCAGCAGTTCGGGCTGTAGCCGTGTCTAAAGTTTCCTATGGGGAAAACATGTTTTGGGACCCCCCTTTTTTCTCGGCCCCCGCTTGACGAATCCCCCCGAGACTTTCAGGGTAGGAGCGGACCGGAGCGGGCCACAAAGTTTGAAAATTTCGCGAAGATACGTCAACCGGCAAGAGAGTTATTTCAAATAGAATGTCGCGGATTTCCTATGGATAATAGGTTGTAACTATAACTATCTACTGGCGACCGCCAGTAGATAATATATATATATATATATATATATATATATATATATATATATATATATATATATATATATATATATGTGATCAAGGCCTCCTGAAGGCTGAAACGCGTCATGGCGGTGGTGCTGGGTGTATTGATGGAATAAAGAACCTTGCACGAAGTTTCTGGGTCCGTGTTCGTCTTTCCAAAGCTATTGGGAGTATCGGGCGGAGTTCTCTGCATATATATATATATATATATATATTCACTGAAAAAAACCATAGGTTTCAGACACGTTATAGTTAGAAATTAGCATTTAAAAAACCTTTGAAATTCACTGAAAAAACCAAAGGTTTTAGGGACAGTTATAGTTAGTTGGACATTTCACTCGTACAAAACCATAGAAATTCCCCCGTTATAGTTAGTTCAGCTAACTATAACTCGCGCCCGCAATGCACTGCTGATGACGTCACATATTACATCACTCATGACATGGTCAGTGACATCACTGATGACATCACTGATGACATCTCAAATGACATCACTGATGACATCACTGATGACATCATCCAGTGACTGTGTGTTTCTGTAAAGTTTAAATATGTTTAATATATATAGGGAAAGGCGTATTGAAGAATGAGTGGGTGTATAAGTGTCTGAATGAATGATTTAGTATGTGAGTGACTGACTCTACAAGTGAGTGATTAAATGTATCTTACTGAATGCATGGGTTAGTGACTAAACTGTGTGAATGTCTGTATCCGTCTGTCTGTTGGTTAGTAAGCGGCTGCATGAGCTTTCTGAATAGCTACATGAGTGTCTACATGGGTTATTGATTGATTGTCTGAGTATCTGTATGGGTGCCTGAGTGTTTGTGTGGGTGGGGTGTGTGTGACTCTGTGCATAGATGTGTGAGTTGGTGATTCACTGGGTGCATGGTTTCAAGAGTGCATCTGTGATGGACTGTATGGGTGGGTGAGTGTGTGTATGGGTGTGTTAGTGATTGAATGTATATCTCAGTGGTACATGTGTGAGTAACTACATATGTGAAAGGCAGTATATATGTGTGTTGGAGTATATAAATGGCTATAAGTGAGAGTGTGTGATTGTGAGAGTGGCTGTATGGATGAGTGTGTACTTGTATCAGTGATTGTATAAGAGCATAAGAATGTGCTAGTATTTGTATGAGTAAGTGAGCTGGTGTGTGTATAACTGTATAGGTGAGTAAATGGGTGTGTGATTAAGTTTTTTGCATGACTGACTAGGTGTGTGAGTACCTCTATGGATGAGTGGCGGTGTGTGAGTGTTTATATAGGTGTATGAGTGCATATGATAGTCCTGTACTGAGTGACTAAGTATGAGTGACTGTACGGGTGAGTGAGTGGATGTGTGTGTAGACCTAAGAATCAGTGAGTGGGTATGTAGTTTTTGGTGTTGGAGTGTCTATGGTTTTGAGAATGGCAGTCTGTAATTTAGAGTGGGTGTATCAAAAGTTATATTAGGGTGTGAGAAGATGCATGAAATTATCACATGGATGATGTCATCAGCGATGTCATTTGAGATGTCATCAGTGATGTCATCAGTGATGTCACTGACCATGTCATGAGTGATGTAATATGTGACGTCATCAGCAGTGCATTGCGGGGCGCGAGTTATAGTTAGCTGAACTAACTATAACGGGGGAATTTCTATGGTTTTGTACGAGTGAAATGTCCAACTAACTATAACTGTCCCTAAAACCTTTGGTTTTTTCAGTGAATTTCAAAGGTTTTTTAAATGCTAATTTCTAACTATAACGTGTCTGAAACCTATGGTTTTTTCAGTGAATTTCAAAGGTTTTTTAAATGCTAATTTCTAACTATAACGTGCCTGAAACCTATGATTTTTTAAGTGAATTTCAAAGGTTTTTTAAATGCTAGTTTCTAACTATGCCTACAGAGGTAGGACATGTGAAGAAAGAAGAAAAAACGCACAGAAAGAAGCAAAAGATGTGCAGAAAGAACCAACAGAGGAGCAGAAAGTGGCCTTGTTGCAAAATCATCCTGTGCCCACAACTTTTCCAGACGGGTACTGGTGGTAACTGACTCTGACTAACCAGAGCCAGTGCTATGCTAAAAGACACTTAGAATACAGTGAAAACACCTACATACACTAGGGAACACTATGCGTTGGGGTACCCCTGTGATTAGCATGACCTCCTCTGCAAGTCCCTAGTACATAATAGGGCAGGGGGATTAAAACTACCTCTTAAAACGCGCTACAGGGCGCGTTTGCACAGTGGTGAAGGGAGGGGGCCTGAGGTGACATGTGTGCAAACGCACTCCGTGGCGCGTTTTAAGTTGCAGGATTAAGTCCCCTTGAATTCTGAGGGTCCCTGGGGCCCAACTAGCCCCCAGGTACCTACAGTTAGGACCACAGAGCTGAGTTGCAGAGAGGCGTTCCGAGGCCACGCACCTTTTTCACCTCTCTGCAACGCAACTCTGTTGTGCTTACTGAAGGTACCTGGTGGGCTATTTGGCCCCCAGGGTCCCTCAGGATTCAAAGGGAATTAATTCCCCAACTTAAAACGCACCACAGGGCGTGTTTGCGCACATGTCACCTGAGGCCCCGCCCCCTCCCTTCACCACTGTGCAAACGCGCCCCGTGGTGCGTTTTAAGTTGGGGGATTAGGTCACCTTGAATCCTGAGGGTCCCTGGGGTCCAACTAGCCCACTAGGTACTTCCAGTAAGCACCACAGGCCTGCGTTGCAACGCCTGTAACAAATTGTGCAGTTGTGTTTAGGTAGTGAAGAGGGTGGTGCTGGGGGTAGTGTTTTAGGGTTTAGGGTAGTGCAGTGGTGTTTGTGTAGTGTAGGGGGTCATGCTGGGGGTAGATTTAGGGTTTAGGGTAGTGCAGTGGTGTTTGGGTAGTGTAGGGAGTCGTGCTGGGGGGAGTGTTTTAGGGTTTAGGGTAGTGCAGTGGTGTTTGGGTAGTGTAGGGGGTCGTGCTGGGGGTAGTGTTTTAGGGTTTAGGGTAGTGCAGTGGTGTTTGTGTAGTGTAGGGGGTAGTGTTTTAGGGTTTAGGGTAGTGCAGTGGTGTTTGTGTAGTGTAGGAGGTCGTGTTTTAGGGTTTAGGGTAGTGCAGTGGTCTTTGGGTAGTGTAGGGAGTCGTGCGGGGGTAGTGTTTTAGGGTTTAGGGTAGTGTAGGGGGTCATGCGGGGGGTAGTGTTTTAGGGATTAGGGTAGTGCATTGGTGTTTGGGTAGTGTATCGGTCATGCGGGGGGTAGTGTTTTAGGGTTTAGGGCAGTGCAGTGGTGTTCAGGTAGTGTAGGGGGTCGTGCTGGGGGAGTGTTTTAGGGTTTAGGGCAGTGCAGTGGTGTTCGGGTAGTGTAGGGGGTCGTGCTGGGGGGAGTGTTTTAGGGTTTAGGGCAGTGCAGTGGTGTTCGGGTAGTGTAGGGGGTCGTGCTGGGGGAGTGTTTGAGGGTTTAGGGCAGTGCAGTGGTGTTCGGGCAGTGTAGGGGGTTGTGCTGGGGCTGGTGTTTCAGGGTTTAGGGCAGTGCAGTGGTGTTCGGGCAGTGTAGGGGGTCATGCTGGGGCTGGTGTTTCAGGGTTTAGGGCAGTGCAGTGGTGTTCGGACAGTGTAGGGGGTCTTGCTGGGGCTGGTGTTTCAGAGTCTAGGGCAGTGCAGTGGTGTTCGGGCAGTGTAGGGGTCTTGCTGGGGCTGGTGTTTCAGGGTTTAGGGCAGTGCAGTGGTGTTCTGGTAGTGTAGGGGGTCGTGCTGGGGGTGGTGTTTCAGGGTTTAGGGCAGTGCAGTGGTGTTTGGGCAGTGTAGGGGGTCATGCTGGGGCTAGTGTTTCAGGGTTTAGGGCAGTGCAGTGGTGTTCCAGCAGTGTAGGAGGTCGTGCAGGGGGTGGTGTTTCAGGGTTTAGGGCAGTGCAGTGGTGTTCGGGCAGTGTAGGGGGTCATGCTGGGGGTGGTGTTTCAGGGTTTAGGGCAGTGCAGTGGTGTTCGGGCAGTGTAGGGTGTCGTGCTGAGGGGTGGTGTTTCAGGTTTTAGTGCAGTGCAGTGGTGTTCGGGCAGTGTAGGGGGTCGTGCAGGGGGTGGTGTTTCAGGGTTTAGGGCAGTGCAGTGGTGTTTGGGCAGTGTAGGGGGTCATGCAGGCAGTGGTGTTTCAGGGTTTAGGGCAGTGCAGTGGTGTTCGGCCAGTGTAGGTGGTCTTGCTGGGGGTGGTGTTTCAGGCTTTAGTGCAGTGGTGTTCGGGCAGTGTAGGGGGTCTTGCTGGGGGTGGTGTTTCAGGGTTTAGGGCAGTGCAGTGGTGTTCGGGCAGTGTAGGGGGTCTTGCTGGGGCTGGTGTTTCAGGGTTTAGGGCAGTGCAGTGGTGTTCGGGCAGTGTAGGGGGTCGTGCTGGGGCTGGTGTTTGAGGGTTTAGGGTAGTGCAGTGGTGTTCGGGCAGTGTAGGGGGTCGTGCTGGGGCTGGTGTTTCAGGGTTTAGGGCAGTGCAGTGTATTTCGGGCAGTGTAGGCGGTCGTGCTGGGTCTGGTGTTTCAGGGTTTAGGGCAGTGCAGTGGTGTTCGGGCAGTGTACGGGGTTGTGCTGGGGCTGGTGTTTCAGGGTTTAGGGCAGTGCAGTGGTGTTCGGGCAGTGTAGGGGGTCGTGCTGGGGGTGGTGTTTCAGGGTTTAGGGCAGTGCAGTGGTGTTTGGGCAGTGTAGGGGGTCGTGCTGGGGCTGGTGTTTCATGGTTTAGGGCAGTGCAGTGGTGTTCGGGCAGTGTAGGGGGTCGTGCTGGGGGTGGTGTTTCAGGGTTTAGGGCAGTGCAGTGGTGTTCGGGCAGTGTAGGGGTCATGCTGGGGGTGGTGTTTCAGGGTTTAGGGCAGTGCAGTGGTGTACGGGCAGTGTAGGGGGTCTTGCTGGGGGTGGTGTTTCAGGGTTTAGGGCAGTGGTGTTCGGGCAGTGTAGGGGGTCTTGCTGGGGGTAGTGTTTCGGGGTTTAGGGCAGTGCAGTGGTGTTCGTACAGTGTAGGGGGTCGTGCTGGGGGTGGTGTTTCAGGGTTTAGGGCAGTGCAGTAGTGTTCGGGCAGTGTAGGGGATCGTGCAGGGGGTGGTGTTTCAGGGTTTAGGGCAGTGCAGTGGTGTTCGGGCAGTGTAGGGGGTTATGCTGGGGGTGGTGTTTCAGGGTTTAGGGCAGTGCAGTGGTGTTCGGGCAGTGTAGGGGGTCATGCAGGGGGTGGTGTTTCAGGGTTTAGTGCAGTGCAGTGGTGTTCGGGCAGTGTATGGGTCGTGCTGGGGCTGGTGTTTCAGGGTTTAGTGCAGTGCAGTGGTGTTCGGGCAGTGTAGGGGGTCTTGCTGAGGGTGGTGTTTCAGGGTTTAGGGCAGTGCAGTGGTGTTCGGGCAGTGTAGGGGGTCTTGCTGGGGGTAGTGTTTCAGGGTTTAGGGCAGTGCAGTGGTGTTCGGGCAGTGTAGGGGTTCTTGCTGGGGGTAGTGTTTCAGGGTTTAGGGCAGTGCAGTGGTGTTCGTGCAGTGTAGGGGGTCGTGCTGGGGATGGTGTTTCAGGGTTTAGGGCAGTGCAGTGGTGTTCGGGCAGTGTAGGGGGTCGTGCAGGGGGTGGTGTTTCAGGGTTTAGGGCAGTGCAGTGGTGTTCGGGCAGTGTAGGGGGTCGTGCTGGGGGTGGTGTTTCAGGGTTTAGGGCAGTGCAGTGGTGTTCGGGCAGTGTAGGGGGTCGTGCTGGGGGTGGTGTTTCAGGGTTTAGGGCAGTGGTGTTCGGGCAGTGTAGGGGGTCTTGCTGGGGGTGATGTTTCAGGGTTTAGGGCAGTGCAGTGGTGTTCGGGCAGTGTAGGAGGTCTTGCTGGGGGTAGTGTTTCAGGGTTTAGGGCAGTGCAGTGGTGTTCGGGCAGTGTAGGGGTCATGCTGGGGGTGGTGTTTCAGGGTTTAGGGCAGTGCAGTGGTGTTCGGGCAGTGTAGGGGGTCGTGAAGGGGATGGTGTTTCAGGGTTTAGGGCAGTGCAGTGGTGTTCAGGCAGTGTAGGGGGTCGTGCTAGGGTATGTGTTTCAGGGTTTAGGGCAGTGCAGTGGTGTTCGGGCAGTGTAGGGGGTCGTGCAGGGGCTGGTGTTTCAGGGTTTAGGGCAGTGCAGTGGTGTTCGGGCAGTGTAGGGGGTCATGCTGGGGGTAGTGTTTTAGGGTTTAGGGTAGTGCAGTGGTGCTTGTGCAGTGTAGGGGGTCGTGCTGGGGGTAGTGTTTTAGGGTTTAGGGTAGTGCAGTGGTTTTTGTGTAGTGTAGGGGGTCATGTTTTAGGGTAGTGCAGTGCTATTTGGGTAGTGTAGGGGGTCATGCTGGGGGTAGTGTTTTAGGATTTAGGTTAGTGCAGTGGTGTTTGGGTAGTGTAGGGGGTCGTGCTGGGGGTAGTGTTTTAGGGTTTAAGGTAGTGCAGTGGTGTTTGTGTAGTGTAGGGGGTCATGCTGGGTGTAGTGTTTTAGGTTTTAGGGTAGTGCAGTGGTGCTTGTGTAGTGTAGGGGTCGTGCTGGGGGTAGTGTTTTAGGGTTTAGGGTAGTGCAGTGGTGTTTGTGTAGTGTAGGGGGTCATGTTTTAGGGTAGTGTAGTGGTGTTTGGGTAGTGTAGGGGGTCGTGCTGGGGGTAGTGTTTTAGGATTTAGGTTAGTGCAGTGGTGTTGGGGTAGTGTTTTAGGGTTTAGGGTAGTGCAGTGGTGTTTGTGTAGTATAGGGGGTCATGCTGGGGGTAGTGTTTTAGGGTTTAGGATAGTGCAGTGGTGCTTGTGTAGTGTAGGGGGTCGTGCTGGGGTAGTGTTTTAGGGTTTAGGGTAGTGCAGTGGTGTTTTTGTAGTGTAGGGGGTCATGTTTTAAGATGCAACGCTCCAATACCTGACCAGTCTGCACTACATAAAACTGCAAAAAAACTAAAAATAAAAGTGTTTTGCACACTTTTGTCATTGGGCTATATGTGGGCTACATCTGGGTAATATTTGTGCTACATTTGGGCTCTTTTTTCACTGGTGGCCATCTTGGAAGACTTCTTTGTTATGAAGTTTCCTAATTTCCTCATTTACTGCAGTCTCCTCAGTAGGAAATGCTTTCAGTTTTTTACTTTGATTCCATCAAGAAGGCATTCAGATGTGTCACACATTTGCCATAAATTCAGAATGTTATTACTCTAGTTGTTCATTAGATCACTGTAGTAAAGCTACTGCTCACCAAGGAGTTAACTGGAAGTCTACTGCTGGTATTGAAAGTGATTGTTTCAGTTTGCATGTCAGAATTTTCTAATGAAATAGAAGAGGATTTGAGATCTCACTTAAAACATGCACTAAATTTTCTTTTTGCAGCACTAACCATAATTTCTATGGCAAAATGAACCCCCTCATTTTGTTCCTTTTTAAATTAAATGTTTTAAGTGTTACCAGTTTATTCCAATCAAGATGGCTTCAGGTGTGCCATAGTTTTGTCATAAGTAAGGCTGTTAGCACTCTAGTTGTTCTTTAGAACACTCTGGGAAGCTGCAGTAGAACATAAAGGCATCAACTGACAGGCTGCTCCTGTTGAAATATAACAGGAAGATATTTGAGATCTCACTTAAAACATGTCCTAATTTTTCTTTCTACAGCACTAACCATAATTTCTATGGCAAAATGAACCCCCTCATTTTGTTCCTTTTTAAATTAAATGTTTTAAGTGTTACCAGTTTATTCCAATCAAGATGGCTTCAGGTGTGCCATACTTTTGTCATAAGTAAGACTGTTAGCGCTCTAGTTGTTCTTTAGAACACTCTGGGAAGCTGCAGTAGAACACAAAGGCATCAACTGACAGGCTGCTCCTGTTGAAATATAACAGGAAGATATTTGAGATCACACTTGAAACATGTCCTAATTTTTCTTTCTACAGCACTAACCATAATTTCTATGACAGAATGAACCCCATCATTTTGTTCCTTTTTAAATTAAATGTTTTAAGTGTTACCAGTTTATTCCAATCAAGATGGCTTCAGGTGTGCCATACTTTTGTCATAAGTAAGGCTGTTAGCACTCTAGTTGTTCTTTAGAACACTCTGGGAAGCTGCAGTAGAACACAAAGGCATCAACTGACAGGCTGCTCCTGTTGAAATATAACAGGAAGATATTTGAGATCACACTTGAAACATGTCCTAATTTTTCTTTCCAGAGCACTAACCATAATTTCTATGACAAGATGAACCCCATCATTTTGTTCCTTTTTAAATTAAATGTTTTAAGTGTTACCAGTTTATTCCAATCAAGATGGCTTCAGGTGTGCCATACTTTTGTCATAAGTAAGGCTGTTAGCACTCTAGTTGTTCTTTAGAACACTCTGGGAAGCTGCAGTAGAACACAAAGGAATCAACTGACAGTCTCTGCCCTTGTTGGATGTTCATGTTTTACTGAGAATGTCAGACTTCATTCTCACATGACTGAGAAAGATAATGTGAATTTACAGAAAATATGCTCTCATTTTAGCTTCTGGGGCACCTTCCAAAACTGTATGGGACAAGCATGTGAAAATAGTTTTCTCTCAAACATGATTCATGATATCCCAGCAGAAGATTTTTCACAGGGTAAAATCACCTTAGAACACACCACAATTCCTGAAATTAGTATGGTACCATCAACAAATGAATTCTAATGTAACTAAAGTCTGTTATCACCCTTTATAGTTCTCCTTTTGGTAACCCTCAAAATCTTCGATTCACTACAATGCATTTCAATGGTACTATCATTTATATTGGTCCCAAGATGGCTGCCAGCAATTCCAGGATGAAGTGCTGACAGCCAATCAGATCTCACGATGACATGTGTGGTTAGGCTCCGCCCAGATATATATGTGTTTTTACTTTTGATTTTCTCAGCAACTACTGAACGGATTTACACCATTTAACAAAAAGGGTTCTTTTTGAACCAAGAACTACCTTTTTGCCAAATTTGGTGTAATTCCGTTCAGCAGTTCGGGCTGTAGCCTTGCATAAAGTTTCCTATGGGAAATTGATTTTTTGACTCTTATTTTTTAATTTCTCCGCAACTACTGAACGGATTTACACCATTTAACAAAAAGGGTTCTTTCTGAACCAAGAACTACCTCTTTGCCAAATTTGGTGTAATTCCGTTCAGCAGTTCGGGCTGTAGCCGTGTCTAAAGTTTCCTATGGGAAAATGAATGGGGAAAACACGTTTTGGGACCCCCCTTTTTCTCGGCCCCCGCTTGACGAATCACCCTGAGACTTTCAGGGTAGGAGCGGACCGGAGCGGGCCATAAAGTTTGAAAATTTCGCGAAGATTCGTCAACCGACGCAAGAGTTATTTCAAATAGAATGTCGCGGATTTCCTATGGAAAATAGGTCCTAACTATAACTATCTACTGGCGACCGCCAGTAGATAATATATATATATATATATTGTCATGGACATTGAATCGCTTTATACAAGCATTAATCACTCGAATGGCTTGAATGCAACTCAACACTTCTTGGAGAACAGGGATATTAATATGAAGGAACATAATGATATGCTGTTGGAAATAATTGAACTATGTTTAATGACTAACTATTTTTTATTTCAGAATGAAATACACCATCAAGTGCGTGGTGTGGCGATGGGGGCATGTTTCTCCCCCAGTTATTCATGTTTGCATGTAGGCTGGTGGGAGAAGCATGTCCTCAGAACCGAACACCGGCACTGGTGTAGTCATATAGTTCATTATTGGCGCTACATCGATGACATATGTTTGGTCTGGAATGGCACAAAGGAGGAGGCTGTGAAGTTTGTGAGTGATATAAACTTAAATGATTTGAATTTGAGGTTCACAGCCTCCATAGATAGCTCCAGTGTCGAATTTCTTGATGTTCTGCTGTATATACAGGAAGATGTGTTACATACGAAGTTACACAGAAAAACCACCGCTGGTAACTCGATTTTACATGCAGAAAGCGCACATCCTCGCCATTTAATCAACAGCATACCATATGGTGAATTCATTCGGATTCGGAGAATCTGTAGTTCTGAAGCTGTCTCTATTGAATGTCAGAGGGAATCATTCTGTAGATTTCTTGATAGGGGCTATAAGAAACATGTTTTAACTTTAGCATTGAATAAAGCCAATAGCTTGCAAAGAGATGTGTTGCTTCAGCCTAAATGCAAAAATACTGCTAACAAAAATCCATTGAATGAAGGGGTACATGCTATTCGTTTAATAACTACATTCAGTGCACAAGAGGATACCATACGTAAGATTATTTATTCAGAATGGCCTATTGTATTGACCTATAACATTCTTGGTCCTATTCTCCCTAGTCTGCCTGCTATCACTTTTAGAAGGGCTCCCTCTATGAGGGATGCACTTGTGAAACCAATGTTAGAGGTTAGGCCCAAAGGTACCTGGCTGTCTAAAAAGGGTTTTTTTAAATGTAATTCCTGCCGTGCTTGCACGTTTGCTAAGAACGGCACCCATTATAAGACAGCATTTAGTGAGAGGGAGATAGCCATTCAAGAATATCTTACTTGCCGCACTGAATATGCCATTTATAAATTGAAATGCACTTGTAACCTAGAATATGTTGGCAGTACCAAACTCCCAGTACATAAACGCATCCTACAGCACATAAGGGCAATTGTGAATTCTGACCATAACTATCCGGTCGCCAGACATTTTAAATCAGTTCACGACAACAAACTGAAGGATCTGGAATACACAGTTTTAGGGTCAGTTCCAAACCCCGGACGGGGAGGAAATCGAAATAAGCTATTAAGGCAACGTGAATCACATTTCATTCTAGCTCTCGACACTAGAGTCCCTAATGGTTTGAATATGAGTGAGGATTTGCATAATTTTTTATAACTTTTTATGATGCTAATTTAAGTTTCTTCACTCATTTGTAGGATGCGTATTCTGCTTGTGTAGCGATTTCATCATGTGTCTGGATTTATTCATTTAATTTTATGCTTACTGACATTGTGTTTTTATCTGTGAACTTGATACTATGTGTTGCACTTGCACTTTATGATCATTTAGGCTTAAATGATTTAGGGTTTTTCCCCAAGCTGCTAGTGAACCAGTATTTTGCACAGCGCGATTTTGCACTTTTATCACTTTGCACTTATTTTTAATACAGACTTTTTAACTTTTTGGGCATTAAGTTGAGTTATTTGTTGACCTGGCATTTGGTACAACTTAATTTTATCCAGTTTGATTTTTTTAGTAGCCGGTCATTAGAAATTTGACTGTTTGAGATATTTGTTTGCATTAGCACTTTAATATGTAATAATTAATATATGCTGCTATATCAACTGGTGTACCATTTGTATACAAATGCTTCAAATTGATTGTCTAGGTTTCTTTACATGCCTGTAATGTTTAGAGATGATTTCATTGATTTCTAGTCACATCATGTTTCCACGATATTATTTGTAGAGAGGTGTAATTTCTTTTGTCATTTTTATTGGGCACTTGCCCATGATTTGATGAAAATGATTTTAAACTTTATTCTGGTTGATATATGAGTGGTTTTACTAAATTGATTACATTGCTAAAAACTGTATTTTGGATGTATTTTTACCACCCTTATGAAGAGTTTTTTCATCATACTCTTTCTTAGTGTATTGACATGATTATTTATGTATTTTAACAGTGGATTTTGATTGTGACAATGCCATAGTCTGTTTTTTACACAACTGAGCCAGGCGAGTTTGTGTTTACAGGTGGTTGTGCACATTTTCACGTTTTTT
Source organism: Calotriton arnoldi (assembly GCA_963921515.1). Classification (NCBI taxonomy): domain Eukaryota; kingdom Metazoa; phylum Chordata; class Amphibia; order Caudata; family Salamandridae; genus Calotriton; species Calotriton arnoldi. The sequence goes on from CAWUFW010000146.1 coordinate 14,804, forward strand.
TTAATAAAATCGTCACTAAGAGGAGACGCATCATGTGATCAAGCTCCCAGTGAGGAGCGAAACGCGTCATGGCAGGCACTGTTCCTGTGGTGATTTTTGGTTTTTATCTCCAATAAATTTGACACTGCTTCTCCCACCTATGTTGTGTGGGAGTCCGTGATTTCCTGAACTGTATTGAGGTCCGTGCCTGGTGTTCCGCAGGATTGCGGACAGGACTTTCGTTTTCATATATATATATATATATATATATATATATATATATATATATATATATATATATATATTATCTACTGGCGGTCGCCAGTAGATAGTTATAGTTAGGACCTATTTTCCATAGGAAATCCGCAACATTCTATTTGAAATAACTCTTGCGCCGGTTGACGAATCTTAGCGAAAGCTTCCAACTTGTTGGGCGCTCCGCTCCTACCCTGAAAGTCTCGGGTTGATTCGTCAGCGGGGGCCGAGAAAGGGGTCCCAAAACGCGTTTTCCCCATTCATTTTTCCATAGGATTCTTTCATCGCAGCTACAGCCCGAACTGCTGAACGGAATTACACCAAATTTGGCAAAGAGGTAGCCCTTGGTTCAGTGTCGTGCCTTTTGCTTAAATGGTGTAAATCCGTTCAGTAGTTCCTGAGAAAATCAAAAGTAAAGTCACATATATATCTATGGCCGAGTAGGGTCCGCGTATCCTGAGCGCACCCTGCGCGCACCGTCCCGATCACGAGCTGCATGCTAATTGACTGTCAAGCGGCTGTCAACACTCCAAATCAGGAAGTGTTGGCAGCCATTTTGTCCCTCGGTAGAACCGAGGGACAGAAACAAGTGCGCAAAGCGCAAAAAGAGGGAAACCTGCTCTCGCTTCAATGAAGCAAAGCAGAATTGCTTTTCCATAAGGGGAGCTGCATGTCAGCAGCTCCCCTTATGGAAAGCAATGCCGGCTCCCGTAGGACGCGGGAGCCGGCGGGACTGTGGGGGATTGGGGACCCCCACAGTCCCCAACCAGAGGCCAGGCCCCGGGGGATGGGGTCCCCGGGGCCATTAGTGGCCCGGGAGGGGGGCCAAGCAGCCCCCCTTCCCCAACATTTTTTTTTTTTAAAAAGGGCAAGGCCGGCCCCGGGGGATGGGGTCCCCGGGTCCTTAAATAGCCTGAGGAGGGGTGCCACGCAGCCCCCCTCCAAAGATTTTAATAAAAAAAAAAAAGAGGGCATGCCTCGGGGGATGGGGTCCCCGAGGCCAATAGAGGCCCAGGGAAGGGGGGCCACGCGGCCCCCTTCCCGTTTTTTTTTATTACAAAAAAAAGAAAATCCTCAGGCCTTGGGGGATGGGGTCCCCGGGGCCAAAAGTGGCCGAGGGAAGGGGGCCACGCAGCCCCCCTCCCATACAAAAAAAAAAGAAAAAAATACAAAAGGCCGGCATCGTGCCGGAGGCCCGCCCACTTCCTTTACCACTCTGCAAACGCGCCCCTGGCGCGTTTGCAGAGGGGAACAATTCCCCTTGAATACTGGGGGTCCCTGGGGGCCAACTAGCCCACCAGGAACCTCCAGTATGCGTCAGGGCTGCGTTGCAGAGAGGTGTACAGAGGCCACGCCCCTTTTTACACCTCTCTGCAACGCAGCTCTGTGGCGCTTTTTGGAGGTACATGGTGGGCTAGTTGGACTCCAGCGACCCTCAGGATTCAAGGGGACTTAATCCCCCAACTTAAAACGCGCCACGGGGCGCGTTTGCACAGTGGTGAAGGGAGGGGGCGGGGCTTCAGGAGACATGTGTGCAAACAGGCCCCGTGGCGCGTTTTAAGATGGGGAATTAAATCCCCTTCAATCCTGAGGGTCCCTGGGGGCCAACTAGCCCACCAGGTACGTCCAGAAAGCGCCACAGAGCTGCGTTTCAGAGAGGTGCAAAAAGGGGCGTGGCCTCTGAACACCTCTCTGCAATGCAGCTCTCTGGCGCATACTGGAGGTATCTGGTGGGCTAGTTGGCCCCTAGGGACCCTCGGGATTGAGGAGGAATTAATTCTCCAACTTAAAACGCGCCACAGGGCGTGTTTGCAGACATGTCACCTCAGGCCCCGCCCCCTCCCTTCACCATTGTGCAAATATTCCTCTAAAATCAGCCGAACTACGAATTCCGATTTACTCACCTGTTATCAGGAGAGACCTCAGTGCTTCATCTTTGAGCCCAGTACTGATCCTCAAAAGTAATTTTAACCATACTTACCAGTAACTTGAATTTCCTTCCATAGGCTAACATTGACTGGTTTCACTTGGAAATTCTTCTAAGTGTGGAGTTTTGGAACTTTATAATATTCCTCTAAAATCAGCCGAACTACGAATTCCGATTTACTCACCTGTTATCAGGAGAGAACCCAGTGCTGCATCTTTTAGCCCAGCACTGACCCTGAAAAGGAATTCTAACCGTACTTACCAGTAACTTGTATTTCCTTCCATAGGAATCCATTGTCTGGTTTTCAGCAGAAAAGTTTCAAAGTGTCGATTTTCACAAACTACAAATATTCCTGAAAAATCGCCTGTATGACTTAAACGCATTCTTTAAACTGTTTACAGGAGATGCACCAGTGCTGGATCCAGGATCCACCACTGAGTAAGAAAAAGTAACGATAACACTACTTACCTGCTAAGTGAATTTCCTCCCATAGGATAACATTGGTGATTCTATGTGAAAAAGTTTCTAAGTGTCAACTTTTAAAATACAATAATATTCCTTAAAAATCACTACTGTAACCAAAACGCTTTTACTCAACTGTTTACAGCAGATGTCCCAGGACTGAATCTAGGATCCAGTCCTGTGGTTAGTAAAGTAATCCATAAAGTAACTAATTGCATTTAACTAGAAATTCACATTGAGCTCAATCTTGCATTGTTTGAAATTGTGTTGCCCATTGCAACAACTGTAACTACTGTACTTAAAAGTCTATTGCCTATTTGCAAAGTATTTAAACTAAAGTAATTCATTCTGAGAAAGTATATTTTGTAATGTAATGTATAATGTAATTACAATGTAATTTAAAAAATAAAATATCTAAAAATGAATAGTTTAAAAAAATGTAGTAAATCAGTATCAAAAAAATAAATATAACAATTAATACATTTAAAAATTGTCATTTACAAAACCTTTGAAATTCACTGAAAAAAACCATAGGTTTCAGACATATTATAGTTAGGAATTAGCATTTAAAAAACCTTTGAAATTCACTGAAAAGACCATAGGTTTTAGGGACAGTTATAGTTAGAAATTAGCATTTAAAAAACTTTTGAAATTCACTGAAAAAACCATAGGTTTCAGACACGTTATAGTTAGAAATTAGCATTTAAAAAACCTTTGAAATTCACTGAAAAAACCATAGGTTTTAGGGAAAGTTATAGTTAGTTGGACATTGCACTCGTACAAAACCCGTGAAATTCCCCGTTATAGTTAGTTCAGCTAACTATAACTCGCGCCCCGCAATGCACTGCTGATGACGTCACATATTACATCACTCATGACATGGTCAGTGACATCACTGATGACATCACTGATGACATCTCAAATGACATCACTGATGACATCACTGATGACATCATCCACGTGATAATCTGATGCACCTCCTCACACCCTAATATAACCTTTGATACACCCACTCTAAATTACAGACTGCCATTTGCAAAACCATAGACACTCCAACACCAATAACTACATACCCACTCACTGATTCTTAGGTCTACACACAGATCCACTCACTCACCCATACAGTCACTCATACTTACGGTCACTCAGTACAGGACTATCATATGCACTCATACTCCTATATAGACACTCAAACACCGCCACTCATCCATAGAGGTACTCCCACACCTAGTCAGTCATGCAAATAATTAAACACACTGCCATTTACTCACCTATACAGTTATACACACACCAGCTCACTTACTCATACAAATACTAGCACATTCTCACGCTCTTATACAATCACTGATACAAGCACACACTCATCCATACAGTCACTCTCACAATCACACACTCTCGCTTATAGCTATTTATATACTCCAACACACATATATACTGCCCTTCACATATGTAGTTACTCACACATGTACCACTGGGACATACATTCACTCACTAACACACTCTTACACACACTTACCCACCCATACAGTCTATCACAGATGCACTCTTGAAACCATCCACCCAGTGAATCACCCACTCACACATCTATGCACAGAGTCACACACACCCCACTCACACAAACACTCAGGCACCCATACAGATACTCAGACAACCAGTCATATAGTCACTCATGTAGCTATTCACAAACCCATGCAGCCACTTACACAGCAACAGACAGACGGATACAGACATTCACCCAGTTTAGTCACTAACCCATGCATTCAGTAAGATACGTTTAATTACTCACTTATAGAGTTAGTCACGCACCTACTAAATCATCCATACAGACACTTATACACCCACTCATTCTTCAATACGCCTTTCCCTATATATATTAAAAATATTTAAACTTTACAGAAACACACAGTCACTGGATGATGTCATCAGTGATGTCATTTGAGATGTCATCAGTGATGTCATCAGTGATGTCACTGACCATGTCATGAGTGATGTAATATGTGACGTCATCAGCAGTGCATTGCGGGGCGCGAGTTATAGTTAGCTGAACTAACTATAACGAGGGAATTTCACGGGTTTTGTACGAGTGCAATGTCCAACTAACTATAACTTTCCCTAAAACCTATGGTTTTTCAGTGAATATATATATATATATATACCAAGGTGTATGGGTTAATCAGTGTGTGTATGAGTGCCTACATGGATGATTCAGTGGGTGCGTGACTGATTGTATAAGCAAGTGTATTAGGTGTCTCAGTGAATGTATGGGTGAGTGACTAGATTGTGTGAATGTCTGTATCAGTCTGTCAGTTGGTGTCTAAGTGGCTGTATTGGTGTACGTGAGTTTCTGTATGGGAGAGTGATTGATTGTCTGAGTACCTACCTGTATGGCTGTATGAGTGACTCGGTGGGTGGGTGAAGGGGTGTGTGACTGCCTGTATGGATGAGTGAATGGGTGAGTCATTGGCTGTATGTGTAAGTGAGTGTGTGTTTGAAGGGCTGTATGGGTGAGTGACTGTGTTTATGCCTGTGTTGGTGAGTGAGTGCATGTGTCAGTGGTGTATGGGTGAGTAACTGGGTATGTGAAAGGCAGTATAGGTGAGTTATGGGGTATGTGAGTGACTCTATGGGTGAGTGAGTGAATTTGAGAGTGGCTGTATAGGTGAGTATGTGCTTGTGTCAGTAACTGTATCGGTGAGTGACTATGTGTTAGTATCTGTTTGCGTAAGTGAGTGAGTGTGTCTGTAACTGTGTGGGTGAGTAAGTGGCTGTGTGATTGACTGTATGGGTGAGTAGGTGTGTGACTAACTCTATGGGTGACTGACTCAGTGTGTGAGTGGCTGCATGAGTGGATATGTCAGTGGCTATATTAGTGAGTGAGTGGATGTGTGAGTACCTGTATGGGTGAGTGAGTGGATGTGTGTGTTGATCTATGAACCAGTTACTAGCTGTGTAAGTACTGGTACGGGTGTGTGAATGGGTTTGAGAATGGTAGTGTGAAAGTTGGAGTAGGTGTATGAAAGGTTATATGGAGGTGTGAGTGGGTGTGTCAGAAATTCTGTGGATGATGTCATCATTAATGTCAGTGATGTCATTTGAGATGTCATCATTGATGTCATCAGTGGTGTCATGAGTGATGTAATATGTGAGGTCATAAGCAGTGCATTGTGGGGGTGCGAGTTATAGTTAGCTCAACTATAACTGCTGAGTGAAATTTCACTCTAACTATAACTTCCCTGTAACCTTTGGTTTTTTCAGTGATCTTCTAAGTTTTTTTAAATTATATTTCTTAACTATAGCGGCCCTGTAACCTTTGGTTTGTCAGTGAATTTCTATGGTTTTTAACTAGCAATGTGACTATAAGTACTATAGTTATCAAAATGCAAATAGGATATATCTGTCTGTTCTGCACATGATGCTTAGACATTTAAAACATTGTCATTTTTAAAGGCATTACTCATGTTAACTTTCAAGAGGACTAACACCTTAAACACATACCCTCTGCCAGATAGAGTTCATCTGATATGTTTTTTTCACATCACTGTGATACTCTTTTTAATCAAAATCCCATATACATCTTCATTTCTAATGTATATTTTTTATATAATTAAAAAGTTATATACATACCAGTGAATTGAGCTCGGAGATTATATTGTTCTTTTAGCTCTTTCTGGATAGTTTTGACACTGTTAATATTTGTAAAAGGTAAGCACAAGAGTGGTACACCACTCTCATAGAAAACAACTATAAAATGGCAACCTCTTCAACTTTCCACTCTATGATCATGAGAAAGGCAGCAATTGAAATCATGTCTTTCATTTTAGACTACTGCATCTCCACTTGTAAATGTTTAGCATCTGTTAACTCTTTCCCTCTCTTTCAAAACAAGGTTCCTGTCGGCGCATTTTTGGGATCTATTCACGATCAGAGTAGTCGTGAAAAAAATGGGAGTTCAAACCTATAGTTAGTGTAGGACTTGGCCTTTTTGGCTAAAGTTCCCTAAACCTTTTGCTTTCCCCCTAGACCGTTTACCTGACATAGAGTTGCCAATTTAGATGCTTTGGGTACTTTGCCACTGCTGATCAGTGTCAAAGTACAAGGGTTCCCTGTGTAAAGTGTAATGGTAATTGGTTGGCCATGATTGGTATGTTTGCCTTACTAGTAAAGTCCCTAGTGATGTGCACTGTGTGTGCCAGGGCTAGTAATGCAAAGGTGCGCAGGGAAGGGAACTCAGGCCTGCAGTGTAGGGCCTGCATGCAGTTTGCTAAGTTAGCATGTTGTCCTGACAAGTGCAACCACTTGTCAGACCTTACTTTCCCTTTTGAGTACACAGTGGGCACCCCTGTGGTAGGTCCCAGGTAACCCCTGGGCAGGGTGCAGTGTAAGTAAAAGGCAGGACTTATACTGAGGTGTGTGTTATGTCCTGACAGTGAAAAACACTCCATTTCGTTTTTCACTGGTGAAAGGCCATCCTGCCCATAGGACAGAATGGGGAGGCTGGGTATTGTGTTTGTTAGCCTAGTTTCCCATAAGTTTAAAATGGAGATGTGAAGTTTAGTAAGTATGAACTCACAGTGTCATAACACATCTTTCTATGAAAGTGGTTTTGTCACTGTGTGTTCAGAAACCACTCTTTTAGAAAGTGGCTGAGTTTTGTGCTTTAAGTATTTCTGTGTGTCTCTGCTGAATGTGGGTTGACTGTCTGGATCTGAGAGGGGAGAGGAGCTGGGGGAGGTCTTGACCCAGGGAGGGGTTGAGATGGCACCAGGCTGACCTGCATCTGGAGAGTAGGCGGAGGAGAAGCCCCGGGAGGTGAAGAGGCCTGGGATGCGGCTATAAAACAATTGACCCATCTCTGGCTGAGTTATTAAGGATCCAGACCCCCAGTATCAAAGGGAGAAAGGTGACACTGGGAGGGAGACACCCAGAACTGATTTAGGCAGGGGTCAGGGACCCCTGAGCACAACGAACTTCAAAGACATTTAGGGGTATAACTATGAGAGCTGAGACCCCTGAACGTTGGAATAGAAATGGATTGAGACTGAAAAGGCTTGGACCCATTTGATGGTCAAGAGGAACCTCTGCTAAGGAAGGAACAACTGAAGAGACTGCTGGGAAGGACTGACCCTTGCTTCGTGATCTGGGGCTGGTCTGCAGTTTGCTGTTTTAACCAAGGAAGAGGCTGTTGGGACTGTGCTTTGTGCACTGGGTCCCCCTGCTTGAAGAAGACTGTGCTTTGTGCTGTGTCTTGTTACCCCAAGGGCCCGAGGTGAGCTGGCTCTCTGTTTGGAAACACAGGAACATAAAAGTTTCCGGAGAAGTTCTGATGTGCTCAGGGACGTCCTTGGAATAAATCAGGATATCGTCAATGTAGACGATGCAGAAGTGATCGATATATTCCCTTAGTACTTCGTCGATAAAGTACTGGAAGGCAGCAGGGGCGTTACACAGTCCGAAAGGCATGACCTGGTACTCAAACAGACCATATTTCGTTCGGAACGCGGTCTTCCACTCGCCTCCCTCCCGGACCCTGATGAGATGGTAGGCCCCACGCAGATCCAGTTTGGTATAGATGGCTGCGTCTTTTACCTGATCCAAGAGGTTAGATATAAGTGGCAAGGGATATCGATTGTTGATGGTTATGGTGTTGAAGGCCCTGTAATCGATGCACATTCTCAGGTCCCCCTCCTTTTTTGCCACGAAAAAGAGGGAAGAAGAAACAGGCGATTTGGAGTGGCATATGAAACCGTTCTGCAGATATTTGTCCAGATAGATGCGTAGGTGGTTGTTTTCTTTTTCCGTAAGAGAGCAGACACGGCTACATGGGAGTGTTGATCCTGGGATAAGGTCTATCCTACAATCGAAACAGCGATGAGGTGGCAAGGTATTGGCACCCTTTTTGTCGAACACTGTGGTCAAATCTGCATAAGCCTCAGGTACAACCCCTTGTGTGACCGTACCCATCCCTGTCAGGGGCAGTGTGTGGGCTTGTATCTCCCGTCCACCGGAGATGTCCTTCTGCGGATAGCGGGTGATGTTGCAATGAGAGGAGTCCAATGTCATGATTCGGGATACCCAATCGATGTGTGGGTTATGGGTTACAAGCCATGGAAGACCCAGAATGAGTTTGAACTGAGGCGCATCGATAACGTCAAAGGCTATGGACTCTGTGTGTTCATTCTCACACGTCATCTTCATGGCTTCTGTTTGGAAACGTATAAGCCCAGAGGTAAGATCGGTGCCGTCTACTGCTTTCACTGTTTCTGGTTTTTCTTTGGTCACAGTGGTTATACCCAAGCCATCCATATACTGGGTGTCTATGAAGTTCCCTGTAGCACTAGAATCGATGAGAGCTGTGACCGGCCATACCTGGCCCGTCTGTGACCGTAATGTTACTGCTATACCCACATGTTGGTTGTTGTCAAGGAGGGTAAAGGTAGGGGTCCGTATGGACGAAGAACCCAGTAGACTGACCCCTTTTCCTACTGGGTTACATCGTTTCTCGCCCCGTCTCCCCGAGTTATAGGAAGGGCATACAGTTTGTTCGGTCTTGTCTTGACTGGTTTCACAGGACATTCCTTGACAAAGTGTCCACTTTTGCCCCAATACAGGCATAGATTCTGTTTTCGCCTTTTTTCTTTTTCTTCCCGAGACAGAGGACCACGGATTCCGCCTATTTGCATGGGTTTGGGAGCCTCATGAGCCTTTGCCGACTCGTTCGTGGGTTTGTCTCTGAACACAAGGAACCTGGAATCATTGCCCTTGGATTTCTCATTTTTCCACTCTTGCAGCCTGTAGCTCAATTTGACCACCAGGTCAATGAACGATCCGATGTCTTCTGGGGGTTCGGACATCTGCGAAATAAGATCCTTTAACTCATCTCGTAAGCCTCGGTAGAATACGGAAATTGGATTCTGGCCATTTAGCTTCGATGACTAATCTGTTGAAGGTAGTGATGTAGTGCAACAGATCAGAATTACCTTCTTTAAGGTTGAGGAGTTCGTTGTCTGCAGCTTGTACGAACGTGTGGCGGGCGAACATTCTCCTTAGGATTTCTTTGAAGACAGGGAGACTATACAGCATGGGATCGTCATTTTCAACCAATGCTGTCGACCACTGGGCGGCGTCTCCTCCGAGATAGGAAAGGATGAAAGCAACCTTGGAGGCATCATCCCGGAAGGCAGAAGCACGCGCCATGAAGTGCAAATGGCATTGATGGAAGAATATACTGTACTTGGAGCTATCGCCATAAAAGCATTCCGGGGTGGCTAGCTGGACTGTGTGAGGGGCTATTACTTGTATGGGAGGGGTAGGTTCATGAGAAGCGGTTGAGGATCCCCCGGGATTAAATAAGGGAGGCCATAGTATTCCCTCCTGTCTGGCCCTAACAGCAGGGGCCTGACCCCAAGCCCCCGTCTCACCAGCGGCTATTTGACCCTGCAAGGTCGTTATATCTTGGCATATAATCTGGTTTTCTGCCTGCATGCAGGTCAGCATAGCTGCTATATCCTGCAAGGAGATGTCGGGGTTGCTCATGTCGCCCGGGCGAGATATTTATCGTGGGCTTCGAATTCTGTCAGGACCCCACAAGTCTTACCTTCTACTTGCAGAGCAATCTCGCAGGGAGGATGTGAACAACCTCCACCGTTCCCCACCTTTCCCTAGTAAAGGAATGTATACTGACCAGGGTAAAGATGGGACCGGGGGAAGAAATCCCAGAAGTATGGAGTAGTGTTTCTAACGTGAAGACTTGGTTGGGTACGCTCACCGATGCCGAGGGAACTCTTCTGGGAATCACCGTCTGGACAAAGTATGGAACATCTGCACCCCTGGGTCACTTACATACAGCTTCCACACCAATACTAGAGGTACTGCTCAGGAGAATATAATCACCTGGAGAACGTAGCTATCAGCAGGGATGAGATGTCTTCACATACAGGTGAATAGGACAAATAGGAATGCAGTTTGTGGGCGCTCCTGCGCTACGTAACATGGACAGTCCCTTGGCTACGCGCTCCTATGCATGCCGTAAATGTGGGATTAACACCAGCGCTCCTGCGCAAGTGTATCAACAGTGTTGTAACAGCGCGCTCCTGCGCCTGTCACAAGGGCACAAACACACCAGCGTGAGTGTGGGTTAAAGTATAGGCGGCTAAGCGCTCCTGCGCATCCTGCACATGTAGAGATAACACAAGCTCTCCTGCGCAAGGGTACAAACAGTGTTGTGACAGCGCGCTCCTGCGCCTGTCACAAAGGCACAAACACACAAGCGCTCCTGCACGAGTGTGGGTATGAGTGTAAGTGGCTACGTGCTCCTGCGCCTGCCGCAATGACAGGGAAAACACAAGCGCTCCTGCGCGAGTATTGGGAAGCGTTTAGGCAGCTACGCGCTCCTGCCCGTGCCGCAATGGCAGAGAAAACACAAGCGCTCCTGCGCGAGTGTTGGGAAGCGTTTAGGCGGCTACGCACTCCTGCGCGTGCTGCAATGGCAGAGAAAACACAAGCGCTCCTGCGCGAGTGTGTGTTAACAGGATTGCCTGTTCACCGAAGGTTGAGGGTGATGTTTCCTGGACACAGAAGTCAGCAGCGGGCATCCAGGTGAAGTCTGGAATTCGAAGCACTGCCGGGTTGAGCACCGCAGACTTTTATGCTGCCTCACCCGGTAGTGCAATGTCTGCTGACATGATTGCTACTTCCTGTACAGGAAAGCTGAACCGCTAACAGGTCCAGCATTCCCTGTAAAAACTCCCGCAAGACGCAAACATGCAAACCCCCCTTACATTCGAAAACGGACCTTCCTGGAGCTGCTCAGAGAGGGAGCCATGACACAATGACCATCAACGCATCTAAAAATAATATTGAAAAAAATCCATTCTGAACATTGCACTACACATTTTACTATATACATTCTTCTTTCAAAGTATGTTTAAACTCATATTTTTGTATCAATTTTCTTTAAAAACCATCTTTCAGACCTATTTTCAGTTTTTGCGGTAATTCGGGACGTCGTGATGACGTCATTAACCGCGATGATCGCGCCTTTTCCATAAAGTCTAAAACACATATATCTACACATACTACAGTATTTCACACTCTAAGGGGCATATTCTCAAGGACTTATCTCCGAGTCAGCGGCACTTTATCACAGCCAAAGTGGCGATAGATTTATCGCACCATTCACAAGCTGGTGCTAACAGCCGATATCGCCAGTTTACCTGCGATAGCAGCCGCAAAAAACATCACCACGGATGACACCGGCAACTAACGCTAATGAGATGCAGAGTAGGCGTTCCTGTGCAAAAAGCAGCGAATACACCACTTCGCAATATTCTCTACAACCAGCCAGATCGGCGATAAGATCACAAAACAGTCGATAAGGCACGTTAGCAGCAGGGATTTAACACCTGCTCTTACCTGGTGTTAAGTCGGAAGACAACCTGCACCACAAAAGGGAGGCCAGACCAGAGCCACACCTGAAGAACAACAGATGTCATGGAGCTACTGAACATGCAGCTCGGAGCCCCAAGAGGGCCACAACACCCACTGCCACCACACCCAGTACCCAGGACCCCCCCCCCGGCCCCACCACGGACAAAGATAATTAACATCAACTCTACGAAATCATGAACAAAACAATTCGCCTGATGTCGCACAAGTACAACAATTAACATTCATGTGTGGCCAGAAAAGGGAGAATCATACATTCATCTTTGAATTTCCAAACAAATGATTTTATTAAAATTCAACTCCAAACAACTATTCGGAAGAGCCATGGTGGGTCTTCTCTGAACAATCTGTAAGACACAGCCTGCAAGACAAAATTCAAGATAAGAAGGTGTGTCATGCGCACATCAAAGGACAGAGACAGAGAGAGAGAAAGAGAAAGAAAGGGAGAGAGAGAGAGAGAGAGTGAAAGAGAGGGAGAAGGAGAGAGAGAGAGAAACAGAGGAAGAGAGAGAGAGACAGTGAAAGGAAGAGAGGGAGAAGGAGAGAGAGAGAGAAACAGAGGAAGAGAGAGAGAGAGACAGTGAAAGGAATAGAGGGAGAAGGGGAGAGAGAGAAACAGAGGAAGAGAGAGAGACAGTGAAAGGAAGAGAGGGAGAAGGGGAGAGAGAGAAACAGAGGAAGAGAGAGAGAGACAGTGAAAGGAAGAGAGGGAGAAGGGGAGAGAGAGAAACAGAGGAAGAGAGAGAGAGACAGTGAAAGGAAGAGAGGGAGAGGGAGAGAGTGTGCCGACACTGCAGACCCAGGCCTCACTGCTCACCTGCTGCCACTGGTGTGTCTCCAACCACGTGCCGGTACACACTGCAGTCCACCAGGTCCCCAATCTGAAACAGAGTCCAGATTTATGAATGGCAGAGTTCATATCATTGCACACGCCATCATCGCTTGGCCGCCCCTGCGCACACAGGCTGCTGCACCCCAGCCCCTCCCGCCGCCCATCGGTGTTTGCCCGCCCCTGCGCACCCAGGCCTCACTGCTCACCTGCTGCCACCGGTGTGTCTCCAACCACGTGCCGGTATACACTGCAGTCCACCAGGTCCCTTATCTGAAACAGAGTCCAGATTTATGAATGGCAGAGTTCATATCATTGCACACGCCATCATCTCTTGGCCGCCCCTGCGCACACAGGCTGCTGCACCCCAGCCCCTCCTGCCACCCAGTGGTGTTTGCCCGCCCCTGCGCACCCAGGCCTCACTGCTCACCTTCTGCCACCAGCGTGTCTCCAAGAGGGCCCACCACGTGCCGGTGCAAGCTCCAAGCAGGGGCCTGCGATCTTGGCAGCCTCCACATCATGCAGCCCTGCCCCGCGGGCCACCAGGTCACACACGTGATTCTGGGTCTTGATTTCGCAATGGCAGAGGTCATAGCAGTGCACACGGCATCATCGCAGGCGACGCCACGTGGCGGTAGGCCCGCGCTGCCCGCTGGCTCAGGCCTACACTGCGGCCCAGCAGGGCTCACACAAACCATTACCAGTCCGGACCACCAGGACGGCGCATCATCGCAGGCTGCACACCCGTGCAGCACCTAAGGTGCCCCTACCTCAGTGCACGGAAAGTCTCTGTCCCGTGGCAGTAGGCCCGTGTCGGCTGCAGTGTTTCTGGTGCCACCAACTCTGTGCAACGCAAGTCATGGACCCTTTCTGATTGAGTCCCGTGATATGCCAGGCGGACGCAGCCATGTCACCTCCGGCAGTGGGGTAGAACTGGGACACGTTGCGTCGTCGTCCCCCCCTTTATGCATATGCCGAGTGGGCTGGGTCGGCATACGCCAGGCCAGCGCAGGGGTGTGAATAATTATCCCTGGGCTCTGGGCGTGGTTCATTTCTGGCCTGGACAAGAAACCAACTGATGCGTGTGTCTCTGTTGCAGTGTCTGCGTCACACGGCCCGCAATCAACAATGTTGCAATGTTGCATGCACCCGGAGGGTGGCCATGCACGAAGGTATTGTAGAAGGAGCGCAAGGCCGCTCGGGTTCTTGGCTCATGCATGCCAACTGTTGTGTGTGTATCGCTATTGGTGCACCATAAGCCTAATGCCTAGCCTCAATTGCAGCGCGAAATCCACATCTCATTCCCAGAATGCAAGCAGTAGTCAGACTAACATTCGGGATGAAAGCTCCTTTGTCTCAATACATAAGGCGGAAGGACATCTGCACCTCCGACCTTGTCCTTGCATGCGGCAGGCACCCCCTGAGAGAGATAGTGTTGCAGATGATGACGACTCACACACTACGCACAGCGCCAAAGATAGACCAAAGTATCCACACCCCACACACGGAAGTCCCTGCTCGAGGTACTCTTGCATGGAATGCCCTTGACACTTACGTACACGACAACCCATACGTCCAAACGTTGCACACACATACAACTCATTGCTCCGAGCTGTGGCATATCATCCACATGACTGCCGCAGGTCAGAAGAGGGACGGTTCTACGAGAGCCACCAACACAATGGCAGAACATCCCGGGCACATGCACAACCCCTGTCACGTGGAACTGTACCGTGACAGAATGCTGCCTGTTAGTGTCTGATGCATTGGTCTGCATGTTGTGGCCCTTGTCTTGCCAGTACTGACACGCACATGGCAATGAAGTCTATGCAACTTCACTAGTGTTCAACTGTGATGAGTGTTGATTAGAATGAGAAATCGTGTGCCTCAATGAGCATTGTCCGTACACAGGGAGGGACTGACTGACGCATTTCACTTATGGGTGAGTCCCTATTGCCAGCTCCACCTCTGTGAGCCAGACATAGTGGTTGGGATAGTTGCCGATCGACCTGTGCTCTTACGTACCTTCAGCAAGGTGAGTATGGTGTCCATATTCTTGCCATGTGGATCAATGTGATCCATCACTATAGGCTGTGTCCACCCAGTTGAGTGTGAGTAGGTATTCGAAGAGATGTTCTGTTATCAAATGTGATGGGGGACACTACTTTAGGCCTGCCAACGACTTTGACATTTCATACCCAGCCCTATTTGTAACATTGCGTGGGGCAAAGTTGAGGAATTGCGCCATTGTTGTTTCAGAGCAATGAGGCCACAGCTAGTGCACACATTCCCATTCATCTCACTTCCTATGTGTGTCACAGTCAAACATGCGCATTGCTTTCATTTCCCAGGGTGTACCTATTTGGGCAATCAATGTCCTTACATTCATCCACACTTTCACACTTGATCGATTATGGACATGACACATCTGTGTGAATTTGAATGATTTATTCACATTCGGTGGAGTGTCGGAGCTGGAGCAGTACATGGCCATGCAAACCCCACATTACATTGTAGCCCAGTGGAGGGCCAGCCAGGGTCATTTAGGGATTGACAAGTACATCGGAAGAGGAAGAGTACAGTCCGCAGTCTGATTGCTGTGTCATTGGTAAGCAAACCAAATATGGCAGTCCATGTCGAGGTCCAAGGTGAGTGTCGCAGAGTGTTTCGGGGGACAGTGGGAGGTGTTGTTACAGGGCATGATGCAGAGGGCAGAACCAAGCTGAAACAGGGCATATGTTGGAGAAGAATGCTACTGGCTCCTTCTTACTACAAAGGTGGAATCACACGCATCTTTGTCCTCTATGTCATCTGTCTGACATGTGTGTGCTGATGTTTGGTCTGCAGCACTGTGTGCCACTGACACATCAGGGGCCGGGGATGTGTGTGTAGAAGTACCAGCAGCATTCATCAGCAACTGCCTTAGTGGCAGCAATGCGATGATGAGGAGCTGCAGGGCATGGAAGATCCCAACAACTTTTCGCTGGTGTGCATCGGTGGCAGCCATTCTTTCCACATGCATCCGCTCCATGTTCTCCATTATCCTCAGCATCTGTGCCAACTCTCGGCTGACATCGCTGAGGCCACTGTGACTGGACAGTTGTTCTCCTCTCAGAGTCATGACTCCAGCAATGTCGGGCATGGATTGTTGGACATCATGGAGCGAACTGTGGGTGTCCGTTAGGGAGTGTAAGTGGTCCCTGATGGGACTTAGACACCCGCGTATGTCATCTAGTTTGGCTGCCATGAGGTCGAACCCCACCCGCACCTGTTCAGCCACCTCCTTCTGGCAGTCTAACACATGGCCTTGGAACGCCATGTGTTCTTGGGTGTGGTGCTGGGAGCCAGCCGTGGTGGTGGGTGCTTCCTTCTGTGTGGTCTGTGCAGGGGGTGGGGTCTCCACGATGCAGCTGGGCTGCCCTGCTCCTGGAGGTGGGTTGCCGTAGCTGTCCATGAGCTGTTGTAGGGCGTCGTTGTCGAAGGTGTGGAGGTCCTCTTCATCATCACTGATGAGTTGTCTGGTCTGCTCTACAGGAGGTGTTGATTGTCCCTCTGCAATGTGAAGGGGAGATGCATTTTAACATTGTGTTGGCTTGTACGTTGACGCATTGTTCAAGTTTACATACAGACTGCATGGCAATGTACATTGTGACTGTTTATGAGGAGCTGACTATTTGATGCGGGACAGTGGACATTTGACCCACATCACGGTTGTGAGGTTGTACACGTACATCATCATCTCACAGTTTCCTGCTATGCCAGATGTGATTGTCCACTTCCTACGCACAAGCGGAACCAGTTGTGTCCTCTGTTCTGTAGTGAGAGTATTGCACTTTGTTCCACATTGTCGTCAATGATGATGTGCTGTTATTGTTATGTGTGTGTGCTGCATTGTGGGAGAGTCGCCCCTGCAGCTGTGATTTTGCTGCCCCTTATCCCTTTGAGGCGGTGTGCCTTTGATTTCTGTGCTTCTACAGTGCTGTGATGTTGCAGACTTAGCTAATTTTGGCTCTAGTTCGGATTTTGGACTCTTGGCCATGGTTTATCCGCAGATGTGTTGTTGGCATCAGGGGTTGTTTGTGCACGTGATGTGTCAGAGTGTGACCTGCTCCTTTTACGGATGTGTTCCACACTCAGCCACCTCAGTGTCGTGGCGTGCACCATGTCATGATAATTGGACTGCAGCCAAGCTGTGCGTCATGCGGTGTCACTTGCATTGTCAGTGTGGCTCACAGACACACAGCTTTGCTGGTTTTGACACGTGTGCATGGGTTTGTTGTGAGATTGGTGCTGTGTGGGGAGGGACCCCTTTGTGCCCATAGTGGATGGGGGCCTACTTGCTGTTTGTATGTGTGCTGCAGTGTGCCAAGGGAATCAGGGACATGATCCAGAGTCATTGTGGGTGTGCAGTGTGCTGTACTTAATTGTGCATGTGTGCCATTGTGCCCATCTCCCCCCGTCCCCCCAGTCCCTGTTCGGTACTCACCCATGTGCTATTGTGTCGGGTCATGTCGAGCAGTGTCCGGACCCCCAACTCCTGCCACCGTCTCCCCACTGATGACTGTGACCACCATTTCCTCCATCTCGTCCAGCTCCTGGTGTTCCGCTGGACTGCCACCTCCAGTCTGGATTGCTGCCTGATGGTTGTCAGGGAGTTTCTTCTTGGGTTTGCGCTTCGCATCATTCCAGTGCCTCTTGACCTCTCCAATTGTCCTCCTCCTCACTCGACTGCATTCACCTTGTCCAAGATGGACTGCCATATTGCATTTTTATTTACCAATGGCACGTTGGAGGTGACGAACAGTTGTTGGTGGTGTTCTATCACCTCCGTGATGATGATCCTGTTTTCCTGCGGACTGAACCTCGTCTTCCTCATCTTCTTCTCCTTGCCCTTCCGTGACCCCGAGATCCCAGGCTGGTCCTCCTGGGGGCTTTTGGGGTTCTGGTCGTCCTCTGTACTTGCTCCGGGTTCCTCCATGGTGCTACGCAGTTTTAATTATTTTGTTTGTATTTTTCGGTGCTTTTATAGTGCATTTTCCCGCATGACGCGTGGGAATTGCAGGCCTGTCGCTGGTTATCGCTGATTTTTTTTATCGCAGTTGGCCACATCGCAACTTTTTTCGCGTTCGTGTTTCGCGTTTTTTGGGCGTCGCGTTAATTTTAACGCGGTCATTTGGCGCGTTGTCGTGAGACTATCGCATGGTGCCGACGGGTTGTGAATACAACGTTAACACGGTGTTATTTTCCCGCAATAGACTGCGATGTGCAAAGTTGCGTTAAGCTAATTTTGTGATAATTATCACACGTTCTTGAGAATATCCCCCTTAGGGTTTCTTACAGTAATCTCTGTTTTTCTAGAGAATTTCTATAAAAACCATCTCCAAAACCTATTATATGTATTCGTGGTGACTCCAGAGATGGCGATGACGTTGGTAATCGAGATTCCCCGGACATGTCATGAAAATGCAAAGCAAAAGTAGGAATTCAACAGCCACCACCACTTGACACCATTGGCACGTGCATTTGCGATTCATCGCAAAACCTCAGCAAAATATTCGGGGCCTGAGATATCACTATAATTTTTGCCTTAAATTTCTCAGAAACTACTGAACAGATTTGCACCGAATAGGCAAAAGGCACTTCCTCGAACCAACATCTACCTCCCTGACCAATTTGGTGTAAGTCCATTCAGCAGTTCGGGCTGTAGGTGTGGCTAAAGGTTCTTATGGGAATTAACAACACAAACGCACCCTTATTTCACACCCCACGTTCTCGGTCCCCACTGCACGGATCATGCCCAAACTTTCCATGGCAACCAGAACTTACCTTGACACTTTGTTGGGAAAATGTCATGAAGATTGGTCAAACGATGCCAAAGTTATAGGCAAGTCAAAAAATGTTTTTCCTATGGAAACTAGGTCCTAACTATAACTACCTACTGGCGACCGCCAGTAAGTGATATATATATATATATATATTACCTATTTGCACCACTGTTTTCACTAAAAACTGCTGAACTCTTTAGGATGGATGCCTCCTATGTGAGAGTGGCAAGAACAATCTGGGGCACTCAGCGGGCTCAAAAATAGGCAATTTTGGTAAAGTACCTTTTCACAATGCTGGTTCAAAGGAAAGGTGTTAATTTCAAGTCTGTTAAATACGTCTTGAAAAGCACCCATTGGAGAATGATACGTGGCAACCAAAAGAGGATTGCACCAATCACTGTGCTATACTTGATTATCGATCAGCCATCATTGTGTGTCTAATCAAGCATGTGTAATCCCACTGGTATTATCCAATAAACGCACATAGCCAACATATTATACAGTGTCCTTCGCCGCCGACACAGTGCCGATCTGAGGACATCCCTGCGAAGCTCAACGATGAAGCGGGACCCAAATGAAAGGTTCGACGATGACGCAGGGCCTGCATCGTATAGGGGTTTGACGCTGAAGCCTTTTCCGACTGCGTGGATCGGAACCGATGCATCGCCTACATCCCCGAGATCGACGACAGTGATTCACCTCCTCTGCTCCCAGCATCGAGTCTTCGATGTCGACGCTTGCTCCATCCTGGGTACTTTGTCAGCGGGACCTGCGTGAGTCCTTGCGCCGGCTTGCACTCCACCACGGTTGGCCTGAACTTTGGATTTATCCTAGTCTAGCGTGACCTCAAGTACCTCTTAGCGCTATTGACTTCTTAACACTATATTTGACTTATTTTTCAAAAATGTATAACTCTGGTTCTACTTATTGGATTTTTGTTGTTTTGGTCTTGATTTTCTCATTAAAATATTGTCTACTTTTCTAAAGTTATGTGTAGTATTTTTGTGGTGTTGTCATAGTGTTACTGTGTGTGTGTGTGTGTTACACTAATACTTTACACATTGCCTCTTAAGTTAAGCCAACCTGCTCTGTGCCAAGCTACCAGATGGTGAACACAGGTTAATTTAAAGTGTGTATCTGATTTACCCTGACTAGAGTGTGGTCCCGACTTGGACACGGTACAAACCTCTGCCAACTAGAGACCCAATTTCTAACAGATGACTCCTCACACTTGGTTTGGTGATATAAAGTACCTTCCACAAATGTGGTGATATAAAGCACCTTTCACCATAACTGAATGGGATGTTTTTGACTTCAAAAGAGATTAATTGTCAATGTAACATTTTGTGTTGAGCTTGTACTTATCCAGATTATCGGTGATGGATGAAATGACCCCTGCACTTAGAGAAACTCCAGAAGCTCAATTACTTTCAGGATTCATGCTCCATAAGTAAGGGAGCCAAAAACGACATCTCCAATAAAAATGTCAATAGAAAGAAAAAAGATAAAAGTACTTCAAGAACCATGAATAATACACCACCTCCTTTCTCTGAGACACACCAAACAAACTAGCATAAATTCTCACTATGAGGTTAACCCTGAGTCATTGAAATGAGGCACCACACTGGAACTAGGAACAGAAATGTAGAAGCAAGAAAGCAATAAAGCTTCCGATCTCTATCTGACTAACTATAAATGTTGTGACAACAACACATCCCTTTTCACGTTCTGTTTTTTTACTATTCCCTTACATGACTTTATTTCTGGGTGTTTTCAAATCAAAAAGGTGGTTTGTGCCCGCATTTTGGATTGCACCTCTCCTTTGGAATGATTTGTTACTTGGGTTCTGTGTAATTTTATTTTCACAAGCTAAATTCGCAAAATTCCCAAATTTCAAGTTACATGGAATGCCTAGAATTTCAATGGTGTGAAATTTTGAATTATTTGTTATTGAATATTTTCTTCTTGAGCAGAAAATGTACCTTAGTGGGCTTGAATGGATGCGTTTTGGGCTCAATCTAGGTACCTTGTACATTTCTCACTTGACTTTTGAACGTGATGTAAACACAAGATATTTCCTCAGGCTCAATTTTCACTAAACATTTTATATCAAACAAGGCAACCCTACTCAAAGAGAACTAGGGCGTTAAACATTACCAAAAAAACAGAGTTATTTTTGGAGAATATACGTATACTCTATACATTAAGGCACAATGGCATAGTAAAGCCTGAGTAGTAAGTTTGATAGAGAAGGCAATGTAAAGAAAGAGACAGACATTCATTCCGGAAACAGTGTCTGTCTGTAATCATTGCTGAAACAGTGTCTGTCTCTTTCTTTACGTTTCCTTCTCTATCAAACTTCTGATTACGCCTTTATTATGCCATTGTGCCTTAATGTATACATTATAAGTTTATTTAGAGAGTTTTATATAGCGCTAGCCAGACCCGAAGGTATCGGAGCGCTTTACAACATTGTATCAGAATGTCAAGTGACAATAATAGAACATATTGATTCATGACGAGTACAGTTTAGACATAAAGAGTAACAAATAAACACATTGAATTCTTGACGAATCCAGTTCGGGGAGGGGGGACAAAGGAATGAGACAAAGGTTAGGTGACGTATAGGTTCTCTTAACAAAGTGATTGTGTGCTGCCCTGGGCGACATACAATGTAGAGCGTCAGCTATTCATTCGGGAGAGATCGGTTGAGAAAAAGGTCTTTGAGCTGGCTTTTGAATTTTGGAAACGAGGGGTTAGTCCTGATATGGACTGGGATGGAGTTCCAAATTTTGGGCGCATTTCCAGAGAAGGAGCGTGATAGGGCTTTTTGTTTGCGAGTTTTTGGAGGAATGAGAAGTAGAGTGTTAGTACTCCTGAGGTTCCTCGTCTGACACGCTTTGTTAAGTTTAGAGGCCAGGTATGCGGGTTTACCGGTATGCAGGGCTTTGTGTGAGACAGGCTGTTCTGAAGCTGGCGCGCATTTCTGTTGGGATCCATTTTAGCTCTCTGAGAGCAGGAGAGATGTGATCATATTTTTTTATTCCAGTGACCATCCTGGCTGCTGCATTTAGAGTTGTTCTGAGGGGAGCTAGGTGGGATTTTGCTGTGCATGTGAGGGTTGCGTTCCCGTAGTCTAATCTAGATAGTACCAGGGATTGAGTCGCTTGTTTGAGGTCATTGGGAGGGATGAATGGTTTTATTTTGTTGAGCAGTTTTAGGTTAATAAAAGCGCTCTTAGCTGTGTTCTTGATGTGTTTGACCATGTCTAAGTTTGGGTCCAGAGTGATTCCCAGTGATTTTACGGAGCTTGCCGGGGTGAGACTGCAATTGAGAGCGTCAATGGTTTTTAACCATTCTGTGACTTGGGGGTCTGGTCTTTGTTGGCTATGATGAGGATTTCCATCTTGTCTTGGTTGAGTTTCAGGTGGTTGAGGGATAGCCAGTGTTGGATTTCTTTTAGGGTGATGTTCAGTCTCTGTATGTCGTCAATGGAGGAAGTTTCTAGGTAGATCTGGGTGTCGTCCGCATATAGGTGGAAGGGGATGTTAGCTTTTTGAGTATCACGGAGAGGGGCTCCATGTAAATGTTGAATAGTGATGGGGAGAGAACTGAGCCTTGCGGGACGCCCCTGTTTACGGGGCGTAGGTCTGACGTGCAGTTTTTAATTTTTATTCTTTGGGTGCGGTTCTGCAGGAAGGAGGAAAACCACTGTAGGACCACCTCGTCTGCTCTGACCCTTTCCCGCAGTACATTGATGAGCAGTTTGTGGTCAACCGTGTCAAAGGCTGCTGATAAGTCCAGGAGAATGAGTAGACAGCATCGATCAATGTCTAGTGATTTATGAACATCATCTATGACATTCAAGATCGCTGTCTCAGTGCTGCAACCTTTTCTGAAGCCTGATTGATGCGGGTCTAGGATGTTGTTGCTGTCGATGTGTTGGGTTAGTTGCAGGAGGACACATCTTTCCAAGATTTTTGCTAAAAATGGGAGATTGGAGACAGGTCTGAAGTTGTTGATATCGTTTGGGTCAGAGCCCGGTTTTTTCAGTAGTGGCGTTACTTGACCAATTTTGAGACAGTCTGGCATGTCTCCGGTTCTTAGGGAGCTATTTATAATCTTGGTCCAGAGCGGGTTTAGGGTGAGTTTGAGCTGCTTAACCAGTGGCGCAGGGATGGGGTCCGAGAAGTGTGATGAGGGTTTGGCACTGGTAATCAATTTGATGATCTCTCCTTCAGAGATGGGAGTGAAAGATTTCCAGTTGATGGGAGGGTGCCTGGGTAGGTTGTGGTCTTCTTTGCTGGGTGGCGGGATTATGTTGGGCAATCTGCGGTTGACATCCAAGGAGAGCTCAATCTTGGTGATCTTCTCATTAAAGAAATTGGCAAAGTTATTACATAGTTCTTTGGTGGACGTCACTGAGGAAGACGGAGGCTTGGAAGTTTGTTGTCTAATGATATTAAAGAGTTCTTTGGGTCGATTTTTGGCATTGTTTAGTGCATTACAGAAGAATGAGGTTTTTTCGTTCTTGATGTGTTTTTTATATTCCCTGCGTTCGGATTTGAGTAGGTCGAGGTGGATTATGGTTGCGTTGTTTCTCCAGAGTCTTTCTGCGGCTCTTCGTTTTCTTCTTTCTGAGTTTAGGTTATTGTTGAACCAAGATCTTGAAGAAATGGTCCTGGCTTTTTTTTGTTTCCAGGGGGCAATCTGGTCAAGAATGGAGGTCATTGTTGCATTGTAGTGCGAGGTGAGTTCAGTTATCGAAAGGTCGCATACAGTGGTGGGAAGGAGTGAGCTTACCCATTCTTCTAGGTCGGCAAGGGGATCTGTCTTAGATTTCTCACCCAATGTGGGGATTCCTGTGCATGGGATAGGTGGTGGCATGCCTGGTTGATGTGGAATAGAATGATATGGTGATCTGACCAGTCAACAGGAAGGATATGTTCAATAGTGATTGTGTCTTTGTGAGCTATGATGGCATCTAGAATTTCCCCCTTGTTATGGGTTTGTTCGGTGCAGTGCTGGGTAAGATTATTGTTGCGAAGAAGTTCGTTCAGGGATTGGATCAAAGAGTTGTTTTCATCATTCCAATGTAGGTTGAGGTCGCCTAGTATTATGTTGTTGGAGTCTAGGAGAGAGCAGTGTGTTATCAGGTCTGAAAGGTGTTCTCCGAATGAAGGGGTGTTGCCAGGAGGATGGTAGAGGAGATGGCAGTTTAGCGTTTTGTTGTCACTCGTCTTAATCGTGGCGGTTAGATATTCAAATGAGTTATATTTGAAGGAGTCTGATTCCATTACGGAGATGTTGCTCTTATGGATGATCGCAATGCCCCCACCTCGGTGGTTCGTTCTATCTTTATTGATGATTGAGAACCCCGGGGGACAAGCATGTCCATGATTGGGGGGAGGACTCATTTAACCAAGTTTCTGTAATGAATGTGATGTCTATGTCGTTGGTGAGGATGGTTTCTGCCAGTTCAGTGGCATGCTTGGTGGCCGATCTACAAATAATGAGCATGCATTTGGTCGACCCCTTGTCATTGACTTTCTTTGTTGGTGGGATCATGGGGATATTAGTGAGGACAGCTGGAGGCCTCGGTGTTCTAGGTGGGGAACGATCTCTTCCAAGTCCCGTGATCACCTGGATTTTGGTGCCGGAGTGGACCGCTGAAGATGCGTCATAGGAGTTGGCAAGGTCAAATGCCTTACTCATGGACATTGCTGCGGTTGTTCTTTTGGGTCTTCGAGGCTCATTCAGGAGGGGGTTTGTAGTCCAGCTGTGCCATTGAGGCTTGGGGGGTCCTGTGAGTTTAGTGTTGGTAACTGTGGATGGGAGGTGAGGGCGTTGGGAAGGCTCCAGAGGCGATGAGAGGTATGATATTGTTGATGCCCTGTATTATAGTCTCTAGTTGGTTTTCTAGTGTTGTCAGTCTCTGAGTCATGATCGAAGAGTAGGGGGTGGTGGAGTTCAGGTTTCGGCTGTCCCAAATGGGTCTGTCCAGGGATGGAGATGGCTTGCCGGTGAGAGAGTGTCTCACAGTGTGAGTGTTTGTTAAGTTGCCCTTGGGGGTGGTCGAGGTCATGTGGCGTGGGGCGGCACGTCGTGATTCAAGCGTCAATTTTTTTAGAGTTGGTGAAAGGGGAAGGTTAGGAGACAATGGCTGAGGGTCAATTACGCTAGCTGCTTGTTGGGAGTAGTATTGTGGAGATGTGGGGAGGTGGAGTTCTGCATGGGGTTGAATAGTCTCGGCTGAGACGTACTCTCGATTGGTTCTGGCTGAGAGGTATGTAGTGTGCAAGTCCGGGGAGGAGTGGGAGAGGGAGAAGGTGGCGTCGGGGGGGGTGTAAGTTGGGGTTGGTGTGGTGTGTCATGGGGTTGCTTTGTGAGTTCTCCAGGGGGTTCGGTCTGTTGGTGGCTAGGGGGTTGTTCGAGTGGGCATGTCGGAGATGGGTGAGGGCATTGTGTAGCGTGGGGAAGAGGGCGTCGAAGGAATCAAGATTGTCATTGTTGGCTTGGATCAGTACTGTACCGTTGCTGTAAATGGTCGCCGAGATGTTGCCGCTGTGCTTCGGGTGGTTGGAGAGTGAGATCGTCAGTTTGCAGCTGAGAGGGGTGCTGGTTGTTTTGGATATGTGGAGGTGGGTTCTCAAAATGGTAGTCCATTCCTCAGGGTTCAGGGTGTGGAATATGAGATCCATTTTCTACTGGCCTTTGGAGGAGCAGTGATAAATATCAACGAATAGTGTTTCCGGGTATTGTCTAATCATCCTGTGTTTGAAGTTTCTTTTCGCTCTGAGTGAGAGGTTAGGGGGGAAGATGATGGAGAAAGAGTTTGGGCCGTGGGGTTTCATGTAGTTCGGTGTAAGGGCGCGGAGGGAAGATGAGGTGATCGGAATCATTTTGTCCCCGTTGTCAGTGTAGGTTGCCACCTAGGTTTTACCTCAGTCTGTCTGTCATAGAGGGTTAGACTGGTAGGCGGGGTTGAGTTTTGCTCTTATTTTGGTAATCGAGTTAGTGAGGTTAGTTAGACTTGTGGTTGTTCCAGTAAGTGGGTATTTTGACAGATTGCACTATCAAATATAAGAATGGACCTCTTCTCTTGTCAAGATTGCATTGTCTAGTATAGGATTGGTCCTCAGGAGGTGTCAGGTTGAGTGTTGTCTTTTTGCTGCAGAGCCAATGTTGCCGTGAGGAGGTGTCAAGTGAGCCTTCACCCACCTTCCCTTCGTGACCTGATGAGGCACTCTCTAGGGGAATTGAGCTGTTGAGGATTTTTCAAGAGGGCCTTCTGGCTATTGTATTCATTAAATTCCACATTCTCCGGAATGAGTTTGTACTCCGGTACCGCTCCTCGCGCTTTTCATTTCGGAAGGCACTATGGATGTCAAAGAACTCGATGAGCTACTAAATTAGGGCTAGGTATTAGTGTCCTGATGAGCGGCCATCTCAGTGTCGGGCACCTAAATTTATATGATCGCAAGTAGACCTCAAACTAGAGCTCAGAATAGAGTTGATCACAGTTTAGCTCACAAATCAGAGGTATCAGGTATCCAAGGTGTCACTCCTCGCGCGGTTGTTAAGGAACGGTCAGATGAGAAAGAACTTGAGGGGTCTCCGCAGCCCTCTAAGTGCCAGGCAACACAGT
The DNA here is from genome assembly GCA_963921515.1 of Calotriton arnoldi. Lineage (NCBI taxonomy): Eukaryota > Metazoa > Chordata > Amphibia > Caudata > Salamandridae > Calotriton > Calotriton arnoldi. Next base: position 41,173 of record CAWUFW010000146.1, read on the forward strand.
TTCCATGCCCGCAGGTACTCCTCCGGCTAGAGCTCAAAAAATAGAACTGATCATAGACCGCTCACCATACAGGAGTAAAAAGTGACCAAATGCCGCTCCTGTCACAGTTTATAAGACCCACGCAATGGAGTGAATACACTTGATGAGCCACTATCTTAGGGTCAGGCATTTGTGTACTAATGAGCGATTATATAAGTATATTTGCCAAAAAGAACCGCTGTTTTTTTATAACAATTTTCACTAAAGGCACTTCAAAATTAAGTTCACTTACTTTTTATGACATTTTGCAATAAAAAGAATTTTGTTTTGCACACCCCAAACTGTTTCGCTGCAATACTGAATGCTGCAAAGTGCATGCACTTCAATGGCTGTTCACAGATGGCCTAAGTTGAACTAAGTGTGTCCCCATGAATTTGCTGCCACATGCCAAAGTCAAATCACTCATGGAAAAAACTTTCCAACCCCTTTCTAAGTAATTGGTAGCCCCTTGGTCGGCCATGCTATCCATTCAAAATTGTGAAGATGCCCAGGGAGACATATGAAAGAGTTGAATAAGCTAACCCGAGGGTAAATAAAAATTGACTATATGTCAAGAGGTGCTAATAGTATGCCCCTAGCCAAGATCCCTTCAAAGGCTCGGTTGATCTGAGCATGCAAGTTCAATGTGCCCTCCTAAATGTGGGGCACGAACATTAACCAGCAGTTTACAATTCCGATTCTTCAAATAATACCCTTCTGAGACCACGAAACTAGAGCAAACAACCATATTTCGCAGCAAAATCCAAGAGTTTGCATACTTCAAATTCATCTTCACTTGGTACTTGTTCTAGATAAGGCTAAACACTTTTGAGAAGGTTGAAAATCCTACAAATGAAGGGCCCCATTTACAAAGGCTCATTTGGTCATTAACTGAAGTATAAGGCCAAATTCAACTTTTTATGCTTGCCAGAAATTCACAAAGGGATTCTTGGCAGCCATAAGCCCTTTTACAGTAGTGGAGATCTTTGCTATGACAGCAGACATCTCTGCAGCAGTAAATTCAATTTAAATGGTGAGGCATGGGTTTTGCAAGGTGATGCATGCTTTAAAGGTTTGGAAACACAAACATGGACATTTGTCAGCAGGCCCAGAAGGTGATCTGACTCCTTCCCACTTTGGAAATGGTCTGAGATTTACAGCAGTGGAGGGCTGGCATAACTATCCTTCATTGGTCAGAAGGACAATGGTTCACACCCAAAATTGGTGGGGATGCTGGTGAAGGGATTTCCACAGGGGAATTGATTCCCCCTTTGTGGAGTCCTCAGCCATGGAGAACTCTGTAGAGAGGGAATGAATTCCCATATAGAAAATCGCATGATTTCCCAAGGCATCTACATGAAAATGTGAGCCAAGCACAGCTTTCCATGTGGACTCCTTGAGGAGGTGGTGAAATCCAAAAAGTAGTAAATTGGCACCCACATGAGAAGTAAATTTGCCGGAGCAGATTCAATAAACATTTCAATCACAGAGTATGTGTGTTACCAGATTGATCAAAGAATGCACTAAATAAGGACCAATGGCTTAAATAAACTTATGCAAGGAGATACGTTGTGTGGATGGCCATACAATATCACAGGGGAGCGTGAAAGAACTGGTCTCCAGCGAGTATCTTCAAATCTCATTTAATCATTTTAGGATTCTAGCAGATTGGAATTTGTATGTCGATGATGCCAAATAGTTGTTCCCAGATTAAATGTATTGCTGCTAGTGTGGTCTGACTATTATAGGATACATACTTTTAAGGGTACACTTTGACTCAGTGGGTTCCATAGATATTATGAACCTTCCTCAATTTGCACAACTTCCTCGAAATGAATGATCAAAAGGTATGTTTAGTTGGCGTCAGGGGTTGTTTGTGCACGTGGATGTGTCAGAGTGTGACCTGCTCCTTTTACGGATGTGTTCCACACTCAGCCACCTCAGTGTCGTGGCGTGCACCATGTCATGATAATTGGACTGCAGCCATGCTGTGCGTCATGCGGTGTCACTTGCATTGTCAGTGTGGCTCACAGACACGCAGCTTTGCTGGTTTTGACACGTGTGCATGGGTTTGTTGTGAGATTGGTGCTGTGTGGGGAGGGACCCCTTTGTGCCCATAGTGGATGGGGGCCTACTTGCTGTTTGTATGTGTGCTGCAGTGTGCCAAGGGAATCAGGGACATGATCCAGAGTCATTGTGGGTGTGCAGTGTGCTGTACTTAATTGTGCATGTGTGCCATTGTGCCCATCTCCCCCCGTCCCCCCAGTCCCTGTTCGGTACTCACCCTGGTGCTATTGTGTCGGATCATGTCGAGCAGTGTCCGGACCCCCAACTCCTGCCACCGTCTCCCCACTGATGACTGTGACCACCATTTCCTCCATCTCGTCCAGCTCCTGGTGTTCCGCTGGACTGCCACCTCCAGTCTGGATTGCTGCCTGATGGTTGTCAGGGAGTTTCTTCTTGGGTTTGCGCTTCGCATCATTCCAGCGCCTCTTGACCTCTCCAATTGTCCTCCTCCTCACTCGACTGCATTCACCTTGTCCAAGATGGACTGCCATATTGCATTTTTATTTACCAATGGCACGTTGGAGGTGACGAACAGTTGTTGGTGGTGTTCTATCACCTCCGTGATGATGATCCTGTTTTCCTGCGGACTGAACCTCGTCTTCCTCATCTTCTTCTCCTTGCCCTTCCGTGACCCCGAGATCCCAGGCTGGTCCTCCTGGGGGCTTTTGGGGTTCTGGTCGTCCTCTGTACTTGCTCCGGGTTCCTCCATGGTGCTACGCAGTTTTAATTATTTTGTTTGTATTTTTCGGTGCTTTTATAGTGCATTTTCCCGCATGACGCGTGGGAATTGCAGGCCTGTCGCTCGTTATCGCTGATTTTTTTATCGCAGTTGGCCACATCGCAACTTTTTCGCGTTCGTGTTTCGCGTTTTTGGGCGTCGCGTTAATTTTAACGCGGTCATTTGGCGCGTTGTCGTGAGACTATCGCATGGTGCCGACGGGTTGTGAATACAACGTTAACACAGTGTTATTTTCCCGTGATAGACTGCGATATGCAAAGTTGCGTTAAGCTAATTTTTGCGATAATTATCACACGTTCTTGAGAATATCCCCCTTAGGGTTTCTTACAGTAATCTCTGTTTTTCTAGAGAATTTCTATAAAAACCATCTCCAAAACCTATTATATGTATTCGTGGTGACTCCAGAGATGGCGATGACGTCGGTAATTGAGATTCCCCGGACATGTCATGAAAATGCAAAGCAAAAGTAGGAATTCAACAGCCACCACCACTTGACACCGTTGGCACGTGCATTCGCGATTCATCGCAAAACCTCAGCAAAATATTCGGGGCCTGAGATATCACTATAATTTTTGCCTTAAATTTCTCAGAAACTACTGAACAGATTTGCACCGAATAGGCAAAAGGCACTTCCTCGAACCAACATCTACCTCCCTGACCAATTTGGTGTAAGTCCATTCAGCAGTTCGGGCTGTAGGTGTGGCTAAAGGTTCTTATGGGAATTAACAACACAAACGCACCCTTATTTCACACCCCACGTTCTCGGTCCCCACTGCACGGATCATGCCCAAACTTTCCATGGCAACCAGAACTTACCTTGACACTTTGTTGGGAAAATGTCAGGAAGATTGGTGAAACGATGCCAAAGTTATAGGCAAGTCAAAAAATGCTTTTCCTATGGAAACTAGGTCCTAACTATAACTACCTACTGGCGACCGCCAGTAAGTGATATATATATATATATATATTACCTATTTGCACCACTGTTTTCACTAAAAACTGCTGAACTCTTTAGGATGGATGCCTCCTATGTGAGAGTGGCCTCACAATACATTTTAACCACAGTTTTGCAAGAACAATCTGGGGCACTCAGCGGGCTCAAAAATAGGCAATTTTGGTAAAGTACCTTTTCACAATGCTGGTTCAAAGGAAAGGTGTTAATTTCAAGTCTGTTAAATATGTCTTGAAAAGCACCCATTGGAGAATGATACGTGGCATCCAAAAGAGGATTGCACCAATCACTGTGCTATACTTGATTATCGATCAGCCATCATTGTGTGTCTAATCAAGCATGTGTAATCCCACTGGTATTATCCAATAAACGCACATAGCCAACATATTATACAGTGTCCTTCGCCGCCGACACAGTGCCGATCTGAGGACATCCCTGCGAAGCTCAACGATGAAGCGGGACCCAAATGAAAGGTTCGACGATGACGCAGGGCCTGCATCGTATAGGGGTTTGACGCTGAAGCCTTTTCCGACTGCGTGGATCGGAACCGATGCATCGCCTACATCCCCGAGATCGACGACAGTGATTCACCTCCTCTGCTCCCAGCATCGAGTCTTCGATGTCGACGCTTGCTCCATCCTGGGTACTTTGTCAGCGGGACCTGCGTGAGTCCTTGCGCCGGCTTGCGCTCCACCACGGTTGGCCTGAACTTTGGATTTATCCTAGTCTAGCGTGACCTCAAGTACCTCTTAGCGCTATTGACTTCTTAACACTATATTTGACTTATTTTTCAAAAATGTATAACTCTGGTTCTACTTATTGGATTTTTGTTGTTTTGGTCTTGATTTTCTCATTAAAATATTGTCTACTTTTCTAAAGTTATGTGTAGTATTTTTGTGGTGTTGTCATAGTGTTACTGTGTGTGTGTGTGTGTTACACTAATACTTTACACATTGCCTCTTAAGTTAAGCCAACCTGCTCTGTGCCAAGCTACCAGATGGTGAACACAGGTTAATTTAAAGTGTGTATCTGATTTACCCTGACTAGAGTGTGGTCCCGACTTGGACACGGTACAAACCTCTGCCAACTAGAGACCCAATTTCTAACAGATGACTCCTCACACTTGGTGTGGTGATATAAAGTACCTTCCACAAATGTGGTGATATAAAGCACCTTTCACCATAACTGAATGGGATGTTTTTGACTTCAAAAGAGATTAATTGTCAATGTAACATTTTGTGTTGAGCTTGTACTTATCCAGATTATCGGTGATGGATGAAATGACCCCTGCACTTAGAGAAACTCCAGAAGCTCAATGACTTTTAGGATTCACGCTCCATAAGTAAGGGAGCCAAAAACGACATCTCCAATAAAAATGTCAAAAGAAAGAAAAAGATAAAAGTACTTCAAGAACCATGAATAATACACCACCTCCTTTCTCGGAGACACACCAAACAAACTAGCATAAATTCTCACTATGAGGTTAACCCTGAGTCATTGAAATGAGGCACCACACTGGAACTAGGAACAGAAATGTAGAAGCAAGAAAGCAATAAAGCTTCCGATCTCTATCTGACTAACTATAAATGTTGTGACAACAACACATCCCTTTTCACGTTCAGTTTTTTTACTATTCCCTTACATGACTTTATTTCTGGGTGTTTTCAAATCAAAAGGTGGTTTGTGCCCGCATTTTGGATTGCACCTCTCCTTTGGAATGATTTGTTACTTGGGTTCTGTGTAATTTTATTTTCACAAGCTAAATTCGCAAAATTCCCAAATTTCAAGTTACATGGAATGCCTAGAATTTCAATGGTGTGAAATTTTGAATTATTTGTTATTGAATATTTTCTTCTTGAGCAGAAAATGTACCTTAGTGGGCTTGAATGGATGCGTTTTGGGCTCAATCTAGGTACCTTGTACATTTCTCACTTGACTTTTGAACGTGATGTAAACACAAGATATTTCCTCAGGCTCAATTTTCACTAAACATTTTATATCAAACAAGGCAACCCTACTCAAAGAGAACTAGGGCGTTAAACATTACCAAAAAAACAGAGTTATTTTTGGAGAATATACGTATACTCTATACATTAAGGCACAATGGCATAGTAAAGCCTGAGTAGTAAGTTTGATAGAGAAGGCAACGTAAAGAAAGAGACAGACATTCATTGCGGAAACAGTGTCTGTCTGTAATCATTGCTGAAACAGTGTCTGTCTCTTTCTTTACGTTTCCTTCTCTATCAAACTTCTGATTACGCCTTTATTATGCCATTGTGCCTTAATGTATACATTATAAGTTTATTTAGAGAGTTTTATATAGCGCTAGCCAGACCCGAAGGTATCGGAGCGCTTTACAACATTGTATCAGAATGTCAAGTGACAATAATAGAACATATTGATTCATGGCGAGTACAGTTTAGACATAAAGAGTAACAAATAAACACATTGAATTCTTGACGAATCCAGTTCGGGAGGGGGACAAAGGAATGAGACAAAGGTTAGGTGACGTATAGGTTCTCTTAACAAAGTGATTGTGTGCTGCCCTGGGCGAGATACAATGTAGAGCGTCAGCTATCCATTCGGGAGAGATCGGTTGAGAAAAAGGTCTTTGAGCTGGCTTTTGAATTTTGGAAACGAGGGGTTAGTCCTGATATGGACTGGGATGGAGTTCCAAATTTTGGGCGCATTTCCAGAGAAGGAGCGTGATAGGGCTTTTTGTTTGCGAGTTTTTGGAGGAATGAGAAGTAGAGTGTTAGTACTCCTGAGGTTCCTCGTCTGACCGGCTTTGTTAAGTTTAGAGGCCAGGTATGCGGGTTTACCGGTATGCAGGGCTTTGTGTGTGAGACAGGCTGTTCTGAAGCTGGCGCGCATTTCTGTTGGGATCCATTTTAGCTCTCTGAGAGCAGGAGAGATGTGATCATATTTTTTATTCCAGTGACCATCCTGGCTGCTGCATTTAGAGTTGTTCTGAGGGGAGCTAGGTGGGATTTTGCTGTGCATGTGAGGGTTGTGTTCCCGTAGTCTAATCTAGATAGTACCAGGGATTGAGTCGCTTGTTTGAGGTCATTGGGAGGGATGAATGGTTTTATTTTGTTGAGCAGTTTTAGGTTAATAAAAGCGCTCTTAGCTGTGTTCTTGATGTGTTTGACCATGTCTAAGTTTGGGTCCAGAGTGATTCCCAGTGATTTTACGGAGCTTGCCGGGGTGAGACTGCAATTGAGAGCGTCAATGGTTTTTAACCATTCTGTGACTTGGGGGTCTGGTCTTTGTTGGCTATGATGAGGATTTCCATCTTGTCTTGGTTGAGTTTCAGGTGGTTGAGGGATAGCCAGTGTTGGATTTCTTTTAGGGTGATGTTTAGTCTCTGTATGTCGTCAATGGAGGAAGTTTCTAGGTAGATCTGGGTGTCGTCCGCATATAGGTGGAAGGGGATGTTAGCTTTTTGAGTATCACGGAGAGGGGCTCCATGTAAATGTTGAATAGTGATGGGGAGAGAACTGAGCCTTGCGGGACGCCCCTGTTTACGGGGCGTAGGTCTGACGTGCAGTTTTTAATTTTTATTCTTTGGGTGCGGTTCTGCAGGAAGGAGGAAAACCACTGTAGGACCACCTCGTCTGCTCTGACCCTTTCCCGCAGTACATTGATGAGCAGTTTGTGGTCAACCGTGTCAAAGGCTGCTGATAAGTCCAGGAGAATGAGTAGACAGCATCGATCAATGTCTAGTGATTTATGAACATCATCTATGACATTCAAGATCGCTGTCTCAGTGCTGCAACCTTTTCTGAAGCCTGATTGATGCGGGTCTAGGATGTTGTTGCTGTCGATGTGTTGGGTTAGTTGCAGGAGGACACATCTTTCCAAGATTTTTGCTAAAAATGGGAGATTGGAGACAGGTCTGAAGTTGTTGAGATCGTTTGGGTCAGAGCCCGGTTTTTTCAGTAGTGGCGTTACTTGACCAATTTTGAGACAGTCTGGCATGTCTCCGGTTCTTAGGGAGCTATTTATAATCTTGGTCCAGAGCGGGGCTAGGGTGTGTTTGAGCTGCTTAACCAGTGGCGCAGGGATGGGGTCCGAGAAGTGTGATGAGGGTTTGGCACTGGTAATCAATTTGATGATCTCTCCTTCAGAGATGGGAGTGAAAGATTTCCAGTTGATGGGAGGGTGCCTGGGTAGGTTGTGGTCTTCTTTGCTGGGTGGCGGGATTATGTTGGGCAATCTGCGGTTGACATCTAAGGAGAGCTCAATCTTGGTGATCTTCTCATTAAAGAAATTGGCAAAGTTATTACATAGTTCTTTGGTGGACGTCACTGAGGAAGAGGGAGGCTTGGAAGTTTGTTGTCTAATGATATTAAAGAGTTCTTTGGGTCGATTTTTGGCATTGTTTAGTGCATTACAGAAGAATGAGGTTTTTTCGTTCTTGATGTGTTTTTATATTCCCTGCGTTCGGATTTGAGTAGGTCGAGGTGGACTATGGTTGCGTTGTTTCTCCAGAGTCTTTCTGCGGCTCTTCGTTTTCTTCTTTCTGAGTTTAGGTTATTGTTGAACCAAGATCTTGAAGAAATGGTCCTGGCTTTTTTTGTTTCCAGGGGCAATCTGGTCAAGAATGGAGGTCATTGTTGCATTGTAGTGCGAGGTGAGTTCAGTTATCGAAAGGTCGCATACAGTGGTGGGAAGGAGTGAGCTTACCCATTCTTCTAGGTCGGCAAGGGGGATCTGTCTTAGAATTCTCACCCAATGTGGGGATTCCTGTGCATGGGATAGGTGGTGGCATGCCTGGTTGATGTGGAATAGAATGATATGGTGATCTGACCAGTCAACAGGAAGGATATGTTCAATAGTGATTGTGTCTTTGTGAGCTATGATGGCATCTAGAATTTCCCCTTGTTATGGGTTTGATTGGTGCAGTGCTGGGTAAGATTATTGTTGCGAAGAAGTTCGTTCAGGGATTGGATCAAAGAGTTGTTTTCATCATTCCAATGTAGGTTGAGGTCGCCTAGTATTATGTTGTTGGAGTCTAGGAGAGAGCAGTGTGTTATCAGGTCTGAAAGGTGTTCTCCGAATGAAGGGGTGTTGCCAGGAGGATGGTAGAGGAGATGGCAGTTTAGCGTTTTGTTGTCACTCGTCTTAATCGTGGCGGTTAGATATTCAAATGAGTTATATTTGAAGGAGTCTGATTCCATTACGGAGATGTTGCTCTTATGGATGATCGCAATGCCCCCACCTCGGTGGTTCGTTCTATCTTTATTGATGATTGAGAACCCGGGGGGACAAGCATGTCCATGATTGGGGGGAGGACTCATTTAACCAAGTTTCTGTAATGAATGTGATGTCTATGTCGTTGGTGAGGATGGTTTCTGCCAGTTCAGTGGCATGCTTGGTGGCCGATCTACAAATAATGAGCATGCATTTGGTCGACCCCTTGTCATTGACTTTCTTTGTTGGTGGGATCATGGGGATATTAGTGAGGACAGCTGGAGGCCTCTGTGTTCTAGGTGGGGAACGATCTCTTCCAAGTCCCATGATCACCTGGATTTTGGTGCCGGAGTGGACCGCTGAAGATGCGTCATAGGAGTTGGCAAGGTCAAATGCCTTACTCATGGACATTGCTGCGGTTGTTCTTTTTGGGTCTTCGAGGCTCATTCAGGAGGGGGTTTGTAGTCCAGCTGTGCCATTGAGGCTTGGGGGTCCTGTGAGTTTAGTGTTGGTAACTGTGGATGGGAGGTGAGGGCGTTGGGAAGGCTCCAGAGGCGATGAGAGGTATGATATTGTTGATTCCCTGTATTATAGTCTCTAGTTGGTTTTCTAGTGTTGTCAGTCTCTGAGTCATGATCGAAGAGTAGGGGGTGGTGGAGTTCAGGTTTCGGCTGTCCCAAATGGGTCTGTCCAGGGATGGAGATGGCTTGCCGGTGAGAGAGTGTCTCACAGTGTGAGTGTTTGTTAAGTTGCCCTTGGGGGTGGTCGAGGTCATGTGGCGTGGGGCGGCACGTCGTGATTCAAGCGTCAATTTTTTAGAGTTGGTGAAAGGGGAAGGTTAGGAGACAATGGCTGAGGGTCAATTACGCTAGCTGCTTGTTGGGAATAGTATTGTGGAGATGTGGGGAGGTGGAGTTCTGCATGGGGTTGAATAGTCTCGGCTGAGACGTACTCTCGATTGGTTCTGGCTGAGAGGTATGTAGTGTGCAAGTCCGGGGAGGAGTGGGAGAGGGAGAAGGTGGCGTCGGGGGTGTAAGTTGGGGTTGGTGTGGTGTGTCATGGGGTTGCTTTGTGAGTTCTCCAGGGGTTCGGTCTGTTGGTGGCTAGGGGGTTGTTCGAGTGGGCATGTCGGAGATGGGTGAGGGCATTGTGTAGCGTGGGGAAGAGGGCGTCGAAGGAATCAAGATTGTCATTGTTGGCTTGGATCAGTACTGTACCGTTGCTGTAAATGGTCGCCGAGGTGTTGCCGCTGTGCTTCGGGTGGTTGGAGAGTGAGATCGTCAGTTTGCAGCTGAGAGGGGTGCTGGTTGTTTTGGATATGTGGAGGTGGGTTCTCAAAATGGTAGTCCATTCCTCAGGGTTCAGGGTGTGGAATATGAGATCCATTTTCTACTGGCCTTTGGAGGAGCAGTGATAAATATCAACGAATAGTGTTTCCGGGTATTGTCTAATCATCCTGTGTTTGAAGTTTCTTTTCGCTCTGAGTGAGAGGTTAGGGGGAAGATGATGGAGAAAGAGTTTGGGCCGTGGGGTTTCATGTAGTTCGGTGTAAGGGCGCGGAGGGAAGATGAGGTGATCGGAATCATTTTGTCCCCGTTGTCAGTGTAGGTTGCCACCTAGGTTTTACCTCAGTCTGTCGGTCATAGAGGGTTAGACTGGTAGGCGGGGTTGAGTTTTGCTCTTATTTTGGTAATCGAGTTAGTGAGGTTAGTTAGACTTGTGGTTGTTCCAGTAAGTGGGTATTTTGACAGATTGCACTATCAAATATAAGAATGGACCTCTTCTCTTGTCAAGATTGCATTGTCTAGTATAGGATTGGTCCTCAGGAGGTGTCAGGTTGAGTGTTGTCTTTTTGCTGCAGAGCCAATGTTGCCGTGAGGAGGTGTCAAGTGAGCCTTCACCCACCTTCCCTTCATGACCTGATGAGGCACTCTCTAGGGGAATTGAGCTGTTGAGGATTTTTCAAGAGGGCCTTCTGGCTATTGTATTCATTAAATTCCACATTCTCCGGAATGAGTTTGTACTCCGGTACCGCTCCTCGCGCTTTTCATTTCGGAAGGCACTATGGATGTCAAAGAACTCGATGAGCTACTAAATTAGGGCTAGGTATTAGTGTCCTGATGAGCGCCCATCTCAGTGTCGGGCACCTAAGTTTATATGATCGCAAGTAGACCTCAAACTAGAGCTCAGAGTAGAGTTGATCACAGTTTAGCTCACAAATCAGAGGTATCAGGTATCCAAGGTGTCACTCCTCGCGCGGTTGTTAAGGAACGGTCAGATGAGAAAGAACTTGAGGGGTCTCCGCAGCCCTCTAAGTGCCAGGCAACACAGTTTCCATGCCCGCAGGTACTCCTCCGGCTAGAGCTCAAAAAATAGAACTGATCATAGACCGCTCACCATACAGGAGTAAAAAGTGACCAAATGCCGCTCCTGTCACAGTTTATAAGACCCATGCAATGGAGTGAATACACTTGATGAGCCACCATCTTAGGGTCAGGCATTTGTGTACTAATGAGCGATTATATAAGTATATTTGCCAAAAAGAACCGCTATTTTTTTATAACAATTTTCACTAAAGGCACTTCAAAATTAAGTTCACTTACTTTTTATGACATTTTGCAATAAAAAGAATTTTGTTTTGCACACCCCAAACTGTTTCGCTGCAATACTGAATGCTGCAAAGTGCATGCACTTCAATGGCTGTTCACAGATGGCCTAAGTTGAACTAAGTGTGTCCCCATGAATTTGCTGCCACATGCCAAAGTCAAATCACTCATGGAAAAAACTTTCCAACCCCTTTCTAAGTAATTGGTAGCCCCTTGGTCGGCCATGCTATCCATTCAAAATTGTGAAGATGCCCAGGGAGACATATGAAAGAGTTGAATAAGCTAACCCGAGGGTAAATAAAAATTGACTATATGTCAAGAGGTGCTAATAGTATGCCCCTAGCCAAGATCCCTTCAAAGGCTCGGTTGATCTGAGCATGCAAGTTCAATGTGCCCTCCTAAATGTGGGGCACGAACATTAACCAGCAGTTTACAATTCCGATTCTTCAAATAATACCCTTCTGAGACCACGAAACTAGAGCAAACAACCATATTTCGCAGCAAAATCCAAGAGTTTGCATACTTCAAATTCATCTTCACTTGGTACTTGTTCTAGATAAGGCTAAACACTTTTGAGAAGGTTGAAAATCCCACAAATGAAGGGCCCCATTTACAAAGGCTCATTTGGTCATTAACTGAAGTATAAGGCCAAATTCAACTTTTTATGCTTGCCAGAAATTCACAAAGGGATTCTTGGCAGCCATAAGCCCTTTTACAGTAGTGGAGATCTTTGCTATGACAGCAGACATCTCTGCAGCAGTAAATTCAATTTAAATGGTGAGGCATGGGTTTTGCAAGGTGATGCATGCTTTAAAGGTTTGGAAACACAAACATGGACATTTGTCAGCAGGCCCAGAAGGTGATCTGACTCCTTCCCACTTTGGAAATGGTCTGAGATTTACAGCAGTGGAGGGCTGGCATAACTATCCTTCATTGGTCAGAAGGACAATGGTTCACACCCAAAATTGGTGGGGATGCTGGTGAAGGGATTTCCACAGGGGAATTGATTCCCCCTTTGTGGAGTCCTCAGCCATGGAGAACTCTGTAGAGAGGGAATGAATTCCCATATAGAAAATCGCATGATTTCCCAAGGCATCTACATGAAAATGTGAGCCAAGCACAGCTTTCCATGTGGACTCCTTGAGGAGGTGGTGAAATCCAAAAAGTAGTAAATTGGCACCCACATGAGAAGTAAATTTGCCGGAGCAGATTCAATAAACATTTCAATCACAGAGTATGTGTGTTACCAGATTGATCAAAGAATGCACTAAATAAGGACCAATGGCTTAAATAAACTTATGCAAGGAGATACGTTGTGTGGATGGCCATACAATATCACAGGGGGAGCGTGAAAGAACTGGTCTCCAGCGAGTATCTTCAAATCTCATTTAATCATTTTAGGATTCTAGCAGATTGGAATTTGTATGTCAATGATGCCAAATAGTTGTTCCCAGATTAAATGTATTGCTGCTAGTGTGGTCTGACTATTATAGGATACATACTTTTAAGGGTACACTTTGACTCAGTGGGTTTGTTAGAAATGGGATCTCTAGTTGGCAAGGGCTTGCACCTTTGTCCAAGTAGGGACCCTTCTTCCTAGTCAGGGTAAGGGTGTTACACTCGTGAAGTAACCCCTGCTCACCCTCGTGGTAGCTTGGCACGAGCAGTCAGGCTTAATTCAGAGGCAGTGTGTAAAGCATTTGCACATAACCAACAGTAATACAGTGTAAGCACTACAAACGGACACCACACCAGTTTAGAAAAATAACCAATATTTTATATACTCAAGACAAGACCAATTACGACAAAAATCCACAATACTATACTTTTAAAAATGAATGCTTGATACGGAAACTTCTTCTTTGCAGGAATAGCACAAAAGCAAAGTTCGTACGAGTCGGTAGCTCCGTCCGAGTCTACCGTGATGCTGAAAACCACAGAGTCTAACAGTTCCAGCCGACCGCGTCGATACGGGCCAGCAGAGTCATGAACAGACTCGGTTACAGTACCTTTCTCGTTGTGGCTGGTACGGAGTGTACGAGCCGGTCGGCGTTCGTTGCGGTTGCGGTGCAAGACGGAGCGATGCAAGGTGCGGTGTCCCTCGATGCGGTGCAGGCAGTGGCTCGATGAGCGTCGTGCAGACGGAGTCGGTGAGTCCAAGGCGTGCGATGCAGGGTGAGACGATGCTCGATGCTGTGCTGACAGGTTGCGATGCAGGCGACCTAGCCGGAGTGCGGGAGCTGGCGTCGGACAGCGGTGCGAGTCGGAGCGGTGCGTCGCAGACGTGCGAGCGGTGCCCCAAATGCGGTGCGGTCACGACTCTTGAGCCAGTTGCAGCGACCTCGTCGGTCGGGTCCGGTTGGTTCAGTGAAGCGATGCGATGCGAACTGCGGTGCCCACAGGTCACGGTGCAAGCAGCGGCTCGATGTTGGCGGCGTCGGACGTCGCCCACGGTGAGACCAGGGTTGCGATGCGAAGCGGGGCGATGCGGTCTGCGGTGCAAACAGGTCACCGGCCAGGGAGGGATTCGGTTGACGGAGTCGGTTGCAGTTCCCTTCCTCTGTGGCAACTGAAACAGCGTTCCAGAAGCGGTACCCAGAGGCTTGTGAAGTCTTTGTAGTCCCTGAGACTTCTTAACAGGAGGCCAGCTCGGTTCCAGGCCCTTGGAGATACTCAGCACAAGTTTGTAGAAAGTTCAGTCCTTTCACTGCCCAAGGCAGAAGCAGCAGCTGCAGGCCAACCCAACAAAGCAACAACACAGCAAAGGGGCAGTACTCCTCCTGGCAGCTCTTCCAGCTCTTCGTCTTGGCAGTTTCCTTGATTCCAGCAAGATCTAAATTCATGGGGTCAGGGCCCCAATATTTATATCCCAAATTCCTTTGTTCTCTGAAGGCAGAGAGGCCTTTGCCTAGTCCAAACCAGTTCTGGAGCACTTTGTTGACAAGTCTCCGTCCCTTCTTTCAGTGAGTAGGCCAGGGACATCAGACGCACCACAGGAGGTGGAGCCAGCATTGTGGAGGGAAGGCACTGTCCTATTCAGGGCCCAGGTGCGACCCCTCCCACCCATCTACATGTAGATCTTGCTATTCAGCCCTGTGCTGACTCACCCTGTCTCCTGGCATCCCCCAGCCCCTGTCACTCACACTCCAGACAAGGAATACACAACCTCGCAGAGGCAGGCTTGGATGGTTAGACAAGAAAATACCCACGTTCTAAAAGTGGTATTTTCAAACACAGAATGTTAAAACCAACTTCACTAAAAGATGCATTTTATCATTCTGAGTCCAGGCATACTAAACTCGAATTTCTACCATGTTCCCGGGGTCAGTTAGGATTATAAGCTGTAATAATCAAAACTGCCCGTTCTGGCCTAGGGGAACAGGTAGCCTTGCAATAGTGAAAAACAAACTAGGCTGTAATTCACTATCAGGACATGCCGCACACACCAGGGCATGTCCTACCTTTCGCGTACAACGCACCCTGCCCACAGGGGTACCTTGGGCCTACGTTAGGGGTGACTAACATGTAGCAAAGGGAAGGTTTAGGGACTTGCAAGTGTGTGCACTTGCCAAGTCGACATGGCAGCCCCAGGCTGCGCACAGGCTCTGCGGTGGCAGGCCCGAGTTACACTTTACGGGCTGTTTGCGTGGGTGGCACAATCCAGTGCTGCAGCCCACCAACAGCATTTGGTCTATAGGCCCTGGCACTCGCAGTGCACTTTACAAGGGACTGACACATAAACCAAATAGGCCAATCATGGAAACACCAATCCATAACACATTTTATACAGGAGCACTTGCACTTTCCCACTGGACAGCAGTGAGGAAAGTGCGCAGAATCATTACACCAGCAAAAACAGAGTCAAAACCGGGAGGTCAGAAAGCAAAAGTCAGGGGAAACACGCCAAAAGATGCCAAGTCTAACACATGTCCCCTCCAGCTGAAAGTAGGGAGAACTACCCAACCCCATTGGAGTTCTCTTCACTAAGGCGGAAGAACCTGGACAGACCATCTGCGTTGGCGTGTTCTGTACCAGGACGGTGTTCCACCGTAAAGTCCATTCCCTGTAGGGAGATGGACCACCTCAGCAGTTTTGGATTCTCACCCTTCATTTGCATCAACCATCTGAGGGGCCTGTGGTCTGTCTGAACCCGGAAGTGAGTCCCAAACAGGTATGGTCTCAACTTCTTCAGTGCCCAGACCACAGCAAAAGCTTCCCTTTCTATGGCACTCCACCTCTGTTCCCTGGGAAGTAGTCTCCTGCTAAGGAAGACTGCAGGCTGATCCAGGCCCTCTTCGTTCAGTTGTGAGAGCACCGCTCGCACACCATGCTCTGAAGCGTCAGTCTGCACGACAAATTCTTTGGAGAAGTCAGGTGCCTTGAGCACGGGCGCCGTGCACATGGCTGCCTTCAGGGCATCAAAAGCTTTCTGGCAGGACTCAGTCCAGATCACTTTCCTGGGCTGCCTCTTAGAGGTCAGCTCCGTTAAGGGGGCAACGATGGTGCCATAGCCCTTAACAAATCTCCTATAGTAGCCGGTGAGACCTAAGAAGGCTCTCACCTCTGTCTGGGTCTTGGGGGCTCCCAAGCCAGAATGGTGTCAATCTTGGGTTGTAGGGGCGCCACCTGGCCGCTTCCTACCTGGTGTCCCAAGTACACCACAGAACCCTGCCCGATCTGGCACTTACTGGCCTTGATCGTGAGGCCTGCACCTTGCAGAGCCCTCAACACTTTCTCAAGGTGCTGTAAATGTTCTTCCCAGCTGGAACTGAACACAGCAATGTCATCCAGGTAGGCGGCACTGACATCCTCCAGCCCAGCCAACACCTGATTGACCAACCTCTGAAAGGTGGCAGGGGCATTCTTCAACCCAAAGGGCATCACCCGGAATTGGTAATGACCTTCTGGGGTTGAGAATGCTGATCTCTCCTTGGCCCCATCGGTTAAGGCAATCTGCCAGTACCCAGACGTCAAATCAAACGTGCTGAGGAACCGGGCAGCTCCCAACCGATCAATGAGCTCATCAGCTCTGGGGATGGGGTGCGCGTCAGTCCTGGTGACGGCATTGAGCCCACGGTAGTCCCACAAAACCGGAGTTCTGGAGTGGCACCGGGCGCCGCAGCCTTTGGGACCAAGACCACTGGGCTGGCCCTAACGCCAACATCTTAGAGACCTCCTCCTTGATGCTGGCTCTGACCCGGTCAGTCAACCTGTAAATCTTGTGCTTCACAGGAGGGCTGTCACCGGTGTCCACGTCATGGGTACACCAGTGAGTAACACCGGGGGTCAGAGAGAACAGTGGGGCGAACTGTCCCAACAACTGGCGACAGTCCCCCTGCTGCTCCTGAGTCAGAGTGGGGGAGAGGATCACACCCTCTACTGACCCATCATGCTCCTTGGTAGACAGGAGGTCAGGGAGAGGCTCACTCTCCTCTTCCACCCCATCATCTGTCGCCAAGAGCCTACTCACTTCGGACCTCTCGAAGTGGGGCTTGAGGCGGTTCACGTGAAGGACCCTTAAAGGGTTCCTTGGAGCCTGCAAATCCACCAGGTAGGTGACGTCACTTTTGCGCTCCTTTACCTCGTATGGCCCAGTCCACTTGTCCTGCAAGGCACAAGGTGCCACTGGGGCCATGACCCACACTTTTTGCCCAGGTTGAAATTCGACCAGAGTGGCATTCTGGTCATACCATCTCTTCATTTCTTCCTGGCTTGCTTCTAGGTTCGCCTGAGCGAGTTTCCTGAAGTGGGCAGTTTGGTTTCTAAAGGCCAGCATGTAGCTAAATACATCCTGGGGAGTTTTCCTGGGAGCTGCCTCCCAGCCTTCCTTTACCAAACTCAGAGGTCCTCTGACAGGGTGGCCATACAGGAGCTCAAAGGGGCTGTACCCAAGAGACTTCTGAGGCACCTCCCTGTACGCAAAGGGTAGGCATGGCAAGAGGACGTCCCACTTACGCCTCATGGGTTCTGTTAGACCCTTGATCATGCCTTTCAAGGTCTGGTTGAATCTCTCCACCAGACCGTTTCCTTGTGGGTGGTAAGGAGTGGTGAACTTGTAGGTTACACCACACTCCTTCCACAGGGATGTCATATACTTCGATATGAAATTGGTCCCCCTATCAGAAACCACCTCTCTGGGGAATCCCACACGGGAAAAGATCCCCATTAACGCCCGGCCCACCACTGGCGCCGTCGTTGTCCTGAGAGGGATTGCCTCCGGGTACCGGGTGGCATGGTCCACCAAGACCAGGATGTACCTGTTGCCCATGGCTGTCTTGGGATCCAGTGGCCCCACAATATCCATCCCTACCCTTTCAAAGGGTGTTCCTACAACCGGAAAAGGTTGGAGAGGAGCTTGACCTTCCTCCCACTCTTACCACTTGCCTGGCAAGTTTGGCAAGACCTACAGTGTGCATCTGACTGCCTTCGCATTTGGGGCCAAAGAAGTGGGTGACAAGCCTGTCAAAGGTCTTGTCCTGCCCCAAATGTCCTGCCAAAGACACGTCATGAGCCAGACCCAGTAGGAAGGTCCTGAAGCGCTGGGGTACCACCAGCACACGGGCTGACCCAGGCTCAGCAACCTTAGGCTCACTGTATAGGAGACCACTCTCCCAGTAGATCAGATGTGACCCGGACTGATTACCAGCTGCCTGGTCTGCAGCCTGCCGCCGCAGACCCTCCAGAGTAGGGCACTCGTTCTGCTCCCTGCAGAACTCCTCCCTGGTGGGACCCCCTTCTTGCTGCCAATGGGTCAGCTCAGAGATGTCTCCCAGTTCGGCTACCTGCTCCCCTGTAGGCACAGGGGCGTCCCCCTCGAGGTCTGCCTCCTCCCGGTCCGTGGGAACTTCGGGGGCCGGTTTCCCGCGCCCCCTGCCCTTTCTCTTGGCAGGGACTTGGGCCACTGTTTCAGGCTCCGAGTCCTCTTGATCACCCTTTCTGGCTGCCATTGACCGAGTAGACACGCATGCCCACTCTGGCAACCCAAGCATCTCCAAGTGAGACCTGAGCTCAACCTCCTTCCATGAGGACTGCTCCAGGTCGTTTCCTAGCAGACAATCGACAGGCATGGTAGGGCTCACAACCACCCTCAAGGGACCTGAGACCCCCCCCCATTCAAAGGGAACCTGCGCCACCATACATTGGCGCTCTGAGTTGTCTACAGCAACTACTTGGTGGAATGCCCCGGGGACTACTTGCTTCTCAGACACCAGGTGACACCGGACTGAGGTCACACTGGCTCCAGTGTCTCTGAGAGCCTCTACCCTGTTCCCGTTAATGGTCACCCAGGTGCTATATTTCTTTGTGTTAGGGGGCACCTGGTTTCCTGGGACCATCTCACTGTCCCCTAGTGAGACAAGGGTCATTTCTGCGGGATCCCCACCCTCCTGTGGGCACCCCTCCTCCCCAAGCGCTACACTAGCCAACACTTTGGACTGTCCACCGGTGGGTGGCTGTGTCCCCTTCGGGCACTTGGGGTCCCCCTTAAAGTGACCTACCTGGTCACATGCATAACACTTGCGGGGGCCGGTCTCAACAGGCTTCCCTGTAGAGACCCCTTTCTTCTTATCACCGGGGGCTGGGAACCTTTACCCTGGGTACTAGTTTGGGGCCCTTTAGAGAACTCCTGTGCTTTACCCTTGTCCCCCCACCTTTCTGCTGGGGACCCTGCCCACCTTTGGCTGAGTCTCCCCAAACACTTTCTTGTGGACCCTGGTACTCACCCAGCGGTCCGCTTCCATAACAAGCTTCCTGGGGTCAGTTAGCTTACTATCAACTAGGTGCTGGCGCAGATCTGCAAAACATAGACTAGACAAGTGCTCCCATGCAATCAAGTTGTAGAGCCCCTGAAAATCTGTTACGCTACTGCCCTTCACCCAACCATCCAGAGACCTGCAGAACACATCCACACATTCCAACCAAGTGTTGGCATCAGACTTCTTACTGGACCTGAACTGATCCCTGTACTTTTCAGGAGTAAGACCATACTTAGTGAGAAGGGCATCCTTCATGTCAGCATAGGTGAGGTGATACCCCTTACCCAAAGCTATCAGAGCATCCCTTGCTTCTTCAGGGAAAAGTGGCCACAATCCTGCTCCCCAATTCTCCTCAGGGACCCCATTCATGTGTATGGCTGCCTCATAACCCTGAAACCACCTTTGTATGTCATCCCCCTTCTTGAACTCCTTGCCTACGTTCTTGGGAATGTGCACAATCATGTCTGCCTTTCTGGACGAATTGCTGCCACCATCTGAGCCTGACTTACTCCTAAGTTCTAGCTCCTTCAGTTCTCTCTCATGCTCTAAGAGCATCTTCCTCTCCTCTATGGCCAATCTCTTCTCCTCCCGCTCACTCTCCAGCCTGAGCTTCTGCAGCTCAAACTGCCTTGCCTCCCGCCTGTCCTCCAGCTCCTCTGGGGACAGACTGCTGCTGCCTGACCTGGCGGGTTCCCCCCTACCCAAAAGCACATCCACCCTGGAAATAGGCTCCTCCGCCTCCTCACTGAGATTACCAGGCTGCCCACTGGCATGTCTGGCTGCTACCCAGGCCCTCAGCGCCTTCTGCAGCTCCTCCTTCCTTGTGAGGCCTTTAATTTGGACTTTCAGGTTTTTACAAATCGCTCGTAGCTCCTTTACGGCGTAGGATTCCAACCTGTCCTCCTCAAAGATAACTTCCAGAGATGCAACGGATGATGCAGTTGATTCAGGCATGATGAAAGTAGTGAGTCGAAAACTGGCAAGATCAAAAATAGGCCAAAAGAAAAAGAACCAGTATGTGGTACGTAATGGTCTGCGATATGGTAGTAGTGCACACCAATCACTGTAAGTCAAGTGCAAACACAAGTCCTATCCTCACCGATGACAACCAATGTTAGAAATGGGATCTCTAGTTGGCAAGGGCTTGCACCTTTGTCCAAGTAGGGACCCTTCTTCCTAGTCAGGGTAAGGGTGTTACACTCGTGAAGTAACCCCTGCTCACCCTCGTGGTAGCTTGGCACGAGCAGTCAGGCTTAATTCAGAGGCAGTGTGTAAAGCATTTGCACATAACCAACAGTAATACAGTGTAAGCACTACAAACGGACACCACACCAGTTTAGAAAAATAACCAATATTTTATATACTCAAGACAAGACCAATTACGACAAAAATCCACAATACTATACTTTTAAAAATGAATGCTTGATCACGGAAACTTCTTCTTTGCAGGAATAGCACAAAAGCAAAGTTCGTACGAGTCGGTAGCTCCGTCCGAGTCTACCGTGATGCTGAAAACCACAGAGTCTAACAGTTCCAGCCGACCGCGTCGATACGGGCCAGCAGAGTCATGAACAGACTCCGGTTACAGTACCTTTCTCGTTGTGGCTGGTACGGAGTGTACGAGCCGGTCGGCGTTCGTCGCGGTTGCGGTGCAAGACGGAGCGATGCAAGGTGCGGTGTTCCTCGATGCGGTGCAGGCAGCGGCTCGATGAGCGTCGTGCAGACGGAGTCGGTGAGTCCAAGGCGTGCGATGCAGGGTGAGACGATGCTCGATGCGGTGCTGACAGGTTGCGATGCAGGCGACCTAGCCGGAGTGCGGGAGCTGGCGTCGGACAGCGGTGCGAGTCGGAGCGGTGCGTCGCAGACGTGCGAGCGGTGCCCCAAATGCGGTGCGGTCACGACTCTTGAGCCAGTTGCAGCGACCTCGTCGGTCGGGTCCGGTTGGTTCAGTGAAGCGATGCGTTGCGAACTGCGGTGCCCACAGGTCACGGTGCAAGCAGCGGCTCGATGTTGGCGGCGTCGGACGTCGCCCACGGTGAGACCAGGGTTGCGATGCGAAGCGGGGCGATGCGGTCTGCGGTGCAAACAGGTCACCGGCCAGGGAGGGATTCGGTTGACGGAGTCGGTTGCAGTTCCCTTCCTCTGTGGCAACTGAAACAGCATTCCAGAAGCGGTACCCAGAGGCTTGTGAAGTCTTTGTAGTCCCTGAGACTTCTTAACAGGAGGCCAGCTCGGTTCCAGGCCCTTGGAGATACTCAGCACAAGTTTGTAGAAAGTTCAGTCCTTTCACTGCCCAAGGCAGAAGCAGCAGCTGCAGGCCAACCCAACAAAGCAACAACACAGCAAAGGGGCAGTACTCCTCCTGGCAGCTCTTCCAGCTCTTCGTCTTGGCAGGTTCCTTGATTCCAGCGAGATCTAAATTCATGGGGTCAGGGCCCCAATATTTGTATCCCAAATTCCTTTGTTCTCTGAAGGCAGAGAGGCCTTTGCCTAGTCCAAACCAGTTCTGGAGCACTTTGTTGACAAGTCTCCGTCCCTTCTTTCAGTGAGTAGGCCAGGGACATCAGACGCACCACAGGAGGTGGAGCCAGCATTGTGGAGGGAAGGCACTGTCCTATTCAGGGCCCAGGTGCGACCCCTCCCACCCATCTACATCTAGATCTTGCTATTCAGCCCTGTGCTGACTCACCCTGTCTCCTGGCATCCCCCAGCCCCTGTCACTCACACTCCAGACAAGGAATACACAACCTCGCAGAGGCAGGCTTGGATGGTTAGACAAGAAAATACCCACGTTCTAAAAGTGGTATTTTCAAACACAGAATGTTAAAACCAACTTCACTAAAAGATGCATTTTATCATTCTGAGTCCAGGCATACTAAACTCGAATTTCTACCATGTTCCCGGGGTCAGTTAGGATTATAAGCTGTAATAATCAAAACTGCCCGTTCTGGCCTAGGGGAACAGGTAGCCTTGCAATAGTGAAAAACGAACTAGGCTGTAATTCACTATCAGGACATGCCGCACACACCAGGGCATGTCCTACCTTTCGCGTACAACGCACCCTGCCCACAGGGGTACCTTGGGCCCTACGTTAGGGGTGACTAACATGTAGCAAAGGGAAGGTTTAGGGACTTGCAAGTGTGTGCACTTGCCAAGTCGACATGGCAGCCCCAGGCTGCGCACAGGCTCTGCGGTGGCAGGCCCGAGTTACACTTTACGGGCTGTTTGCGTGGGTGGCACAATCCAGTGCTGCAGCCCACCAACAGCATTTGGTCTATAGGCCCTGGCACTTGCAGTGCACTTTACAAGGGACTGACACATAAACCAAATAGGCCAATCATGGAAACACCAATCCATAACACATTTTATACAGGAGCACTTGCACTTTCCCACTGGACAGCAGTGAGGAAAGTGCGCAGAATCATTACACCAGCAAAAACAGAGTCAAAACCGGGAGGTCAGAAAGCAAAAAGTCAGGGGAAACACGCCAAAAGATGCCAAGTCTAACAGGGTTCCATAGATATTATGAACCTTCCTCAATTTGCACAACTTCCTCGAAATGAATGATCAAAAGGTATGTTTAGTTGGCGTCAGGGGTTGTTTGTGCACGTGGATGTGTCAGAGTGTGACCTGCTCCTTTTACGGATGTGTTCCACACTCAGCCACCTCAGTGTCGTGGTGTGCACCATGTCATGATAATTGGACTGCAGCCATGCTGTGCGTCATGCGGTGTCACTTGCATTGTCAGTGTGGCTCACAGACACGCAGCTTTGCTGGTTTTGACACGTGTGCATGGGTTTGTTGTGAGATTGGTGCTGTGTGGGGAGGGACCCCTTTGTGCCCATAGTGGATGGGGGCCTACTTGCTGTTTGTATGTGTGCTGCAGTGTGCCAAGGGAATCAGGGACATGATCCAGAGTCATTGTGGGTGTGCAGTGTGCTGTACTTAATTGTGCATGTGTGCCATTGTGCCCATCTCCCCCCGTCCCCCCAGTCCCTGTTCGGTACTCACCCTGGTGCTATTGTGTCGGGTCATGTCGAGCAGTGTCCGGACCCCCAACTCCTGCCACCGTCTCCCCACTGATGTCTGTGACCACCATTTCCTCCATCTCGTCCAGCTCCTGGTGTTCCGCTGGACTGCCACCTCCAGTCTGGATTGCTGCCTGATGGTTGTCAGCGAGTTTCTTCTTGGGTTTGCGCTTCGCATCATTCCAGCGCCTCTTGACCTCTCCAATTGTCCTCCTCCTCACTCGACTGCATTCACCTTGTCCAAGATGGACTGCCATATTGCATTTTTATTTACCAATGGCACGTTGGAGGTGACGAACAGTTGTTGGTGGTGTTCTATCACCTCCGTGATGATGATCCTGTTTTCCTGCGGACTGAACCTCGTCTTCCTCATCTTCTTCTCCTTGCCCTTCCGTGACCCCGAGATCCCAGGCTGGTCCTCCTGGGGGCTTTTGGGGTTCTGGTCGATCCTCTGTACTTGCTCCGGGTTCCTCCATGGTGCTACGCAGTTTTAATTATTTTGTTTGTATTTTTCGGTGCTTTTATAGTGCATTTTCCCGCATGACGCGTGGGAATTGCAGGCCTGTCGCTGGTTATCGCTGATTTTTTTAATCGCAGTTGGCCACATCGCAACTTTTTTCGCGTTCGTGTTTCGTGTTTTTTTGGGCGTCGCGTTAATTTTAACGCGGTCATTTGGCGCGTTGTCGTGAGACTATCGCATGGTGCCGACGGGTTGTGAATACAACGTTAACACGGTGTTATTTTCCCGCGATAGACTGCGATATGCAAAGTTGCGTTAAGCTAATTTTGCGATAATTATCACACGTTCTTGAGAATATCCCCCTTAGGGTTTCTTACAGTAATCTCTGTTTTTCTAGAGAATTTCTATAAAAACCATCTCCAAAACCTATTATATGTATTCGTGGTGACTCCAGAGATGGCGATGACGTCGGTAATCGAGATTCCCCGGACATGTCATGAAAATGCAAAGCAAAAGTAGGAATTCAACAGCCACCACCACTTGACACGGTTGGCACGTGCATTCGCGATTCATCGCAAAACCTCAGCAAAATATTCGGGGCCTGAGATATCACTATAATTTTTGCCTTAAATTTCTCAGAAACTACTGAACAGATTTGCACCGAATAGGCAATAGGCACTTCCTCGAACCAACATCTACCTCCCTGACCAATTTGGTGTAAGTCCATTCAGCAGTTCGGGCTGTAGGTGTGGCTAAAGGTTCTTATGGGAATTAACAACACAAACGCACCCTTATTTCACACCCCACGTTCTCGGTCCCCACTGCACGGATCATGCCCAAACTTTCCATGGCAACCAGAACGTACCTTGACACTTTGTTGGGAAAATGTCAGGAAGATTGGTCAAACGATGCCAAAGTTATAGGCAAGTCAAAAAATGCTTTTCCTATGGAAACTAGGTCCTAACTATAACTACCTACTGGCGACCGCCAGTAAGTGATATATATATATATATATATATTACCTATTTGCACCACTGTTTTCACTAAAAACTGCTGAACTCTTTAGGATGGATGCTTCCTATGTGAGAGTGGCCTCACAATACATTTTAACCACAGTTTTGCAAGAACAATCTGGGGCACTCAGCGGGCTCAAAAATAGGCAATTTTGGTAAAGTACCTTTTCACAATGCTGGTTCAAAGGAAAGGTGTTAATTTCAAGTCTGTTAAATACGTCTTGAAAAGCACCCATTGGAGAATGATACGTGGCAACCAAAAGAGGATTGCACCAATCACTGTGCTATACTTGATTATCGATCAGCCATCATTGTGTGTCTAATCAAGCATGTGTAATCCCACTGGTATTATCCAATAAACGCATATAGCCAACATATTATACAGTGTCCTTCGCCGCCGACACAGTGCCGATCTGAGGACATCCCTGCGAAGCTCAACGATGAAGCGGGACCCAAATGAAAGGTTCGACGATGACGCAGGGCCTGCATCGTATAGGGGTTTGACGCTGAAGCCTTTTCCGACTGCGTGGATCGGAACCGATGCATCACCTACATCCCCGAGATCGACGACAGTGATTCACCTCCTCTGCTCATAGCATCGAGTCTTCGATGTCGACGCTTGCTCCATCCTGGGTACTTTGTCAGTGGGACCTGCGTGAGTCCTTGCGCCGGCTTGCGCTCCACCACGGTTGGCCTGAACTTTGGATTTATCCTAGTCTAGCGTGACCTCAAGTACCTCTTAGCGCTATTGACTTCTTAACACTATATTTGACTTATTTTTCAAAAATGTATAACTCTGGTTCTACTTATTGGATTTTTGTTGTTTTGGTCTTGATTTTCTCATTAAAATATTGTCTACTTTTCTAAAGTTATGTGTAGTATTTTTGTGGTGTTCTCATAGTGTTACTGTGTGTGTGTGTGTGTTACACTAATACTTTACACATTGCCTCTTAAGTTAAGCCAACCTGCTCTGTGCCAAGCTACCAGATGGTGAACACAGGTTAATTTAAAGTGTGTATATGATTTACCCTGACTAGAGTGTGGTCCCGACTTGGACACGGTACAAACCTCTGCCAACTAGAGACCCAATTTCTAACAGATGACTCCTCACACTTGGTGTGGTGATATAAAGTACCTTCCACAAATGTGGTGATATAAAGCACCTTTCACCATAACTGAATGGGATGTTTTTGACTTCAAAAGAGATTAATTGTCAATGTAACATTTTGTGTTGAGCTTGTACTTATCCAGATTATCGGTGATGGATGAAATGACCCCTGCACTTAGAGAAACTCCAGAAGCTCAATGACTTTCAGGATTCACGCACCATAAGTAAGGGAGCCAAAAACGACATCTCCAATAAAAATGTCAAAAGAAAGAAAAAAGATAAAAGTACTTCAAGAACCATGAATAATACACCACCTCCTTTCTCGGAGACACACCAAACAAACTAGCATAAATTCTCACTATGAGGTTAACCCTGAGTCATTGAAATGAGGCACCACACTGGAACTAGGAACAGAAATGTAGAAGCAAGAAAGCAATAAAGCTTCCGATCTCTATCTGACTAACTATAAATGTTGTGACAACAACACATCCCTTTTCACGTTCTGTTTTTTTACTATTCCCTTACATGACTTTATTTCTGGGTGTTTTCAAATCAAAAAGGTGGTTTGTGCCCGCATTTTGGATTGCACCTCTCCTTTGGAATGATTTGTTACTTGGGTTCTATGTAATTTTATTTTCACAAGCTAAATTCGCAAAATTCCCAAATTTCAAGTTACATGAAATTCCTAGAATTTCAATGGTGTGAAATTTTGAATTATTTGTTATTGAATATTTTCTTCTTGAGCAGAAAATGTACCTTAGTGGGCTTGAATGGATGCGTTTTGGGCTCAATCTAGGTACCTTGTACATTTCTCACTTGACTTTTGAACGTGATGTAAACACAAGATATTTCCTCAGGCTCAATTTTCACTAAACATTTTATATCAAACAAGGCAACCCTACTCAAAGAGAACTAGGGCGTTAAACATTACCAAAAAACTGAGTTATTTTTGGAGAATATACGTATACTCTATACATTAAGGCACAATGGCATAGTAAAGCCTGAGTAGTAAGTTTGATAGAGAAGGCAACGTAAAGAAAGAGACAGACATTCATTGCGGAAACAGTGTCTGTCTGTAATCATTGCTGAAACAGTGTCTGTCTCTTTCTTTACGTTTCCTTCTCTATCAAACTTCTGATTACGCCTTTATTATGCCATTGTGCCTTAATGTATACATTATAAGTTTATTTAGAGAGTTTTATATAGCGCTAGCCAGACCCGAAGGTATCGGAGCGCTTTACAACATTGTATCAGAATGTCAAGTGACAATAATAGAACATATTGATTCATGACGAGTACAGTTTAGACATAAAGAGTAACAAATAAACACATTGAATTCTTGACGAATCCAGTTCGGGGAGGGGGACAAAGGAATGAGACAAAGGTTAGGTGACGTATAGGTTCTCTTAACAAAGTGATTGTGTGCTGCCCTGGGCGAGATACAATGTAGAGCGTCAGCTATCCATTCGGGAGAGATCGGTTGAGAAAAAGGTCTTTGAGCTGGCTTTTGAATTTTGGAAATGAGGGGTTAGTCCTGATATGGACTGGGATGGAGTTCCAAATTTTGGGCGCATTTCCAGAGAAGGAGCGTGATAGGGCTTTTTGTTTGCGAGTTTTTGGAGGAATGAGAAGTAGAGTGTTCGTACTCCTGAGGTTCCTCGTCTGACCGGCTTTGTTAAGTTTAGAGGCCAGGTATGCGGGTTTACCGGTATGCAGGGCTTTGTGTGTGAGACAGGCTGTTCTGAAGCTGGCGCGCATTTCTGTTGGGATCCATTTTAGCTCTCTGAGAGCAGGAGAGATGTGATCATATTTTTTTATTCCAGTGACCATCCTGGCTGCTGCATTTAGAGTTGTTCTGAGGGGAGCTAGGTGGGATTTTGCTGTGCATGTGAGGGTTGCGTTCCCGTAGTCTAATCTAGATAGTACCAGGGATTGAGTCGCTTGTTTGAGGTCATTGGGAGGGATGAATGGTTTTATTTTGTTGAGCAGTTTTAGGTTAATAAAAGCGCTATTAGCTGTGTTCTTGATGTGTTTGACCATGTCTAAGTTTGGGTCCAGAGTGATTCCCAGTGATTTTATGGAGCTTGCCGGGGTGAGACTGCAATTGAGAGCGTCAATGGTTTTTAACCATTCTGTGACTTGGGGGGTCTGGTCTTTGTTGGCTATGATGAGGATTTCCATCTTGTCTTGGTTGAGTTTCAGGTGGTTGAGGGATAGCCAGTGTTGGATTTCTTTTAGGGTGATGTTTAGTCTCTGTATGTCGTCAATGGAGGAAGTTTCTAGGTAGATCTGGGTGTCGTCCGCATATAGGTGGAAGGGGATGTTAGCTTTTTTGAGTATCACGGAGAGGGGCTCCATGTAAATGTTGAATAGTGATGGGGAGAGAACTGAGCCTTTCGGGACGCCCCTGTTTACGGGGCGTAGGTCTGACGTGCAGTTTTTAATTTTTATTCTTTGGGTGCGGTTCTGCAGGAAGGAGGAAAACCACTGTAGGACCACCTCGTCTGCTCTGACCCTTTCCCGCAGTACATTGATGAGCAGTTTGTGGTCAACCGTGTCAAAGGCTGCTGATAAGTCCAGGAGAATGAGTAGACAGCATCGATCAATGTCTAGTGATTTATGAACATCATCTATGACATTCAAGATCGATGTCTCAGTGCTGCAACCTTTTCTGAAGCCTGATTGATGCGGGTCTAGGATGTTGTTGCTGTCGATGTGTTGGGTTAGTTGCAGGAGGACACATCTTTCCAAGATTTTTGCTAAAAATGGGAGATTGGAGACAGGTCTGAAGTTGTTGAGATCGTTTGGGTCAGAGCCCGGTTTTTTCAGTAGTGGCGTTACTTGACCAATTTTGAGACAGTCTGGCATGTCTCCGGTTCTTAGGGAGCTATTTATAATCTTGGTCCAGAGCGGGGCTAGGGTGAGTTTGAGCTGCTTAACCAGTGGCGCAGGGATGGGGTCCGAGAAGTGTGATGAGGGTTTGGCACTGGTAATCAATTTGATGATCTCTCCTTCAGAGATGGGAGTGAAAGATTTCCAGTTGATGGGAGGGTGCCTGGGTAGGTTGTGGTCTTCTTTGCTGGGTGGCGGGATTATGTTGGGCAATCTGCGGTTGACATCCAAGGAGAGCTCAATCTTGGTGATCTTCTCATTAAAGAAATTGGCAAAGTTATTACATAGTTCTTTGGTGGACGTCACTGAGGAAGAGGGAGGCTTGGAAGTTTGTTGTCTAATGATATTAAAGAGTTCTTTGGGTCGATTTTTGGCATTGTTTAGTGCATTACAGAAGAATGAGGTTTTTTCGTTCTTGATGTGTTTTTTATATTCCCTGCGTTCGGATTTGAGTAGGTCGAGGTGGACTATGGTTGGGTTGTTTCTCTAGAGTCTTTCTGCGGCTCTTCGTTTTCTTCTTTCTGAGTTTAGGTTATTGTTGAACCAAGATCTTGAAGAAATGGTCCTGGCTTTTTTTTGTTTCCAGGGGGCAATCTGGTCGAGAATGGAGGTCATTGTTGCATTGTAGTGCGAGGTGAGTTCAGTTATCGAAAGGTCGCATACAGTGGTGGGAAGGAGTGAGCTTACCCTTTCTTCTAGGTCGGCAAGGGGGATCTGTCTTAGATTTCTCACCAAATGTGGGGATTCCTGTGCATGGGATAGGTGGTGGCATGCCTGGTTGATGTGGAATAGAATGATATGGTGATCTGACCAGTCAACAGGAAGGATATGTTCAATAGTGATTGTGTCTTTGTGAGCTATGATGGCATCTAGAATTTCCCCCTTGTTATGGGTTTGTTCGGTGCAGTGCTGGGTAAGATTATTGTTGCGAAGAAGTTCGTTCAGGGATTGGATCAAAGAGTTGTTTTCATCATTCCAATGTAGGTTGAGGTCGCCTAGTATTATGTTGTTGGAGTCTAGGAGAGAGCAGTGTGTTATCAGGTCTGAAAGGTGTTCTCCGAATGAAGGGGTGTTGCCAGGAGGATGGTAGAGGAGATGGCAGTTTAGCGTTTTGTTGTCACTCGTCTTAATCGTGGCGGTTAGATATTCAAATGAGTTATATTTGAAGGAGTCTGATTCCATTACGGAGATGTTGCTCTTATGGATGATCGCAATGCCCCCACCTCGGTGGTTCGTTCTATCCTTATTGATGATTGAGAACCCCGGGGGGACAAGCATGTCCATGATTGGGGGGGAGGACTCATTTAACCAAGTTTCTGTAATGAATGTGATGTCTATGTCGTTGGTGAGGATGGTTTCTGCCAGTTCAGTGGCATGCTTGGTGGCCGATCTACAAATAATGAGCATGCATTTGGTCGACCCCTTGTCATTGACTTTCTTTGTTGGTGGGATCATGGGGATATTAGTGAGGACAGCTGGAGGCCTCGGTGTTCTAGGTGGGGAACGATCTCTTCCAAGTCCTGTGATCACCTGGATTTTGGTGCCGGAGTGGACCGCTGAAGATGCGTCATAGGAGTTGGCAAGGTCAAATGCCTTACTCATGGACATTGCTGCGGTTGTTCTTTTGGGTCTTCGAGGCTCATTCAGGAGGGGGTTTGTAGTCCAGCTGTGCCATTGAGGCTTGGGGGGTCCTGTGAGTTTAGTGTTGGTAACTGTGGATGGGAGGTGAGGGCGTTGGGAAGGCTCCAGAGGCGATGAGAGGTATGATATTGTTGATGCCCTGTATTACAGTCTCTAGTTGGTTTTCTAGTGTTGTCAGTCTCCGAGTCATGATCGAAGAGTAGGGGGTGGTGGAGTTCAGGTTTCGGCTGTCCCAAGTGGGTCTGTCCAGGGATGGAGATGGCTTGCCGGTGAGAGAGTGTCTCACAGTGTGAGTGTTTGTTAAGTTGCCCTTGGGGGTGGTCGAGGTCATGTGGCGTGGGGCGGCACGTCGTGATTCAAGCGTCAATTTTTTTAGAGTTGGTGAAAGGGGAAGGTTAGGAGACAATGGCTGAGGGTCAATTACGCTAGCTGCTTGTTGGGAATAGTATTGTGGAGATGTAGGGAGGTGGAGTTCTGCATGGGGTTGAATAGTCTCGGCTGAGACGTACTCTCGATTGGTTCTGGCTGAGAGGTATGTAGTGTGCAAGTCCGGGGAGGAGTGGGAGAGGGAGAAGGTGGCGTCGGGGGGGGGTGTAAGTTGGGGTTGGTGTGGTGTGTCATGGGGTTGCTTTGTGAGTTCTCCAGGGGGTTGGGTCTGTTGGTGGCTAGGGGGTTGTTCGAGTGGGCATGTCGGAGATGGGTGAGGGCATTGTGTAGCGTGGGGAAGAGGGCGTCGAATGAATCAAGATTGTCATTGTTGGCTTGGATCAGTACTGTACCGTTGCTGTAAATGGTCGCCGAGGTGTTGCCGTTGTGCTTCGGGTGGTTGGAGAGTGAGATCGTCAGTTTGCAGCTGAGAGGGGTGCTGGTTGTTTTGGATATGTGGAGGTGGGTTCTCAAAATGGTAGTCCATTCCTCAGGGTTCAGGGTGTGGAATATGAGATCCATTTTCTACTGGCCTTTGGAGGAGCAGTGATAAATATCAACGAATAGTGTTTCCGGGTATTGTCTAATCATCCTGTGTTTGAAGTTTCTTTTCGCTCTGAGTGAGAGGTTAGGGGGGAAGATGATGGAGAAAGAGTTTGGGCCGTGGGGTTTCATGTAGTTCGGTGTAAGGGCGCGGAGGGAAGATGAGGTGATCGGAATCATTTTGTCCCCGTTGTCAGTGTAGGTTGCCACCTAGGTTTTACCTCAGTCTGTCGGTCATAGAGGGTTAGACTGGTAGGCGGGGTTGAGTTTTGCTCTTATTTTGGTAATCGAGTTAGTGAGGTTAGTTAGACTTGTGGTTGTTCCAGTAAGTGGGTATTTTGACAGATTGCACTATCAAATATAAGAATGGACCTCTTCTCTAGTCAAGATTGCATTGTCTAGTATAGGATTGGTCCTCAGGAGGTGTCAGGTTGAGTGTTGTCTATTTGCTGCAGCGCCAATGTTGCCATGAGGAGGTGTCAAGTGAGCCTTCACCCACCTTCCCTTCGTGACCTGATGAGGCACTCTCTAGGGGAATTGAGCTGTTGAGGATTTTTCAAGAGGGCCTTCTGGCTATTGCATTGATTAAATTCCACATTCTCCGGAATGAGTTTGTACTCCGGTACCGCTCCTCGCGCTTTTCATTTCGGAAGGCACTATGGATGTCAAAGAACTCGATGAGCTACTAAATTAGGGCTAGGTATTAGTGTCCTGATGAGCGGCCATCTCAGTGTCGGGCACCTAAGTTTATATGATCGCAAGTAGACATCAAAATAGAGCTCAGAATAGAGTTGATCACAGTTTAGCTCACAAATCAGAGGTATCAGGTATCCAAGGTGTCACTCCTCGCGCGGGTGTTAAGGAACGGTCAGATGAGAAAGAACTTGAGGGGTCTCCGCAGCCCTCTAAGTGCCAGGCAACACAGTTTCCATGCCCGCAGGTACTCCTCCGGCTAGAGCTCAAAAAATAGAACTGATCATAGACCGCTCACCATACAGGAGTAAAAAGTGACCAAATGCCGCTCCTGTCGCAGTTTATAACACCCACGCAATGGAGTGAATACACTTGATGAGCCACCATCTTAGGGTCAGGCATTTGTGTACTAATGAGCGATTATATAAGTATATTTGCCAAAAAGAACCGCTGTTTTTTTATAACAATTTTCACTAAAGGCACTTCAAAATTAAGTTCACTTACTTTTTATGACATTTTGCAATAAAAATAATTTTGTTTTGCACACCCCAAACTGTTTCGCTGCAATACTGAATGCTGCAAAGTGCATGCACTTCAATGGCTGTTCACAGATGGCCTAAGTTGAACTAAGTGTGTCCCCATGAATTTGCTGCCACATGCCAAAGTCAAATCACTCATGGAAAAAACTTTCCAACCCCTTTCTAAGTAATTGGTAGCCCCTTGGTCGGCCATGCTATCCATTCAAAATTGTGAAGATGCCCAGGGAGACATATGAAAGAGTTGAATAAGCTAACCCGAGGGTAAATAAAAATTGACTATATGTCAAGAGGTGCTAATAGTATGCCCCTAGCCAAGATCCCTTCAAAGGCTCGGTTGATCTGAGCATGCAAGTTCAATGTGCCCTCCTAAATGTGGGGCACGAACATTAACCAGCAGTTTACAATTCCGATTCTTCAAATAATACCCTTCTGAGACCACGAAACTAGAGCAAACAACCATATTTCGCAGCAAAATCCAAGAGTTTGCATACTTCAAATTCATCTTCACTTGGTACTTGTACTAGATAAGGCTAAACACTTTTGAGAAGGTTGAAAATCCTACAAATGAAGGGCCCCATTTACAAAGGCTCATTTAGTCATTAACTGAAGTATAAGGCCAAATTCAACTTTTTATGCTTGCCAGAAATTCACAAAGGGATTCTTGGCAGCCATAAGCCCTTTTACAGTAGTGGAGATCTTTGCTATGACAGCAGACATCTCTGCAGCAGTAAATTCAATTTAAAGGGTGAGGCATGGGTTTTGCAAGGTGATGCATGCTTTAAAGGTTTGGAAACACAAACATGGACATTTGTCAGCAGGCCCAGAAGGTGATCTGACTCCTTCCCACTTTGGAAATGGTCTGAGATTTACAGCAGTGGAGGGCTGGCATAACTATCCTTCATTGGTCAGAAGGACAATGGTTCACACCCAAAATTGGTGGGGATGCTGGTGAAGGGATTTCCACAGGGGAATTGATTCCCCCTTTGTGGAGTCCTCAGCCATGGAGAACTCTGTAGAGAGGGAATGAATTCCCATATTGAAAATCGCATGATTTCCCAAGGCATCTACATGAAAATGTGAGCCAAGCACAGCTTTCCATGTGGACTCCTTGAGGAGGTGGTGAAATCCAAAAAGTAGTAAATTGGCACCCACATGAGAAGTAAATTTGCCGGAGCAGATTCAATAAAAATTTCAATCACAGAGTATGTGTGTTACCAGATTGATCAAAGAATGCACTAAATAAGGACCAATGGCTTAAATAAACTTATGCAAGGAGATACGTTGTGTGGATGGCCATACAATATCACAGGGGGAGCGTGAAAGAACTGGTCTCCAGCGAGTATCTTCAAATCTCATTTAATCATTTTAGGATTCTAGCAGATTGGAATTTGTATGTCGATGATGCCAAATAGTTGTTCCCAGATTAAATGTATTGCTGCTAGTGTGGTCTGACTATTATAGGTTACATACTTTTAAGGGTACACTTTGACTCAGTGGGTTCCATAGATATTATGAACCTTCCTCAATTTGCACAACTTCCTCGAAATGAATGATCAAAAGGTATGTTTAGTTCTTTGGGCATTAAAGTTGTGGGTTTGGCTAGGTGCAATCACTACCTGCTTTACATTGGTGCAGTTATCAGACATGCTGTGCTCTTCTTAATATCTAAAACATCACACTGCTTGTTTTCTAGCCTCTTCTCATGGACCACCCTGTGTCCTCAAAACGCAGGTTCACCTCCTACCTCAATCACAGGCTGTAGCTGGCTGAAGGGGTGTTAAAAGATCTGGGAAGATGACCTCTCCTCATATCCATTCAAGGGAAAATCATGATGATAAAATCCTCTCACATTGCGTTGCATAGAAGAGAAAATCCTGTTTTTATTTTAAACTTAGTAAGCTTAAACCAATATAAATGACAGGCCATGAATTAATCATGACAGAAGAGACTAACAAGAAGTGTACAAAATACAACCAATAATATTCCCATGTTCTCAGTAGCATATTCTTTAATAAAGTAAACATGGTCAGTCACATACAAATATCCAGTTAATGATAACCTACCCAACCTGACTTCGGAATGATATCACCCGGGACCAAAGTGAACAATCCATTCATAAAAGTGTGCATGTTGTGGCCTTTCTCACCTTCCAGGCTTCTGATTCAAAAGCTACTGAGCCTAGAGCAGTTTGCAAGACCATCATATTTGTGAGTGACCACCTCATCTGAGAAGGGGGACCCAGCAGAGGCCAAGAGCTGCATTGGGACTTCAGCTGGTAAGATGGGCTGTCTTTGTACTCACTATTGTTGGTTTTTAGGCAGTATCAAAGTGGCGGAGAGGTTGTTTAAACCCAGTAGGAAATGTCCTTGCTGCACTGTTAGCTCACCTGCAACCTTCCCAGTGGGCAGCATCCCCCCATGCAAGTGTAGTTGTAGCTCATTTAGGCCAACCAGAGGCTACATGACCCGCTACTATCGCAGCTGGAAGCACTCTGTGAACCACATCTCTGTGTTGCCAAGGATATCCAATCAGACACCACTCTAATCTGCCAGGACTGTCATTGTGTGCCCCACCAGATCAAACTTCATCACAAAGGGCCCAACTGCTACCAGTTGTTGAGCATCTCACCTCCAAATTCTCTGTATGAGGATAGCCGGTTCTGCCTCTGGTGCCATTTTGAGCTCACAGCGCTGAGTAGGACCGTGGAAGCCGAGCTTGGGATCTTATACAGTGCCCCAAAATACAGCAGGCTCTCCCTGTAGTTCCTTTTGTGCTAGGAAATACATTCCAGCCTTCTACTAGAAGGGAAGCAGGAAGAAAATGCCCAGGCCCAGGAAACTCAAGGGTGCTCCGGAGAAGAGCGTCTTCTCACATTGGCACCATGACCATGGTCTGAAGCTGCCTTTTTAATCGTTGTATCACATGTTTATAAGAGCAATAGTAGAAGCGGCCTGGAAGATATTACTGATGCACCAGGAGCAAAGCAGAGATGTCTCACCTCGTTGCCATCTTGTACAGTACTCCATACATTGAAAAATTGACTATGACATATTGACTGCCAGGGGAGAACTATGGGAAAGTCAAGAAGCTAAATACACTTTAGTTGAGGTGCCACAGCATCCTAAAGCAGATAATTTGCAGACACAGGCAAGCCAAGGATTATTGTAGTACAATTGAGTTTTCCACTGTCTTTTAGGTGAGATAGGGCAAATTCAGTACTTAACACCTCATTCTAAATTGGCCAGTAGTCCTGATCTAAATGAAATTGGAATCTGCACCCGAATCAGCGGGCATATTAACTAATATTTGGCATAATGCAATGCAGCAAGACAACTTGCTGCACTGCGTCAAATGGAGAGGGCAGGAATGCACCATATCTACTAAGATATGGCACATTCATGCTCTCCCTCTGTGCTGTTGCCCTTATGGCTGTCAAGAGCCAACACAGGCACCCTTGCACAATGTTGCATGGGTGCCTGCATTACAGCCAGGATTGTTTTTGTGCAGGAAGGCATACCTTCCTGCACAAAATCACTCTCTGAGGCTATTTCCTCTTTCTATGTGTGCTGCAGAAAGCAGGATACATAGAAAGAGGAAAAAACTGGGAGAAATAAACATATTTATCCTTGATACGCCTCTCCTCGGAAGGCATACCATTTTGACGCATTCCCAGAATTACTAGTTTTAGTAAATATGGGAATGAGTCAAAAGCCATGGATGAATGTATGAGAAATCCCACACTATACCAATGGAACACCTTCCCAGGGCAGAGAAACTGAAGGCAGCAACTTGTGCTGCCTTGTGTTACTCCAGATTTACTATTCCACGCAGAGTCATGCAAAATGGCTCTGCATGGCATAGTAAATCACAGTTCAGGGCTTGCGTTGCCCTTGCGTCACCTTGCACCATGCAAAAGCAACGTAAGCCCTTGATAAAACTGGCCTCAGGTATACAACCAGTAGGGTAATGCCAATTTTGTTCGCCGCTAACCAGTCTCATGCAGCAGCTTCTGTCAGATTTATGCAAGGACAATACTCCAAATTCTTTGTTTTTCAACTCGAAATGGTGTAAATCATGTGGTATTACTATGTTTTACCCCATTCCGAGGTGTGGAATTCAGAAGGTGGAGTATAAACTGAGTATTTATTTCCTCTAAACATAATGTGCCTGTTGGAATGAGGGCCTTAGGGCCAGATTTCACAACACAGCAAGACAACTTGCTGCTCTGTGCTGCGTGAAAGGGAGAAGGCAGGAATGCTCCATATCTATCAAGATATGGCGCATTACTGTCCTCTGCCTGCGCTTGCACACAGTCTTCAGCCTAGCACCAACCCCTGCACTATGGAGCGAGGATGCCTGTGTTACAGGAAGGATTGATTTTGTGCAGGGAGGGACACTTTCCTGCACAAAAAACTATACTTAGAGGCATTTTCCTCTTTCTAAGTGTGCTGCAGAATGAGAGGAAACAGCAAGAAGAAATAAAGATATTTCTCATCTTCGTGCCTCTGGTGGGAAGGCGTACAAATCTGATGCATTCCCAGGTCTACCAGTGTTACTAAATCTGAGAATGGTTCAGAATACATGGGTGGATGCGAGGGAACGCTGCCACCATGTGGAGTAACGCAAGGCAGCGACTTGTGCTGCCTTGCATTACTCCAGATTTATGAGGCCACGCAGGGCCACGCAAGGGTGCCTTGCTTGGCTGAGTAAATCTCATTCTAGGTTTTGCGTCACTCTCTGTGGATTAAGGGTCACGCGAAACCTTAATAAATCTGCCCCTTAGTCTTTATTGGTGCTGGGAAATCCAAGAATTTACTAACAAAATTGTGACACTAATACGCTCCTTGGAAAATTGAGATAATGCAATAAAAAAATATATAATCCTCCAAATGTCAGCGTCTCTCAACTGAAATTGAAGCAGTTGAAAAAGTCTCAATAAAAGTCGAAGACTCCTTATGGTTACTTTCAGTGCGAGCAGTATCTTTCTAAAGGTAAGAAGCTGACGTGGCCATCCTTTGAATGGAGGCAGAGTCTAATGACAAAAGTTACTTTTAATTCATCAGGTGCAAAAGTCACCGAAATGAGGATTTGCAATCCAAAATAGTCATGGGTGCTTCCAAAGTCATCAGTGAAGACCACCTGTGAAGAATAAGCCTCATTCATGCTGGAAGTGTCTACCCAGATCTCAAAAGCTTCAAGCAGAGCAAGATGATACCATTAGACATAATTAGAGTGAGTCTCTCTTTTGCTTCTAATGATGTTGACTCTGGTACAAAAATCCTTGAAGAGTTTTTTTGCTGACTTTGAGATTCTGTGAATCTTGGTAGAAATTTGAGAAGGCCCTCGCATTCAGAAAATCAATAGTTTGCTATAATTGCAGAAAACCAGTAGCTATGGCTCACAGCTTAACTGCCAATATTCAGCTTTTCCTGCCTTTTCTGTGGCCTGAACTGTGGATTATGAGGTCTGGGTTTCTAGGACCCACTCCACCAGTATCTGCTAGTGACCTGTTTTGTGTACAGATGTTTCTTGATGTTGCTCCTCATTCTTGGGGACTGGCACGGGCCCACCGGCTCTGCTGTAGGGTTTCCAGGCATGTGTGTACCAATAAAAACAGCTAGGCAGGTGAGGTCGCCAACAAAATGTAGAATGTCTATCTGGGCCTGGGACTGTATCTCTCTGCCCTGGCAAACGATCATCATCCCATGAAGGACACATCTTGTCAGAATAGACTCTTCATCCCAGCAGAGAGACAGTACTCTAAAGACTCTACCCTTAGAATGGCACACAACTCTACAATGCATAGTGGAAATTGCACACATACATACTAGCCAATAGTGCCTTTCCCTAGCCCTTGTGTCCAAGCACTGTTTACAGCGTTGTGCATATTACCCAGTCTGAATAGAACAGGCTGGTGGAAATTAAAGGGCTGAATCACAAAACATGAAATACATTATTTGAATATTGACCTAGGAAACAAAAAGATGCTACTATTGAAGTCGATGAAACTACATGTTTAGAAATAAATTCATAGCATTACTAGCATTTCATTTTCTTAAATGTGCTAACTGCTAAATATTTACGCAAACATACCTATAATCAAATGTGTGCCAAGTAACCTAAAATATTTCAATAAACAACTTTGGCACATGGGGCCAGATGTACAAGACATTTTTGCGGCCGCAAACGACCCGGATTCGGTATTTGAAAGCGGCATGTTTCGGGCGTCCCTTCCAAATACAGAATCGGTATTGAATGTATTCTGTTCTGCCACCAAAGTTCCAGTCACAAAACAGCAATACTTCACCACCAGTTTAAAATTGGTGGTTACCCATTTGAGAATGTTAAAAAAAAAACTAAGTGCAGGCAGTTGTCCAAGGTACCTTTGCCTGCTCTTAAAAATGAAACTTAAACATTTCAATTTCTTTTTTTAAACTCATCACATTTACCTTTAAGGAAACCGGGCTGCAGTTAAAAAAAAGATTGCTTTATTAAAAAGCAATTACAGACATGGTGGTCTACTGACCCAAGGAGGTCCACCATCCCTGTGATGGTTGCGATTTCTAATGTGTCGCAAATTGCGACCTACTTCATTAATATTCATGAGGTAGGTCAATTTGCGACCTACTAGAAATCACTACTTGGGAAAACAAAAATTCATACATTAGGAAAACCAATTTCCTAATTGTGATTCAGAGATGATCGCAAATGGAAAATCGGTATACCTAATGTTTGTACATCTGGCCTTTAGTCATTTAAATGCACATTGAACCTATAAATCTTATTGGGCAAGCATGGTCAATCACTCACAAAATACATTATCCAGTTAAGTGTTTAGCATGTGCCATGTAAATATCAAATGAAATTTTGAGACTAGTAATATGGATGCTGCTGCCTAAGACTGCATTGAAAATGTGTTGAAAACCCAGAGAGGCCTTCATTTCAAGTGGCCCATTCAATTCTGATCCCTGTGCATTGATCCTACCGCAACACATACCAGTTTTCTCCTAGTACATATTAGAAGGTCTAACCTGCTGAAATTTACTGGCTAAAAGATGCAGTAAATTACGATACAAATGTAGAAAGCATCATATTCCACATTCAGGGCTTCAGGTACAAAAAGTATATTTTCTGATTCCTAAATGGCAAATAATATTGAGTTGCTTTTTAGAAATCACAAAATATTATGTACTATGAGTCTGGTTTTTAGTTATTTCTTAGGATTTGCTATTTAAGAATACCAGGCCTCATGCACGAAGAATGCATTTGGTAGAAGGGGCGAAATTTGAGCATCGACTTTTACTGAACGCATTTGCATTTTGCAAGCTGGCCTATGTACTAATATGCAGGGTCACAAAATACAGAATTGTAGTGTGTTGTAATTCGACCTACCTCATTAACTTGTATGACATAGGTTGCAAATTGCGACCCACTATGATTTCCTACAATCACAGGGATGGTGGCTTGCTGTGGTCAGCAGACAACCATGTCTGTGACTGGTTTTCAATAAAGCTATCTTTTTTATGTGCAGCCCATTTTCCTAAAAGGAAAACATGGATGTGTTTTAAAAAGAAAAGTTTTACATTTTTTATTAGCAAGCAGTAGTCAGGTGAACCACTGGCTACTGCTGAATTTTTGTTGTTGTTGTAAACATTCATGAAGGAGTTCTTTCAGGAACCCTTCCTGTTTGCGAATGAGTTACTACCTCCTTTGAGTTGGTGGTAAAATGTTAATGTTTTGAAAAACAATTGTGGTCACAAAACACTAGTACATACCATATTGAAACGAGATTCCTCATGGTTTCCTAATCCCATTTCATGATTTGGTAAACCTTTTCTGAACGTTAAATGGGTTTTATATCTTTAAAAAAGGGTTTTAGCTTTCACAAATCCTCTGATGTACTGAATGAGAGAGTTTCCGAATGATAAAACCGTTTGCACGAGGCCATCAGTTCCTAAAGCCTAAATTTTCATTTATTACAAATAGGCATAGGTTGTGTCATCAGTCAGGCAAGGTGCTCCTAAACAAACTTTTGCTGATAGGTGGATGAGGGAAAAGCACTTCTGCACATATGCAGCTGAATATTTATTTTTATTATTTGGCTAATCCTGCAAATTTTCCTCTCTGTGGACAAATTACACGCATAGGATTAGGTCAATATGTGCACACCAAGGAAATAAAAAGAAATCCCGGGATATGCCTGAATGTACATGAATCACCAAACGTGCTGAAATATATGCCAAAAATGTGTTTATTCCTACAACAGAAAGGGCGACTATATTTTGTGAGTTGGCGGCTGAGTGTCTGTCTCTCTCTCATTCTCTCCTTTTCCAGCTGTGCCCCGTGCAGGTTAGAGCTGTGGGCGGTGGGGCCGGGTGGGGGTGGAGGGTGGAGGGGGTCGGGGGGGTGGATTTCGATGGATGAGGACGAGGGAAAATTAAATAAATAATCAATTTTCCCTCGTTGCCGTCTGTCGAATCCCCCCCCCCCCAACCGGCCCGCAGCTGTCTTTTTGTCTCATTCACTCGCCATCCACAAAATGTCCCTCATTTGAAGCTGCAGGTGAAAACCTGGCATCTAGGCCTCTGAATCCGTGCTACAGGAACCATAAATCTATGCTTACACGTGTGATGAATGATCACTTCTGTCCTAAAGATTTAATGAAATCCCAGCATCTCCTCTTTAAACTGACTTTAGAAAACTGGCTTTATACAATCATAAATAACATAAGTGGTCAATCTAGTATCAGTATAAGTTCTTTGTGTTTAATGCATATCGAGCAACCCTACTCCCATTTCACATCAATACTAAATACATCAAGTTAAATAAAGAGCATATTGTGACAAACTGGGTCTCAGTGTGCTCGCGGTGTTGTGAGCACAAATCGCTCCCACACATTAATCATTATGTTGGAACTTTATTGTGGTAGGGGAGGTAAAGTTGTGCCTAGTTAGAGCGTCTGGGCATTAATTAGTACCCTGATTAGAAATATCCTGGAGGATGATAAGATAAATATTGCAATCCAATACCTTAGGTTTCTATGTTCATTAGGTGCAAAAATTATCTCCAAATATAAGTTTAGTCCTTCAAAATAGAGCATAACGTACAGATTTCATGCTTTCTGCACTAAAATCGAAGGGGCATATTACCAAGGGCCGGCGATACAATTATCGCCGCTTTAGCATCCGTTTTTCGGGCGCAAAGCGGCGATAATTATATCGCATTATTTACAAGGACATGCTAGCGCGTGTTTCCTTGACCTAGCTCCCGTTTTACACACGCCTCGCATCGATAATGAGATGCAAAGTAGGCGTGGCTGTGAAAACAACATGGAAAATATCGCGAAGGCAGCTTCGCGATATTAACAACGAGGCGTAGCGATAATTTAAATCGCGCTAACTCTGGCTTAACTCAGGAATTTAACGTCTGTTAAATTCCTGACTAAGGCATACCTAACATGGAAGGTGGATTGTGGGGCTAAGGCCACAGGGCCTATCATCAAGCTTATCGCTGTTTTCCATGGAACATCGCTGGAAAACCAGCGATGTTCCATGGAAAACCCCGCTATCGCTGGAATATTTATTGCCATAGCGCTAAGCGTTGATAATACAGCGCTAGCTTGGCGATATATTCCAGCGATAGCCGCCGATAATTAAAAGCGCGCTCAGCGATAATTATCGCTGGGGCTTGATAATATGCCCCGAAATGTCTCGTTAGTGACAGGGATTTCCCATCGGTATATGTCTGCAGGCCTCACCTGGGGATTTATTTCTTATAAAATTGTAGAGGTGAGGTCTTTATCGCATCTGGTGATTATCATGTGTTGTAAACTTGTCTTCATACACTTAAGATTGTGAACCTCCGCCTACATATGGCTTTGCACAAGGTTCAGAAACTTCCAGTCTTCTTGCAATGAGGGCTTGAGAGTGGTGGGTTATACAGGGGGCTCAGCAAGTCGGGCACAGACCTAGACCCTCATTACGAGTGTATAGCTTAAAGCCCACCCATGTGCAAACTCTTGTTTACACAGGGATCGCAACTATGAGTTGCATGATAATTGTCACACCCTCTGAGTTTTCCATTGATAAATTCCAGCAGGTCAAACCTTCCGATGTTTATTGAGGGAAAAGGACTGGAAAAAAGACAAAACATGCAGAATTCAATGTGCTAATTAACGATTCTGCAGGTTAAAAGATTGGAATTTGAGGTAATCACCCAGTTCTGCCTGACGTGTAAGGAGGCCGACAGTAGA
Source organism: Calotriton arnoldi (assembly GCA_963921515.1). Lineage (NCBI taxonomy): Eukaryota > Metazoa > Chordata > Amphibia > Caudata > Salamandridae > Calotriton > Calotriton arnoldi. Next base: position 84,100 of record CAWUFW010000146.1, read on the forward strand.
GACTGTAAAGAGCATTTTATTTAGCAGTCTTCCAATTGTTGAATAGTGTCAGGACAATTTATTGCTGGTTACAGTGCGGGCAGTCTCATGATTACAGCAGGAGGCAGGTACATGGGGCATCATCAAGTCACTCACCATATGGGAGTTTGGACAGAGATGTTCAGGTCCATGGCCATATCTGATGTCCTGAAGAACTACAATCAAAGAAAACATGTCTAAGCTACATGAGCTTCCCACAATGACAACCCCCTTCTTTGAAGAAACATTTGTTGATCACAAAACTCCAGAACATTGGTCATCTATTATAAGCTTGCATCACAGATGTTTTTGTGGGGAATGGCGAGCATGTGGTGATACACAAATCCCTCGTAGAATTTATTTAGTGCGCAAAGATCTATTTACACTGTGATGAACTGTTCAGTTTCTCCTAGGAGAGAGGATCGTCAGCAGCACTTTCTTCAGTTTGGCGTTTCCCAGAATCAAGATGATGGACTGAGCAGGTGCACAGGAGGCAATTATTATCCGGGCAACTAACTCCAGTGGATATGAAGATGGAATTGTATATGCCAATTCTGCCAGTGTCAGGAAAATGTAGACCAGCAGGAGCGATCCTACTAGTCTTGCTGCCCCAAAATGAGCCTCCAGATGAGGTTTGCTGAACCCGGATGTGTTCTCCTTCATCCGCCGTATATGACTGCAGAGGGATGTGAGGATGAGTGAGATGGAAGCCATGCAAACCAGAAGAGGAAGGCAGAGACCGAGAAGCATGGTTCCAACATTGTTCCAAAGCGTCCACCTCATCTCAGACCCGGGGACTGTTGCGTTAGCTGTCGAGTTAGCTGCGGGATACTTAGGGGCAGATTTACAAGCCCCTTGCGCCACTTTTGCGTCACTTTTCCCATGTTAAAAGTGACGCAAAAGTGGCGCAAGGGGCTTGTAAATCTGCCCCTTAGAGAATACTTTGTATGAACTCCAGTATAAGGGCATACTGAGGAGTGGGGGTGCCACAAAAGAACCTAACAGCAGCCAGGGCACCATCTTCGAGATCCGCAGCTTTAACCAGCTGTAGAGCCAATGATTGAAGTTCACGATCTTCACACAGTAGAAGACACAGAGGCAGGCGGTGAGCCAGACACTGGTGCTACCAATGTATAAGTGAAGGCTAAATAAAGCTGTAGATATCTTCTCAAAATCATAGCTGGCTCGGCACAGCATATACAAGTATGACTTTCCCACTAGAGTGCATTGAGAACAAGTGCACGCGATCCCTAGAGCCACTAAGATCAGGTCACAGGTGGTCAGTCTCCGGCCTTTCGCCCAGTCCAGGAGATTCAAAGCCACGATGAAAGCACTGGCGAGTATCCCAATCAGGCTCACTGTTGATATGATAACGAGAAAAATCATATTAAACACTGGTATTATTTCTGCTGCCATTCCTGCTGATCTCTTGTAGAATTAAAAAAAAGCAATGGTGCTTTCTGGGGAGGTTCTGAGAGTGATGCGAGGAGACGAGTTGGCATGGTCCCCTGAAACCTAGCCTCATTTCCATTTTACAAAAAGGTTTCGTTTTTAAATGGATGCAAATCTGACAGTGCATGTCTTCCCTAGAATTACACGCTCCAGCTATACAATTGAACACCTTGCATTGTACCACTGAATATCGACCTCCTGAGCATCGCGATGCAAGAATATCAGGGACAGAATATCGAAAGGTAAGTACATATAGGGAAGTATGGATTTACGATTCCTAACTCCTACACATACCTTGAAGATAAATGTACTGTTTAAGTACATACATGTGAAATTTGGTATAAAATAACCTAGACTGCCAACAATTCTTTTAAATATTTTGTGCTTGATTTTGTGTCCCATCAATATTTTTAGATCAATATTCAGGGAGCACAACATAGTTTGTGGCACAAATATTATTTTATTCCTAATGTCTATTAAAAACTAGTCTCCATCCTTTAGCCCAGCCTAGGACATCGATCGCCACAATGAAATCCCAATCACACTTACTATTGGAAAGTTGATCAAGTGACACATATTAAACACTGGCCTAATTTCCTCTCGTCTGTTTGCTCTTCTCTTTTTATTCTCTGCTAGAGTTCACAAACAGCAGTGCTGCTTTCTGTGGCGGGTCTGTGAGTGATGTCAGCAGGGACAGTTTGCATGGACTCTTGAAACCTAGCCTCATTTCCCTTCTACAAATGATGTTGTTTTTACATGGATGCAAATCTAACATTGTGTGTTCCACTGACAATCACAAGCCCCATCTATAGCATTCATTACCTTTTGGAATATACCTCAGTTTTTCCAAAATGTCTATTGTAAGTTCGCCATTTTTTACACACGAGGGGGCATATTATCTACACTATGCGATAATCATCGCAAACCGAGGCTAGCGCGTTTTTTTGTATCGCCGCATATCGCTGGATTTTCTCGCCCTGTTAGCGGTGTATTATCAACGCGTCGCTCACAGGCGATGCAAAATCCAGCGAAATCGGTGGAAACCAGCGATAGCAGTCTGAATCCTGCGATAAACTACCTGCGATATTGGAATGCTTGCTGATACGCAAGTGTGTACTTAAGCTGACAATCCACCTTCCATTGAAGAGATGGGTAAGTCAGCTTTTTTTCAGGTGTACATTTCTAGTGATAACCGCGATTAGCGGGACTTTTTTGTTCGCTTCGCGGGTCCAGGGACCCAGGTACAGCGAAGTTGTGTTTGCGACTTATTTAATGGAGTTCTTGTAAGGAATGCCTACTTCGCATCTAATTAGCGATATATATCGCTGGCCTGTGATGCGTCCCGAAACCGGCTTATATCGCAAGATAACATGCGCTAATGCATGTTAACAAGGCCTTGATGATAGTGCGATAATGAAATCGCCGCTTTAGCGCCAAAAATGGCCGCTAAAGTGGCGAAAACACGCTTGCTAATATGCCCCAAGGTTTTTTTAGAGAATCGCAGAGGCAGAAAGAGCCTGCATTAAACCTCCGAAGTAATGAAAGGCGGGGCTCGGCACCCGCTAAAACTACCAAATAAATACAAATATTTCATGTCATATGTCTCATTCAGGTCACTGTTAAAAGCCAATTGTGCCAAGAGCAGCTTTTTACAAATTGAAAGTATGTATTATTGTACAAGACTCAAAGAAAGACAGCAGCTAAGTGCTGGGCAGATCCCATGCTCCCTTCTTTAGAGTAAAATGCTATTTTAGTATTATACTCGTTTGTTTGTGAACACAGATTGGCTAGGTGCCAAAACAAGAGATCCTGTTGGTGTGAAATCGTAAAAACAGATTTATACACAAAAAATATAATCACACGTGGATATGGTAACCAGTGCGCACTTTAATATCCTGGGAACGAATGAGTTTTAGAAATTGTGTAGTCAGCTGTAGAGTTAAATGCTGGACTTAATAATATAAATCAACGTGAAATGAGGAAATCTAGTCTAGTGACGCGCCCCATTTCACAAACGGCACCCACCTGCTTCATCACAATAAGACAATCACATCTCCTCTCGGCCCCTTTACATTGGTCTTTAAAGGAAAGTGTCACTGAATAAAAGTAATTGGGGCATATGTACAAGCCCCCATCGCCACGGGAATGTCACTTTTTGTTACATTCCCGTGGCGATAGGGGCCTAACGCTGCCTTGTACATAAGGCACCCTTTCACGCTATGTTTAGCGTGAAAGGGGCGTGCATGGGTGTTGTGGTGAGGTTATGTGTAGGAAGGGACACCTTCCTACACATAACCAATGCTCCCCTGCACACAGACACCCTTGCACTCTGATGAAAGGGTGCCTGCGTTGGCGTTATGTTGTTAAACTTAGCGCCATCGCAGGGGGAAACGCAAGGCTGCACCACATTCTTGTAAATATGGTGCAGCCTTGCATTTCCGAAGTGGTGGAGCGTGTCGTTAAGCCCTGGAGGCTAACGACACCCTCCGCCACTTCTATTGTACATATCCCCCATTGTTCCATAATTATAGGTAAAGTTGCTAGGGAAAAGGTTGCGTGCAGACATGTTCCGCACCATGGCCTTTCTCTGTTGTCTTTAGTGACAACATCCCTGCCAGGATATAGTGGATTATGCAAAGGATGCGATCTCCTGTGCTTGTTTCCTGCTCACCATGGTTAGAAACGCAAACATGCACTGGTGAAACGAATGGGTTTGGTTTGCACTTTCAGTTAAAAGCCAGACCCATTGGGTCTGATAATCTACATAGGGGCACATGCATCAAGCTAGGCAATTGCGATTCCTTAATAGCTATTATTAAGGAATCGCTATTAAGGAATCGCTATTAAGGAATCGCAATTGCCTATGCATGTAGAAATCGCTCAATAAATAGCGATTACTAAACATTCCTTAATTGCTACTCGCAAATTGCGAGTCGCAATTAAGGAATACCTACCCATTCATTCCTATGGGCCATGAGGCCCATAGGAATGAATGGGAAGATATTCACTATTAGCGATTCGCTATTAAAGAATGGCTAATAGCGAGAGCTATTTCAAGGGTGCCAGGGTGTCGAAAGGACACCCTGTTGCACCCTGAAATCTGCATATGAGTACATCTTGCACACACACATGCCCCAAGGGCATGTGTGTGTGTAAATGGAAGTTTGAAAAATGAACTTTAGTGCATTTTTCAAAGTTTTTGCAAATTACCATGCAGTTTAATTTCATGGTAATTTGCTCCCCTATTAGCGAAATCGCAAATTTTTAACTTTAATGCATTGCATTTAAGGAATCTCAATTTGTGATTCCTTAAATGCAATTGCAATTTAAGGAATAGCAATTTTGCGATTCCTTAAATTGCGATTTCTGCATTTGGGATGATGCATCCCAAATGCAAAAATACTGGTCGCAAAGGGGCAGATTCTGAGAATCTGCCCGTTTGCGACCAGTATTTTGGTTGGTGCATGTGCAGGTATAGTAAACGAAATACCGAATGGAACAATTTATTGCTGGATGAATGTAGGCAGTGCCAGGGGACATGCTTAATGTTTTAAAAACTTTAATCAAAAGAGTATTACCTGGAATGCCTCAAAGAAAAGGGAGCCTTTATACTTCCTTCTTCTTTAAGCCAGATACAGCACTACAAAGATAATTTCTTCATTAGTCTTCACAATAAGTGCCTCTCGTGGATAGTAGCAAAACTGCTGACTCGGGCTTCTGGTATGTAGTGAGAAGCATGATGCTGCATAAAGTGGCATTCCTTGCTGCATAAATGAGTTGTCCCTTGCGGCATAGTTCTAGTTGCCCTGCAAAGAGGCAGTGATTTGCTTCACAATCAGCTTTGTAGTATGAAAAATATCATAGATACACTTTTTAAAATTTGTGCGGTGCACTGAAACCCTTTTTATGTTAAACTAGCCATTCTGTTTGTTCCCTTGTCCCCCACATCCTTAACAGCCTACTAGAGTCGGTTTGCTTAACTTGTACCCAGGAATATTCGTTATATATTGTCAGATTTTACTTTGCATGTGACACCTGTATTTTGCAATTTGCATTTACTGAACACGGGGTTGTAAAGACATCTTAGCACAAATGGTTGTTCTCTTGTGCAAAACTGGAGAGGGAAGTAGATATTTTTCATTGAATTGAAGACTGTCTGACTAGGAATTCTGGGATAAATTCCTGGCTTCCACACTTGACCAAACAATGTGATCCTAAGCACACTGGTAAGCCTCACTGTTTTCCATTTTCATTGCATAACGCATTTGTGAGCGCCTATAGGTATTTTAGTTCAGAGAGATAACTGTACTAAACAAAACCCTTGCAAGTATTGGGTTTTAAAGAACATACAATTTTATTTACTGTTTTTTCCAGGGGAATCATGAGCTACTGAGCTCAACTTGTGGGACTCAACTCTCGTTTTGGCCTTGATGCACTTGGACTCAACCATTTTATAGACCAAAAAGCTGAGCACCAGTTACACCCTTCATCACTTGGCCCCCAAGGTAGCAGAATCAAGCAATCCAAGCCTTACGCAAGGAGTTGGCGTGGGATTAGAGACTCAGTCAATCATCTGATAACAAGTATTAGAACTTTGAAATGTTGGGAGCTCCATTGAAGACAATGACGAGACTCAGGATTAATAATTGCTGGCATAAGCCTTATCCCGGGCTTGTAAACAGGGTTTCTCGGATCCTGAATCTTTTAGATCATTGGTGTAGATAGAGTAGGTGGCAAGTTAAAGTGGTCGGTATGTTGAGTCACTTTGAAGTATGTAGGTAGCATACTCTGGATCTTGCAGACTCAGTTCCGCTCCCCCCACTTGTTCTCCAGCTGGTAGCGACGTCGTGACCATATTGAATTGTCTGTCATGGACAGCTTCGGATCTGGTGTCTTTGCCAGTACAGTGCTAGCCCCATTCAGCTGTAGCCCTGATTTTCTGTTTCAAGTAGGATCTTGCTCTTTAGCCCCATTGGGTTGAGGTTCCAAGGCTTTTTACTCCTGTAAAGCAATATCTTGGGGAGCATGAGTAGTAACATGTCTGATGGGATGAGTGAGGCAACTTAAACAAAAGCGAGCGCAAAACGAAGAGTTGGGAAAATACTTGTATAGTAGGATTGGAAAGATCAAGAGAGAGGAAGGCAAAACAGGTTTGAGGGTACAAAAATAGAGCTGAGATGATCTGACGAGGTCATCTGGGACATTGGAGAAACAGTTTGTGTGTTTGTGTGTGTGTGTGAGTGAGTGAGTGAAAGAGAGAGAGAGCGAGAGAGACGTTTCAGAAAAACAAACAGGGTACAGAAATATGCTGCAAGAGATCAGATGTCTCTTTGAGGCCTTTTGTCAGATGCTTGGGCAAGCCAGGGGAAACTTTGCAATATCCATTATGAGGAGTGCTATGAACCACCGGTTGTTCAAAAACCTTTATAACTCTGCACTCCAGTTAGATTGACTGAGTATTTCCTTTGCATTCTTGAATCTTCTGTTGCTGCGTGGTCAAGAAGTCCGCTCCAGAAGCTGATAGCAGGTTTATAACTCAGACATATAAGACATTAAACACTCACATTAAAATCAATGTTCAGTCAATTCTATATATTTTAATATTCACAGGTTTTGATTTGTAGTAAGAAAATGATGCAACTGACCAGTGAACTTCTCGCGGAGGAAAACAAAATTAGAAAACACCCCACAATAATTGAACAGAACAATGACCAGGTTAACTTGGTTATCACAAAAGTTTCTATTAAGAATAAATCACAAGTTCGCCATTTCAATGGTTGCTCCAAAGTGAAAAGGTGAGTAAGGTGCTCGAGGTAGTGCTTGTGAAGAGATGGGGATGTGATAGTAAAATTAAATTACCAATGTTTACAATATTTACAAAGATGAAGGCGACCTGTTTAACAATGTATCAAACGACTGACTAAACAACCCAAGTACTGCGATGTCATAAATGCATGATAAGTTCTCCACTTCTGGGCTGAATGGGTAAGTACGGGTCCGAATGTAAGCAAAGTCGACGTTTCGACCCCAGAGACTAGACAAAGGTGATTCGTTCCTGGTCTCTCAGACGCAAGACGCCGGGGTTGACTCATTGCTCTCGACTAGAATAATCATGATTCATTCAGCACTACGTGGAATTTTGGAATTCATTTTCATACGTTTTGGATTCAATCCTCTAGGCCTGAGTAATTCCAAGGCCTACCTTCACCAATTATTGTGATGCCTTCCTTCTTTCTGTACCTGCAGTGTCCTTCATTTCCATGTATCTGGAGCGACTTAGCCCCTTCGCCAATACTTCACTGCCGATTGGGCAGTGCTCTACTGAGGTTGCTCCTCCAATGGTCCTGATGAAGACCCCGTTGTAAGGAACGAATTACCTTCATCTAGTCTCTGGGGTCGAAACTCCAACTTTGCTTACATTCGGACCACTACTAATCCATTCAGCCCATAAGCGGAGAACTTATCATGATTTCATGGCATCACAGTACTTTGGTTGTTTAGTCAGTCTTTTGATAAGTTGTTAGACAGGTCGCCTTCATCTTTGTAAATATTGTAAGCATTGGTAATTTAATTTTACTATCACATCCCCATCCCTTCACCAGCACTACCTCAAGCACCTTACTCACCCTTTCACTTTGGAGCAGCCATTGAAATTGCGAACTTGTGTTTTCCTCCTCGAGAAGTTCACTGGTCAGTTGGACCACCTTTTGTACATACTATCATTGGCCCAGGTCCAATTGGATATTGGGTATACCCTATTGTTATGTAACAGTAAGAAAATTATGGGCAGCTAAAATTGGATAATTTAATAAAATCTAGAAGGTCTTCGCACAATTTGGACTTTAAGTCATTATAGTGCTTATGCAGTATGATATTATTCATGTATCGAAATAACTTTGGCAGATATCAGATGACTGGGGTCTCTTTGAGTTTACTATGTGTTGCACTTCCCAGGGTCCCATCAAAGAAGTCTGCTTTTCAGATGGGAGTTACAAAGTTTCTCAATGGCTTGGTCCTCTGCATTCCAAGATCTTAGTAAGTCATTTTCACCTAAACCCAAAGTAAAAGACAATCACACAGAAACGTATAGGGAAGCCAAAACTATTAAAAGGAGTGCTACCAGCTGGGACAAGAAACTGTATAATGTTTCAAAAGAATAGTTGCCTGGTAAAAAAGGGATCAAAACTCAGGTACAGTTCACAGGGGCAGTTGTGATTGTACTTGCCCAAGGTAAGTTTGAGTTCTAATCACTTAACTGGGAAACAGGGTTGCACCTTTTGATTAACGCTAAAGGGTGTTCAAGAGTGGACCGACTGTAGCTCTAAACGTATTGAGTGCAGGGCAGATTTTCAATTTCAGGCCCACTCCGCAAACCGATGTAAACTCTGAATAGGGTGACACCCAGTGGGACATTCAAGTTTAAGGTTAGATGACATCAAAACGTGAATGCCCCATTTTTAAAAGAGGACGTGGATCCCTCACTAGGTGTACACATTGAGTAAGCCAGCTGGGTGGCTCATTTTAAAAGCATTTTCTAAAGCACTATAGGGATGACAAGTAATATTGAGCACCACTCCATGGATAGAAATAAGACATATCTAGCATTTGAGGTGGTAGAGATAGAGCGAGCAATAGCCCAGTCTAGCTCCTTGAAGGTCCCCAGCCCTGATGGGGATCATGTAGACCTATTTTTGGAGACTAAGGATCTATGGACTCCCTTATTGACAAATGTTTTTAACACTATCGTCAAGAAGGGCCCACTTAAAACATGGAAGCATTCAATAATTGTGCCTATATATAAAACGGGGGTCAAGGCAAACCCAAAATTATAGGCCAATCTCTCTGATCGATAGCATGGCCAAGCTGATGGGATAGCGATTATTAAACAGATTGGAGGAATGGGTAGAGGAAAGGAAAGCCCTAATGGAAGTGTAGTATAGTTTTAGAAAGGGCAAAGCACCACCGATCAGTGCCTCAACTCGAGCATGTTGATAGCCAAGTATTCAAAACGTTTTATGGCCTTCATGGACTTCTCAGGCGCATTTGATTGATTTGCCCATAGTAAATTATGGGCAATTACAGAGAGTATAGGAGTTGGCTCACCTATCATTACATTCATAAGACAGCTTTATTCAGAGACTGCTGCTTGTTTTCGGTTTGGCAGGGAGGGGGAGTGCACAAAACCCCTTTGATATTGAGCGGGCGTGAGACAGGGGTGCGTCCTCGCACAATTCCTGTTCTCCCTTTATACCAATAGAGTGGACTCAGTATTGGCGGGGAGCGTTAAGGATGTTCCCTATATTGAGGTGGCCCCTCACTCGATATTCCTCTATACAGACGATGCAGTGCTTTTAGCAAGGACCGCCCGGGCACTGCAGAGGCTCACAGAGGAGTACACCAGGTTTATGGATAGCCTGGAACTACATGTGAACTAAGCGAAATTGCTCATACTAATTGCAGGGATGTACCCTAAGATATCTCCAGCATTCCATATAGCCCATGAAAGGGTAGAGGTGATAGAAACATTCTCGTATCTTGGTATCCTATTTAACTGGACATTTTTATGGAAAGATATGGTTTTAAATCAAGCTTTTCTCCTAGAAAGAAGCATTGCGGCAATATTTAACTTCACAAAGAAGTTAGGGTCTAAACCTATCCCTGAAATCCTTAACATTTATGCAGCCAAAGCAAAGGCTATTGCCACATATGGGGCGGCAGTGTGGGGCATGGTGGATAATGAACCCCTGCAGCGAGTGGAGGACGCCTTTGGTAAAAGAGTGCTTTCATTGCCCTGTCGCTGCGCAAGTTATATTTGGCGCTGCGAGTTACACTTACCATATTATGGTGACACGCTTTGATTGGCTCCATTATTATTATGGCACTCGATATGGAGGAGAGAGACTGTAAAATTGAACCAAGTTGTGTTAAGGGATGGTTTAAAACTGGATCTCGCCAATCAGATACCATGGTTGAACTATATAAAGTCCACTCTGACAGCTCTGGGCTTACGTGTTTTATTCGACTCCCACTCTATGTGTGCCGGCTTTTCAAAGGCTAAGCTTAAAGAGATCGTTTTAACAAATGCTGCTGCTAACAGATGGGAGCAAAATATAAACAAAAGTTCTGTTGGAATATATCATATATCCCTCCCCCCTTTGAATCATGGTGTGCAGTCTTACCTGTTTTTTGTACAAAATCCTCGTTTTATTTTGATAAGATTTTGTTTAAATTATATAACGCTAATGCTGGGTTCTCTAGCTAATATCTATTCTATGAGTGAGTTGACTCCTTGTCCCTGTGATGGAGAGTCCACCAGTCAAATCTGCATATATTATTCTTTTATATGTTTTATTCCCCTCAAAGGAAAAGATCCATTGTTCCTCTTCTGCACTGATTTAATTTCACTCAGTGTCAGCCAGGACTACTATTCATAAAACAGCTTGATGACCCACTGGTGTGTCATGCATTACCAACATTTCTTTGGGCTGTTCTTAAATAAATGAAGGCGATTATTCAAGAATTGTGATGAGGGTACCTGATTTGACAATGATAGTTTTAATTCCCACTCTGGATAAGGTTTGAAGGAGCTTCTAAAATAGGATATCCAGTGTGTACAAAGTCACAGTGGATTAAAAATGATGGGTCTGCATGATTTTAATTGTCATTTTATCAAGGTGATAATGTATTTGTCTTAAATGAACTAGATTAAAAAATTTATTTTATGGGGATCTACTTGTGGGATAAACTGATTATATATGAATGGTACATCAAGTGTTTTTAAAAGGAATGTGATTTACGGAATTTGGTTTTTAATATGTATATTTTAATGGATATATATGCACTTTTATGCTTCAGAAATGATGCGAAATAAAGTTGATGATGACATCAAAATGTGCTATCATAGTACCTCTGGGGCCATATGTTATAACAGAATGGCTCCAATGATCCTAGTACATCTTGTTCATGCTAGCACAGTGAAAGGCACCCAGAGATCTGATGAACAAGAGAAACTGTAGTTTTCCTCTCTGGCTAAACACTGGAGACCAACACTAGATCAGATGCACAGGGAAGTGGTTGATGTGGTAATAGAGCTAGAAAAGCATCGTCATCTGGTCCTACAACCACATCCTCAGCCTTCTTGCTATGCTGTTGTTACATTTCCGTCAAGAAAAAATGTACTCAAGAGCCTTGTCGTTCCTGGACGAGACTCTCCTTGAATGAAATCTTAGCCCATATTTTGTTCAATTGAGCCATGACTGCTCTATTGCTGAAGGCAGCTCTTCCCCAGTCTGTGGAGTCCAACCCCTTGTTTTCTAAGCAGGAGCAGTAGCTTCAGCCTTTCCTCTGATCTCACATGTATAACCAGCAGCAATGTGTTGCCCTCCTTCTTACACAGAGGGACTGATTTATCAACACTTTGTGCTGGTGCAAAGTCACCCAAAGTGACACAAGCTGATGCAAAGTCTTGATTTATTATTTACTTTCCAGCGCAACACTTGTTTTGTACTGAAAAACTGCAACATGGTAACACAAAGTAGTGCTATTCACAGCTATTCATTACTTTACCTCAAGGGGGCAGGCTTTGTACCAAAAACAATACACCTCCTGAGGGCAGGCGCAAAGTAGGAGAAAAGGTTTTGTTCCTCTAAACTCTGCATGAGCACTGCACTGAAAAGCATACATATGAAGTGAGAAATATTTTACAGTTAATCTCAGGATAGTGTTTTATACTGGAAGAGTACCCTTCCCGTAAAATCCTATGAGAATCACACACATAGCTTTGCACTATCTTTGTAGATATGGTGCTGTCTTGCTCTTTCCCTGTTACACAACACAGTGAGGCAACTTCGGCCAATGCGTTGTATGAAAATTCTCCCAGTTGGTACAGTTGAGCTTTTTCTAGAAGTTTAATGAGTATGGTGTACTACCTACAGAGTTCCAATACCTATGTAAACCTGTGGGCACTGGTGAAAAGCCAGAAACATATCAGAGAAATGTTCCCTTCAAATTAGGTTCCCCCACCAAACTAATGCACCAAACATCTTTATAGGTATTTCCAAAGGCTCTTACAGTAGAATGAGGGGAGCTGCAAAATGTCAGTGGGAGGTTTACAGTGAAGGAACAGGCAAGACATCCCAAGAGGGGTCAAGCTGTTACTGACAGCCAGATCAGTTTAATACAGCTGGTGCTGTAAGGATGAATCATGTATTCATCATCATTCATACTTTATTTCGGCTGCTAGGGCCATCAAAGTGCATCAATAAAACAAACAGTATATACATCTGTATTAAAAAACAATAAATACTCACAAAGGATTTCATATACAATGATCAACCCACAAAAGAAAGTAGAGACAAAAACACATAGCACAAGCTTCATAGATACAGCAGGGATGAAAGTTGTATATATTAAAACATAAACAATTAAAATACAACCAGCCAGATAAAAAAGACATTAAAAAGAATCACATCGAGTGCATAAAAATATCCAGACAGTAAAATCTTATACTAAAATCTTATGATAAAATAAAACTGTGGGACATCAGTGCAAGGCCTAAAACCCAAACAAAGACCTACTCACCCAGTCACCAGTTCCCCTTAACCCCCAGAAATCACTTTATGTAAGCCCGACGGGTGTGCCACATACAGTTTAAAAAGCGTGATACGGCAAAGACAATTGGGGGATGAGTGTCATATTTTAGAACTCTATAAGCCTCTATCATGTATTCAATTTGTATTGAGTTCATGAATCAACCTCAGAGTGTCTGAGGCAAAAGCCCTGGGTGCTGCTGGTAGGAAAGTGAAACTGAAGTGGTTTACTGATACCGCATTTAAGCTTTTGTCAAAGCGAATGCCGTACACACCTCATGTAATACTGCCGCATAGCCCAATCTGTGGGAAGTGAAGTCCCCAGTTATGTCTTACTGAATAGGTTCTAATAAGAGGGTCCGTAGAAACCACTGCCACTGGTTCTTGGAACTGGCTTTTGCTACTGCCTTTAGATTATCTGCTTCCCTTTATCCGTCTCTCAATATCATGGTGAACGGTTTAGCACCTCTCCACTTTGGTGGTACGCTGTGAACCCCCCCACCCCCTAGTAGAAAATATGCGGCTAGAGGCGAAAGAACCCCTATGGCAACTCAGAGTAAAGCTTATGGTTGTCCTCAGGGCTCTTCAATTCTTCCCTTATACTATAACTGTGTACACAGCTGGGTTCTGTCTCTCACCACAGGACCCTGTTGAGGGGCATTAAATAGGATCTCTTCACGGTACACCGCTTGCTAGGTGGGACTGGACAGTAGCGGCAGCACTCTGATAATGTGCGGATGCCTTGTTCTAGGGCACCAAGTCCACATAACAGCACTCACAGCAGCTCCACCTTAAGAGTCTTCATGTTACTTCACGCAGGTACTTCCTACTCATCCGGAACTAGCAACTTTAGGGATTTATTCAGCTCTAGAGTACATTCATGAAATCTACAGGAGAAAAGACAGGATTCCTGCCTCTGGCCCAGTCTTTTCTGAAATGTTGGAGTATGGTGCTTCACTGAAGTCAAAAGCTGAACTATCTTCCTCGCTCACATGACTTGCTTATTTGCAGAATCGGTACCACCAGGTCAAGGAGGCATTCGTATATCTTGCAGCACTTGAACATTTTGAGGGAGCCCACAAGATGTCTGTACATTTTTCTAGGTACATGGTCCAGTCCAATGGGAAGGAATATTCCAGAACACCTACAATGTCTCATGCTTCATGTTGTTGGTAGATATCCATAATGCTATGGCGGAATGTGTTTTCCAGAGAGCCCTTTAGCAAATTAGGCACAGATGCTTCATCTCTTTGCCAAGATTGTATGTAGGGGTGGGCAAAATATTTGATTCCACCCACGGGATTGGTGGAATTTTGCCCGCCAAATTCCGCTAATTGCCACATGACGGAATTTCTTCTTGTGTAAGGCTCCAGAATGGTAAATTGGTGAGCGTGAGTAAGATTTAGCGTCCCATAGGACAATTTCCAGTCGCTAGGAGGACATCCAGCGAGGTTTTTTAACGCGTTGGTCACGAACAGTCGCAACCGTTTGCTGTCGGAAGGCTGCCGCTCAAGTAGAAATCTATTTGAGCGGTAGCAAAATCAACTTAAGTAGTGCGTCTTTTGGTACACCATGTGGTGGTGTTTGCGCTGATTTTTCAGCACAGAATGCACTACCAGCTCTAAATCACAGTGCAAGCAGCACAACATGCCTATTTGTGCCCATTGGCGGAACTTCACGGAACTTCGCAGAGTTTTTATGTAACTCAGCGGAATAAATCATTGAGTCAAATTTCAAAGTTCCGCCACCCCATGTTGTATGCCAGGGGGATGGACAGGTAGCATGTTCCTTTCTATAGGTGACAGCAGTGGACATGCCCTTGGCCAAATTATTTGTGTTGCTGTTGCATTTTGTAGGCCACAGACAAACCTTTCAAAACTGGCTCAACTTTGTGGGGAAGAACACAAAGAGCACATTCGTCTTCCATTGAATGTTTTGTAATTGAGCAAGGTACACAACAAACTAGGCTACGCTTGTTATGCAGGAAGGGGTAAAGGAAGTAGCAATGAACGGCACATGTAGGGAGAAGGGGAGAATCATCTACCAGTAAAATATAGAGCGGTCTCAATTCCAACTCCTTAGTTTGTGGATACACAGTAGATGAAGACCCACAATCTAGGCTTCACTAACTCATCATGTGCATGTAAATATGATACACACATACTTCTTGCACTCAGGAGGGTCTTCCACTTATGACAGACTGCACAGATTTACCAAGGGCCAGCAGGTAACGTAGCCTACCAGGAGTGCTGGTAGTATATGCCCATTGATCAGTTGCTTACTTTGAACCAGGCTAGAAGGTGGTTCTATCTCTATCTAACAGGTTTGAACCCTTGCAAAGCTTACAGGGGTGTGATGCCATAGATTGACAATCATCAACCAAGATTGAGCAACAGGGGGTAAGATCACAGGATTTGTTTGTCAACATTATTCCCTTATCTGGGCAATTAGAACCTGCTCCACCACTTAGCCCAGTTATCTGCCCAGAAATCAGTAGTGCTCTACGTCTCAGGCCAGTCCCTACTGGAGCTGGTAACGTTCTTTCACCAGGGAAACTAGAACCTGCTCCCCCCTCCAGCATAACATCCACTACGGTGAATCCTGCCTGTTTGAGGGTACTTTTATGGAATGTTCAAGGCATAGGGACTAAGGGTGATTATGTTCTCTGGCAGAGGACATTCCTGGGCTCTCAATTGATTGCCCTATTAGAGACATGAGATACTGGTGAAAGTTTTTACCTGGACGGGTTTACCTCATTTGTTAAGTATGCAATCCCCTCGAGATCGGGACGTGCTAGGGGAGGTCTTCTTTTATTGATTTATCTTGATTCAGGTTGTGAAACGAGCCGCTTAGAGTGCCATTCTCCCCATATCTTAGCAGTAGAGCTGTTTTATAAGAATCACTACCTGTTACTAGCAGTACATTTTTATAATTCTTTCCCCAGATCCTCTGCGATTAAACATTTAGCTGCCCTGGAAGGTTTCCTTGACACCTATAGAAAAAGTAAATGTACCTATTTTGAGATTTTAATTCTGGGCGATTTTAACACACATTTGTGTCATCTTAACTGTATTCCAACTAAGGCCTATGGGGATTGTTTACCTTTGAACATACACTTTGAACATACAGAGTCAGGCACATTCTTAGAAGGGCTTCTCTCAGCAAACAATTTGTATTGTCTAGAACAAACGGGAACGAATATTCCTGTTCCCACCTTTACGTCCAGCGGATGCTCTAGTATCATCAATTTCATAATGATCTCTGCATCTCTAGCTCCTGCAGTCTGTAGTTTTAGTGCTTTCTGGAGTAACCATAGTGACCATAACCTTATACTTGATTTATTATACTCATCTGCCTTTTATAAAGTAGAGAGCAGGGGTATCTCTAATTCTGATATTAGTATCAAGGATCAATCATGCAGACTGAAGTGGACGAAGGTGGTACCGGAAAGGTTCTTAGATAACTTGTATGCGGGGTGTGCAATTGAAGTTTTGGCATGTATGAATGCTAATGTGCAGGATAGAGTGGTACTAGATGCTTTTGGAACACTGACTAACCAGATAGCTACCAACCTAACTGTCCCATGCAGGGGTGATAGACCTAAACCAAAGAGGTGGTTTGATGGTACCTGTTCTACTGCCCACAGGAAGTTAAGGTTGGCTCTTAAACAAAAACCAAGAAATGAGAGCGAGATCAGGGCATGCAGGGGGGTCTATAAGCACGCTACTCAGGAGAGGAAGAAAGCTATCAGGAAAAAGGCTTGGGAGGACCTCGGCCAAACAAGTACATACCTAGATAGTAATAAGTTCTGGGCAGTGGTTAATAGCCCGCTCTTTTCGGAGACTGGAAATGCTAGCACAGATTGCATTGTAGCCCCAGAACAGTGGGTTGAGTTTTCTGGGGGCTTGTATAGCGGAGGTGAGTAGGAGGGGACGGAGACACAGGGGGAGCCTAGCCTCCCCATAGAACCACTTCATTTTAATGTTACTGAGGTCCATGCTGCTATCCTTGCTACAGCCGGGGGAAAGGCACCTGGTCCGGATGGGGTACCAGCTGACCTGTACAAGGCAGACCCCCAGGTCTGGGCCACAACACTGGCACAGGTTTCTAATGCGGTCAGCACATGTGGTTTTCCTCCATGGTGGGCGAAGGCTATTATTATTCCAATTTTTAAAAAGGGCTCAAGGAACGATCCTGCCTGTTATAGACCTATTTCACTCTTGGACTCTGCTGCCAAAATCATGGGCAAGGTGATTTTAAACCGTTTATCATTGTGGCTAAAAAAATGTAATGTTATTAGTGATCTACAGTATGGTTTTAGGCAAGTGAGAGGGACACTTGACCAATGTATTAATCTGAGCCTGGGGATTTGGAAGTATACCATAGCAAAGAGGGGTACCCTGCATATGGAATTTATAGATTTCACATCGCCCTTTGATCGAGTCAATCGAGCTATACTGTGGCAGATCTTGGGGGAGTTGGGTATGGAGCCGAGTCTAGTATCCTTCTTGCATTATGCCCATAATAACACCACTGTGGCGGTATGGTTCAAGGAAGGGTAAGCGAGGGGTACGAGAGGGGTGTATTTTGGCCCCTGTGCTGTTTACACTCTATATAAACAAACTTGGGGACCTCCTCACAGTCAGTACTAAAGACATCCCAAGAGCAGGGGCCAAATTGGTCCCTGCATTACTGTATGTAGACGATGCAGTGTTGTTTGCAAGGACCGCCATAGGCCTTCAAAATATTTTAAATGATTTTATTGATTTTATGGAGTCACTTGACTTAGCGGCCAATTTCACCAAATCACATACAATGACAATGGGCAGTAAAATGGCCGCTAAGACCAAGTTTTTTTGCATTGGGGTGGAACTGTCAAAAGAGTCCACCTTCCCTTATCTGGGGGTGTTGTTCGACGATCATAGGACCTGGGCGGCACAAAGGCAACTAAAAAAGTACACATTGGCAAGAGCAGTTGGGGCTGTATGGGATTTTGCAAAAAGGTTGGGGTCTAAACCAATACCTACCCTACTTAAAGTCTATAAAGAAAAGTGTATCCCTATGGCGACATATGGGTGTGATGTATGGGTCTATAAGGATGTGGGGGATATTCAGGGGGTTGAGAACAAATTTATGCATGGCCTCCTTGCTCTTCCCTCAAGTACCCCTGCCTTTATTTTGCATGAAGAGCTTGGCCTGGGGTACATTTCCGATCACAGTGCTGTTGCACCTCTGATGCGTTGGTTGACGATCTGGTCGAGTACCTCCACCAGCCTGAACCAGATGATTATAGTGGACTGTATCGCCCTTGATGGGGCCCTTCGTATTCCGTGGCTAAAATATATCAGGGAGCAAATGAGGTAGCTGGGTTGCACTGACATGTACAGCAAACCCAGACCCTTAGGCCCGGCAGCCATTAAGGATGTTGAATTGAAGTTTTTGGCCAGGCAGCAGGTGACCAGGGAGGGCTTGGAATTAGCCAAGCCCTCAGTGAGAAGGTATGTTACCATAAGTCTGACCCCACAGTTACAGCCCTATTTGTCATTTTTCCCCTAACGTGCAACATCGCTTTGTTTTAACTAGATTTCGGCTGGATCAGGTACCTTGGATTTTAGCCTTCCCCAAGGGGTATTCTTTGCCAGGTACCCAAAAGCTGTGTCCTTGCGATAATTTCTCGGAAAAGGACACTGCATTTTATTTTATTTTGTGAATTTTATGCCCCCTTTCGTAAGAAATTTATACTGCCATTATTGAGAGAGGCTAACTTTGTTCAAGTAAGGCCTGCATTACTATTTTTGCAAATGTTATCTTCCCTTGTGGTGTGTTTTGGGGTTGCGAGCTTTCTGTTAGGGGCCATGAGATTTAGGAAGAAGATGCCCCTAACAGTAGCTATGTAACATCTCTTTAAGCATGGTTATGGCATCATATGCTCTTTTAGGATCTTTCAAACGTCTAATTAAGTTTTTTTTTATAAAACTTATATCCTTATGGTATTCTAATTGCTGTATTTCTATTCATGTATTGACATTTGCTGTTTGACTTTTTATAGTGTGTTTTTAACTTGATTAAGTGATTAATTGTAGTATATGCCAAATGTTTATGATGGGGCTTTTTTTCGTAATGGACATGTGCACTTTCCCTCTCTTAATGCATTGCATATTTTTTAAGTTTTTAATATGTTTTAATTGTCTGCTTTTATGGCTTTTAGTAGCTGAATAAAGTATTTTTGACTTGACAGTGTCAAACTGAGAAAGCAGGGATGAAAAATTATCTGAGTACAATAACAGGGCAGTGATTGTTTGGTGGTGGAGGGAAGAGGCATGAGGTAGAATCAAGACTACACAGCATTTCAATTCCACAACCATAATATTGGTAGCACCATCCACGGGTTGCTAAGCAAAACTTTGGGCCCCAGTAATTATTGTTTTACAAATTAAGCATTGGAAAAAAATACTTAGCTTAAACCCAAAGTTTAAAACACCCAATATTAAATTAAGGTTTGGGGTGTTGGCATTAGACAGAGAGTTGGAATGACCCGAACAATGCACATATTAAATGAGCCTACTAGAAAGCACTTGAGGCCTGTTTTTAGCGGTCGCAAACAGAGATTTGGGCCATATACGATCACTAAAAAGGGTTGTAGCATGTATCAACACTATTTTGCGAGTCACTATTAGGAAGGGGCGTTTCCAAGGGCATCCCTTCCTAATAACGAGTCGCAAGGGCATGTAAGATTGTTTTGCGACCAGAATGCAGTTGCAAAACAATCGCAGTTTACTTCCTACTTCAAGTAGGTGGTAAGCCACTCACAAATGGGAAGGGACCCCTTCCCCTTTGTTATGGCCAGCAAAACTATTTTTAAGAGCAGACAGCGGTCCCACAGATCACAGCATCCTCTTAAAAAAATGAAACTGAAACGTTTTGTTTTTGAAATGCATCCCGTTTTCCTTTAAGGAAAACGGGCTTCATTTAAAAAGCAAACACAGACATGGGGGTCTGCTGACACTATGGTGAAAAGGTGTGTGAGTGGTGCTGGGCATCCTGACTGTGTGCCCGTGATAGAGAAAAGAGTAGGAGCTCTGTAGATCTGTAGATATGGGGCCCTGTTATGTACAGGGTGCACTTTCCCTGTTTGCACCCAGCGCACCTTAAAACAGGTGTGCTGAGTGCAAACAGGGATAGTGCCCCCTATTACCTGGAATGTGCTGCGCCCAGGGAAGCTGCCAACTCGTGCTGCCCTGGGGATAGCGCATTCATGAGAAAAACGGAGCTGCTGCTTTGAAGCCGCTCTGTGTTTCACAGTGCAGGCGGCAACCCACCTGCACTTTTAAGGGGGATTAGAGATCCCCTTGCAGGCTGCTGCAATGAATGACTGCATCCGCCTTCAAGGGGATATCTGGGAGGTGCAAGGGACCTTCTTAACCCCCTCCAGAGGGCTGCCATCAGAGGGCATACTGACAGTGTGCCACCTTTAAGGCTGCGCACTGTCAGTGCACCTCCTGACAGTTTCTTTGCCTCTGTGTCTGCATCTATAATACGGTGCAGGTGCAGAGGCAAAGGGATTCCCTCATCTGCAGGGGCCATGCTCCCATGCAAATGAGGGACTGCCCTCTGAAGATAGCGCTGGTGCTTTATGTGCACCACTGCTATTGGTAGTACTGAATGGGACACAAATGTGTCTGCGGTCTCATCTGTAATACAAAAGTACCTCGGGGGCACACAAACAGGGAGCAAAGGCCTGTTGCGCCCACGGGGCACTTCCATAATATGGACCATGATGCTGTCCTGCTCTTCCGCTCTCATGCAGTGCAGAGCAGTGAGTTAGGTACTGCTTTAGCAGCAGTAGGGGCTGCATAATTAGTTGGAAAAACTGGTCCTTTAGATTGTTGTGGTCAGAAACAGACATTAAATAATTGATGAGGAGGCATTGTAGCCATCCCTGTGGTATGCTTATGCATTCTTGAGTGGATGTAGAAGCTCTTTTGACACCTAAGCTGCCCTAGTGCAATGCACAGGTTCTTGGTATTCCTATTTTTCTCGACTCTTAGCCTACATTCAATAGGTATCAGGGGAATTAAGGGGGATATTTACTAAGGTTTTGCATTGGGGTTGTGTCACTTTTATGACAAATTCCTGATGTAAAATCCTTTTTGGCAATTACTAAGCCACTCAAAGCCACCTTGAATGGCTTTGCATGGTTTAGTAAACACAAAGTAGCACAAGGTAGTGCAAAGAGCTGCTTTGCGTTACTTTGCATTAGGGAGATGTTACATGGGTGGAGCATGGGCGTTCCCTTGCACCCACCCATGGCTTTTGGCGCATTCCCAGATTTACAAAGACTTGTAAACATGGGATACTTAAAAAAGCTACACCTCCCTGAAGCAGACCTAACGAGAAGAAATATTTTTTTTTTCCTTGTTACTTCCTCTTTCTATATGTGCGGCACACATAGAAGGAGGAAAATCCCTTTGAGGGTTGTGTTGGTGTAGGAACGTGCTCCTTCCTACACAAAATCAATCCTACCTTTAATGCAGGCACCCATTCACAGAGTCGGCAATGCAGTGAGCGCAAGGAATTTGGGGCCAGATGTATCAAGCGTTTTACCGTTCGCAAACGGGCCAATTCGCAGAATTGGCCCGTTTGCGAACGGTAAAAAGCCTTTTGGGATGTATCATCCCAAAAAGCATTCGCAAAATAGGGAATCGCAATTTATGCGATTACCTATTTTGCGAATGCATTTAGGGAATCGCAATTTGCGATTCCTTAAATGCAATGCAGGAAGCAAGAAAAAATTGCGACCTGGCTTTAAGGAATCGCAAATTACCACTAACTTCAAGTTGGTGGTAATTTGCAAATTCCTAGAAAAATGCACATTTTTGCATTTTTCTAAGTGCCATGTGCCGCACACACATGTCCTTAGGGCATGTATGTGTGCCACATGTGCATACTTACCTTTTTTGGAGGTGCATCAGGATGGCCTTTTGGCCCCCTTGCACCCTTGAAATTGCATGCGCAATTTGCAAGTACCTATTTGGTACTCGCAAATTGCGAATGCAATTCTATTCATTCCCATGGGCCTCTAGGCCCATAGAAATGAATGGGAAGGTATTCCTTAATAGCTAATCGCAATTTGCGATTCGCTATTAAGGAATATGTAGGAATTGCAAATGTTTTTGCAAATCCTACATACATTGCATTTTGCAATTCTTAAATAGCGAATCGGTAAAATTCGCTATTTAAGAATCGTAAAAGCAATTCTTGATACATCTGGCCCTAAGTTTTATATATTTTTTACATTTTAAATATCCTGTCATCTGTCGACTTTCCCCCCACCCCGCCTCACCGCTCTTACCTGTGCCGGCTGCCACTGAGGGAAGTACTAGATTTACTCAGGGCTCTGCCAGTGCTTTCAGCTGACAGCTGATCTGCTGCATAGCCATCAAGTCAAAGTAATGGTCATTCCTGCATACTTCAGGGGGTTTCCATCACTTGTTTTCCTAACGCAAAGTCCATGAGACATTGTGATGCTGGGTAGGGAAAATGTACAATGGCCAACATATGCAGGGAGATATTCTGCTGTGCATCAGGGCCATTATTTTTTGTTTTCAAGAAACAAATCCCTGTTTTGGCGTTGTTTCTTGAAATCTAAACAGCAGGCATAACAGATAAGGCATCTGCTAGACAAAGTTCGGTGCCCTCAGTGCAGCCCCCACACTAACGGCTCCTTTGAAGATACAGGGGCTTATTTATAAGCCCCTTGCACCGCCGGTATATCAATTTTTGTGATGCTCCGGTGGCGCAGGAGCCTGCTCCATATTTAACAGGCAGCACTAAACCACTTTTTTTGGCTTAATGCTGCCTTGTAAATATCATTCCCTTTAACACAGTTTTCTGGGTTCTAAGCAACACCCATAGCTTTTTGACACTGCCCCAGATTTATGGGAAATCATAAATCTGAGGCAACGCCAAAAACGTACGCCTCCCCAGGGGAGTAGTAAGGGAGGCACAACGAGGAGAAATATCTTTATTTCTCCTTGTTTTTCCTTTTACTATGTGTGCAGCACTCTTGAGAATGAAATAATCATCCCTGCAACGCAGGCACCCTTGCACCATGGTGCAAAGGGGCCTGCGTTGGTGCACGGCAGCCCATTGTGCGCCAGCGCAGGGAAAAAGGACAGGAATGTGCCGTATGTGATAGATACAAAAAGAACAATTGATGGACAGAATGCAGAACAATGTCATACACACCCAGTACAGAGATCTCGGCCTAAATCCATCGTTTTTTTGCTCACCATGCCATTCCACTTTGGACCCAGCCATATGCAAATCAGTCTTGACCCTGCCCCCAATGGGAACAGTCCAGCCCGAACTGCCAGGCCAGGTCCTCCCTGGACTGGAAACAAGCATCCTAGGACCGGTTTCGGGGTTTCACCCCTCATCAGCCAGGATAGCTTGATTCCTTGTGTTTGCTTTGTTCGCCCTAAGTTGGCAGGGTATGCCCAGACATGGGTCCCTTGCTCACTTTGCCACTGGATTCAAGCTAGCCTGGCTGATGAAGGGTGTTACCCAGAAACCGGTCCCAGGATGCTTGTTTCCGGTTCAGGGAAGACCTGGCTTGGCAGTTCGGGCTGGACTGTTCCCATGAGGCACAGGGTCAAGGCTGATTTGCATATAGCTGGGTCTGAACTGAGGTGGCGAAGTGAGCTAAAGAATGATGATGGATTCAACCCAGATCTGTGACTGGGGGTGAGCGCTCCGTCCATCATCTCCTTGTGTTTGTATTTGATAGATACGGCGCATTCCTGCCCTTTTCTTTTGCCGTAGGGCAGCGCCGCAGGAAAGCCTGCGGCGCTGCCCTACGACAAAAACTCATAAATGAGGCCCACAGAGATTTGTGCCCACTTTACAGGGATCTCTAAATTCAGTGGGTGGGCCTGCATCTGGAGAGTAAAGGCCACTGCCTCTGCTGACCTGGTGGGCCAGAGGGTGGCTGGCCAGAGTCACCATGGACCAGGAAATCTTTAGATGTTTAGATGAAGATGCTTCTTTAAAGTGCAAAAATACTGATGATAGAATGAGCCTAATGTGGGTGCAATTTTTAAAACAATGAAACCTAGAGGTGTTTAAACTTTCCGCTGTAAATCATTTGAACCGAATGGTTCAAAAGGGATTAGTTGAAATGTTTTCAAAAATACCTCAGAAATCTTCCCTAAAATATGAGGGTAAATATTCAAATGCCTAGTTGCGAAACTGGTTGTTGTAGATCAGTTTGTTTCTTTGCTACTAGGTAGGTATGGCCACAACAACATACACCAACTCATGGATACTATTCAACTCGCAACTGACGTCAATCACCAGATTTACTGCTCAGCTTGGATGCACAAAAGGTCTTTAACACTGTCAACACAAGTTATTTTTTAAAAATCTTACATGCATATAACTTTAGGAACGTGTACTGTAGCGCTCTTCAAGACATCTATCAAGGGTCATCATCTGTCACTGCCACTAATGAAATCAAATCTAAACCAGTCCACATTGCCCTGCCACTTTTACAGTCAGGCAAATTCATGTTTCCTCAGGGATTAGAATTGGTCAGCACCCCTTCACAGGTTCCTTTTTGGCAAACAATATGGTAGAGACACTCTCCTCTGTAATAATCTCCGTCTTTGACCTTTCAAATTGGATCAGCAACTTTGATACATGGATTGAGTGCAATTAACATTTAAGGCAATTTTAATGACCTGCAGATCTAATAACTTGGATGACCATGAATCTTAACAGAAACATTTGCACCATTATGTTAATACATTTTGCAAATATTGTGGCCCCTGTAAAAGAAGACATCAACTGATAGAATTGACTAGGTTTGTGATTTGGGTGAAAATTTGCACAACAAAATGTATTCTATCTGACCAAAATCTGTTCAGACTTTGGAAAAGTGTGCAGACACTTTCTTTTGGGACACAAGCACAAACCCAGAACTTAATTACCAAGTCTCAAAATTAAGAGGGGTTTGGTGTACTTTGACTACCGTGATCCAAAAATATATTGCATCACCATTATTAATCACCAAACCAAACACTGGGGAGTACCAATCCGAGGAGTGTCGGATGGATCTGCATTGAAGAATCGTTGCTCAAAGAGAAATTGTGGTGTTTTCATTGTATTACTGTGTGTGTGTTGCACAAATACTTTAGACATTGCCTCTTTCAATCAATCAATCAATCAGGGAATTGTAAGCGCGCTACTCACCCGTTAGGGTCTCAAGGCGCTGAGGCTCTTTAGTTAAGCCTGCATGCTCTGTGCCAAGCTACCAGAGGATGTGAGCACAGGTTATCTTTTAGTGTGTATCTAGCTTACCCTGACTAGGATTGTGGTCCCTACTTAGACAAGTGCCAACTAGAGACCCAATTTCTAACAGTGGTGACAGCGGTAGGATAGGACTTGTGTTTATGCAGTACCATATAGTAATTCAGTGTTCAGCAATACTCTATACTAAAGACCATTGTGAGATTAAATTCTCTGGTTTCTCTCATTTGGTAAGTGTTCTAAATTTAACTCCTGCTTATCTTCAACAACTTGGGACTTTGTTTTGCTGTTGCACCTACCTTCTCAGGATGGAAATGTATCTCAACTGCCTGTCATCTTATACTATGAGGGAGTTGAGGGATTCTGCAAGGACAGAGGGCTACCTGTGAAGCAAGGATCCACTAGTCTGGACCTAAAGGTGGCCCTACATTCATTTGAACTCAAACGCAGGGGTGGAGCAGCAACAGAGACCTCTGAGGAGGACTCTGAGGTGGAGGACCCATTTGGAATTCCAAAGAATACAAAGCCCTGGTACTACATGGAGGATCACAAATCAAAGGCCCAAGAGGGCAATGGCCCTGAGAAAGAGGAGAAGAAAAATGGCTGGGCAAAGACTCCAGTGGAGGGAGGGGATCCCACAGAGATGGAGACCCCTGCTGGATCCATTGCAGGAAGCAGTGTCTCCTCCCAAATCTTGTCCCTTGAGGAGCTTGAGGATGGACAGGCTGAGCGGGACCTGAGGCTGCAGCCGGCCTAGCTGGCTGCAGTGGAGAGAAGAGCTGAGGCTGAAAGCACCTTAGTCAGAGAGCTGTGAGAGCCATGGAAGAAGGAAAGATCTTGCTGGCTCATAAACTGCATCTCAAGGAGCTGGACTTGAAAGATAAACAGCTAGAAGAGCCTAGCATAGATGGTGGCATCAAAACTACCGTGTCCAGTGTGGAAAAAGTAGTCGACAAACCCAGGGACTTGGTATCTGACATAAAGGAGGATGATGACATAGACAGGTGGGTTCAAGGATTTAAGGTAACTCTAGAGGTGCACAGGATCAATGAGGAGGATTGGAGAGCTGGCATATGGAGTCATATTTCTGGTGATGGGAAAGATGCCCTACTGGCTATAGAGGAGGGGGACAGTCAGAGGTATTCCAGCAAGAAGGAGATCCTTGCTAAAAAGTATGAATTCACCCCAGAAGAGTGTAGATTGAGATTCAGGGGCAGTTGGAAACTGTCTCACCAGTCCTGGGATGATTTTGTGGAGTACTTTTGCAAGGCACTGGATGGTTGGGTGAAGGGTAGCATGGTAAACACTTTAATGTCAATGTTAATGTTAAAGTGATTTTTAAAGCACATGATTACCCGGCAATGTCCTGGTGCTAACCCTGCTAAAAGGTTTGCTGTACTCAAGGAAACTACTTACGGAAGAGCCAGGTTTTTAATTCCTTTCTAAAGGAGAACAAATTAGCTATGGATCTAATGTGTGGAGGGGGGGGGTTAAAAGGTTCCGCACTTTAGCAGTGCATGTAACAAAACATCTGCCTCACCAGTTGGTATGTTTGAACCTTGGAATTACCAGTGTGTTTGCTCCGGAGGAGCGTAGATTCCTATTTGGCTCATACCACTTCAGTTTGTGCATTAAGTACTCTGGGCCATCATCATGCAAAGCTTTATAGGCAGTGCACAGGGCTTTAAATTGAACTCGTTGCCTGACTGGAAGCCAGTGTAGTGTCCGAATGGCTTGAGAGGCAGATTTAAATTTGGGAATCACTAATAACAGCTGAACAGCAGCATTTTGTAAGATTGATGTATATTTAAATGCTGCTGCTACATAATAAGATACAGGCCATTCCAGCAATCCAATTTTGAGAGTACCAGAGCTGTTACAACAGTTTTTTAAGTCTCAGGGTAAATGAAAGGTAGAATTTTTTTTAGCATCCTCAACGTATAAAAGGGGGACGAGGTAATTGTGTTTACCTTATCTCCAAAGGTAAGTTTGTTGTCCATGATGACTTATAGCTTTCTTACCTTACTTATTGGTGTCAGGAGAGTTCCTAGATCCTCTAACCACCAAGAAGGGGTTTAAAAGGAAGTCTGGTTCCCAAAGAGGATGACCTCTGTCTTTTCAGAGTTAAGTTATAAGCAATTTTTGTTCATCCAATTACTAACCACAAGCATACAGTCATGGAACCTCGATCCTATGTTGATAGCTTTGTTAGCCAATGACATGACAATTTGCGTGTCATCTGTATAAGATTATTATTATTATTATCAAAAGACTTATAGAGCGTGCGGCTACCCAAAAGGGTCTCCTGGCGCTGGACAAGGCAGCAAGCAGATCCGCCGCAGGCAGTCAAACAGCTACCCCGTATAGCAGAGGTCAGACATGACAGCTGAAGAGCAGTGTCTTCAAGTTCTTACGAAAGGTAAGCAGGGAGTGACAGTTCTTGAGAGCCACCTGAAGAGAGTTCCAAAGTTTCTGGCCCAGGTAGGAAAACTGGTGACTCTTCATGCGAGCAAGACGAAACCTGGACGTTATGAACAGTGAGAGGTTGGATGATCTCAACTGTTGGGTAGACACATAGGGCTGCACCAATCCTTGAATGTCTGAAGGGGCCAAGCCATGTCTGGCCCAGAACATATAGCATAAGGCTTTAAATTTGATATGCTTATCAACTCTAAGCCAGTGTAGTTTGTGAAGCAGCGGTGAAACGGAAGCATATCTGGGCAACCGAAAGAGAAGGCGAGCTGCCGCGTTCTGAATGATCTGCAAGCGGCGGATCGAGGATTTGTCAGCGCCCAGATACAGTACATTACCGTAGTCCAATCTGGATGTCACCAGAGCCTGCATCACTGTTCTCTGGGCAGCCGAAGGAATTAGCCAGAGGATCTTCTTGAGCCATTTGAGAACAGAGAAGCATGAGGCCGTGACCTTGGACAACTGAGGCTTGAGAGAGAGGTTGTTATTGATGATGAAGCCGAGATTCTTAACCTTAGTTACCTGAGTAGGTAATGGCCCCCAGAGAATCAGGCCAATGATTGACTCCCCAGAGTTCGGGGTTATTTCCCAGAACTAGTTCGGGGTTATTTCTCAGAACTAACACTTCAATTTTATTGCCATTAAGCATTAGTGTGTTTCTGTTCATCCAGAGGGCGACATTTATCAGACCAAGCCGGAGTAGTGAGGGATCTTGATTCTGAGCAGCTGATAATGAAAAAATAATCTGGGTATCATCAGCATAAGAGAAGAGGGTAAGTCCAGTCTTCTCAATCACGTCCGCCAAAGGGTGAACATAAATGTTGAAGAGCCTATGGCTCAGAATGGATCCCTGAGGAACACCAGAGGTCAGTACTAAGGTCTTGGATGTTGTGTTGGCCAATGAAACCTGAAAAGTGTGATCTTTTAAGAAGGAGGTCAGCCATCTCAAGGCCAAACCTTCAATGCCTGTCTGTCAGGATGGAGTGTGATACTGTATCGAAAGCCGCACTTAAGTCAAGCAGAATGAGGGCGGCTGTACCGCCAGAGTCGAGTTATTTCCTAAGGTGTTCTGTGACCCCAAGTAGAGCGGCTTCGGTACTATAACCCGCCCTAAAGCCAGACTGAGACAGGTGGAGCAAGTTTACAAGTTGCAGCGAAGGACGAAAGTTGGGTATTAACCTGCCTTTACAGGATCTTAGAAAAGACAGAGAGAGGCGAGATCGGAAGAAAGTTTGACCAACAGAGAGGGTCAAGATCACCCTTCTTTAGCAAAGGGAGGACAAGAGCGTGTTTCCAATTCTGAGGTATGTACCCGGCACTCAAGGATGAGTTGAGGAGATCTAGAATCACAGTGTGGGAAACATCGTCTAAGAGTCTAAGTTTTGAAGGAGGAAGAGGATCTAGCGGAGAGCTAGACTTCATAGAACCCAGTACCATTTGCAATGTCGCCAGGTACAGAGAGGACCAAACCCTAATTTTCAAAGGTTCCTCTGACTTATAGTCTGAGGGGTTTAAGTCCAGGTGTAAGATGTTAAAGACAAACCGAAGGATCTTATCAGAGTGGCCAAGGCTGTTATGTAAACATTGAACAATGTTGGGCTAAGCGAGGACCCCAGAGGCACCCCGCAAGGCAATGAGAATGGATCAGACACAAATTGTTCCAAAGCCACCATTTGCTCCTGCCCTGTGAGAAAGGATTTCAAAAGGGCAAGTGCAACCTCCTCAATCCCGATCTCCCGGAGATGGTCAATCAGCAACTAGTGATTGACCATGTCAAAGGCTGTCGACAGATTGAGTAATACGAGGGCTGTACTACCTCCTCTATCCAGGGTGGCTCTTATCTCCTCTGTAGCTTTAATCAGCACAGTCTCAGTGCTGTGCCTGCTTTGAAAGCCAAACTGAGTGGAATCTAAAAACTGATTGCTCTGTATGAAGCATGAAAGCTGTTGATTCATAGCTTTTTCTCCAGTCTTCACAGGCAGAGGGAAGCGAGAGATAGGCCGGTGGCTACTGGTGTCAGCCGGGTTTAAACTAGGCTTTTTTCAATAATGGCTGTATAGAAGCAACCTTCCATTGTTTGGGAAAATATTCTGTCCTGAACATTGAGTTAATAATACTTGTAAGGTTAGAGGCAATGATTTCTGGTACTAGTTTGATCCCAGATGGCGGACCGGGGCATGGCCGGACTGGCTACCAGGCATTTTTTGCTGGGGTGGCAGGGTGGGGTCCAGGTTCACTGTGGAGGGGCTGATTTCCTTGCTGGCGAGCTGCCGGCACTTCTAAATGAACAATGCAAAACAAATAGCTTTAAAGCGTACTTATTTAAACATTTGTTTTGCATTGTTTATTAAGGAAAGCCCAGTAGCCAGTCCGGCCCTGGACAGGGGTCCAGTGGTAAGCCAGACTTAGCAGAATGAATTTGCTTTAAAATATGGTCTATGGAAAGTATAGAAAATGTATGTAAAGATGGACTGTTCTAGACTTGGACTCGCCTGCTTGTGACCTTTGCTTTAGAGGGGCTGTACCATTTGATTGCCAGAGAGCACATTTTAAGTCACTGTTTTTCAGAGCTATGTCAGCACCTTGTTGATTGTCAGTTCTCTGACCCCAGGGAACTTGCAAAGGAGGCGGACCTCTGAGTGAGTACCAGAGTGTCAGGAAAGGCATTTGGGAGTGATCCTATGGAGGGTGGCCCAAGTTCCCCTCAACAGAGTTAGGGGGAAGTTCACAGTAACCCAGACAGGTTCCAGTATAGTGGGGGGAGGGTCCCATGTCCCTTCTAAGAGTAGGAGGAGAGATGGGGGTCGGCAGAGACCCAGGGTGCCCTATTCCCAGCCCCAGAGCTTGAAAGTTCCCAGAGGGAGCACAAGCAGGGGACCTGGTCTGTACCATGAGACCAGCCACTGGGAGAGTCCCACAGTGTCAGGAGAGCTGGGTGGGGTGGATGCCACAAGCGTCCTACCTGTTTCGTCTTCTGTGGGTACCACTCCACAGCTGAGCATACAGAAGCCCAGAGGTAAGGGAAAGAAGTGGAAACAGTCCACAGTGGGAGGACCAGTGGGTCAGGGGTAGCCAACTCTGAGATCTGAGCACCCCAAGACTGACCCTGATGAGGCTACTTCTGGCCTGGCGGGGGGGCTCCATGCACTATCACAGGGACAGAGGGCAGGAGACCTGTGCCAGGCAGACTCTTGCACAACACATGCAGAATGTGTTTCCCCTTGGGGGTTAGTTGTTCCCCCCTGGAAGTCCTGGCTTGCCAGGCACATGTTCAGCCTAAGGGTACAGACACAGGGTTGAAGGACCAGGTTCAGGATAACACTCCTGAACTATTGGGAGGGAGAGTGGAAAAAGGATGCAAGTCACCTGGGGCTACTGCCCCCACTCTGAAATATGTCAGAGGCCAGAGAGCCCTGAATGGCCTGTGGCCTGGCTCTTGACACTGACAGCTGTCAGTGGCCATTGTTGGTTGTTGTCCTTATGGACAGAATTCTCCTTGGGTTGGGGACAGAAGTCAGACCCAAGGGGTGGAATGGGCCACATCACTTTGTTGGCCAAGGTGGTACTATCTGCCTACTGGGATGCATGTTATGTTATGGTATGTTATGTTACTTTAATTTATAAAATGCACGATTCACCCCAGAAGGGGCATCTCAGTGTAGCCCAGATCATAAACAGAATCAAAACTACTAAGCCACAAACAGCCCTGTCTTAAGAATTTTTCAAAATTTAAAATAATCCGTATAACGACGTAAGTAGAGCGGAAGCTTATTCCAATACAAAGGGGCAAATTAAGAAAAAGACCTGCCTCCTGAACGAGACTTTCTTATTCAAGGAACAGTAAGCCGGGCTTTATCACTAGATTTTAACAATCTACCTGGCCGGTAAGTCAGACAGATGTCTTGTGCCTTTGCCATTTAAGGATTTATGTGTCAAACAACAAATTTTAAAAATGATTCTTTTATGAATTGGCATCCAATGAAGAGAGTACAAAAGAGGAGAAGAAGCCGTCCTGGGTGGAAGGTTAGTTATGAGACGTGCTGCAGTATTCTGAACCACTTGCAGTTTATGAATCACTGTCTAATTGATAGAAGCCAATAAGGCATTACAATAATCTAGGCGGATGATGACTAGAGCTTGAATCAAGGTCTTCCTCATGGAATGAGGAAGGGGAAGAAAACCCCTCAGTAATGAACTTAATGAGCATAACATATGAAAACAAGTTCCTGAAATGGTCCCAACCTCTGTGAGCAGATTAAAGTTAGGTGCTGCACAGATGAGGTCCACAGATGAGGAGAATGGTTCTCCAGGGGGACCTTTCAGTGGCCCAAGAGAGCATAGACAGAGGGATCTAACTGGGTTCAGAAAGACATAGAACTGGCAAGTGCCCCTGCAGTAGTGGGGCATTGTCCATGTTCTATCACTCAAAGCAGGAAAGTTCATCAAGGTATTGATTAGTCTACCCAGGCTTTAGGTGGAGGGGGGGTCATGTTGGAAAATGGCCCTCTCTGAAGGGTCACCCCAAGCCTTTTGCCTTCCTGCTCCTCTTTATCTGACCCTCTTTTTATTGGCTTTAGGACTCTGGGCGTTTTACCACTGCTAACCAGTGCTAAAGTGCATGTGCTTTATCCTCTAAACATGGTATAAATGGTTTACACCTGTTTGGCATATTTAATTTACTTGTAGGTTCCTTGTAAAGCGGTATACCATATACCCAGGGCCTGTTAATTAAGTGCTACTAGTGGCCTGCAGCAATGGCTGTGCCACCCACACAAGTAACCTTTCAAACCTGTCTCAGGCCCAACATTGCAAGGCCTGTGTGTGCTGTTTACTGCCACTTCGACTTGGCATTTAAAACCACTTGCCAAGGCCTTAAAACCCTTTTTATTACACATAAGTCACCCCTAAAGTTGGCCTTAGGTATCCCTAAGGGAAGGGTGCTGTGTAACTAAAAGATAGGACATGCACATTTAAGTTTTATATGTCCTGGTAGTGACAACCAGCTAAATTTGTTTTTTAATTATTGTGAGGCCTACATCTCTCATAGGCTAGCATTGGGAATTCCTTAAAACACTTTAAAGCTGTAATTCCTGATTAGATAGGAGTTGCTGCATTATGTTTCATATCTTTGGAATGGTAATGATAAATCCTCTGTTCTGGCAAAATTGGATTTAGCATTACTGTTTTAGAAAGGCCACTTCTAGAAAGTGGACTTTCCCCTGCTCTTACTGCTCTGTGTGCCTTGCAGCCTCTCTCCAATACACATCAGGGGTGGGTGACGGCTACACTTTGTGCATTCCTTCTAGATAGCCACAAACACAGGAAGGGCAGGTGTGACAGAGAACTCATCTGCACTCATCTACATTCTGATAGCTCTTCTGGGCAGGAAGAGGGAGGGGGAGCTGATGCTTACTCCTGAATAGGAAGTGTCCTGTTCACCACACAAAGGGCTGGTTACCCCACACAGGTAGCCTGGTAGACAGGGCTGGGATGAAAGGGGACCTGTGTACTTCAAGGACCTGCTTTGAAGTCACTCCCACTTCAAAGGTACACTTGGGTGTAAGTACTGGGGCTCTGAACCTTACAAGAGAGTACACTACTGCACTTGTGAAGAGGTCTGCCAGGAGAAGGGACTGCTTTGCTGCAAGTTTGCCATTCTGCTTGACTGCTGCTCCAAAGGAACTGCTCTCTACATTGCTGAGCTGCCCTGTTGCCTGCTTATCTCTGCCCTGCTGGGCAAAAGGACTAGACCTATCTCACTTGAACCCAGAGTGATTCTAAGTGCTTGCTGGCTTGCCCACCATTGTTCTGAAGTGTCGGGACCATCAAAGACGTCCTTCAGCTCTGCAACAGCACCTGGACTCTGCCACCTGTGAGTCCTGCCCTGCCAAGTGGTGCCAATCCAGTCCTGGGCCCTTGAAAGATGATTTCTGCTGTCCAGGACCACCAAAATCGGTGCAGTGACGACTTTGCGCCAATCGGAACCCACGTATTGCCCCTCGACGCTAACGCCAGAGCCGATCAATGACATCATTTCAATGGACTGCGTTGCTTAACAACAATGGACACCGTGGCTCAACGATGACGCAGTGCCTGCATCGTAAAGGGGTTTTCATCGCCTGCGTGGATCGGTGCCAACACATTGAGAATTTGACGTCAACACTTTGCTCCATCCCAGGTACTTTCTCAGCGCAGTACCTGTGTGAGTTCTGTAGCCAGCCTGCTCTCCATCGTGGTCAGTCTGAACTTTGGATTTGCCCCGGTCCAGCGGGACCTCAAGTGACCCCTTAGCGCCATTGTCTTCT
This sequence comes from Calotriton arnoldi, assembly GCA_963921515.1. Lineage (NCBI taxonomy): Eukaryota > Metazoa > Chordata > Amphibia > Caudata > Salamandridae > Calotriton > Calotriton arnoldi. The sequence goes on from CAWUFW010000146.1 coordinate 118,244, forward strand.
AAGCACTACTTTTTAATTTACTCTTGACTTGGATGTTTGCTGTTTTGGTCTTATTTACTCATAAAATTATTCTCTATTCTTCTAAAACTGTGTGGAGTATTTTTGTGGTGTTTTCATTGTGTTACTGTGTGTGTGTGTGTGTGTGTGTGTATGTGTTGCACAAACACTTTGCACATTGCCTTGTTAGATAAGCATGACTGCCCTGTGCCAAGCTACCAGAGGGTGAGCACAGGTTATCTTTTCATGTGTACCCTTACCATGACTAGGATTGTGGTCCCTACTTGGACAGGGTGCATACCTCTGCCAACTAGAGACCCAATTTCTAACAACAAGCATTTGTGTATGCTTGGTAAAACGTAAAAACATGGTATTCATAGTGCATTTATTAGAATGTGGTACTCATCCATGTTTAGTATTCAGCTGTGTTTCCTTAACAGTAATTTCTCATGATAGGATTTAATCATAGCTACCTACTATGTTGTTCTATAACAAAAACAACATATGCTCTTTTAAAGAGCTTTTAGGTTCTGATATGTACATTGCCATTAGCCACATTACAACCCTTCCCCTTTATAAGAAGGTTTGACAACCACTTCATTACTTTCCATAATTCAATCAGGGCTACATTAAAGCTTTGAGGGAATTTATTCCTGCAGTAACTTCTCCTCTCCCTCTTAAGTCTTAGTTTTTTCACACAGATGTGACAACATCATGCAACACATTGGTGCAGTCTGGAGGCATCTGTGGGAAATCATGAGACTTGGGTATGAAACCACTGTATGTTAACATCAGTTTGCACACCCATAATTGTCAGTATTACTTAAATATTAAAATCACCCAACCCCTCTTGTAATTGTACCAATGTACTGTTTCTAGATCATCAATTGCAAGGCCAGTGTATTTGAAAAGACTGTTGTTGCCCTATTTCTCTCATAGTCCATTGGTTTCTAGGCTTCTTGAATTTTATTTTTTTCATTTCAATTTACAAATACTTTTTAATATGTCTGTGCTAGACTTTTTTTAATTAACACAGGTTTACGGGCATAATGAAAAAACAATTTGTAAAACTGTGTTTCAGCTGCCATTAGAGCATGGTTAGATACATCGATTATTGTGTTCTTTGGTATGTTGGAATTCATGTTCTCTGGTGCACAAGATTTTTCTGTGATCATGTATTTTTGCTCAGAGGCGCTTGGCTGTGTCCCTCTCTGGGAACTTTTGCCTTTGTTTTCTCCATCTAATGTTGTAGCTCCTTTCTTTGGCCTTCCCCTTTACTGTTTCAGCTGCTTTGTCTTTGTCTACCCAATCGGAGAAGATAAAACTTGTCTAAAAAAGTAATTTTCTTCAACAGTTCCATTTCTGCTGTTACTTCTCTATCCTCATTTTCAAGTTCTTGATCTAATCTTGGATCTGAGTAGGTATATATGGTGGCCAATTCCTGTAACTTCCAATCAGTATCTTTAATTTGATCATGATGCAGTTTATCAAGGCATCTAGAAAAGGTTTAGATCCTTCCTGTTTCATAATCCCATTTACATCTGAAGAATTTCCTCAATTGTAGTACCTTACTAATTTCCACATCTTGTTTTGCTAAGTGTGTGTCTAGGCCTTCTTTGAATATTTTAATTACTATTAGGTCCCCTAGTTCCATGAATTCAATGTTGGATACTGTAGAATTATTTGTAATCCATTCATGTAACATTTGTGGTTGTGGGTCCTGACAACATGGTACTGTAAAAATCTATGATCCTCTTGGAACTCTATCTAAATCTTCATACTTCTGTAGCTCAATGTTTATTTATACCTTTTAATTCGTTATTATTTGGGTGTTCTTGATCAAAAAGATTATTAGCTGTTTGCAATCTTTTATTTATTTTCTCTCACCATTATTTAATGTGCTGATTCAAATATAACTTGTGACGTTCTTCAAGCCCCTGCCATATCAATGTTGTAAATAAACCCAGTTCTTCACTTGCCTTTGTGGAGACAGGCAGACTGATGAGATCCTCTGGTCTTGCTCTGTTTGACGTTCAGCTCTGCAGCAATAATTTTTGATGTTGCTTTCTGTGTTCCACAATTGCTGTGGACTTGGTTCTTTGGTATTGTGACCAAAATATATTCCACAGTTCACTGCTTTTACAAATCAGGTCAAAGTAAAGTATTATGTCGCAGACTATGTCGTTGTCAGAACCCCCTTCTAGGGGCCACAGGGCATGAAGGAGTTACTGGGCCCAGCCGAAGTAGTTGAGGCCTTTTACCCCTGATGTCCTGGGACCCCCCCCACCCCTGGATCTTGCTCAACTGGGTCAATTGCCCTCTTCTGGACCTGACTCTCAGCTGGGTAGTGTAGCTAGAGCAGCCAAGGCTCCCTCTGGGGAAGCTCAGATACAGTTCAGTAAACGTGACTCTTAATTCAACATGCTGGCAGCGGGACAATAAATCAATGTCCAGTCAAATACTTGTTTTTGTATAAAAAGTAGGGGTGGGCAGAATTCCATAGAACTCCACACAAAGTCAGCAAAATTCTGCGGATCTCTCGGAACAGGCAGAAGAATGCTCGTTCACGCAGCTTTTTCAGGCTAACAGCGCGTTCCACATTGAAAAATCAGCACGAATGACACCACGTGGTCGGCATGGGTACGACCATTTTGTTTTACCTTCTGTCTGTTCTGTGCATGGTGCTGGGCCTGATTGTTTTTAATCTAATTTAAATCCATTCCAATCCTCCCCAACCCACTCATCCACCCCACATTTACCTTTTTTTTTTTTTTTTAAATCAGTGTGTCTTTGTTTGTGTATTTTATGGTTTTTGTCTTATTTTTCACTTCTTCTGCAAAGTTTTGTACTTTTTATTCCCCTTTAAACTTCCATCAGTTCTTCCTTTCTGCTTTGCTATTTTCTTTTTCTTACTTCTTCTTTTTTTTCCACCCCAGAGCCATGGTGAAGCTACAGGCATCAAGCAGCAGCACCAGTGCAGCTGCAACAAGCCACACACCTTGCGTTTGCATGCACCGCCAAGGGGTGCAGGGCAGCCCCACTCCATTTGTTCACAGACGGAGGTAGCCACACTTGTTTTGATGTGCAGCACTACCTCCCCTCCATGCTGACAGCAGGCAGCAGACCTGGGAGAGGGAACGCCCTGCGGGAGCATTGGCTGCTGTGGGGGAGAGTGCGCCAGTGCGTTTGCCGGAGTCCTGGGGTTCAGCGAACTGCACCACAGCTTACGCACCACTGGGCCAACCTGCTAGCCAGGGAACAGGACCTGCTCAACCTGCTGGTTGTCGAGGTTGGGGGGCTCAGTGAGTAATCATTTATTTTTTATTTTCTAAAATGCTAATATTATTTTTTCAAATAGCATGCCTGCTCACACTCAGAGGTAAGTTAAGTTTAAGTTACGAATATTTTGTGATCCAGTTTGAGCTATCCAGATGCTCAGCGCTACCTAATCGTACTTGTCAGTGCTCGCTATGTTCTGTCACTACAAGAGTAGTAGTAATATCAGTGAATTAGCATTCTCTGTGGCTTTCCTTATGTAGCTCACACAGTCCCAATCTCCCAGTGATGTGTAGTATGCATCTATACATTGAAAAGAGAGACTAAGTTGGCCCATTAAAAGGGGTTGAGAAGCAAACATAATTTTGTTGCTATGCATTAGTAATTCCAAATGTTTTGGGTTTAGGACATTAGGAATAGGGCATAGGTTTAGGAAATTAGGAATAGGCCAACTCAATACTAGTACTATAGGCGATCTGATTTAGAAAAGTACAATGCTACTGCATCAGCCTGTCAAAATAATTTTGGAGTGATTAACTGTACCACTAATCTATTTTTTTATCTTCCTTATTTATTACATCAGCACCCAAGGGCAAGAGGGCCTCAATGGCGGTTGAAGGGGCTGCCACCACCAGTGCCGCGGCAGGTGGAACCTCCACCATTACCACCAGCGCTGCAGCCGATGGTTCTTCTGGCCCCAGTAAGCTCTGTTATCATTATTTCCCTAGGTTTTACCTCTCCCCACTATTTGAATAATTTTGCCTTGTTTATTTTTTTAAACTGTCTCATTTTTCAACTCCTCTATCTAATGTTTGTTCAATTCTTGTTAACCCTGATTTATCCTTTCTTTCTATATTTCTTGTTTCTGTAGCTGACTTCCTCCTGTTTGCCTAGTCTGTAGCTTTCTTCTGCTGTGTTAGTAAGCTTTACCTCTCCCCTAATATATATCTTATGGTACTGTAAGACTAAGAGAACATATTTTTGGCACTCCTCTGTGAAGATTGCAGGCCCAAGTAAGCTATTCTTCACCACGCATGTTTGTTGAGAAGGTTTTCTTTTTCGTGCTCATGCTCAAACAGTCAAAATGAGAGTGTGGCCATGGTCATGGAGGACCCCCCGCCCCAATGTTGTGTTATCATTCATTTATAAAGTATACCAGCAATTTCCATGACAGTGCAGCATGGCAGGAAAATATGAGGTGCCATTGCATTTGCCAAACAATGCCATATGTCCTTCATCCCACCCATTCATTGCATTTCAATGTCTCAGGGTCATCATAGGTCTGCCCCTCCATTATGAAATGTTTTTGGTTGGCTTTACTACCTGGCTTTTTTTACATTGCCAATCAACAAACCTCCCAAAGGGATAGTTTTGATATAAAATACTGATATCCAAACTGTAGTGATGTATTGCGGCTGTATTTTGTTAAAAACAAAATTACTTAGAAGGCGTATCTGGCATCTAAATGTGTCATTTTTTTTAGCAGCACAGACCACCAGAGCCGTGGCCAGTGGTAGCGAAAGTGAGCCGGAGGCGGCCCAAGGAGGCATTTGGAAGGGGAGTCCCAGCGGTGGCAGGGACGGTTGGTGGTGTTACATTGCTTGCTTATTGACAAATTAAGTGTACTTACTGTATTTGTTAAGCTAGGCAGATTTCCCACCCACATCATTCATCACCTCCCTGCCCATTGCATTTTGCTACCCATGACCTAGCTGCAGCATGGCTCAGATCAGCACTGCAGTATTGGCTGTGCAATGTGCAGCTGCTGCAGTTAATGCAACATTTACGAAGTTTTCAATGCATTACAAACCAAAAACAAGATGTATATTTACCAGTGCCCTTTCAGTCACCTCCTACTGGTACTTCACTCCTGTATTCTTTCCGAAGTTCTGCCCCAGCCTACCAAAAAGATTGAAAAATCTATTCTTGGCATGTGCCACATTTTTCTGGCCAGGTGATTTATGTGTATGTATTTTATGGCTTCCATAACTGATTTAGGCCTGCTCAAATGTTTCACTTTTGTCATTCGGCAGCTACAGCGACTGACTAATCCAAAACTTACGTGACGTGTGTGACATAGTATTATTGTTATTCATCTTCCTCTTTGGATTCAGAGTAGAATCAAAAGGCAGTCAGAGAAGAGCAGGCCAATTGGAATTAATGTAAGATAATAAATTGTCCATTGCAGCTTCCCTAGCTGCAGAGTGTAGCAATGTACACGACATGCTAGCATGCCTCCATTAATTACTGTTAATTGTGCTGCATAATGCACATTGGCTTACTCATTAATGAGAGGTACTTTACTTTTCTTTTTACACACAACGTGTCTGTTTAGTTTTTTTTCACTAGAAAATCCTTTAAAAGAAAGAAATTACTTAGTTTTAATCTTATGGTATTCTAGCTTAATTGCTTTCAGCCAGTCAGTGCTATAATGTGAGGCATGTGTGGGGAAAACTTGGCCCTGTGACTAATCACATAAAAAATTCCAATGGCCATGAAAGACCAGCAATCTACTGCTACTGCGCCATTACATAAACAAGTGTTTGCACTTTCCTGATGAAGTTACTCCTGCTGGTCCACCATCTTGGCAGGAGATAGCTACCCAGCTGCAGTGGCACCAGATGGAAGTGAAGGACTCACGCGGGTTACTTATAACCTCCTGTTATGCCTTCCCCAAAATGAAGAGTCGGTCAGACAGTAGAGAATATAAGTTGCATTTATTCAGCATATACTCTGCAGAGGAGCCCAGTCAGACCTTCACCCTAAGATGTCTGTCGAGGGGACTGACGCCCCAGGGTACGCAAATACATAATAAACCCTTCTGAAGACTTCGGACACGCCTCTGATGGAAAAGTACCGGCTTGAGCCGGGCATGAACAAAGGAGGTACACAAAGATGGGCTTGCACCTGCCAGCGGGGTGCACTATCAGTGCTTCAAGGCCACTGTGCCGAGTCTCAGCGTCTCCTAACGTGGGAGCAGAGCTACATGTAGAGATTGGAATGTGCCAACAGAATAACAGTTCATTAGCAAGTCGAGTTACAGCCTTGGACAAGTGAGAATAATAACGAAATAAGCGTCCTGCTGAGGCAAGCGGGTTAGGAAATAAGGCCTAGTATGAGCACAGCCCAAGCAGTCTTCTAGTGATTGCGAAATACAAAATGGAGTCACACGGGCTAACTAAAACCTACATGCAGCAACGATAACTCAGTCGGTTGCATAATTTAAATACAAATAGCATCTATTTTAGCCACACATTGCTAACCTAACATAACATAACGAGTGCATTATGAGAAAGGGAAGTTCAAATCTAACAGACCCTCCTTTTAGCATGAGTGGCTAAAAGCTTTATTGCTATCCGGCAGGGTCTTTACAATTCTAGGGGGAGAGATATTACTTAGCCATCCATCAGTCAAGGTGAAAATGAAGCAAATGCGAGCATCAAAGAAATGTTACTCAATATTCTAATATCCCTTCGTCTATTAACATTATCGACTGAATTACCTGCATCATCATAGGAGAGCACTTATTGTCACGTTTGGGCAACGGAGCACTAGGAGTGAGTTTGCTTATGCAATAGGTGCAGCAGGCTGGGAGACAATTTATGCTTAGACAACATGTGAAGATAACCCCTGCAATGGCTATCAGGACAAGGAGTATCTTCCAACCCCATGACGTCAATAGACCCCAAAGCCATCCCGAAAGGGACCATGTGCCATTGTCTTCATGACTTTCGGAGGCCAGTCTGTGCAATTTCTGTATTGTAGAGTACACAGTCGGGGCACTGTCAGCTATGTAAACACAGCAACTGCTGCCGATGACACGGCAGGCTCCACCCCTGTCAGCTAAGATAACATCTAAAACCATCCTGTTTTAAGCGAGACAAGTCTCGTAGCCTGGAGCTCAACTGTAATATTGGTCAGTGTTAGAAATGGGGGTCTCTAGTTGGCAATGGCTTGCACCTTTGTCCAAATAGGGAACCTTGCTTCTAGTCAGGGAAAGGGGGGTACACTCCTGAAATAACCCCTGCTCACCCCCTTGGTAGCTTGGCACGAGCAGACAGGCTTATCTCAGAGGCAGTGTGTAAAGCATTTGTGAACACATATAGTAATACAGTGAAAACACTACAAATGGACTCCACACCAGTTTAGAAAAATAAGTAATCTTTACTAGACTTAACACAAGACCAAACGACAAAAATCCACAATACAATAATAAAAATATGACTTTCAGATGGTAGAAATAGCTTAGTTCAATGTAGATGGTAAATGCGACACTTTACTCTCAAAGTACCTTGGATGCGTAACGCAAAACAAACAAACGGGTCGCAGGGAAGGTGATGCGTCGGTTCCTTGCTTCCGGGGAGATGATGCGTCGGTTCCTTACTGCAGCGCAGGGGAGGTGATGCGTCTGTTCCTTACCGGAGAGGAGGTGATGCGTCGGTTTCTTACTGCGTTCCGGTTACGATGCGACAAAATGGCGCCTCGATGCGATGCGGCGATCCGGTGCGATGCGACAAAATGGCATCTTTGATGCGATGCGACAACGTGGATGTGATGCGTGCACGCTTGACGACCGTGCGGCGAAATCGGTGAACTTTGGAGCCGCGACAGGCCCTGCGACACGCTTCTCCGGTGATGCAACGGCAACCTCTGCGGCGGCGGCACGCTTCTCCGGTGATGCGACACGCTTCCTCGGTGATGCGACGACGAACAGCTGTGGCGGCGACGCGCTTCTTCCTCGTTTCATCGCGCTTCCAGCTCCCAGCGACACGCAGTCTCCAGAGGGCCCAAAACAACAGCAGGCACCTCTCTGCAGGTAGAACACCCAGCAAGGGAATTCAGGGGGAGCTGGTGGTGAAGTCTTTGTGTCCCTGAGACTTCAGAACAGGAGGCAAGCTCAACTTCAAGCCCTTGGAGATCTTCCTCAAGATAGTAAAAGTACACACAAAGTTCCTTTTCTCCTTTCCTTGGCAATGAGTAAACCACTGCAGGCCAACCCCCAAACAGCAAACACCACAGGGGCAGTCTCCTCCTTCAGCTTCCTTGGTTTCTCTCCTTGGCAAAGGGTTCGTCTTGATTCCCAGAAGTGATCAAAAGTTCTGGGGTCTGGGCCCCAATATTTATACTGCAAAATCCTTTGTTCTCTGAAGGCAGAGAGTGTCTGTGCCCAGCCAAAACCAGTTCTGTCCTCCCTGGTGCAGCTTCCTGGCAGGAGGTGGAGACAGCATTGTTGAAAGCAGACCTGGCCCAGGTAGCTGAAAGGAAATCTCCTCCCCTACTCTCTATTCTATGAAGGCTCAGGCAAGTGAAAGGAAATCTCCTCCCCCTACTCTCTATTCAATGCAGGTCCTATTCAGCCCAGCTCTGACCCATCAGACTGCTGGAGCCAAGGCCCTCTCCAGCCCCCTGTCACTCACAAACCAGACATGGAATACACAAACCTAGCAGAGGCATGCTGGATGGTTAGGCAAGAAAATACATACTTTCTAAAAGTGGTATTTTCAAACACAGAATGTAAAAATCACCCACACTAAAAGATGTATTTTAACATTCTGAGTTCAGGCATACTAAACTTCATTTTCCTATCTTGTTCCTAGGGTCAGTTAGGATTATAAGATGTTATAATCAAACTGCCCATTGTGGCCTATGGGAACAGATAGCCTTGCAATTGTGAAAAACTAAATTGGCTGTAATTCACTATCAGGACATGCCACACACATCAGGGCATGTCCTACCTTTCACATACAAGGCACCCTGCCCTTGGGCCTACCTTAGGGGTGACTAATATGTAGAAAAGGGAAGGTTTAGGGACTGGTAAGTGGGTGCACTTGCCAAGTCGACATGGCAGTCCCAGACTGCACACAGGCTCCTCAATGGCAGGCCTGAGCCATATTTTACAAGCTGCTTCTGTGGGTGTCACAACCAGTGCTGCAAGCCCACCAGCAGCATTTGATTTACAGGCCCTGGGCACACATGATGCACTGTACTAGGGTCTGACAAGTAAATCAAATAAGCCAATCATGGAGTCACTAATCCATTACAACAGTTTACAGGGAGAGCATATGCACTTTAGCACTGATCAGCAGTGGTGAAGTGCCCAGAGTCATAAAACCAACAAAAACAGGTCAGAAAAAATACAGGAGGAAGGCAAAAAGTTCTGGGATGACCCTGCAAAAAGGGCCAAGTCCAACAGTCAGTATACCTGCAGTGGTATTAATAACTCCCTCAACTACTCTGGCTAGACGTCGAATATTACGGGCATTGAACATGGGACCCCAGAACGGTATGAGACCCTTCATTATGTCAGTAAACTGCTGCAAAGAAGTATCTGTCTGGTCAATATCGTCTGGATTGACAACCCTCTTAACTCAGAAAACTGGGGCATCCCTACGCTGTAGGCAATGGTTTCTATGATAGTTGGAAGGAGCTATATAAACTGAGGGAAGGAGATAAGAGAGGTAACATCGCCCGGACCATCCCTCAGGCAGTCACACATAACTACAATCACAACAAACAAAATAAACATTGGGTGGTGGGATCAATGGCGGGCTCTTAGGCATTCGCAATATGGAAGTGGCGTTGCATCTACTGTTCCCTACCTCTACGTCTCCCGTCCCTTGAACGCAAAAGGGAACTGGTACATCCAACACTGCCAGGGGTACAGGCTTATCTTCAGTGACATTGCGGGCTTGGAAGGATTGGTAATATTCAGATATGTTGAACTGCGAGAACCTATCTTTGTCCACCCCTGTTCTGTTTGTCTTCCTGCCCCCGTTTGCCGCTCTGCGGCAGGAACTCAAGAATACTCCATCAAATCGTCTATCTCCAGGGGAGACACCATGTGGAGATCTATGCTGAGGATACACATTCATTGTCAGAGAACAGGAACTGGTGCTCCTGTGTTCCAAAGAGTCAGACTGGGAGAATGAGCGGATCAAACTAAGCAAGGTGAACCAACCCTCACAGCTATCAACATAGGACAGAGGCATAGGCAGCAAATTCTCACTTTGATGCGTAACCGAAGGTAACAGCCCACACACCCAACATTTTGTTGTGTTAAAAACAGCATGCGTCTGATGCAACGTCTGGATAAAAACATTATCTTTATACGACTTCCAGTGTTCTTCTTTGTGGGGTGCTAAAGTGCCAATAATATGTTCAGGAGGTGCCGGTGACGTACTTATCCAAGCATGTACAGGATATTTCTCTTCTAGGAAGAACAGCACCCCAAATACAAATAGCAGAGAAAGCAAAATTATTATCACAAACACTATTTTAGTCTTGGGGGACCAGGAGGACCAAACGGGGCCATGTGGAGTGGGACGCGGAGCTGCAAAGGGCTGCTCCTTGTCAGGAATGGGACGACCAAAGGGATACATTTTTAGAGAGTACTTTTAGGAATTGGGGCCATAATACAACCAGCCTGAGGGGTATTCTTCTTTCCTGTGTCCATCTTGAGCCTCACAGGCAGGCTCCTATCGTTCATCAAAACACTCCTACGGTGGAGCTGCACAACCACAGCCCTTACTGAAAAATAATCGCGGCCCTTACTGAGAACAGTTTTTCTTCTTTCAGGATAGGGCAACCTCCCTCCAGGGCAAATACCCTCAGAGATCCTGTCCATGTTCAGGACAGTGCACCGGTGTTCTTCTTTCATCTAAGGCAGGCACCAGAGACACAGTACCTGTCCCCTATGCTCAAGTCCTTTCCTAACTCCTGTATTACCCTGCCGGTGCACTGTCTTTCCGTCCGGGCCGCAGATTGTACCTGGTATGCCCAGGCTCCTCTTGAACAACAAACAGGGGCAAGGACTCAGATTCAGTTGGGGATCGGGACTCAGGGGTCTTTTAGCCAGGAGCTGGAGCATCTGGGGAAGCCCTTATCTCAGGGGGAATCGCCTCGAATAAAACCTCGTCATGCTCCTTGTCGGTCTGCGCCCCTCTCAGTTGGCCATCAGAGAAAGGAACAAAGCGGGGGACCAGCTCGCCTTCCTGGTCGGCAATCCCGTCCCGCACCCAGGAATCGTATGGAAGCGGAAGAGGCACCTTCTTCACGTGCGAAGCATGAACCCAGTGCTTCCGGCCATCCACTTTAACAGCTGTCCGAGTGGACAGTAACACCTGGGCAGGAACTCTCCACCTCGGCTCCAAACAGGACTTGCGCTGAAACTGCCATTTCATTACAAAATCCCCAGGCTGGATTTGATGTCCGGGACCCTCTGGCACTGGTTGTAGAGTGGCATGGATATGTTGGTGAACAGAACGGAGGTCTTTAGACAGAGCATACAAATAATCAATCAAAAGAGGGTACTCTATCTCAGAAAAACGCTTGGGTCTTGGGACGCCCCATACATTGGCGGGAGGCCCGAAGACCACCTCGTAGAGTGATATTCCTGTTCTGGAGTGTGCAGTCACTCTTTTAGACAATAGTGCCAGAGGCAACGCATCTGGCCATTTCAATCCTGTACTTTCATGTATTTTCGCTAACTTCAATTTGAGTGTGCCGTTGTACTTTTCCACAAGGCCCGTTGATTGGGGGTGGTTCGCTGCATGGAATGTCTGCGTAATCTGCAGGCCCTTACACACCAGATCAATGACTTTAGCATTGAAATGGCTCCCATTGTCACTCCAGATCACGCGTGGCAATCCGTAGCGTGGGAAGTACTCTTTTAAAAGTGCCTTCGCTGTTGCTACAGCCGTATTCTCTTTAGTTGGGTATGCTTCAACCCACTTACTGAACGCACAAACTACCACTAGTACATATTTCATGTTATTTACTTGTTCCATTTTGATGAAATCCATCTGGAGAACCTCGAAAGGGAAGGAAGGTGGTGCAAAATTATCAGCAGGTGTAGGGGCGCCCTTCCCAGGATTGTGCTTTAGGCAAATAATGCAGTTCTTCACCAGGTGTGCGGCAACCTTAGGGATATTATCATTCTGCCATACTGGGTCTAATAGCTTACATATTCCCTTGGCACTAATGTGCGCCGGGCCATGGTGACTACAGGGACGACAAACGCATTCGGCAGCAACCATCTCCTTTTATCTGACAAATCAGTCCAACACCCATCCTCTTCCAAACGTCCTGTCCTCTCCTCACACATTTCCAATTAGTCTACAGTCGCCTCTCTTTGTATTTCCTTCACGTTTTCCACTGTATCCTCAAACATCCTATTGTCTGGAACTGATCTAGCAGGACCTGCCACGAACATTTTATTCATCTTTGATCTAGCTGTCTCCTTAGCCGTTTGGTCCGCAAATGCATTACCCCTTCCAACATCATCTACAACAGCCTTATGGGCACTGCATTTGACTATGGCCAGCTTATCAGGAAGCGTCAATGCTGATAACAATCTAAGTATTATCGGGCCATGTTGTATCATTTGCCCATGAGAAGTCAGGAACCCTCTCTCTAGCCAGAGGCGCCCAAAATTATGTGCCACGCCAAAAGCATACTGGCTGTCTGTGTAAACATTAACAGCCAGTCCTTCACTCAGTTCACAGGCCCTCAGAAGGGCAACTAACTCGGCAGCTTGGGCTGACTGGTATGGGATACAGGATGTTTCAACCACGGTATGTAATGCGGTGATTGCATAGGCTGCAGTAGTAGGGCCATCCGGCAGTCTGAAACAAGAGCCATCGACATATAGTTCCCCTTGGGGGTCAGATAAGGGAACATCAGTCAGGTCTACCAGTCCCTTCGTTTCCTCTTCGGTCCAGAACAAACAATCATGGACATCATTGTCCTTTTCTTCCGAAGGGAGGGGTAGTAACATGACTGGATTCAAAGTAGCGCATCTTTTAATGGTAACGCGCGGAGCAAATAGGGTCAGCTCATATCCAGTGAGAAGCGCACTGGTGAGGTGCTGCGTCTTTGTCTTGTTCAAAAGTGTGTCCACAGCATGAGGTACCATAACTGTGAGGTCAGTAGCAAGAACGAGCCCCGCCGATTGCCTGATAGAAACCGCTGCCGCCGCAGCAGCTCTCAGACAGCTCGGGAGCGCTCTGGCGACATTATCCAACATGGTAGAAAAGTAAGCGCAGGGTCTCTGCTTACCACCGAAACCCTGTGTTAGTACCGAAAGCGCGCAACCATCGGCCTCATGTACATAGAGCACAAAAGGCTTCTGGTAGTCAGGAGTACCAAGCACAGGAGCAGAGCGAAGCGCAGTTTTTAACTGTTCAAAAGCTTGCTGGCATGCAGGTGTCCAAGGCAAAGGCTCATGCACATCTTTAGTGGTCAGGTAAAGGAGGGGTTTCGTTAGTAAGGAGAAATTTGGTATCCAATGCCGACAATACGAAGTTAGCCCTAGAAACGCGCATACCTCGTGTTGGGTCTTAGGAACAGGCATGTTAGTAATCGCGGCTATGCGCTCAGTCTGCGGCCCTCCTTCGACAGTAGGTGACCTAAGTAGGTGACCTCCTGTCGACAATATTGAAACTTTGAAAGGGACACCTTGTGTCCGTGATGTGCCAAATGCAGCAGTAAGTTTACCGTGGCGTCTTTACAGCTTGTATCAGTGTCTGAAGCCACTAGAAGATCGTTGACATATTGCAGCAACACATTACCAGGGGGAAGCTCTAAAGAATCTAACTGAGCTTTCAGAGCCTGACTGTAAATACTGGGGCTTTCTGTATAGCCTTGTAGAGCATGACAGAATCTAAAGCTCCGACCGGCTATGGCAAATCCAAAAAGGTGACGGCTATCTGGATGGATGGGGATGCTGAAGAAAGCGTTTTTCAAATCAATCACGGGGAAGAATTTGGCAGTCGGGGGAATCATTGTCAGGATCGTTGTAATGTCAGAAATCACAGGATATTGTGGAACCACTATTTTATTTACCTCTCTAAGATCAATAACGAAACGGTAAACATCAGGGTGGGTGTCAGGACAGTCTGAGGGTGTCTTTTTAAGAATAGAGAGGATAGGACTATTGCACACATTTGCTTCTGTCTCTTCAGCCACACCAGACTAAATCAATTCTTGTATTATTTGCAACAAGGCCTTTTCACCTGCCTGTGATATCTTGTATTGAGGAATTCGGGGCAATCTGGCATTACTCTGTACCTGTATAGAGACTGGCGGGATCTGGAGCAACCCCACATCTGTATCACCTGTGGCCCACAACGTGCGTGGCACATCTCGGAACTCAGGAGGGAGGGGGTCATCCTTTGTGAAACATTGTTTGGCATAGGCGACTCGCAGGCCAACAGTCATTTAAACGCCGTCCGGGGAACAGGAAATTGTCGCATGCAGTCTTTTCAACAAGTCCAACCCTAGTAAATTCTCCCCACAATTGGACGTCAGTAGAAATGGTGAGTCAACTGTAAAGGGACTGATAGTCAAAGCAAGAGGCTTGGAAATGGGGCTAACAACCGGCACGCCTGAGAAACCCACCGAAACATTATTTTGACCAGACAGAGCTGCCCCCGGGACCAGTGAACGGGAAACAGAGCTATTCATAGCCCCTGTATCGACTAGGAATTTCTTGGAGGTACCTTATAAATCTGCAGTAATGTATGGTCCACGCTGATCTACAGGTACTGGAACTGGTCCCTCGCCCTGCCCCTGGCTGTCCTAGCTGTGAGACAACCCCGTCACTTCATCCATGTCATAATCGTCGTGGTAGTACTGTCGTCCCCGAGGGCCGTCAAAATAATTCCCACTCTGTCTGTTGTAAGATGTGTCCGCCGACTGCATCCCCCCTCAGTCCCCTCCCCCTCTGCCTCCAAAACCCTGGTCTCTCGGAGCCCCGCCTTTCTGCAACAATTCTGGGCACTCGTTCCGCCAATGTCCCTCCTTTTTACAGTATACACATTGGTTGGGTCCCACAGGGGCACCTGAAGCACCACCCCTGTTAGATCGGGGAGGCCGTGGACCCGAACCCGAACCTCGTCCTCTACCTCTCGCAACTAGCTGCATCAACACCCTCATCTTTAGATCCTTTGACTTCTTCTCTACCCTTTCCTTGTCCTCATTCTCTCTATGCTCATAGTACTGGGCCATACTCAATGTGACTGATGGAGAGGAAGTCGTCCAGGTACTTTCTGAAGCCTGCAACCTAGAGGTAACCTCAGGTAGTAAGTTAGTGATGAACCTGTTCACAATCAAACGGACACCACCCTCCTGTGACAAGTCCTGACCACTAAAATCTAGCAACACCCCTTCAAATCTGGTAAAGAAATCCGACACACTCTTGTCCTTTTTCTGACGACACGCAGTCAACTTATCCCAATCCACTTTTTTCGGCGGGATAAGGCAGTGCATATAGGCGATGATATGCCCCGGTAAAGCCAATAGCTCCGCCTTTGGCTTCTCACCGGGTTTGCGCTCCTTATCCCATGCTTTGATCTCGTCCCTTGTGCCACCCAGTTCCAACGTGTGTTCTTGCATATGAACCTGTCTCCATATATCTACTGGTACCAGCAAGCCGAAAGCTCTATGTCAGCTAGTGTCATTACTGTGGAGGAGGCCGCCTCTGTCAATTCTTTATAATATGCAGTGGGATTTTTCCTTGGGTCCGGTAACTGGCTTTTTAGGGAAAGGACCTCGCTCCTTTTCCAGGGAGTATAGATCCATTGTTCCTGAAACCGAGCATCGACTCGCGGTCTTATTACAGTATCCATAGAGTCGTGTAATTCTGGTATTTCAGGGTGGTAAATGGGATGAACTTCCCTCATGGGGTGCTGTGCCCCTAACATCTGGACCTTTTGGAGTAGCCTGCCTCGGTAACCCACTAGTGTAGACACATTACTAAAAACTTCATTCGGGGCCATGTCTGTAACATATACTCTGTCTCGTATGTCATAAATAATCTGCGGTGCAGTACCCTGGAAACACTGCTCCCACAATGCTGTCAGTGTGGCGGACATGTGCTTAAGGGAATGCTGCTGTACGAAGGGCTCATAATCTTTCATGATACTCCACACATCCTCCACACTATAAATCTGGTGCTGGGCCCATTGAGCTGCCTGATTCACCACCATTTGTTTCTCCTCAGTACCCACAGCAGAGCGCACCAACACCTTCCCCATGCGGTCTCGCGCCGCCGCCCAGTTGGCTCCGGGAAATCCACGCGCAGGCGTTTTAGTATGCAATGGGGTTTGGGGCGGTACGCTCACAGGGGAAGGAACGGATGCAGAGACAGGCGCCATCATATAGGGGGACAAAGTTGTAGGTGTAAAAGGGAGTGTAGTGGATGAGGCAGAGCCCAGAGACGGGGCAGGAGAGTGAAGAGACAGGACGGGGGAAGTAACAGTGCCCGCTCCTGTGGCCGGTGGGAATACAAGGGAGGCAAGTGGGGCCGAGGTCGGTGAAGCACAGGAAGCTGGGGCCTGGGCAGCAGTACCAGAAGCATCTGAAGGAACAGCCCCAGAGGTCGAGGACGGGGACAAGGGGACTGTAGGATATATCCGCTGTGGTGCATAGGGAGGTGGGGGGCGAGAATCCAGAAGCTCCTCAACAAGCTTATCTCCTTCCTCCCTAACAACATAACTTTTGTCAGTCTGCAAGCAAAACTTCCTGTCTGCACGCTCTTTGCCTTTCTCCATCTTCTCCCTTTCATAGGCTACCGCCTTTTCCGTAATCGTTTGTGTCTGCTTCTTCCAAACCTCTTTCTCTGCTCGCTTGCGTCGCTGCTTTGCCTCTTTCTGCCACACTCTCAAAGAATCAAACATGGACTGCCTACTCCTTTTAGCAAACAATTTATCCTGCAGGAAATTTATTTTTTGTTCATCAAATGAGCCAGTAAGTAGCCATTTAAGTTCAGCATTGTCCCTCGTATATTTATTCCACAACGTGCTAAACATAATAGAGCCAATACCATGCTTGACATATATGTCAAAATTCGGAGTACCCTCCGGAGGTGCGGGATGGCTCTCTTCCAACCGCGCATCAGTAGAACAGCATCGACATCCGAAACATCCAAATTTACTTAAACAAGGCATCTTAATGTAAGACACACACTGTCCCTAACGGACAAACAATGTCCACAATTATAACACAAGGAAATTAGAACAACAAAAACACCCACAAACCAAAGCCAACTGTCCGGAAAGCACAGTCACTCCTCGCTCAAACACCCACCTCACTAGCATTATCACCAGTGTCGGTCCACAACCCGCGCAGCACTCAACACACGGAGACATCACAAATCATCCCAGAGACTACATCATGTTCAAAATGACAAGTCCGAAGACCATATCAACCGGAGAGGGCAGGCTCTAGCCCCAGACCCTATTGAAAATACACCAATTACCAGTTGGTCTAGAAGATAGTTCACGATCAGTCCCAGACCTTTTCAAAGGGAGAACCGAATTACCAATTGGTCTGTCAGATTGCTCGCAAACACTCTGTGCCTCTCACAAGGGCTCGCAAACCCACCAAGTACAAACCAAGACGGTATTAAAACCGTACCAAGACACAGCCCGTCGACTTGTGTCGTTCAAGCGAGGCAGTTCAGTAACTGCAGACAAGACAGTCAGGAGACTGCATCAAGACACAGCCCAGAAGCTCGTGTCAACCAAGAATGGTACCATTTTTCCAAGAACCAAGTCACTCACCTGGTGCACACAGGCCGAGTCAAATTTATTCTCCACTGCCGACTCTTCAGACCAAGCGGTCAGCTACAAGGTTTCGCCTTCTCAGGACCCTAGCTGGTGACCACTAGCCGAGGATCCGCCTGATCGGAAGGGCGGGGCAGCTGTGAGAACCAAGCTCGGTCTTGTGTGTGTGGGGCCCCGATCCGCCCGCTCGACCGGACACCACCCCGGCCCCAGCGACCCGATTACGGGTGAGGGGGCCACACTTCATGGAGTCCCTGTTCGGGTGCCAACTGAAGGACGTGGCCCTCTAGAGCCACGTGGGTTACTTATAACCTCCTGTTATGCCTTCCCCAAAATGAAGAGTCGGTCAGACAGTAGAGAATATAAGTTGCATTTATTCAGCATATACTCTGCAGAGGAGCCCAGTCAGACCTTCACCCTAAGATGTCTGTCCAGAGGATTGACGCCCCAGGGTACGCTAAAACATAATAAACCCTTCTGAAGACTTCGGACACGCCTCTGATGGAAAAGTACCGGTTTGAGCTGGGCATGAACAAAGGAGGTACACAAAGATGTGCTTGCACCTGCCAGTGGGGTGCACTATCAGTGCTTCAAGGCCACTGTGTCGAGTCTCAGCGTCTCCTAACTTGGGAGCAGAGCTACATGTAGAGATTGGAATGTGCCAACAGAATAACAGTTCATTAGCAAGTCAAGTTACAGCCTTGGACAAGTGATAATAATAACGAAATACAGCGTTCTGCTGAGGCAAGCGAGTTAGGAAATAAGGCCTAGTACGAGCACAGCCCAAGCAGTCTTCTAGTGATTGCGTAATACAAAATGGAGTCACACGGGCTAACTAAAACGTACATGCAGCAACAATAACTCAGTGGGTTGCATAATGTAAATACAAATAGCATCTATTTTAGCCACACATTGCTAACCTAACATAACATAACGAGTGCATTATGAGAAAGGGAAGTTCAAATCTAACAGCAGCCATCCAGATAGAATATCATCGACGGTGGCTCTATAGGAGGAGGAGGTGGAGACATCTGCCACTGCCCTGGGCACCAGTACCTCCAGCCAGCAGCCGGCACCTCTATTCCAGCCACAACAACGCCTTGTCCTTCATGAGCTGACACTGCTTCACTGAGAGGTGGCAAGCCTTCGCACCCGTATTGATGATGCCCTCTGATGCTATTTTTTTATTTTTGGTGGGAGGGACTTTTGGTGTGGGTGGAGAGGGTGGGAATTGGGAAGGAAATGGAATGGAAAGTTGAAATTTGGATATTGGTTGGGGTGATACTGATTTGTTTGTGGAGAAGGGTGGGCCTGTTGTGGGTGGAGAGGATGGGTGTGTATTGTTAAGAAAATTAAAGGGAAATTCTGTTACATTGTGCCTACAATCTTTTATTTGTTTTTTACTTTGCACCGCTGTCTTTTCGCACAGCCTGTTGTTTTTTTAATCCGCTTATCAAACTGCATAGCAGTTAGTTCTGCCCTTGTCCTACTACCCTCAGTAACTATATTGACCACTGGGGGTGTGCCATTGCCTATGCTTATATTGCCTACAACAACCTATAAGCATCTAAATCTTCAGTGTAAGTTAGGTACTCACTAAACTAGTTCACTTCACTCCATAGTTCCCTTACCTGAAAAGAAGAAGTGATGGCTGCTCCCTCTCTCAGTGTTTCAAAACCTTTTTGTAGGGTTTCCCAAGGTGCCTTCTTAATGGTGGTGGTAGTAGTAGCAAGCTAGCACGCTAACAGGGAAGACTCCACAAGCGAGGTCCCACTCCCACCTAGGTGAACTCCAGCTGTAGGATTAATCAGAAGGATTATCCATCACAAGCAACTGGACTGAAAGAAAACACAGTTAGTGAGTTATTTATTTATGTCATAACTTTACAAAGACTGAGACCAGACTACCACCATGACACAAAGACCTGATATTATAACAAAAACTAGCAATAGTAACTTCTTCTGAACAATGGGGAGATAGTTTTAATTGAAACTAAACTTATGAAATCCTCAAGTAAGGAGAAATGGACTCAGGAAGGCGTGGACAAGATGAAGCATTTACCAACACAAGGACTGAATAATAATGTTGACAAATTATGTTATATATGTTAATAATGGATCACTTTTATGCTTCGGTGGCGGAATGCGGCTGGTATGGGCTATTGCTCAGGTAATAGAAGATCCCGCAGTGAGTTGGTGTGGCTTTTACCACATCCGCCCCACCAATTGTGTGATCCATTTGTGGTGTAAATTCATAAGTCACACCGCAATATATATCACACAGCCTGGGGGAAGAGGGTTAGGGATTTGATGAATGAATGGGAACAGGTAGTTGGGGAAATGTGTGATAAAGACAAACACTAGACAACAACAATATTCATCAGCTAGATGAACAGCACATCATCACCATCATCAAATCTGTTGTGGAAGGAAATGGAGGAATGACAGTCAATTACATGCATTGCAAACAGTCCTACAGCCCCAGAGAGCCAAGTTATTATATAATGTAAATGTTCTGTCATCTAGGTTTGAAAAATATAAATTTAAGGCAGTGTGAACCAACGCAGTTCTCAAAATTATGATTGTTAGAAAAAAATTATACTGTATAATTGCCAAATTGTGTGGCCCATCTGCATTCTTCTTAAAATATCCGTTTTCTTGGGTGCCTTGCTGAACTGGTCCAGTAAGGTATGCAGGAGTGTTATGGAGCTTTCGCCTTTCATGTAGGAGAAGAGAAGGCCTACGGATTGTAAACTTTTAGAGTAAAGGAGAAGGACAGAAGGTAAGCATCATGAGGAGTGTACCAAGACTCAAAGGCAGAGCAAGAGCATAGGCTGCTGCAATCATTCATTATGACTCATGTGCGATTAACTGAGAAGTGAGAGCAATTTTACAACCAATCACTTTGAATATGATAACGTCCTTCTTCTGGCAGTTGAGGTAGTCCCGCCCTGAGTCCTTCCTGACTCCAAGTAATCAATCAGTCCGACTCCATCCAGAACCAAATGAGATTGAGAGAGATAGACCTGTAGTGCACTGCTGTTGATGAACAAGAAGAGAAAAAGAATTTGTGTATTTTGTGTACATATGTGTTTGATAACTAAACTGACTTGTCTGGTGTCTGAAGGACCAAAAAAAAATGTACAGCAAGCAGTGGACCCTGCAAGTAAATCTCACTAAGCATGAAAGGGCCAATCACCTTCAGGGTAAATCACACATCAGGCCCCAAACATTGCCATATCATCAAAATAATGTTTATAAATTAGTTGAACACCCTCCCTCATTGTCTGCCACCACATGAATCATCAATCATCACTCACAATCACTCAATAATATATCACTCATTGGTGCAATAGTTACCTGTTCCAATCCAAGCATCGTGGTATACAATTCTATCTCCTCTTTTAATGGAAGCAACCCATTGGCAGCCTTGTAAATCAAATGATTGCTACAGGGGCAGCCTCGCTAGAGAATGAAAAAGAAGCATAGGCATGGGATGGAGGCAGGCATTATCTCCTATGTCCTTGAAGGGAATGGAGAGGCTTCTTCACAGCACACTGATCTAACTCCAATACGGCCATACATGCGCCTAAAATGGTGGGGCTGCATAAATCAGACACATACAAAATCTATAATGTTCCTCTAGCTATATCAATTTTTTTGGGCAAAGCAGTTCAACAATAAATAATTAAAAGGTCTATGGTGGCCTGCTTAGACAGGGAAGTAGAGTTCATCCTCAAACTCAGGTAGTTCACCCAGAAGTTGGTCAGCTAACACACTTGAGTGTGGCCAAACCCCCTCATCCCCCTCCTCCTCTGTGGTATTTCAGGAACAGTGTAATGGTGTGGTGTGAGAAGTTGGACTGGTATATACTGTCCACTAATTAAAGTGGGCGCCCTGTACCAGTCCTAACAACCCTTATGGTGATTTAAGAGGTCAAAGATAACCTTAGAAAGCTATCCAAGTGGCAGCTGTGGAGAGCAGCCTTCAGACTTAGTCTTGAAGGAATGTTAAGCAACTTGTTTTACCAGAATGCAACCTTATATTATTGGTTAAATGAAAGGAGAACCACACAGTAGTTATAAAAATATGTATTTATTAATATAACACTCTTTAGTATGATAAAGTATCTTCTACACGAAGATAATTACAAAGCACACAATACTGTAGCATAGAAACAATAATAAATAGCACAAATACACAGTGGGCTCCAGGGGGAGACCAAACCATATACTAAAATAGTGGTATAAGAAACCAGGCTCGAGTCAAGACAATGTCTAGAGGATGTAGAATCGCTGGGATCCCAAGGAAGCACCCAAGGTGAGCAAGTTGGGACCCCACGGAGGACGGGTGCAGTGTGGGAACACGACTGCGTACTCCGTACAACTCTATGTGAGAGTCGCGGTTGAGGTTTTAGAGCTTAAGGACCCTTCCCAGTGGACTTCGAAGAAACCCCGTGGAAGTTAAGAGGTTGGAGAGCCACGCCACCCGTGGATACTGAAGTACCAGAGTTACCTATCCCAGGGAAGCCGGGTGCATAGGTCTGAAGTGGTGTCGGAAACCGCTGTCGAACCCAATGGAGGACTTTGAAGAAGAGCCGCTGCTGGAAGGAAGAAAAGTGTCCGATGGAATCCAAAGGTGTATTCTTGTTGAAGAGTACCTGAAAGCAGAGGGGACAGAGTCTGGGTCACTCAAGAGTGACCAGGGGCTCGGTAGACGAATCCCCACCGATGTTGAGTGCTTCAGGTGCGTTGAAGAGGTTCTTGACACTGCAGGCACCGGGCCCAGGAGATGTCGAGGACAGCCAGGAGCCGGATACGAGCTGTCCCACGAAGGATGTCGAGTACTGATGGGTCTGTGTCCGGCTAGAACACCAACAAGCCTTGGCAACGGCAACCCATGCAGAAGGTCAAAGAAGGTTACGGTTCGGACCAGCAAGGTCCAAGAGACTCACCAAACACAGAGGTGTCAGGAAAGGCCTGGAGCAACTAGGGGAACCAAAGAAAAGCAAATTTGACCTTCAAATGGACCCACTGGCTGGAGGCACAGAAGTCGTGAGAAGACCTCGAGCGATTTCACAAAGCAGCAGCCCACGGAGCACTCGGTGCAAGGAGGCCAGAGTTATTTGTAGAAAATGGTGCCATAGGTTGGGGCTACTCGAAGCCCAATGCACTTGCTCAAGAAACACCAACAAGCATATGCACTTGCAAATGATTGTGGTGCACAGGGGTACGGGTATTGCAGCCCCCACGAAGGATTCTGGCCTCAAACTTGATGAGAGGACAGCTCAGACCTCGACAAACATAGAAACCCACCTCCTGTGTTGCTGGAGCCTTCAGAGTCTGTAGGAGCTCAGGATCAGCAGACCAGTCAGTCATGATGTGGTGCCTGCGGTTGCAGGGGAGTGACTCCTTCACTCCAAAGGAGATATCTTCAGTTGCCCTTGATGCTCCACAGGTCCTGCATGGAGCCTGTATGGGGCATGGGTACAGACGATGCTTCAGACTGAGAGGGAGATGAAGTCGGGCCCAAACAAAGTCCAGCGAAGTCCAGACGGTCAAAGTTCCGTGGTTTCTGGTTCAGAATCTTGTCCACATTGAATATAGGGACCTACAGCCAGGTAAGCCCTTTTGTACCCACAGGAGAGGGTTGGAAAGATTATGGGGACCCTCCCATGGGATGGTCTAGACAGTGGGGAGGTTACTCCCATGTTCTTTGTCCAGTTTCGCACCAGAGCAGGAGCCAACGGCTCCCAGGACTGGTTTGAACTGAACTATGAACTAAAGAGAAGGGGGACCCCTGATTAAATGGAGGCAGGTAAGCAGGGGAAATAAGGAACACCAAAAACACAAGTAACTACCTGCCCCATATTATCAAAACAAGGCCCTAGAAGAGGGTCCTAAGATTCATCCACTATCTCTGGAGCAGATCAAGGGCAAATATGAATAATCACATCAAATTTTACAAAATTTATGATAGTTTTATTAATTGCACAGTCATTTCAACAATTTATAAATACACATAATAATTATCACAACATATGATGGTTTATTAAAGCAAAATTCAAAAACTTCAGTCCCACACACCTACTTCAAACAACACACTCATACCATCATGCATTCCCAGGATTCATCATAAGGACTCACACATCCTTCACACAGATTCAAAAAACAATATAGAATAAGAAATTGTGCATAACAGCCCCAAAATGGTCAGATGACAGAATGGAAACAAGTCATCAGGGGGTAGGGATGAGAATAATCCAGCTGCCCCCACACGAATAACGCCAACGCGCGTTTCGGTGTGTTGCCCCAGCCGGGGCTACACCTTCATCAGGGTGGAGATGGACAATGAGGGGTGGGACAAAGCACCTGCAGATATAAAAGGAAGAAACATATATTTTTCAAAGAAAAAATTCATACACCCAAACAATATTTTTAATCAAATCAACAACAAATCCTTGATGAGCTCCAGGAAAACAACAATTCAGCTATATAATTAGTATCAAAACTGGAAGAGTGCTTACACATAACAAATCAGTGACATCAGAATACACCAAAAGAGGCATTTTATTCAAAAGTCCATAGAGAGAATCCTCAAAAGCACAAACCCACTCATCACAGTAAGAACAGAGTAATGGATAACGGAAACATAGTAAAGAACGAAGTGTGGATACCAAAGTAAAAGAACCAACCACCTGAGTGGAAAACAAATAACAGACAATAAGTTTGGAAATCAGAGCCAACCACCAAGTGAAAAAAGAAATGTATATGTACTCTCAGATAGCATACCCATAATAATGGAAGCAAAATGCGCCATAAATAGTTTCTAAAATGAGGGCGAAGAAGAAAAACCCAGCAAAGGAGGCTTCTCCACAGGGTTCTAAAGGGAAGAAGCATAATAGATATACGACAAACATATTAGAATTCCCTTATGTGAGTGCCAACAGGGGACAACTCCTGCAAGCAGTAACCACTAGCATTAGTCTAAAACGAACAAAGGGAAACCTACCAAACAAAGAAAGATCACAGTGGGTTCTCTTCCGCAGGATACAAGGAGATCCTTTTCTTAAAGCCAAACCGGGAATAATCTCATAAAGAGAGGCAGATCCAGCACATTTAGGCGGTTCACAGAAATCAGAAAATTCATATATTGATTCATAGGCCGCAGATTTGGAAAACACAGATAGGGCACGAGCATGATATCCTCAATGGAGCCCCAAACGTTAATAAAGAAAATCCCCATAGCGATTAAATAAAAGGGAATCCCAAAGCGCATAGATAAAAGTAGTTTACCCCACATATATATGGAGCCTGGATTTATCGAGGGAGCCCTGCTCGAACAAAAAGGCACGCACAGCATGCAATAACATATAGGAATAACCAGGCTCCCCCGAAAAACGCCACACGGGCGAATTCCTAAAAGAAAGGGAAGCATATAGAATCCTAAAAGCCGCCGACGATAGAAAAAGAGGGGCCGATATCACAGTTAATGCGGCAGAAAATAAACACTGAGCAAGAACACCGAGCAAGAAGGGGGAGGGGGGGGCACAATTTCTTATTCTATATTGTTTTTTGAATCTGTGTGAATGATGTGTGAGTCCTTATGATGAATCCTGGGAATGCATGATGGTATGAGTGTGTTGTTTGAAGTAGGTGTGTGGGACTGAATTTTTTGAATTTTGCTTTAATAAACCATCATATGTTGTGATAATTATTATGTGTATTTATAAATTATTGAAATGACTGTGCAATTAATAAAACTATCATAAATTTTTTAAAATTTGATGTGATTATTCATATTTGCCCTTGATCTGCTCCAGAGATAGTGGATGAATCTTAGGACCCTCTTCTAGGGCCTTGTTTTGATAATATGGGGCAGGTAGTTACTTGTGTTTTTGAACTGAACTATGCACAGGGACACTAAATGTGCCCCTCATGCAGACTTTCGTCGCTGGCAAGTGCACCCACTCAGGCCTAATACACTAAATCCTGTCTGGGAGGTGGTCACACCTTCCTGTGACAGGATGCCTATTGTTCTGCCTTCCCTTGCTTGGGCTTGGCTCAGCAGCAGGAGGGCAGAAATGTGTCTCTGGTCGGCAGAAACCATTTTGTGCTGCACGGGAGTAGAAGGCTGGTACCGGGAACACCAGGGACCTCACAAAGCTCGTTTCTGAGGGGTGGAATCATAACTCCCACACCGGTTACTGGTGTGGGGGTATGATCCCACAATGTTTGACACCAAACACGATAGGGTTACTTTCAGCCGTTTTAGAGTTGGTCATCACGCGGTCGCATAATGCCGCTCTATATGTCGTAAATGGCTGATACACTGACAACCCGGGAGAATGGACTCCGTAGGCTGCAGGGGTGTCCTGCTCATGCAGTGGCACCCTTTCACTTAGAACCAAGCACCCTGCCTTCAGGATTGTTAAGGCCTGCTATAGGGGTGACTTATTGGTTTTAAGTGCAGTGACCCTTAGATATAGTAAACCTATATCTTAAGTAAGTGGCGCATGCACCAACATACACAGGCTGCAATGGCAAGCCTGTAGGTTCCATTTTGCATGGCCTCTCATGGGCGGCATAATACATGCTTCAGCCCATTGGAGGCCTCTGGGGTACCTATGCCCTGGGTACATGGGTACTATATACTAGGGACTGACAAGGGTACCCCAGTATCCAATCTGGAGTGTACCTAAGTACATAACATAAACAATTTAGAGAGAAAGCAGATAGACTGGGGTCCTGATTAGCAGGATCCCAGTCAGACTAGTCAAAAGCCAGCACAGCACCAGGCAAAAAGTGGGGGTAACTATGCAGAAAGATCCTACCTTCCTACATGTGTGTTGGTTCATTTTGATCATGGGAAATCTCTCTACATTTTGAGGCAAGAGACTGGTCCTTCTCACTGAGACAACTGCGGCAGCTGAACTAAACACACACGCTCAGCAGACACACTGGCTACCCGACAAGACAGATTTATTGCCAGCCTGCTGAGCTCTAGCCATTTGAACATCTTCCATACCTATAGACTAATGGGTTTTAATCCATGTAGACCTCTTTTGGGTCTTCCAGATAGTCCTGGAACATCCTCTGAATGGTCATTGGTGTTGCCACTTGCTCGACCTCTTTTGCTTTCACCTCGACACTTGACTTAAACCCTGCCACTTGAAACCAAGCCATTGCAGAAGTTGGTCCACTTCTTCTGTTGCTGTTGTTTTTGTTGCAGGTGCTCTTGTTGCTGGTGTTGGGTGCTGTGAGACAACAGCACTGCCCTCTATGGAGGTTGAAGGCCGCATGCCAGAACTTCTGCCCTGGACTCTAGTTTCCAGCCGATCTTCCAGGTCTCTTGCTTGATCAACAATCCGCGTCTTGTATAGTGAAACGTCAGCTTCTGAAAAAGGAATTAAAGTGGCCAGTATTATTTTGTACCTTGGATCAAATATTGTGCCACAAATATACTCTTTGGATGACACAATGTCTCTTTGCAGTCTTGGATTAACAGCCAAGCGAAGGATTAAGCTCTCATGCGCTTCTCCATTGCAGATGCAACAATGGGATAGCTTGCCTCATCATGCTGTCCTCCTTGCTTATTTACCTTGTAAAAACCTCAAAAGGAAGTACCATCTGTGTCAGGCACTTGACTAGGCCCCATTTGTTCACCTCCATGGTCATGCTTTTCTCAGTTGCATCCCCTCCTCTTTGAATGGCATAGTCATTGATCGGTTTGTACTGCTCAAAGAGACATTTCAAATGTAATAGGTCGAGTTCCAACATGTTGGCACCGCCTGTATGAGGGCTTTAACTGGCACTCTATTAGAATGCTAAATGATCCTTAACTGCTTCAGGGCTTTAAAAGAATGGCTGAAATGAGTGAAAATTCTTCTGTAGGTGGTTAGTATGTTGCTGACCATGTCTTCTTTTTTGAGAAAATCCTGCACAATCAGGTTGATGCAATGTGCCAGACACAGGACCCTGAAATAGCCACCATCTGCTATGGCCTTAACTATATTACTGCTGTTGTCCATGGAAGCAAATCCAATTCTGACACCTTGCTGTTAAAGTCTTCCAAGATGTTTGTAGCTGTATGGGATTGCTCCAAGGCAAACATGGCTGCTGTTGCATGTCGCCAAATGCCCTTAAAAGTTTCTTCAGCGTTGAGACCTGTAGATACCTGTTGCCTAACCCCCACAAAAGAGATCTGATGTGCAATGATACACATGTAATCAGTGGCTTGACAACTGGTTCACATGTCTGTCGTCAGGTGGATAGTGTGAACATCATTTTGCTGCAAAGCTTGTCCAATCAATTGCAGCACATCTTGATGAAGTGCTGAAACAATAACTCTAGGAAAATAGGTCCAGCTGGTAACATTCCATTCTGGGCAGATGTCTGCCACAAATTCTAAAGGTGCAACTCCTTCCACAAAAGAAAAAGGAAGGAGGTCCAGCACTAACATTTTAGCTAGCTTGCCATTGTACAAAAGTGATGTTGGGTGGTTGCCTTTGTAGGGTCCCTCCTGCCTAAACATGCCCTTAATAGTAGCCTGGATTTTAAATTTTCTGGTGTCACTGATGCAGGCGATTTCTGGAGAGAAGAACCAAGAGGTGGTAGACTCAATGTGCGTCTTGGGCAGTCACTGTATGCTGTGGTGTCTCCATCTGACTCTTGTGCCATTTTGAGGTTGCTGAGGCGGGTGATACTGGCGCTCTTCTGAGGAAAAGGCTGTTTTGCGTAGAGCTGCCACCCTTTTCTTCATATCGCCTTGAACTCCTACTGGGATCGGAGCTGATTCCCCTCTCTCATCACCACCACCTGCAGCAATTTTTTTAAGGTGCGCCTCCCACTGGATTGTGTGATGATTTTTCATGTGTCATTTGGCCTTCAGTACCATAGTGTGAACCAGGCTTACCTCAGCAAATACTAACGTGGCAAATGGAGGAGAACTTTTTTAGTGGGCCACTGGTGCCCCCCACAGTGCCTGAAGAACTGGAGATAGGTGATTGTGTCAACGATTGCCTCACTGAAGGATGTACTTTGACTGAGGCAGTGGTGGATGCAGGTCTCAACGGGGGCATTACATTATGGAAGCTGGCAGTAGTGGTGGTACCAGTGCCACATCCCTTGAAGCAGGTTGAATAGTAGGGGTAATGTCGGTGTCCTCTGAGTCATCTTCCATGACAATGACTGGCTCGTCCTCCTCATCCCCTTCCATAATTGTAAGGCTTTCAGAAGCTTTCCTTTTCCCTTGCCTCTCCTGGCAGGTGTCGGACTCAGGCAGGGTCCAATCCATGTCCAGATCATCAGAAGGGTGGCATGGAGAAGATGGTGAAGTACCCTTCCTTTTTCTTGCTGGAGATCTGGAAGCCAATGGTTCAAGAAGATGTAAAACTTGCTCAGCAGGAAGCTCAACCTTCTGTTCTGCTCCTACTTCAGGAAGATCTACTATTGCTGGCTGCAGCTCCTATTGTCCACTTTGCTCATTTTCCTGCGATGATTAGGTACTAGTTTGCGGCTGAGACAAATCCAATTCAGACTCGCTGCTCATCACCATGATTTCATTGGCTGCCTCGCCTAGAGACTTGGCCTGGGGTTTGGTTGGGGTGGTGCTATTGATGCAGGAGTGCTGCTCCCAGCTTGCTTCCTGGAGGACGGTGCAGCAGGCACACGTCTTCTGAAAAAGGTTTAGGGCAGCATCTCAGTGGTGGAAATCTTCTCCTCCTTACTGGCCACTTTCTTGGCAGCACCTTTCTTTGGGGCTAACTTGAATTTCTGTCAGTTGGCAGTGGCACTTAGCTGCACAACCGGAAGCGACTGGAGGACTCACGTCATGTGTTGTGGTCACGTCACTTTGTGCCAGCCTTCTGTCTGACAGTACTGTGGGTGATGTCTGTCTTGTGCACCTAAAAGGAAACAAGCAAGAAAAACATTAAATGAAACAGGGCATTTTTGCAGTTTGAATTATTCATAGTACAGACAATATAATTTAGTGTGGTTACTTATTATCCTAAATAATTAACAATAGTGCATCCGTTCCAAAGTCAAACCACATCACCATAACAAAATATTTAATTTTCAATCAGGATAACAACATACTGATGGAACTATTTGATTTATGTGCATCTAAAGGGAGACACCTGTGGCAGTCAGGGAGAGTAATCCTTAAAAAATTAATGCTGGTGTGCACCTATGGCAGGCAGTGGAGTGAAGGGGAAATGGAACAATCCTTAAAAAATTAATGCTGGAGTGCACCTATGGCAGGCAGGGGGTCCAGTGGAAAATGAGTAATGACAATCCTCAAAAAAATTAATGCTAGTATACAGCAGGAGCCTATGGCAGTCAGGAGGTGGACGGAGGGAAAATGTTAAAAAAATAAACTTAAAAAAAAAATTAAAATTATAAATTCAAAAAATATAAAACATTAATACATATATAAATACATAAAAAATATAAATAAAACATAATAATTGCTGGTGTATTAGGGGACTATGAGAAGCCCATTAGAAGGCAAGGACATGCAGGGGAAAATGGAAAAAATGCATATAATATTGAACAATACTCCTCAAGCATATTAAACTGAATCCGGGAAAAGTAGAAAAATGAACAAAAACAAAAAGACATATCTCTCTCTTATCAATCTCTCTAAAAAATGGCTTCGAAAACTGAAATAAAAAGTATTTATACAGTGGCTGGCTGCACAATATGGCCCCCGGTCACATGGTCAACCAACAACAAGCAAGGAAGCATGGACAACAAAGAATACATGCAGGCCTATGGCAAGAACACACTGGCTGGCTGCAAAAATGGCCGCCGGCAACATGGTCAAACAACAACAAGCAATGAGCCATGGCCACAACAAAGAACACGTGCAGGCCTATGGCAAAAGGATACTGGCTGGCTTCACAAAATGGCCACTGGCCATATTGTCAAACAACAAGCAAAGAGGCATGGACACAACAAAAAACACATGCTGTCGTACGGCAAAATAAAATACTGGCTGGCTGCACAACATGCCCACGAGCCACATGGTCAAGCAATAACAACAAGCAAGGAGGCATGGCCACAACAAAGAGCAGATTCAGGCCTATGGCAAAAGCACACTCACTGGCTAGGCTACACAAAATGGCCCCTAGCCACATGGTCAAACAACACCAATAAGCAAGGAGGCATGGACAACAAAGAACACATGCTGGCCTATGGCAAAAAAACACTGGCTGGCTGTAAAAAATGGCTGTCTGCCACAAGGTCAAACAACAACAACCAGCAAGGAGGCATGGCCACAACAAAGAACACATGCAGGCCTATGGCAGAAGCACACTGACTGGCTACATAAAATGGGTACTGGCCACATGTTCAAACAACAACAAGAAGCAAGGAGGCATGCACCCAAAAAAGAACACCTGCAGGCCTATGGCAAAAGCACACTAGCTGGCTACACAAAATGGTCACCGGCCAAATGGTCAAACAACAAACATGGAGGCATGGACAAAAAAGAATAGATGCAGGCCTATGGACACTGAATACACAAAATGTCCCCCAGCCACATGACATGGAGAACAAAGACAAATGGTGGCCTATGGCAAACACACACACACACACACACACACACACACACACTGGCCAGGCAAAGGAGGTATGGTAACACTGAAGCAATCATTACCATTAATTCAGCAGTGCCAAAAACAAAAATTAAGTGAGCTATAAAAATTGTACAACAGCACACATCATCCCAACGCATCAAATATTATTAACCCACCAAAATACACTTTTTGCAGAAAACATGAAATACAAAAAAAACATTTTTAATTTAATCAAATCAGTCCCAGACTCAGTGGGACTAAAGAGAAAGACACAGAGAGCCAGGAAGAGAGGGGAAGAATGAAAGACAGGGAGAGGCAATGGAGTACAGGACAAAAGGTAAACAGAAAGGCAGAAAACAGGGAGAGACAGAGGAAGTCAGAGAAAGACAAGGAGAAAGTAAGGAGAGACAGTTAGATCGAAGAGAGAGACAGGAATGGAAAGTCAGAGAGACAGTGAGAGAAAGAGAAATGGAAGAGAGTGACAGAAAAAGAAAAAGACAAGGAGAGAATCAGAGAGAGACAAACGGGGTAAGGGTGGTAGCGCAGAGATAGAAACACAGGTAAAGAGACAGAGAGTGACAGAAAGTTAGAGAAAGACAATTAGAGAGAGTGTGTGAGAAAGATAAACAGAAAAGAGAAGAAAGACAGAGGTACAGAGAGAGATGGAAAGAAACAGAGAGAAATGGAAATAGAGGAAGACAGAGAGAAACACAGAGAGACAGATGCAGAGAGAGATAGATAAAACCCAAAAGATACGAGACAGAAAGTGACAGAGGGAGAGAGACCATGAGAGACAGAAAGAATGGGATAGAGTCAGAGGAGTGAGAAAGAAAAAGAAAGACAATGCGAGACAAAGAAAAATAAACAGACTGATGAGCGATATTGTCATACTCTTAGAGACACACTTCTACTTTTATTTATGATTTGTGTAATACATGTATTTCCACTTGTGCCTTAGGATTTGTGTCAGATGCCACATACCAAGGCAATTCAATTCCTTGACAACCTTGTTTTATAGTGATATCTTACTGCAAATATTTCTTGCATGAGTAGGTGTGACTTACTCAACAGATTTAGGAAATATAAGACACTTTGACTCACAGAGCAATCTTAGGGAATCAGGTTCACAGTTAACAATTTGCAGGCCATGGTATGATTATCCAAGAGGAACATATTGTTTAATGCTTGAGAAAATGTGGTTTTGATTGCTTGAGTTGTTAGTGATCAGGGTAGAATGCTTGTCATACGATTCACTAGTGGATTTATCAGTGCTCATTGCTTTTTTGGGCTTTGTACTTTTTAGGTCTTGACTAGACAGTGCATGTTGTATTCAATATGTGGGCTTCAGCCCGCCCACAGGCTTCCCATTTGCTGGCTCTCATGTTCTTTGTCCCATTTGTCCATATAATGCATGCGTTAAGCCTCTTCCTGTGTTTAGTCCTCCCCGAGAGCATGGACCAATTACTACTATCCATCCACTGCTCCCATTTATGAACTGTTTTAGGAACTACTTTTTTCTTTGTTTAACAGCACTTCACATGAGCGCTTGTGTTTTCACTCGCTCCGAGCTCCTGAAGGGAGGACATTTAAAGGAGGAAGAAGCTTCAACACTTTATTGTTGAATACTGACATGTGATTTCTGAAATGTCACACTCAATCAGGTAACCCAGCCATCTGCGCTCTCAGACTGGGATGTGAGGAAAGTTTCCTGGATTATGTGTTTGTTAACGTTCAGGCCTGGCACAGAATGACCGACTTGAAGATAAGTGCCAGAATCGAAAGTGACCATGATCCTTTACTCATGGCTATATCAATTGAAGGTATAAAAATGAACCCCACACATACTGAGAATTTTTATTCAATAGCCTTGGAAAAAAGCAAAAATGCAAGGTCGGTAAGGTGGTCTCATCTAAAATATGAGGGTATCCTTCCCACCCATATGAGCTCAATAGAAATTGATTTTTTTTTAAATAACAGACTCTGAGCTGAGCACGAAATCAATAATTCTTTCTTCCTTTAACCTAATGATGGGAAAAATTGTGTCATTTTGAACAATAACGAAATCGGCAAAAGGGAAAGAAGCAAAGAGGAGCAACTGACTGGATTGGTATGATGCACAATGCTGCTTCCGCAAGAAAGCTCTTTCCTTGGCATTGAGGAAGCATAGAAATTCATTAGACTCTGAAAAATGTTTCGTGGATTTAGGAAGGAAATATAAGAGACTGCTCATGAAGAACAAAGTAGAAGGGAATATAAGAGCCTGCCCATGAAGAAAAAGTAGAAGGGAATATAAGAGACTGCTCATAAAGAAGAAAGTCGAAGGGCAAACAAGAGCATAGCATATATTACTGGACCCTGTAAAATCCAAAAATGCTAATCAGTGTTGGAATATGGTTTCAGTTGGGTGTAACGAGAGAGACCAAAAGATCCAAAACCATATTGGGGCTAACGTGTGGGTGGCCCATTTCAAAATCTATACAAACAAGATCTTGATTCAGCCTGGTGTGCCCAGAGAGTATAGATTCCAGTAGCGCCTATTGCTTGCACATTTTTCTTCCTGAGGTACCAAGAGCTATAAAACAACAAAAGCCTAACAAATCCTCTGGTCCAGAAATGGCCCCTGAAGGTCTTTTTGTAGCAGAAGCAGAATATTGGGTAGGTACTCTAGGCAAAGTTTACAGTGTGGCACTACTGACGAAATGTTTTCGGCGATCTGCTGTATTGTTCCCTTTGCATAAAAAAGGCAGCCTTACTGACCCTGCAAATTACTGGTCCATTTCCCTCTTGAATGAGGTGGGGGAGATATTTAGGCGGCTACTTCTGAATCATCTGCAGGGTTGGGTTAATGCGCAGCAAGCATTGTCCAGTTGCCAGACAGGTTTTAGAAAGGGGATTGGTGCCATACAGCAGGCATTCCACCTGCACTTAATATGTGCCAAATATGTTGTGATGAAAATATTTCCACTTTACCTTACATTTATTGATCTACGGTCTGCTTTTGGTTTGGTATGCAAACCCAAGCTCTGGAGCACTCTCCAGTGGCTAGGCGTTGACCCGCGTCTGCGGTCAACCATTGAAGGCCTCCACTCTTGAACCACGGCACTAGTCCGATTTGCCCCTAAATGGGAATGCAGCACTTCCTTCTCTATCCCTACGGGAGTACAACAAGGTTGTGTTATGCCCCCCCCCTCCCCTTCTATTTAGTTTATTTATAATCAATGTGACTATCTGCCTGGAAGAGCTTGGTCTAGACACCCAAAAGTTACTCGGTGTGAAGGTCCCTATGCTGCTATATGTGGTTGTGCTGCTGTCTGACTGAAAATTCCATGCATTTTATGATCGATACTTTTCTTGGGTTCCTCAGAGCAGAATGCCTGTCTATTAACATGAAGAAAACTAAAATCATGGGGAAGAAAACAGGTATGCTGAAAAAGAAATCATTTAAAATAGAAGGGGATCTGTTAGAAAAAGGTGAACGTGTTTGATTACCTTGGTGTACGTTTCCATTGTCCTCTTAAGCTGGTAGTCCCATTTAGTAAAATCTGTAGCTAAGTTCAGAGCATGCTGCAATGCTGTGCTTAGGCTTTTTAAAAAAGGGGCAGTCAACCACTTACTGCAATTCTGAAATTATATAGGTACAAAGCACTTGAACAGCATTCTACAGTGCCGAGATCGGTGGCTACCATAAAGCTAGGGATTTCCAAATAGTCAAAAAAAATCTTTTTTGCATACCTTATTAAGACTGGGCGTGGCACTCTAGTAGCTCCTCTGTATGCATAGCTGGGTATACAAAGTGTATCACGCACAGCTGCCCTTTGGCCTGTTTAATATTGGATAGGACTGAGCAGAAACAATTTGGCAACTGTGTATCCACGATCTGCCATGGAAGTGATAGTTGCAAAGGGCATGAAAGGCTGTTGTGGGAGGGAGCATGTAAGCAATGTGATTAGCAATTTAGACCTGAACCAACGATGGCAAGATCACAGCCAAATTAATGCTTACTGAGAGTACTGTAGCTGTCAAGGAGGCACGCTGGCATTTGAAATTGAGCATAGCCAGTCACAATATGAGCCTATTGACTGCCAAATACTTAAAAAAGAAATGAATCGCACTCTAGATATAAAATTCAGAGTTGGAATGTTTCCTATTAGAGTTTATCACTGTAAACTTGGCACTTTGCAGTGCAATGAGAACTATGCATTGGAATTAATTTTACAATCAATATTTTATTGTTAGTTGGGCAATCGGATACTATTATCTAAAAGCTGGTTCTATTTTGAGTTGGGTGGACTGTCAGTTTTCTGATGGCAGTGTCCCCGCTGACTCTACAATTGGTAAAATTGCTCAGATGACCAAAAAGAGGAACGCACACTGAAGAAAGGACATCAGACCATCTGACCAATTTATAATGGACCTCTGATGTCCTTTATTTTTTGTTGATGACTGCCAGGTAAAACTGGGAGGACATGAACAGAAAACAATAATGACCCTCAACACCCGGTGACAAAACTCCCAGGGTGTGGATGCTTTTAGGTATTTGGGAGTTTGTTTCTGAAAAACAAAAAAGTATGGTTGGCGCGCTCTAAAAGATGGCAGCTGCACACTAACTTTTCAGTGCCTTCATAGAAGCCACCATGGTGGATCCTGTGAAGGCACAGAGATCCCTGAAGGGATGGATGGTATCTTGTAATTTGGTGGGCAGTAGTTTGGCCAAGTTGGTGGAGGAGATGACCTCTGCCACCCTGACGGACAGCAGGCCACCAGCCACGGTCTAGATCAGGCCTTAAGCACGCAATTCTGTATGATAGACCAGCAAAGCAGGTATGTGTAGTTTGTGTGTTTAGAGCACTGACATGCAGAGCTTTGTTTGGGAGGAAATAGTCCTTCAAAGAGGCCACACGGCTCTCTAATGGAGTACTGCTTTTAAGTGCTCTTCTCAAATGGAAAGGCCCATTGTAACATTTACAGTGTGACTGACAACAGATGGCCTAGTCTGGCCCTTCAGACTGCATGCTACTAAAAAGACAGGAAATGCTTTGACAACATGCCATGTGGTTCTGTCTGCATCGAGTACAAAATGGGAGAGGCTCATTATATACTGAGTGTAGTCAGAAAGACATAAACATCAAAGATTGTACTGTTAGTAGCATTCGTGTCACTTTCAAAGCACCACCAGTCACACAGACAGCAAACACTGTCCTGCGTGCTTAGTTTAAATAAACACACCCCACACATCAAGAACACCAGTGTTGTACTGGTCTGCATGGCAATCTAGCACCTCCAGATAGGCCAGTCTATTGGGTTAGTGTTTAGACTGGTTTTCTGGTGGTGTGTGGGACTTTTTGTGGTGTGGTAGGCTGGATGTGTGGCTGTGTGGGGACTGGTGTTGTAAATATCTTTAAATAAAGGTTAGCCAAGGCCGGACTAGGGAATCAAAAGTAGCCTTGGCAAAAATGCTCAAACCAGCCAGGATTCATTTGTCTGCTCGCACAATCCCTTTCTTTCCACCCATCCTCTCTCTCCAGCTCTCCTCACTGATTGCTTTCTCTCTACCTTCCCCCTGCCCCTCGGTCTCTCTTGAAGCCGCTCATAACCTCGGCGAGCTACAGGATAATGGCAGAGGTAGTGGGAGCATCTCTGAGCTATCAAAACTGGCCTCTAAGTGCTCCAGTCTAGCAGGGAAATGCCCGGTGGAAAAAAGGCCTGCCTTGCCCTGAGGCTAGGCGGCAGTAGGAAGCAACACTGTGCAGGCTGTAGATACTGTTATCTGACTGCATGCAGTGTGGATGGACCAATCACACTTTGTGGGTAGAAGAGCAGGGATGGGTCGATACTTCGATTTTTCGATAGGGGAGGAAAATATTGAATTTTTCTCTCACGTTTCTCTTTTATTGTCACACACATTGCCCGCAGCAAGCACAAATACATGTGGTTCCCCACCCCTTAGAGACAACCCAGCAAGCTTGTCTTAAAAAGATGAGAGTTGCTCGATTTAAAAATGTGAACCACTTTAATGTTGTTTGCTAGTTCTTCCCCAACTCAACCATGAACAATTCTGCCATTTTTCTAACAGCTGCTTTGTACAGTCAAACACAC
Source organism: Calotriton arnoldi (assembly GCA_963921515.1). Taxonomy (NCBI): domain Eukaryota; kingdom Metazoa; phylum Chordata; class Amphibia; order Caudata; family Salamandridae; genus Calotriton; species Calotriton arnoldi. The sequence continues at coordinate 155,758 of CAWUFW010000146.1, forward strand.
AGATAAGTCTGAAAAACAATACTACCAATTTTGTGCTTAATGCAAGCCCATCCTGGGAAAAGTGGACAGCTAGAGGCTAGCTACAAACCTCATCAAACATCTGAATGGTGTGCTTTAGGTTAAACATAGACAAGGCATGACATGAAATGAAGTTAAAAAAATTGCACTAAAAATGTGCCTCGCCTATGCTGCCAAAACAGAGTAAGGTTGCTGGAGCCTGCTCGACTGGATTCTTACAGTGGCGTAACAAAAGCTTAGGTGGCCCCCTGCAAGGTACGCTGAGTCGGCCCCCATACACTTACCATACCACTGCTATCTTACCTACGGGTATTCGTGCGCTTTACAAGTTGTTAAAATAAAAATAAATAATAATAAATCTTCCACACTATATCAGCCAAGTGACACAATGGCACAATGAAAACCAATTTTAGTTTTACTGGCTTACAAAATGGCTGTTTACTTTACAGCATTACTGTGTGTTTCTCTCACATAATGAAACCCTCCTTAAAGCAGCCCTTAAGAATAGAGGGGCTCATTTACAAGCCCCTTGTGGCACATTTGCGCCACTGGAGTGTCACTTTTATGATGCTCCAGAGGCGCATTGTGAAGACCCAGATCTACAAGGCCACGGAAAGCCACTTTTCGTGGCTTTTCATGGCCTCGTAGATATGGTGTAAGGCAACGCAGCACAAGTCGCTGCGTTGCCTTACACTGTGTCAGGGAGGCATTCCATGGCCGTTGCGGTGCCTGTTCCAACGCTGCCCCAGATTTACAAAATCAGCTAAACCTGGGGCAGCACCAAAACCTTACGCCTCTTCCCAGAGAAGGCGTAACGAGGAGAAATGTTTTTCATTTCTCCTCGTTTTTTCCTCTTTCCATGTGTGCTGCATTCTGTAGCACACTAGAATGAGGAAAAGCCTTCATGGATTGTTTTTGTGCAGGAAGGTGTCCCTTCCTGCACAAAAGCAATCATGGCAACAATGCAGACACCCTTGCACCATGGGTGCCTGCATTGGCGCTCGGCTGTAAATTGTGCACTGACACTGGCTGAAAGGACAGGAATGCACCGTATCTTGGCAATACGGTGCATTCCTGTCCTTTCAAATTGGCGCAGGGCAGTGCCGCAAAAAGACTTGCAGCGCTACCCTATACCAATTCTTTGGACATGAGGCCTAGAATCTCTAGTGGGCACTCCATACCTCCACAAGAACATGAGAGAACTTTGGAAAAATGTTGGCTTTTGCAACAAAAATGCCCCCTAGAAATTAGTTAGTAAACCTGAAGCCTCTTTTACAGGAGGTCTGTGCCGCTGGATAGTCACTTTTTATGACGGTCTGGTGGCGCAGGCCCCTCAATCATATTTATGAGGCATAGCAAAGCCACACAGCATGGCTTTGCATGGCTTCATAGATATGGAGTGAGGCAAGGCAGAGCAAAGCACTGCGTTGCCTTACTCTGCATCAAGGAGGGGTTTCATGGGTGTTGCTGTGGGTATCCCATGCAACACCCATGGATTTGGGCGCTGCCCCAGATTTACAAAATTATGTAAACCTCGGGCAGCACAAACACCTTACCCCTCCCCAGAGAAGGCGTAACGAGGAGAAATGTTTTCATTTCTCCTCATTTTTTATCTCTTTCCACAGCACACATAGAATGAGGAAATCTCCTTTCGTGATTGTTTTTGTGTGGGAAGGTGCCCCTTCCTGCACAAAAACAATCATGCCAACAACACAGACACCCTGGTACCATGGTGCAAGGGCGTCTGAGTTGGTGCTTGGCTGCAAATTGTGCGCTGGCTGAAAGGACAGGAATGCACTGTGGGCCAGATGTACAACCCTTTTTTGCGGCCGCAAACGGGAGATCGGCCTGTTTGCGACCGCAAAAAAGTTCCAGGCATGTACAAATTCCATTTTGCGAGTCACTGACTCGCAAAATAGCATTTGCTACTCTTGTTATTTGGAAGGGGCGTCCCTTCCTAATAGCGAGTCACCATGCCATGTACTGTTGTTTTGCGACCGCATTTGCGGTAGCAAAACACTCACAGTTTACCACCTACTTCAAGTAGGTGGTAAACCACTCGCAAATGGCCTTTGTGAATGGGTGCGTAAATATTTTTTAAGAGCAGTCTGTGGTCCCAGGGACCACTGCCTGCCCTTACAAAATAAAACTGGAAAGTTCATTTTTTTTTCTTAAATGCATCCCGTTTTCCTTTAAGGAAAACGGGCTGCTTTTTAAAAAAAAGAAAAAAATGCTTTATTAAAAAAGCAGTCCCAGACATGGTGGTCTGCTGACCCCAGCAGGCCACCATCTCTGGTAGTGCTAGCCATTCCCAATGGGGTCGCAAATTGCACATGCCTCATGAATATTGATGAGGCATGCAATTTGCGACCCCATTGGGAATCGCTAACAGTGTCTGAGACACTGTTGTACATTCACTTTTGCGAGTCGCAAATTGCGAGTCACAATTCGACACAATTTGCGACTCGCAAAAGTGAATGGTCGTACATCTGGCCCTGTATCTTCTAAATATGCTGCATTCCTGCCCTTTCAAATTGCGTAGGGCAGTGCAGCAAAAAGACTTGCGGTGCTGCCCTACGCCAATTCTTTCGAAATGAGGCCCCTCTGCTTCTACAGTCTGTCCAAAAAGGGAGCTCCCAGAGTAGTCCAATACTTCAGATTCTGCCTCAGAACCCAGAACACTTATTTATTTGCAGCTGCAAATCATGTATGTGCCAATTAGAAACACGGAATGCACAAAAACAGACTTTTCAGACACAACGAAAGCAGTATTTGATTTTGTTTCTACATTATTTTTCATGTGCCAATTATTAGTCCATAAAAATTCTTATGTCAGAAAATAAAATACCAGCAGATTGTTTTTTTATGGTATAACTGCAGCAAATCAATATATTTTTTTTCTGGCAGAGTGATACTTAAGTGAAAAACAAAATTCCCTTCTGTGTCGTAGTATATTTCTAATGCGGAAATCTAAATTAGTTTGCACTGAACCAACAGTTATAGAATTTTAATTCTTATATAATATCACACAACGTAATTCTTTTTGCCCACTATTGACTTTATTCATCACTTTGTCAATCAGAGCATAGCGTTTGGAGACCATTCAGTTAAAAACACATTATAAAAACATTCAATAAAAATCATTTAAACACATAGATCTGTAGTTGAAAAAACCAACTGATGTCAAAGCAAATATTAACTTGATATTATCTTGTATTACATCCAGGTTTGTCTATTTCAACAAATTCCTGCCTATATCCATTCTACATCAAAGGTATTATCATACTTTACAGTTTAGGAACCTATCAGGTTCTATACTCGACTCCAATATACACTTCTTTGCAGGATGTGCGATACTATCATGTGTAAATTACAGATATTCAATTAAAAACAAAGCTTTATTATTGTCCAGTTTTGTAAGTGATACTTAAGCCATGATATCCAGCCAATTGTACTTCTTATACATGTGTGCTATGCTTGGACTTCAAGAATGCTGCTCAAGTATTCAGGGGTGCTGGCATTAACTAAAAGCTTTGGGCCAGATGCATCAAGCAGTTTTTGCCTTTGCAAATGGCCCATTCCCAGAAACGTCCGTTTGCGAACGCAAAAAAATGCTCCTCTGATGCAGTAAACCCTATTTTGTGATTCGGTAACATGTTACCGCATTGCAAAATGGGTTTGCGATTTGCTATTAGGAAGGGGCGTGTTTAGGGCGTCCCTTCCTAATACCGAATCGCATCGGTATGCATGAATGTTTTGCGACCAAAATGCGGTCGCAAAACATTTGCATTTTACCACCCACTTCAAGTAGGTGGTAACCAATTCGCAAATGGGAAGGGGTCCCCAAGGGACCCTTCCCCTTTACAAATGTCTGTAAATGCGTTTTCTAAGAGCAGGCAGTGGTCCCACGGACCACTGCCTGCTCGTACAAAATGAAAGGAAAAGTTTTCATTTTCTTTTTTGTAAAGCATCCCGTTTTCCTTTAAGGTCTGCTTTACAAAAAAAAAGATTGCTTTATTAAAAAGCAATCACGGACATGGTGGTCTGCTGCCCCAGCAGGCCACCATCCCCGTGATTTTTGCGTCTCCTAGGGGGTCGCAAATTGTGACCTACCTCACTAATATTCATGAGGCAGGTCATTTGCGATCCCCTAGGAAGCGCAGAAAGTGTTAAACACACTTTCATGCATTCCGTTTTGCGATTTTCTAATTGCGAATCATAAGGATTCACAATTAGGAAATCGCAAAATGTTTGTTGATGCATCTGGCCCATAGTGTGCAAAATAGCCTATCAAGGAGTTCCCACATTGAGAAATGAAAGTCCACTGTGTGAACAGCTCTACTGAAATATATCTGTGCTGCTTATTGTGCTTAGGCTGTTAAGGATGTCATGAGTAGTTAATGTTACACATTAAATGCGTGTTACACATTTACAGAGATTTAAGCAGTATTATCACTCTGGTTACATATAAGAGTATAATGCTTGTTTGCATAACACCCCAGTACATCACACATTGTTATGTGGGCTGCCATATTGCACATCAAGCACTTGACATGGACTGCAGATGAACACGCTAGAATGGCTCACACTGATACACGCACATAGAGACCTAATCAACTACAATATTTATACACATCACACGCCTTTATTTGGACCAGGGCCGTTTCTAGGTGTTTTGCCGCCCTAGGCGAGAATGGAAAAATGCCGCCCCCTCCCTTTTACTAACATCACTCTCTCCCCCTGTCATCCAGGCTAGAAGCCTCAATCATTTCCTGCTTTGATAGAGTTTCTATTACGCTCTTTTGGGTCTTTTTGAAGCATTGCACTAACATATTGGTGTTGGTTGGCACACAGCGATGTGGTAAATTACTCTAGCTTGCTCTCACATTCCCTCAAAGGTGAAAAGGTAAAATCTGTTACTTGGCGGGATACCACATTCTTTGGATATCCAACCATGAAGATGAGTGCAAGAGGGCCCTCGCCATTATCTCAGAGGCATCACCTGGAGTACATATTGGCATGGTCCACCACACCGTAGACACACTTATGGCCTGTGTCCATCATCTCACATGGGACACCAATCATTGGTAGAGGCACTGAAGGAGCCTTGGAATGGCCTCTAGTCTTGCCACTCACTTTAGATGTTGGGTATGGTGGTCATACCTGGCTAGTAGAACAATAGATCTAACCTGTCCTTTGTCTGAAAGTAACTTATGAGCCAGAAGCAAGATAACATTTCTGTGTGCCTCTAGAGCTATCAGAACAGGTACTTGCACCTGTTCTGGTTCTATAGGTTTGCTGTACGATAGACCTTCCTCCCAGAGCAAGCTTTGACTGCTAACCACCCCAGTGGCAACTTGTTCTTTGACCACCATGCATAGGCCCTGTGGAGTAGGACACTCTTCCTGTGCTTGTTTGAACTTCCACCTGTAGCTCTGACAATGACCCTGAGTCCAATACAAGAGTGACCCCAGGGGCCTCAATGTCTGGACTAGAGGCAGCGGGCACCATAACAATATATTCTCAGACCCTGCCCTGGTTTGCACTACAATACACTCTCTAGATCCTTCACCTCCAGGTGTGGAGACAACCTCAGCCTAAAGCTGAAATGCTGCCTGTGATCTCGACAGCAATGTTGTCCAGGGAATGCAGGCTTCTGGCCATGGCACTAGCTCAGGCACAATTAGGTTATTGCAAAGCAGGCACCCAGCACCCTATATCTGTTCCACAGCTATGTCGACCAAGACCATCTAGCTGTTGACCTGTACCACGCGTCTGGTTCGTTTGCAGCGGCTGCCAGGAGAGGACTCGGACAAGCTGCCTGAATTCACAGGCACCGGCGGCAAACCGAAAATGATTGCCGGGAGGTGGCACAAGGCAGCCCTTAGCCTGCTGCAGAGTCAATGGCCGAGGCCAGACACACAACACTACAGCTGCCTGGACGAAGATCGGATCACCAAGAACAGAGTTAAGTAAAGTTAGTTTTGCCACCCCCACCCGAGTATCTGTAAGAGTGCTAGATTAGTGCCCTTCAATTTCTGGTACTGTGCAGTACGTTTAAAATCTTCTGTGTATTTCTCGTTGCTGAAATTAGTGCATTTTCTGATATTTATGTGCTTTCCTCATCTTTAAGGTGCTTGCCAGAAAGTGTCACTCATAGTACATGAAATCAAATGTCACTCATAATTACACTGAAATTATGCAAATGTCACACATAGCATTCTGAAACCTTGGCAGCTATGGTTTTAGTGCCTGGAATGAGCCGGCCCTGCAGGCACTTCAAACCCCTTGGCTCCAGACACGACCGCTCAACTTACTGCTTGCTTACTTTACCTAATACTTAGCCTGGGCCAGGTTATAACTAACTGACCAGGCCTTTAGCCCCCTATATTTTTACATCTACCTGCCTGCCGCAGCCGACTCGGATCCCACCCTGGCCTCCCCCGGTACCTGATAGGCCTGCAGGCCGCAGCGGGAACTCTCTCTCTCTCTGCCTCTTGCCGGCCGCGCGCGCACAGCCTCCGCCCGTGGCGCCGAACGTGACGTCACGTCGACGGTGGAATTGAAGGTGCTACGCTACCTCACCTCACGGGGATTGCGCTCGAAAAAGTCATGGATGCAAGGACCTCCATCAAGGATCGCAGCTAATTTTTGATGGTAGCTATGGGGAGAAAGCACACCTCCCCAGCCGAATTTTTGGGGCTGAATTAATGCGTTACGGAATTTGAGCTTCAACTCGGGCACCTGCTTTATTTATATCTGTAAGTGCTTCCTGTTGAGGTTTAATTTTTTTGCCGCCGGCCGCCCTCCACCTTTTGCCGCCCTAGGCGGCCGCCTACCCCTGCCTAGTGGTAGAAACGGCCCTGATTTGGACAGTTCGAAACATACAATGTATCGATTTGCAGAAGCAAGATATAAATATTGCATGTTTTGCCCTAGTACTCTGGCAGGAGCTCTATAACGCAAACTGAACCTTATTTATTGCCTTTGCTGGAAACAGGTGGGTCTAACTTCATTCTCCTGGTCAGCAGGAGCTACCTACAACAGCACATAGAAGCATGTCCTGGTGAAGAGCAGGGGTTCCCAATAGGCACTATAGATAGAGCTGTAAGCACCTTAGAGATGGCACTGTGTAAGAGTGTTACCTCTGTGCAGTTGCAAAGTGTATTGTTACTGCACCAATACATTTTGAGTGAGAGGACCTCGCTATGCCGTTAAAGTTCATCTCACTTAGGGGCAGATTTGCAAGCCCCTAGCGTCACTTTTGCACTGCCGTTGCGTCCCTTTTTGTGACGCAGCGGCGGCGTAAACAATGCGCCACGTTGCGGCCCATTTACAACGTGACGCATCTAGGGAGATGCGTCACGTTGTAAAGCCCTGCGCCACATTATGCCTGCGTTAGGTAGAATGTATGCAGGGTGGGCGTTCCCACACAAAAAAGCCTAGTAGAAGTGACGCAGTGAAATCTACAAGATTTCACTGCGTCACTTCTAGTACGCCACTGCGTCAAAACCTTACGCCTGCTTGAAGCAGGCGTAAGGAGTGACGCAGCACAATAAGTATAGACCTCCCAGAGCATTACTGGAGTTGTGTCGTGCTTGCAACATGACTCCAGCAATGCGTGCCCTTTGCGCCAACAGATGCGTGACGCATCTGTCAATGCTTGCGCCATAGTGCGCCGCCTTGTAAATGCGACGCATCCATGGTGGCGCAAGGGTTTTTTGGCACGGCGCAAGGAAACTGACGCATCTCTGCTATAACGCCCCTCCGCCCAAATGGACTGGCCGCACCTGGTCTGCAGTCCGACCCTTCATTCACCCTCATCACTGGCCAGATAGCAGTGCTTCAGGAAGAATTAACAGCTCCTCTCAGCAAAAGGCCTAAGTGAATTACTAAAGGACCATGGGGCATATTTACAAGGGTATTGCTCCACTGGAGCGTCACTTTTTCCGACGCTCTCGTGGCGCAATGCCCTGCTCCATACTTACAAGGAGGCGCTAAGCCACTTTGGGTGGCTTACTGCCACCTTGTAAATATGGCCCTCCTCATCACAGTTTTCTGTGCGAAAGGCGCATGCAATGGATGTTGCTGTCAGCGTTCCCAAGCAACACCCATTGATTTTTAACACTGCCCCAGATTTACAAGGATCTGTAAATCTGAGGCAGCGCCAAAAATTAACACCTTTGAAAAGGAGGTGTTAGAGTGGCGCAACGAGGAGATATACTTTTATTTGTCCTCGCTTTTTGCTCTTTCTATGTATGCTGCATTCTGCAGAACACATAGAAGGAGCAAACGCCATTAAAGATTGTTTGTGTGCAGGAAGGTGTCCCTTCCTAGACAAACACAATCATCCTTCCAACACGGCACCCTTGCACCATGGTGCAAGGGTGCCTATGCTGGCACTAGGCAGCTTTTTTACCACAAGGGAAAACACAGGGGTTCTCCATATTCTTGTAAATATGGCGCATCCCTGTATTTTTTCAATTACGCAGCGTGGCACAGCTAAATTGCTTGAAGCGCTGCTCCATTTTGTTTTAAATATGCCCCCTAAGCCTCTGCACAGGCAGTATATTAGGGTGAGGCTACGGCCAAAATCAAAAACTACGATACCAGATACAAGCATTTGTGGCGCTCGTGGCAAGGGAACACGACTGTGGATCATGCAGATGACATTCATTGCCTGTGCGCAGCACATCATAAAAAACATGTACAGCATAGGAAGTGGCAGTGAAAGTATCAATTATTAAACAGGTACACAACATGGCTTTAAGGCTGTGTAGACCTACCTTGCACACCACAGGTGACTCAAGGGGCGGGGCACTGCAAACCTTTCTCACACCACAGATATAGAACACAAAGGAGTTTCATCACACAAAATAGGTACAAAATGGGAAGCAACAGTGTGTGCTTGTAAGAAAATGGGTTACTGGTTGAGTGGGGGTGAAACCTTTCCAAGCAGCAACCACAATTCTTGTCAGGGCGAAGTCACAAGCAGACCCCAAATTAGCCTGTGCTCAACCGTCTGGTAGCTTGGCACAGAGCAGTCAGGCCTAACCTGGAGGCAACATGTAAAGTATTTGTGCAACACTTCAAACAGTAATAAAGTGAAAGCACCACACAAAAAGGATCACACTCCTGATTAGAAAAATAGAGTAATTTTTAATAAATGAAACAAGACAATTCAGTGAAAATAGTGCCAAAAAGCACAAATTGGCAACTGTGGACATCTGGTCGCGCCAGGCCTGGACAAAGTCACAAGTTCAGGCCAACTGTGATGGAGTGCAGGCCAGCTACAGGGACCCAGTTAGGCCCGCTGAATCAGAGTACCTTGAATCCTGGTTGCGGAGTGTTGCGAGAATCTGCATCAAAGTTACCTTGAGCAGCCGAAGCAACGTGTCAGTTTCAAAGGGCTGCGATGAGAGGTAGTGTGCTGTCGTCGATGATACCAACGATGGGAGCCTTGCGATGTGAAGTACAGCATCAAGGATGCATCGCACAGTCAGGCAGATGCGTTAGGTCTGAGAACATGCAAGAGCGGTTGCAGAGTCTGGTGTTGTCGTTGAGGCTGCCATTGATGAGAGATGCGAGGGCCTGCATCAAGGATGTGTCACACTTTAGCGGTTCTGATGAAGCTGCAGACTGCGAGGGAGAAGTGGAGTCCTTGCAACAGGGATATCCATGCAGCAGCAGTGATGTGTCAGTTCTGCTCGGGGTTGTGCTGCAGAGGAGATGCATTGATTCTGCCTGGTTCACAGAGGGTGGCAGGGCACCTTTAGGCCCACTTCCAAGGGTCCAGGACTGGGGTTGCACCGATAGGCAGGGTAAAGCTCACAAATGGCAGAGTCCAGGTGCTGGAGTCAAGGTTGTTGGAGCCTTCTGTCCCTGAGGTTCTAGTCAGGACACCAGCCAACTAGGCCTTGGAATCACTCTGGGGTCCTGGGTTCAACAGATGCAGGTCCAGTCCTTCTCACGCAGGCAAGAGGGCAGCAGGCAGGTACAACAGTGCAACAGTTCTTCAGAGCAACAGTCCAGCAGAGTGGCAGTCCTTTCAGCAGCACAACAATCCTTCTTCCTGGCAAAGTATCCACCGGTCCAGAAGTGTACTGAAGAGTTGGTGTCTGAGGTCCAATATTTATACCCAATTCTGCCATTGAGGTGGAAGAGGCTTCTAGAGTTTTCCCTTGAAGTGCACAGGTGGACCTCTTTCCTTTCTCTGGTTCTAGACTAACAACAGGGGGTATGCAGCCCTTTGCATGGAGGCAGGACACAGCCTTTTCAAGTGGAGGTAGGGCTGTGCACAGCTCCTCCCTCCCATCCTGTGAATGATGGCCCATCCAGGAACACCTAAGCTCCCTATTGGTGTGGCTGTCCGAAAGGAATACACAAAGCCCAACTGTCACGACACCCAGTCATGTGACCCAGAGACAGGCTGTAGGCACAAAATGGCTAAAGCAGGAAAATGCCAACTTTCTAAAAGTGGCATTTTAAAAATTGTAATTTAAAATTCGAATTTATCATAGGAGTGAATTTTTCATTACAAGTCCAAAGACACTAAACATGAACTGGTCACCTGTTCCCATTTGGAAGTTGCAGCTTATTAAATGTAATAAGGTAACTCCAATGTTATCCTATGGGAGAGGTAGGCCTTGCAATAGTGAAAAATGAATCGAAGAGTTTTTCACTACCAGGACATATAAAACTCAAAAGTACATGTCCTATGTTTTACAGACACAGCACCCTGCCCTCTGGGCTATCCATGGCCTACCCTAGGGGTCACTTATATGTATAAAAATGGAAGGTTTGGGTCTGGCAAAAGGTTTGTTTTGCCAGGTTGAAATGGCATTTTAAAACTTCGCATACAGGCTGCAATGGCAGGCCTGAGACATGTTTGAAAGGGCTACTTAAGTGAGGGCATAATACGTGCCGCAGGGCCACTGGTAATATTTAATTCACAGTCCCTGGGCACATGTAATACCACTTTACTAGGGACCTATAAGTAAATTAAATATGCCAATTGTGTATAAGCCAAGATTACCATGTTTTAAGGAGTAAGCACATGCACTATGTGCAGTGTCCTAAGGCCAGCAAAATTAAAGAGAAAGGCAAAATGTTTGGGGGGGGAGACCACCCTGAGGCTGACAGGTCTAACGTGTGGTGGCAGCAGTGAGATGGAAATGAGGGGGATAATGTGGAGGAGCAGGATCTGGACATCAGCCCTGAAACACAGCCGTCAGTGTAGGAGGATGACTATCATCTGGGTGAGAACTCCCTGCCAGAGCAGGAAGCAGTGTGTCCTTGAAAATCCTTTTCCCCAAAGGAGCTAGCAGTCAGGAAGGCAGAGAGGGAGTTCAGGCTCCAGATGGACCAACTCGAGATGGAGGAAAAGGAATTGGCTCGGGAGGAGAAAAAGTTGGCTCATAAGAGGTACCTCAGAGACCTGGAACTTAAGGCAAAGCAATCAGATTCTACCAGCAATGGCGCCAGCTTACACTCAATGTTTGAAGGGGACAAGAAGGTCCAAATACCCAAAGACCTGGTACCCAGTTATGGGTAGGAGATTACATTGGCAAATGGTTTTCTGTGGATGAGGTAACCCTAAGGGCGAACAAGATCCCAGAGGAGAAATGGAGAATGTCCTTTGGAGCATATGCCTTGAGTTGGGAGGGACACACTTTTGACCATAGAAGTAGAAGACCAAACCCGGTACACTCCCATGAAAGACATTCTTCTAGACAAATGTTGTCTGACCCCTGACAAGTACCACCAGATGTTCAAGGACAGCCACTAGCTCCCAAATCATTACTGGGTGGAGTTCTTGGACTACTCCAACAAGGCACTGAATGGCTGGGTGAGGGGCAGTAAGTTGATGATTACAATGGGCTGTACAACTTGATTTACAGGGAGCAAATACTCAATATTTCTTTTACAGAGTTGTGCCCGCACTTAGTGGACAGCATGCTGACTGACACCATGAAGGTTGCTGAGGAGGCGGTCATCTGGGTCAGCACTAGTGTCCCAAAAAAATCTGAAGTGGACTCCCAAAAGGATGGTCAGGGGTCCTGCCAGAAGAAAGAAGGGGGAGAAAAACTTAAGAGTATGGAGTTCTCAAAAGGCCCCCAAAATAATTCTCAAAGAAACAGTGGTAACCAGTCCCAATCTGAGTTCAAGATGAAGGGGTTCTTTGACAAACAGACAGGGAGGTTTGTTCCCGGTGTACTGAGTGCTACAAAGATGGGTACTCCAAAGCATGCACCAAATGTCCCAAGAGGGCACTGTCCCCCACCGGTGGGCAGATGCTTGGGTTGGCAAGTGTAGTGCTTGGGGAGGAGATGGTCCCAGTTAGCTTTGGGGAGCAGGCAGAGGTTACCGTAGTGTCCCTGGGGGATAAGAAGATGGTGTCAAAACCCCATATGTCTGCAAATACTTCAAGGTTAGGCAGTGTGTCACCATCAATGAGCAACGGGTGGAGGCTCTGAGGGACACTGGTGCCAGCATGGTTAGTGTAAGGTGTCAGCTTTTGTCCCCAAAGAAGGTCCTCCCTAACACATTCCACCATGTCATAGTCACAGACAACCGCAAGAGTCACCTGCTGGTGGCTCTGGTTCCCTTTGAGTGGGGGATGTGGGGCTTAGGTTCCCTAAAAGTATCTGTGAGCCCTGCCATGCCTTTCGATCGTCTGTTAAACACTGACCTGAAGCACACTATCTGGAGGGAGGTAGAGCTCAGGTCACACTGGGAGATGTAGGGATTGCCTAAATGGGTCTGTATGACAACAAGGTCATTGGCTGCCTAGGAAGGGAGTAATGGGTGCCTGGAGCCTAAACCAATGTCCCGGTCACCTGCGAAGAAGCGTAAGGGTGAGGGGCGCAGGAAACCGGCCCCAAAAGTTACCGTAGACCAGGTTGATGGGCACCTGAGGAGGATGCCCCTGAGCCTACCGTGGAGGACATTGCCGCACCGGGGGACCTGCCTGAGCTTGCTGGATGGCAAGTTGACGGTGGGACCACCAAAGAGGAATTCTGCAAAGCACAGAAAGAGTGCCCAACTCTAGAGGGCTTGAGGTGGCAAACTGAAGCCTAGGCAGCAGGGGATACCTCTGGAGATCACCTTATCAATTGGGAGAATTACCTCCTTTACAGTGAGCCTAAGGTTCCTGGACCTGGGGTATTCCATATGCTGGTGGCCCCCCAGTGTTTCAGGACCTTCCTACTGGAGTTGGCTCACAATATCCCCTGGAAGGATATCTGGGGCATGAGAAGACCTTCGCCAGGCTTGTTGGCCACTTCTAATTGCCCCGGATAAAGACAGCCCCAGATTAATTCTGTAGGACCTGTCCCAACTGCTAGGCCAGTGGAAAGTCAGGGAAAAAGTTTAAGGCTCCCCTGAACCCACTATCTGTTGTTGGCTCTCCCTTTGAGAGGGTGAGCATCAACATTGTTAGTCCCTTGGACCCCAAAACAGCTTTAGGCAACAGGTTCATCCTGGTCTTGGTGGACCAAGCGACCCTCCAGCCAGAGGCCATCTCTCTGAGGTCAGGGACTGCACCTGCGATGGACAGGGCCCTGATGGGGATATTTATCTATGTCGAGTTCCACAAAAAAGTAGTTTCTGACCAAGGCATTAGCTTCATGTCAGTGTACATGAAGGCCATGTGGGAGGAGTATGGAGTGACTTACAAGTTCTCCTCACCCTTTCACCCCCAAACAAATGGGCTTGTGGAGAGATTCAACAGGACTCTCAAAGGCATGATAATGGGCTACTTGAGCCCATGTAGGGTGCTCCATATAAACCTCCTCAAACCTACTTTGAGAGGTCTGAAGTTAACATGCTCCCAGTGACAGATGAGGGGAGTCAACCTCTCCCTGATCTCTTGTTTGCTCAAGAGCACGATGGGTCAGTAGAGGGTGTCAACCTCTCCCCTACTCTGACCCCAGAACAAAAGAGTGACTGTCGCCGGGACAATTTTCCTCTCTGGTCTCCCTCATCCCTGGGCTTACACGTTTGTATACCCATGACATAGATATTCGAGACATTCTGCCTTTGAAAAATAAAATGTACAGGCTGTCAGACAAGGTGAGGGCCAGTATCAAGGAGGAGGTCTCCAAGATGCTGGCGTTAAAGGTGATTGAGCCCTCCAACAGCTTATGACTGAGAGAACAAAAGAGAGATCTGCCTTCTCAACTTCAGATTGCCACTTCAAATTTAGGGTGATGCCTTTTGGCTTGAAGAATGCCCCTGCCACCTTTCAAAGGTTGGTCAACAGGGTCCTAGCGGGGTAGGAGGCATTCCGTACTGCCTACCTGGATAACATAGCTGTCTTCAGCTCCAGCTGGGAGGAACACCTACCTGTACCACCTCCAGGAGGTACGTCATGCCCTGCAGCAGGCAGGCTTGACTATCAAGGCCAGTAAGTGCCAGATAGGGCAGGGATCAGTGGTTTACCTAGGCCACATGGTGGGCGGGGTAACGTGCAGCCCCTCCAGGCCAAGATTGAGACCATGGAGGCCCCCTAAAACAAAGACTAAGTTGAGGGTCTTCCTGAGCCTCACAGGATACTATAGGAGGTTTGTTAAGGGATATGGCACCATTGTTGCCCCCTTAACCCAGCTGACTTCTAAGAAGCAGCCCAGAAAGGTGATCTGGACAGAGGCCTGCCAGAAAGCCTTTGACACCCTTAAGAATGCCATGTGCACAGCACCGGTACTCAAGGCTCCTAACGTTTTAAAGCAGTTTATTGTGCAGACAGACTCTACAGAGAATAGCATAGGGGCTGTCTCGGCACAGTTAAATGAGGAAGCCTAGACCAACCAGTAGCCTCAATTAGCAGGAAGTTATTTCCCCGGGAACAGAGGTGAAGTTCAATTGAAAGGGAGGCCTTTGTTATGGTCTGGGCACAGAAGAATCTGAGACCTTACCAGTTTGTGACTCACAGACCCCTCAGGTGGCCCATGCAAATGAGGGGTGAAAATCCTAAACTGTTGAGGTGGTCCATCTCTCTATAGGGAATGAATTTTATGGGCGACCACCATCCATGGTCAGTCCAAGCCAATGCTGATGGTCTAGGCAGGTGCTGCCACCTTAGTGATGAGAACCCCCAAAGGTTGATTGGTTGATTGATTTGGCAATTTATAAAACGCAAACAAATGCCCGAAGGTGTCAAGGAGCTAAAGCGGTTAGTCTGAATAAAAGGCAAGAGCATCATCCCAAAGCTAGAGTAGCATTACGAGGTGAAAAGCCACGTCTTTAAGGCCTTGCGAAAAGGAAAATGAGATTCTAGGCAAGAAATGGATTGAGGGAGGGTATTCCAAAACCTAGATGCAGCCACAACAAAGGCTCTCTCTCCCCATCTTGCATTTCGGAACCTAGGAATAACCAACAGATTTTTTCCAGCAGAACGCAATTGTCTAGAAATAACATACCATTTAAAGAGATGCCTAACTCCCTCAGTTATGAAGCGCCTTATGAAGATTGCATAAGGCCTTGAAGGCAATCCGTTTAGCGGCAGGGAGCCAATGCAATTTCCGAACAGCAGCAGAGATTGAATGATATTTAGGAAGGTCCAAAACGAGTCTTGCTGCAGCATTCTGGACAAGCTGCAACTTGTCGATGGCTGTCAAGGTAAAGCGCGTTGCAATGATCCATCCTGGACATAATCAGTGCTACAGCCGCTTGTTTACACACTGGGAGAGAAACAAACGGAAACACCTTCCTAAGAGTCTTAATCACCCAGAGACAGGATGACACTGTCCTGTTGACCTAAAGATTAAAGGACAGATTGTTATCCAGCAGAACACCAAGATTGGACATTGCCCCAGAATTTTTGGCCACCAAGAATGGGTCCAATGGATTGTTTATTACCAAAGAGCAAGACCTCGGTCTTGCCCTCATTAAGTCGGAGGTAACTTGTTACCATCCAGGTGGCCACAGTCTGCATGCAATTGTTAAAATTGGCGGCTTCTGTGTCCTTTGTGATAGACACAATTATTTGTGTGTCATCAGAATAGGATAAAGCCTGTAGCCCAACAGAACTAATCAATTTGTCCAGTGTGGAAACATGAATATTAAACAGAGTTGGAATTAGTGATGAGCCCTAGGGGTCCCCACATAGAGTGGCTATGGGTTCAGATTGGAACTGGTCCACCCACACTGTCTGTGTCCTGTCCTTCAGGAAGGATGACAGAAGCTTCAAGGCTAAATCTGTGACTACAATTTCTTGTAGGCGGTCAATCATTCTGGTGGGAGAGATGGTGACGAAGGCTTCGGATAGATCCAGCAGGATCGGTACCAAAGCCTGTCCAGCATCAACCATGAAGTGGATGTTATTGACTGCAGATAGAAGTGCAGTCTCGGTCCTCTTAAATCCATACTGGGAGATGTCCAGCAAATGCTGTTGATCCAAGTAAGCCATAAGCTGGATATTTAGATATTTCTCCGGGATCTTGGCGGGGGCGGGGAACAAGGAAATGGGCCGATAGTTTTTCAATTCAGAGGGGTCCAAATTGGATTTCTTAAGCAGAGGCTTGACAATCGCAGTTTTCCAGCTCTGGTGATAACATCCATAGGAAATAGCCTGATTAAGAATTACTGTGAGATGGGAGATAATGATATCCCCTCCCAACTGCATCAGTTTGGGAGAGCAGGGTTCAAGTGGGGAGCCTGATTTAATCCTCCGAAGAAACTGTTTGGTCAGCTCATGATATAGAGGGGAGAAAGCAGAAAGACAATGATCCCTACTCTTAGTCTGTGGAGGGCTAAGGGCGGTGTAATTATTTTTTTGGGCAGAGATGGAGGGCTCAGAATTGAGACTGTCCAAGGAATTATAGAGGTCAAAAGTTTTAGAATGAAAAAAGTTTGCCATACGATTACAGAAGACCTGCAAGCTCTCAATATTGGAGGAAACCTAGGGTGTAGATGAGAGATTAATCAGTTTAAAGAGATCCATAGAAGACTTAACTGATGCAATCTTCTAAATGTAATGCAGGGATTTCTCTGTCCTAATGGCTGCTTTGTATACTGCCAGACTAGCCTTATAACTGGCTCTTTCAAGTGGGTCATAGGGGCACATGCATCAAGCTATTTTGCGATCGCAAACAGTGCGAATCGCAAAAAAAGGGCATTTGCGATCGCAAATTAGCCATAAGCAATGCATCAAGAAAATTCGCAGAATATCCTAGGTTTTCGCAATTTTTGCGATTAACTATTTAGCGATTTCCAAATTTGTGAATCTCAATTTGCAGATCGCTATTTTGAAGTCGCAAAGCTATGCATGAAAAATCGCAAATTGCGAATATGTAAGGAATCGCAATTTTGCACTCGCAAAATAGCACCAAATCCAACTAGGTGGTAACCAGGTGAAAACAATCAAATCAGGTGGGAAACATTGGGAAAGTATTTAAACAGGCCCAGAAGGCCTCAGAATGTCTCACAGTGGCAGCGCTCTACGTCATGGCGAGGAGGATGAGGCTACGAGCAGCAGCACAGAGAAGAAGAAGGATACAGGAGCGCATTTTCAGAGTGCGCGTTACTGTGTTGGGGCAGACAGAGGATGAAATCTATGAGAAGTATAAGATTAAATGCAGCAATGATTTATGATCTGATTGCTGAATTAGATCCCCTACTGCAGCGTCAGACTCGCAGGACACATGCCATCCCCACCCATGTGCAGGTCCTATGTTCCCTGCACCTCCTAGCGTCAGGTAGCTTCCAGGGGGTAATAGCTGCAGCTGGAGGGGTGTCACAAAGTGCTCTATCGCGCTTTTTTAATTCATTTCTTGACGCCATGTTGAACAGGATACATCACCACATTAGCTTCCCATCAATCCCACAGGACTTGCAGAAAACAAAACTGGACTTCTATCAGGTAGCCCAATTCCCACATGTAATTGGCTGCATTGATGGAACGCATGTAGCCATTTGTCCCCCCTCAGTGAATGAGTACATATATAGAAACCGTAAATCTTACCATTCACTCAACATCCAAGTCATCTGCAATTCCAGGAACATCATTACCGATATAGTGGCTAGATACCCTGGCAGCACACATGACTCCTACATATTCAAGCACAGTGGCATACACACTCGTCTCCATGGGGGTAAATTTGGCGAAGGATACCTGCTAGATAAACATATCTCACAATGTCTTGCAAAGTCTGGGAACATGGTAATACATAGCAGTGATTAACCTGTTGCTTTCTACCCTGTAGGTGACAGTGCATATGCTGTGCGCTCGTACATCCTGATGCCTTACCTCAACCCTACCACCCCGAGTGAGCAGCGTTTCAATGCAGCACACATTTCGACAAGAAATTTAATCGAGCGCACCTTCCGCCTCCTGAAAAGTAGGTTTTGCTGCCTCCACAAGACTGGCGGGGCACTGCAACACCGCCCGGACACCAGCTGTAAAATTGTGGCCACCTGTGCCATGTTGCACAACATCGCAACGAGGAGAGGCATCCCCCTGGACATGTCTGACAGCGAGTCTGAGGAGGACAACCAGCCCAGACAACCACCACAACCAGCATGCGGCCCGAGTGCAGCAGAGGGGAGACAGTGCTGTGCAGAAATAACTCAACATTATTTCTAAGGTGGGTAATGATGGCACAAGACACTGCATGGTTTACTAGTTGCGTATATTTATTAGGCGCAAAATGTGGTAGTGTTAATGCACACATACCAGGTGCAAAGTTGCATTCTGACTGTCAAAATTAGACAAGATGACCTTTGCAAGGAACTTGTATGTCAGCCCTGACAATTGTCATGATACTGGTTACCTCACCAGATCTCAGTTTGTCTTTCAACGCCACACTACTTTTTGCGGCCACGCACTCCCAAACTTCTTTCTGCGGGCTCTGCCACATCCCTTGTGGAGCCTTCTGATGCAGTGGTGCTCCTAGTAGTGCCCCTCCTGCATGTGGACACTGGTGCCAATAGACTACTGAGGCTGGAGGCCTCCTCACTCTCTGCTCCACCCAGTACATTGCTGCCCCCAACTGAAGCAGTCTGTAATTGCTCCACAGCATTGGTGACCTGTATGAGTCCCCTGGCCACATCCCCACAGCAATGGGTCATTTCGACCTGCATGCCCACAGCACGACGGCACAGCAGAGCAGTGTTTGTGCTCAGCCGGTTGATGGCTTTAGTGTAGCCATCTAAGTGCCCTAGGAATTGATGATGCCTTTTGCGTTGGGACACCTGGTCTTCCTGCATCACCTTGCATAGCTGTTGTATGGCTTCATTTGTTTCCCTCTGTCCTTCCACCACTGCTGTAGTGAGCTCCTTCATTCTGTCCCACATTTCTGATATGTTTGTTGCTATCATACCAAGTTCTTCCTTCATTAAACGCATGTTCTTGCATTGCAGGTGCTGCGCCCTCAACATTTTGCCCTCCAGCCCACCCCAGACATTGGTACTATCATCTTCATCAGCTCCCATCTGAGCCCTTGACCCGCGCCTCAGGTTGTGGACGTGGCTGCCTGCACCTGTATTTGGGGTCTGGTGTGGGGGTATGCACAGCCTGGGATGTCTGTGGGTTAGGTTGTGTCTCATCCTCTGTTTCCAAGTCAGGTAGTGGTGCCACTCTGGTCCTGCGTCTTGTGGGTGCAGGTATTGGGCTTTCTGGGGCCACTTGTGTCTCATCTCCAGACTGGGCCATAGTCTCCAGGGTGTCATGCCCTTCACTTTCCTCTGACTCCTGCGCAGCTGCATATGTGATGTTAAACAGTCCAATGGTCTTGGGAAATGAACCACTCGTACTCCGAACCCA
Source organism: Calotriton arnoldi (assembly GCA_963921515.1). Lineage (NCBI taxonomy): Eukaryota > Metazoa > Chordata > Amphibia > Caudata > Salamandridae > Calotriton > Calotriton arnoldi. Next base: position 175,538 of record CAWUFW010000146.1, read on the forward strand.
TTCCCACTCTCACTGGTTATTTCTTCCCTTCCCATCTGTACGGAGCTCCCTTCTCTCACTCGGTCTGGGTCATATACCGGTACTATAGGGCCAATGGTAACCGGTACTGTCAAGGAGTCTGGTAATCTTGTGTTCCCAACAGGAGGCTGTGTTATCATAGACGTCGTTGCCCCTTCCGTTCCTGTGGAAATCCTTCCCACTACTCTCATGCTAGTCTGATTCTGGCTCTCATCAATTGTTACTGCTGGAGTCGGTTTTCCCTCTTCTGAGTCTGGATTAAATGGTGGTGGCCTCTCTGCCAACAACCTATTTAAGAGGCTGTCGTCTGTATCACTGTCGTCCTCATTGATTTTATAATCTTTCCGTTCTGTATTAGCAGTGGGTATAATTTATCTCCCTCAATCGTTTCCACTCTCCACCTTTTCTCCAGTGCATCCCACCTTGCATCTTGAAATGCCCTGACAGATTTCTTCACCCTTTCCTGGCTCTTGTCTTTCCTCCTATCGTACGCTGCTCTAATCCACGCATGTAGCGCCTCAAACTGTGTTGGTCTAGGTAGTGGTCGTAAAGAAGCCATTATACTTTTTAGCTGGTACAACACCTCTAACCTGAAAGTACCATAGCGTGGGAAAGACAATTCTCCTTCTCCTTCTGTCATTTTATGCCAATTCTCAAGCCATATTATAGTATGCAATCCTACATTCTTTGCCATATAATGTGCTGGCGTATCCTCGGGAGGAGCTTCCTCTCCTTCCCGAGTAACCACATGTCTATCACCTCTACAAAGTTCCCGTAAAACTTTAAAACATTTCATGATGAATCAACTTTGTATTTGCACTCAAAATGTCAGCTTTTACTTCCTGATTTCAATCCACCAATGCCAGCGCGGCTCACACCAACCGACCTATCGCAGCGCGGCACTTGTCTGACGTCACTTTTCCTCCGCTCGCAGCAGTTACCCTCCTCCCTAATTCACTCGTTCTCACTCGCACCTGTCCCAATCACACTCTGAAATAATGTCCGTCCTACCGAACAATTACCTCTCTGACTGTCAGTCTTACCAATGACCGATCAGCCTCTTGAGCTTGTTGACCTCAATCTGGCAACCATTTGTCCGCGAAACGACCGGACAATCGCCTCTAACGCACTCGATAGGATTCAATCACTCGATGTTCTGCACACAATAACCTATGACCTGCGTTGGTTATTCACACACTCACACATGTGTTCCCTATCCTCAGTGGGTCTGTCAATGACGTCTCGTGACCCCCACAACCTCTGGTCAACACTCTCAACTCTGGGTGTGTTCTACACCACAATAAATCTCCCGGTCCCGCGCGCGCTCACGGTCCGGTTCTCAATCACACAACTCTCTTTCCAACTCCGCAAGACATCACACAACAATAAAACACCGCAATCTACCAAACACCACTCTTTTCATACTCACTCTACCACGAACTGCTACTTCCGCCGCACCGTCACTCTCCGTCAATTTTCAACGACCTCCGACATCTTTCTCCCGCGGTCCTCTGGATCTGCGTCACTCGGGCTCTATGGGGCAACTTAGTCTCCTATCTTGCTCTAGATCTCCCCTTACCATCAAAGGTAACCATCCTCTGCTATCAACTGATAACGCCGATTCTTATCTAATTATCTATAAGAACCTTCTGGTCGCCAAGATCTTTTTACCTGTTGAATAGTGTAAAGGAGAGAATCTCATCTGATTATATAACAGCATTCATTTTGTCTGAAAGGACCACTGACTCCGAATTCAAGTTTAAGAATTTATTATCGCCAAAAATAACTGGACATGTAAGCACCTCAACACGAGGTTAAAGAAATAGATGGGCACTAATACAAATAATAGTCTACGCAGGAGTCTCATCCGACTCAGAATAAAGAGAAAAGATAGTTCTAGAAGGATCAACCAAGCTATGATTGCTCCAATTTCTACGTTACTCTTCATTTACCTAAGCAAGCTTAAACCAATTGCTGTCCCTACACTAACACTTAGTGACATCCCTACATAACGATTTTTCCAGGCAAGAGTGAATAAAAGGTGTCAGCTGTGAAGACTTCCTCAGAAGTGCAATCACATAATACCTAAGCTCAGCTCCTTCCTCAAGACACTCTTTGTCCTTCTCTCTGGTCTCCCCTACCTCTTCTCTGGCCTCCTCCCTCTGGGCACTATCCCTAATACAAAATCCCAATACAATTGTACACGCCTTCGTCACGCCTCCTTGGCCAGGTCTTCTTTCTTGTACTTTTCCATTGAAACGGTTACTTCATCCTGGACGGTTGCGATGACCTTGAGTCCCAGGCACCTTCTCCGCTGAAAGTATCATCCCTAAATTCCATTGCACTCCACGTACCATGCCTCCCATCTCTCTAACTTTTGAAAACAAAGAGTTAGTCTTTACTAACGAGACATGTGTCCTTGCACCTGCAACAAAGATACGTTCAACAGAAACCTTCTACTGTGCAAATTAAATCTACCGTTTGTGCCCAGAGAGCCTTACCAAGAGAATCTTTTCTCTTCCTACAAAATAAGCTAACATAAGAATAAACCAGGCCTTCCCTAAGCATATATGTAGTCAGGCCTTTACATATAACTTTTAAACACACACTTTACTTTTCCCTATAAGCATTTTCATTACAATTCATATGAAAAAATGAATTACATGTGCAACTTTAATATGGTGCACGTTTAAACTACTACAATTGAATTACACACGAACTAATTTCTCTATGCATTATGTTCACACAATTCAATAAGCATTACATTACATAATTATCATAACACAATTATACTGCTGAGTTCACTTTATCTCAGTGAACTATTCATTCTCTACTAAACATGCATGGATATACAACTGAATATATACGAATATATGTCTGAGTACATGCGGGTGCGGACTATCAGTGATTATGAAGCACCCCTACAATTCACAAGAACATTTCGCTCTATCAGTTCCCCCCTTTGATGACTCCTGTCATCACATCCCATTCAACTCCCTTGGAGAAAGAACCGACCTAAACAGAACTCGTTGCCATTTTCCCTGATCTTAGTTTCTCCATGCTCTTGAGCCTTTGATACTGACTGTCCTGCAGTCTTGCCAATTTCATCTAATTTTCCCTCAAAGCTCTCTTGACTCGACCTTCTCTATACCACTTATAGGCCTTGATCAAAATCCACAAACAAACCACACAAACCACCACGATAAGGAGGGGTCTCAGAAAATACCCAAGGAATCCCTTTCCTAGATTTGCAAACCAACCTCCCACTTGACCAAAACCCTTACCAACTTTTTCCCAGGCCCCCTCTTCGGTCAAATCCGCTATTTTTGTGTGGATTGTAGTGATATTACTTATATATTTCTCCAGATCCTTGCTACGGTCTGGTATATAAGTGCAGCACTCTTGAACCTTCAACATTTTACAGACTCCGCCCTCTTTTGCCAATAAGACATCCAAAGCAAGGCGATTCTGCAAAACCATTGCCCTTATCGACAACATCTCTCCTTCCACCAACACCAATGACTTTGCTGTATTCATTGAAAATTCATCCACCACAGTCGCTAACCTCCGGATTTTCACATCATTCAAGACTACTCCCAGACTGGGTATCATAGCTCCAAAGATATCTCCCACAACGATTCCTGCACTTACAGCCCTTCTCGCTCTTGAATGCTCCCCACCTTCTAGAAGATCCAAATCCTCTGTATGGTAAATCTTTGGAAATATTATTGCCAAATAACATGTTCCATACCAATTTGCAGGCAACCTCACATAAGCATTCTTCCCACATACATAATACACCGTTGGTATCACTTGTACAGGACCTTGGAGAAAATCTTTTGCCACATCCGCCATGGTGAAAACGTGATCACAAGTGCTTTGTCCCACTGCAACCTTTTCGTAGTAAGTCTGATAACGCCTTATACACAACTTACCCCTCTGCTCTTTGTCTAACGCTATAGGACCATAGCTTCCCTTGGTCTTATGCAACTTTCCTTCATCTGTCCAATCAAGCCTGTGATGCCCCAAGTCTCGTGAGTGGGTCAGCTTTCTAAACCTGTCCTCTACCTGATCTACAAACTTTTTCTCCACATCTGACATCGAGCAGGTCAGATTGTGTCTGTGAGCGAATGCTGTATCCAATTCCAAACTCGGTATGAAGAACTTCCTGAGTCTATCCTCTATCTTATAATAGTCATACTTATTCAAATGCTTGTAAGCTGGGACTTCAGGAAGCACTGCGTCGAAATTGGAAAAGAAATACTCAAACTGATCTCTCTCATAAAATAAACTAAGCAAAAGACTACATGAAATACCATAAGTTAGTGGAAGATGGTGATATCTAATACCCTCGTCCACCGAAGCAGGCAACTGCATACACACATAACAATCCTTCGCATCCATCACATCAACATACTCATATAACAACTTAGCATATGCGTTAAGCTTGAAATCACTTCTAGATAAATCTATATGTAACCTACGACTTTCTTCTAATAGCAAAGCTCTGTCAGCTCCCCTGTCTACCCCCCTTTGGCCAGGTGTAGTAGGTGTGGGTGTAGGTGTCCCTGACACCCCCTTCACTTCTAGCTCATGCAAACCAGTATATGAAACTATGACTACTATGATTATAGAAACTATTACACTACTTATAAGTACACCTACAATCCACTTAGATCTACGATTGGGATCTCTCGGCTCCATGGTTTCGAAAGTTCTCAAAAGTTCTTGGTTATAGCAATGAACCCTGAAAAGTCTCTGTGTCCTTTCCTCGTGACTTGCTTAACCAGCTCGAGCAACCATGAAATCTCTGGATTTTCCCTTCTCGATCACAATCTTATTTACACAGTCCAGAAAAAGACTTCCCTAGTTTTCGTTCCTCTTCTGTGGAAAGTCCCTAAGTTTATTCTTCTTCCACTCGGACCTAGGTTATCTTCTTCTTTTAGACTTTTATTTACAGTTTATAGTTGATCCACAATAAGATCCTCATTGAGCAATACCAGAACGTGAAACAAAAGTTCAAGACGCAAAATTAACACTTCATGTGAAAACGGCTCAAACCCAAAAGACGGAAATTCGAGTCGATGCAGAACCAAGTTTCGAACTTCACTCAGAAGCGGGGGATTCGGAACTGTGAGGGTCAGTGTTCCTTCTACTTCGAGCCCCGGCAACTGCAGCACCACCTTCACCACCACATTCGGGCTCCAATGGACCACCAGCACTGACCTCAGCCTTCCCGTGCTCACCACCCCCTGCATCAAACACAGTGTAAGTCCACTCAGGGGTAGAGTATCTGCGACAAGGCACTCTGGTTCTTTTCGACCTTCGCCGACTATCTTGAGCCTGATCTTCGTCGCTTGCCTCTGTTTCAGATGCTTCAGACACTGGGGCAAGGTCTCTTTCAGGTGCTAACTTCAGGTTCCGTCGCCTCTGTCTCTCAGGCCAACTTTCTGCACTTCTGTCCGTTCGTCTGCCTTCCCCTGCTATACCCAGTGCACTACTTCCTCTTTCTGCTGAATCTGACTCTTCTCCGCCCACTGCACCGTTTCTGTCTTCGGCGTCTGAGTCAGGGTTCGAACTGTGGAAACCCCCTTCAGCTTGTTCTAGTGCACCACCAGCTGTGTCAGCGACCCTTACAGCTTGACTTGTCCTCTCATGTGGCCCTGCCACATTAGCTGGATTTTCATTTACGAGAGGAGCTGTTTCTTCCAAGGGTGCTGAAACTCTGCGGGTATGGGAGGCATGCACCCAGTTCGGTAATCCTCCACACTTTACTGCTGTGTTCGTGATGAGTATCACCTGATACGGGCCACGCCAACGGGCATCCAAGCAACTCTTCCTCACGTGCTTCCGGACGAGCACCCAATCTCCGGGACACAAGTCGTGGCACAGATCACTCGAGGCTGGGACCACTGCTGCTTGCACCTGCTGGGATACAGAACGGACCACATCAGAGAGTCCTTTACAATAATCGAGAATCAAGTCATCAGTGATGCTTATCAAGGCTGTAGCTGGTACTGCCGGCAACCTCATTGCCCTTCCCATTAGAATTTCGTGGGGGACAACCCGGTTTTCCTGTCTGGGACACTTCGCATGCTCATCAGCACGAGCGGCAAAGCGTCGGACCATTTCAGGGATGTCGAAGAACACATTTTTGCCATCCGGGCCTTCAAAGTTCCATTAACTTGTTCCACCATCCCAGAAGCCTCTGGTCTGTAACTACAGTGGAGTCTCTGGTCAATATTCAATGCAGCACAAAGTAACTTCATGATTTCACTGTGGAAGTGCCTTCCTCTATCTGATTCCAAAGAGGTCGGTATCCCGAATCTAGGTATGAGCTCCCTCAATAATAACTTAGCCACTGTGAGGGTGTCGCACCTGCGTGTTGGGTAAGCCTCCACCCACCGTGAGAATACACATACCAGCACTAAAATGTACCTCAACCCATTACACTTAGGCATTTCCACAAAGTCTAGCTGTATTCTGTTGAAAGGCCCACCTGACCTCCCAATGTGACTCAATGTAACTACAGTTTTCTTTCCAGCATTCATCTGCTGACACGTAACACACCTCTGACACACTGTTTCCGCCATCGCTCGAAATCGTGGGTTGTACCACGTCTGTCTAAACACTCTCATCATTGCATCTCTACCAAGGTGTGCCTGTCCATGTATCAGCCTTGCCATCGGACTCAACAGTTCTTCTGGTAATACGGCTCTCCCATCGTTGGATACCCACACATCCACATCTCCTTTCTCACAACCAGCTTTGATCCATCCCTCTCTCTCCTGGTCTGAAACTTCATCCTGCAATCGCTTAAGCTCTTCCCAAGTGTCTGCCATGGCCAACATTATGCTGAGCTCGGTTCTTTCTTGGCTCTCCCCTACGTATCTATCTGTGAATATGCATCCTTGTTCTGCACAGAAACGGGCAACCTCGTCCGCATAATTATTGCCCAATGACACAAAGTCCTCCCCTTTCCCATGGGCTGAACACTTCACAACAGCAATTTCCTTCGGATGCTGTAATGCATCCAACAGTTGTCTTACATATTCTCCATTCCGAATGGGTGAGCCAGATGATGTCAAAAATCCCCTCTGAGACCATAACTGCCCGAAGTCGTGCACCACACCAAACCCATATTGGCTGTCCGTGTAAATCGTAATTCTAATTCGATCAGCGGCCAAACAGGCACGGGTCAAGGCAATGATCTCAGCTACCTGCGCGGAGCGTACTCCTTCTAGGCAAGCAGCCTCGACCACTCCTGAAATGGTACATACAGCAAACGCTGCTCTCAATTGCCCAACACTGTCCCTTAAGCATGAACCATCGACAAAGAAAATTTCATCTGGGTCAGCCAGTGGTTCATCGACAATGTCAGGTCTTGGTTTGGTGCAAAGCTCGGTCACATCGAGACAATCATGGTCCGCACAATCTTCATCATCCGTGTTCGGTGTAGGCATCAATGTCGCAGGGTTCAAGACAGAGTACCTTTTCAGAGTCACATTCTCTGCGGCAAGTATGACTTGCTCATACCTCGTTAACCTATTGTTCGTTAGGTGCTGAGTCTTGGTCCTGGTCATCAATAACTCAACCGAATGTGGCACATGTACAGTCAGTGGATGTCCCATTACAATGCTTTCACATCTTTCAATACTGACACCGGTTGCAGCAACGGATCTTAGACATCCGGGCAACGCAGAAGCTACTGGATCTAGAGTAGCTGAGAAATAGGCAACTGGTCTACGGACACCTCCATGGTTCTGAGCTAACACTGCTAATGCACATCCTTCCCTCTCATAACAGAACAATGAAAAGGCCTTGTTGTAATCAGGCATTCCCAGTGCCGGAGCACTGCACAATTCCTCTCTCAGTTTCAGGAATGACATCAAGCACTCCTCGTCCCATGGTACCGGATCACTCACATCCTTGTGCGTAAGCCTCTGCAAAGGCTTTGCTCTCAAGGAGAAACTAGGAATCCACTGTCGACAGTAGCCAACCATTCCCAGGAACATCCTAACTTCTCTCTGTGTAGTGGGTACTGACATACTCATTATTGCATCGATTCGATCTGGTGACACCTTCCTCTTGCCTTTTTCTAATCTGTGTCCCAAGTACTGTACCTCATTCAAACAGTACTGCAGCTTGTTCGGGGACACCTTATGTCCATTCTCTGCTAAGTGGTTCAACAGGGCTACAGTGTCAATTCTGCAAGCATCTTCTGTTTCTGAGGCAATGAGTAAATCGTCTATGTATTGCACGAGGACTGAGTTCTGCGGCAACACAAGACTCTCAAGATTCTTTTTCAGGATCTGGTTAAAGATCGATGGACTTTCCGTATACCCTTGAGGGATACGACACCATGTTAACACGCGACTTTCCAGCCTGAACGCAAAAAGAAATTGGCTTTCCTCGTGGAGCGGTATCGAAAAGAAGGCTTGACACAAGTCGATGACCGTAAACCACTCGGCTTCACATGGGATCTGGAACAGTATTACTGAAGGATTCGGTACCACTGGACAACAGGGGACAACTATCGTGTTGACCTTTCGCAGGTCTTGCACGATCCTGTATTTCCCGCTCGGTTTCTGTAGCCCATTAATGGGTGAATTACAGGGGCTACCTCTGATCTCTTTCAGAATGCCTTTCTCAATGAAAGTCTCGATCACAGGTTTTATCCCTGCAATAGTTTCTGGCGACAGGTTGTATTGAGGTGTCCTGGGGAAATCAACATTCTGTTTCACCTCAATCCGCACTGGTTCAACCCTCTGATTAGACCTATTTCATCGCCTGCGAAATCCCACACCACAGATGACACTGCGTCTCTCAGATCAGGTGGAAGTTCTTCCACAGTCACCATTGGGTACAGATCTATACATAGATGCTGATTGGTAACCTTAAAGTCAGCATCGTCATCTCTCGTCTGGACCTCCACTCCCTGAGGCGTACAATAAATCGTGCAGTTCAACTTGCACAACAGATCTCTTCCCAAAAGGCAAACTGGACTCGTATCACACACTACAAACTGATGTCTAGTTTGGAAGGAACCTATCTTTACTAAGATCGGTTCTGTCAATGGGCTGCTTATTCTCTTGTTCGCTACTCCAACAACCTGGATTGATTGTCCAGAGAGGGGTAGGTTAGGGACCACTGCTGATCTTACAGTAGACCGGGTAGCACCAGTATCAACCAAAAGTGTGGCAGGATGACCCTCAATATCTGCCTCCACAAAAGGTCCTCTCTGGTCTACCTCCAAGACCGCTCCAAGCGTGCAGTCTTCCTCCCCCCTCAGGCACCGTCAGGATAAAGGGTCTGAGCTACTCTCGTCATAGTCTTCGAACAGGGGCATCTGTTGGTACGTTCGTATTCCTTGTGTAATCCTTGGAGCCTGGGGAACCTGGGCGTGAGAGCTGTATACCCCCCCTTTCATCGTCCTAGGCCTCGTCACTGTGTTAACTACCTCTTGCTCGGGTGCCTGAGCCCCCTCTTCCTCTTCCTGTAACTGATTAACTGGGTTCAAAGGACACTCGCGTTTCCAATGTCCGACCTGGCGACAAAGATGACACGCCGTGGTCTTCTTCAGTGTGGCCACGTCCACTCCTGTCTTGGGGTCTACTGGTTTTCCCTTTCCCTGGCCTTGCCCATTCTGGTTCCCCTGGAAATTTCCTTGTTTTCTTCCTAAGGTCCCTCCATTAGACTGACCCTGTGCTGTCTGCATATGGACAAGCATCAATTTGTCTTTTAGCTTCCGATGTTTCGATTCCACCTCATCACTACAGTATCTCGCATATCTCAAAATTTCATCTACCGGCTTGTTCTGCCAGCAGATCAAATGGTGCTGTATCATGAGACTGACTTCTGTTCTCAGACCCAGTACAAACTTTGAGACAAACTGTCCCATATCCTTGGGGTCTAGCGTATCTAATCCACTATACTGTTTAAAAGCTTGCAGAAGTCTTTCGTAATATTCATGCACCGTTTCTTTGGGTTCCTGTACAGTCCGATCTATCTTAACCCAATCTATATCTTGGGGTGAAATCTTCAGTTTTAGCCATGTAATAACCTGCTCATACTTTTTCATTACTAAGGGTGATGGGCCATTTGTAACCGGCTCCCTTTCAGGTTCCGAAGTCGGCCACTCGACAGCGACTTTACAAGCTGTCCACAAATCTCCCGGTACCACTATGTCAAACAAGGTGTTCAAATCAATCCATAGTACTTTTGAAATTTTAACAAACCGCTCAACCTGCTTGTACCACTCTACTGGTTTCTCCCTCAGCCGAGGAAAATCATTTGTAAATGCAGCCAAATCACCTCTATTCCACGGCACATGCACATACCCTCCATTCTGTACTTCCCGTAAAGGAAAATTTCCAACACCCATCGCCCCCTCCTGGAGGCGGCGTTTCCCCTCAGCTTTCTTTGCTAGTTTCTTCTTGGACCACCTTTCTTCCCATTTGTCCAACAAAATCCATATTCTCATTCCTACAATCAGGTCTCTGGTATGTGTCCTTAATCCTGTGATTCTTTTCTCCTCCAGCTCCTGGTCACTGTATTGTAATCTATGCGGTCCCTGCAACGCTTTAGTTTTGTTCAGGTCTACCTCATATCTTTTGGCCAATTCCTTTAATCTATCATGTGCCATTCTAGCTTTTCGAGTCACATCTTTTGCTACAAACAGCAGCTCATCTGATCCATAAATTTCTATCCTTTCCAGAGGCAGACCCCCGCTAATCATCTCGTCTACCTCTGCTTTCAACCTTACTACGTCTAGCAACCTTGCCTGTACTGCACTCCTCAGTACTTCTCGGCAAGTTGAACCATCCCGCTCATCACAGTCACTATTCTGTCCTTGTGACCTATTCCCTTCCATCATATTCCTTGAACTTGGTCTATCTTCCGAGATGTTTTGTGCCCTATCTCCTAGCATCCTATCACTTTGGTTTGTTACTGTTGGTGTCCACATCCTCAAAGCTGACTTGGATTCGTGCAAAGACCTCGGTCTGACTGGTCTCTCTTCCTCCTGTCTAATGGAAGAGTCTGCAGTAGCCGGTAACGGCGTACTTGTCTCCAATGGTCTTGGGAAATGAACCACTCGTACTCCGAACCCATTCCCACTCTCACTGGTTATTTCTTCCCTTCCCATCTGTACGGAGCTCCCTTCTCTCACTCGGTCTGGGTCATATACCGGTACTATAGGGCCAATGGTAACCGGTACTGTCAAGGAGTCCGGTAATCTTGTGTTCCCAACAGGAGGCTGTGTTATCATAGACGTCGTTGCCCCTTCCGTTCCTGTGGAAATCCTTCCCACTACTCTCATGCTAGTCTGATTCTGGCTCTCATCAATTGTTACTGCTGGAGTCGGTTTTCCCTCTTCTGAGTCTGGATTAAATGGTGGTGGCCTCTCTGCCAACAACCTATCTAAGAGGCTGTCGTCTGTATCACTGTCGTCCTCATCGATTCTTATAATCTTTCCGTTCTGTATTAGCAGTGGGTATAATTTATCTCCCTCAATCGTTTCCACTCTCCACCTTTTCTCCAGTGCATCCCACCTTGCATCTTGAAATGCCCTGACAGATTTCTTCACCCTTTCCTGGCTCTTGTCTTTCCTCCTATCGTACGCTGCTCTAATCCACGCATGTAGCGCCTCAAACTGTGTTGGTCTAGGTAGTGGTCGTAAAGAAGCCATTATACTTTTTAGCTGGTACAACACCTCTAACCTGAAAGTACCATAGCGTGGGAAAGACAATTCTCCTTCTCCTTCTGTCATTTTATGCCAATTCTCAAGCCATATTATAGTATGCAATCCTACATTCTTTGCCATATAATGTGCTGGCGTATCCTCGGGAGGAGCTTCCTCTCCTTCCCGAGTAACCACATGTCTATCACCTCTACAAAGTTCCCGTAAAACTTTAAAACATTTCATGATGAATCAACTTTGTATTTGCACTCAAAATGTCAGCTTTTACTTCCTGATTTCAATCCACCAATGCCAGCGCGGCTCACACCAACCGACCTATCGCAGCGCGGCACTTGTCTGACGTCACTTTTCCTCCGCTCGCAGCAGTTACCCTCCTCCCTAATTCACTCGTTCTCACTCGCACCTGTCCCAATCACACTCTGAAATAATGTCCGTCCTACCGAACAATTACCTCTCTGACTGTCAGTCTTACCAATGACCGATCAGCCTCTTGAGCTTGTTGACCTCAATCTGGCAACCGTCTGTCCGCGAAACGACCGGACAATCGCCTCTAACGCACTCGATAGGATTCAATCACTCGATGTTCTGCACACAATAACCTACGACCTGCGTTGGTTATTCACACACTCACACATGTGTTCCCTATCCTCAGTGGGTCTGTAAATGACGTCTCGTGACCCCCACAACCTCTGGTCAACACTCTCAACTCTGGGTGTGTTCTACACCACAATAAATCTCCCGGTCCCGCGCGCGCTCACGGTCCGGTTCTCAATCACACAACTCTCTTTCCAACTCCGCAAGACATCACACAACAATAAAACACCGCAATCTACCAAACACCACTCTTTTCATACTCACTCTACCACGAACTGCTACTTCCGCCGCACCGTCACTCTCCGTCAATTTTCAACGACCTCCGACCTCCGACATCTTTCTCCCGCGGTCCTCTGGATCTGCGTCACTCGGGCTCTATGGGGCAACTTAGTCTCCTATCTTGCTCTAGATCTCCCCTTACCATCAAAGGTAACCATCCTCTGCTACCAACTGATAACGCCGATTCTTATCTAATTATCTATAAGAACCTTCTGGTCGCCAAGATCTTTTTACCTGTTGAATAGTGTAAAGGAGAGAATCTCATCTGATTATATAACAGCATTCATTTTGTCTGAAAGGACCACTGACTCCGAATTCAAGTTTAAGAATTTATTATCGCCAAAAATAACTGGACATGTAAGCACCTCAACACGAGGTTAAAGAAATAGATGGGCACTAATACAAATAATAGTCTACGCAGGAGTCTCATCCGACTCAGAATAAAGAGAATAGATAGTTCTAGAAGGATCAACCAAGCTATGATTGCTCCAATTTCTACGTTACTCTTCATTTACCTAAGCAAGCTTAAACCAATTGCTGTCCCTACACTAACACTTAGTGACATCCCTACATAACGATTTTTCCAGGCAAGAGTGAATAAAAGGTGTCAGCTGTGAAGACTTCCTCAGAAGTGCAATCACATAATACCTAAGCTCAGCTCCTTCCTCAAGACACTCTTTGTCCTTCTCTCTGGTCTCCCCTACCTCTTCTCTGGCCTCCTCCCTCTGGGCACTATCCCTAATACAAAATCCCAATACAATTGTACACGCCTTCGTCACGCCTCCTTGGCCAGGTCTTCTTTCTTGTACTTTTCCATTGAAACGGTTACTTCATCCTGGACGGTTGCGATGACCTTGAGTCCCAGGCACCTTCTCCGCTGAAAGTATCATCCCTAAATTCCATTGCACTCCCCGTACCATGCCTCCCATCTCTCTAACTTTTGAAAACAAAGAGTTAGTCTTTACTAACGAGACATGTGTCCTTGCACCTGCAACAAAGATACGTCCAACAGAAACCTTCTACTGTGCAAATTAAATCTACCGTTTGTGCCCAGAGAGCCTTACCAAGAGAATCTTTTCTCTTCCTACAAAATAAGCTAACATAAGAATAAACCAGGCCTTCCCTAAGCATATATGTAGTCAGGCCTTTACATATAACTTTTAAACACACACTTTACTTTTCCCTATAAGCATTTTCATTACAATTCATATGAAAAAATGAATTACATGTGCAACTTTAATATGGTGCACGTTTAAACTACTACAATTGAATTACACACGAACTAATTTCTCTATGCATTATGTTCACACAATTCAATAAGCATTACATTACATAATTATCATAACACAATTATACTGCTGAGTTCACTTTATCTCAGTGAACTATTCATTCTCTACTAAACATGCATGGATATACAACTGAATATATACGAATATATGTCTGAGTACATGCGGGTGTGGACTATCAGTGATTATGATGCACCCCTACAATTCACAAGAACATTTCGCTCTATCAGTTTTGTTTCATTAAATTCTTTAATTACCCACAGTGTCTAGTTGTTTCACTTGCTTGTTGTAGTTGTTACCAGCAATGCTGTTTTGCTCCCTACTTGCCTTTCCTATTGGAGTTGCTGCCTGCTAATCCCATAATGCATTTGTGTGTTGGAAGTAAAACGTGGACTGGAGTATGATTTCCAACACTAAGCCTAATCTGACTTGAGTGGTTTTTCTTTAGATTTAGTATGGAATGGTCATTTGTATGCACCTTACCTTGTGAAGTAGTGGCTGGTGCAGAGGTGTCTATCTCCGTCACTCCAACTACAGCTTCAGGCTGAAGGTGGGGGCTGGCAGTAATATATCGTGAGCACTTTGGAGCCACTTTTTCCCCAGTTCCTACTCCCCATTGTGAAGGGCTCTACTTTGCCTTAGAATTAAATTCGAAAAAAACATTGAGGGGTATTCTTGTATACCGACCCCCTGGCTCCAGACCCAGCTTCGTTTGTAACCTAGACTCATTGCTGGAACCCTTCTTCTCTACAAATGAGTTCATGATCCTAGGCGATTTTAATGTATACCTTGAGGATATGTCGGATAAAGACACAGTATCGCTCATGGATACCTTTGGCATGCTGGGATTAGCACAAATGGTACATAAACCCACTCATGAGGCAGGACACACACTTGATGGCATATTTTCCTCTGTATCAGGATTGACAGTTAAAGATATCCATCCCCTTGTCTGGTCAGATCATTCGATAATTCTATTTGAATATACAGTTCCAAAAACACTAGATGCTAGGGCTGCTAAAACACAGCAAAGCACTTACAAAGCCTGGAATAAGATGGACAAGAACATGCTGCAACTCCAATTGGAGCAGACACGACCTATTCTAAGCACACATGCAGATCAGGCAGCCATTGAATACACAGATTGGCTAAAGGATGCCTTTAGGGCTACAGTGCCAATATGCAAAAATTCAGGCAACCACATTCTTCCCTCGGCCCCTTGGTTTACAGACGCTCTGCGACAAGAGAAAAAAATATGCCGCAGACTGGAAAGACGATGGAGAACAAAATATGAGATACTAGATAAAATTAATTACAAACATGCTTTAGCTAAATATAAATCTTTAATGATTACTGAAAAAGGGACCTTTTTCACCAGGCAGATCGAGAGAGCTAAAAAGTCAGCTAAAGAACTCTTTGGGGTGGTAGAGAAGCTTACAGCCTTACCTAGTAATAAAACCACAAAGAGTAGTCAACAGCTCTGTGACAACATTGCCAGTGCGTTTAGGAACAAAGTCAATGACATATATGACACCTTTGAAGCTGCCATTACTAATGAGCCAGCCAAGGAGTTGTCGAGTACTGAGACCGGAGTGAATATTTTTCAGAATTTCTCACAGGTATCTAGTGAGCTTGTGGAAAAACTAATCAAGAAATCAAATCTGGATCTCCTTTAGACCCCTGCCCTCCCGCAGTTTTGAGAGACTCTGCAAGAGAGGTGAGTCCCATCTTGACTAAAATATTTAACAATATGTTCACCTCTGGTATCTTCCCTGCCATTGGAAAGATGCAGCCATCCTTCCATTAATACAAAAAGCGAATCTGGACGCGGCAATTACTAGTAATTACCGCCCGATGCCAGGCTGCCACTTCCAGCAAAATCAGTAGAGAAAATCATGAATAACCAGTTAATGCAATTTATTCAAGAAAATGAACTACTTGATCCCTCCCAATTTGGCTTCCGCCCAGGGCACAGTACGGAGACGGCATTGATCAAGGCCACGGAGGAGATTAGGACAGTGATGGATAAAGGAGGTGCTGCGGCCTTGATTCTCCTGGATCTGTCGGCGGCCTTCGATACCGCTACTGCTACTGAGTCTGGAAAAACTAGGGGTTAAGGGTCAGGCTCTGTCTCTAATATCGTCTTTTTTGAAGGACAGAAGACAGACAGTGACCCTGGACCAGTTCAAATCTACTCCTTACGTGCTCCCTTGTGGGGTCCCTCAGGGCTCGTCGCTGAGCCCATCCCTGTTTAACATTTATGTGTCGGACTGGCTCCCTTAATCCAACATTTCGGTTTCAACTTAACATCATATGCCGACGATACCCAGATTGTGATGGCTGCTCATAAAGATCAAGCATCCCCAGCAATGCAGTTTCAAAACTGCATGAGGGAAATCAGCAGCTGGATGGGCAGGCATTGTCTCAAATTGAATTCGGACAAAACCAAAGTGGTGATCTTTGGTAATCTCCAACCAAGATGGGACGGACTCTGGTGGCCTGTTGAGATCGGAGAGCTACCAAAACCTGTTGAAAAGGCAAAGAACCTCGGGGTCCTGATTGACAATAAACTTACCTTCTCCCAGCAAACCAATGCTACGGTTTCGACGGCCTTCTATCTGATTAGGAAACTGAAAAAGGTTCTTCCCTACATCTCCCTCGATTCCAGGAGGACGGTTGTTACCGCACTGGTACTATCTAAATTAGACTACTGTAATGGCCTCTATCTTAATATGCAGAAGCAACATCTGAAAAAACTTCAGATGGTGCAAAACGCAGCTGCCAGGCTTTTATTGAACCTACCAAAGTATGAATCAGTTTCTAAAGACATTCAGAAACTTCACTGGCTTCCTGTGGCACAACGCATCAAGTTCAAGATGCTTTGTTTAGCCTATAAGGCCTTGAATAACACACGGCCGGTATTTCTGAAAAGTATCTTCTCCTGGTACCACCCTGGCAGACAGCTCCGGTCCACCAATGCCAGGCTTATGATGGTTCCAAGGATTCGAACCTCGAGTTGGGGAGGCCGAAGCATAGGCCATGGTACGGCAAAACTATGGAATATGCTCCCTATGAACATTAGAGCTGCCAATTCTCTTGCCTTATTCAGAAAAAAACCTGAAAACATGGCTATTCTTAAATTAACTTCTTTCTCCCCGTTCACTCCTCAGGGCTTACGTACAGGTTTAGCGCCAAGACACCCCCGGGTATTCGTGCGCTTAATAAGTTACATTAACATAACATAACAGGTGCTGACTCCACAAGCTCCTCCAGGGGTGTGTTGCCATTTTGGCTAGATGGTCCTCCTCCAGTCATCTTGGCATCTGCAAGCTTGACAGCAACCCATTCCTTGGCACGACTCCGCAGGTCATACCGGGACCTGCGCAGGTCTCCCATCGTGCGATGTGTGACACCCACTGCATTTACCCTGGTTTGTATTCCCAGACAGATTTTTTGTTGCTCTGACTCAGGGACTTGGAGTGACTGCTTCCCAAACACCTTGTCATGGCTCCTCACAACTTCCTCAATGAGGACTTCAAGCTCCTTCTCGCTGAACTTCAGCTTCCTCTTGTGCTGTGCTGTCTTACTCTTTTCTGTTGACCCAGAAGCCATGGTGATGTCTTGCACAGGTGGTGAAGTTCCAAAGTGATTCCTTCTGCTGTGCTCCTGCAGTCTGCCTCCTCCTCTGTCTCTCTCAGTACACAGGTTTGAGCATGTGCTGCATCACTTCCTGGTTGTCATGTCATCATGCTGCATCGGAAATACAGATTCGCTATTTGCGATTCTCTAATAGCGGATTCGCAATTTTGCGATTCGGTAATAGGCAATCGATATTAGCGATTGCGAATATTAGCAAATCGTAAATTTTTTGCGATTTTGTTGATGTATTGCACTTTGCGATTACCAAATAGCGATTCCTTATTATTCGCTATTTAGGAATCGCAAAATGCAACGTTGATGCATGTGCCCCATAGTGTTTACGCCAAGCACGTTCTTGTCAGCAACAGGCCTGTCCAAGTATTCTCAGCTTCTCTGAGAACCAGGGAGAGGAGGGTTTCTTCCTACCTATATAAGATACTTTAAGGGGAGCAAGAGAGTCAATAGCTGCCGTAAGCCATGACGAATACTCTATAGCTGCCATATCAAAGTCTTTATGGTCAATCCAGTTTTGATTGTTAAGAGCCCATAAAAAGGATTCTTTACTTATACTTTTCCAATTTCTTTTAAACACCTTGTTGATGCCACTCAAACAGTTTTATGTGCAGAGGGAAAGGAGAGGGAAAACGGGACAGCATGATAATCAGACCAAATGAGGGGAAGAGGTTTGTCAACCCTAAGACGATAGTCATTGGAGAAAATACTGTCAAGAATGTGTCCTGCATCATGAGTAGCTGTCCTTACTAATTGTTCAAGACCACAACATAGCATTGTGTATTTAAAAGCATGCGAGACCTTACAAAGGTCGCTGTGCAAATGAAAGTTAAAATCTCCCAAAAGGGTGAGGTTTTGTTTTCCAAGATAGGGTTCTATAAGATGAGCGAACCTAAGAATGAAAGAAGACCTAGGTCCCAGCAGCCGATAAGCCAGGATTTCAGCAAAAGATTTGGTTGGGGGTACTTTTAGAGAATAGAATAGTGCTTCACAGGTAGTTGTAAGGATAGATGTGGCTCTATAAAACAGGTATAAAAGGTCTTTTATATTATGGCCAAACCCCCCCCAATTCTACCAGTTCTATCAAGCCGGGTGATAGTATATATTCCCGGGGAATAGCATCAACCAGATCAGGACCCGAGAAGTCCTTCTCCCGGGTCTCCATAACAAACACCCAATCAGGCTCATTGAGGGTAATAACTTCAGCTATCTCCATTTTATTTTTACTAAGTGATCTGGCGTTGATAAGAAATCCAGAGTAGGTATTATTGGTGGAGCAAGGTGGGTTTGGTAGTTCTCACCATTTTCAGCAGAGGGCACACATGTTAGACATATCAGCTTTAGGGTGGTCTTCCCCCAAACGTTTTGCCTTCCTCCTCCACTTTTTGTTGAGCTAGGTTTTTCTAGCCTTAGAACTCTGCACAATATACCACTGCTAAAGTGCATATGCTCACTCCTTAAAACATGGTAACATTAGCTTATACCCAATTAGCATATTTAATTTACTTATAAGTCCCTAGTAAAGTGATACTAGATGTGACCATGGAATATAAATTAAATGTTACTAGGGGAACTGCAGCACTTCTTGTGCCACCCACTTAAGTAGCCCTTTCAAACATGTCTCAAGCCTGCCATTGCAGCCTGTACGTGTAGTTTTAAACCACCATTTTGATCTGGCAAAATAAACCTTTTGCCAGGTCCAAGCCTTTTTCTTTAATACATATACGTCACCCCTAGGGTAGGCCATGGACAGCCCGGAGGGCAGGGTGTGGTGTATGTAAAACGTAGGACATATACTTTTAAGTTTTCTACGTTAGGCGTTGGGAGCTGGCTTTTTATGTAGGGTACAAAAATGAGGTACACTGTGTAGAAAGTCCAGACGACCCTTATTGGCTTACAGGGTTTAAATTAATAATCCTAAATGCTCTCTTTTGTGATAGTGTGGGCAAGTAGTTTAAGATTATCAGTGGGTACTGTTAAGCAACCGTTGTACACATAGAATCAATAAATGAGACACACACTACAGAAGAAACTCAAGACCAATTTAGAAAAAAAAACTGGTATTTTTATATATTTATTAACACCAAGAACTTGGTAATTGGGTAAGTGCTTTTCGAGATATCAATTTTTATAGCTAAGTAAAATTGTCACACAAATGCGTTTTACATAGTAATGCTTTTCTATGGAGAAAGAAACATATACTGCATACAGATACTTGCAATTGTATTTTGGGGGTCCCCTTTAGGACTTAAGGTGCTAGGGGATCAAGGTCCAAAGAACCATGAGCAGTTCGGGTTTACCTACCTTAGAGTGTCGGGGTGCAGAGGTGCTGGATGGGTTGGTGGCCTTGCACGCTACACTGGAGGCAAAGAGGGGGGTCAACTAGAAACAGGCTGCATAGGGGAACTTGGGGACAAGTCCGAGAGCTCCCAACAGGGGGCTCAGTTTGTGAGAGTCTTGGGAGCAGGAGGATACAGTCGGTTGTCGTAGACCGGGGCCGGGGAGCTCGGTTGTAGAGGGTTTCGGTCAGCTGGGCCCGTGTGTCAAAGGCACTCACGGTTTTCGGTAAAACCGGCAGAAAGGAACAAAACAGGACAGATGGGCCACTTTCGGTGCTGTCCTCTGCGATGCTTACATCCCTCATCGGCTGGTTGGTCTTTGTGATGTCAGAGTCTGGTTTGGACTTCAAACAAGCTTGGTTTGCGGCAAATGCTCCAGTACACCAGGTATTGGTACCGTGCAGCTCCTGGAGGTCCTGGTGTCTCCAAACTCAGTGGTGAGATATGAATCTGACCTCCTACAGCATGGGGACCGCTTCCTAGTTAACAGATCGGTGTACCGAAAGTTGCAATTGGTGCCTGCAGGCTGCAGGAAAGGGGCTCCTCCACTTTAAGGGAGATGCCAACTGGTTGTCGAAGTGCTGGGCCTTCCTTCCAGCCTTGGAGCAGATGCATAGCTTCTGGTTGAGTCAGGTCTTTGCAATTATCAAGGTTCCAGCAGTTAGGCAGGGTTCTGCACCACGTTCGTAGGCAGTCCTCAGTTCTTGCGGTCAAGGCAATTATTTTGTCCTCTTCAGTTCCCAGGAAGTCGAATCTAAGTTCCTGGTGTCAGGGGGCCACCTAAATACTCAATTTAAGGGACTTGAGGTGAGTGTAAGGTAGCAGCCAATGGACTACCTACCCCTGGGGTGACTACACCCCCTACATGACCACTTCCTGTGGGGTTGGGCATAACCCTGACCCAAAGTTCAGAGTTTCACCCAAAACAAGATGGTGAAACCCTTTTTGACTATCCACTTCGGGGTGCCCACCTTAGGGGTGTGCTCAGCCTGTAAATGTGACACACCTCCTGACTATTTAATTTTCCCACCTGCTCTGGTGCCAAATGGGCTACAGGGCAGGGGGTGGCACCTCCCAGGTCTGAGAGAAGCTGGGGTTGCATATCAACTGTGGCAGAGGCTTTGAAGCCTCAGGTGTTGGTATGCTAGTTCACTCGTCATCCTGCTGGAGGAGGTGTGAACACCTTCCTCCAGAGCAGGCATTGTTCCTGTCCTCTAAGAACGCAAGCTCTCCCCTCAGTGAAGTCATTATGTAGCTGGGGAACTCGTGATGACCAGTACCCAGTACATACCTGAAGACTTGCAATATCTAGTAATAGAACTAGACATCACAGGGGCATATCTGCTCATGCAGATATGTCCTCACATGTATTAGAGTGCACCCTGCCTTAGGGCTCTCAAGGCCTGCTGTGGGTGTGACTTACATATACTACATGCAGTGTACTTTGGTACTCCACACAGGCAGTGTGCAATGCTGTGTTTTCAACAGGGCTTGCACCCTTTCATGCATCCTGCAATCACAGTTTGTATGTAATTTTTGTGGGTGCCCCTTTGGGTGGCATAAGTTATGCACAGCCCTTAGGGACCCTCTTTAGTACCCATGTTCTGGGTACCTCAGGTACAATTTAGCAGTGACTTACAAGGGTGCTAACGTCCTTGTCAATTGGGTTACAATTAGACATATCATTTTTAGGGGGAAGAACACTGGCACTGGAGCCTAGTTAGCAGGCTTCAGTGCATGTGAGAGTCGAAAAACCAGCATCTAGTAATTCAAAAGGGGCCAAAAACTTTGGGGACATCTGCAAAGAATTCCAGCTTCCTAATTAGGGTAGTGAAAAACTCTTAAATGTGTTTTTCATTGCTGCAAGGCCAACTGCTCCCATAGGATGCCATTGGAGTTACCTTATTATAAATGGAGAAAACGAAAGAGAAAGCAGTAAAAAATGAGGCAAAAAGCAGGAGAAAGTACTCAGATAAATGGGGGAAAGGAAGGAGAAAGCAGTAAAAATGAGGCAAAAAGCAGGAGAAAGTACTCAGAAAAATGGGGGAAAGGAAGGAGAAAGCACTCAGAAAAAAGGGAAAAGGGAAGGAGAATTCAGTAAAACAAGACAGAAAGCAGGAGTAAGCACTTAGAAGAATGGGGGGAGGTAGGAGAAAGCAGTAAAAATGAGGCAAAAAGCAGGAGAATACGCTCAGAAGAACGGCGGAGGGAAGGCAGGAGGAAGCAGTAAAACGAGGCAGAAAGCAGGAGAAAGCATTCAGAAGAACTAGGGAAAAGGCATGAGGAAGCAGTAAAATGAGGCAGGAAGCAAGAGAGAACAATGCAGCATCACAGGAGAGCTGGGTCTGGGGGGTATAAATATTGGACCTCAGACACCAACTCTTTAGTACACTTCTGGACCTCTATATACTCTGACCGGAAGAAGGACTGCTGTGCTGCTGAAAGGACTGCCATTCTGCTGGACTGCCACTCTGCTGGACTGCCACTCTGCTGGACTGCCACTCTGCTGGACTGCTGCCCTGCTGTGCTGACCTGCTGCCTGCTGCCCTATTGCCTGGGTGAGAAGGACTGAACCTACACCTATTGAACCCGGGAACCCAGAGTGACTCCAACAGCTAGTTGGCTGGTCTCCTGACTAAAGCCTCAGGGACAGGAGACTCAAACTACTTTGAACCCAGTGTATGAAGCTGGCTCTGTATATACTATACCAAAGTAAGGTACAGTGTGCACAGAGTCCAGTGGATCTCCAGAGGTGCAGCAGAGACTAAAGTAGATAATACCTTACTCTCTTTTGTGGTAGTGTGGTTGAGCAGTCAGGTTTATCAGAGGGTGTTTTAAGCATTTATTGTATTCACTCAGGCAAGAACTAATGGCACACACTCAGAGACTGAATCCAGACCAATCAGGTGAGTATAAAAAAGGTATACTTATGTTTTATTTCTAGAACCAAACAAGTAGGTAAAATATACTTTAAAAGGCAAGGCTGTACTCAGAAATGCAATTGTAGATGACATTGGTATTGTTACAGGTTTGTATTTGCTTTAAAAACAGTTCCGAATACTTTTAAATTACTTTGGATTACTTTTACGTTACTTTTTCGTTACATCAACTACTCGGGGTGATATGCCTAGGTATCACACTGTGGGCCCTACAGTACAAAAGTAAGTAAGACAATTCACTTTTCAAAGCACTGTTAATTTTGTTCTTTACAAAAAGCAGGTCGACACAACATTTTCAGAGGAAAAACCACAACATGGGTTCCTATGGAGAAAAAGAATGTTATTGGTTTGCAGGTAAGTAAACAACTTACAAGGCTGAGTGTTGGGGGTTAGAACCAAGGTTCCTCAAGGTTCAAGGAGGCACTCGAGTTGCACCACCAGCGACACTAGGACGGCCGGGTGCAGAGTCCAGAGATTCAATGTTAGCCAATGGGGCTAGGGGGCCTTCTGTCAGGGGTTACTCATGAGCAGGCCACTTGGTTGTGGGAGCAAAGCTCCTGGGGGTAAGATCAGCACTGCAGGGGCAAACAATTAGCACAGGAGCTGCACCACTAGCAGCACGGGGGCGGCCTGATGCAGGGTGCCAAGGAGACGTCGTGAACCCTGTTGATTCCAATAGAGATCTCCAGTTCGGAAGAAATGCTGCAGGCTCCGACAAGGAGGTTTCTGGAGGGCGACCAGCAAGAGAGGTAAGTTGGATTGTTGGGGGATGCCTGGACACCATTGGTTGGGCCACCCAAGGCCATGGGGCGTCGGATGCAGGGGTGTCTTGAGGTGTCGGGTTTTCTTACCAGCTACGGTTGTGGTTGGAGGGATCCCTCAGGTTGAGGATGCAGGCATCGGGTAAAATATCAAGGCACGTCAGGGATTGCCGAAACCAGGTCAGGATCGCTGGGGAGACCTCCTCATGGTGTTGGGCCACTCGAACTTGGGCCGGGGCATCAAGTGCAGAGTGGTGGAGAACCGCAAAGCCGGCTGGATCCAGGGTCTGTGTGTGGAGTCTTTGGTTGAGCAAATCTGGCGCTCACTGGAAACAGAGTCTTTTTGGTGAAGGCAGGGCAGGTCCTCCGGGCTGGGGCCAAAGCAGTTAGTGTCCTCTTCTTCCTCATTCAGCACAGCTCTTTGGTCCTTCTTCTTTCTTCTTCTCGAATCTGAGGAGGCAAGGTTCAGGGCCGCACCTAAATACTATATTTAGGGATGTTACAGGGGTGTGCAGATTGGGACCAGTAGGTCCCTTCCTTGGGGCGAGAACACCCACTATTATGCCACCCTCCAGTAATTCTCTGATTGGTTGGGTCCCCTCATCTTCAAGATGGAGGGGACTGAGATGTGTGCTTCACCTTGCTCCCCACCTGAGGGGTTTGGTTGGTAAAGGTGGGCACACCTCCCTTCCTCACTTGGCTTTCCCACTGATTCTCCCACCCAAAGTGGGGGTCAGAACCAATGGGAGCCAGTTGCTGGGGGCAGCAAAAGGCAGGGTCAGCTAACAAAGGCGGCAGGCCTTTGAAGCTTTCCCTTCGTGGACCCAGCCCATGCTGGGGGAGGATGCATGACACATCTGTCGAGGATGGGCTTTGTTTCTGGACCCAGGGAAGGGAGGCCCTCTACTGAGGGATCCAGAAACCTGTCTGGTGGTGGCAAATGGCGGGTAGCCATTCAGGCATCACAACAGGGCTGGTTGTTTTCAGGGGGCATCTCTAAGATGCCCTCTGAGTGCATTTCACATTAAAACCCACACTGGCATAAGTGTAGATTTAATGTGCTGAGAAATTTGCTACCAAACTTTCCAGGTTTCAGTAAAGCCAGTATGGACCTGTGAAGCTCGTAATGACCAACTCCCAGATCATATACTCCTCATGGCTTTACTGCACTTACTATGTCTAAGAATGGACTTAGACACTGTAGGGGTACAGTGCCCATGTAACTGTACCCTCACCTGTGGTCTAGTGCACCCTACTAGAGGGGTGACTTACCTAGGCCATAGGTAGTGGGTTGCAGGCATGGCACACAAGGATGTGTGCCGTGTCGACTCTTCACTTTTCTCTGCACCAAAACACGCAGCCTGCAATGGCAGTGTGTCGGTGTTAGGGTGCAGGGTCTCTGAGGGTGGCACAATAGGTGCTGCAGCCCTTAGAGGCCTTCCTTGGTCACAGTGCCCTTGGTATTCATGGTACCTTTTAAAGGGGGCTTACCTATAGCCAGAGATGTGCCAATTATGGGTACAAAGGTATAATTTTGGGAAAGAACACAGGCCTGGGAACCTGATTGGCAGGGACCCAGGGCACATCCAGTCAAAGTGCATCGAACGTCAGGCAAAAAGTGGGGGGCAACCATGTAAAAAGGGGCACTTTCCTACACCCAGCACCTGAACTCTGCCATCTGTGAGTTTTACCCTGCGAAGGGGTGCCACCCTAGTTCTGGACCCTTGGAAAGTGGGCCTAAGTGTAACCTGCCAGCTTTTCTGGACCCAGCAGAACCGACACATCTCCTCTGCTGTGTTGCACAACCCTGTGCAGAACCAACACATCTCTGCTGCTGCGTGGATCTCCCTATCGCAAGGACTCCACTTAATCCTTGCAGCCCACATCCTCACGGTAACCACTGCTGTGCGACGCACCCTCAACGCAGGCCCTCGCGCACTCATCAACATCAGCCTCAACGACAATGGCAGACTCCGCATTGCAACCTCGAAGCTCCTTGGTACCGATGCATAGACCCGACTGCTCGACGCATCCTCGACGCCAGACTTCGCATCTCCAGCCCCCCCATATCATCGGGATCCTCAACAACGACGCAAGACCTCAAAACCAACTAATCGCTTTGGCTGCGAGATGCAACTTCGGCGTGGAACCTCGCAACACTCTGCAACCAGGTTTTATGGTACTCTCATTCAGTGTGCCTAACCGGGTCCCTGAAGCTAACCCACACTCCATCGCGATCACCTGAAGTTGTGAATTTGTCCCGGTCTGGCTGGACCAGATATCCACAGTTGGCGCTTTGTGTTTTTTTGGTGCTATTTTCTCTGAAATATTTCAAATTGCATATCTCCGGTTCTACTGGTTGGCTTCATGCCATTTTGGTCCTGATTTATTTATTAATAAATACTCTATTTTTCTAATCTAGTGTTGAATCCTTTTTGTGTGGTGCTTTCACTTTATTGCTGTTTGAAGTGTTGCACAAATACTTATATATTGCCTCCAGGTTAAGCCTGACTGTTCTGTGCCAAACTACCAGAGGGTTGAGCACAGGTTAATTTGGGGTTTGCTTGTGACTTCACCGTGACAAGAATTGTGGTTGCTGTTTCAGAAGGTTTTCACCCTCTCCCCCTTCAACGAGTAACCCAATTTCTTACAATCTCACAAATTAGGCACAACTCAGCTGTGTAAACCTCTATTCTCAAAAACATTAAAAGAAGTGGCATCAGATGTGTGAGCCTGCCTCAAGCAAACAAGTACAGTGCTGTCAGCACAAAATGAGTGCATCACTGTCAGCTGAAAAAACTCAAACCTAGGGAAGGGATGATGGGCGCAGCTGCCAAGTGGCCTCTGACAAATTTGACACCTTCAGTCAGACTTTTTAGGCACAACACTTTGCAAGCTCTCACTTTTGTAATCTCAGAAACAAGACTATGAGTCCCATTTTTTGAAAATGTGGTTGAATTAAAACAACGCTAAGAGGACAATACCTTACTAGGCCTAAGTAAGAAAAGCATGTACACAGCTCCTATTAGTCACAAAGTTTTGGACTCTTTTGAAATGGTGGTACAAAAGGAATTGAAGAATATCTTTATGAAGCAAAAATCTAAAGTATCTAATTTCACTCAAAAAGAGCGAGGTGCTATAGCTCAAATAGCTTCCAATCGAGCGATAACCTGTTGCAAAGCAGATAAGGGGGAGCCTTAGTGATTGTTGACATGGAATTCTACCTTGAGAGTGTAAGATCACATGTCCAGGATGTCAATACATATATGAAAATCAATTCTGATCCCACCAGAGAATTCAGTAAAATTGTAGCTCTCATTACAAACAATGCATTAACATTGGGAACCATCACAGAAAAAGATAAACAATACTTACTCAAGTATCACCCAAGTGTTCCATATATATACATGGTTCCAAAAATCCACAAAAATCTTGAACAACCACCATTTAAGCGAATCGTATCAACAGTAAATTCCATGCATGAACCAATAGGTAAATATTTAGATCGACATTTACAACCCCTCGTAAGAAAGATGTCTACATATCTCAAAGACACTACGGAGTTTCTGAATATCATTAAAGAAATCAAGTTGGACAAATTTGCTCAAATCACTCATTGTAACATTGATGTGAAATCTTTATATACGTCCATTCCTCATGAATCAGGATTACAAGCTGTGGAGTCCTTCCTTGTAGATTCTGAGAAGGAAGAGAATTTGAAGGTTTTTCTCATGGAACTGTTACACTTTTCATTATACCACAGTTATTTTGAATGGGGCAAAGAATTCTACATCCAACTATCACAAACTTCCATGGGAAATTGTGCAGCACCATCGTATGCCAATCTCTTTATGCATAGATTCGAATTGGATAACATCCTCTCCAAACCGAATTGCATTGAGAACTTAATTATATATCGCCGATACATTGACGATATATTCCTACTATGGAAGGGTACTGACACTGAGTTATCTACAGCCATTACTACACTCAACACCATTGATGACAGGCTGGAATTCACTTCCACCATGAGCACAGAAAGCATCACGTTTCTCGATGTACTAATCACTATTCAAAATGCACAACTCAATAGTGCTCTACAAATACAACAATCAAATAAAATCAAATACCAGCGTTTTTATGAATACTCATCCTCCTCTACGAAGGTGAAGAGACGTTGTTTATGTTTTTCATATAAGCTATGCTTGTACACTTCCACTACACCTCGCCAGCACGTTTCTTTTACCCGACCGCTACACCATCGCAGCACGGAAGAGACCAGGGGGGGGGGGGGGCACTTTCCAGGTCAAACTGAATGCGCACATACGCAAGTTTGATGCACAACGAGTAACAATAAAGTAGAAGGGTCGTGGCCTCATACAAGTGACCCGTTTTCAAAGTACGCTCACTGTTGATCACCACAAACACGTCTGATGCACCGATTATCACCCGAGATATGACTGGGCTGCCTGTTCCTTGGCATGTTTCTGGGCTCTTAAGTATATTTCTATAATAGCTTGTTGAATTATTTTTGAGCACTTCAAATAGTCACATTATTTATTCACCTCGTGTGTTTCACAAAAATATTTTTTTGCGTTTCGCTTTAAACTATGGAATATGGTTGCTTTACCTTTTTTTTACCATTTTTTACCGCTCTCCCTTCGTAGTGCACCACGTGACCAATCACGAGTAGACTGGGGTATAAAGGATAAACTACCTATGACTGAGTGCTTTAGACCTTCCTATACAAAAGCATGCTATTATCCACTTAAAATTACAGCACTTATTGAATTACCAGGTCGTATGCAGTTTCTAAGACTAAGATCAGTATATCGAATTATGTTTGCAGGAGTAAGCCCCTGATGAAGGGCCCAGCCCAAAATGCATTGGGCACGATGTGAAAATTGTGAAGAACAAATTGTAATGTGACTGTAACATTACTATCATTGAATACATAAGGAATGGAAAACGAATAAAGAAAATAAAATCAGAATATGAAGATTCATTTGAATTACTTTGGGGATTAAAATGATTGAACCTTTCAAGGAATGAGTGCAGACTGGGGACAATTTTCACAGGTTGAGGAAAACGCGTGAAATATTGAATTATTGTACGTCCTCAAGCCCAGGAGACGAAACCCGTCAATACCAAAAACGACATACCTTCAATATACGATTAAAGAGTAATTTAAGAAGTGCGAGTGTCTCATCTGATCTATTTTAGTTTGATTCAGTAAATATGACAGACATGACCTTGGACCAATTTTCAGCATTGTACATTCTCTCATAGCAGACACTCATCCTGAAAATGTGTTAACTAAGCTTCAACGTCAAACATAGGGCCTCATTACGATGGCGGAGGGCCCGCCACCGACAGCCTGTCGGTGGTGGGCCCTCCGCCATCGCACTGCTAGTCTTCCGCCCGCCAGATTACACTGGCGGGCGGAAACGTGGTGGTCGGAAAGACTGACCGCCACGGCTCCGAGAGGCGGTCAGTTCCCGACCACCTGTCATAGCAGCCGCATTGCCCAGCATTGCGGGCAGGCACCGCCGTTGGGATAATGATATCCCTTTTCGCTGGTCGTTTCGCGGCGGTCAACCTGCCACGAAGCAGCAGGTGGAAACGGATTTGGGGGCCCGTAGCGGGCTCCCCTTCATCCCTGGGCCAGGGGCAAGGGCACTGGGGGGGCACCCATGGTGCCCCCTACATATCCCTGCACCATGTGGCAGGCACCGCATGGTGCCTGTCACGTAGTGCAGGGATATGCAAGTGCTTTTTTTTTGGCATTGCGGCGGGGGCTGCTGACTGCATCCCCATCGTAATGCAAAAGATAGGGCCTGCGATTGCCGCGGTGGCGGTCGCATCGTAATGCAGTAGGTGGGTAGGCCGCCTCGTAGGCGGCCGGTCCCACTACCGCAACGATGGCAGTCGGACAAAAGTCCGACCGCCATCGTAATGACCCCCATAGTGCCTGATTTAGATCTTGGCATAGCAGGATACTCTGTCACAAACCGTATTATGATCCCATTATATCCTATTGAGATCGTAATATGGTAGATGGAATATCTGTCACGTTTGTGAAGGAGTATTCCATCTGCCGAAATCTAAATAAGGCTCTTAACCCTTTCCAAAGTAACATGTGGAGCAGTTAGATTTTAATTTTGAAAGTTCTTCGATGGCCGGTAGCAGTGAGGCTAAGACTACGTAAAATGGCAACTTGTTTCATTCAGCAGTTTAGTGCAGGCAAGGTTTCAACAATAAAACAGTGTCATGGAAAAGCCAGCATCTGAAAAACCAATAGGTCGGGCTATTTCAGAAGTAAGCATTCACTTCTCTGATTAATGAGTTTCTGTGAGTGGTTGTGTAGTTTTTAGGAATGTGAGAATGAGTAAATGGTTGAATGGCTGACTGGGTATGTGGGCAGATGAATGAGTGAGTGATGAAGAGCATGGGCGGATGGGATAATGTTTGAATGAGTGTTATGGATGGATGGATGGATGGATTGATTAATTGGTGACTGCATGGCTGCTTACATGAGGCAAGAATCAATGACTTCACGCTGAGCAATCCTTGAGGAGTGAAATAAGGAACAGGGCCAGAGCTGACTACACCAGACTCACCCACACGGGCAATAAACCGAAAGAAGACAATGGTACACAAACCTTTTGACACTGAAAGACAAAGAATTGTAACGTCTCCCTGTTTCCGGTGCCACAGGCTTGTCATGGTTGTGAGCAGATATAAGTCACTATCAAGTGCCATTTCAGAGTCATGGAATCACCTTTTGAATTTGGGGATCAGGGAAATATTTTTTTTTTAAGTCTAAACAGTTTTCACCACTGTATAGTATAGTTCATAACATTAAGGCTCTAACTAAAATGGCCGACTGGTGAGGAGCTCACATCGGGAGCTCCTCTCGCTTGGGATCGCAACTTGCATGATATCCCTGTTAGCCCCAGCGACAATCGGAACTGAACCAGACACAGACACAGAGACGAAATTAAGGAACTTTGCCCTTATTTTGCAGTAACCACTTCAAGGATTTGACTTTGGTTTCTCACCTCATCGACCACCAAGTAGGAAGACAAGTCCGGATCCAGCGAGCATCCCGGACCTACGGCGAGGCTGAACTCAGGCTCTGAAGACCTCCACAGCGGTAGTTCCACCGCCGGTCACCCCACATGATCTCTTGGCCTCGAGACCGCACTCGAGTGCGTTGAATCCACTGCCGGTCTCCCCCCACGATCTCTCCCCTGCAAGACTACGCTCCTCATCGCCTGCCGAGATTGAGAAGAAGTCCGGAGCCAGCCAGCATACCGGACTTAAGGCGAGGCTGACCTCAGGCTCTGGAGACCTCCACAACGGCAGTTCCACTGCCGGTCTCCCCACACGATCTCGCCGCCCTGAGACCGCACTCGACTTTGCTGATTCCACCGCCGGTCACCCCCATGCTCTCTTGCCCACAAGACTACATTCGAGCTCAGGATCAGCCGTGGGACACAAGGAGTCGCACACCCTGCTGACCTGTTCTCCCCTCTTTGGTTGCTGAGAGGCCCTGATTAACAGAGATGCCTCCAACAGGTCCCGGTTCGTGAGTGCCGGATACTTCCACAGCTTGGGTGCCTTTTCCGGTATCCTTTCGCGATCTCCCACATACGAGACCGAGAACAAGGACGAGAGGTGGCGCACTGGATGGCTGGCCCTCCCCTAGTTCTGAAGAGGCGCCCTGACTGTTGTTGAATAGTAGAACCCGCGATTCAGGTGGGTTTTTGCCCCCATTGGGGCTACAGATTGCACTACTAATAACTTCAGGCTCCCACTGTGCCTAAGTGCTTTTACTGTCGGCTGCAGTCTGAAGTATGTACTCAGGGGAGCACATCAGCGCAATGAAGTGCACACTAAGGGGAGCTTATATGGGGCATTGGTCCATGATTTTATATTGACTGTTGGCTACAGAGCAGTTTGGCACACATTGGGACACCATTTTGGGATCTCCTGCCCGGGGGGAGATGTAGAGCACCCGCTGTCTCTACTCTAGACAAAATGGCAGCAAAACATTTATCTCGGGAGATGGGACTAACCATGGCTGGGCTTTATTAAGAAAAAGACATAGTACTTCCCCACTAAATCCCCTCATAGAAAACAAAGAAAGGACCACTCAACACAGTTAAAATAATTACGGAAAGAGGACTATACTCTAAGAAGACCAAGTAATGGAAAGTGAGAGAAGAATCCCTCTCAGGAACAGAGTTATGTAGCAAACATGGCGGCCATCTTGGAATGACTCATTCAGAATGGGCTGGTGCCTAGAGAACACAAACAAAATCCCCCTACTTCCCCACTCATCTAATTCACAGGTGTGAGTCTCTCCGTCTGACCCAGCACCTCCTCAACCCTACACTTCACACTTCCTCACACACTCCCCCGACCCTGCTCTTCCCCCACTATCAGGCTTCAACCCCACTGTGGAGCGCACAGGTTTACACACTTATTCCATCAAATACCCCCCAACCTTACAAAACAGCAGCCAAAGGATTTAAACATAATCTACTCAAATCTCACCCAGAAACCCCAATCTCTGATCCATATTTTTCAACAAACAAAGGACACATAACTAATGACATCATCTTCTATACTAAGATAAGAGCCCAATGGAGGAAAGCCTTTCTCGCCCTATTCTCTATCTCCTCCACTAGGAAAACAGCACATGGTCTCATGTTATCTATCCCCCCTCCCCAATATTCAAAGCCGCAGCAACAATCATCATCTATCATAACGGGATCATCCTCATGCAATCATCGGACAGCAAACTAAACCTACTGGATAATATCTTTCCTCTCATCAAGGAAAAAGTAGTAGGTCCCCATCCCTCCCCCTAGCCGAGCATAATCGCAGTTCATTTCCCAACTCCCTGCCTGTCTCCCCACCAAGACACTATCCGCCGGTGATCCACACGGCATATACACACTCCCCAGACCTATCGGACTCCCATGGAGACGTCACTCATCCCCCTAACTCCTACTCCACGCCCAGCCCCACCAATATTCCCTTTGTCCCAATCACACTCCACACCAATTCCTCTTCACACTCCTCCATCACACCTGCTCCTTCTCCCCTCACCAATACTCCCACGGTCCCAATAATACCCCACATTCATTCCTCCGCACATTCTGCCATCACACCCTCTCCTTCCCCCTCACCAATACTCCCATGGTCCCAATAATACCCCACATCCATTCCTCCTCACATCCCGCCCTGCCACCCCCCCTCTACGGACATTCACACAGAAAGATCGCATCACAACGAACCAGATGACGACTCCCCCCAAACCACATACATGGCCCAAGATCACCTCCCTTACCCACAGTTCCTACATTAAGTATGCTACCTGCCACTCCTGACCCCAGACTCGATGAGATATTACTTTCTCTATCCCAAGTCAAAGAGGACCTCCAAACTCTACAGGACCTGATTCTACATCAATCTAAGTTCAAATGCTCTGAACTAGAATCCAGAACATACCTCCACATTAACTACGAGAAACTTACCCAACAGCCGCACACAAGTTCCCCGACACATCAGCCCCCAAGATGGAGAACAGTGCCCTACCCCAATGCCTCATCCCGTCCGGTCCGCAGGAAAAATCCGCTATCAGCCAAAGATTTAATCTCTCTACTCCATTCCTATGATCCATCCTATCTCACCCTTAATACTGCGCACGCAGACAACTTGCATAAACATTCTTTTATCCAATCCATCCCTTCCAATAATCATAGAGTCAAAAGAAGCAACTCTAGAGGTATAGTTGAAAATAAACTCACGCAAGTCCCCCTCATACAAGAACCCTACACAACACCTGTAGGAGAGTAGGTTCTGCTTCTTATAGTTACCCCCACTTTTTGCTGATGTTTCACTGTTTTTCGACTTAGCCAGACTGAGGCCCTGCTAATCAGGACCCCAGTCTATCTGCTTTCTACTCTAAATTGATTGTATGTACTTTAGGTACACTCCAGATTGGATTCTGGGGTACCCTTGTGAGTCCCTAGTATATGGTATACTATGTACCCAGGGCATAGGTTCCTCAGAGGCCTACCAGGGGCTGCAGCATGTATTATGCCACCCCTGGGAAGCCTTTTAAAATGACACAACAGGTCTGCTACAGCAACCTGTGTAAGGTGGTGTATCCACCCCTCACTGAGATGTAGGTTCCCTATATCTCCCCTTATCAATGCAAGTGTAAACCTATCAGTCACCCCTATGGCAGGCCTTAACAATCCTGAAGGCAGGGTGCTGGGTTTCATGTGAGAGGGTGCCCATGCATGAGCAGAGCCCCTCTGCAGCTTTCGGAATCTTCATTCCGGGGTTGTTTGTGATGCAGCCAACCATATACTCTTAAGTGCATTATAACCTCGCTGTAAATGCTAACTTGAGATTGGCTGCATGGAAACATGTCGTGTTTGGTGTCAAACACCTTGGAATCATACCTCCACCCCAGTAACTGGGGTGGGAGGTATGATTCCACCCTACTAGAGGGAGAAACATGGCACCACCGGTACACCCGGTACCAGCTTAACAGAACCCTGGCATCACAAAATGGATGCTGCAGCCACAGACACGAGTCTGCCCTCCTGCTGCTGGACAAAACTCCGGCAGGGGAGGCCTGGACAATAGGTTTCCTGTCACAGGGAGGTGTGACCACCTCCCAGACAGGCTTTAGTGTATTGGGGCTCGGTGGGTTCACTCCAAGAGTGCTTTGAAGTCTGCACTGGGGGCACATTTGGTGTCCCTGTGCATAGTCCAGCTCAAACCGGTTGCAGGGGCTACCAGCCCCTGCTCTGTCGCGAAACTGGACAAAGGAAATGGGTGTAGCCACCCCTCTTTCCTGACCCTCCCATAGGTAGGTCCCCAGAGTTTGTCCCACCCCTTCCTTGGGTATAAAGTAGGAACCCCTGACTACAGGACTTTAGATTACACCTGGACTAAACTCTGTCACAGAAACCAAGTACTTCGATGATCTACACTACTCTGGATGACTGAAGAATCTCCCTTGGAGTAAAGGAGTTACTCCCCTGCAAGGCAGGCACCTTCAATGCAACTGACAGGTTGCCATCTCCAAAGCTCCTGCGGACTCCGAAGAATATTGCCACACAGGAGGTGGGTTCCCGAGGTCTCTGAGGTCGATCTGTGCCCACAGCAAGTCTGAGGCCCGTATCCCTCGTGGAGACCGTGCAACCCGAACCCCTGGACACCGCGACCATTAGCAGAAGCATCAGCTTTCCGGCAACCACTGAGGCTGAACTTTGGGTTACTTGTAGCCCTGACCTCAAGCAGTAATTACACCGAAGATTGCCGGCCTACACTCAACGAGTGTTCCGTGGGCCACCATTTTGTGATTCCTCTTGAGGTCCCTTTGCGATCCCTGGTCCATTGACCCATGGGTCCCCAAGAAGGCAACTCTAACTTTAATTGGGCTTCCCTGGTTGCTCCAGATGTGCCCTGACTCTCCATCGCTTGGGGAGTCCCCAGGACCTTGCTGGTCCTCACAGAAGCATCTTTTCTCTTCCTGCGTGGGTTGCTGTTGCCAAGGCTTGTTGTGTTCAATCCGAGCACCGACACCCCAGCACTCGTGGGACAGCTCGAATCCGGCTCCTGGTTGTCCTCAACGTCTCCTGGACCACGTGGCTGCAGAGTCAAGCTTCCCCTCTTTGCACCTGAAGCACCCGACATCGGTGGGCATTCGATTGCTCCGCTCCTGGTCACTGGCTAGTGACCCAGACTCTGTCCCCTCTGCTTTCAGGTTCTTCACATCTTCGATCCAGGCTTGGATCATCCCGGACACTTTTCTTCTTCACGGCAGCAGCACTTTGCAGCAGATCGCCATTGAAAACAACGACGATTCCCGACACCCTTTGACACCTATGCACCCGGCTTCCTGGGTGAGGTAACTCGAGTACTCCGGTGCTCCCGTGGGTGTTGGCCCTAGAACCCCTTAAGTCTAAAGGGGTTTGCTCAAAGTCCTCTCCTAAGTATCCTTTTGCTTTAAAATTCCAACCGCGACTTTCCGCATAGAATCCTACGGCGCTCGCGGCTGTGTTCTCACACTGCACACGTCCCCCGTGGGTCCCCTGCGTCACTACCTTGGGTGGTTCCTTGGGGTCCCAGCGATTCTACGTGCTCTAGGCACTGTGTCTAGTCAAGTCGTGGTTCTTATACCACTTTCTTAATATATGGTTTGGTCCCCCCACTGGGGCCCATTGTATATTGTGCTATTTACTGTCGTTTTAATACTGTGATATTGTGTATCTTGGACTCTAATCTCATAAAGAGATTAGTAGTGAGTGTTTAGAAATAAATACATATATTTTATATATATACCTGGTGTGGTTCTCCTTTCATTTGGTCATTCAAGAGGTTATAATCTGGTAAAACAAGCTGCTTTACACTCCTTCAAGACTTAGCCTGAAGGCTGCTCTCCATAGCTACCACTAGGATAGCTTTCAATAAAGGTTGTCTTTAAACCTATCATCAATAATGGTCGTTTGGACTGGTGCAAGGTGCCCACTATAACTAGTGGACAGCATATGCCAGGCCAACTTCTCACATTGGTGTGCAGCGGTGGGATTCAAGCTTGCTATTGCTTTACCAGATAATCTCTTTGAGTGACTAACAGAAAACCACTATAGGTACATAGGTACATATAAATCAAGTTTAGAATACAGTAAGTTCTACTGAACTTAGAGTTGTATGTCAAGGGCTTAGCACACCCTTTCTACAACTCAAGAGAGTTTAGTAGTCCCCACTAGCGTAGGTAGGTGCATACACCACACCACACTAGTCATGTCTTCAAGGGCAGAAACCAGTGGGTCTCTCCCAACTAAGTATGACCAGGTCTCATACCAAGAATTGAGGACTATGTGTGCCTCTAGGAAATTGAAGACAGGGAAAAGCCCATCCACACAACACCTCATACAGTTGTTGTTAGCAGATGACCTTAGAAAGACCCCAGGGTCTGATGAGGTTGGCAAAGGGGGTGGGGCAGCTGAAGAGGAAAGGCCAGGTAGTGAACGCTACTATGACCCAGACTCTGATGCTGGCCAGGGGGATCAAAATGATTCCAACCTGGAAAATGCAATTCTTCCTGAATGTGAGGAAGGAGACCCCAGTGTGGTTCTCTTTACCCCACCTGGAAGGGTTAATAGTCTACCAAGAAGATCAAGATCTCCTTCTCAGGAATCTAATCATTCTGGTACGTCTATAGGGTCCTCTGCTTCTCATAAAAGGGCATCCTCTTATGAGAAGAAATGCCAACTGCTTGAGTTTGAGAGAGCTAAGCTCAGAATCAAGAGAGAGCAATTGACCTTAGACAGGGAATCCCTGGAGCTTCAGAGAGCTTCTCAGAAGTTGGGGCTAGAGCCCCATGGTGGCAGCAACAGTGTCCCTAGAGGTAGAGATCATACTCATGACCATAGGAACCTGAACAAGATTGTCCCTCCCTACCAGAGTGGGGATGACATCCACAAATGGATAACTGCACTGGAGAGGGCCTGTAAGGTACAGAGGGTCCCTCAGGAGCAGTGGGCAGCAATCTTGTGGCTCTCCTTTGCAGACCAAGGTAAAGACAAGCTCCTCACTCTAAGAGAAGAGGATGCTGACAAGTACAAAGTCCTGAAGAGTGCTCTGATTGAGGGGTTTGGCCTAACCACTGAACAATACAGGTTAAAGTTCAGAGATACCCAAAAGGCACAGACTCAGGACTGGGTTGACTTTGTTGATTGTGCTACTAAGGCTCTGGAAGGCTGGTTACTTGGCAGTAAGGTGTGTGATGTCAAAGGATTGTATAATTTAATCATGAGAGAGCAGATCCTTAACAACTGTCAAAATCAACTGTTGCATCAGTACCTGGTGGACTCTGATCTGACCTCTCCCCAAGAATTGGGTCAGAAGGCAGACAAATGGGTCAGAACCAGGGTGAGGCAGAAGGTTCGGAACCAAGGTGGTGACTCTAAGAAACAAGGGGCATATTACCAAGGGCAGTATCGCCACTTTAGCGGCACTTTTTGCCGATAAAGCGGCGATATTTTTATCACCCTATTAGCAAGCTGTCGCTAACAGCTGTTAGCGACAGCTTAATGGCGATAGCGGCCGTTTCGTTGCCGCTTTGCATGTCAGCGATAATTATCGCTAATGACATGCAAAGTAGGCGTTCCTAACTAAAAGCAACTGCAAACAGTCGCAAACACAACTTCCCCTATTATCAATGCCCGCGAAGCGATAAAAAAGTCGCGCTAACCGCGATTATCGCTGGAATTTAACACCCGCTAAAAACTTGACTTAACCATCTTGTCAATGGGAGGTGGATTGTAAGGTTAAGTCCCCACCTGCCTATTAGCAAGCTTTTCATTAGCGCAGTGCATTTATCACTGGATTTCTCGTGCTATTGCTGGGTTTCGCCGCTATCGCTGGATTTTTTATCGCCTTGGAGATAAGCGTTGATAATAACGCGTTATCTCCGCAATGAAATCCAGCGATAGCTGGCGATAAAAAAAACAGCGCTAAGCGCGCTTTGCGATAATTATCGCAAATCCTTGGTAATATGCCCCCAAGATTCTAAAAACTCTGATAAGGGTGGGGAGAAGGGTAAAGAGCAAAAGTCTTCTCAAGGGCCCCAAAAATCTGCATCTGGTGGGGAGTCCCAATCTAACAAAGGAAAAGGCCAAAAG
Organism: Calotriton arnoldi; assembly: GCA_963921515.1. Lineage (NCBI taxonomy): Eukaryota > Metazoa > Chordata > Amphibia > Caudata > Salamandridae > Calotriton > Calotriton arnoldi. Next base: position 213,826 of record CAWUFW010000146.1, read on the forward strand.
AAACCATGGTGTAAAATCTGTAAACAGAAAACCCATTGGACTAGTGATTGTACCAAGACCAAAGACTCAACTCCAGCCACCATTGCCCCTAAGGCAACTGTTCCCCCTAGTTCAGCTCCAAGTGGTGGTGTTCCAAATAAGGGTGTAGTAGGGTTAACCCTGGGATCTGAGATGGACTCTGGCCTAGTCAGAGTTCCAACTCAGGCTGTACTGATCTGTGATGGAGGCATGGATATGTCCTCCTATGTGAGTCCCAGTAATCTGGGCAAATACAGACAGCAGCCCTTGATTAATGGAAAAGAGGCTTTGGCATTCAGGGAAACAGGAGCAAGTGTCACAATGGTGACAAAAGATCTTGTAGCCCCTGAGCAGATCATACTTGGTGAAATGTACCAAGTGACCAATGCTAGCAATGTCAGGACAGACCATTCCCTGGCAGTTGTTAATTTCTCCTGGGGAGGGGTAACTGGCCCTAAGAAGGTTGTGGTAAGTGCAGACCTCCCTGTTGAATTCTTGCTTGGAAATGATTTTGAAAGTTCAGCTTGGGCTGAAGTTGAGCTCAGGACCCATGCAGAAATGTTGGGCATCCCTGCAGATGTGTTTGCTATGACCAGGTCACAGGCAAAAATGTCTAAAACTGAACAGGCCCTGGATCCTGGAAGAATGGACCAGGTGCCTCCCAAGAGGAGGAGCAGTAAGGTTAAGGCAGTGTCTTCCCCCCTGCCTCAGAATGCAGATCAGTCTCTTGAGGGAGATGATCTCAGTCCTGAAGAAGGAACTGTCCCAGAGGAGCTTGAACCTGATCAGGTTGAGTTCTTGGGGACAGGGGGCCCTTCCAGGGCAGATCTGAGCCAGGAGCAACTGAGCTGCCCCTCTCTTGAACCCCTCAGACAGCAAGCTGCTGCTGGAAGTGCTAGTGGGTCCCATAGGATCTATTGGGATGATGGACTCCTTTACTCAGAGTGTAGAGATCCCAAGCCTGGAGCCACCAGGAGGTTGGTTATACCTCTGAAGTTTAGGAGCTTCCTCTTGACCCTAGCACATGATATTCCCTTAGCAGGTCACCTAGGCCAAAACAAGACTTGGGACAGAATTGTCCCTCACTTTCATTGGCCTCATATGTCTGAAGACACCAAGGAGTTTTGTCGCTCCTGTGTCACCTGTCAAGCCAGTGGTAAGGCAGGTAGCACTACAAAGGCCCCCCTGATACCACTACCTGTGGTGGGGGTTCCCTTTGAGAGGGTAGGGATTGACATTGTTGGTCCCCTAGATCCTCAAACAGCATCTGGGCACAGATTTATCCTGGTGGTGGTGGACCATGCCATTAGGTACCCAGAAGCAATTCCCTTCAGGACCACCACAGCTCCTGTGGTGGCAAGGGCCCTCCTGGGAATCTTTTCCAGGGTGGGCTTTCCTAAGGAGGTAGTATCAGACAGAGGTACAAACTTCATGTCTAGTTACTTGACTGCTATGTGGAAGGAGTGGGGAGTAAATTATAAATTTACCACCCCTATCACCCACAATGCAATGGTTTAGTTGAAAGGTTCAACAAAACCTTAAAGGGCATGATTAAAGGTCTCCCAGAAAAGCTTAGGCGCAGATGGGACATACTTTTGCCCTGCCTTCTCTTTGCCTACAGAGAGGTTCCACAGAAGGGGGTTGGTTACAGCCCATTTGAGCTTCTGTTTGGACATCCAGTTAGGGGTCCATTGTGTCTAGTGAAGGAGGGATGGGAGTTACCTCTCAAACCCCTTAAACAGGATATTGTGGACTATGTACTTGGTCTCCGCTCCCGGATGGCTGAGTACATGAAGAAGGCAACTAAAAACCTTGAGGCTAGCCAGGAATTGCAAAAGGCCTGGCATGACCAAAAGGCTGTGCTGTTTATCAGCCAGGACAGAAAGTATGGGTGTTGGAACCTGTGGCCCCAGCAGCCCTCCAAGACAAGTGGAGTGGCCCCCATACCATTGTTGAACAGAAGGGAGAGGTTACCTATCTGGTGGACCTTGGAACTCCCAGGAGCCCCCACAGGGTGCTCCATGTCAACAGACTGAAACCATATGTTGACAGGGCAGACATGGGCTTGCTCATGGCTACTGATGAGGGACAGGAGGAAGAGAGTGATCCACTCCCTGACCTGCTCTCACTGAACCCTGATGATGGATCAGTAGATGGTGTAGCCTTGGCAGGCAGCCTCACTGACCAGCAGCAAACTGATTGCAGAAAAGTTCTCAATCAGTTCAGACATATGTTCTCTCTGACTCCAAGTCAGACTACCTGGTGCACTCATGAAGTGGACACTGGGGACAGTCTGCCTGTTAAAAATAAGATTTACAGGCAACCTGACCATGTCAGGGACTGCATCAAGACTGAAGTCCAGAAGATGTTGGATTTGGGTGTGATTGAACCCTCAGATAGCCCTTGGGCTAGTCCAGTAGTCTTAGTGCCTAAACCTCACACCCAGGGTGGTAAGAGAGAGACAAGGTTTTGTGTAGACTACAGAGGTCTCAATGCAGTCACTAGGACTGATGCCCATCCCATACCAAGGGCAGATGAGCTCATAGACACTTTGGCCTCAGCCAAGTTTCTCAGCACGTTTGACCTGACAGCTGGCTACTGGCAAATCAGATTAGCTGAGGATGCAAAAGCCAAAACAGCATTTTCTACCCCAAGTGGGCACTACCAATTTGTGGTGATGCCCTTTTGTTTGAAAAATGCACCTGCCACTTTTCAAAGGTTGGTGAACAAAGTCCTTACAGGCCTAGAAGCCTATAGTGCAGCATATCTAGATGATATTGCTGTCTTTAGCTCCACCTGGGAGGATCACCTGGTCCACCTGCAAAATGTTTTGGAGGCCCTGCAGAAAGCAGGCCTAACTATCAAGGCCACCAAGTGCCAGATAGGGCAGAGTCAGGTTGTGTACCTGGGCCACCTTGTGGGTTGAGGCCAGGTTCAACCATTGCAGAGCAAAATCCAGACCATCATGGACTGGGTTGCTCCAACCACCCAGACTCAGTTCAGAGCTTTCTTGGGCCTGACTGGGTACTATAGAAGATTTGTCAAAGGGTATGGAACCATAGTGACCCCTTTGAATGACTTGACTTCTAAAAGAATGCCAAAGAAAGTTCAGTGGACAGTTAGCTGTCAAAAGGCATTTGATGACCTGAAGCAGGCCATGTGCACTGCTCCCATTCTGCAAAGTCCTGATTACTCCAAGCAATTCATTGTCCAAACAGATGCATCTGAGTTGGGGGTAGGGGCTGTGTTATCACAATTGAATGATGAAGGTCAGGATCAGCCAGTAGCTTTTATTAGCCGAAGGTTGACCCCCAGAGAGAAACGTTGGTCAGCCATTGAGAGGGAGGCCTTTGCTGTGGTTTGGGCCTTGAAGAAGCTGAGGCCATACTTGTTTGGCACTCACTTCATTATTCAGACAGACCACAAGCCCCTCTTATGGCTAAAACAGATGAAGGGTGAAAACCCCAAACTTTTGAGGTGGTCCATTTCCATACAGGGGATGGACTATACAGTGGAACATAGACCTGGGAGTAACCATGCCAATGCAGATGGACTCTCCAGATATTTCCACTTAGAATGTGAAAACTCAACTGGTGAAGGTTAGTTTAATGTCCTGACGTTTGGGGGGTTGTGTAGGAGAGTAGGATCTACTTCTTATAGTTACCCCCACTTTTTGCTGATGTTTCACTGTTTTTCGACTTAGCCAGACTGAGGCCCTGCTAATCAGGACCCCAGTCTATCTGCTTTCTACTCTAAATTGATTGTATGTACTTTAGGTACACTCCAGATTGGATTCTGGGGTACCCTTGTGAGTCCCTAGTATATGGTATACTATGTACCCAGGGCATAGGTACCCCAGAGGCCTACCAGGGGCTGCAGCATGTATTATGCCACCCCTGGGAAGCCTTTTAAAATGACACAACAGGTCTGCTACAGCAACCTGTGTAAGGTGGTGTATCCACCCCTCACTGAGATATAGGTTCCCTATATCTCTCCATATCACTGCAAGTGTAAACCTATCAGTCACCCCTATGGCAGGCATTAACAATCCTGAAGGCAGGGTGCTGGGTTTCATGTGAGAGGGTGCCCATGCATGAGCAGAGCCCCTCTGCAGCTTTCGGAATCTTCATTCCGGGGTTGTTTGTGATGCAGCCAACCATACACTCTTAAGTGCATTATAACCTCGCGGTAAATGCTAACTTGAGAATGGCTGCATGGAAACATGTCGTGTTTGGTGTCAAACACCTTGGAATCATACCTCCACCCCAGTAACTGGGGTGGGAGGTATGATTCCACCCTACTAGAGGGAGAAACATGGCACCACCGGTACACCCGGTACCAGCTTAACAGAACCCTGGCATCACAAAATGGATGCTGCAGCCACAGACACGAGTCTGCCCTCCTGCTGCTGAACGAAACTCCGGCAGGGGAGGCCTGGACAATAGGTTTCCTGTCACAGGGAGGTGTGACCACCTCCCAGATAGGCTTTAGTGTATTGGGGCTGGGTGGGTGCACTCCAAGAGTGCTTTTAAGTCTGCACTGGGGGCACATTTGGTGTCCCTGTGCATAGTCCAGCTCAAACCGGTTGCAGGTTGTCCCACCCCTTCCTTGGGTATAAAGTAGGATCCCCTGACTACAGGACTTTAGATTACACCTGGACTAAACTCTGACACAGAAACCAAGTACTTCGACGATCTACACTACGCTGGATAACAGAAGAATCTCCCTTGGAGTAAAGAAGTTACTCCCCTGCAAGGCAGGCACCTTCAACGCAACTGACCGATTGGCATCTCCAAAGCTCCTGCGGACTCCGAAGAATATTGCCACACAGGAGGTGGGTTCCCAAGGTCTCTGAGGTCGATCTGTGCCCACAGCAAGTTTGAGGCCCGTAACCCTTGTGGAGACCGTGCAACCCGAACCCCTGGACACCGCGACCATTTGCAGAAGCATCAGCTTTCCGGCAACCCCTGAGGCTGAGCTTTGGGTTACTTGTAGCTCTGACCCCGAGCAGTAATTACAACGAAGATTGCTGGCCTACACTCAACGAGTGTTCCGTGGGCCGCCATTTTGTGATTCCTCTTGAGGTCCCTTTGCGATCCCTGGTCCGTTGACCCGTGGGTCCCCAAGAAGGCAACTCTAACTTTAATTGGGCTTCCCTGGTTGCTCCAGACGTGCCCTGACTCTCCATTGCTTGGGGAGTCCCCAGAACCTTGCTGGTCCTCACAGAAGCATCTTTTCTCTTCCTGCGTGGGTTGCTGTTGCCAAGGCTTGTTGTGTTCAATCCGAGCACCGACACCCCAGCACTCGACATCCTTTGTGGTACAGCTCGAATCCGGCTCCTGGTTGTCCTCAACGTCTCCTGGACCCCGTGGCTGCAGAGTCAAGCGTCCCCTCTTCGCACCTGAAGCACCCGACATCGGTGGGCATTCGATTGCTCCGCTCCTGGTCACTGGCTAGTGACCCAGACTCTGTCCCCTCTGCTTTCAGGTTCTTCACATCTTCGATCCAGGCTTGGATCATCCCGGACACTTTTCTTCTTCACGGCAGCAGCACTTTGCAGCAGATCGCCATTGAAAACAACGACGATTCCCGACACCCTTTGACAACTATGCACCCGGCTTCCCTGGGTGAGGTAACTCGAGTACTCCGGTGCTCCTGTGGGTGTTGGCCCTAGAACCCCTTAAGTCTAAAGGGGTTTGCTCAAAGTCCTCTCCTAAGTGTCCTTTTGCTTTAAAATTCCAACCGCGACTTTCCACATAGAATCCTGCGGCGCTCGCAGCTGTGTTCTCACACTGCACACGTCCCCCGTGGGTCCCCTGTGTCACTACCTTGGGTGGTTCCTTGGGGTCCCAGCGATTCTACGTGCTCTAGGCACTATGTCTAGTCAAGTCGTGGTTCTTATACCACTTTCTTAATATATGGTTTGGTCCTCCCTGGGGCCCATTGTATATTGTGCTATTTACTGTCGTTTTAATACTGTGATATTGTGTATCTTGGACTCTAATCTCATAAAGAGATTAGTAGTGAGTGTTTAGAAATAAATACATATATTTTATATATATATACCTGGTGTGGTTCTCCTTTCATTTGGTCATTCAAGAGGTTATAATCTGGTAAACCAAGCTGCTTTACACTCCTTCAAGACTTAGCCTGAAGGCTGCTCTCCATAGCTACCACTAGGATACCTTTCAATAAAGGTTGTCTTTAAACCTATCATCAATAAGGGTCGTTTGGACTGGTGCAAGGTGCCCACTATAACTAGTGGACAGCATATGCCAGGCCAAATTCTCACAACACCCATCAAGGCTCGTCTAAAATATATACTCCTAAACGGTAGATCTGCCTCAAGACATGCAGTTGATATAGCTGACCTCATACTCTCTAATGAACCTGACCTACTAATTCTGACCGAAACATGGCTAAACGAATCTTCTATGCCCATCTTAGACATACTGGTTCCCCCAAACCACGCCATCACAAGACTAGATAGAACTGATAGACCAGGTGGTGGTATTGCTTGCATTCATAGGAACAATCTCTCAGTTAATCGTTCCCACCCACCGGTACTATCCTCCTGTGAATACCTTTGTCTAGACATCACTAGTAATACCAAACCAGTGTGTTCATTGCACACATTCTACCACCCTCCAGGGGATAACCTCACCTTCATTGAACATCTTATGGATATTATAGCTACTAATGCCGGACAAAAAAACACTTAAATATTCCTTGGTGACCTAAATCTCCATTGGAAAGACCTTGACGACTCAGAGGTCAATAGCCTCAAAGCTTTCTTCTCAGACCTTGACCTCACCCAAATCTGTGACAGTCCCACACACGAAAAAGGCTCAACTCTCGATCTAGTCATTTCCAAACCTGACTCCATTCAGCTTGAAGCGATCCTCCCTTGTGACTGGTCCGACCACCACATCATCACTTTCTACATCAATGAATCAGTTAAACTTCTCTCTGCCCAACCAACGAGAACTAAAATCTGGAAGAGGAATCTAAAAAAGGTTGGTCCTGACTTACTCACAACAGCCAGTCCTAACATCCTTCTTCCCCCTGAAGGCCTAACTGATGTACAAGACCTGACTAACCATTACTTCCACGCCATGAACATGGTCTTAGACAAACTCACTCCCTTACAATTGAAAAGAGTTTCCACAAAAGACTCAAAACCTTGGTACGATGGTAGGCTAAATGAGGACAGACGATCACTAAGATTAATTGAACGACGATGGAGATCAACACCATCCGCTGACCACCTCAAGCTACTAAGAACCACGAGAAACTCATACTACTGAAAGATCAGACGATCAAAAGCAGTCTTCTTCAGTAATCAATTAGACCAAGCCAAGAATCGACCCAAAAAATTATTTGAATTAATCAAAACTCAATCTAAGGGGGTACCCCTCCGCCCCAAGCTAAACCAGACACATCACCCAACTGCGAAGAATTTGCCTCCTTCTTCACTTTAAAGACAGAAAATTTAAAGACGGACCTGCTCAATGACCTCATATCCCTCTCTGACACTCACAAGGTCACTTCCTCACCCCTGCTAGGAGCCCCACTCATAGGCGCCACAAAGTTCGACCTCAAAAACAACGCATCCTGGTCCTCCTTCAACACCTACAGTGAAGAAACTATACTAAAAATGCTTGTGGCCCTGAATCCCTCTAACCACTTCATAGACCCTCTTCCCGCAAACTACTTAAAAGACTTCATTCCTCTATTACTACCTATATGGACCAAGATTATAAATACCTCTCTCCTCCAAGGAACCATCCCTGAAATCCTTAAAGCAGGGCAAGTATCCCCCATTTTAAAGAAGCCATCGGCTGACCCCGCGGACCTAAATAACTATCGCCCAATATCTAATATTCCCACTTTGGCCAAACTCTTAGAAAAATGTGTGCACATGCAGCTTGGCAACCACATTGATCAATTCAACCTGCTCAACCAATACCAATCTGGCTTCCGCGCAGGACACAGCACTGAATCAGCCATGACCCACATAATTGATGACGCATTAAAGATTCTTGACCAAAATGAATCATGTCTACTTATCCTGCTCGACCTATCTTCGGCCTTTGACACCGTCAAACATGACAACCTGCTAGATCTCCTGAAACACAGAATGGGATTATCGGGCCCTGTTCTAAACTGGTTCACCTCCTTCCTTCAAAACCGATCACAAAAATTCAAGGTTTTTCAATCCTTATCCAAGCCCGTCCCAGTCACCTTAGGAGTCCCACAGGGTTCTTCCCTCTCGCCTACGCTCTTCAACCTTTTCATGGAACCGCTCACCGAACTTCTCAGCTCCTCTAATGTACATTATCACATGTACGCAGATGACACACAACTCTATATAAAGATCCACTCACTTGACGACATCAAATCTCTCAACGCAATGCTTCAAAAAACGCAGACCTGGCTGGCCGAAAATCATTTGAAACTAAACACCCTCAAAACTGAATTCCTCCTAATCGCTCCGCCTAACCAATCTACCAACATTCTGGAAAGGATGAACCACTTAACAGCACTCAACTGTTAACCTCTCATTATTGACTCAGCGAAATCGCTGGGATTAACGTTGGACAGACAAAACAGTCTCCAAAAGGAACTGTCTCATCTCTCCGGACCTTAGAGCCCTCAACTGGCTACCTTTCGAGGCCAGAATTCAACTAAAAATTGCATGTATGACGCACAAGGCCATACACCACAAAACCCCGAGTTACCTAGCTCAGAAACTGGTGCTCTCTTGCGGTAATAGATCCTCCAGGAGTGCAAGCAACCTTCTACTGAAACCACAACGATTTGCCAAGAAAAAACATAGAACCGGACCTTCTCGGGTATGGCTCCTAGGATTTGGAATGCGCCAGAGACTAGACAGAATCCTTCTACTGCTTCCTTCAAAAAAGAAGTGAAATCTATCCTCATGGCCAAATTCACATGAACTATGTATACTTCTTGTAATTTTACTGATATTTTGTATTAGATGCTTGTGTGTTTTATTATCACCTATATTTTTCTACACCTGTTGCGGTTGTTTACATCTGCCCTGTAAAGCGCTCTGATACCTGCAAGGGTCTTGTTCGCGCTATACAAAACCTTCAAAATAAATAAATAAATAAAAATAAGGCAGCTGGCCAGAAACTTTCTGAATAAAGCCTCCCTATTTCTTCAAAGCAGCCGAGTCACCACAGCAGCTTCTAAAAACCCACATCTCACTGCACCCCATTTCCACGAATTCTACGTTTTTGTTAAGAGTGACTCAAATTATCCACTTAAGCAGTTAAACACATACGTAAAGCACAGAGATGTTTAGAGGGTTTGAATAAACACTGGGGCTTGGGAGAAGTAAGTACCTTTCACAGTAAGATACAGAAATGTGAGTCGAAATCTGGCCTGCACTAAACTGTGCATGTTTATAATGGCTGGCAGTGTGTTTTATCCTAAAATGCATCCTGTTCAATAAGGCATATTCTGGGATCGAGGAAAAGGAAGGGGGCTTTTATCAAACATTACTGAGTGAGTAGTATAAGTTAGTGAGGAATGGAGTGAACTAGTGCCGTGAGCAAGTAGGTTTGTGAATCACTGAGCACAGTGACTGAGTAGTATGAGATTGTGAGGGGTTGAGTACAAGTGATCTTGTCGGGGAGCGGGGAGTAGTATGGGTTATCAAGAGGGAGTAGTTGAGTGAACTTTTGGTTGAGTGTGGAGTGACAGTGAGTGAGTTTGTAGGTGAGTGGGTTCTGTCAGTGAGTGAGCTTCTTAGTGACTGAAGGGTATGTGTTAGGGAGGGAGGCAGTACTATTAGTGAGTAAGCTTCTGGGCAAGTAAGTACTGTCAGCAAAAGAGGTTGTGAGTGAGTGACATCTGTCAGTAAGTGAGCAAAGGGGTCAGTAAGCTCTGTCAGTGGTTAAACTTGCGAGGGAGTGGGATGAGTTGGCCCAGGAGTGAGTTATGTGAGCCTCCACATTTAAAAAGCTGTGTTACCATTCAATGGCTGCTCTCTTCTGCCCCACCGAAACAACATTACAAGTCAGAACAGGAAGTTGTTCCCCAAGCAAACAACAAAACTGATAGATGGGTGGATGGATGTGTGGGTGGATGATGGATGGATGGATGGATAGATAGATAAATCCTACGCAAAGCTAGATGGGTGTAGAGACATAGAGAGAGATTAAAAGATAGGCACAGATAGATGGAAAGTTTTCATGGGAACTGAAATGCTCCAGTGCATCCCTATGCTTCAGTGCCTGTCAGGTGCCTATCTTGCTCTTGGTGACCGTGTCACCCCAACCCCCTACCTTCTACTCTCTCATCTACCCTGGCAAGAATAAACACCAAACTGCCAGGCAGGCACTTTCTAAATAGAAATTGGTGTGTATGGCCTGATAAGTAACATGTAACTAATGCAGGGCAGGCTGGCATAGCTGCCAAGTTTCCCGGGTCCATGTGTGAATAGTTAGCCCAGTCCCAGTTTTTTCTCAGAATTCAGGGACTAGTAGTCCTGGCTTTACACCGGTTCAAATAAGACTAAGAGTCGCAGAAGTCTAGGAAAAGGCCAGGACTGGCCTAACTAATCACACATGGACATGGGCAACATGGAAGCAATGGGCTTGGCCCCTCACCAATACATGCCAATGGGCGTGATTCAGACGGGAGACTCCCGATTTTTAAAGCCAAAAATGTCCCTCTCCCTCATGAAATTGCCTCTGTTTCAATAGAAGTCAATAGGAGAAAAACATTCTCCAGATTATGTTTTTAAAATCTCCCACTTTCCATTTCTAAAATGTTGGAATGTATGCTCTCCCCTGTGGGCCCTGTTGCATTGATATGCATGTCCCTGCCAATACTCACTTTGCCTAACAAAACACCTACTCTCATTAACCATATCATATTTCGGAATATCCTTGAATTCTGCCAACACTTTCATGAACAGACTGCTTTTTAGCCACATGTGCCTATCTAAACTCTCGTGCCCATTCCTATTCCCAGGCACTTCAGTAAATGCTCTCTTTCATTTACGAAACCATGGCAGGAAGTGTGGCTTGGCTGTAATCAAGATGGCCGCTGCTGTGTGAAGGTTCGCCCCCACCACCTCTGTCTCTGCTACAGGGCGGCATCGGTGGTCCTGCTGCAAGGGGGCCGAAATAATCAATTTCCAAGGCAAAGATGGCCAGATCCAGCCCTACTTGCAATGAGCTTATGGCCTTGTAGACTTTTTATATTTCATTCTGAGACATCTCTGGTTCCCCTTTTCTCTCGCAACTAAGTTTGAAGAATTTCATATTTGTGAGCAAAAGGCAAGGTGTGGCTCTTTGGGGCTTTACAGACTGACAGCTTGCATTCCAAAGCCCTGCTTTCAGTAAACGACGAGCACACTCTAGGAATCCAGCCGAACATGAACCAGTACCTGAGAAGTGTCAAGTGCAGAACGAACTCATGAGGGATCTGTCTGTCTTCGAGGGGCGGGCTTGTCATTCTTCATTGAACAGTGGAGGTAGATGAGCCGGACAATGGCACAAGCTGCAGTATAAAAGGTGACAGCGTTTCCTGGAGATCATAGGTGATCTCCTCGCTGCTATGAAGCTCCTGTCTGTGACTGTGCTGCTGATCCTGGCAGGTAAATCCCTTGCAATTACTTCTTTTTCCAGCTTCTGGGGTGAGGAGGGGAGAGGTGGAAAGCTCTATGGTAAGAGGATGTATGGGTCCCCTGCTTGGACGCCTCTTGGCCTTCCGTACTCCAGAGAGTGATAAGGTACAGCTAGCTGTGCTTCCAGAGAAGCTACATTTTCTCATGTCTTCCTATACCAAGCACGACAAAGCGATTGATGCTCCCCCTGCCTATGAAACAGAATTTACCCCCACTTCTTGGAAAGTGCATTCTCCCCACATTTTGACAAACTCCATTCCCCAAACTACCATAATCGCTATTTCCCCAATTTCCTCAATAAACCTTTCAGAATCACCCCCCTCTTCACCTCTTCCAGAAATACCAGTCTCCTCACCCTCATGAGATTCTCGACCCACCTCCTATAATGATATTTCCCTGAACCTTTCTGAAGATTACCTTCCTCTATGACCCCCTCCCAGAAACACCATCCTCCACACCTCCTCCTGAAGAGCTACCCCCACCTCCTGGGGGCTCCAGATCCACACACTATGTTCCCAGTTAGTCCATGTTCCCCCACATCTCAGAAGATCTCCATTTACTTACCAGAGCTATAGTGAACATTCCAAGCCATCCCTGTCTCTTGGATACTGCAGGACTGAACATGCCCTGTGCTGACCTCTCCTAAACATGGATATTCATAGCCTTTGTGCAAGAGTCCTCTGTTTATTGAGATAGTATCCAAAGTTACTGATCTTGACTTGGACTCCAGTCCTCCTGGTCCCCACATTGTGACCTTAGACAATCTCTTGATACTTCACATTTCTTTGCAGTTAATGAGCAGTGCCTAGAAGCAGTGTTCGCTTGTATGCCATGTAGTATCTTTAAATGTAATTCATGTGTGTGTGTATATATAGGGGCATATATACAATAAAGTGGCGAAGCGTGTTGTTAAGCCAAGAAGGCTAACGACACGCTTCGTCACTTTAGAAACGCAGGACTGCACCATATTTACTAGAATATGGTGTAGCTCTGCGTTTCCCCCTGCGCTTATGCTAACTTTAGCTACCTATCGCCAACGCAGGCACCCTTGCACCATAGTGCAAGGGTGCCTGTGTTGAGGGAAAGGATGTTTATGTGCAGGAAGGTCCCCTTCCTGCACTTAAACAATCTTTAAATGCCGTTTTGTAACTTCTATGGGTGCATTTTTTTTTAAATAATTGTTTATGTGCAGGAAGAGGGACCTTCCTGCACATAAACAACCATAGGCAATTTGCTGTTTCTATGTGTGCAGCACACATGGAAACAGCAAAAACTAGGAGAAATAAAGCATTTCTCCTCGTTCCACCTGTTTAAGACCAGGTTTTCCCTGGTCTTAATTTTGGCGTGGACCCATATTTACGCTGCCCTTGTAAATAGGGGGCAGCGTCAAATTCAATGGGTGTTGCGGTGGAACACCCACCGCAACACCCATTGCCCTTCCCTTTCACGCAAAATACAGCCAAAAAAGGTGCCTTAATTACAAGGCAGCGTTAAGCCACGTTAAGTGGCTTGACGCTGCCTTGTAAATAAGTCGAGGCCCCTATTGCCATCACAAGGTCACTGAAAGTGACCTTGTGGTGGCAAAAAGGGCTTGTAAATATGCCCCATAGTGTCATTACTTACATAATGTTTCTTAGCATTAATGGATAATGGTGAATAATTCTGAATGTGCCACCAGGTATGACTGATACAGGGCAGAGGGTTGCTGTTTTAGGCCTGACCACGGATGGCTTTGTTTGTATGTCAGAGCCTATGTCATCAGCAACAAATATGAATGCAGTGTACTCAAAGAAGGACTTTGATTCAGTACCTCTTCAGCAACTAATTTATTTAGGCGAATCTCCTTCAGCTATTGCTTGAAGAAAGTTTCATTCAAATTTTGGTTCAGGCAAAAGAAATATTTCATTCACATGGTTAGCTGTTGGTTATTAGGTGAGTTGGTCCACCTACATAAAGAGTGCTTCTAACTGCAGTGCATGGTCGCTGAAATGAACTATCCATGCACCACAAAGGAGACATATTTGCACTCCTGAAAGTTTTATTGCATTCCTGTCGATTCTGCACCAACACCAATTGTGTGCCTAAATATGTTTTTGCTCCTAAAAGTGATTTGTGTTCTTACAAGTGTTTCCAGATTCCTGCAATTTCTGCACCAAGTGGGATGCTGCCCTTTAATGTGACATTCCACTAAACGTGATTTTGCTCCTTAATGTGATCCTACATTGCTGCTTACTTTGCATTAAGGGTGATTTTGCACCTGAGAGCATAGCTGATGCACGTTGTTCCAGATATTTTGTGATGATTGTCTCCTGTGGCAGCCTGTGATTTTATAAAAGTGTCTTTCCTATAAAAACACTGGGGCAGATTTACAAGCCCCTTGGGCCACTTTTGCGTCATTTTTAACATGGGAAAAGTGACGCAAAAGTGGTGCAAGGGGCTTGTAAATATGCCCCACAGTGTTATGGCCCTCAGATTTCTATTATCTTCACTGGCTGTTTTTCATTGATCGGTGATATCATTTTCCTTCCACTGGCAGACATGTCTTTTAGGCAACAATCGACACAAAGGACCTTGAAGCATCTCCAGCAAGGCACTTAGGGGCAGATTTACAAGGCCCTTGCGCCACTTTTGCGTCACTTTTCCCATGTTAAAAATGACGCAAAAGTGGCGCAAGGGCCTTGTAAATAAGCCCCTTAGATTGTGCTGTTACTGTAGGCAAATGGGCAGTGACGGAAATAAAGCCAGCAGCATCAATTATGATGTCACTTTATTGAGAGGGGAGGTAGTCATAGGATTTGGGAACGATTCAGATGTCACTACAATGAAAGATCGATGTATCTTTCGATGTACAGTTTCGTGTATAAAGGATAGATTTTGTTTTTTCCAAAGACTTCATAGACATTTTAATGCGCATTTTATCTTATTCAAGCATTCTGACAAGCCTGAGTGCACCCAAGACCTGCCTTTTTTGTATTGAACATTGAATTTCCCATTCACTTCATCCCTTCCATCTAGTATTATTATCCTTTAAAAAGCACCTGGAAGGCCGTCCTAATCTAGCAGGCCAGTTGCCATCTTTGTTCCAGTAATAGCTGAAAGCTAATTTCATCAGCAACACCTCGTTGTTATATAGCCCCTCTCCGTTTTAAGTGCGCCACTCCCTTTTGTTCCCCCATTGCAATATTCCCTCATTGTCTTTGCCCACCTATGCCCCTCTGGCGGCTGGCCCTAGAAAGTTTCTCCTCCCTATACATACCCCTACCTACACACTCACCACCCTCTTGTAATGTAAAACTTTCACCCATGGGTGTTGATTCAGCAAAATGCTGGTGTAGCAGAATTGACATTACATACCCCATTGGCCTCAATGCCATCACAGGAAGTGACATCACATGACTCTTGACTCTGTTTTCTTTTCACACAGACATGTCATATGACCCTAACATCACAGCACATGCCATCACTGAAGTACCACAAAAAATGCATGATTAGTATAACAGAATAACACAAAAAAATGTTCTGGGACAAAATACTTGCCCTAAATTATAGATATCGCTTCTCAGGGTTTCTCCCCTTTGGAAAAAATTTGAAAATAATGGGTGAAACTGTGCATTTTAAAGCACGATTTTCACATGCATTTGCTGAAATGCCGTAGTTGATGAAAGGGCCCTCATTAAATATTCAAATCCTTTCCTGATGTGCTAAACCAATAAAACTTGCAGTTTCACAGAAATTGACCCAATTTTTTTCAAAATGTGGCATGAGTGTCCTCATATCTGAACAATTACCTTCATTGTGCCTGGGCCAGCATTGTGTCATAGCTGCCCCTATATTCCATTGGTACCCACGTATATAAAAAATGACTCAAAACACGCCAGTGCTAGAATTTTTCAGTGTATGCCATCCATATACCATTGGTGACCCTCAGTGTGTCAAGGCCAGCATTTTGTCATGGTTGCCATCCTCCATATGCCAGGTTTTCCACCTCTATGCCAAGAATTGTCTCCATTGTTTTAGTACCAGCTTTCTGCTACTGATGTCCATATGCCAAGAATTTCCTAAAGTAAGCCAGTATTTTTCAACAGGTGCCCTATTCTCATGAATTATCTCTAGTATTCCAGTACCACTATTTTAACATTGGTGCCCTTTAAGACGGGAATTACCCCCAGTGTGCCAGTGCCAGTAATTTTCTTCCAGGTTTTTGCCATGCTAAGAATTGCTGCAAGTATGCCAGAACCAGTATTTTGCCTGTGGTTTCTCTATAAGACAATGATTACCTTCAGCATGCCTGGGCCAAAAACAAACTCCTAAGCATCACATAGCTTTGTTGCTCACACGCACATTCACCCACGCTTATTCTCTGACACTGACTCATTCGTTCTCACTCACACTCTCTTACATCCCCTTATACTCATTCTTATTCATTCTCACTCACTTGCATTTACTCTTAATCTCACTCTTTCTCACTCATTCGTACTTTCTGACACTCAGGCTCAGGTTGACTAAAGCTTTGCACTCGGATTGTGTCACTTTTGTTAGACAAAGTGTTAAGGGTTTTTTACTATCCAACTCAAATCAGGATTTGCGTTGGGTAGTATCCCAAAGTAACGCAAAGTAGTGCTGTGCACTGCTTTGCAGTATTTTGCATCACGTGGGTGTTCCATGGGCTTTGACACAAATCCCTATCTACAAACATTGGTAGATAAGAATTTGCAATAAAATCTTGTCTCTTTGAGGCAGATGTAAAGAGGAGAAATGTTTTCATTTCTCCTCATTTTTCCAACTTTGCAAGTGTGCATCATGCATACAAAGTGGGGAAAGCATTAAAGCATAGTTTTTTGTCCTGGAATGGGCACCTTCCAGTATAAAACGTATGTGTCAGAGCACACATACACCCTTGTAGTATGGCACATGGGTGTGTGCTCTGGCGCATGGCTGCCAAAAAAATGCCCGTGCATGTAGAGAGAAAAAATGAACATTTGTTTCACTCTCCCTTTGATGCAAGGCCGCGCAGCAATTTTGGTGCAGAGTTGCCTTGCGTCACAGAATAGCAAATTGGGGCCTTAATCTCACTAAATTTCACTTCACTACCTGTCACTGACTCTCGCACATTTTTACTCACACAAACACATGCTTACACATACAGATGCACTTATGCATACACATGCTCTCTTACATAAA
The DNA here is from genome assembly GCA_963921515.1 of Calotriton arnoldi. Lineage (NCBI taxonomy): Eukaryota > Metazoa > Chordata > Amphibia > Caudata > Salamandridae > Calotriton > Calotriton arnoldi. Next base: position 230,690 of record CAWUFW010000146.1, read on the forward strand.
CATACTCTCACTCATAAAACCGCAAATGCCATACACTTCTAGCGCAAGGTCTTTTTTCCACTCCAGAAGATTCAGTAGAAAATCTACAAGGAGGTCTAGCTCCTTCCATAGGAGGCATACTCCATCCTGGACAACCACTTCACATTCATCTGTCAGAGATTATTCTCCAACTCTGACAGATACCCCTCTCGCTATAGTCTCACCAGTTGAGGACCTCACTACCTTCAATAATGTGCTAGTAAGGGGTCCTGCAAAGTTGAATATTACAATGATCACAACCTCAACATCTGTCATATTTGAGACTTTATACCATAAAAGTTTCTTCAAGGCCCTTGCTTCCATTGGTACCAGGTTTTCTGGAATCTGCTATGCAGTTGTTCCTACATCTGTGAGAGAGCTTGGGCCCACTTGAACATCCCCAATCAACCAGATGGCCTTTTTAGCTGCTTGAGAGGTAAGAGGGAGAAAACAATCAAAATTTTATCTCATTACAGTATAACCAATTTGGTTACACAATAAGTCCTCGACAACTAAAAGTTTGAGTTTAGTAAGTTTTAATTTAATATCATAAACTGACTGATATGGATTAATGTCAGCATCATAGTATAGAAATACAGGAGAAACAAAATGAGTCCAATTCTCTTAAAGAGATTTACGCAATGTAACAAAAAGAGTACAACTACTTCGGTTATGACGATGCAAGTAATCAGGAAAAAGAATTGAACATCAAATTGCATCAGTTGACTATCAAAGGTAAGCATGAGCACACTATCTTTCCCTGCACTACCTTAGAAATCCAGACAACCCTAAACTAAGAAGAATTGAGTAGGAATGAGTAATAAAAAGCTGTCAGTTGTCTTAGTCTTCAGTACAAGAAACTCCAACCAAGAATGTACACAAGAGGGACAATCTTGCCCTCTGTATTCTTAGTGTGTATCAGACGTGTTCCAGAAAAGTAATCTAAATCGAAGTTTAGATAGACTCCTCCCGATAGAATTGACAATTTTATCGGGAGGAGTCTATCTAAACTTTGATTACTTTTCTGGAAGACAAATCTGCACTAGATGCAGCTCACAGTTTAGGCTGACTAGTCTTAAGCCAGAAGCACAGTAGAGGAATTTAAATCTATTTTTTTCAGGAAGTACACTGTTTGACAAAGAGGGACAGTGGGCTTAACATATATAACTGTCATAAAATACATAAATCAATGCAGTGTCTCCAACTATCCACAAGTCGGGAAGGGCACTGTTTGCCAGTCCGTTGGTATCAATCATTGAGGAATGTAGTGAAACAGTAAGCGACCGTAAACACTAAGAACAAGAACAATGGTAGCTGCAATAAACAGAGGGAGACCGTCTTGTGCAATGGGGTTGCTGGCACGAGCCGTAGCCATGTCGACCAGAGGGTTTGTGGGGATGGGGGGGACAGGGCAGTATCGCAGACATTCACTGAGCATCACAACCTTGTCTTGTTAAAGTATTTGAGGGTAAATCTGATGTAGTGCATTGATACCAACGGACTGGCAAACAGTACCCTTCCCGACTTGTGGATAGTTGGAGACACTACATCAATTTCTGTATTTTATGACAGTTATATATGTTAAGCCCACTGCCCCCCTTTGTCTTATCAATTTGCCATCACAAGGGTATTGAGATCATTGTATAGCATGCCTATCATCATATATGTTACAAATAAAGCATTAAAAAAAAAACATCAAGGAGACTTGATGTGTGCTATAGATTTTCGGGATTCCTACTTTTATATACCAATTGTAAAGAAACTCTGAAAAATTCTCGGTTTAATAGTAGGTTCCAAGCATCTTCAATACAAAGTCCAACCTTTTGGTTTAAAGTCAACACCACAAATGTTCACAAAATGTGTGGCTGTCATCTCAGCCCATCTAAGGAGGCAAAAGATTATTGTCTACACTTACTTAGACAACTAGCTAATACAGAGACCATCTTCAAAAGAAAATCTAAAACATTTTCAACATGGCTCAAAACCTTTTTGGATCTGGGTCTTCAGGTCAATATCAAAAAATCAATGACTTCCCAGTACGGGAGGTACACTATCTAGGAGCAATACAGTATACCCGATCCGCAAAAGTGTATCCTCCGAGGAGAGACAGGTTTATCCGTCTGAAGTGTCTCAATCTATCATGACAGATATCATCCTACTAAGGTCAATGGCATGTTATATTTTCCTGGTTAATGAGGTAGGTTTTGGTTTGCGACCCATTGGGAATCGCTAAAATCACATGGATGGTGGCCTGCTGGGGTCAGCTGACCACCATGTCTGTGATTGCTTTTAAATAAAGCAATCATTTTTTTTTTTAATGCAGCACGTTTTCTTTAAAGGAAAAGGGATGTGTTAAAAAAAAAGAAAAGTTTTCTTTTCATTTTTTAAGAGTAGGGAATGGTCCATGGGACCAGACCCTGCTCTTAAAAAATGTGTTTACAAACATTCATAAAAGGGAAGGGGTCCCCCTCAAATTTGAAATTGGTAGTATATTGCAAATGTTTTGCAACCACATTTTCGTCGCAAAACAGTCACATATACTACTGTGAGGTCATATTTATGCACATCTTTTACACCTAGTGTAACATATCCTTACTGCATTTCTCTCTGTACTGAGTGATACCTGCAGCTTCATAGTGTGACTGTCCCATACTGAATGTACCACTCAATGTGAAAAGCCTATACATTTTTCATGCGATCTTATCATGGCCATCAAACTTACAGTACAATACAATAACCCTTGTAAAGTGCACAGCTGCATCTGAAGAGGCGTCCCGGTGCTAGTGGCTTAAAAGAGGGACAGTGACTTAATCAAGCCAAGAACAGGTGGCCGATAGATCAAAGAGATAGGTCTTCAGATAGTTGCGAAAAATTGATTTAGTTGGTGCAAAGTGAAGAGTTGAAGACAGAGAGTTCTAAAGTTTGGAGGTCAGGAAAGAGAATGACTGGCCACCACTTCTTGCCTTGCGGATCCTGGGAACATGCAAACGTTTTTGTCCATTGGAGTGCAGTGATCTCCCCTGTTGTTGTGAAGGAGTCTCCTTCTCAGGTAAGGAGGCCCTTTCTGCTCGAAGGGTCTGAAAGCGAATGTTACAGCTTAAATTTGATGTGGCTAACGAAACTTTAAACAAAGAGAGCATCATTTTAGATCAATCTACACGATGCATGTGCTACAACCTCAGATATAGTGTTCCCTTCAACCTCAGAAAATTCACTTCCTCTGAACTCAGTCAGCCATGTCCTACATTTCACATCAAAGTGTCCCTACTGAAATGTGGGTTTGCCGTCTCCATATCTGGCCCCATTCAAAAATGTTACCTTAATCCTATTGCATTATGGAAACCGGGTTTTGCTTAGAGTTCATACCTCTCATGGTCTTACCAATTGCAACAACCATCTTCAACAGACTGGTCAATTCTTTTCTTTCTTCAAGCTTTTAAGCTGGATGAGAATAAGAGGAACCCGGAAGCCTACACACACATGTACTTAGAGACCTTGGTTACAGTAGTGGGGTTTCTAAACTAAATAAATAATTATACTGTACCCATTACAAAACACAATGGACAATACATGGTAGTTGTACAATAGTCTTTGACTCTATTTGAGTATGAAATAGCTCAGTCAGGCTGAACCGGAGCCTGTTACAAGGTCCGCGTACAGAGAAGTTTTACTCTGAGGGCACAGCTATTGCTCACATAGAAAATGTAAAATGGCCCTTTGGCAAGAACTTCCCTGAAAGCCATGTAGCAGTCTTGCACAAATAGAATATTCTACCAGCATGCTCAAAGTAACTCTTTGAAGCCTGATATTCAGGCCCAATGCACTAAGTATAAGTAAGTATGCATATACTTTGAACACAAATATGGATAATATTAATAATGCATCAAGGTACTGTATATGACACTTTAAGGCATGATTTTCAAATAGTACAGGAGCAGTGACTATGGGGTGCACTGTGTGTGGGATAACTAGCTGTGAGCGTGTGGTCAGAGGCAGGTCTAAAAAGAGAAACATAATCAGCACGTTTTTCGTTTGCCCTTTACCTTCACGTTACTGATGAACATGTTTTATTAGATTTTTTAAAGCATAGATTAATATAGGTTAACATTTAAACACATCTGAAATTCGGGAAAAACTTGTATTGTGGAATCAGTTGTCACAAAGAGATCCACACTGTTATTGTGTTGCTGGGGGAAAAGCTATCTTACTATGATTGTACCATGTGACAACAAGATTATATACAGATGTATGCAGTGGGCACATTAACCCACTGATCTATCTTGAAACCTTTGACCAGTATGTCACACACAGATCTTTGCAATAGATGTGTTAACATGCAAGATCATCATTTCTTGCTTGCAGGATACACGCAGATTTCTGCAGCATGTGCATTTACTCACTCATATTACTGATTGGAATTAGAATCTGTGACCTGAGGCCTATATAGGGGGTTCTATAGTCACATATTAATTACTGCACTATATCGCAATGATTGGAACCGTTGACCTACAGTTAAACATAGTACTAAAACATTCTCTGCCTGCTTGCTTTTTCCACTTTTTGTGTGAGCAAATGTGGCGAAATGGGTACAGTGAAATTGGGAAACTTTGAAAGCAATGAAAGCAAAATGAGAGTCTGAAGTATTTACCTTTTGGTCATAGGGATCACCCCTGAGCCACATGGAAACCTACCACAATCATATAGTTTCATCATGTACACATCTTAGCCTTTGTATTACTGGGTGCCAGACCTTCCTGGCCCTAATTTACTGGCCAGTAGAGTGCAATGAACAAGACTTTTGACAGATTTACAGGCTAACAAAAATCCAGTACCATCTGGCGTCTTCCTAGAGCACAGACACACATCTCCTTGCTCTCACAATGCTTCTCATGGAGGGAAGTATTTTAAGAGGAAAGAGATTTGAGCCTGTGCCCCAGCAATGAGCTGAAGCACTAAGAAAAAATCCCAAAAACTACTAGCTACTTGCTGAGACACAGAAACACGGTTTTCGCCCTGTATAAAATCAACTAAAATACGACTCAGAAAACACTTGTTATGTACTTGAGACTCCATACCATTGACATGTTGTGCCCTCTTCTCTTCTGGTGCTCTCCGATAAGCCCCTAGAGCACTCATCAAGGCATTCTACAACCATGGAACAGAGCTGACCACCTGTTGGCGAACCCCACTGACACCAATCAAAGACACCACTCGACAGCCCTCTGAGAACCCTGCCCAATACCGATTACAGACATCAGCACAGTACCCATCACAGCACAGCTCCTTCCACTGACAATGCATCTCATGATCAATCAATCAATCAATCAGGATTTGTAGAGTGCGCTAATCACCTGCGAGGGTATCCAGATGTTGAGATCCAGGCTGCTCGGGGGGGTTTCTGTCGAAAAACCTGGTCTTGAGTCCCTGTCTGAACTCCTGAGGGGAAGGTGAAGTCGGGAGGTGGATGGTGAGGCTGTTCCAGAATTTTGCAGCGAGGTAAGAGAAGGAGCGTCCTCCACTGTTGCTGCGGCAGATGCCGGGGGTTTGAGCAAGGGAGAGAAGGATTGTGAGAGGAAGGAACCATATATCTGTGCCCTGGCAAGAAGCCAGTCGATGTTTGAATTTGTTCTTCGACTATTGCAACCATTGAATAGCATGGCACTCGCATTTACCATACTCTTCCACCTCGCCAGTCCCTTACAGCTTCCCTTCCAACTCATCTCAATTGGGCTCCGGGCGCTGCACGGAGACCAGAATCAGCATCAAACCCACCCGCTGATGCGTCTGTCGTTTCTGGGGCACATTTTGCTGGTGCTACAAGCTTTGTGCAGAAGGATTATGTAGGATTCGGAAGCAGACTGACCGGGAGCTCAGAGGCTTACGTCCTGCCGGCCATGTTGCTTGGCCACACCCCCATTTATGTATATTTTTAACTATTTTAAATAATTTAATGTTTTTCCCTTTGGTGTTTTATTTTCAATCAATCAGGGATCTTATAAAGCATGACTATTCACCCATAAGGGTCTCAAGGGGCTGAGTGGAGGGGAGGGGGATGGATCTGCGAGTCAGTCGAAGAGCCAGGTCTTGAGGTCCTTCCTGAATTGCAGCAGAGATGGTGATTGCCTGAGGTGTACGGGCAGGGAGTTCCAGGTCTTCGCATTGAGGTACAAGAAGGATCTTTCTCCAGCACTGGTCTTGCGGATACATGGGATGGTGGCCAAGGCCAGCTGAGCGGAACGGAGATGTCTTGTGTGAGTGTAGAAGGAGAGACGGTGGTTGAGTTATGAAGGTCCATCGTTGTGGAGGACTTTGTAGACATGCGTGAGGAGGTTGAAGGCATTTATTTTGTTGATAGGTAGCCAGTGAAGGTCACTCAGGTGGCCGGTGATGTGGCTGCAGCGTGGGTTGTTCAGGATGAGTCTGGAGGAGGCGTTCTGGATGTTCTGCAGTTTCTTTAGGAGTTTCTGGGTGGCGCCGGCGTAGAGTGTGTTGCCGTAGTCGAATCTGCTGCTGATGAGCGCATGGGTGACCGCTTTTCTGGACTCGGTGGGGATCCATTTGAAGATCTTACGAAGCAGGCGGAGCTCTTGGAAGCAGGAGGACGAAACGGCATTGATTTGGTGGTTCATTGATAGCGAGGAGTCCAGGATGATGCCGAGGTTTCGAGCGTGGTCCTTGGGTGTGGGGGAGTTCTGAGCGCAGCGTGCCACAAGGAGTCGTCCCAGGTGGAGGGGGTGGACCCCAGGATGAGGACTTCGGTCTTGTCTGAGTTAAGCTTGAAGCAGCTGTCCTTCATCCAGGTGGCGACTGCCTTCATCCCATTAAGGAAGTTGCTCTTGGCAGCTGTGGGTTCGTCTGTGAGGGAAAGAATCAGCTGGGTGTCGGCAGCGTAGAAGACAATGTTGAGTCTGTGGCTTCTGACGATGGCTGCAAGAGGGGCAATGTAGATGTTGAAGAGGGTGGGGCTCAGGGAGGATCCTTGAGGCACCACACAGCTGATCTCTGTGGACTCTGAGTTGAACGGTGGAAGTCTGACTCTCTGTGTTTGGCCAGTGAGGAAGGAGCAGATCCATTCTAGGGCTTTGTCACAGATGCCTGCGACGTGGAGTCCTGCGCAGAGGGTGTGGTGGGAGATGGTGTCAAAGGCGGCTGAGAAGTCCAGGAGGATGAGGGCAGCAGTCTCTCCTCGGTCGAGGAGGGTGGTGCGGATGTCATCTGTGTCGACGAGGAGAGCGCTCTCTGTGCTGTGGTTGCTCCTGAAGCCTGATTCTGAGAGGTCCAGGATGTGGTTCATTTCAATGAACTGTGAGAGTTGGGAATTGATGGCTTTCTCGATGACTTAGGCTAGGAAGGGGAGCAGAGTGATTGTAAGTCCCTACCACTATTATTTTCTATGGGAGGGTGTTGCAATAGCAGTGCTGTTGCTGGACTTACTCCAGCTCTGAGCTGTAGTAGTTTACAACTGTTTTGGGTCCCATTTTGGCTGCAGAAGCTTTAGAAGTGCAGTTTGTGAATAGCAATGGACTTACTCATTTGTGGTGGGTGGATGTCCCTCCCTAAACCTCTATCTACCTCTCCCTAAACCCCTCCCATTTAGTAGTATGACCCTTTTTCCAGCTACTTCCCCGGTCCCCCCTACATTTACATGTGTGAGGATCTCCCCATAGAAAATCTAGGAGAGATGGATGTGAAGATTCACAATTGTAAGTTTGTGAATAGCATTTCGTAGTATTATTGTACTACTACTAAATGTACTACAAAATGCATTTTGCGACTAGGCCCCTATGTGTCTGTCAATTTTCATGCAGATCCATCAAAAGGTGCTGAGCGTATCAGTAAATCAAAGCTTTTTAATCACTTTAAATGTGGTCGCCATCCAACACATCTGCGGAGACCTTGCTATCAATCCTAAACTAAATCTGCTGTCAGCCTAATTTAGCGCAGATTTGTAAAGCACTCCCAACCATAGTAGCAAACAAAAGCCTATTGACCACCATTTAACTTGGTACCCACTTGACAATGCGGTATGAAATGCGATATACCAAAATGAAGATAAACATGGTAAGTGTCTGTTAGATTTTGTAGGGAGTCCTTGAACAGCACCAATATTATAAGCAGTTCAATAAATTGTCCTTTCAATGGAAACTGCAAATTAACCAAAGCAATTGCTTATTTAAAATGAAGATTTCAATACAACATTACTTCTTTGGAAATCCTGAGTTGGCCTAATAAGTGATTTTTGCATCCAAAAATTGCAGGGTTCTGTGCACAAAAAGGACCTTTTATGCACCTCTTAGTATGACCCATACCTCCCTAGACTTAATAACACTCATCTAGCCTCACCCTAGCCCCAGAGAATACCATTGCAAAAGTGTGATTACAGTCTGAAATCATGATGTCAAGGTGGTGGAATCAAATTGAAGACCTTCACTAGATCAATAGTCAATCACACGACTTCAAAATTCAAATTTAGTTAACAGAAATAGCAAGTTAATTTCAAAATAGCAATTCAAATATATCAATATCACAATAGTTTTGACCTTACGTGGCTCATACGGCCAGTTTTTCTAAGGGTTTGCGCGGGTGCTTGTGCAACGCTAAGTGTCACAAAGCATTGCAAGGCACCACAAATAGCAATGACGGATCAACTTTCATGTGCAAATGCTACTTTGTGCTGAAATTTGGCCCTCATACTGCACCTAAACCCCTTTGAGCCGTTCCCCCACTAATGAATGTAAAGGAGGTGTGCCTCGGGTGGACCACCAGAAAAACCTTTGGTTTTGGTGCAAAGCCGGATTCCTCTGCTGCCATTACCTCTAGTACCATTAGCTCAACAGTCTTGCCTCGTCCTCCTGAACTATCTCAGTCTATATTAATCTTACTATTACTTTCTCCACGGTATGACCTGTACCTTGTGAATTATACCCTATTCCTACCCAATGATATTATTTGTTTTTTGTATTAATTGAGTATTAATTGTTCTACTTTTTGATTCTTTTGAAATAAAATAATAAAATAATGTACCCTTACCTAAACCTATTGCTAAAACTTATTCTGATCCTAACCTATGCAGAATACTTAATGAGAGTATTTTAATGTAATTTAATGTATTTAAATGAAATACATATCACATAATGTTCTTGTCACTTACCATTTCTCGTCTAATAAACACAATATTTTTTATGAAGTAAATTAATTTGAATCAAATTAAAATAACTAAGTGCCCTTACAGTGTAAACTGTCTACAGGCAGACATGAAAACAAAATCTGTCAAAAATGAAGCAGGAATAGAGCTGTTCATTAGTCCTAGGTGTAAGGCTTACGTAAGGCTTACACCTAGGACTAATGAACAGCTCTATTCCTGATTCATTTTTAACAGACTGTGGGGCATATTTATAAGCCCCTTGCGCCTCCTTGCACCGCAATTGCGTCACTTTTTTTGACGCAACAGCGACGCAAACAATGCAGCCTATTTACAACGTGACGCATCTAGGGAGATGGGTCACGTTGTAAAGCCCTGCGTCACATTATACCTGCGTCAGGTATAATGTATGCAGGGTGGCCGTTCCCATGCAGGAAGGCCTCATAAAAGTGATGCAGTGAAATCTACAAGATTTCACTGCGCCACTTTTAGGACATCACTGCGTCAAAACCTTACGCCTGCTTTCAGCAGGTGTAAGGAGTGACGCAGTACAGTAAGTATAGGCCTCAAAATACATTGCTGGAGTTGCGTCGTGCTTACGACACAACTCCAGCAATGCGTGACTTTTGGGCCAACAGATGCGTCAGAATTTCTGACGCATCTGTTTAATAATTGCGCTATGGAGCACTGTATTGTAAATACAGCGCATCCATGGTGGCGCAAGTACATTTGATGCTGGCGCAAGGAAACTGACGCATCTATGCAGATGCGTCAGTTCCTTGTAAGTCTGCCGCTGTGTTTTTATGTCTGCCTGTAGACAGTTTCAGTTGTATGACTTAGCACATAAAAAATATAATAAAGAAAGCTATTTTATAAAGGGTCTTTTAGTCAACTCTTTTTAGTCATAGCAAGTCAACATTTGATTAGTCAATAGTTGTGTACCTTGTCTCTTGGGGAAAGTGGACTTTTTTGTAAGCCTTTCTTTTGGGAACGTTTGGATCAGTCCCATTTACCAAATACTTGATTTAAATGTCATTTAAAATTTGCTTCAGCTCAACTGGACAGCATACATTGAGGGGTCGAAGGGCCAGTCCCCTTCACGCATTCTTTTCTCTCTCAGGCTGGGAGTATGCACTTCGGCATCCTCCCTCCTTCCACTGCTACACTGCTTTTGCAGTGGTATCGCGTAGTGCAGTGGCGGCTCGCAGAGGGAGTGCTGCGGGGCGGTGGGGCGGGGGAGGAGCAGGGGCAGGGTGGGGGGGGTAGTGGACTCAGACATATGACGGAACAGACTAAAGGAAGTAAATAAATAAATAAAACTATTTACCTTGCGCGCGCCACATCGCCAAATCGGCGATGCAGCGTGCGCAAGGTAAATAGTTTTATTTATTTATTTACTTCCTTTAGTCCGTTCCGTCGTATGTCCGAGTCCACTAACCCCCCACCCTGCCCCTCCCCCGCCCCACCCCGCCCCACCGCCCAGCAGCACTCTCTCTGCGAGCAGCCACTGGCGTAGTGCCAGGTGCTCCTGACAGCACAGCTGAAGCTCTGGCTGCCACTGACGGATTGACAATCTCTGGGACAGGGGCATGCATGCTTGCAAGTTGTAGTATAAAACGGAGACATCCGCTGCCCTTCTCTTGATCCCCATTTCCTCCCGCCCACAATGCCCTTGTTTTTCCATTAGACTGCTAACATCCACAACGCAGCCTCTGAAACAGGCAACAATGAAACAGTGCACTTGCTAGGATCCGCCACATCGGTGAGCATATAACAAGTGTGTATGGGGCGAAGATTGGGAGTGTCTGTACATTCTGCCTGGCCATGAGACACGGTGGCCTTTATTACAAAGTTAGGTGAAATAGGGTGAGGGACCCACCACATGCAGTAAATATTATTACACTGAGGTGAGATTTTTACTGCATGTGTTACATACCTCCTATTCCGAGCACGTAACTTGCAAACGCGGCATTACGTGCACCTTTAACACAGCCGATTCCATGTTTTCTTTATGATTCTTTTTCTAAGTTAAATTTCAGTAGATTCGACGTGCCGGAATCCATCAGAGGAAATTGGGAGGGCGTGATAATTATAAGGCAACTCATAATTCTGGTTGCTGTACAAATAAAGTGTTTGAACAGGGATTGGAATTCATCCCTGTACTTGTAATGGCGGCCTATATATTTTTCCTGGTCTGCATGTGTACGTCTAGGGATCAAGTGGTGTATTCACTCATTCTGGGTCATGGCAGTGGCATTTGAGTGAGATTAAAATTAAAAAGCGCAATCTTGGGTGTCTACAATGCTGTATATGTACATGAAGTAATACAGAAGGCCAAAATGAACTTTGCAGTCTAGCAATAACACTGAAAGTAGGTGTGCGGCAGGTGCACAGCACCCCCAGATGAACTTGCGTGTATGGGGATGTATGACGGAACATCGTGTGCATTTCCCACGGATGCCTTTACTCCGCAGTCAATACACTGACTGCGGAGTTACCATGCGTTCCTCTACCACACAAGTTATTACAACTAACTTGCCTTAGGGGGGGCGCTGGACTTTGGAAGAGTATTAATTACTATCCCAACTCCAGTCAGTCAGTGTATCAGTAGGGAGCGTGTTGGACTAAAAAAAAAACACCAGTCCAACAACGTTCCGCCTAAAGGAAGTGGTTGGAACCACTTGCGTGGCGAAGGAATGAGTGGTAACAACGCAGTCAGGGTAGTGACTACATTGTAATGGCAGGTCGTGGTTCAGCCTGCAGGGTAAAGGATGTTTCCCATTTTAAAGGGAATAGGACAAAGACCCTTGAAGCTGTTTTTATTGAAGCCAGTGGTCTGTTTTGAAAGAAGGTGAAAGGCTGTGTGTAATAAATAAGCAAGGGACACTGCTTCTTACAAACTACAACACATTGTTTCTTGTATTGACATATACATTTGGATGTGTCTGCCGGCAAAGTGAGAGCATTAAAACCTTTCTTAACCCACTAGAGTCCAAAAGCATCTTCTCACAGCATTTCAAAACTTTACAAATATTTCAAAATGAAGTTCAAACCAGGCCCTTTGCCTCGTAATGCCGTACCGTGACGGGAAATAATTTTACATCGGCAGAGGGATTATTTCACATTAAATATGGTTACTTAAAGCTTGTGAAAATAAAAATACTTTCAAAAAGATACATCCAACATTACAGAATTTCATACTTAATAAGCATAATAATGTCCAAACTTCGAACTAGACAAAGTGCTATTAGTGCAGTGCATTTCAGCCCTTTAAAATGCCAGAACTTCTTATTCTAATTTATAGAATTTAAGATCTCAAATTCCTTTATTAGACATTTAATATTACTTCTAATCCCCCGAATAGTAATCGATCTGGAAAAACAAAATACAAAATCACTCTTCTATTTAAAGTGCAGTGCATATTCAATAAAATACATTACAATGTTTTTGGTTATTCAACCGTTATCATATTTTACCCAGTCTATCTTTAATCAGTTATTGACTTACTACTTTATCCATAATGATGACTAAGAATCTTTTTGTAGTGCCTACCCTTTTTGCATAAGCCTCCTCAAAAGTTTTAGTGCAAATCATTTTATTATACCAATTTAAACAGTCTAGGACTTTAGTTGACCTCCAATTCTGTAGAATCAGGGACCGTGCCATGAGAGATGATATTGCTATAAACGCTTCTTCTCCTTTCAAGATTGGGGAGTTTTGTCTCTGTCTTTCTATCCCAGAAAGGGCAATTACCGTTCCTGGTTGTATTTGCCTCTGTAGGCCGTCACTTAGGGCGGAAAAAACGTTCTCCCAAAACTGGACCAAAGCTGGGCAAGTAAAAAATATGACGCCAGCCCCCTTGGTCCAATTGCTGGCATCGGAAGCATGTATCCTCTATTCCTGGAAACATTGTATGTAGCGCTCTAGGAGAATAGTAGGCCATCCAGCGTGATAAAAATGGCATTCTTTTAAAATTAGCTACACTTAATGCCTTTTTTGCCATTATGCGAAATTGCCTGCCACTCTGATTCTGTGAAAGTGCACTGTGTTTCTTGAGTAATTTTATCTAAAAAACTTGATACTATAGTGCACTCCCTTTGGCTCCGTATAAGCCTATACCAATTTCCCAACCCCCTTAACTTAGTTCTAAAAAGGGCAGCAAAAACGGAAACTGTGGCATGACTAGATGAGGGGCAATCATTTTTTATCAGTTGAATAATTTGAAGACACCCCAAAAAAAAGAGCTTACATTGCACTCCACACCTAACCTGAATCTCCTGCCAATTTAAAAACCTGCCCCCTACTATGAAATGGTCAAGTTCCTTAAAACCCTTACTTTCCCAGAACTTTATCTGACTATTCTGAATGTACAGGCCCAGACTATTGCATTCTGAAAGCTTCAAATATTCATGTATAACGGTATAGGTCTCCATAGAACAGAATGACCGAAGTCTGAGCCCATACTCCTGTAGTGTCTTATATCTAGTTTTCTTCGGGAGCTTCACCGTTTTCATAAAAGACGGAATCTGAGATCCTGCTTCCTGCACCATTTTTTCTAAAAAAAAACTATCCAGAGTACCCTTGTGATCTATCAAAGGAGCCATTATATCCAAAAAAAGAAGCTTCATAATAAATACGAGCTTGGGGGAGTGCCAGCCCCCCTTGGCTGGTGTCTAATTGATGCACTGAAAGTTTTACCCTTGAAGCCTTCTTACTCCAAACAAATTGGCGGAAGATTACCTCTAATTCTTTAAAATATGACATGTTGATTTTGATGGAAACATTTGTAAAAAAAAATCAGTAATGGTAAAATCAACATTTTTATAAGAGCCATTCGACCAATTAAAGTAAGCGGGAGGAGGGTCCATCTATCTCATAGATTTCTAATCTTGGCAAGCATTAACCCATAATTCAATTTTAAAAGATCCTCATAACGATTGGTAACATAAATCCCCAAATAACGAATTGGGTCAGGGGAACATGCTTACCTTTGAGGATTGCACGGCAAAATTGGGAACCCAGAATTAAATAACAAAATTTCAGTTTTTTCATGATTGATTTTATAGCCCCCAATTGATTCAAACTGGGCAAACTCCGCCAATGTTATTTCAATATTCTGCTCTTCAGGTCTAAGATAGAGAATAATATCGTCAGCAAACAGGTTTCATTTAGGCATCCCCTCTATTGGTGCTTTTATCTCATGGTTATTCCTAATCCTAATCGCAAGTGGTTCTATAAAAATAGTAAACAGCACAGGAGAAAGGGGGCAGCCCTGACAGGTGCCTCGATTTATGTCAACCGTTCCTACTGGGTGCGAATTTATAAAAGCCTGGGCCCCTTGATATAGCTCCATAACATATCCGTTATCAGAATTGGGAACCCCATTCTTCTAAGAATATAAAAAAGAGCATCCCAATTTACAAGATCAAATGCTTTTTCCGCATCGACCGTCATGATTGATGCATGGGTTTGGTTGGTATTAAACAAATCAAGTGCTTGGACTAGAAACCCGGTGTTAGATGACATTAATCTGCCTGCCACAAACCCTGTCTGATTCTTGTGGATCATCTTCTGTGCTATTGGAGAGAACCGATTAGCCAAACTTTTCATCAACATTTTATAATCAACATTCAACAGGCTAATCAGCCTGTATGCATTGATGTTTTGGGGATTTTTACTCTTCTTAACGAAACTGACTATAATGGATTCTTTAAAAATAGATGGAACCTCACCTCCCGCTTTTATGGAGTTAGAAGCTCAACCATGAATGGTATTAGTTCATCAGAGAATATTTTATAAAACTCAGTGGGAAGGCCATCGTTACCACAGGCCTTTCAGACGGACATTGAAGTAAGGACACGTTCAATTTCTACAGCTGCAATTTCAGCTGATATTTCCTCTGCCTGGATATTTGTTAATTGAGGGAGCTTGATGTCATAAAAGTATTGGCAAATTGCCTCATTTGATGCCATATATTTTGTTGCATAAAGCTCATGATGATCTCAAACAAATTTGCAATCTTTTCCTTATCAGCAACCAAAACCCTGGTTCCTGGTTCCTCCAGTTCTGATATAACTACAGCCTCCTGTTTAACTCTACTTGACCAAGCCAGTAGTTTCCCCATCATCTGACTTTCCTCGCAAACACGCTGCTGGAACGTCTGTGAACTACTTATCTCTTCAAGGATGAAAAATTCCCTTAACTTCTGCTTAGCTTTGGTTAAGTGCTGCTCGCCTACAGAATGTTGCTCTGGACTACTAATTCTCAGCATTAAAGCTAAATCAACTGTCTGTTGTAAATCTGCTATGAACACCCTTCTAGTTTTAGACTGTGCGGACGCAAAGGCCATCATCTGCCCCCATATTGTGGCCTTAAAGGCTCCCCAAACTGAAAAGGGTGGTGCTGTACCCTTATTCTCTTGAAAGAATACTTTTATCCATTTTTTCGTATCCTCCACCCATTGGGGATTCGAGAGGAGGAGGCGGTCCATCTGCCACAGGGATTTCCCCCTCCTCCTCACCTCTATTTCGATTTCCATTTTAACTAATGAGTGATCTGAGAATGACTTAGCCCCAATTGCTACATTTAAACAATTAATATACCGAGAGATAAGAAAAACTATTTTACAGGGGGTCGTGTCATTTACTCTTGTTGAATGTACGCCAAGTATGTGGAATTTTCATGGTCCTAAACAACATCTCTGCAGTGTTCATAGGACAATGAGATAACTGGTCCTTGCAAAAGTATTAAATATTCACAAAGTTACAAGTTTGTGCACATTCTCTTTACCTTTCTACGCTCATCTGCACTTCTACATACACCTCTAAATTAAACAGCATTAACTGATATGGTAAGTGTGGGAACATGCAGCGAAATTCCCCAAATGCGTACTCAAGGAGAAAATACATACATTTTTTACGTTTTGCTAATTTTCTCACCTGATTTGTGGTTATGAAAATAGAAATTTTAAAACGTATTCTTTTTGTTCTGATGTAAACTATTTTTCCATTAAAAGCCTTTTCTTCACAGATGTGGAATTTGGGTGCACTATCTCATTCTTCCTACACCCACCTTACACCTTGCTAATAGCAGTGTAAATGAAAAAGTGCCAGGAAGTGTGTGAAAGCGTACACAATGCTACCATATTTCATGAATGCGTAGGGTAACAGAAGCCTTGCAACAAAACAAATTCCACAATGTGGACAATGCACAGGCTCATGGTTAGGTATGCCAGCAACGTAACTAAAACTGTGACTATGAATGGAGTTTGAATGGAGACTGTCTGAGGCCTTTGGGAACCAGGCATAGAGAAAGGCAGAGTACTGAAGTAGAGAGATGTAAATAAGGACCTTATGCTTACCAAGCTTGTGAAACTTTTAGAAGCTACTAAAATAAAATGTTAGGAACTCACTTCGAGTATCTGAAAAGGGAATTGATATTTTCCTCTGCATGAAATGTCATGGGGTGTGTGCAGCAGGCACACAAACCCACCGAACTGCCACATCATGAACTGGCAGTCAATTGATTATTATTCGATGTCTTCTTCTAATCCTCTGGAAGCAGGCTGACTGATTGACTGTTTATTTTTACATTCAAACAATGGACGCTTCGTCGCTACACGTTCTTTAGATGGCTTGTGTTGGTATGAGGAAGAGGTTGTGTAGACAGTGCCTACTAAACTCCTCAAGAATTTTGAAGGCAGAGAACACGAATCCACAAATCACCTATAGCTAAAAATATGTGTAGGAAAGTTAGAGAGAGCGGTTTTAAAAAGATACTGTTTAAGAAATAGCCTGATCACACACTAAGTTCCAGGTGGCCTCAAATTCAACTTATCATAAACATTTACATAATAACACAGCCTCAAGAACAAATACCTGATTTAATTCTCTAAGGTGACTGGGTAGACAGAGGGATGACTTTATGAAAAGGTGATGGCCCTCCACATGGCTGTAGACTCAGTCGTTCATTCACATGCACCAACCCTTTGAGCTTGGCAAGGGCTTAGCTTGGAGAGGACTCTGTTCTCCGAGGGCTCTGCCTGAAGGAGGTGTGCGCGTGTGTTTGGTTGTTTCCATCATGTGCCATAGGGCACTCATCTTTGCTCAGTTGTTATTGGCCTTTCTCTGCCAATAAGGTAGCATGAAATATGTTTTGAGTAGATAATTGTGATGTGGGCCTAATTCTGCCACACGATACTCACAGATCGAATTATGTGGGATATTTACCATAAGGTGTGCCCAATGTATATGAGAAACATTGCTTCAAGGCTCAGTATTCTGAAGGAAATTTTCCTCTTTACAGTGCTTTTTTGGTTATTATTTCTTCTTGGGGAAGTGTTTCAGGAGGTATTTTGTTTCTTGGCACTGTATTCCTTAAGCTTTTCTAAATAATGGCACAGAAGGTAGTTACTTCTCTCGGATATTTATTTATGGTGAGCATTACTTCAGCAGTGACTCTATATATCAAACTGAGATAATTCAGCTTTAATACAAATATTTCTGCAGTACATTCATAACCTGAACTGGGCACATCATGGTGGTGAGAGGTCGATAAATGCTTTTTTTGAGCTCCAGGGGGCTACACCATGTAGACATTGCTGCTGGCAAGTGTGAACTATTAGATGAATTGACAAGGCCCTGCCAAACTATCACAGTCTGCAAAGTACAATTAAGATCTGGTCAAGATCTAAAATTAAAATTAATACTCGGAGGCTGTCTTCTAGGGGTTGCTTCTTGTCACGTATAAGTATGCAAACTGCATTTTAATGGAAAATGTGCTCGTATAAATGACCAGACACAATCATACCACCACATAGTCATGTCAAATTTCACATGTTTGCATGTTTTTGGGAGACATCTGCACTGTTCACTTGAAGGGGCTTTGCTCATAGCGTCCACTACCATGTTTGTTAACACAGGTTTAGTTTTCAAACCCCACGTGAGTGACTGCCACAGGTCAGCACAGCACACCGACTTTAAAAATTGTTCCAGCAACACCGTATCTGAGTGAATTTTCTCAGTCAGGTTATCTTGCTTTTTGACTCTATATTTAGCAGGAGAGAAAGTGACTGACAAGGAGGAAATAATGCAAGAAAATAAAAGGGCGGTAACCAGCGGTAGTTACTGTTTACGGGCAGTCCACCCCCCACCCCCACCCCCACACACCAGTTTCAACCAGGCATTCTTTGTGCAAGTCTTGATAGACCAGTACTCATTGCCAGCGGCAAACCCTTCGGGTTGTTTTCTGGTAAAGATAGTGAGGCGCCTGCCGAGAACTTTAAAGGTCACATTTTTGGGATGGGGCTGGGGGAGAATAAAGAATGACATCCATAACAAAGGAAAACCCCATCTTAAGGTGTTACATACAGGGTAATTGAGAGACAACATGAGCTGCCTTCTTCATAGGACTGCCATAGTGGAAATGCAAAGTCCCTAATTCCCACAAATAAAACCACCTCTAAAGATTGCACCATGTTGATGTGATGTATTCACTGAGGTCAAAGAACTGTACAACGCAGCATGGCCAAACACAACACGACCCAACACAACACGACCCAACGCAACACAACACCCTACCATGCTCTTTGCATCACTTGTGAGTATGCAGAGAGCAGGTAATAGAATCGAATCCAAACCCAGTTGCCCATTTTCTCGTGCTGCTTCTGTAACTGAGAATAGAGAAAACAGGGGTGTCGCTATCAATAGTGCGGCAGGTGCGACAGACCTGGAAACCAGGTGTGCGGAGGCCCTCTGCACCCCACTGTTGGCTTCCTTATCCTATCCAACCAGTGTGGGTGGCATTTTCTGTGTTTGCATTAAGTGCTATAGCGCCCTTACTACGCTCAAAAGGGTCCAAAAGATACGGGCTCCTAATGAATTGTTTGTAATACCCAATGCATGGAGCAGACTGCCTTCACACTATTTTTAATTGTGATTCCATAAGGAATAAGCGTTTGCAATACCAATCATTTTGGTTTTTGCGACCTGAAGAGCATGATAGTTGTAAGTTTGAAAACACACACAGAAAAGATAGGACAAAAGAGGTAGTACAGTTGATGCTTAGTTTCCTGCAGAGAGGGAACCTTGTACTCCTACTGCACATCTCATAACTTTTCTGTGAATGTGTGGAAAACTGTGCTGCTGACACGTCTTCTGTAGCTGCTCCCTCTTTGAGGAAATGGTGCACTGCTGGCCTCTCTCAGGATGAGTCGTAATACATTTCTCCTAAAAAAAATTCTGGTCTTTCTGGTCCTGGTTTTCCTAATCTTCATTGTCCTCATGGTCTTGGACTTGCTTCGCATATTGGAACTTGATCATGGTGTTCCTAGTTCTCATTGAGACCCTCTTGCTCATGGTCCTCCCCCTTCTCTGGGTCCTTCTCCTCCTGTTTCTCCTTTTTTCTTCTTTTTCTTGTTCTCCTGATCATCTTCATTTTGATCAACCTGGTCTCAATCCTACCGGTGGTCTTGGTCTTACCTGTGTCTCTCCTGACCCTTCACATTTTCACCCTCCCCCTGGTTTCCCTCGGCCTATTCCCGTTCATCCTAGTTTTCTCGATTTGTATTATGCATAGTGCCCTGAGGGCATAATGGGTATTTATGCCTGCTTTTTACACACAGAGAACATTTTGGTATTACAGAAGGAATCACATACGCTTTCTTGCACACCTTTTTAATATGGCTTGAACTAGCGCAACCTGTACACCGACACAATTCCAAGGGGGCATGCACTCATTTGCATGTGGGTGCATGTGGGTACACTCTCAGGCCCATAAGAGAACCAATTACCTTTGCTCCCACACCATATTACAAACACAGGTGCAAGGGCAAAGGAGCTGTCAAGAAGTGCACTCATTGTGTAACATATATGACGTCGTGCAAAATCAGTTCACGCTCAAAGGGTGGCCCTTGGAAGGGTGAACAGAGGTTCCAGGAATTCCCCAGGCAATCGCTTCACACGGGTACAATCAGTCACTGTATCCGCCTGCAGGAGATCTATGCTCCAAATATGAAATTGAGGCTGGGTCACCACCTGCAGTGAAAGGCAGACCGGTGCTTCAGACAGCTGATCCACCTATCACTAATGTGCAGTTCACAGTAAGAGTACAACTTTGTGCCTGCACTGTGAACAGACCATTTGCTGTTATAGAGCACACTGTCCCAGTCTGCGCCCAGTGAAGTGAGCAAACAGTGGACCACATGGGCGCAGTGTAGGACAGGGCGCCCTCTGTAATAAGGCCCTTGATGGTCCTGTCTCAATTTTCCTGGTTGTCCTAGCTCTGGTTCTCCTCCTCCTTGTTTTTGTTCTTCTCCTAATCCTCTTCCTTCTCCTGTCCCTTGTCGTGTGGTCCTATTGTCCTGAATCTCCTTGTAGTCCTGGTACAGGTCCACCTGGTAGTTCTAGTCCTAATGTTCCTAGTTTTTCTAATGGTCGTGGCCCTCTTGCTGGTCATTTTTCTCCTCCTGGTCATTCTCCACCTCTGCTTATCCCCCTAATCTTCTTTCCCTTGGTCCTCATGGTAGCCTGGTCCCTCAGGGAGTTCTAGCCATACAGAACATCTGAGCACAGACTATAAATGAAGAGGCAGCCCATTTTCAGTGTCTTTAAGCTGCTACATCCCTAAGTGGGTAGATTGGGATGACTAGAACGGTTGATAGTAGGCCATGTCGATGCGAACATGAGCTGTGATGAAATATCTGCTTTATTTAAAAGTTGTGTGGCAACAAATGATGGACAGAATGCTGAATGAATCAAACATTCACCCCCAGTCAAGAGATCTGGGTTAAATCCATTGTTCCTTTGCTCACTACGCCATTTTGGACCCAGCCATATGAAAATCAGTCTTGACCCTGCTCCTCATGGGAAAAGTCCAGCCTGAACTGCCATGCGGGGTCGTCCCTGGCCCGGAACAAGCATCCTGGGACTGGTTTAGGGGTAACAGCCCTCATCAGCCAGGCTAGCTTGAATCCAATGGCACAGCGAGCAAGGGACCCACGTCTGGGCATGCCCATCCCACTTAGGGCAAAAAGTGCTGCAGCAACAAATGATGGACGGAAAGCTGAATGAATCAAACATTCACCCCAGTCAAGAGATCTGGGTTAAACCCATCGTTCTTGTGCTCACTATGCCACCCCAGTTTGGACCCAGCCATATGCAAATCAGTCTTGACCCTGCTCCTCATGGGAACAATCCAGCCCGAACTGCCAAACCGGGTCCATCCTGGACCAGAAAGAAGCATCCTGTGACCGGTTTTGGGGTAACACCCTTCATCAGCCAGGCTAGCTTGAATGTACATACCTAAATTAAGAAAATGAAATCGTGAGTTCACACCACGTCTTAAATTTCAGATACAATTACACATTTCCAATTTGACCTACTAAATCTAGGTTGGCTTCAAAAAGATAACTATAGCATAAAAGGTGTCTCAGTGTGGACAGACGTGCAACTCCCCATAGTATCTCTTAAAACGAAGGGACATAAGTGTGAGAACAGGACGAAACACATTTGGTGATATTTTTTGAAGTATTTTACCTTGACAGCTATTTCAGATTAGTAATATTGAATTGTGCCATTAAAACCACAATGAGAAAGAAACCCTGGGAATTTTTCAGAAAATGAATGCCAAATGATTTTTTGAAAGAAAAGCACTTTTGGGCAATAAAGTATTCGCCCTAAAGGTACATTTGGGAAAATGTATGGCAAATTCTCAGTTTTTAGGGACATTTTAATAACAACCATTGATAATAGGTGAATGAGTTTTAACAGCTCTTCTAGACCCGTTGGCATGGTTTTGAGTATACAGACATGGTGCAGACATGGTGCAAACAAATATATGGCCCCACTGTTAGTCAGCACTGTGCTGACTGCTCCTGGTTCCTGGCTGAGTTACCTCAATGGAACAGTTAGCAGGACAGAAGGACAAGGTAGACCTAGGTTGTTGGGGGAGCTTAAATACAGCCAAGCTCAGTAAACAGAGTTCCACATTCACAGCTGCCAAGTTTCTCAGGTCCATGTGTAATGTGCAACTCCAGGCCAGGTTTTGTTCTCTTTGAATTTTGGGACTTGTAGTACTGTTTCATATTGGACTAAACATAATTATAAATTCCAAAATACAAAGAAAAAACCTGGACTGGAGCAGCACATTACACTTGGCAGGGCTTGACAGGGCTGCACTTCCACTAGTCACAAGGAGCCAGAACTAGCCAGGTAGCCACCCACTCATAGTTCAAGAGTCCTGGGCCTAGTGCTTAATTTGTGCTGGTGTGTGGAGGTGGCATGCACCAGCAGTCACTTTTGGGGACCAAGACTACATTTTCATCATCAGACACTGACCTAGAACAAAAGAGAGGAAGGGATTATGGAAGGTCAAAGAGAAAGATAGGGAAACAGTAACTAAGGAGTTTAGCAGGAATGAAACTTGGGGGTGGGCGTAACTGTCATAATTGCCTGTAGTCTAATTACGTGCAATTACCACAAAATTACTCATAATTACTTTAATTATGCAAGGAGTGTAATCCAGCATTAAGCACAATTTTCTTAGCTAAAAATGTACCCTTGTGTCCAAAATGGACCAGAGGATGCATTTGGCGCTGAGACATTAACCCTAAATGGAACAGGACATAAACAGCAGCAGCTAGCAGCCACTCGTGCTCTCTAAAGTCGTTGTTCCTGTTCTCCTGTGGTAGGACTTTTGCCCCAAATTACTCTTAATTACTCCAGCAGGCGTAATTGTATAATTATGGTAATTTTGCATCACAAGAGTGACGCAGAATTACCAAAATTATTCCAATTACTCTGGCGGAATTAAAGTTTTTCACAGGACTAATGAAAATGAATCTGCAACAGTATGAAACGAAAACAGGAAGTGAGGGTAGCAGTCGAAGAAGAAGGAGGCATGAGGTGGATTCAAATCTACGCAGACTTGGCATTCGGCAGGCCTGGCATTCGGTAATGCTGTGATGATCTCCTATTAAACACCTTTGGCCCCTGCACTAATATTTTCACAAAGTAAGCCCTGGTTGGACCCCAAACCAGTGACAGGGTATGACAGTGATGGTGCAGATCCTCACTCTGTACTGGTCTCTTTCTATTTAGGAGGCTGCCTCCAACGTGCCTTCAAATTGACTGGGCAGGCAGTCCAGTTTAATTGATGATGAAGGCTCAAACAACAAGGAAAAGAATAGCTATTTTCCTACTTCAAATGCATCCTGTGCAGTCTGATTGAAGGCCTCTTTTCCTTACTTTGACACCAGAAAGCCTATGGTATCACGCAATGATGGAAACCAAAATGGTGCATTCTGGGGACAATTGGCTGTAGCAGGATTCTGGCTATTGTGGGCAGGGTTGACTTGTGATTTTCTTTGGAAGCTGATACACTGCCTTGTTGTCCCAAGAATAAAGATTAGGCAGTATTACTGATGAACAGCATTTGCCAACATTATGGTTTCTGGATGCTAAGGGCAGACAAAAGAAAAATGTTGTTAGGTTGGGAATATAGAATTGTTGGCTCGTGGACCCATGATCCAAGTTTCCATGGTTTTTCAGTCAATCTCACAGGCCTAGTCCTCATATCCTCACATTAGTGTGATCCAGCGCGAACCCAATAAATTGATCAGGGATAAATATTCAATAACATCATACTTTGGCCCATACACATTCACCCAAATCCCTGATGTGCTGGTGTCAAGTTTGTTAATTTTACTTCAATTTACTCTTGTTATTCAGGCTCAATATTTTAACATCCTGTACTTTGCGTATTAAACAAATGATGATCGACTTTTCATCTACTTGGTCGATGAACCAACTAGTTGAAGAGTTGATAGCAATGGTAATTTCTTCAAATTAAATAATTAATTTTAGAAACTGGCTAAATAACCACAAGCTCTTGGTGAGATTTAATAATTTTATCTAGTAATAATAAATGCTCATAGCGATTACGTTCAAAATTTCAAATACTGAAAATCTCATGAGAGAGTGCAACAATCTATTCATAGAAACAAACGGAACTATTATTTCAAATATACGTTGCAAAGAGTGGATAGATGAAGAGACATTAGATACAAGTAAAATCTATCACTTTGAACCAAACGATTCAGAGGGGATAGATGAAGAGACAAAAGTTTCAGAAACAAGAATACGACTGCAAAAATAATTTCTGCAATGCTAAGTTAGATCAGATACAAACCCAAGGGATCTGTAAGGGAAAACCACCACCCAGGCCTAGGCAGTAGTGGCAGACCCCTGAACCAAGAGTCAGGGATCAAAGACTCAAGAACCAGGACAGGGACAGGACAGGAACAGCTAGGCCTCTCAGCAAACCGACGAACAGCGACGCAGCCCTCTCTCAGACACCTTCAGCCTAAGCGTCCATCAACAGCTCTAACCACACCCCTAAAGTACCTATTCTTATACCCTAAAAGTACATGTCCGTCCCACAATAGTTGCTAAAGTCACATTTTCTAGCTAAGGGATTGGTTGGGTTCTAGGGGTGGGATGTCACCCCATTATGAAATCATCTACTTTTGACTACACCATTGTTCTAAACAATTTTTTATACAGTCATCAATACTTCTTCTCTCTCATGAGTACACATTCAACAATTTATTGTACATTTTAATAAAATTAACAACTACAGATTCCGTTCCCACGATGACACTGGCTTTGGCTGGCTTTCAATGTTCTGTCCTTCACCAGGTCAGGCTTTTTCAGCTTTGCACAGCAGTTTCAGTCACGAGGTCACATGGTTTCTGCTCGCTCCTAATTCCATCCGCCCTCGGTTAAGCTAACTTAAAAAGATGGAGGACTCGTCCATTACTAAAAGAACGGAAAACAGACATTTATTAATTATGTTACAATGCAATTTTCACTGTTTACCACCCACTTTAACTCTACCTCATATTAACGGTTAGCCTAGCATAGCACAAGCAGGAAAGCTGCATTATTTATTAGTTTAAAGCAACACACACCATTCTTTTTACTAATTACACATGCGGCCTTGCCATGTAAACCTTATTAATTTGTTCTAAACACAAGATTATTACATTTCCGGTTATTTACGTATTATTCATGGTTAGTTCATGCATATTACAAAGCAAATTTCCCTCGTGTAGTGTAAATGTGCACATTAGTTGTTCTGGTACTACTTACTGTTAGTACGTATTATAGGGGTGTTCAATTGAGCAGGTTTATTTTCGCGAAATCCTGCTCCATCAAGTGCATCTGTGTCCTTATGTCTCAGTGTCAATGACCTTGTAGAACTTTCAGTGCCCTTCTCAGTGATACTGTGTGCCTGTATCCCCAGGTCCCAGTGCCAGGGACGCAGTGTGTCTCTGAATGTCTGTGCTAGTCACAACGTTCTTGTCAGTGTTTCCACATCATTGTCTAAATGTCAGTGTTCCTGTAACATTGCCAGTGTCTCCATGTCTCTCTTTGCCAGTTTGCATCCCCTTGTCAGTGCCCCGGTGGCACTATGCTCATCTTAATGTCTGTGTCATTGACCCAGTGTCACTATTCCAATGGCAGTGTCCCATGCAACCGTAAGTTTCCCATTGTCAGTGACTTACAGTATCTGGGGCTATGTGTCAGTGGCAGCAATGGTCTTCTCATTGTACATGCTAGTGTTCCAATGTCAAGATCGATAACCTTGTGTTCCTGTGTCAATGGATCCACATCACTGCTCTTGTGGCTTCGCCCTAGTATCAATATATTTGTGTCAGTGTCCCCTCCATCAGTATTCAGGTGCAAATGTTGGTTCCTTAATGTGTATCCCCCCTGGTGGTTCCCCTGTGTCAGTTTTGGTGTTCTAGTATCAGCCACCCAGTGTCAGTGCCTCCATGATGGTGCCTGGTGTTGTGTCACTTTCTATCCATTGTGGCATCCTGCATCAGTGTTCCTGTGCTGATGCTCTTGTGTCAATGTCTCAGAATTAGTATTTGTGGACCTGTCTGTCTTCCTGCCTGTCACCATGGCAGTATAGGGCACACATGGCAGGGCCCTCAGTTTCTTTCTCCCTATTAATGTTCCAGTATCAAAGCCAGTGCCCCTGTTTCACTATCTACCCACTGTCAGTGCCCTGATGTCAGCATCCCAGCATCAATCTCCCCATGTCAGTTCTTTTTAGTCATTCTCCATGTGCAAGTGGCAGAATTCCTACTTAAGTGTCTGTGACAGTCACCTCAAGTCCCAGTGTCTGTGTTCCCAGGCAGTGTCATTGTGGCAGTAACGCTTGGAGTGTTGCAGTGCCCAGTAGCCATGTTAGTTTCCAAGTAACTGTATCAAAGCCTATGTTGCTATAAGGTGTCTTTGTATCAGTATCTGAATGTTAGTGACCCATGTCAATACCCCAGTATTGTGCCCCTCCATTCAGTGCCCCTGTATTAGTGTCCTGTGCCATTTCATTGTCCTGTGATTGTGTCTAAGAGTCCTAGTCTCCCATTTTCAATCTCTCAGTGCCATTGACCCTTGCCATAGTCCTGGCATCATAATCTACATTTCAGTTCACTATTTCCAAGTCAATATCCCCATGTATATGTTGGTTCTACTATTTCTGTGCCCCTGTGACTCTGTCCGTGCATCAGTGTTGCTGTGTGATTGCTAGAGCCTGTGTGGTAATCTTGGCGTTTCTATATCAATGCTTGTAACCCATGTCACTGCTCCAGTTTCTTTTCCCCCATGTCAAAATTCTCCAGTCAGTGTTGTTGTCCCTGTGAGTGTGTTCTAGTGTTTGTGTCTCACTTGTAGTATCCCAGTATCAGTGTCTCCATGTCAATGTCTTTTGAGCACCCCGTCAGCATCCACATATCAGTACACTTATATATTGCCCCACCCCAGTCAGTGTCCCTATTTGTGTAACTCTATTGGTATTGTGTCCAAGTGTCAATATCCTTGTGTCCTAGTGTAGCGTGTATCCCTCTGAAGCTAACACATGCCAGCATCCCTTTATCAGTCTTGTGCCCCTTGTCAGTGCTCTAGTGTCACCATTTTAACAACAGTATTGGTGCTCGTGCTTCATTTCCCCTGTGCCAGTGACCTAGCGACAGTGTAGTTTTGCCTGTCATTATTCTAGTGACAGTGGCTGTTTGCCATTGCCCCTCTGTTGGTGTCCCCTTGTTAGTGTCCTAATTCCAAACTACTTTTGCCGCTCCGCCAATGTCCCTAACTCAGTGTCGTTTGCCCCTATGCCAGTGTATGACAATGGTGATGCCCCCGTGAGGGGCAATGTCTCATGGTACCCCAGTGCCAGTTTTATGATGTCAGTGTGAGCCTACACCTCATGTCAGTGTACCTGCCTGACAGACTCATATGATATTAAAGGGATAGCACAGAAGCCTCTCCTTGCACAACACCTGCATAGGGAGGCAGATGGGTTTGTCATAGATCTGATGCTTGACAAGCTTTATCCTATGAAGAATCATTAGACCATTTGAGACCGAGAGGGGCTCTCAGAACTTACCATTTATGGGTCTGACTAGAAGCACCCATATGTGAGTCAGATTCTTCTAATTTATGAATTAAGTCACACCTACTCTCAAAACGATATTTGTCAATGAGGATTTAAAATCATTCTGAGTAGGTGAAGTGGGGCAAACTTGATCAGTTACAAAACATACCATAGTTACACTTCTTCTGTAGTGTGTGTATGCACGTGTGTGTGTATTTACATATATGTATATCGATGGAGAGATAGAAATAGAGAATAAAAGAAAGCAACAAAGATATTGTCATTGTGTTCACTGACTAAGCATCTCTGCGTTTTTTACATGGTTGGGCAAAAATACAGAAGCAACTAGACAGAGAGAAGAGGCTGTACAGCGGCCTTGGCCCTCCGTGGTCTTGATGCAAAGATCTCTTTGTGTTTGCTTTGTTCGCCCTAAGTTGGCAGGGTATGCCCAGACATGGGACCCTTGCTCACTTTGCCACTGGATTCAAGCTAGCCTGGCTGATAAGGGGTGTTACCCTGAAACCGGTCCCAGGATGCTTGTTTGCGGTTAAGGGAAGACCTGGCTTGGCAATTCAGGCTGGACTGTTCCCATGAGGCACAAGGTCAAGACTGATTTGCATATAGCTGGGTCTGAACTGAGGTGGCGAAGTGAGCTATAGAACAACGATGGATTCAACCCAGATCTGTAATTGGGGGTGTGTGTCTGAAACGTTTCAGCGCTCCATCCATCATCTCTTTGTGCCATCATCTCTTTGTGTTTGCTTTGATGCAAAGATAAAACACTGGACATTTTGGGACCCAGATCAGTGTGCCTTTAAATTAGTCCTCCATTAAATGTATTTTATTTAAATGTACATTGCCTGCAAGACTAAAGTGTTTTTATGTTTTATTATCCCAGCAGACTATGGATTCACTCAAAGCACAATCTCAGGTAAGCGAACCATTCCTTTTTTTCCACTTTGCCTTGCAATGAGACGGGCAGTGTGCATTAACAAAAGCAAGCAGGATAATCATTTATAGTCAGGAAATGTATGGATTGGAATTAACATGTCAAAAAAGAAAGCACTGAGTGGTAATCAATTCAGAAAATGGCAGTGTTAATGGAAATTGACAAATATGTCAAGGGCTGCAGAAAGGGCAAAAATATTCAAGGAATGCACAAACAAGTAAAACTGATGCTACAGAGATCTTAAGAAAGTTAAAACATGTTCTGAAATTGCAGAAATTGGTCCATGTTGAAATGGAGTTCCTACAAGAGACCCACAAACGCAAGGCAGGTGAATGCCTGGCAGTAAGCCATTACAGGGGAGGTGAGGAGTAAATAGGCAAGTAAATAGACAAGTACTAGGTTGAGAGGGATGAATAAGTGAAATTGATATTGAGATAAATATACATCATTGAAAGAAGCAGACGTTCCCGGGGCCGGTGGAACAAGGATATTGGAATGATTGTGGTTGGGGAGTTTAATGACAGTTTGTGTCAAGGTGGATTATAGGATCAGACAAGGAAGAATAGGATTCACAAATGATTGGAGAAGTGATTTAAGATGGGAAAACGTTCATGTGGGAAATAAGCCATTATTTCAGAAACACCAGCTTGGATGAAACTCATAACTTATACTGAAATCTCCAGTGAGATTTCATGTTAATTGTTTGATTTCATAAACCTGTCACGCAGTTTTTTTAATGAGTTTAATAGTGTTACCCCCCTTTTTTCTTTCGTTTCTTACAATGTTTCAGTTTACCCCAAAACAACAACAAAAATAATTATTTTAAAAATAGCCTCACTATGCTCACAAAGGAATTGCGATTTCTAAATTGTTAAATATTGCTTCACGGCTCAGTATTCTGAGGGTAATTTAACACTGTAAGGTTCTTTTCTATGGCCATTATTTCCACTTGGAGCAGTGTTTCAGGTGACATTACTTTTCCTTGGCACTGTATTCCTCATGCTTTTCTAAACCATGGCACAGAAGGCCCTTCTCTCAGAAAAGCATTTGTGGTGAGCATTACTTCCGCTGTGACTCGATATATCAGACTGACACAATCCAGGTATGGTAGAAACATTTCTGCAGTACATTAATGACCCTAAGTGGGCACAGCATGTAGGAGACAGACCGA
This sequence comes from Calotriton arnoldi, assembly GCA_963921515.1. Classification (NCBI taxonomy): domain Eukaryota; kingdom Metazoa; phylum Chordata; class Amphibia; order Caudata; family Salamandridae; genus Calotriton; species Calotriton arnoldi. The sequence goes on from CAWUFW010000146.1 coordinate 260,411, forward strand.
TAAATGCTTTTTGTGCTGCAGGTGGCTACTACATGTGGGCAATGTCGAAAATTGTGGACTATTAGATGAATTGGCAAGGTCCTGCCAAGCTATTGCGAGCTGCAAAGTACAATTAAGATCTGGCCACGTTCTAAGATTAAGACTCTGAGGCTGTCTTCTAGGGGTTGTTTCTCGTCACTCATAAGTATGCAAACTGAATTTTAATGGAAATCGTTCTTGCTATTTTTTATTTATGGGTTTTAAAAGCTTCAGTATGCACTGTGTGAAATATTTTATTGTGTTGAGAAACTGCGTTTATCTGACCCCCCCCCCCCTTTTTTCTTTCGTTCCTTACAATATGTATGTTTATTCCAAAAAAAGAATAAAAAGAATTATTTAAAAACAAATTGTGACAGTATGTTCACGAACAGGTGACACTCAAATACATGCAAATACATGGGACTTTTCCTGCCCTAAAGTATCAGTTCTAGCTAATATCGGTTCTAAAACATCAAAGTTCACTGCATGAAATTGGAACTACTGGAGCTAGGTTTAAGGATCTGCGTTTCAAAAACAAAAAAATGAAACAACTTTCATTTTTTAAGACTAGGCAGTGGTTCTTGGGAACACTGCCTGCTCTTAAAAATATGGGGCATATTAGCAAGACCCACGTTAAAATTATCGCCGTTTTAGCGGCAGGAAACTGCCGCTAAAACGGCGATAATGGGCTTGCTAATATGCGTATTGGAATTCCAATAGAAGCCCAGGTTAGATGTCCTGCACATCTAACCTGAGCTTCTATTGGAATTCTATAACGCATATTAGCAAGCCCATTATCGCCGTTTTAGCGGCAGTTTCCTGCCGCTAAACCGGCGATAATTTTAACGTGGGTCTTGCTAATATGCCCCTATTTTTTTAACATTCTGAAAGCGGAAGGGGTTTCATGGCCCCCTTCCCATTTGGGAATGGGTTACCACCTTCTTTGAAGGGTAGGAAAAAAAATAATGTTTTGCGACCGGAATTTGGCATAGCACTACCATTCTGTATTTGGAAGGGGCGACCTAACCAGGCCCCTTACAAATACCGAACTGGCTTTGGGTCACAAACTCAAATTGTGATTCTTGCAATGTGAGGTTTGTACATTAAAAAAAGCAATTTTGAGATTGCAAACAGCCGGATTCTGCAAATAGGGTTGTTGTAGACCTCATAAATGCTTTCTAGATCTGTAGACTATTGTGATCCCAGATCATCATCTTTTCTGCGTATCAAAAGTGAGCACACCTCATAAAGTCTTAAGGAGCATTTGATTTGTTTGTTCTAGCCACGCTCACCTAGAAGCACAGTTGAAACTGTTGAAACTATGAATGCTGTGTGGTAGAAGTGCTCCAGTTCTCCATACAAAGACTGACATAGATGAACAGTACAAGTAATTTGATTCGAAATCAAAGATGGTCACTTACAATATTTCCACTGTGGGGGGTTTGCAAGAGACGGCAGATGGCCCATTTGCAAACCGGTGTTCCGCCTCTCCCATTAAGAGGTGGGAAAACTGTCAGGTTTCCAGCACTGAAGCCGCCCCTAGTTTCGCATTTTGAAACCTTCAACCAACAGCAATCCAATACAGGGCAGTAAGTCAATGTACTGCAGAGGGTTTGCTCTACATAAGAGAAGACCTTTCAACATACATTTCACCTATTCAAGACTGCCAAGAAAAAAAATGTCAGTTGCATACAGTAAAAAACACAAATGAGCATGATATACTGGGTGAAAACTCCACGCAAAATATGGTTATTGTTTTGTTTTGCTTTTAAGTTTAAAAGAAATTTTATTTGTTGATAATATATAAAACATGTTACAATTATCGGAAGAATAATACATAAACAGTAAATGATGATATTAACTCATGTGAGGGGAGGGGAAGGAGAGACAAGTGAGAAGGAGAGGGGGATAGAAGGATAGAGAAGAGAAGGGGGGAGAAGTAAAGCTCCATGGTGGTCTTAATAGAGAGAAATAACAAATATGTAGATTAGTACATCTAGCCAACCGTACATTGTAAATCACAACCAATCGATAACATAGTATATTCAACAAATTAAAATCTTAATATAATATGTAAAAAACAAAAATTATGGAATATCACGGAGGTCGGGCAACCTCTTGCTGAGCAGGAGACAAGGAGAAAGAACGTTTAGCACTACAATCAATGAAGGATGTAACAGGAGACCATATGATTGAACGCTTCATGGATAATTGAATGGGGTGAACAGATGCTGTATCCAACCTGTGATGATAACACACCGCATACCACCAAGCCTGAAATGATAAAGACTTAAAGTCTTTCCAGTTTTTCGTTATTTGTTGGAAGGCCACTGCTAGTAGTACATCAACAATTTTGATATCAGAAACATTATTTTCCCATATAGGGGATACACTACCTAGGAATAAATTTGTGTAAGAAAAGGAAAAAGTGGAACTAAATATGGAATTGATTTGATCCCAAACAGATGTCCAGAACTTATGTACGTGAGGGCAAGTGAAAAGCATGTGCTTTAAATCAGCTAGTGGAGATGAGCAAGACCAGCAAGTGTCTGGTGTCGTGAAATGTCTTTTATGTAATGTGACTGGATGAAGGAGAAGCCTATTATAAATAAAAAACAATGTCTGTGTAACATTAGCAGCCCTAGAAGTTTTCCTGATTTTGAGCCATATCCTGTTCCAGAGAGAAAGGGACCGCTCAACTCCAAAATCCTCCTCCCAGGACAGCTCAACCTTAGATTTAAGTCTATCGAGTTGCGGAGATCGCAGAAAGGTATATATGCTAGAAGCTCTAGGAGACGTAAGGAGAAAGGGTAATAAGTTATTAACTTCTGGAGAAACGGAATGTAGTTGAAAATGGGAAAGTGCACTTGAAAGAGCCTGTGTAAGTAAATTATACATGGGAAGAAAGGAGGGGGGTAAGTGGAAAAGATGACTGGCCTCTGCGAAGGATAGCAGTTGATTATGAGAAAACAACTGATGCGTCCACACTAAACCTTTATTTCTCCAGGACTTCCAATAAAAAGGTTTACCACAAATTAAAATGAGAGTATTATGCCATAAAGGAGAATTGAGAAAGGAATCCTGATCAGTAGGGGATGGAGATGGGAGAAAGCCCAAAAGCTTACATGTATATTTGAGAATAGGAGTAGACATAGAAGAAGGTCTGCGAGAAAAAGAAATAAATTCCTTAAAAGAGAAAGGAGAGATAAACGACCTTTCAAGTGAAACCCAAATAGGACATTCCATTGGAGTCTCAGAAAGCCATCTAGAGGCCTGACGAAGTAAGAAGGATTTATGGTAAGAAAGGAAGTCCGGAAAATTAACCCCACCATCTGTTTTAGTTTTCGTTAAACGTAAAAGGGACATACAGGGTGATTTCTTATTCCATAAAAATGAAGTTAGCAAAGAGTTAATTTTTGAAAACATTTTTAAAGGGATGGGGAAAGGAATATTAGAGGTAGTAAACAATACCAGTGGAGAAAGCATCATTTTGATGGTGTCTAAACGACCCCACCAGGAAAGATATAATGGGTGCCATCTGGACGTCAAAGAAGAGATTTTTTGTAAACAATTCTCCATACAAAGAGATAGTGTAGATGATAATAAAGGAGTGAAATAAAGACCCAAATATTTTATGTGATGTGAGTTCCAGGTAAAATTAGAAGATCGGAAATCATCTTTAAACGTATATTTTGTTAGGGGTAATATCTCGCATTTATCCCGATTGAGCTTATAACCGGAGACAGATGCAAAGAGGTCTACTTCATGTAAAACATCTGGTACAGAGGATTGAGGATCGGAAAGAAATAATAAAACATCATCAGCGTAAGCTGCTAGTTTAATCTGGATGTCTTTGGATGTGAATCCTTTTATGTCACTGTTTTGCCGAATTCTGGACAGAAATGGCTCCAAGGCTAAATTAAAAAGGAACGGAGATAATGGGCAACCCTGATGTACACCTCTTTTTAACTCAAAGAAGGAAGAGGAAGAACCATTCACCGAAACAGCAGCTCGTGGACTAGAATATAGGATTGAAATTAAAGAGATAATTTTGGGTCCAAAACCAAACCATTCCAATGTATGAAATAGATATGACCAATTGACACGGTCAAATGCTTTCTCTGCATCCAAAGCTATTGCGGCTAATGAGTATGGGAGATGCGGAGCTTTTGATAAAATATTGAAGAACAAACGAGTATTATCAGAGAGAAGACGACCTTTAACAAAACCTGATTGCTCAGGTCCTAATAACTGGGGAAGGAATGAGTCTAGACGGATAGCAGGAGCCTTGGAGAAAATTTTGTAGTCAATGTTTACAAGAGAGATGGGTCTGAAGTTCTTACAATATTTTGGGTCCTTCCCATCTTTGGGAATTAAACAAATGAGCGCATCCAGGAAGGAACCTGAGGATTTCCCTGAATTTGTGAAGAAGTTTAGAAGGTGAAGCAGCTTGGGAAGAAGGATCGGAGCAAAATGAGTAAAAATTCTACCGTAAATCCATCAGGACCCGGGGCTTTGTCTTTTTTGAGGAGTTGCAGAGCATGAAGAAGTTCTTGTTGTGATAGATTATCCTCTAGGGGAGAAAAATCTATTTGAGTAGGAAAAGATTTATGTATGCTAGAGAGGAACTGCGTAATGTCTGAGTCCGACGGTGAAATCTCCGGAGAATATAAATTCTTATAGAAAAGAAGAAATTCATTTAAGATTTCTGAATCCTTGGTGTGTAATATGTTATTTTCATCAAAGATTGCATCAATGTCGAATTTGTTATGTTTGACTTTTAGGTAATTTGCCAGAATTTTGCCAGCTTTGTTCTGGCCTCCATAGAATTTGGCACTGGATTTTAACAGATATAATGAGGCGTTATCAGTTGATTCTTTGTTAAATTGGAATTTGGCCTTAAGAAGTTTAGAGAGGCAATCACTGGATTTTGAGGAGTAATAGGAACGTTCTAGGTTTTTTATTTCAGCTAAAAGAGCATTGGAGGCTATGCGAGCCTTTTTTCGCTTATTGGATACATAGCTAATTATAAAGTCCCTTGCAGCTGCCTTAAATGCATCCCAGATGATAAAAAATGTAGATCGTCAGTTTGATTTAATAAAAAATATTCATTAAAAAATGAAATAAAAGAGGAATGGAAATTGGGATCAAGGAGAAGTGAATTATTAAATCTCCATCTTCTAGGTGTACTAGGATGTGAGACTAAATCTAATTGAATAGAGATGGGGGCATGATCTGAAATCAAAATAGAACCAATTTCAGCGCTTCTTAGAGCTTGGGAGATGTTATGTGAAACAAAAAGATAGTCCAACCTAGATTGTGTTTGGTGAGCCGGTGAGAAAAATGTGAATTCTTTAGTGGTAGGATTACAGATTCTCCAGGAGTCAATAAGCTTGTATTGTTGAATTATTTGAGTAAATAGTTTGTGAGCTGTGTGAGGTTTGAAAGAGACCTGTGAATTGCGGTCAATGAAAGGATCCATTACTTGGTTGCAATCCCCTGCGAGGATAAAATTATCATCGATAAAAGAAGAAATTTGCTGAGACAGGAGAGACCAAAATTGAGGGTCACCATTGGTGGGTGCATAAACATTGAATATTGATAATGGAACATTACCTACTAACAATTTAATAAACAACCACCTACCATCCTCATCAGAATGTTGGGAGAGTAAAGAGACCTTTAACGACTTATGACAAAGAGTAATCACTCCATTGCGTTTTCCATCTCCAGGTGAAAAAAAGCATTGCCAACCCAACCTTTTTTCAACTTCAAGGATTCACCATCAGTTAAATGAGTCTCCTGCAAGCAAACAATATGTGCCCCTAATTTAGATAAATGTGTTAATACTCGTTGTCTTTTGATGGGTGAGTTCAAACCTCTGACATTCCATGAAACGATTTTCAGTGACATGAAAATATTAATGACATAGCTAATAAGGAGGGGCCCTACAGGACCTTTACATGAAAAAAACCAAGGTTTATAACAATCCAACTAGAAAAATACATCCTATGAAGAAGAAAACAAAAAATGAGCGTTAAACAAATAAATGAACTGGGTACAAGAAACTGAGAAGAGGCGGAAAAAAAGATCAGAGGGAGAAAAATTATATACAACCACAGAGGAAAAGAAAAGGAAAAAGTATACCAGGAAGGAGGAAAGAGAAAGTGGTGGATAGGATAGTAAGAATAAAGAGAGACAGATGAGAGTAATAGACAAACATAGAAGAACAGCAAGAGTATACCATGTAAAGGGTACAACGTACCTAACTCAAAAGACATCACAGATGAGGGGGGGGATGGGCCACGAGGAAGAATGACGGGTCCGCACTCGACTAAGTAGGAACGAGGACAAACCACAGCAACTCAAAAAGAAGAGAAAAAGTAAGTAGTGGGTGTACATGTCGAAGAACCTGTGAGGAAAAGGGAAGAAGAGAAAAGATAAAAAAATATATATATATTAAAAAAAAAAAAAAGGAGCGGAACGGAAGACAACAATATTTCTCAATACATATGAACAAAACAAACATAATAAGCATATCCTAATCAAACAAAGGCAAATGACCATGTAATTCCAAAAATACCACAAGAAACCTTAAATGGCAGGAAACTTAATAGGATCTGAAGCAAGCAATTCCGCATAAGATCATATAATTAGAGTTGATAGGACAAATGAGATAATTGCAGAAAAGCAAGAACTACACATAAACATCGGCATTCTAATGCAGTGAGCTAAAGACAAGCAACAATAGCAATATAACGGAAAAATAGTCCATTTACACAGCTGAAGAAGATGAGGCACCAGATGAATCCATAGGCACCAATTTGAAGGAGTTAATGAAACTTTTCAATTTGACGGGATCTTCATACGTTGTTGTTTTATTATTGTGGGTAACCTTGAAAAGGCAGGGATGGAAGAGGCCGTATCTGGCTCCCATTTCACGTAAAGCAGGCCTCATGCTCAAGAATTCCTTGCGTCGGTTTGCTGTGTGTTTGGCATAATCCTGAGCAAAAAATAAGGTGGAACCAGACCATGAGATCTGTTGAACAGATCTGGCAGCTGAGAGCACCTTGAGGAGATCTGTATATTCTAGAAAGTACATGATAACACCTCTAGGTCGTTGTGGAGAAGAAGTATCCATACGCTGTCGACCTACTCTGTGTGCTCGTTGAATATTAAGTAAAGTCCCCTCAGGAAGGTGGAGGACCTTAGGAAGAAAAGATTTGAAGAACACTATGGGATCAGACCCCTCTGACCCTTCTGGCAAGCCGTAAAGGCGAAGATTGTTTCTTCTGTTCCGGTTTTCCAACTCTTCGACTTGTAGCTGTAGAGAAGCGACTTGAGTTTGGAGTGTGTTGACCTTTTCGTGAGTATGATTCAGCGAGAAGACATCACGTTCAACCATGGTAAGACGATCGTTCATCTGAGACCAATTGTCCGTTAAAAATTGCAATTTAGAAGAAGTATCCTCCATGAAAGGACGAAGTGCCCGTATCTCCTCTAACAGAATATCCATCGACACAGGAGAAGAGACTTTGGGTGGTGAAGGCGGATTTTGTTTCAATCTTTTAGAGGCAGCTTTGCTAGCCAATGAAGAACCTGAAGGTATGGGAGAAGCTGTCTGAGATACATGCGTCAACGACTCCTCCATCTTTGCAAATTCCGAGAAAATTTTTGAGTTCTTAATGAATGTGTGGGTAACCCGCGACGTAGGAGTTCCCGTCTTCTTCAATCTTCCCATATGCATAGGAGTATGAAGAGAATTTATATGGCTGTGCTTGCGGTATGACCACGCTGCTCCCTGTGAGGAGGTAAATATGGTTACTTAGCGAGTGGAGCACAAAAGCGCAACACAAACACAAGTAAACCAGCTGAGTTATGAGGAAAAATGTGGCAGGGAGATGACAACAAAAACAGCTGATTGACTGATTAATGTATGCTCAAATCCTCCTATGAACACGCCAACTCAAGCAAGATAATACACTTAAAGAATTCTGTCTTTGTTGGCGAGCCTCTTCATATCACTTATATAAAAGGATGCAGCAATAGGAAATAATGACATTTGGCATTGTGAATAAAATAGCCATTCCCTGCTTCAAATATGACCTCAGAAAAGTAGCTCTGACAAGAATTGTAAAACAACATCTAGGCAGTACAAATGGTTCCATCCGGGCAGACCAACTGTATGGAAATGAGGGTAATAAAGGGCTTGTTTTAAAACATGTTTGCTGCTTAAAGCACAAGAGACAAGCCCTCAAAGATGAGGTCAGAGCTCTTTTTCCTGCTTAGCCTCCAGGAACATACCATCAGTAAACAGTGAGCAGAAACCAGTAGATGAGTGAGTCATCACCCCCTCTTAAAAAAGCACAGCACAGAATGAAAACAATTTCCACAATGTAGATTGCACTGAATGAGCCACTTTCATTACATCCAGTCAGGAAATGCTAGGATTCACAGAGAAGGCATTGTGTGTTAAAGCGAAGCAAAAAGTATTGCAGAGTTCAGTCTGAAGCTTCGTCTTTACTGGGTTAATTAGCTGTGGCCAATACATCAACTCTGACAGGATAATTGCAGCTTGTGAAAGAGTGCACGAGCCACACTGAGGCAGTATGACGAATGCCTTAGCTTCAGGGGAAAAAGTTCATATCTCGATCATACTTGCACAGAAAGAGACGAAAATGGTCTTCAATTGAAGCGCCTGCATTCCGCTTCCGATTTCCTCAGCATGCCGACCTTCAGAGTCACAGAGGTGCCGGTAAAAAACCTCCTAGAGCCCCGTCACCTCAGGCGAGTTACGGGTGAGCCGCCATCTTGCTCGAGCGCTAGCCACGCCCCGTTTTGTTTTGCTTTTGATGTAGCAGAATTACCTATACCTTTGCTCTGTCTGGTGTAGATGTCAAACTGATTAAGTCACAGGTCATATAAACCATGGTTACTAGCCGAAAATGTATTCTGGGAGCTAACAATAGTACATCAATTTAAATTTACATTGAAACCTACTTAGCTCCCCAAGAACGACAGAGAAGTTAGTTTCCGAAACCAATAAGGTTTCTTAGCACAGTAATCAAAGTTTACAGCTTTATTCGGTTAGTAACTCAATCAATCAAGTAAGCATAAAATTCAGTATTGTTAATCAATTCACCTAGATATATCAGGTGAAGGACAATGCAAATCATTATAAAGAACAAAATGCAGAACAGAGAACAAATTGGTCCATAAACGATCTTCCCTATTCTAAATAAAGCATTGAAAGATGGCAGGGGGAAATCCTAATTAGAAGGTCTCAGTCTGAAATGAACCAAGTTAAGGTTCAGGGAAAAATGGCGGAAACGTTCAAGAGTTTAACTCAAGAACTAGGAATATGGCATCCCGAATAGCAGAGTTATGGAAAATGTCTTCCCTCAGCCGAGTCAGGAGGGACAGGATCTCTTAACAACTATTCTATGACACATTATTGAAATACATAGCACATTTCTTTAGAATGTCTCCTAACTGACTTTTTCCAAACTTGGACCAATCAGATTGTGCCGCCTCTCTGGGGCAGGTAAACTCCCCATGTTCTTATCATTGGACAAAGGCGCACACAGCTGCACGACCTTGAGTGTATCTGTGGTCTGGAATGCATGTTAAAGGAAGATCTTTTCTAATACCCCCGCACTGTGTAAATCACAACAGACTTCTCATTAAAAGTATCTACTGAAACATCTCTACAACCAAAATAATGAGCTGCTCTTCTAGCTATTTATCTTGCTCATGCAATGATAAGAAAAGCGCGAAAGCACATTTAGAAAAGAACGTTACGTTAGCACTGAAATCTTTGGACATCGAACGCCTAGTCGCAGTTAAGACAACTTTAAAAAGATTATACTTCAGTTGTATTATCTACATGATCTACAAGATATACTTTGGGAAATATTATTGCTAAATACCAAGTTCTTGCCCAATTGGTAGGGAGTTTAAAGTAAGCATTTTCCCTCACACTTAATGAACTCCAGGAATGACAGGATCCTTCCCTACAAATATCTGATCTGTGTAACACAGAACTTGAAACTTGTGAGCACATTGACTCAATCCAATTCAATGATAATTGGGAACATTCACTTCTATCGTCATAAAACGTAACTCGGGAGGATTCCACCACCTCCCAATGTCATCCTAGCTCTTCGTGCTACCCACAGGAGCCACGAGCAGTGTCCTTGCGTAGCCTAGCCAGATTAAGCATTTCACCCTTTACCCACCTCGCTCCCCCACAGCAATCAATTCACACAGTGCCAACTCTCCTACACCACCCAGTGGGACTTGAATCCCCCCTTTGAATCACCAAACCAGACTGTGCCCACACTTCACCACTAGTGTAGGGGCTCACAAAGATACACAGCAATGAAAGTAACTTGATCACCCTGATTCTACCTTTGATCTGCGAATACACCTTCTTGGATGCTATTAGCTTGCCTACGACACTTCCCATGACCCAAACGATAACCTTCTCTAAGCCAGAACTCCCAAACCCAACTAGTAACATGACCCAAGCGTGTCTACTCAGCAAGCTCTCGAGCCCTACACCTCCACCAAGCTTAAATCCATCTCCATCCCGACCTCCTCCCCACTGGCTCTCTCAGGCCAGCACTACTTTAACACCACAGTCCAGAGCACCCCCACCACCACCCGGCCCCTTGTCCCAACTCACAACACCCTGTTCCCACACCTTGCTAGGATCCAGACTTGGCGAAATTACACTAGACCTACAACAACTCAAGACAGACTTACAGAGACTAATAAAAATCACCTCAGAGTTGGTATACAACTGGTGGCCCAACAGGACCACTCCTTGAGAAATGTGTCCTTGTCCAATTATGCAACAACATAGATAAATTCTGACCAATTCCAATCCAACTTCCGTCCGGGTCATGGCATGGAATCAGCCCTTGCACATATAGTTGACGACATGCAAAAAATGCTGGATCAAAATGAATCTTGCCTTCTAATTCTTCTAGAACTCTCCTCAGCTCTCGATACGGTCAAACACTGCAGTCCCCTAGACTTACTTGAATGCAGGATGGTGTTATCAGGGTCCGTTCTAAACTAGTTTGCCTCGTTTCTCCACAACAGAACTCAAAGACTCAAGGTTAACCATCCCCTGTCCAATTCCACTCCGATCACATTAGGGGTCCCTCAGGGGTCCACACTCTCACCTCCTCTCTTTAATCTGTTCATGGAGCCTTTAACTGAAATTCTGAAATTATCTAACATCCAATATCACATGTACGCAGATGACACCCAACTGTAGCAACTAACATCCCTTAACTGCCTTCCACACGTTATTGATTCCACAAGATCACTGGGAATAACCCTTGACAAGAATCTTAACATGCAGGAACACATCATTTCAGCCACCAAAGGAGCAAATTCAAATGAACTCACTAAGAATAATAAAGCCCTGTCTCCTCCTCCTCGATGACTTCAAGTCAGTGGTGCAAGCTCTAGTGATATCCAGGTTGGACTATGGAAGTGTAACCCTCTGCGGCGTAACTATATACACGTTGGCTCCACTAATGGCATCCCTTAACACTGCTGAAAGGCTCATCACTGGATTCAAAAGAGACAATCATATCACTCTCGATCTGAAATATCTAAACTGGCTCCCTTATGAGGCAAGGATACAGCTGAAAATTACTTGCATGACCCATAAAGCCCTACACTTCAACACACCTAAGTACCTAGATGAAAAACTGGAGCTGTCTGGTGGCTACAGATCCTTTAGAAGCACCAGCACCTTATTGTTGAAAAATCAGAAATTTCTTAAAAAGAAAACATATAACCAAGTTTTCTCGGGCATGACCCCAAGAATTTGGAACTCCCTGCCTGTCCCCTGAAATCAGATTGAACCCCCAACTACATTATTCAAAAAATAAGTCAAAGTGCTTTTGATTAACCAATTTCTACCCTAGAACCCACTGACTCTTCTATTCGGGCACAGATGCAATGCAGTGTCTACACCCATGGTCATTACTCTACAGCTATGTGCTTGTTTAGTAACTTATTGGCCTTTTCCTTATTTACACCATGTACTGTTAGCATATATGTTTGTTGTTTGTTCTACCTGTTTCTTCTTGCGTAGCCATTTATAAAGTACTCTGATACACTCTAGCGTCAAGTTTGTGCTATATAAAACTTTATAAATAAATAACTTCCCTTAATATTGCCAATCTAAACTCAGGTTTGGTTGTACTCCAAATGATTTGTATTATTTCTCTTTCTTTCCCCATACATCTTTCCCAGTATCTCTTCCTGTTCTTGCCTATCCTATCTTCAAAATCATCAATGAACTTCTTTTAAGTTGGACTCAGCAGATAAATCAAGTTTTTTCTATGGGCACGAGCAGGGTCAAGCTTAACTTGGGGGTCTAAATAAATGGCACACTGTGTCCATGTCCTTTGCATTAGCATAGGGATTCAAATGTTTATATACACTTCTGAAAAAACAAATCATAATTTAAGAAATAGTATTCAAAGTGACCTCGACAATACAGCAAACTAAGGATTATACTAATAAAATGGTAAGCGGAATGTGGTGGTAGGTCATAACTTCCAACACAGATTAGGATAAGTAGGTGCACACGTAACAGTCTTTAGCCTGCATTATGCTATTATACTCATGCAGTAGATAGAAAAATACATTAGAGGTTAACATTTCCCTCGGAAGCATCCTTATGCAAACTCTTTAAATGAAAATTATACTGCTCCATTAAAGCTGAAGTGGTAGATGTAGGATTGGGATTAGACTTGGCAGAACTAAATTCTGCAGGGGAATTTAAACTTATTAGCAGACAAATCATGAGCATGATAATGACAACCAACACAGTAGCCACCAATACTCTACATTGATTTTCGAAAGGATCGCCATTGTTTCTCCACAGTCAAACCTTAGAAAAAATATAGCTGAAAGCAAAAGAAGGATTACTACTTGTAGTTTCTACTTGAGCAAAATTGTAAAACTGAGTCATTTCAAATTAGTACATTTATGTACAGTTTTCTTCATGAGTCATCTCTAACTCTACTTTATTTTCTTTTAAAGTGTCAACCCTGCTCCTCTGCAGAAGCCTTGGCCCTACAGAATTTTCAGAATTCAATAAAGTTAGGTGTTTTGGTATAGTTCACTTGTAGTGACAATGATCAGAAAATTACTGATGGTGGTTCGGCAGGCACAGTCTCTTGACAATCCACATCATAAAAAACCCAGATAAAGTTTACTTTCAGCAAAATACGTCCACTCAGGAGCTAAGAACCTTCGACTAGGCACCATTGCTCTCTTTGATCTTCGGACTACTTGCTGTTCATCTTCACTTACACTTTGTTCGCTTGGCTCAGTTTCCTTAGTGACAATCTGTGGAATGTGTGCCACAGATACACTTGCTCCTGATATCTCACGTCTTCTTGGCCACTCTTCCCTTTTGTGGTCACCACTGGTCACATTGCTCAGCCCTTATGCTGGAGCAGAGTCGTCATTCACTATCTTACTGGATTGATTCACTGTGGTTACTCTTAGCTCATTAACCAGAGGGTCAGCACTTGTCTCAGTTTGACTCTCGGACACTTCCTAACTTTAAGACGCATGGGTGCACTCTTCTCCCCCTCTTCTCCTTTGGGATGTTCAGAGTCTCTTTTATGCAAATTAGTGGTTGCTGTCACCACTTCTCCACCACAGTGTCTCATATGTTTAGTGTGGGAGGCACACACCAAGTTAAGCGGACTGCCACATTTGAATGCTGTGTTGGTCACCAGTATTACCTGGAAGGGCCCACACCAATGGGGTTCCAGACACAGGACTGAGGTAAGGGCACTGCTCTTGGCTCGGAAAGGCAGTTTCTGCTTCAACCTGGTGAGAGAAAGAATGGCCCACATCAGCCAGTATTTTGCATTTGTCGAGAACCATACCATCTTACATATTCACAAGTGCATTAAAAGGTACAACAGGCAGCCTCATGGCTCTTCCCAAGAGGATTTCATATGGTGACAGTTCTGTCCTCCAATCATGGGTACTTCTGAAACACATCAGCACTAGATGTAAAGCATCTGGCCACTTAAGAGATGTAGACACACACACTTGGGCAAGACTGGATTTCAGCCTTGATCTATTCAAGGAATGCTGATGCTTCAGGCTGGAAACTACATTGTGGTTTCTCCTCCACTTTTAAGGCTACAAACAGCATTCTCAATATGTTATTATTGAAATGTGTTTGATGATCTCACTCAAGAGAAACCAGGAATCCAAAATGAGGGATACATTCTGACAGTAATACTTGGACTACAGTAAGACTGTTGTTTCTCCTAGTCGGATACACTTCCATCTAACAGGAAAAGATGCATACTGCACTTGGACTGAATTACATAGTAAATTCCAGGTCTCCAGATTCTTTTTCAAGATATGGACAAAGATCGAAGGACTCTCTGTATACATATGTGGAACTCGGCACATGCCAAAATTCTATTTTGGAACCAAAGCTCAAAGAGAAACTGGGTATTTGAAACAATGTTGATGGCAAACTTTGGTACGACGGGAACATGGAACAACAATATTATTGATTTTTCTTAGGTCCTAAACTATTAGATATTTACAATTAGGTTTCTGCAGGCCCATAATCAGGGAATAACATGGACTTTCCTAGATCTATTTCAAAATTGTTTGCTGTATTAAGGACTCAATCCCTGTGGTGATTCTGGCCACCATCTCTGGTGAGAGACTGTACTGGCACATTCAGGGCTACTCTTCATTCGGTTTGGCTGTGATTTATACTGGCTCTACACTTTTTATGAGGCCAATATCTTTGCTAGAGAAGTCCCAGACTTTGGGTTTAACAGAATCTTTCATATCAAGGGGCAAATCATCTTCAGCCACAAACAACGCAACAGTCATTCTCTGTCTTGTGAGTTTAAAGTCTACATCCTCATCATGTCTCTGAAGCTCAACACCTTTGGGTGTACAGTAGATTACAATATTGAGTCTGCAGAATAAATTCCTTCCAAATAAATTGACTGGACTTGAATCGCATATTGCGAACTGATGGTTTTCCTCAAAGGAACCTATCTTTACAGAACTCTTGCTGACACAGGGTTTGCAGCCTGTTCATTTACTACACCTACAACTTGGTCTTGTTTTCCAGAGAGGGGTATGTTTGGAACTTCCACTGGCCCTGCAGCAGAACGGGTAGTGCCTCTGTCAATCAAAAATGATACCTGGTAGCCATTCACCACAACATTTACAAATGGGCCACTCTGGTATACCTCCAAGACTGCACCAAACACACAATCTTTCTCCTCTCAGGCACCGTGAGTGATCTGACACATAGTCTCCAGAAGTATCGAAGACTAGGAATGGTTTGAAACTGCCATGATTCTCAAAGGAATTTGGGTTAGCTCTAGGAGCTGAGTTTGCATTGAACCTTGGATTACCTAGGTTCTGTGGTGCCATCGGGGCTTGAGTCATCTGCATCATAGGGCTTGAAAGACATGTTAGGGTTCGGAGGTCTTAGCATCTGCATGTTTTGTACTGGCATTAAATTTATCTTTTGCATTTGACCACCACTTGACATTTTATTCTGGTTTAGCCTACACTCCCTCTTCCAATGGCCCAACATCTTACAATAATGACACCTTTTGAGAGTCACCATATCAATTGTAGCAATATGAACATTTGGCCCACCACAACCTCTATCTTGAGGAATAAATACCTCTCATCATCTGTCCTCCACCCTGAAAACCAACTCGCTGCATTCCCCCACCAAGGTTGTAAGCTGCATTACCCATATACGGCCAATCTGGAATCCTTTCTGTGCCAACGTCGTAGGTGCCAATATAAAGCTCTCCTTAATTGTTTTTGCTTCATTTCCGATTCATCACTGCAACACTTTGCATACCGAAGTATCTCATCCAAAGGTTTACTCTGCCAACAGATAACATTTTGTTGAATATGGGAACTGATCTCCAGACGCAATCCAAGAACAAATTTGCACACACAATTGCACAAATATGCTCTCTCTGGATTTTTGATACCAATATCCTGCCTAAACACCTGCATGAGGCATTCATAGAAGGAATGCACTGAATCCTTAGCTTCCTGGTACTTTAGTTTATCTTTAACTAATCAATTTCTTTCTGTTGGACCCTAAGTTTCAGAGAGCTAATCACCTGATCATATTTCTACAAGACCTGAGGAGATGTAGCATTTGTCATCATAAGGTATTGGGATAAACTATCGAGCTGCAGATATCGAGTTGCAGAAATATCGGAAAAACATTTTGTGATACAAAAATATCATGATGCAGAAATTTCATTGAGGACAATCTCGTTTTTTCCAGGTAAGTAATATTGCTGTCAAGAATAACGCTGTTATTAATATCATTTTCAATAATATAGTTGTAAAAAATATTGTTCTTTAATTATCTTTAGGGTGGGAAGTTAATTAGGCATAATTACTTGCCAATTAATTAGTAATTTATTATTAATTATATAATTGATTAATAATTATGTAAATAGTGTAATATCTATATTTTTAGTTATATATTAGGTGTGGGCTGTTGGGTTCGTTGGGGTATATGGTGGAAAGTTTATTAAGTAATTAATTAACAATTAGTTTTTAATGTATTATTAATAATGATGTAAATTGTATAAGAATCATATTTTTAAGATATATATTAGGTATTATTTAATTGTTATTTATAAATATATATATATATATTTTATTTAGTCAATTAATAATGATCAAATTAAGAGTTTTATATTTGTAGTAAATTAATAGGGTTATACAAATATGTTATGAGTTTGAAGTGAAGTACTTTCCCTATTGTTGCACACACTGGAGTTGGAATAGTAAATGTAACCCCTCTGAAGTCCAATTCTTTCCCTACAGTTGCTCACACTGGAGTGGGAATAGTAAATTTGACCCTTTTGAAGTTCAATACTTCCCCTACTGTTGCACAGACTGGAGTGGGAGTAGTAAATGTAACCCCTCTGAAGTCCAATGCTTTCTCTATTGTTGCACAGACTGGAGTGGGAATAGTAAATGTAATGCATCTGGAGTCCAACGATTTCTTTACTGTTGCACATGATAGAGTGGGAATAGTAAATTGTACTCCTCCGAAGTGCAACGCTTTCCCCACTGTTGCACATGTTGGAGTGGGAGGTAATAGTACATTTAACCCTTCTGAAGTTCAATGCTTTCCGTAATGTTGCACAGACTGGAGTGGGAGTAGTAAATGTAATCTCTTCGAAGTCCAACGCTTTCCCTACTGTTGCACAGACAGGAGTGAGAATAGTAAATTTAATCCCTCCAAAGTCCAACGCTTACCCTGCTGTTGCACAGACTAGAGTGGGAATGGTAAATCATACCCCTCCGAACTTCTGGGACATGGGGGATACGCTAGAGGCTCATTGGGTGGTGATCCAGGCAAAAAAGAACCTCCCCTTCCTGCTCTCTCAGTCCACTTATCCTTAATTCCCTCCAGATTCCTCCATTTACGTATACTGAGTACTAGCTCCCTCCAATGTGCCTTTAACCCAGAAATTCTCATACTATTTAGTATGTCTTCTCTTTTATGTACTCTAATATTCTTTTGCAAGGTCTGACTCTTAGTTAAGTGGACATTAAATTCAGGAGATGCTACTAGTAATATTGTATAGGCTTCAACAGCACATTAGGTAATTTCTTTACATAGGAACCTAAGTTCCTTCTCATGGTATCCATCTGAATTTTCCTTATCCAGGTTTCCTTTGATGAATTCAACCTGTCCCATGCTATGCAGACCCTGTGCAGGACTTTAAGCTGTATCGGGCAGAAGCGTGCTGTGATGGGTACACCTCCCGGGGGTGCATCAGCGCCTCCTCCCAATCCAAGTCCTCCATTTCTCCAATGTCTCCCTCCCAGTGTTGCTGAAGATATCCAAGGCCATCAGGACTATTGTCAATGAGTACTCTGTATGTTGGGGAGATTTCCCCCCTCCCCAAGAGTCCCATCAGCAGGTGGGTCTCTAGCTGGGAGGCATTAGGCAGTGAAGCCCAGTCCACCATCTCCACCCGTAAAATGTGTCCAAGCTGGGTACACTTATAGTGTTGTGTGTGTGAGATGCCATATTGCTCTTGTAAGCAGGTGAATGATTTGATTGCTCTTTCAGCTAACAAGTCTCCTAGGCAGACTATGCCGCTCGACTCCCATCGGCCAAAACCCTGCAACTTACTCTCTTGGTGGAGCATCTCTCCCACCTAAAGTCACTTAGTCACTTTCTCCTTCCACCCTACCTGGGTCTTCGCCTTATCCCACACCATCAGTTTCGCCCGTGCAGGCATCCGAACTCTTGTTTAACCCTTCCCGTCATGTAACTAGTGCCTTGAAAAAGAAATCACCATGGAGCACCTGTCTTGGCGCACCCCAGGATCATTCCTTGGGCGTGTACCCAGTCATTGATCACTCGGATTAGTGAGGCCCAGTAGTATGCCTTGAAGTGCGGGAGTGCAGTTCTTCCATTATACAATGAATGGCAGATGGCAGTGGTAGATGGTTGGTAGAGCTATCTGAAGAGTCCCTCCATCCACAGAAGAATTCAGACCTCCCTGTCCAGGAGACTAAAGAACATTTCGGGGATGGGGAATGGAGTGTTCTGGAGGATATATAGAATTATCTTTTCGGATTGCAGCTCTGCCCAGGAGCATCAGTGGGAGCTTCCTCCACCTGGCCACATCCTCCTGCAATTGCACCAGGTGAGGTTCCAGGTTTTTTTCCTGGAAATGTTCTGATTCCCGAGTAATATAAATACTCAGGTTTCGAAAGCCCTCGGTGGTAACCCACAGGGACTCAGGGATCAATATGCCTCGGTTCCACTGTCCTACTTTAAATAAAACAGACTTTACCCAATTCACCCTATAGTCGAAGTACTCTCCGAACTTCTCCACCCTCTCTAGCAGGGTATTCAAGACACTTGGGTACTTTGACATACAGTAGAACTTAATCTGCATATAAAGAAATCTTCTCCGTCTGCCATGTCCCCAGGCACGGACCTAGCAAGCCAGGGGCTCTATGCACAGAGCAAACAAGAGTGGGGACAGGAGGCAGCCATATCTGGTTCCCTGACCCAACAAAACCGGAGACAACATCATTCCATTTATCCTCACTGCTGCTGTAGGCTCAGCGTACAGAAGGGCCACTCAACTACAAAAGCGCTGGCCAAAACCCAACCGCCTCAGCACAGTGAAGAGGTAAGGCCAGTGAATTGAATCAAACTTATTTTCTGTGTCAATGGAGATGACCACCAGGGGGCAAGGGAGGTCCCATACCGCATCCAGCTAACTGTGCAGGCATCTGATGTTCTGTCTCATTGACCAACATGATAAGAATCCCATCTGGTCGTGATGGACTAGAGCAGGTATCACTTTTGAACTGCATACCAAGATAGTAGACAGGAGCTTAGCTTCAACATTCAGTAGATAAATAGGGTGGTAAGGAAGGCACTATGTTTTTGACTTACTGTCTTTGTCTATGACTGTGATCAGAGCATGTCTTAGATCCCGGGGGAGCGTCACTAGGGTACGGGATTCCTCAAACATTGCTAGGAGTTGGGGGCCCACCAGAGTTCCCAGTCTCTTAAATTATTCTGTTGGAAACCCATTGGGACCTGGGGTCTTCGCATTGCTCATGGTCTTTAATGCCTCAGACAGTTCCTCAAGTGTGGGATCTACCTCCAGCATCTCTACCCTTTCTCCATTCAGTTGCAGGCTGGCCAGCGTTCTCAGAAAGTGTTCTGTCTCTGTCTCCTCCCTGAGCGTTTGAGATTTATAAAGGGCCTGATAATATCTCACAAACTCCCAGACTATCTCCTCCATTTAGGGTAGCCTATCCAGGTGTTGGATATTATCTCTCCCACCCATCTGGCTGTCTCTTCCCTTTGGCACAAGCATATCAGGAGGTGTACGGCCTTGTCACCTGCAACGTATATTTTGTGCTGTGCCGCAAGGTAATGATGGCAAGCCACCTCCTCTAGTAAATTGAGGTACTCTAATCTCCTCGCCTTCAGGAGTCAGCACATTGCCTCCTCTGGGCTGTGTGCTAGTTGGTTCTCTAGGAGCCAAACCTGCCCTTCCTGCTCTAATACTTTAGCCTGTCTATTCCTCTTTTTATGGGCTATTATTGTCTGTAGATGGTCACGAAGGACCGCATTATGGGTGTTCCATACCACCCCGGGCGAGTCCATTGAATATTTGTTTTCTTCAAAATACATTGTTGTATTTGCTCAGATCTGTGTCACCGTGGTTGGGCCCTGCAACTCCCATTCATTGAGGAGCCACTGGGGGTTGCCCGAGCGACTGAAACTTCGCATAGTAATCAGTAGGGGTGGGTGGTCAGAGATTGCCTGTGCCAGGTAATCAGCCCCTGCAATGGGAGGTAGAAGACCCGCTGGGACGTACAGGGAGTCCAGCTGGGAGAATGTTCCAGAGAAATATGAATAGGCCACTTCAGTGGGATGCATCAACCTCCAGACGTCCACAGGCCCCAGCGCCCAAGTGAGTTTCGCCAAGGCTCTATGGGGGTCGGTTTGTCCAATGTTGGTCTTGACCTGTCCATGTGCGGGAGCAACACATCATTCCAGTCACCCCACAGCATAGGGATAGTATGACCTGCTTTCAACAGCATGGGGCCTACTTTATCCATCGCCGCCTGCTGGAGTCTGAGCGGGGCATATATACATTGATGAACGTGTAGCCTAGCATACACCTCATCCCCTGCATCCCTAGCACTATCCAATCAGGGTGCACTCATTTTCTTGGGACCAATAAGGGGAGGTTCTTTCTTTCCAGGACCACCACCCCATGAGCCTCTTGCGTATCATGCATGTCCCAGTGGCACATAGAGGCCTCAACCCAGGAATTTGCACTCAGTGCCCAGGAGATGTGTCTCCTGTAGGAAGCCACATCAAGAGCAATGCGTTTTTTTATTGTGCTACCACCACTCCCTTGATCTTGTCCCCTAGGCCATTTTCATTCCAGGAGAGGATTTTAAGGGGATCAGAACTTCCTCCCCCCCGTCAAGATATCCTGGCTCATTGTGCACCACAACCTTCTCTCTCCAACCCCCCATGTCCTCAACATTTCAGTTATGTGAGTTTCTGTCTTTTAATTGAACCAACTATAAACAACCCTGGACTCCCCCTCCCCACATTTCCTCTCTGCAAGACAAACCATGCTTGCTCCAACTCAGGAAAGTTCTGTCTCCCACCCCCCCACAACAACTTTAAAACAGCTTAACTTGGGAAAATGTTTATGGCAGTCGTACCCTCTCAGAGGGGTGTGGAGAGATTGTATCTATATCCCACAGACAGTGATCTATGCCCACCGCCCCCCACTCCAGCCCATACACACACATAATAGTTCATATTGGTTCCTCTGCCAAATAGTTCAGGATTTCGGCCTCGCATGATGACCCTTAAGTCCTCTGACTCACCTGTGGTCAGTCAGGCCAGATCAACTGATGCCATGCGCTCTCATAGGTATCACGTTGGGCCCGGGCCAAGAAGCCCCAGCACAGAGTCCACCTCTGAGTCCAATGCAATGTGGGAGGGCCCCAGGCTGTCTGCCATTCCGGAATTGTGAGAGTGGTAAATGGTCGCTACTGCCTCCACCACTTTAGCCCTTTCAACTCTTGCCTGTGACGAGAAAAAACGACATGCCAGTGAGGGGGCTTCCTCCGCCCAGCCATCCACCATCTCTCTGTCCCTCCACTGCCTCTCCCTCCAGTCATCTGCAGACATCCTCAAGGGCCTCAAAGAAGTATGTTGAGCCATTTACGACCAGCTGCAGCCTGTGCAGGTAAGAGCGATTGGGCGGTGGGGCCGAGTGGGGGGCATTTCGACGGACGATGACGAGGGAAAATTAAATAAAGAATTAATTTTCTGTCGAAATCCCCCCACACGGCCCCAACGCTCTTACCTGCAACGGCCGCAGTTGCCCTGAGTTTGGCCGGATACAGGAGCACGCATGAGAGACACAGCTGTCGCAGTTTTGCTTTCACCTCCAAGAACAAGCTGTGTCTCCGCTGGACCTGGAGCATGAAGTCAGGGAAGAGGCGGACCGTAGTGCCCTCCACTGTCCATGGGCCATGCGACCTGGCCATCTGTGGTATCCATTCTTGGTCCCTAAAGTTCAATAGCCTTGCTATAATTGCATTAGCCTTTGTGGTGCCCTGGGGGCTGATGGTCACCCTGGGACATGGGGAGCTCTTTCAATTGAAAACAGGACTGAGGGGGCTCCATTTTATATATTGTCAGCGAGCCATTGTTTCATTGCCCCTCTAACAACTCTGGTAGGCCTATCATCTGTATATCATTGCAGCTGGAGGTTCTCCACTGCGAAGCCAAGATGCGCAGCTGGGCCTTCATTTCACCGAGGTCCGGGTCACCTGGCCCATTGCATCTTCCACCTCTGTGACCCTATTGGCCTGCTTCCAATGGTCCACCCTGAGAAGACCAAAATCTAGGGCTACTGCATCTATCTTAGCCTCCATGGAGGTCTTCCGGTCCGCAATACCTCCTAGGATCTTCCCCAGCTGGTCTGCATGTTTCCTCATAGCGTCTCCCATCGACCTGGGCATAGGTTCCCCGTTCCACCTCTTCTCATTCTCAGGCTGCAGGAGGTGTCCCTTCTCCATTGGTGTCTTGTCTGGTCTTGTTTTAGTATGTTGTGAACAGTACTCCCCCAGGTAGGCCTCTCCTCACTCCGACTGGCTCCTGTGTGCGGCCCCAAGTAGTTTGGCAGTTATGTGGTAATCTCCACAAATGATGCAGCCCTGCTACCACCGCCAGTTGAACTCCAACCGATCTCACCTTGGAGGCTCAAGCTCCTCATACTGCCGTACAAGCCATCACCTTGTGGTGGGCAGCCTGGGGCAATCTGTGCCGGTATCAGCGGGTGAAGGGATCCAGCCACTGCCCCCTCCCAGGGGCCAGCCATTTTCCTTTTCTCTGGGGCCACCTGGGAACAGAAATCCAATTGTGTGGGTCAGGTTCAGTCTCCTCTACCCATCTTCGGCCCCCATGCACTCGGCCCACTGCTGCCATATCCATTGCGGCTGACACTGGGTTGGCGGGAAAGGGACGGATGTGACCCCCTCTACCCAGTCGACCGCTTAAGCTACCTTCCCTCCTTGTGGGCCACACCCTGGATGGGTGCCTTCTTCCGCAAGGTCCCTGGAGGGCCATATGTCACCACCAGTCACTCCCAGGTAGTTCTCTCTCCAGCGCGGCAGCAGGCACCTCCGTGTGGGCTCTATTCAGACAGGCAAGTTACGGGGGTAATGAGGTACACACAAGGAGAGCAATGCGGCGTCCTCTGCAACGGGTCCAGTCCTCACCAACAGATCTTTGTTGTCTCTTTTTCCCAGTCAGGATCAGCACCCCTCTTCCATTTTGTAGAGAGTTAAACTCCCTGTCACTAGCAGCACACACCCGCTGTCCCCGCTCTGCCGCTGCACGGTCTGTTCCCGGGTGGCTCCAGAAATCCTCTCCAAGTCAGGAGAAGTCACGGGTGGTCTCATTCAAACAGGATGACAGACCAGAGTGGGGACCAGCGGCAGGAGCTCCAAGCTGAGAGTCCTACACCATCTTGTTCCTGGCCACGCCCCCAGCAGTGAAAGTTTTGGGCATCTGTGGCCTAGTCACAGATAAGACAACTTTAAAAATGGGCATTTAGTTAACATAAGTATACGACTAGCTAATAATTATACTTTGATTATATAAAATGCATCTTCTTTATACGTATATAACCATCGTAAACACACAGATTCACATACAATTAATACAATTATGTAGCATAAAAACTATGCTGCTCCATTTTCAATACCAAATTGTCAAGTGGAAGATTTTCATTGAAAAACAAAAAACCTTTGCTGATTGGTCGAATCAAACAAGGCATTTGTCTTTTAGTGTAGTCTCCACACTCAAACTGCACTGAAAACTTTAAAGATCGTTGACAAACAGGATTAGGCATATTCCTCCAAATTGCAATGTTTCCCTATTCATAAAAGTCTCAGGAGTATGTCAGAAACATCTGCTAGCCCTCTTCTTGATACATTGTTTTCAAAGCAAAACATCTACACAAAATATGCATTTCCATATTTTCCCTTCACATTTTTTTTTATCCTTGGAAGAAATTCCTGTCCCTCTACTCCTTGAAACTGAGGTGTTAAGACTAGAGGTGGACAAGCTACTGAATGCTTGTGCCCGACTAGAGCCAGTTGCCTGGTTCTAGCACAACTCGAGGTCCTATTGAAACCTAAAGCCAAACATCCATTTGGATTCTTATGCAACTCACCTATCTCAGTGATCTAGTTCCTGTGCCCCCAAAGCTACCATTCTTGCAGCAGAGTAAGTGCTTCCCAGAGCTTGACTGTATTCTTTTTGTAGATGGGTTATTAATGAAGTCCTAGCAGAGTGCTGTGATGCTATGCAGGTATATCTGTTATTGTGACTATATGTTGGCCATAGCATCACTCTACTCTAGGTGTGAGCACAGAGACCTAGGCCTCTCCCTGACTATTCAAGATTCTGAACCTAGCCTGTGGCCTGGAGCTCACACCAGGCATGCCCTCAGAAGGGAGACTTCTATTCATATCATGCACATATAACACATAAGGCAGTGGTGGCAGCATACCATGTTTTGAGATTGAGAGTGTCCCTAGACCCTTTGTCCTGAGTCACTGAGACTGTAATCTACAGGCCCTTCTTGTGTATAGTTCCACTGTCATCTGAATGCCCAGAACCTTGCA
The DNA here is from genome assembly GCA_963921515.1 of Calotriton arnoldi. Taxonomy (NCBI): domain Eukaryota; kingdom Metazoa; phylum Chordata; class Amphibia; order Caudata; family Salamandridae; genus Calotriton; species Calotriton arnoldi. The sequence goes on from CAWUFW010000146.1 coordinate 285,230, forward strand.
CTGCCTGAGAATAAATTCAAGTTTGTCAGAGTCAAACTATTCCAGGATTCCATGATGGGATGGCAGAAATTTTGTTGCACAATGGATCAATCTTCAATCAAAGACCTTCTGAAGATTTATCTTGCTTCACTCATACACTTCTCACTTGTTTAGTTCAAGTGGGCATAAATATCTATACAAATGTTATGTCTCTCATGTACTAGACCCTTTAGCATTGACTGGCAACAATGTAGAGCCAATGACATGGTTTGCATTCATGTCAGGCGCAGACCCTTCCATGGCCCATCTGTCACAAGTGAATTCTGATGATGCATTTTTGCCCCTCCCAGCACTTTCGCTCCACCACAATTTAAAGACTAAGAAGGGTACAGACTCAAAGTTATTTTTTTGCCCTACTGCAACACTTCAAATCGGAAATAGAGAACACTACTAATGAGGTCCCCTCCCATTCAAATGATGACCTAAGTTGCCCAGAGTTACTCGTACTATCTTTTATTAACACTGGAGTCTTAGGATACTCCTGCACCGAGTAAATCTGAGACTCCAGTGATCTTAAACTGAGGTTAATATCACTATTAGCATCCTAATATATAAAGATGCAAAATAACTTAAGTGGAAACAAGGGATTCTCAATGTCTAAGACAACAGTCATGATGGTTTAAGTGGCATTCTTCAAAAGATGGCTATAACTACTAATAGACCCCTTGACCAAAATTGCCAAACCATCAAATGCTCATCCTTTATGCATCAGATTAGCTGGGACAGGAAAGCCCTTAAATCCACTAAACAAATGGGATTTGCACACTAAGGGTCTCATTACGATGTCGGTCGGAAAGGCTCCGAACGGCATTCAGATTTTCCAAACCCATGTCGGAACCCATGTTTCCGGCCAACTCAGAAACATTTCTGACCTACCGATTACGATAAAAGTTAACCGTTCGGTCTTCCCAACTCGGTTCCAACCGGCATTCGGAGACTCCGAGTCGGTCGGAGCCGAATCGTACATCTCTATGGATCGCGTTTCCAACCGACGGATTACGATGTTAGATTCGGACAGCCGTTACGAATCGGTCTGTCCGTCATGGAACGGCTGTCGGAAACTGACTTTGGAGTGCCATAGCAGACCCCCTTCACCCAGACGCCTCCCGTTGGGGCCTGTGGGGATACCCATGGGACCCCTCTTTACAACCATGCACAGTGTGGCAGTCACCATGGGGTGCCCGCCACAGGGTGCAAGGTTTTCCGCAACCCCCCCTTTTTTCAATGGGATCCTGTGTTGTCAGTCGGAACACAGGCTCCCATTGAAGTCAATGGGAGACTTTCCGAACTGTGTTTGGAACCATCGTAATCGGTCGGTCTGACTCACTGAACCTGAGTCAGTCGGAAACGATTCCGACAAGGAGTCGGTCGGATTGCTTTCCGACCGACATTGTAGTGAGGCCCTTAGACTCTGAGAGCATGATCACATTCCGACAATAAAAGCTGTAACATCTTTCGACATATTACATCTCCGTAAATCATTCCAGGAGAGCACTTTAAACCCTTTAGTATTAGGAGTAATTATGGTCATGCTATGTAGAAAGTTGATTAAAAAGTGCTGATAAACCATACATCATCATCAACAAACTTTATTCGGTTTTATGAGCAAAACCATAAAAGTCAAACAAACATAATTAAAAACGTGTTCCACAATACAGGTTAACAACTGTTAATACATCAAATTATACTGAGTTTATAACTAAAATGCATAGATTACAGTGCAGAAATTAATCCCAACTTGACCTGAGTCTTAGGGCTGCCCATAAAAAGTTAAGAGTGTACAAAACAGTATCTGTAGAAAGAAATTGTAAAAAGATAAAAGCTGGTTTAACCCTCCTGAAACCAGCCTTTTTAAGGATAGGGATAATAAATAATTTTCTGGGAAGATCATAAAAAGTGCAGAACATTAAAAAGTGCATCATGTCCTGAGGAGACTCTCCGTCGCAGCCACAGGGCATGAGACACTGACCTCTGTGGGAGCCACGCGGTTGAGCCAGGAGATAGTGGAAAAGATCGAGCCGAAACCTCGTCAATAAAAAAACGATCATAAATGCTTTTGAGCCCTAAAAGATATGGTTCTGTGGTTGGCACCGTTTACTTTTTAGTTCCCTGGTTACCCATCATTAAGAAGCAAGGACAATTATTTATTAAAGGTGCCTTAGGTTTACAATTTCTCACCAAATCCTTCTTGACTCCTATTGCCCCATTACATGTCAATGCAGTAATCCAAGAAATTTGACCACCCCTTCACCTACCTGACATCAGATGATCGAGCTTCCTCCAGCATGCCATTTCCTTATTGGAGGTATTGATATGCTCTTCTCTCAAACTGTATGTTTTATTTGTAGTCATTCCAAAGATAGTTAAGAGTTGAAATCTTCTGGTGTAAACTCTTTCCCATCTTTATTAATTGCAAACCCAACATGTCCGGTATCCTTTGATATGAGATCCCATAGAGCTGGGATGCTAGTAAGCCGGTACAGTAAACAGCCCTAGAGTTAGGAAGAGAAAAGTTGATGAAAAGGGTCCCTTTTTGGTCTTCGAGCGTCTCCACATACTCTTTTGGTACTACTGACCGCGGGTACTACATGGACTTTCGGGCATGGTTTGGTTGACTTATTACTGATCATTCCCATATAGCACGGAACCTATACTTTTACTTTTATATTCATTTCATTGTATTTTACATTTTCTCGAATCTTTTTTTATGCCATCACTTTTTCTCTTTTATCACCTTTCCTCTTCCTAACTCTTGCACTATGACTTGTGGGGTTACCTTCCAATGTCATCTCCTACAACTCATTGTCATAGAATGTATTACATTGACAGGTATACATATTCTCTGCAGCCTTGAAAACGTCCAAAGGATGAAACACATGTCGGCTGCTTCTGTCTGTACAACACCAGATATTGGAATGTTTATGGAATAGAACAATCCATGAGTAAATAAGAGTGCTATGGAATTTGCTGTTTGGACTATCTCAGTTCACTTATTCTGACTGATTTCAACTGTATGGACTTCATGTGTGTGCTTCAGTACTTCTCTTTTGTTCAAGTTGCCACCAAGGATTTTCCTTGACAGACACACACCTCAGGTGGCCGGGTGTTTAGTACCATGAGAGCACCTCATCCCGTACCACTTAATGATTGTGTATGATACTTTGGGCCAGATGTACGGCTATTCATTTTTGCGAGTCGCAAATTGCGACAAATTGCGACTCTCAATTTGTGACTCGCAAAAATGATTGTGCAACAGTGTTTGCGATTCCCAATGGGGTCGCAAATTGCATGCCTTATTAATATTCATGAGACTGTCGCAATTTGCGACCCCATTGGGAATGGCTCACACTCACAGGGATGGTGGCCTGCTGGGGTCAGCAGAACACCATGTCTGTGACTGCTTTTTAAATAAAGCAGTTTTTTTTTAAATGCAGCCCGTTTTCATTAAAGGAAAACGGGATGCATTTAAAAAAGAAAAATGAAACTTTTCAGTTTCCCTGGGACCACTGTCTGCTCTTAAAAAATATTTGCGCACCCATTCGCAAAGGGGAAGGGGTTTATGAGTGGCTTACCACCCTTCTGAGAAGGGTGGTAAACTGCGAGTGTTTTGCGACCGCAATTGCGGTCGCAAAAGATTCATACATTGGTTATGGACTCGCTATTAGGAAGGGACGCCCTTGGCATGCCCCTTCCTAATAGCGAGTCGCTAACCATATTTTGCAAGTTGTTAATAGGTTAGCGACTCGCAAAAAAGTTTTGCGGTCGCAAATGGGCAGAATTCCCCTTTGCGACAGCAAAAAACGGTCGTACATCTGGCCCCATATCCCTAACTATGTTTGTTTATAGATGTGCAATTATTGTGGGTATAGCCACCAGTTGTTTTTGTATTCAGATTATATTTTTATGCACAGGAGGGTTCCAGATATAAAGATTTTTAAAGAAAACTAAACTTTTGATTAAATCACAAACAAGCACTGGCAACCATAAAATTGGCAAACTTTTCAAAAGTTTGTGAGAGTTTATTTCGGCTACTCCGACCTGACTTCGGCAATCTACTGCAACAGGGAGAAGGTCTAGGGGTCAAGAAGAAATGTTTGGACAGTTATCTGTTCATCACAGCGTTTTCCAGTCCTATTCCAAACTTTATGGCAAGACCACCATAGACTTTAATGGAGTGGTCTTGGTGGTGTGGATGCAGGAGATGAAAGAGGTTCAAAGATGCTTTTGGTGCTGTCCGGTCTATGGGGGTGCCTTTGCGGGTATTCCTTGGTCCATGGGTCAGGCCGGGTGACTTTGGCCACATAGGTCAGAGTCCCTCAAAGTCCTCTTTGAGCCAGGGGTGACATATTTATTCCCAGAAAGTACCATAGGGGGGATGATGTGTTCAATAGCCAATGGGCTACCAGGTTCCCAGCCTCTAAGTGATGACTTTCCAGCTATGTGTGGCATCTAGCAATTCCAGAGTGCACTACTCTAGCCACTCTCAAGATGCCTAAACCCCTCCTTGGTCATAAAGAGCTTAGAATCCCACCCCAGAAGTGTGGCTACTTTAGGGCTACAGGCTGACGGGAAAACTGGTTTGGGGACTTGTCGCTCCTCTCTGTTACCACTGCCAGCCCATCCACCTGAACAAAGGGCTGTCCCTCAAGAGTGCATTCGTCATTTGCCCAACAAAGGCAGCTTCATATTTGAAGCTCACCTTTTTGGCTTACACCCTGAGTGGCTTCCTGCAAAGGGGAGGTAACACCTCACCCTGCAGCAGGCTACTTTTGTTCACATAACTCCCCAGGAGGGCAGAAAGCTGTCTGAAGGCCAGTGACCTTGAGAGGCCACTGGACAAACTGGGTCAGACTGGCAATCAAGTCGGGTTTAATGCCATGGTTAGTTTGATACCTTACAGTATCCATCTCAGTAGTCCCTTTCAGCCTGGCTGAGGAGTCAGCCGGTAACCCTGTCTTAGCTAATGGGGTAACTAACTCTCCCACAACAAAACAAAACAACAATTTAGAAGTGTTGCTGCTAAGACATTTGAAAAATACATGTCTTACTTAACAATACACAGTTCTCGGCCTTAAGGCTCAAGAGACCTTCCTTAAGGAAGACTTACATCTATTGTTAAGGGAAGTGGAGGACTTTGCCAAAAGTTTAAATGGCAAAGTCGAACTAGCAGTGTGCTCATCACCCTTCCAGTCTGCAGTGGCAGGCTGGGAGCCATTTTGTACCAAGTCACACACAGTGTGGCACAATCAGCACTGCAGCCCTGGAAGGACACTCAGCCTTACATGCTGTGGGTACCTTACTCTGAGTAAGTCAGTCCCTGCCAATTGCGGGTAGCCAATTCAACATACACTTTGTAAGGGATTAGAACACGGATACTGAGGTATGGTTAAGAGGCCTCAGTGCACTCTCAGAGTTGAAAAACTGGTAGCTAGTAGATCGAATGGGGGCAAAAATTTGGTCTAAACACGCAAAAAAGCCTGTTTTCCTTACACATTGTTTTTGAGGTCTTTGTGACATTCTATTATTCTATAGGGAACTTTTGAAATAAATGCATTTTCAATTAGGTCACTGCTAGGTTCGAGTTAAGCATTTTACTATAGGGGACTTCAGCATCAATTTTATTAAGATAATCTGTTTGATGAACTGTTCCTTTGAGCTAGTAAAGTCTCTAAAATATCTGAGGAAGTGGTTTACTGAACAAACGAGTTTAAAGAATCAAATTAGCAGGAAGAGCCTTTAGTACTAGTACATTTTCCATTACTGATTTTCCATGACATTTTTTTTGAGAGTCTCATTAATATATGTAACCTCGTTTTAATGATCGATTGCAAAACTATTGTTAAGCAATATTTCAGACCTCTCAATTTAATTGCCTTATTAAGATTTTGGCAGTCCACCTGCGGGCCGCCATGCCAGTGCCCCACGGGAGGTCCTATAAAGCCATTTCAACAACTCCTGCCGTATTACGGTTGTAATCTGTGGCGGGCTGTGACACAGCAGTGCTACAACAGCAGCAGTCTATAAGGCTCATTGGAAAGCCTTACATGCAGACTACCGCACTGACAGCGCCATCTGCAAGTTCCTGCATGGTGCAGCATGCACCATGTGGTGCATGCCACACCATGCAAGAACTGGGGTGCATAAATTCAGGGGGGCACAGCATGTTCCCCCTGATTGCATCCCCAGGCAGTGGAGTGGCAGGGGTACCATGTTAGGGCCCCCTCTGTTGCCTCCTAGCCACCCTTTTCATGGCGGTCGCACCACGAAAAGGGTGGCCGTGAGGCAACTCAAAATATGCTCGGCGGTGCTGGCTGCGACACCCCCCGCATATTCTTCCCCAAGAAATATCGCCGGCCCAGCGGGATCCTTGATCTTGGCGGTGCCAGCAATCACCTGGCTGTCCAACCACCGCAAATGTAATATTGCGGGAGGTCCTATGGACCGCCGTTGTCGTAATAAGGCCCTTAGTCCGGGAATCTCCCATGTTAAAGCTTCTTGCTTTAGGATTTACTTACTGGGAAATTTCTTTTAATGTAACATTAAGATATAAGGAGAATTAAAGCACCATATCTAGCACCTCGTCAGTAACACATAAACCTGGTAAGGAGTTGGAGTTTTCTATTAACCAATTTTTCATTGTATATTGTTTCCATATAAGATAACGAATTGACCCTTGGTGTACTTCCCAGTACTCCATAGTCTTACTCTGTAGTATATTCCTTCCCTTAATAATATTGATAGAATGAGTCGGGCACCAAATTTTTCCAGACAGCAACATTACCTTAGCAAGAAATCAACACATTGAGCAATATCAATGCATTACAAAGGTATTTGCCCATGTGATATCCCAATATAGATGACCCTTTGAACAAGGCAAAAGGAGGGAAAAAATACAATTGCTTGTGACCCACCGTTCTACCAACCGAGTGAATTGACAGGCGGATCACAAGTCATGCAAGGCCCAACTGGTCTTGCTGGTCTGGAATGCATACTGTTGGTCTGTGTCAGCCCACAAAGCTTACTGGTTTACCAATCCTGGAGTATGGGCACACTTGCTACAGCCAATCACAGGCTCTCTGGTGTCATGAGACACACGCCCCTCCTGCAGCATCATTTCAGGCTTTTTCACCCTTTTTACCTGCCCTCATCCTTTTGAATAGTTAAACATTTAGGGGCATATTAGCAAGGGCATTTACGCCGCTTTAGCGGCACTTTCTGCCGCTAAAGCAGCGATATTATTATCGCCCAATTAACAAGCTGTCGCTAACAGCAGTTAGCGACAGCTTACTGGCAATATCGCCCGTTTCCTTCCCACTTTGCATGTCAGCGATAATCATCGCTAATGACATGCAAAGTGGGCGTACCTCACCTAATCTTGAATGAAATCCCTTGCCAACACAACGTCGCCCTATCAACAACGCGGGTCAAGCGACAACAAAAGCTGCGCTGCCCGCGATTATCGCCGGAAATTAACACCTGCTCCAGACCTGACTTAGCTATGTTGACAATGGGAGGTGGATTGACATGTTAAATCCACACTCCCCTATCAGCTAGGATTTCCGTAGCGCCCTGCCATTATCGCAGCTTTTCCTGCTCAGATGCCGAATATCGCCGTCTATCGCTGGAATGTACATTGCCATTGTGCAAAGCGTTGCTAATACGCCGCTAAAACGGCGATGTACTCCAGCGATAGGCGGCGATAATGCAAATCGCAGGTCCTTGCTAATATGCCCCTTTGTGAGTGGGGATTTCATAGCCTCCCATCCACTCCTATCAAGAACCATGACATCCTTGGTCCTCGGAAGACATGCTGTCCATGACAAGGTGGTGTTATAGCCTGTTGAAAACAGGTGAGATTTTACTCCTCTGAGAAATCCAAGAAAGACTGATTATAGTCATGAAACTTTTGCATCTGAGGGTGCAAGACCTTTAATTGAGGAACTGAGGAAGTCAGTGGACAGCGAGCACTATTCTCTCTTTGGGGACTGTCATGTGGTGTTCCAGGACCACAATACTAGTGTGCTCCAGTTGGATAGCCAAGCTACTGCCTTTAGGCAAATTACTCTTATAAAATTGGGAAGGCTTACCCAGGGAGGTGGAGGGAATTAGAAACTTATTTATAGTATAGCACAATACATAGTAAAATAATGTAGAGTTAATATTTAAGAAAAAGAAAGAGAATTCATTAACTAAAATAAAACGTATAAAACTGAAATATGCACAAATAGTGAGAAAGTGATAGTGTCTTATATAGCTAAGATATTACCCACAGGATCTCTGACGGAATATCAATTCCAACAATATTGAGGTACATAAATATCGAGACACAAATATCAATTACAAAAATATAATTTCCCTATACCTATAATGGTAAGTACAAAAATATTGAAAAAAAAATCGTTTTACACAAATATTGTTTAAAACATACAAAAATATTTTTATTATATATATAGTTTTTGGAGAGATGTAATCACGGCGGCTCCGGCCGTGAAGGTTCGCACCACCCGGTAAAATGAACATGGGACCGTCAGTTTTGAAATCTTTTAAAATATGAAGGCGGCGCAGCTGGTTAATGAATGCGAAACCGGCATTCAAATCTGAGACCCACTGGAGGGTTTTCTATTTGTCCTTTGGAATTGGTTGCAATACACACAACCCACTGGAGGGTAATGAAGGCGGAAAAGAACCACAGGTTCCAGCGTGCACTGTAATGTATTCTACTAAAGAAGGCACACCAGAGGCCTATAAATTGGGAAGCAGGAAGCAGTGAACTGTGGGAGCCATTAAATTAGTGTGTATGCAAGTTGCCTTTGAAAAAGGAGCATGATGGCTCTGAAACGCGTCGGCAAAGAGGACTGTATTAATCGGAGGCGAAGGCCAGTTTCATTTAAATAAAGATTGTGAAATCACCGGCTGGAGGAGTGCGTCCTTAAGCCTAGGGCAGTTTTTGGAGAGATGTAATCACGGCGGCTCCGGCCGTGAAGGTTCGCACCACCAGGTAAAATGAACATGGGACCGTCAGTTTTGAAATCTTTTAAAATATGAAGGCGGCGCAGCTGGTTAATGAATACGAAACCGGCATTCAAATCTGAGACCCACTGGAGGGTTTTCTATTTGTCCTTTGGAATTGGTTGCAATACACACAACCCACTGGAGGGTAATGAAGACGGAAAAGAACCACAGGTTCCAGCGTGCACTGTAATGTATTCTACTAAAGAAGGCACACCAGAGGCCTATAAATTGGGAAGCAGGAAGCAGTGAACTGTGGGAGCCATTAAATTAGTGTGTATGCAAGTTGCCTTTGAAAAAGGAGCATGATGGCTCTGAAACGCGTCGGCAAAGAGGACTGTATTAATCGGAGGAGAAGGCCAGTTTCATTTAAATAAAGATTGTGAAATCACCAGCTGGAGGAGTGCGTCTTTAAGCGCAGGGCAGTTTTGGAGATATATATATATATATATAGTTTTAAAATAGTAAATCCTGAATGCTTTAATATACAACATTAATTAAATGTAAATTAAATTAATTTAAGTAACATTTAATAGTATATAAAAATACATACTTATATAAACACACACATAAATATGTGTGTGTATATTTATATTCACTGAAAAAACCATAGGTTTCAGGCACGTTATAGTTAGAAATTAGCATTTAAAAAACCTTACAAATTCACTGAAAAAACCATAGGTTTTAGGGACAGTTATAGTTAGTTGGACATTGCACTCGTACAAAACCCGTGAAATTCCCCGTTATAGTTAGTTCAGCTAACTATAACTCGCACCCCGCAATGCACTGCTGATGACGTCACATATTACATCACTCATGACATGGTCAGTGACATCACTGATGACATCACTGATGACATCTCAAATGACATCACTGATGACATCATCCAGTGACTGTGTGTTTCTGTAAAGTTTAAATATTTTTAATATATATAGGGAAAGGCGTATTGAAGAATGAGTGGGTGTATAAGTGTCTGTATGGATGATTTAGTAGGTGCGTGACTAACTCTATAAGTGAGTGATTAAACGTATCTTACTGAATGCATGGGTTAGTGACTAAACTGGGTGAATGTCTGTATCCGTCTGTCTATTGCTGTGTAAGTGGCTGCATGGGTTTGTGAATAGCTATATGAGTGTCTATATGAGTTATTGATTGGTTGTCTGAGTATCTGTATGGGTGCCTGAGTGTTTGTGTGGGTGGGGTGTGTGCGACTCTGTGCATAGATGTGTGAGTGGGTGATTCACTGGGTGGATGGTTTCAAGAGTGCATCTGTGATAGACTGTATGGGTGGGTAAGTGTGTGTAAGAGTGTGTTAGTGAGTGAATGTATGTCCCAGTGGTACATGTGTGAGTAACTACATATGTGAAAGGCAGTATATATGTGTGTTGGAGTATATAAATAGCTATAAGCGAGAGTGTGTGATTGTGAGAGTGACTGTATGGATGAGTGTGTGCTTGTATCAGTGATTGTATAAGAGTGTAAGAATGTGCTAATATTTGTATGAGTAAGTGAGCTGGTGTGTGTATAACTGTATAGGTGAATAAATGGCAGTGTGTTTAATTATTTGCATGACTGACTAGGTGTGTGAGTACCTCTATGGATGAGTGGCGGTGTTTGAGTGTCTATATAGGAGTATGAGTGCATATGATAGTCCTGTACTGAGTGACCGTAAGTATGAGTGACTGTACGGGTGAGTGAGTGGATGTGTGTGTAGACCTAAGAATCAGTGAGTGGGTATGTAGTTATTGGTGTTGGAGTGTCTATGGTTTTGCGAATGGCAGTCTGTAATTTAGAGTGAGTGTATCAAAGGTTATATTAGGGTGTGAGGAGGTGCATCAGATTATCACGTGGATGATGTCATCAGTGATGTCATCAGTAATGTCATTTGAGATGTCATCAGTGATGTCATCAGTGATGTCACTGACCATGTCATGAGTGATGTAATATGTGACGTCATCAGCAGTGCATTGCGGGGCGCGAGTTATAGTTAGCTGAACTAACTATAACAGGGGAATTTCACGGGTTTTGTACGAGTGCAATGTCCAACTAACTATAACTGTCCCTAAAACCTATGGTTTTTTCAGTGAATTTGTAAGGTTTTTTAAATGCTAATTTCTAACTATAACGTGCCTGAAACCTATGGTTTTTTCAGTGAATTTCAAAGGTTTTTTAAATGCTAATTCCTAACTATAACATGTCTGAAACCTATGGTTTTTTTCAGTGAATTTCAAAGGTTTTGTAAATGACAATTTTTAAATGTATTAATTGTTATATTTATTTTTTTGATACTAATTTACTACATTTTTTTAAACTATTTATTTTTACATATTTTATTTTTTAAATTACATTGTAATTACATTATACATTACATTACAAAATATACTTTCTCAGAATGAATTACTTTAGTTTAAATACTTTGCAAATAGGCAATAGACTTTTAAGTACAGTAGTTACAGTTGTTGCAATGGGCAACACAATTTCAAACACAATGCAACATTGAGCTCAATGTGAATTTCTAGTTAAATGCAATTAGTTACTTTATGGATTACTTTTCTAACCACAGGACTGGATCCTAGATTCAGTCCTGGGACATCTCCTGTAAACAGTTGAGTAAAAGCGTTTTGGTTACAGTAGTGATTTTTAAGGAATATTATTGTATTTTAAAAGTTGACACTTAGAAACTTTTTCACATAGAATCACCAATGTTATCCTATGGGAGGAAATTCACTTAGCAGGTAAGTAGTGTTATCGTTACTTTTTCTTACTCAGTGGTGGATCCTGGATCCAGCACTGGTGCATCTCCTGTAAACAGTTGAAGGAATGCGTTTAAGTCATACAGGCGATTTTTAAGGAATATTTGTAGTTTGTGAAAATCGACACTTTGAAACTTTTCTGCTGAAAACCAGACAATGGATTCCAATGGAAGGAAATACAAGTTACTGATAAGTACGGTTAGAATTACTTTTCAGGGTCAGTGCTGGGCTAAAAGATGCAGCACTGGGTTCTCTCCTGATAACAGGTGAGTAAATCGGAATTCGTAGTTCGGCTGATTTTAGAGGAATATTATAAAGTTCCAAAATTCCACACACAGAAGAATTTCCAAGTGAAACCAGTCAATGTTAGCCTATGGAAGGAAATTCAAGTTACTGGTAAGTACGGTTAGAATTACTTTTCAGGATCTGTACTGGGCTCAAAGATGCAGCACTGAGGTCTCTCCTGATAACAGGTGAGTAAATCGGAATTCGTAGTTCGGCTGATTTTAGAGGAATATTATAAAGTTCCAAAACTCCACACTTAGAAGAATTTCCAAGTGAAACCAGTCAATGTTAGCCTATGGAAGGAAATTCAAGTTACTGGTAAGTACGGTTAAAATTACTTTTCAGGATCAGTACTGGGCTCAAAGATGCAGCACTGAGGTCTCTCCTGATAACCGGTGAGTAAATCGGAATTCGTAGTTCTGCTGATTTTAGAGGAATAATTGTATGTTTCAAAAATCGACACTTAGAAACTTTTTCAGCAAAAGCAGGCAATCATATCCTATGGAAGGAAATTCAAGTTACTGGTAAGTACGGTTAAAATTACTTTTCAGGATCAGTACTGGGCTCAAAGATGCAGCACTGAGGTCTCTCCTGATAACAGGTGAGTAAATCAGAATTCGTAGTTCGGCTGATTTTAGAGGAATATTTGCACAATGGTGAAGGAAGGGGTGGGGCCTGAAGTGACATGTCTGCAAACACGCCCTGTGGCGCGTTTTAAGTTGGAGAATTAATTCCTCCTCAATCCCGAGGGTCCCTAGGGGCCAACTGGCCCACCAGATACCTCCAGTATGCGCCAGAGAGCTGCGTTGCAGAGACGTGTTCAGAGGCCATGCCCCTTTTTACAACACTCTGCAACGCAGCTCCGTGGCGCTTCCTGGAGGTACCTGGTGGGCTAGTTGGCCCCTAGGGACCCTCAGGATTGAAGAGGATTTAATTTCCCATCTTAAAACGCGCCACGGGGCCTGTTTGCACACATGTCACCTGAAGCCACGCCCCCTCCCTTCACCACTGTGCAAACGCGCCCGTGGCGCGTTTTAAGTTGGGGGATTAAGTCCCCTTGAATACTGAGGGTCCCTGGAGTCCAACTAGCCCACCATGTACCTCCAAAAGCGCCACAGAGCTGTGTTGCAGAGAGGTGTAAAAGGGGCGTGGCCTCTGTACACCTCTCTGCAACGCAGCCCGCTGGCGCATACCGGAGGTTCCTGGTGGGCTAGTTGGCCCCAGGGACCCCCAGTATTCAAGGGAATTACCTCCCTTCTTAAAACGCGCCAGGGGGGCGCGTTTGCAGACTGCTGCAGGGAGGGCGGGCCTCCGGCACGATGCCGGTCTTTTTTTTTGCTTTTTCTGCCCAGGGGGTCCTTGTGGGACCCCTGAGCAGACCTAGGGGGTCAGGGTGTTTCTACCCTGCCCCCTTTGTGCGTTTTGCGCACTTGTTTCTTGTGTGTTTTTTTTTTTAATCGGCGGGATCCGCGCACCCTAAGCGCATCCCGCCGATTTAAAAAAAAAAAAATGCTTTTCTGCCCAGGGGTCCTTGTGGGACCCCCTGAGCAGACCTAGAGGTCAGGGTGTTTCTACCCTGCCCCCTTTTGCGTTTTGCGCACTTGTTTTACTGCTTTCTTGTTCCTCGGTTCTACCGAGGAACAAGATGGCTGCCAACACTTCCTGGTTTAGAGTGTTGACAGCCAATTAGCATGCAGCTCGTGGTCGGGAGGGTGCGCGGATCTACCGCGGCCATAGATATCAAAACTTTTATTTTGGATTTTCTCAGCAACTACTGAACGGATTTACACCATTTTTAAAAAGGGTGCTTTCTGGACCAAGCACTACCTTTTTGCCAAATTTGGAGTAATTCCGTTTAGCAGTTTTGCTGTAGCCTTGCATAAAGTTTCCTATGGGAAATTGATTTTTTCACTCTTATTTTTTGAATTTCTCTGCAACTACTGAACGGATTTACACCATTTAAAAAAAGGTCGCTTTCTGAACCAAGCGCTACCTTTTGCCAAATTTGGTGTAATTCCGTTCAGCAGTTCGGGCTGTAGCCTTGGCTAAAATTTCCTATGGGAATTAACATGGAGAAAACACGTTTTGGGACCCCCTTTTTCTCGGCCCCCGCTTGATGAATCACCCCGAAACTTTCAAGACAGGAGCGGACCGGAGCGCCCCACTAGTTTTGAAAATTTCACGATGATTCGTCAAACGAAGCCAAAGTTATGTTACGGATTTCCTATGGATAATAGGTCCTAACTATAACTATCTACTGGCGACCGCCAGTAGATAATATACATATATATATATATATATAACAATATGTTTTGTATTTTTTATTTACTACTTTGAAAAGCATATATATATAAAGGTCAATTGAAATGTGCTGAGAAGTTGTGCCTTTCAGTATGTCTGCGTGCACCCTGGTAGCCTGTGATCAAGGAGCTGTGCTCCGAAACGCGTAAGGCAAACAAAGAACTCTGAATTAAAAATGCCTTTTGCTTTTACTAGATCTGCTGTGGAGTGCGTCTTTGAAGTGGGGACACATTGATGAACATATATATATATTCACTGAAAAAACCACAGGTTTCAGGGACGTTATAGTTAGCAATTAGCATTTAAAAAACCTTAGAAATTCACACAAAAAAACACAGGTTTCAGGGACGTTATAGTTAGTTGGACATTTCACTCGTGCAAAACCAGTGAAATTCGGCCGTTATAGTTAGTTCAGCTAACTATAGCTCGCGCCCCCACAATGCACTGCTGATGACATCACATATTACATCACTCATGACATGGTCAGTGACATCACTCATGACATCACTCATGACAGCTCAAATGACATCACTGATGCCATCATCCAGTGACTGTGTGTTTTTGTAAACTTTAAATTTGTTTAATATATATAGGCCAAGGTGTATTGAAGAATGAATGGGTGTATGAGTGTCTGAATGGATGATTGAGTAGGTGCGTGACTGACTCTATAAGTGAGTGATTAAACGTATCTTACTGAATGCATGGGTTAGTGACTAAACTGTGTGAATGTCTGTATCAGTCTGTCTGTTGGTGTGTAAGCGGCTGCATGGGTTGGTGAATAGCTACATGAGTGTCTATATGTGTTATTGATTGGTTGTCTGAGTATCTGTATGGGTGCCTGAGTGTTTGTGTGGGTAGGGGGTGTGTGACTCTGTGCATAGATGTGTGAGTGGGTGATTCACTGGGTGTTTGGATTCAAGAGTGCATCTGTGATGGACTGTATGGGTGGGTGAGTGTGTGTATGGGTGTGTTGGTGAGTGAATGGATGTCTCAGTGGTACATGTGTGAGTAACTACATATGTGAAAGGCAGTATATGTGAGTATTGGAGTATATAAATGATTATAAGTGAGAGTGAGTGATTGTAAGAGTGGCTGTATGGATGAGTGTGTGCTTGTATCAGTGATTGTATAAGAGTGTAAGTATGTGTTAGTATCTGTATGAGTAAGTGAGGTAGTGTGTATAACTGTATAGGTGAGTAAATGGGAGTGTGATTAATTCTTTGCATGACTGACAAGGTGTGTGAGTAACTCTATGGATGAGTGGCAGTGTGTGAGTGTCTATATAGGTGTATGAGTGCATATGATAGTCTTGTACTGATGAGTGACCGAAAGTATGAGTGACTGTATGGGTGAGTGAGTGGATGGGTGTGTAGACCTAAGAATCAGTGAGTGGGTATGTAGTTATTGGTTTTGGAGTGTGTATGGTTTTGAGAATGGCAGTCTGTAATTTAGAGTGGGTGTATCAATGGTTATATTAGGGTGTGAGAAGATGGATCAAATTATCACATGGATGATGTCATCAGTGATGTCATCAGTAATGTCATTTGAGATGTCATCAGTGATGTCATCAGTGATGTCACTGACCATGTCATCAGTGATGTAATATGTGACATCATCAGCAGTGCATTGCGGGGGCGTGAGATATAGTTAGCTGAACTAACTAAGCGGCCAAATTTCACTGCTTTTGTACGAGTGAAATGTCCAACTAACTATAACGTCCCTGAAACCTGTAGTTTTTTCAGTGAATTTCTAAGGTTTTTTAAATGCTGATTTCTAACTATAACGTCCCTGAAACCTGTGGTTTTTCAGTGAATTTCAAAGGTTTTTTAATTGCTAATTTCGAACTATAATGTCCCTGAAGCCTATGGTTTTTTCAGTGAATTTCAAAGGTTTTTTAAATGCTAATTTCTAACTATAACGTCCCTGAAACCTGTGGTTTTTTCAGTGAATTTCAAAAGTTTTTTAAATGCTAATTTCTAACTATGCCTACAGAGGTAGGACATGTGCAGAAAGAGGAAGACATGTGCAGAAAGAAGCAACAGAAATACAGAAAGAGGCAACAGAAGTCCAGAAAGACGAAGAAAGGTGCAGAAAGAAGCAAGAGATGTGCACAAAGAACCGACAGAGGAGCCGAAAGAGGCCTTGTTGCAAAGTCATCCTGTGCCCCCATCTTTTTGCTGACGGGTACTGGTGGTAACTGACTCTGACTAACCAGGCCTAGAGCCAGTGCTATGCTAAAAGACACTTAGAATACAGTGAAAACACCTACATACACTAGGGAACACTATGCGTTGGGGTACCCCTGTGAATGGCATGACCTCCTCTGTAAGGCCCTAGTACATAATAGGGCAGGGGGATTAAAACTACCTCTAAGTCAGAGGTGCAGAAAGACGCTTCTTTAAGTAGTAGTCACATTTGCAGAGTGGTGGAGAAAGGGTGCTGGGCCTCCGACCAGCGCTCAGGAATTCCGCTGCATAGGACTTAGACAAGGTACCAAGAGGGCTTCTTGGCCCCCAAAATCCCTCCGGAGTAAATTGGACTTCATCCCCCATCCCGTAGTATGTCAGGAGGCGCGTTTGCAGAGTGTTGGAGAAAGGGGGGCATGTCCTCCTGAGACGTCTTAGCAATCCCACTGTGTGGGACTTACTGCAGGTAACAAGAGGGGTAGTTGGCCCCCAACGACAACCTTGGGGGCCAACTACCCCTCCTATTACCTCCAGTAAGTCCCACACAGCAGGATTGCTAAGTTCTCATAGCAGGCCACGCCCCCTTTGCCCACCACTCTGCAAACGTGCTCCCTGGCGTGCTCTTGGATGGGGATTGAAGTCCCCTTCACTGCTGGGGGTCCTTTAGGGGCCAACTAGCCTACGTCTTACCTCCAGTAAGCCCCACACAGTGGGACTGCTGAGAGGTGGACAAAGGCCACGCCCCCTTTCCCCACCACTCTGCAAACACGCCTCCTGGCACGTTCTAAGTTGGGGTATTAAGTCCCCTTCATTCCTGAGCGTCCCTGGGGGCCAACTAGCCCACCAGGTACCTCCAGTATGCACCACAGAGCTGCGTTGCAGAAACGTGGTCCGAGGCCACGCCCCCTTTCTACACCACTCTGCAAACGCAGCTCCTGGCGCACTGCTGCTTGGGGGATGAAGTCCACTTGTGTCCTGAGGTCAAAGGTTTTTTAAATGCTAATTTCTAACTATAACGTCCCTGAAACCTATGGTTTTTTCAGTGAATTTCAAAGGTTTTTTAAATACTTATTTCTAACTATAACGTCCCTGAAACCTGTGTTTTTTTCAGTGAATTTCAAAGGTTTTTTAAAAGCTAATTTCTAACTATGCCTACAGAGGTAGGACATGTGCAGAAAGAGGAAGAAAGGCGCAGAAAGAAGCAACAGAAATACAGGAAGAGGCAACAGAAGTCCAGAAAGACGAAGAAAGGTGCAGAAAGAAGCAAGAGATGTACACAAAGAACCGACAGTGGAGCCGAAAGAGGCCTTGTTGCAAAGTCATCCTGTGCCCCCAACTTTTTGCTGACGGGTACTGGTGGTAACTGACTCTGACTAACCAGGCCTAGAGCCAGTGCTGTGCTAAAAGACACTTAGAATACAGTGAAAACACCTACATACACTAGGGAACACTATGCGTTGGGGTACCCCTGTGATTGGCATGACCTCCTCTGTAAGGCCCTAGTACATAATAGGGCAGGGGGATTAAAACTACCTCTAAGTCAGAGGTGCAGAAATACGCTTCTTTAAGTAGTAGTCACATTTGCAGAGTGGTGGAGAAAGGGTGCTGGGTCTCCGACAAGCGCTCATGAATTCCGCTGCATAGGACTTAGACAGGGTACCAAGAGGGCTTCTTGGCCCCCAAAATCCCTCCGGAGTAAATTGGACTTCACCCCCATCCCGTAGTCTGCCAGGAGGCGCGTTTGCAGAGTGTTGGAGAAAGGGGGGCATGTCCTCCTTAGACGTCTTAGCAATCCCACTGTGTGGGACTTACTGCAGGTAACAAGAGGGGTAGTTGGCCCCCAACGACAACCTTGGGGGCCAACTACCCCTCCTATTACCTCCAGTAAGTCCCACACAGCAGGATTGCTAGGTTCTCACAGCAGGCCACGCCCCCTTTGCCCACCACTCTGCAAACGTGCTCCCTGGCGCGCTCTTGGATGGAGATTGAAGTCCCCTTTGCTGCTGGGGGTCCTTTAGGGGCCAACTAGCCTATGTCTTACCTCCAGTAAGCCCCACACAGTGGGAATGCTGAGAGGTGGACAAAGGCCACGCCCCTTTCCCCACCACTCTGCAAACACGCCTCCTGGCACGTTCTAAGTTGCGGTATTAAGTCCCCTTCATTCCTGAGGGTCCCTGGGGCCAACTAGCCCACCAGGTACCTCCAGTATGCACCACAGAGCTGCGTTGCAGAGACGTGGTCCGAGGTCACGCCCCCTTTCTACACCACTCTGCAAACTCAGCTCCTGGTGCACTGCTGCTCGGGGGATGAAGTCCACTTGTGTCCTGAGGTCCTCAGGACACAAAAGGACCTCATCGCCCCACCACTAGGTGCGCCAAGAGGCGCGTTTGCAGAGTGGTGTAAAAAGGGGCGTGGCCTCAGACCACCTCTCTGCAACGCAGATCTGTGGCACATACTAGAGGTCCCTGGTGGGCTAGTTGGCCCCCAGGGACCCTCAGGAATGAAGGGGACTTAATACCCCAACTTAGAACGCGCCAGGGGGCGCATTTTCAGAGTGCTGCAGGGAGGGGGTGGGGCCTCTGGTGCGATGCCGGCTTTTTTTAATTTTATTTTTTTAGAAAGGGGCTGTGTGGCCCCCCTTCTTTTACAATATTTGGGGCCCTGGGGACCCCATCCCCCAAGGCCTGACCCCTTTTTATCACCATTTAAAAAAATAATCTGGAAGGGGACCACGTGGCCCCCCTCCCGAAGCCAATTTTGGCCCCGGTGACCCCATCCCCCGGGGCATGGCCATCATTTATTTATGTGGAGGGGGGCTGCGTGGCCCACCTCCTCAGGCCAATTATGGCCCCGGGGACCCCATCCCCCGGGGCCGGCCTATTTGTTTTTTTGTTGTTTTTTTTTATTAGAGGGGAGGGGGGCCGCGTGGCCCCCCTCCCGGGCCACTTTTGGCCCCGGGGACCCCATCCCCTGGGGCATGGCCTCTGTGATGGGGACCGTGGGGGGAGCCCCAATGCCCCCACGGTCCAGCCGGCTCCCCGCCTCTTGCGGGAGCGGGCATTGCTTTTGAGCAAGGGGAGCTGCTAACATGCAGCTCCCCTTGCTCAAAAGCAATTCTGCTTTGCTTCATTGAAGCAAGAGCAGGTTTTCCTGCTCTTGCTTCCATAAAGCAAAGCAGAGTTTGCTATGGCAGGGCAGGAGCCGCACGGCTCCCGCCCTGCCATAGCAAACAGCAATGTCCCAGGGGTGGGCACCCCGGGACATTGCAGGAGCCGGCCCTGGGGGTTGGCGGTTCCCAGGGCCATCAAGGGCTCCAGGAGGGGGACCGCACGGGCCCCCTCCATCCATTTGCATAGCCCCAGTGAGGTGGTGGTCCCCAGGGCCGGGGGTCCGCAACGGACCCCTGTATTTAAATATTCAATGCCCCGGGGAGGTGGTGGTCCCCGGGGCAGTGTGGGGAGGGGCAGGAGCCTGTCCAGCGAGGCCCCCCCACATTTTAAATTTAAATGACCCGGGGAGGTGGCGGTCCCCGGGGAAGTGTGGGGGGCCACATGCCCACACACATTCAAATTATTAAGCCCCTGGAGGTGGCGGTACCTGGGGCTGCGGGGGCCCCCACGGGCCCCCGCAAATTAATCACTGATTGCCCCCGGTACCTGGCTCACCCGGGGGCTTTTTGAAAACGAAGTGGGGGAGCCCGCGTTTTGTTTTTTACAAAGATTTCGGCAGGATTCGCGACCCCAACGTGAATTCTGCCGTTTTTTTTTTTTTATGTTTTTTTTGGCCCTGGGGGTCCTTGTGGGACCCCCTGAGCAGGCCTAGGGGGTCAGGGTGTTTCTACCCTGCCCCCTTTTCTTGTTTTTCAACCTTTTCCCACTCTTTTCTTGTGACTCGGTTACCGAGTCACAAGATTGCTGCCAACACTTCCTGGTTTGGAGTGTTGGCAACCAATCAGAGTGAAGCTCGTGCTCGGGAGCGTTCGCGACTCCTCGGTGCTCAGATATCGATATTTTTATTTTTTAAATTTCTCAGGAACTACTGAACGGATTTACACCATTTAACAAAAAGGGCGCACTCTAAACCAAGACCTACCTTTTTGCCAAATTTGGTGTCATTCCGTTCAGCAGGTCGGGCTGTAGCCTGTAATAAAGTTCCTATGAAAAATAACATGGAGAAAACGCGTTTTAGGACCCCCCTTTTTTCTCGGCCCCCACTTGACGAATCACCCCAAAACTTTCAACACACAAATTGAGTGGTCCGGCCCTATTTATTGGAAAATTTCACGAACATTCGTCAAACGACGCCAAAGATATTGGAAAATCAAAAACGCTTTTCCTATGGAAACTAGGTCCTAACTATAACTACCTACTGGCGACCACCAGTAGGTAATATATATAAAAATACATATATATATATATATATATATATATATATATATATATATATATATATATATATATATATATATATATATATATATTCACTGAAAAGACCATAGGTTTTAGGGACAGTTATAGTTAGTTGGACATTGCACTCGTACAAAACCCGTGAAATTCCCCCGTTATAGTTAGTTCATGTTAGAAATGGGATCTCTAGTTGGCAAGGGCTTGCACCTTTGTCCAAGTAGGGACCCTTCTTCCTAGTCAGGGTAAGGGTTGTTACACTCGTGAAGTAACCCCTGCTCACCCTCGTGGTAGCTTGGCACGAGCAGTCAGGCTTAATTCAGAGGCAGTGTGTAAAGCATTTGCACATAACCAACAGTAATACAGTGTAAGCACTACAAACGGACACCACACCAGTTTAGAAAAATAACCAATATTTTATATACTCAAGACAAGACCAATTACGACAAAAATCCACAATACTGTACTTTGAAAATGAATGCTTGATACGATAACTTCTTCTTTGCAAGAATAGCACAAAAGCAAAGTTCGTGCGAGTCGGTAGCTCCGTCCGAGCCTACCGTGATGCTGAAAACCACAGAGTCTAACAGTTCCAGCCGACCGCGTCGATACGGGCCAGCAGAGTCGTGAGCAGACTCGGTCACAGTACCTTTTCTCGTTGTGGCTGGTACGGAGTGTACGAGCCGGTCGGCGTTCGTCGCGGTTGCGGTGCAAGACGGAGCGATGCAAGGTGCGGAGTCCCTCGGTGCGGTGCAGGCAGCGGCTCGATGAGCGTCAGGCAGACGGAGTCGGTGAGTCCAAGGCGTGCGATGCAGGGCGAGACGATGCTCGATGCGGTGCTGACAGGTTGCGATGCAGGCGACCTAGCCGGAGTGCGGGAGCTGGCGTCGGACAGCGGTGCGAGTCGGAGCGGTGCGTCGCAGACGCGCGAGCGGTGCCCCAAATGCGGTGCGGTCTCGACTCTTGAGCCAGTTGCAGCGACAGTGTCGGTCTGGTCCGGCTGGCCCAGTGAAGCGATGCGATGCGAACTGCGGTGCCCACAGGTCACGGTGCAAGCAGCGGCTCGATGTTGGCGGCGTCGGACGTCGCCCACGGTGAGACCAGGGTTGCGATGCGAAGCGGGGCGATGCGGTCTGCGGTGCAAACAGGTCACCGGCCAGGGATGGATTCGGTTGACGGAGTCGGTTGCAGTTCCCTTCCTCTGTGGCAACTGAAACAGCATTCCAGAAGCGGTACCCAGAGGCTTGTGAAGTCTTTGTAGTCCCTGAGACTTCTTAACAGGAGGCCAGCTCGGTTCCTGGCCCTTGGAGATACTCAGCACAAGATTGTAGAAAGTTCAGTCCAGTCCTTTCACTGCCCAAGACAGAAGCAGCAACTGCAGGCCAACCCAACAAAGCAACAACACAGCAACGGGGCAGTACTCCTCCTGGCAGCTCTTCCAGCTCTTCGTCTTGGCAGGTTCCTTGATTCCAGCGAGATCTAAATTCATGGGGTCAGGGCCCCAATATTTATATCCCAAATTCCTTTGTTCTCTGAAGGCAGAGAGGCCTTCGCCTAGTCCAAACCAGTTCTGGAGCACTTTGTTGACAAGTCTCCGTCCCTTCTTTCAGTGAGTAGGCCAGGGACATCAGACGCACCACAGGAGGTGGAGCCAGCATTGTGGAGGGAAGGCACTGTCCTATTCAGGGCCCAGTTGCGACCCCTCCCACCCATCTACAGGTCGATCTGGCTATTCAGCCCTGCGCTGACTCACCCTGTCTCCTGGCATCCCCCAGCCCCTGTCACTCACATTCCAGACAAGGAATACACAACCTCGCAGAGGCAGGCTTGGATGGTTAGGCAAGAAAATACCCACTTTCTAAAAGTGGTATTTTCAAACGCAGAATGTTAAAACCAACTTCACTAAAAGATGCATTTTATCATTCTGAGTCCAGGCATACTAAACTCGAATTTCTACCATGTTCCCGGGGTCAGTTAGGATTATAAACTGTAATAATCAAAACTGCCCGTTCTGGCCTAGGGGGAACAGGTAGCCTTGCAATAGTGAAACGTACTAGGCTGTAATTCACTATCAGGACATGCCGCACACACCCGGGCATGTCCTACCTTTCGCCTACACCGCACCCTGCCCACAGGGGTACCTTGGGCCTACCTTAGGGGTGACTAACATGTAGCAAAGGGAAGGTTTAGGGACTTGCAAGTGTGTGCACTTGCCAAGTCGACTATGGCAGCCCCAGGCTGCGCACAGGCTCTGCGATGGCAGGCCCGAGTTACATTTTACGGGCTGTTTGCGTGGGTGGCACAATCCAGTGCTGCAGCCCACCAACAGCATTTGGTCTATAGGCCCTGGCACTCGCAGTGCACTTTACAAGGGACTGACAGATAAACCAAATAGGCCAATCATGGAAACACCAATCCATAACACATTTTATACAGGAGCACTTGCACTTTCCCACTGGACCGCAGTGAGGAAAGTGCGCAGAATCATCACACCAGCAAAAACAGAGTCAAAACCGGGAGGTCAGAAAGCAAAAGTCAGGGGAAACACGCCAAAAGATGCCAAGTCTAACACATGTCCCCTCCAGCTGAAAGTAGGGAGAACTACCCAACCCCATTGGAGTTCTCTTCACTAAGGCGGAAGAACCTGGACAGACCATCTGCGTTGGCGTGTTCTGTACCAGGACGGTGTTCCACCGTAAAGTCCATTCCCTGTAGGAGATGGACCACCTCAGCAGTTTTGGATTCTCACCCCTCATTTGCATCAACCATCTGAGGGGCCTGTGGTCTGTCTGAACCCGGAAGTGAGTCCCAAACAGGTATGGTCTCAACTTCTTCAGTGCCCAGACCACAGCAAAAGCTTCCCTTTCTATGGCACTCCACCTCTGTTCCCTGGGAAGTAGTCTCCTGCTAAGGAAGACTACAGGCTGATCCAGGCCCTCTTCGTTCAGTTGTGAGAGCACCGCTCCCACACCATGCTCTGAAGCGTCAGTCTGCACAACGAATTCCTTGGAGAAGTCAGGTGCCTTGAGCACGGGCGCCGTGCACATGGCTGCCTTCAGGGCATCAAAAGCTTTCTGGCAGGACTCCGTCCAGATCACTTTCCTGGGCTGCCTCTTAGAGGTCAGCTCTGTTAAGGGGGCAACGATGGTGCCATAGCCCTTAACAAATCTCCGGCAGTAGCCGGTGAGACCTAAGAAGGCTCTCACCTCTGTCTGGGTCTTGGGGGCTCCCAAGCCAGAATGGTGTCAATCTTGGGTTGTAGGGGCGCCACCTGGCCGCTTCCTACCTGGTGCCCCAAGTACACCACAGAACCCTGCCCGATCTGGCACTTACTGGCCTTGATCGTGAGGCCTGCACCTTGCAGAGCCCTCAACACTTTCTCAAGGTGCTGTAAATGTTCTTCCCAGCTGGAACTGAACACAGCAATGTCATCCAGGTAGGCGGCACTGAAATCCTCCAGCCCAGCCAACACCTGATTGACCAACCTCTGAAAGGTGGCAGGGGCATTCTTCAACCCAAAGGGCATCACCCGGAATTGGTAATGACCTTCTGGGGTTGAGAATGCTGATCTCTCCTTGGCCCCATCGGTTAAGGCAATCTGCCAGTACCCAGACGTTAAATCAAACGTGCTGAGGAACCGGGCAGCTCCCAACCGATCAATGAGCTCATCAGCTCTGGGGATGGGGTGCGCGTCAGTCCTGGTGACGGCATTGAGCCCACGGTAGTCCACACAAAACCGGAGTTCTGGAGTGGCACCGGGCGCCGCAGCCTTTGGGACCAAGACCACTGGGCTGGCCCAAGGACTGTGGGAGGGCTCAATCATCCCTAACGCCAACATCTTAGAGACCTCCTCCTTGATGCTGGCTCTGACCCGGTCAGTCAACCTGTAAATCTTGTGCTTCACAGGATGGCTGTCACCAGTGTCCACGTCATGGGTACACCAGTGAGTAACACCGGGGGTCAGAGAGAACAGTGGGGCGAACTGTCCCAACAACTGGCGACAGTCCCCCTGCTGCTCCTGAGTCAGAGTAGGGGAGAGGATCACACCCTCTACTGACCCATCATGCTCCTTGGTAGACAGGAGGTCAGGGAGAGGCTCGCTCTCCTCTTCCACCCCATCATCTGTCGCCAAGAGCATACTCACTTCGGACCTCTCGAAGTGGGGCTTGAGGCGGTTCATGTGAAGGACCCTCAACGGGTTCCTTAGAGCCTGCAAATCCACCAGGTAGGTGACGTCACTTTTGCGCTCCTTTACCTCATATGGCCCAGTCCACTTGTCCTGCAAGGCACAAGGTGCCACTGGGGCCATTACCCACACTTTCTGCCCAGGTTGAAATTCGACCAGAGTGGCGTTCTGGTCATACCATCTCTTCATTTCTTCCTGGCTTGCTTCTAGGTTCGCCTGAGCGAGTTTCCTGAAGCGGGCAGTTTGGTTTCTAAAGGCCAGCATGTAGCTAAATACATCCTGGGGAGTTTTCCTGGGAGCTGCCTCCCAGCCTTCCTTTACCAAACTCAGAGGTCCTCTGACAGGGTGGCCATACAGGAGCTCAAAGGGGCTGTACCCAAGAGACTTCTGAGGCACCTCCCTGTACGCAAAGAGTAGGCATGGCAAGAGGACGTCCCACTTACGCCTCATGGGTTCTGTTAGACCCTTGATCATGCCTTTCAAGGTCTGGTTGAATCTCTCCACCAGACCGTTTCCTTGTGGGTGGTAAGGAGTGGTGAACTTGTAGGTTACCCCACACTCCTTCCACAGGGATGTCATATACTTCGATATGAAATTGGTCCCCCTATCAGAAACCACCTCTCTGGGGAATCCCACACGGGAAAAGATCCCCATTAACGCCCGGCCCACCACTGGCGTCGTCGTTGTCCTGAGAGGGATTGCCTCCAGGTACCGGGTGGCATGGTCCACCAAGACCAGGATGTACCTGTTGCCCATGGCTGTCTTGGGATCCAGTGGCCCCACAATATCCATCCCTACCCTTTCAAAGGGTGTTCCAACAACCGGAAAAGGTTGGAGAGGAGCTTTGACCTTCCTCCCACTCTTACCACTTGCCTGGCAAGTTTGGCAAGACCTGCAGTGTGCATCTGACTGCCTTCGCATTTGGGGCCAAAAGAAGTGGGTGACAAGCCTGTCAAAGGTCTTGTCCTGCCCCAAATGTCCTGCCAAAGGCACGTCATGAGCCAGACCCAGTAGGAAGGTCCTGAAGCGCTGGGGTACCACCAGCACACGGGCTGACCCAGGCTCAGCAACCTTAGGCTCACTGTATAGGAGACCACTCTCCCAGTAGATCAGATGTGACCCGGACTGATTACCAGCTGCCTGGTCTGCAGCCTGCCGCCGCAGACCCTCCAGAGTAGGGCACTCGTTCTGCTCCCTGCAGAACTCCTCCCTGGTGGGACCCCCTTCTTGCTGCCAATGGGTCAGCTCAGAGATGTCTCCCAGTTCGGCTACTTGCTCCCCTGTAGGCACCGGGCGTCCCCTCGAGGTCCGCCTCCTCCCGGTCCGTGGGAACTGCGGGGGCCGGTTTCCCGCGCCCCCTGCCCTTTCTCTTGGCAGGGACTTGGGCCACTGTTTCAGGCTCCAAGTCCTCTTGATCACCCTTTCTGGCCGCCATTGACCGAGTAGACATTCATGCCCACTCTGGCAACCCAAGCATCTCCAAGTGGGACCTGAGCTCAACCTCCTTCCATGAGGACTGCTCCAGGTCGTTTCCTAGCAGACAATCTACAGGCATGGTAGGGCTCACAACCACCCTTAAGGGACCTGAGACCCCCCCATTCAAAGGGAACCTGCGCCACCATACATTGGCGCTCTGAGTTGTCGACAGCAACTACTTGGTGGAATGCTCTTGGGACTACTTGCTTCTCAGACACCAGGTGACACCGGACTGAGGTCACACTGGCTCCAGTATCTCTGAGAGCCTCTACCCTGTTCCCATTAATGGTCACCCAGGTGCTATATTTCTTTGTGTTAGGGGGCACCTGGTTTCCTGGGACCATCTCACTGTCCCCGAGTGAGACAAGGGTCATTTCTGCGGGATCCCCACCCTCCTGTGGGCACCCCTCCTCCCCAAGCGCTACACTAGCCAACACTTTGGACTGTCCACCGGTGGGCGGCTGTGTCCCCTTCGGGCACTTGGGGTCCCCCTTAAAGTGACCTACCTGGTCACATGCATAACACTTGCGGGGGCCGGTCTCGACAGGCTTCCCTGTAGAGACCCCTTTCTTTTTATCACCGGGGGCTGGGAACCTTTACCCTGGGTACTAGTTTGGGGCCCTTTAGAGAACTCCTGTGCTTTACCCTTGTCCCCCCACCTTTCTGCTGGGGACCCTGCCCACCTTTGGCTGAGTCTCCCCCAAACGCTTTCTTGTGGACCCTGGTACTCACCCAGCGGTCCGCTTCCATAGCAAGCTTCCTGGGGTCAGTTAGCTTACTATCAACTAGGTGCTGGCGCAGATCTGCAAAACATAGACTAGACAAGTGCTCCCATGCAATCAAGTTGTAGAGCCCCTGAAAATCTGTTACACTACTGCCCTTCACCCAACCATCCAGAGACCTGCAGAACACATCCACACATTCCAACCAAGTGTTGACATCAGACTTCTTACTGGACCTGAACTGATCCCTGTACTTTTCAGGAGTAAGACCATACTTCAGTGAGAAGGGCATCCTTCATGTCAGCATAGGTGAGGTGATACCCCTTACCCAAAGCTATCAGAGCATCCCTTGCTTCTTCCGGGAAAAGTGGCCACAATCCTGCTCCCCAATTCTCCTCAGGGACCCCATTCATGTGTATGGCTGCCTCATAACCCTGAAACCACCTTTGTATGTCATCCCCCTTCTTGAACTCCTTGCCTACGTTCTTGGGAATGTGCACAATCCTGTCTGCCTTTCTGGACGAATTGCTGCCACCATCTGAGCCTGACTTACTCCTAAGTTCTAGCTCCTTCAGTTCTCTCTCATGCTCTAAGAGCATCTTCCTCTCTTCTATGGCCAATCTGTTCTCCTCCCGCTCACCCTCCAGCCTGAGCTTCTGCAGCTCGAACTGCCTTGCCTCCCGCCTGTCCTCCAGCTCCTCTGGGGACAGACTGCTGCTGCCTGACCTGGCGGGTTCCCCCCTACCCAAAAGCACATCCACCCTGGAAATAGGCTCCTCCGCCTCCTCACTGAGATCACCAGGCTGCCCATTGGCATGTCTGGCTGCTACCCAGGCCCTCAGCGCCTTCTGTAGCTCCTCCTTCCTTGTGAGGCCTTTAATTTGGACTTTCAGGTTTTTACAAATCGCTCGTAACTCCTTTACGGCGTAGGACTCCAACCTGTCCTCCTCAAAGATAATTTCCAGGGATGCAACGGATGATGCAATTGATTCAGGCATGACAAAAGTAGTGAGTTGAAAACTGGCAAGATCAAAAATAGGCCAAAAGAAAAAGAACCAGTATGTGGTACGTAATGGTCTGCGATATGGTAGTAGTGCACACCAATCACTGTAAGTCAAGTGCAAACGCAAGTCCTATCCTCACCGCTGACAACCAATGTTAGAAATGGGATCTCTAGTTGGCAAGGTCTTGCACCTTTGTCCAAGTAGGGACCCTTCTTCCTAGTCAGGGTAAGGGTTGTTACACTCGTGAAGTAACCCCTGCTCACCCTCGTGGTAGCTTGGCACGAGCAGTCAGGCTTAATTCAGAGGCAGTGTGTAAAGCATTTGCACATAACCAACAGTAATACAGTGTAAGCACTACAAACGGACACCACACCAGTTTAGAAAAATAACCAATATTTTATATACTCAAGACAAGACCAATTACGACAAAAATCCACAATACTGTACTTTGAAAATGAATGCTTGATACGATAACTTCTTCTTTGCAAGAATAGCACAAAAGCAAAGTTCGTACGAGTCGGTAGCTCCGTCCGAGCCTACCGTGATGCTGAAAACCACAGAGTCTAACAGTTCCAGCCGACCGCGTCGATACGGGCCAGCAGAGTCGTGAGCAGACTCGGTCACAGTACCTTTTCTCGTTGTGGCTGGTACGGAGTGTACGAGCCGGTCGGCGTTCGTCGCGGTTGCGGTGCAAGACGGAGCGATGCAAGGTGCGGTGTCCCTCGGTGCGGTGCAGGCAGCGGCTCGATGAGCGTCGGGCAGACGGAGTCGGTGAGTCCAAGGCGTGCGATGCAGGGCGAGACGATGCTCGATGCGGTGCTGACAGGTTGCGATGCAGGCGACCTAGCCGGAGTGCGGGAGCTGGCGTCGGACAGCGGTGCGAGTCGGAGCGGTGCGTCGCAGACGCGCGAGCGGTGCCCCAAATGCGGTGCGGTCTCGACTCTTGAGCCAGTTGCAGCGACAGTGTCGGTCTGGTCCGGCTGGCCCAGTGAAGCGATGCGATGCGAACTGCGGTTCCCACAGGTCACGGTGCAAGCAGCGGCTCGATGTTGGCGGCGTCGGACGTCGCCCACGGTGAGACCAGGGTTGCGATGCGAAGCGGGGCGATGCGGTCTGCGGTGCAAACAGGTCACCGGCCAGGGATGGATTCGGTTGACGGAGTCGGTTGCAGTTCCCTTCCTCTGTGGCAACTGAAACAGCGTTCCAGAAGCGGTACCCAGAGGCTTGTGAAGTCTTTGTAGTCCCTGAGACTTCTTAACAGGAGGCCAGCTCGGTTCCTGGCCCTTGGAGATACTCAGCACAAGATTGTAGAAAGTTATGTCCAGTCCTTTCACTGCCCAAGACAGAAGCAGCAACTGCAGGCCAACCCAACAAAGCAACAACACAGCAACGGGGCAGTACTCCTCCTGGCAGCTCTTCCAGCTCTTCGTCTTGGCAGGTTCCTTGATTCCAGCGAGATCTAAATTCATGGGGTCAGGGCCCCAATATTTATATCCCAAATTCCTTTGTTCTCTGAAGGCAGAGAGGCCTTCGCCTAGTCCAAACCAGTTCTGGAGCACTTTGTTGACAAGTCTCCGTC
This sequence comes from Calotriton arnoldi, assembly GCA_963921515.1. NCBI lineage: Eukaryota > Metazoa > Chordata > Amphibia > Caudata > Salamandridae > Calotriton > Calotriton arnoldi. Next base: position 315,173 of record CAWUFW010000146.1, read on the forward strand.
CCTTCTTTCAGTGAGTAGGCCAGGGACATCAGACGCACCACAGGAGGTGGAGCCAGCATTGTGGAGGGAAGGCACTGTCCTATTCAGGGCCCAGGTGCGACCCCTCCCACCCATCTACAGGTCGATCTGGCTATTCAGCCCTGCGCTGACTCACCCTGTCTCCTGGCATCCCCCAGCCCCTGTCACTCACATTCCAGACAAGGAATACACAACCTCGCAGAGGCAGGCTTGGATGGTTAGGCAAGAAAATACCCACTTTCTAAAAGTGGTATTTTCAAACGCAGAATGTTAAAACCAACTTCACTAAAAGATGCATTTTATCATTCTGAGTCCAGGCATACTAAACTCGAATTTCTACCATGTTCCCGGGGTCAGTTAGGATTATAAACTGTAATAATCAAAACTGCCCGTTCTGGCCTAGGGGAACAGGTAGCCTTGCAATAGTGAAACGTACTAGGCTGTAATTCACTATCAGGACATGCCGCACACACCCGGGCATGTCCTACCTTTCGCCTACACCGCACCCTGCCCACAGGGGTACCTTGGGCCTACCTTAGGGGTGACTAACATGTAGCAAAGGGAAGGTTTAGGGACTTGCAAGTGTGTGCACTTGCCAAGTCGACATGGCAGCCCCAGGCTGCGCACAGGCTCTGCGATGGCAGGCCCGAGTTACATTTTACGGGCTGTTTGCGTGGGTGGCACAATCCAGTGCTGCAGCCCACCAACAGCATTTGGTCTATAGGCCCTGGCACTCGCAGTGCACTTTACAAGGGACTGACAGATAAACCAAATAGGCCAATCATGGAAACACCAATCCATAACACATTTTATACAGGAGCACTTGCACTTTCCCACTGGACCGCAGTGAGGAAAGTGCGCAGAATCATCACACCAGCAAAAACAGAGTCAAAACCGGGAGGTCAGAAAGCAAAAAGTCAGGGGAAACACGCCAAAAGATGCCAAGTCTAACAGTTCAGGTAACTATAACTCGCGCCCCCACAATGCACTGCTGATGACGTCACATATTACATCACTCATGACATGGTCAGTGACATCACTGATGACATCACTGATGACATCTCAAATGACATCACTGATGACATCATCCAGTGACTGTGTGTTTCTGTAAAGTTTAAATATGTTTAATATATATAGGGAAAGGCGGATTGACGAATGAGTGGGTGTATAAGTGTCTGAATGGATGATTTAGTAGGTGTGTGACTAACTCTATAAGTGAGTGATTAAACGTTTCTTACTGAATGCATGGGTTAGTGACTAAACTGGGTGAATGTCTGTATCCGTCTGTCTGTTGCTGTGTAAGTGGCTGCATGGGTTTGTGAATAGCTACACGAGTGTCTATATGAGTTATTGATTGGTTGTCTGAGTATCTGTATGGGTGCCTGAGTGTTTGTGTGGGTGGGGTGTGTGCGACTCTGTGCATAGATGTGTGAGTGGGTGATTCACTGGGTGGATGATTTCAAGAGTGCATCTGTGATAGACTGTATGGGTGGGTAAGTGTGTGTAAGAGTGTGTTAGTGAGTGAATGTATGTCCCAGTGGTACATGTGTGAGTAACTACATATGTGAAAGGCAGTATATATGTGTGTTGGAGTATATAAATAGCTATAAGCGAGAGTGTGTGATTGTGAGAGTGACTGTATGGATGAGTGTGTGCTTGTATCAGAGATTGTATAAGAGCGTAAGAATGTGCTAGTATTTGTATGAGTAAGTGAGCTGGTGTGTGTATAACTGTATAGGTGAGTAAATGGGTGTGTGCTTAATTTTTTGCATGACTGACTAGGTGTGTGAGTACCTCTATGGATGAGTGGCGGTGTGTGAGTGTTTATATAGGTGTATGAGTGCATATAATAGTCCTGTACTGAGTGACTATAAGTATGAGTGACTGTACGGGTGAGTGAGTAGATGTGTGTGTGTAGACCTAAGAATCAGTGAGTGTGTATATAGTAATTGGTGTTGGAGTGTCTATGGTTTTGACAATGGCAGTCTGTAATTTACAGTGGGTGAATCAAAAGTTATATTAGGGTTTGAGAAGATGCATCAAATTATCACATGGATGATGTCATCAGTGATGTCATCAGTGATGTCATTTGAGATGTCATCAGTGATGTCATCAGTGATGTCACTGACCATGTCATGAGTGATGTAATATGTAACGTCATCAGCAGTGCATTGCGGGGGCGCGAGTTATAGTTACCTGAACTAACTATAACGGGGGAATTTCACGGGTTTTGTACGAGTGCAATGTCCAACTAACTATAACTGTCCCTAAAACCTATGGTTTTTTCAGTGAATTTGTAAGGTTTTTAAATGCTAATTTCTAACTATAACGTGCCTGAAACCTATGGTTTTTTCAGTGAATTTCAAAGGTTTTTAAATGCTAATTCCTAACTATAACATGTCTGAAACCTATGGTTTTTTTCAGTGAATTTCAAAGGTTTTGTAAATGACAATTTTTAAATGTATTAATTGTTATATTTATTTTTTTGATACTGATTTACTACATTTTTTTAAACTATTTATTTTTAGATATTTTATTTTTTAAATTACATTGTAATTACATTATACATTACATTACAAAATATACTTTCTCAGAATGAATTACTTTAGTTTAAATACTTTGCAAATAGGCAATAGACTTTTAAGTACAGTAGTTACAGTTGTTGCAATGGGCAACACAATTTCAAACACAATGCAACATTGAGCTCAATGTGAATTTCTAGTTAAATGCAATTAGTTACTTTATGGATTACTTTTCTAACCACAGGACTGGATCCTGGATTCAGTCTTGCGACATCTCCTGTAAACAGTTGAGTAAAAGCGTTTTGGTTACAGTAGTGATTTTTAAGGAATATTATTGTATTTTAAAAGTTGACACACAGAAACTTTTTTACATAGAATCACCAATGTTATCCTATGGGAGGAAATTCACTTAGCAGGTAAGTAGTGTTATCGTTACTTTTTCTTACTCAGTGGTGGATCCTGGATCCAGCACTGGTGCATCTCCTGTAAACAGTTGAAAGAATGCGTTTAAGTCATACAGGCGATTTTTAAGGAATATTTGTAGTTTGTGAAAATCGACACAAACTTTTCTGCTGAAAACTAGACAATGGATTCCTATGGAAGGAAATACAAGTTACTGGTAAATACGGTTAGAATTACTTTTCAGGGTCAGTGCTGGGCTAAAAGATGCAGCACTGGGTTCTCTCCTGTTAACAGGTGAGTAAATCGGAATTCGTAGTTCGGCTGATTTTAGAGGAATATTATAAAGTTCCAAAACTCCACACTTAGAAGAATTTCCAAGTGAAACCAGTCAATGTTAGCCTATGGAAGGAAATTCAAGTTACTGGTAAGTACGGTTAAAATTACTTTTCAGGATCAGTACTGGGCTTAAAGATGCAGCACTGAGGTCTCTCCTGATAACAGGTGAGTAAATCGGAATTCGTAGTTCGGCTGATTTTAGAGGAATATTATAAAGTTCCAAAACTCCACACTTCGAAGAATTTCCAAGTGAAACCAGTCAATGTTAGCCTATGGAAGGAAATTCAAGTTACTGGTAAGTACGGTTAAAATTACTTTTGAGGATCAGTACTGGGCTCAAAGATGCAGCACTGAGGTCTCTCCTGATAACAGGTGAGTAAATCGGAATTCGTAGTTCGGCTGATTTTAGAGGAATATTTGCATGTTACAAAAATCGACACTTAGAAACTTTTTCAGCAAAAAGCAGGCAATGATATCCTATGGAAGGAAATTCAAGTTACTGGTAAGTATGGTTAAAATTACTTTTCAGGATCAGTACTGGGCTCAAAGATGCAGCACTGAGGTCTCTCCTGATAACAGGTGAGTAAATCGGAATTCGTAGTTCGGCTGATTTTAGAGGAATATTTGCACAGTGGTGAAGGGAGGGGGCGGGGCTTCAGGTGACATGTCCGCAAACAGGCCCCGTGGCGCGTTTTAAGATGGGAAATTAAATCCTCCTCAATCCCGAGGGTTCCTAGGGGCCAAGTAGCCCACCAGATACCTCGAGTATGCGCCAGAGAGCTGCGTTGCAGAGAGGTGTTCAGAGGCCACGCCCCTTTTTGCACCTCTCTGCAACACAGCTCTGTGGCGCTTTCTGGACGTACCTGGTGGGCTAGTTGGCCCCCAGGGACCCTCAGGATTGAAGGGGATTTAATTCCCCATCTTAAAACGTGCAACGGGGCCTGTTTGCACACATGTCACCTGAAGCCCCGCCCCCTCCCTTCACCACTGTGCAAACGCGCCCGTGGCGCGTTTTAAGTTGGGGAATTAAGTCCCCTTGAATCCTGAGGGTCCCTGGAGTCCAACTAGCCCACCATGTACCTCCAAAAAGCGCCACAGAGCTGCGTTGCAGAGAGGTGTAAAAAGGGGCGTGGCCTCTGTACACCTCTCTGCAAGGCAGCCCCCTGGCGCATACTGGAAGTTCCTGGTGGGCTAGTTGGCCCCCAGGGACCCCCAGTATTCAAGGGGAATTCGTTCCCCCTCTGCAAATGCACCAGGGGGCGCGTTTTCAGAGTGGTAAAGGAAGGGGGCGGGGCCTGCAGCACGATCGTTTAAAAAAAAAAAAAAAAAAAAGTTTTTAATGCTTTTTTCTGCCGGGACCCCCTGAGCAGACCTAGGGGGTCAGGGTGTTTCTACCCTGCCCCCTTTGTGCGTTTTGCGCACTTGTTTCTGTGCCTCGGTTCTACCGAGGGACAAAATGGCTGCCAACACTTCCTGATTTGGAGTGTTGACAGCCAATTAGCATGCAGCTCGTGATCGGGAGGGTACGCGGACCCTACTCGGCCATAGATATATATGTGACTTTACTTTTGATTTTCTCAGGAACTACTGAACGGATTTACACCATTTAACAAAAGGGTTCTTTCTGAACCAAGAACTACCTCTTTGCCAAATTTGGTGTAATTCCGTTCAGCAGTTCGGGCTGTAGCCGTGGCTAAAGTTTCCTATGGGAAAATGAATGGGGAAAACACGTTTTGGGACCCCCTTTTTTCTCGGCCCCCGCTTGACGAATCACCCCGAAACTTTCAGGGTAGGAGCGGACCGGAGCGGGCCATAAAGTTTGAAAATTTTGCAAAGATTCGTCAACCGACGCAAGAGTTATTTTAAATAGAATGTTGCGGATTTCCTATGGAAAATAGGTCCTAACTATAACTATCTACTGGCGACCGCCAGTAGATATATATATATATATATATATATATATATATATATATATATATATATATATATATATATATATTTCTTTTTTCTTCAAAAAAATCTAAAAAAATAAATAAACAAATGCAAAATTGTAAATAAATTACAAAATTAAATAAATATCAAAAAGAATTACTAAAATTGTCAGCAAAAAAATTTATATAAAAACATATACATATATATTTAAATATTATAAAATGTTAAAAAAATAACTAATAATAATACATTTATTTAAACAACATTAAAAAATATTAAAATCTGGGAATAATGCATATACTATACCCACTCCAGTCTGTAGAACAGTAGGGAAAGCATTGGACATCAGAAGGGTGAGATTTACTATTCCCATTCCAGTCTGCACAACAGTAGAGAAAACGTTGGACTCCAGAGGGGTGACATTAACTATTCCCACTCCAGTCTCTACAACAGTAGGGAAAGCATTGGACTCCAGAGGGGTTAAATTTACTCTCCCACTCTAGTCTGTGTAATAGTAGGAAAAGTACTTCACTTCAAAACACATAACATACATGAAGCATAACCCTATTATTTTAAAAAAATATATATAAAACTCAATATAAACTTTATTAATCAACAAAAAAAAATTACTCTCCCACTCTAGTCTGTGTAATAGTAGGAAAGGTACTTCACTTCAAACACATAACATACATGAAACATAACCCTATTATTTTGAAATAAATATAAAACTCTCAATATAAGCTTTACTGGCAGTCCCTAGTAGGTAGTTATAGTTAGGACCTAGTTTCCATAGGAAAAGCATTTTTTGACTTGGCTATAACTTTGGCGTTGTTTGACCAATCTTCATGAAATTTTCCCCAAAAAGTGTCAAGGTAAGTTCTGTGTGTCATTGGAAAGTTTAGGGGTGGTCTGTACATGGGGACCCAGAAATTGGGGCGCAAAACAAAGGTGCGTTTGTAATGTTTATTCTCATAGGAACCTTTAGCCACAGCTACAGCCCGAACCTCTGTTTGGACTTACACCAAATTTAGCAGGGAGGTAGATGTTGGTTCAAGGAAGTGCCTTTTGCTTATTTTATGTAAATATGCTCAGTAGTTGTTGAGAAATTTAAGTTGAAAGTCATAGATATATCTCTCGCTGCAAAGCCTTGGTGAACATAGACAGGCTCGTGCACGGAAATGCACTGCTCTCCAACACTTCAAGCAGGAAGTGTTGGCAGCCATGTTGGGCTCGACTTCACCGAGTCCCCCCACAAAAGTGAAAATAAAGAAAAGGGGGCAGGGTAGGAATACCTTGCCCCCCAACATGGTCTTGGGGTCCCCCTGGGACCCCGCCATGGCATAAAATATATATATTTTTAAATTGCCGTGAAATCACGATATTCATGAATTTGCATCAACATTTTGTTTTAAAAGCAAGCGCTTGCTCCAGTGCTTTCTTTAAAATAACACCCGGGTGGGCCAGGTCCCGGGGGCATAGAATAAATATAGGAGGGTGGCACACAGGCCCCCCTCCTAGGGCATATCAAAGCTCTGGGGACCACCACCTCCCTGGGGCTATTATCATTATCAATGCGGGCAGGCCCCCTGGACCCACCCGCAGCCCTGGGGACCACCACCTCCCCAGGGATATTGCCTGTTATGTGGGGGGGCCCTGCGAACCACCCCACCCTGGGATCGCCATCTCCCCAGGGCTAATTTACACAATATGGGGGGTCTCTTGGACCCCCCTGCCCCAGGGACTGCCACCTCCCCAGGGCACATGTATATTAAAAAAAGCAGGTGTGGCCCTACGGCCTCCCCTGCAGACTGCCACCTCCCCGGGGCTAAAATAATGATGCGTGGGGGACTCCACCCCAAACGCATCCTGGGGACCACCACCTCCTTGGGGCACAATTACACTAATGAAGGGGGTCTGTTGCGGACCCCCAGCCCCACGGACCACCACCACCCCGGGGCAAATTTGAAGAAAGAAGGGGAGCCATGTGACCCCCTACAGGAGACCTAGGTGGCACTAGGGATGACCACCCCCCAGGGCTGGCTCCAGCAATGTCCCGGGGTGCCCACCCCTAGGACATTGCAGTTTGCTATGGCATGCTCCTGCCATGCCATAGCAAACAGTGTGCTCCGCTTTGAGCAAGCGAGAGCATTTTGCTCTCGCTTGCTCAAAGCAGAGCACTTTGCATTTTATACACAGGGAGCCGCATGTCAGCAGCTCCCTGGGTGTAAAAAACTATGCCGGCAACCACAGGAAGTGAGGAGCTGGCTGGGACCGTGGGGACCTTTAGGCTCCCCTACGGTCCCCAACGAGGTATCCATGCCCCAGGGGATGGAGTCCCCATGGCCAAAAATGGCCTGCGAGGGGGGCCACTTGGCCCCCCTCCCTTTTAAGAAAATAAAATGAAATGACCAGGCCCCCGGGAGATTGGGTCCCTGGGTCCAAAATCAGCCTTGGGAGGGGACCCTACAGCCCCCCTCCCCATTAAAAAAATATATATCTATAAAGGCCTGTCCCTGGGGGATGGAGTCTTCGGGCCGAAATAGGCCTCAGGAGGGGGACCGCACAGTCCCCCTCCTTTTTTTATTAAAAAAATGAAAAAAGGGCCAGGCCCCAGAGGATCATGTCCCCGGGACGCAAAATGGTCCAGGGACGGGGAGCCATGCAGTCGCCCTTCCTTTATTTAAAAAAAATAAAAGGCCGGGTCATGGGGGATGGGGTCCCAGGGGCCAAACTTGGCACAGGAAGGGGACTGCGCGACCCCCTCACTTTAAAAAAAAAAGGGCCAGGCACCGAGGAATCAGGTCCCCGGAGCGCAAAATGGTCCAGGGAAGGGGGGCCATGCTGCTCCTAAAATAGAAAAAAATGTGACCATGTCATGAGTGATGTAATATGTGAGGTCATAAGCAGTGCATTGCGGGGGCATGAGTTATAGTTAGCTCAGCTAACCATAACTGCTGAATTTCTCTAGTTTTGTATGAGTGAAAAGTCGGCCTAAATATAACGTCCCTGTAACCTTTGTTTTTTTCAGTGAATTTCTAAAGTTTTTAAAAATTATATTTCCTAACTATAACATCCCTGTAACTATTGTTTTTTTGAGTGAATTGCTATGGTTTTTAAAGTAGTTGTCACATTGGCAGAGTGGTGGAGAAAGAGGCTGGGCCTCCGACTAGCTCTAAGGAATCCCGCTGTGTGGGACTTGCTGGAGGTAACAGGAGGGGTAGGTGTCCCCCAACGACCCTCAATAGCCAAGGGGACTTCATACCCTCGACTAGTAGTCAACAAGAGGCGTGTTTGCAGAGTGGTGGAGAAAGGACCTTCTTAATGATTGCACAAGTAGTACCTGTGTGATTCTATGAGTGTAATTGCCAAGGACACACTGCGAATACCAGGTTTTTTGACAAAGTATAAAATACATATATAGACATATTTTACATAACGTTTCAATGTAGGTATTTAGTAAGATACTAATTTAACTTTTCCCTTTGTATTCGTTTGTCGAAATAACTAAAACAAAAATGCATTTACCTACTTCACAGCAACACTAGAGGTCGCAATGACATCAGTACTCACGAATACAAATGACAAAGTGTAAAACAGATATATAAGCATATTTTACACAAAGTTTGATTCTAGCTGTTTAGTAACATAATGGTTTAACTTTATTTTAACAACGCACATGACAAAAACATCAATTTCAAAATAACTTTCAACACCTACCTGAACTCACGAATAGAACATAACTACCAAACACCATTCAAACTACTCATTGCTACCCAAACTCATGGGGAATCAAAAACTGCTGCAAAACTAGTGCAATGCACAATCTGTGACAAGATCCTCTCTAGAGGGCCAAGCAAAAAATATATTCATGTGGGATGACGTCGATGTTCTCTCATCTTAAAACCTAACATAGAAAACATCTTCAACTGGCAATCAAGCAGAGGGAAGATGAAGGACCATCTATATCAGAGGCAGCAGCAACAATTGCCGGCCAGAAAGTCCCTTCAGAGGTGCAGACTACTGCAACAGATATGGCTCCAGAGTTTTCAAGAATGGCCACGTAAAAAAACACACAAAAAACAAATTAAAAAACAAAACAGAAAATCATGTCACCAGGAAATAAAGGAATATCATTGGATAATATACTTTTCAACTAAAAGAATAAGAAGAACACGCCCATTTATCTATCTTGAACATCCTTTAAGAGGAGTTTATAGTGAGCAGATTTGCGCAATGCATAATATGTCACAAGACATTGTGAAGGGGTGCAAATAGAAAATATTCTTGCAGGACTGCTTAACCATCTAAAAACATACCAAAGCAATAGTGTAAAAGCAGCAAGAAGGCAATGCAAGGCTGAAGGATCCTCAACTTCAATAGCAGCCACAACAACACCAGGGCAGAGAGTCCCTTTAGAGGTCCGAACTCAACTTCAAGATTTGGCTCCACAGTTTTCCAGGGTGGCATCATACTGCATGGATTGTGAGGTTGTAGTGAGTGCTGGAGAGCAGCCCATAAGAGCCCTACGAAATGCTGCACAGAATCATAAATGTTGATTTTTTTTATTTTTGTCCCTTCATAGTTTTTCTACACTAGCAGACATTTTATTATCTTACAACATGGGTATCTAATATCTATGTGTTGTTCAGTTTACTATCTTCTAATTAATTGTAACACTACTTACATATAACTTGCCATATGGACAAGTCATCAATCAATCAATCAATCATGTCACTTATAAAGCGCACTACATACCCGCGAGGGTCTCAAGGCGCTGGGGGAAGAGGGGGGCGGTGCTGCTACTGATCGAAGAGCCAGGTCTTGAGGAGTCTTCTGAAGGCCAGTAGGTCTTGGGTCTGTCGGAGGTTGGTGGGGAGGGTGTTCCAGGTCTTGGCGGCGAGGTGGGGAGAAGGATCTGCCGCCGGCGGTCGTTTCCGGATGCGGGGGACTGTGGCGAGGGCGAGGCTGGTCGAGCGGAGCTGGCGGGTGGGGGTGTAGAAGCTGAGTCGTCTGTTGAGGTAGGCTGGTCCGGAGTTGTGGAGTGCTTTGTGTGCGTGGGTGAGGAGCTTGAAGGTTATCCTCTTGTTGACAGGGAGCCAGTGCAGGTCTCTCAGGTGGGGTGTGATGTGGCTGCGTCGGGGGATGTCGAGGATAAGACGTGCAGAGGCGTTCTGGATGCGTTGCAGCTGTCTCCAGGAGCTTAGCCGTCGTTCCTGCGTGAGAGGCGTTTCCGTAGTCCAGCCTGCTGGTGACGAGGGCCTGGGTGACTGTTTTTCTTGTTTCGGTGGGGATCCACTTGAAGATCCTGCGGAGCATTCGGAGGATGTTGAAGCAGGATGAGGAAACGGCGTTGACCTGCTTAGTCATGGAGAGGGTGGGGTCGAGGATGACCCCTAGGTTGCGTACGTGGTCGGTGGGTGGCGGGGCTGTTCCCAGTGATGTTGGCCACCAGGAGTCGTCCCAGGCTGAAGGGTTGGAACCAAGGATGAGGACCTCCGTCTTGTCCGAGTTCAGCTTCAGGCGGCTGGTCCTCATCCATTCGGCGACGGCCTTCATTCCTTCGTGGAGGTGGGCTTTGGCGGTGTGAGGGTCTTTGGTGAGAGAGAGGATCAGCTGGGTGTCGTCGGCATAGGAGATGATGTTGAGGTTGTGCTGTCGGGCGACGTGGGCGAGGGTGCCATGTAGATGTTGAACAGCGTTGGGCTGAGGGAGGAGCCTTGGGGTACGCCGCAGATGATCTTGGTGGCCTTGGATCGGAAGGGGGCGAGGCGGACGCTTTGTGTTCTGCCGGAAAGGAAGGATGTGGTCCAGTCCAGGGCCTTCTCTTGGATCCCGGCGTCGTGAAGGCGTGTTCGTAGTGTGTGGTGGCACACCGTGTCGAAGGCGGCTGATAGGTCCAGGAGGATGAGGGCTGCTGTTTCTCCGTTGTCTAGCAGGGTCCTGATGTCATCGGTGGCGGCGATGAGGGCGGTTTCGGTGCTGTGGTTGCTGCGGAAGCCGGACTGGGAAGGGTCCAGGATGTTGTTCTCCTCGAGGTAGCGGGTCAGTTGTTTGTTGATGATTTTCTCGGTGACCTTCGCGGGGAACGGGAGCAGAGAGATGGGTCAGAAGTTCTTGAGGTCCTTGGGGTCTGCCTTGGGTTTCTTGAGTAAGGCGGTGATCTCGGCGTGCTTCCAGCTTTCCGGGAAGGTTGCTGTCTCGAAGGAGATGTTGATTATTTTCTGGAGATGGGGCGCGATGGCTGTACTGGCTTTGTTGAAGATGTGGTGAGGGCACGGGTCTAGCGGTGAACCGGAGTAGATGGTGTTCATGATCTCGCTGGTGTCCTCGTCGTTGATGTTGGTCCAGGAGAGCAGGCGGTTGGTGGTTGTGGGGGCAGTGGTCTCGGTGGTTGCCGGGGCGGTCGTTGTGTTGAAGCTGTCGTGGATGTCGGCGATTTTGCGGTGGAAGAAGGTGGCCAGTGAGTCGCACAGGTCTCGCGACGGCTGGATGTCGTTGGTGTTGGAGCTGGGGTTGGAGAGTTCCTTCACGATGTTGAAGAGCTCTTTGCTGTTGTGTGCGTTGTTGTCTAGGCGGTCTTTGAGTGAGGCCCTTTTGGCGGATCTGATGAGGTGATGGTGACTGCGGGTGGCGCTCTTGTGGGCGGCGTAGCTGTCCGCTGTCCGTTCGTGGAGCCAGATCTTCTCCAGTTTTCGGCATGTTCGTTTGGAGGCATAGAGTTCCTTTACAATTAAATACACAGCTAACTTTTGCCAGTTCTCCTTATTTACTTTTTCACTTTTTAAATACATGTCAGCAGTCTGTGTTTAAATTTTCTACTGAGTGCATCAACAACATATACAAACATACTCTGTTTTTTTAGACCACACTGTGTTCAATTTTGTAATCTTTTCTTCAAAACTATCAACTGTAATATCTGTGCCCTGTTTTGTAACTCCTCTTTTTAACAACTCTTCATTTTCCCTAGAATCCTGCTGAGGACCAAAGACATGAAACTGCACATCATCACAAACCTTTTCTGCGTCTGCCACAGTACCATGCAAAAGCGCTCTATTCATTCCTCCTAAACATAAAGCAGGAGTTTTCACATAGTACAGCCTCCTTACTAAAGTTTGCATTGTTGAGTGATGTACAACTAACATCCTGAAATGACGAAAGGTGCTTTGGCACACTTCGATAAACAAGCTAGTGAGTGTCCCTTTAAATTTGTATGCTTTCTAATCTTCCAAGGATCCAATCCTTGTAAAGTACTAATTTTCGGTTTTAAACTTCACCTTGGAAAGATATGTAGAAATGTCCTTATTATATCAATGTATTGCTGTTGAATACTACAAACACTACTCAAATTCCATTTCTATACAGGTGCCTGACTCCGCCTTCCTTGTACCTGTCCTCCAATATCTTGTTCTTCATTTGTAGGTACCATCACCTCTTTCACTATAGGAGTGCCATTCTTCATTTCATAACATCGTCCTCTGTAGTCAATAGTTTGAGCTAATCTATTATCCTGGAGATAGCTTTCTTCATTAAAGAAAGACTGTACTATAAGTATGTATACATTCTCCACTAAAAACTGCACAAAAGTTACTTCTGTTCCCTAATCTTTCTCCTCATTCACAACACCATCTTGTCAGGAGTCTTCATTCCATTTATAATTTTTTTTTAAAGCTTCACCTTCAAAGCAAAGACCTTATCAACTGCTCTCTCAACTTGTGCTTTCTGTTTCACTGCATGTCTCCTTCTTCATATTTCTCAATAGATTTATAACTACTCTACTACGAAACATCCTGGCTCTGATTTCCTTAAACTGCGTCTGTCTCCTGGTTAAGGTGTATCCATCTTTGTTACATTCAGATTTTGTCCATTGTTAATCTTTCTTGTAGGTGAAATTTTATTTTCATTATTTCATAATCTTTGGAAATGTCAACATATATTTTTAAGAAATGACTTTGTCTTCTTGCCAATAGCTCGTTTTTCGTCCACCATTTGTTCTTCATTTTGCCCTTTTTGAGTCTCAGTTCTGCATAGATACTGTAGTTGCTACTGTTCCTTTTCCCTCCGAGCTTTTGTAGGCAATCTGTCTGTAATTATGCAGATATTGTTCTGTAAAGAAATTAACTATATTTGAATATTTCTTTCTAGCCAATGTACCAACTACTTAACAACTGGCTTACACATAATACAAAAACAGTTTTTATGTTATGTTGCAGTTTTAAATCTACAAATCAACCTACCTACATACTTACAAGCACTTACTTCAATGTACCAGACCCAAACCAAAACACAAAACTTAATTTATTACTTACCTTTTAATATTATAGCACCCTTTCCTACAACACAGCTGCACCATATCTCAGTTCTCACTTATACACGCTAAAAACCACTTTATCCCTTAGGTACAAAATTTTAAAGTAAACATCAACCAAAGTGTAAAAGTACATACAATGTCTCAATAGTGTAAATCCAAAAACAGAACATTAGAGCTATTTCTGTGCCTCTCTACCACTGCGTCACTGGTACATTTACTGTTTCAATACTTTCCTACTTAGATGTGTCAGATTTCAATTTTAAGAAACACTACATATAAAAATCTGCACATAATTCTATATCACAGCATATAGCTCACTAATTCTTCCGAGTACATGCAAACAGTGTATGACGGGTTACATATATAAATCACCAGATGGTTCTAAAAGAGTACAAATTCCTCACTAAAACTTGTAAATACATGTTTCTGGTTGATTACAACAATACTCCATGGAGGATTGGATGAGTGCATAGATGGTGTCTAGTTGAGTCCCTCAGAATATAGGTAATGCCTACATAAATCCCTGAATATGTAGGAACTACATTGGTTGTTCCACATCTGCATAGTTAGTGCCTGTGTATTCACATGACTATATTGCTACTCTCTGGGTGATTGGATGAAAGCATGGGTGTTGCCTGCATAGTTCAATGAGTACATAATTAGTGCCTGCATGATTGGAAGAGTGCATGTGTAGTGCCTGGGTGATTGAATAAGTCTAGATATCACACTTGATATATAATTGCGTACAAGGCTCTCTAAGAACATACATTGCTGTTACTCAGTGTGCACATGCATCAGTAAGTTTCCAAAACTGAAAACAACTCTAACTTTTTCAAAGCACAAAACCTCTTCTTAATGGCATACCTACATCATTTCTCAAATATGTCTTGTGTCTTTAAAACATATATTTAGCATTTCTCAAAGAAAAGTTACACGCCAAGTGAAGCTAGCACAAGAACTCTCAAGAGACATTCTGCACTATAAACTCTCCTCAATTTTAAACATAGAATGTTTAAAGAAATACAACACCCTCACCATATACATGAAATTTTTAACAGCCTTAAAGAACATAGATCAACATGTAAACATATATGTAATTTCATAATAGATATACACCTTCAAGCCATCTTTCCAAAAATATATAGTTCTCTGCATCTTTAAATAAACTCAAGAGTCTCATCGTACATTTAACTATCTGCAAATACAAAAACCATATTTCTCCATCTAAGTATATGCAAACCGGTCATATAAGTTAAAATCCACATTGACAAACACTTCCTAATACTTACCTAACAAGTATTACTACTTTATAATTCATTTACAGATGCAGCACATTTTCTTATCTTTTATTTCTGACTACACTAGTCCTGTTTAATAATGTGACTAAAACTACCACAACTCCCAGAATGCAAATAATATCGATGTAAGTATTCTGCACATAATTCTTAGACATTTAAAACATTTTCATTTTTAAAGGCATTGCTCATGGTAATTTTCAGCAGTACTAACATCTTAAACACATACCCGCTGCCAGATACAGTTCATCCAATTTTCTTTTTTTTTCACATCACTGTGATACTCTTTTTAATCAAACTCCCATATACATCTTCATTTCTAATGTACATTTTTCAAATAATTAAAAAGTTATATACATGCCACTGAATTGAGTTTGTAGATTACATTGTTTTAGCTCTTTCTGGATAGTTTTGACACTGTTAAGATTTGTACAAACTAAGCACAAGAATGGTACACCACTCTCATAGAAAACAACTATAAAATGGCAACCTCTTCAACTTTCCACTCAATGAGCATGAGAAAGGCAGCAAATGAAATCATGTCTTTCATTTTAGACTACTGAATCTCCACTTGTGAATGGTTAGCATCTGTTAACCGTTCCCCTCTCTTTCAAACCGAGGTTCCTGTCTCCACGTGTTCCCGATGTTTTTGTGATCATTGCGGAGTAATCATGAAAAATAACAGGAGTTCCAAACTGATATTTAGCTTCATGTTTTTTCAAATTTAAATACTGAACAACAGTTTATTACATTATCCTTAGTTGGAAATTAAAGTTTACCATTACTTAAATTGTGTCATAACTCCTCAACTTAAAAATAAAATGTACTGTCTCTTTAAAACCCTCCTTCCATACACTCTTAGCTCATTGTACCTAGCAACCCAGTGGAACCAGTAGGTCACAAGTTCACAGCACCTTCTAGAAGGAACATGCTACTTCCAAATGAGATACAGCAGGTGTGGTTTACTCCACAGATTCAAAAGCATATCCATGTCTGTATTACATTTCTTGTTTTAAACAACAGCCAATAATAAGACTTCTTGCAAAGGCATTCAACACAGTACCTAATTTTATTCACTTTCATGCCAACAGCATCCAATTAAATATATCTTTAAAAAAAAGAAAAACTCAATTTTAACTGCTTTTCATCTGGAAAACTGCCTCATTCAGCAACTGACTGCTATTGCTCCTTCACTTCAAAGTGCTTAGACTATGGATTGTGGGACATAGCTATGTCTATTGGGCTAAAGAGGCTGCAAAAAACAGAGGTATTGACAGGGACTTGGGTTTGCCAAATGTGGAGATTACTTGGTTTGGCCTGAGAGGGCTAAAGTTTCATCAGTTGCTGGCTTTGGTTAAATCCATTATGGATTGCCGAGCTCCTCACCTCATGATTGAGCACTGTGGTGGCAATGACCTAGGCACATTGACTGATGTAAGACTGGGAAATCCAAATGAAAGATACCTTTGCAGAGCTGATGTCGCTTTTCCCTCACACTGTCTTGGTGTACTCTAATATATGCCAAAGACAGAAATGGAAGTGGTCAAATCAATTCTGTCCACAGATTGACAAAGCTAAGAAAGGAAACATGTTAATAAAACTGCTTCTGCATTCCTCAGAGACAATCGCATTGGTTGTATCTATACCATCAATCTGCGTTTTGACATGCATGGAATTTATAGAAATGATGGAGTGCACTTTACAGACGAAGGCAACTGGTTGTTTCTAAGTAACCTGAAACTCTGCATCCGGTCTTAAGTGTAGCTGACCTATATACACAATCAATACAAAGGCTCTAGTCAGAGCCACCCTACTACCTGAAATATTGTCAATTTTCTTTTAAAAGATCCTTTTTTTTAGTTTTTGGGAATCTTCGCGACGACGATGCGATGGTCACGGAGACTTCGCGAGAACGGAAAACAAAAGCTGACATTCAACAACCACCAGGACATCCAAAAATAATAAGCAAAAAAATCCATTCTAAACATTGCACTACACATATTACTATATACATGCTTCTGTAAAAACATGTTTGAACTCTTGTTTTGGTACTAAGTTCCTTCAAAATCTATCTTTAAGACTTATTTTCTGTTTTCGCAGTTATTCAGGAAGTCGCGACGACGCCATTACCCACGATGATCGCGCCTTTTCCATAAAGTAAAAAACACGTATATGCACACATATTACAGTATTTTACACACTAAGGGTTTATTACTGTACACTTCAATCTCATGTTTTTCTAGTGTAGTTCTAGAACAACCATCTCAAAAACCTATTGTCCTTTTTCGCAGTGAGGCCGGAGATCACGATGATGCTGGTAATTGCGATCCCCGCGGACACGGCGCAAAAGTAGAAAGCAAAAGCACTAATTCAATAGCCACCACCACATTCAAAAATGATAACTATATAATTAATTCTAACCATCACACTAGATAAATCACTATATAAATAACTCTATAAAAACATTTATCCGAATCTCAACATCTCTATAACAATGTGTATTAATGATTGACATATTTTTTTATATTTCCACCAATGTTCACGGTGCCGCTGCAATGGTTGCGATGTCCCCGCGATGGTACACGGGGGTCACACTGACGGTCGTGTCGTCATCGCGAATATTGCGTGCTATCAAAAAAATCACCTTTGGACACATAACTTGTGTCACTCACACACCCATTTCTCAAACATCAGGTCAGAGTACCTCCACCCTGACCCCTTATATTAGCTTTCAACTAAATTTTCAGCCCCAAGAACTGTTCCCGGATGATAAAATGGTGACCACAACTTTCTGTTCAAGTTGCGTCCAGCCAATCAGAGCATTCCCTTTGGCATGTGCATCCGCAATTAATCGCGAAACCGCTGCGAAATATCCGCAGCCAGAGATATATCTATAATTTTTGGCTTACATTTCCCAAAAACTACTGGACAGATTTGCTCCAAATAACAAAAAGCACAATCTGCGTAATAACATCTACCGTTCTGCCTAATTTGGTGTAATTCCGTCCAGCGGTTGGACTGAGCGTTCAACAACGTGTTTCTATGGGAATTAACATTACAAGCGCACCCTTTTTTTGTGCCCCTATTTCTCGGTCCCCACTGCACGGATCACCCCCAAACTTTCGATGCCACACAGAACCTTTTTTGACACTTCTTTGGGAAAATTTCATGAAGATTGGTCAACGACACCAAGGTTATAGGCAAGTCAAAAAATGATCTATACCTATATCTATATATATAAACATATGAATATATATTTTTTATATTCATATATATATATATATATATATATATATATATGTTATATTTATATTATTTAATTGTTTTATATATATATATATATATATATATATATATATATAACAATTAAACAATTAACATGATTCCTAAAAAACTTAATAATTAATTATCAATTTAAAACTATACCCTCACAAACCTACCAGCCCATACTTAAAATATAACTAAAATAAATAAATGTAACACACTTATTAATCAATTAAGTATTCATTAATAATGTAATAATTCAGTATTAATTAATTAATAGTTAACTTCCCACCCTATACCCCTACAAACCCAGCAGCACACACCTAATATATAACTTTAAAAAGTACAATTATTACACAATTTACATATTTATTAATCAATTGCATAAGTAATAATTAAATAATAAGTAATTATTAATTAACGTAAAAACTTCCCACCCTATACTCCTACAAACCCATACCACGCCTAATATATAACTTAAAAACATAATTATTGCACATTTTACATATCTATTAATCAATTACTTAATGATATATTATTAAATAATTGTTAATTAATTATTACCTAATAAACGTCCAAGCCTATACCCCTACAAACCAAGCAGCCTACACGTAATATATAACTTAATTAACTACAATAATTACACAATTTGCATAATTAATAATCAATTTAATAATTCATAATAAGTGAATAATGAACTATTATTTAATTCTAATTTATTAACTTCCCACCCTACACCCTTACAAACCTTGCAACGCGCTAAAACAATAAAAATCACTATTAGCAATTAAATAAAAAACTTATGAATCACATAAAATTATAAACTATTTAAAAAAATATTATTAACTATTGTACAAACAATAACATAAAATTATATGAACTAATGCACATAAAGATAATTTAAAAACAATCTTTCTTAAAACAATATTACACACCTGAACTATCAATATTCTTGACAATCATATTTCTGCATCACAATATTTTTGTATCATGATATTTTTTCTCTTATATTTCTGCAACTCAATATTTCGAATCTGATGTTCTGTCCAAACACCAACCCAAGTGATTATTCCAACAACATCAACAAGGCAGGGTAGCAGCGCATAAGGGCTTTATTATATGGCAAGGGGGGATAGGGAATTGCCATGCCCCTAAGAGCCCACTATAAGCCTAGGTGTACGGCCTAACTGTTGAGCCTGTGTGATCAAAGCTTCTTCTATGCAGGGTTGGGAATTAAAACCTCCTTACTTTTGAAACTTGCTTCTAGACGTAACCTCGTTAAGGCAGGGTAGAGGAATGGGATACCACTAGCAACTCACCAATGGCCAAGACATGTGGCACGTCTCCACAGGGGAGTGTGCTATTAAGCCTGCGGTGACCAAAACCCTCAACTAAATGGAATGGAGGGGTGAAACCTTTCGCTCTTGCCTCCCCCCAAGCAGCCTCGTACTGGCACTATGAGCCCTAAGTGTCCTTTTTGGATTTTACAAGAGTCTTAAATATAACCATAAACTGTACCAGCCAAATATTAAGCATCATGTTTCTTGGGTTTAGTGACTCTATTGCTGCTGATCTGCAAGTTCTTATTCCTAAGATCTTAAATTCATTATACAGTACAGCCCTCCGCGGCAGACCTAAGGCGGGGCAGGTGCAAAGGATATGCAGCAATGTTTCCTTTGTTCGATGACATAAGCGACAATGCACAACCCCCATTGCCCATCATCTTGCCATTTAGGTTTAAAATCTAGGGTAGATAGCATGCCCAGTCTCATAGACAATAACTTTTTGATTTTGAGAGAGTAGGCGGCCTCAAGGAGGGGCTGTTCCTTTAAATTGTGATAAGTATTTAGCACCAGCCATCCATGCTCTCTTTTTGCTATTGTTCCTTTATCTTCTTCCTGGCTCTGTAATCTAATGGTTTTATTCACTATTCTTTTGAGCACTTGTTCATTGGTGTCCAACTGCCAGAGCTCTCCCAGGCCATGTTTTTCAATGCTTTCCTCCAGATATTTTTTGAAGTCGCCCTTGCCTCTATGAAGATTCATTTCAGACCAGACAAAATGAGCAAGTGACTCTTTAGGTGCATTTTTTAGTTTGTGGCAGAATTGTATAAATGCCCCGGGCCTGGCTAGTGTTTTGCTTTACCAGCGAGAACTGACTTGCACTGGTAATGCCAATCTGGGTAGTTGGTAAACTCCCTTAAAGGTCCACGTTGTAATCTTAACTAACAGGCTGGTGTTTGATCCCAGCATTATTACTCCTCCATATGAGAGGGATGGTAGTAATTTTGCCTTGACTACTGTGGCCAGGGCTTTAGAATATGGCCCCAGAGGGATTTCACAAGGGTTGAAAAAGCAAAGTTTAAGGCCAGCGCTTTCCCTTTAATGGCTTCTTTTTGTGGGGTGAGCGAAGCCCTCAAATCTATCTTGACCCCAAGGTAAAAATAGCTGGATGTTTCATCTATTGTTGTTCCATTAAGGAGCCATCTTCTCTTCTTAGAGATGGGCCGACATAGCGAGATAACCTGGGTTTTCTTCAGGTAAGATTTCAAACTGATTGTTGGTTGCAGATACTGCTAAGCGGTTTATAAACGTTTTTAATCCTCCTCTGGTGTTACTAAGAGGCAAGAGGTTGTCTGCATATATGATGTTTGATAGCAGGAGGCCGCCAAGGTTGGGACGTGGGAGTACAGCTCATCCAAGGTAGGAGACCGGTCCAAGATATGCAGATTGAAGAAATGAGGTGCGAAACTCACCCTTGTTTTAGACCAATGGATGACTTCACCTCTTTCGATAGATGGGTACCATCTCCCACCATGATCTTGACCCAGGTGTTTGTATAAAGCAGCCTGATAACCCTCAATAGGTTGGGTGGAATTCCCCAGCGCTGAAGCTTTTCCCACAATTTGTTCCACGAGACACGATCAAACGCTGCCTTTAAATCAACAAAACACAAAAACAGTGTAGCGGTGTGCAGGTGTCATTTGCTCTTCTTATGATGAGTCCTACCATCATAAGGTTTGAAAGTGTCCCTTGGCTCTTTGAAAACTCTGTGTGGTTTAGAGGCAATCTACCTACTTCAAGTGCAAATGCCGATAAATCTTGGAGAAGTAATGAGGAGAAGTATTTGACAAGCTGCTCAACGGAAGGACTCTGTGTCCCAGGATCCTGCTTGGCCTGAGGGAGGGGCTGCTGACAACTAATGGCGCTCATTAACGCTCACCAACTCCCGCTGTGCGGGATGCAAACAAGCTGCTCAACGGAGGGACTCTGTGTCCCAGGATCCTGCTTGCCCTGAGGGAGGGGCCGCTGACACCTAATCGTGCTCTTTAGCGCTCACCAACTCCCGCTGCGCGGGACACCGACAAGCTGCTCAACGGAGGGACTCTGTGTCCCAGGATCCTGCTTGCCCTGAGGGCGAACCCGTCATTGCCAGGAAGAGGAAGGGTGGGGTCACCCTCCTTGCGTTTTGCAAACTGGAACTTTCTGGGTCCTGCTGTTTCACTGCAAGGTACTGTGCCTTTGTAATCATTTTTTAACCCTTTGGGACTGGGTTGTCTATACTTTTCAATACACTTTACTCGTTACGCTGGAGTGGGATGCCCAACAAACGTTAAACAGTTCCACAGACCATCAACTGACTCGCCCAGAAGACCATAAAGCCCCCTGGACCACCCACTGTCACTAACTGTCTGATGACTGAAGCTACTTTGTGTTCTCTTGTGGTCTGAGGGTGAGGGCGATGACTTTTGGGGGGGCACTCCCGGCCAAAAGGCACCATCTGTTCAACACGACGCGCGGCAAGCTCTGTTCCTACCTGACTTGCAAAGCCACCCATGGGGAAAAGAAAATCTGTGGATTGCGGGGGGAGGTGCATGCAAAATGCAATAAAACAAAACTGGCCTTTAAGAATGCTGGGAGTAATTGTGTGTTAGATCTCATTGACGACCTATTGGTTGAGTGCGAGGGAATTTTAACTCCCACTGGGTCTGTCCTAACCGGCACCCCGGAGGGAGTCTTATCTGGCTCTAAACAAAAGGCCCAAATACATATTCCCTCGATGTTTAGGAAGCCTACCACGCGCAGCAGCAAGCTGATTCAATCTGTTCCAACTGCCACGGACGATGATATTGAGATCGAGAACTTAGTCCCATTTAAATTCCAAATAGCCCCTGACCCCCCGGACACTGACCTCACCCTTAGTAATAGGTTCTCACCCCTCCAAGACCTAAGTGGCGACCAAGAGCGAAGGGAGGAGCTAGAGGGAGATAGAAGGATGGGGGAGGTTGCGATAGGTGGGAGGGGCAAGAAGTGAAGCTGGAAGAGTCCCTCCATGCGAAGGGCCATCCTCGCTCGATCCTTCTGCCTTTAGAATTATAATTAGGGCTCCCGGTTTTATGGTATTTATATTTTAGTCATTTCCATCTGTATTTATCCATATTTATTTTTTGCTAATTTTACCAGTATTTATCCATATTTATTTAAGGTTTTGTGAAAAAATGAAGCTGAAATGTGTATATTTCTGCATTTATTTATCCAGTTAACGTACACTCGTGCCTGAACGCCTGACAGGTTTCAATGATATATACACACTCAGATGATAAAATATGCACTTATAAGAAATCATGCAAATTTTAGTATTAAGGTTGTGCAAGTCTACTGCTGTTTAAGGCTCTTTATTAAATTTCCTTTATATTTATGAATCCCCTTGTCTGTCAATCTGCACAGCTACTGGCCTGGCAGTCATGACTGATATCATTTAGAATTACTCAAGAACAACCCAATTTCTGTTTTTATCCACACTTAAAAATAAATACAGAGAGGAAAATAAATGGTTTTCTGTCTGTATTTATCTGCAAAAACCAGTAAAAACAGCAAACAAGGAGATTTAATTATAATTGATCTGAGGTCAGAAGTTAGCATGTTGAAATCGACAATCAAAGACCTCACAGGCCAGATCAATCTACTTCTAGCTAGAAGTGTGAGCAATATAAAGTCCCATCCCTGTCCTGTAGCCATTGTGTTACTTCAACTTCCCTAGTGCAAGCAGATTTAATTCAAATCCCTGCAAGAGTTGCTGCTACCAGCACCAAGCCCAACCTCACTGATTTAATTGCATGTAATGATCCATCTGGGGCCCAAAGAACCAAGCTTCAACCCAAGAGTGGTCCACCAGCGCTATGGGGCCTCCCTCCTATCCCCAAACACCTACCTAGACCCCGTAAGGATGCTCACCTCTTTAACAATCCCCAAGGGCAATGTGAGCATCCTACATCTCCCCCTAAATGCATTTACATGATCAACGTCCTCAAACTCCTGCCCAAATCCTGCCCAATATGAAGAGGAAGACACACTCATAAATAAATCCATACATTGGATCCGCCACATGAGGGGATGCCGCTCAGTTATAAGAGATGATATCATAGGAGCCAGAAGGCTCACTCGCCTTAGCAACCATACGGACTGTATTGAATTGCGCTTGGCTGATGGGACGGTGGCACATAATTTGATAGCTTTGGAAGCTAGATTTAGATCTCCCACACCGAATCATTTATGTCCAAAGCCTCTAATGTCAAATCTCCTAAATACCCAGTCCCTACATACAGACAGAAGTCTACCTACCAAAAACTACTCCACAACCCCTTCGCTGAACGGCACTTGGAACTTCAATGTGCTCCCTTCCACCCACAGAAGGACGAATATAGGAGTTTCCCTCACTAACAAAACACAGCCCCATGTGCAGACAGGGAATCCCTTAGTTGTTCTACGACCAAACCCTACTTGTAGTCAGGAAGTATGCAGCACGCTCCAAATAGTATCATGGAATGTGGCCAGGGTAAGATCGAAAATGTCCCTCCCGCACTAAATACAATTTATCGAAACCTCCGACATTTGTATATTGCAGGAGACATGGAGCATCTCCCCCGTCTATGTCCCTGACTATGTAACTTTTTTTCGTCCAGCAACCTCCAACAAGCCAGGACGGCTAGCGGGAGTTTGGTAATTTGGATCAGGATCGCACTCCATTGCATATCCCGTGAGCTCCCTTCCGATAGCTCAGACATTTTAGCTGTGCAACTCAAAGGCCAGAACGGTGCCTGGCTTGAAATCTACAATGTCTATGCTCGGTGAGCTAGAGGCACTTTTGGACGACAGGGCTACATCGTCACCCTTGATTGTTGCTGGCGACTTTAAAGTCACTTTCGAACCACTGGAGAGGGAGGACATCTGTGTCGGCTATCCAACACTTTCCCTACTGTTGCACTCATTGGAGTGGGAATAATAATTTTTACCCCTCTGCTATCCAACACTTTCCTTACAGTTGCACTGACTGGAGTGGGAATAGTAAATGTTATCCCTCCGCTATCTAACACTTTCCCTACTGTTGCACTCATTGGAGTGGGAATAGTAATTTTTACCCCTCCGCTATCCAACACTTTCCCTACTGTTGCCCGCATTGGAGTGGTAATAGTAATTTTACCCCTCCACTTTCCCTACTGTTCCACTGACTGGAGTGGGAAATTTAAGTTTAAAGATTTTTATATAGTTTAATGTTTTAATTCATAATAGAATGTTTTTTTAATAGATTTTATGCTATTGGTATATGTATATATATATTTATTTGTTAAATTTTTATAGAATTTTAAAATTATAAAATACATTAAAATTATTAGTTTAATAATTGTTTTAAAGTAAATATATATATACATATATATATATATACATATATTAATGAATATATGTGTTTAACTTTTTTAAATTAAGTTTATTTGTTATATTTGCTAAAATGTATATTACATCTATTTTTTTAAATGTATTTTATTCTTGAATATATTTAATAATTTATTTTATATATATATATATAAAAAACCATATTTTGTGCAACTATATTTATGACATCGATATTTATAATTCAATATTGTGGTATGGGATATTTTAGTTGTCGATATTCTGTCAATGAACCGCCTGGAATAACTCCATCAGCTAGCATGGTACTAAGCATTACAGTTGTTCCAATCAATACGGGGGAGGTAGAAGCAGATGTTCATTCAGCTTCCAAGCGATACTGGTTCTTAAACAATGAAGGGGTGAAAGACGGTCTCAATACCAGAGTCTCAAGGATAATTTCCTTTGAGACCCTCAACCACACAATCACAGTCTGCGGTTTATGTAGCCATCGCTTAGTGTGATTTGGTGGATAGCTTCATCATTTGGTCTGTCACTTGAGTGCCCCGTTCTCCAACTGACTACATAACCTGTACCAGGAGGGGTACTGTCTGGATATCGACAGTGGGGAGTGAGTTAAAATTATCTCCTATCTTGTAGGTAAATCTTTATTCGGAGAAAGAAGAGGAAAGATAGGGATAAGACTAAAAACAGGGGAAGTGTTGAGTGGGCAAGTCACTGATCCACTACACCTGGTGATTGGGTCAACATGTTTCAGCCTAGAACAGCCATAATTGGACTATGGTTTTCGTCAGGACCAACAATATTGGGGCCCTAGTCCAAACTTCGTCTATGAGCACACTTTGCTGAAGACAGTCAGGGGCCGATTCCGATTCCGGACGGAAATCTCTCCGACCGAGCCGGACCCGGAGAGAATTCCGACCGAATCGGACCCTAGCAGTCCGACCGAATGAGTTCGCATGCTATCGGACTCGATTCGGTCGGACTCCCATTGAAGTCAATGGGAGCCTGTCGTACAACGCGTACGCGGGCTCCCATTGACTCAATGGGTGCGAGGCGGACAAGGGCGCCCCCTACAGCGAGTACGCGTCCATGCGCATCGCGGCGTACATGCACAGGTAGGGGGGACCCATGGGTCCCCCCTGTGTGCGACTCGCGCGCCTACGTGTACAGGGGGGTCCGACGCGGACCCCCAAAGTCCGGCTCCGACAGCTTTTCGAACCGGACGGCGCGAGTCGGTCGGACTCGCTCGCGGCGCGCATTGTACTTACCCGGCCGGGAAACGTCTCCATAGCGCGGTGCGAGTCGTGTCCCTGCGAGTCGGTCGGAGCGTGTTGAAGCCGCGTTCGAGTCGGTCGGAGATTTCGCGGGTGCCTGCATCGTACTCGCTCGGCCGGACCCGCGTACGATTCGGTCGGGAAACAGGGCTCCGAATCGGATCCGGTAAATCCGAATCCGATTCGGAGCACTACCGGCCGAGATCGGAATCGGCCCCTCAGTGGTGACAGGCTCCATCTTTAAGCCTACACCTCAAGCAGGCACTTCTAATGCTTCATGGTCATGGAGGGATATTTAAGTACAATAGGTAATTTTGCTTGAAACTGTCCAAAGCAGCCTTCCTGCATACCTCTCCCCAACCGAATGCTTCAGAGCCAGAAAACTTGCCCACGCAGATGTTACATTTGAAGAGAGCTTGGTCAATACCATTTGGTCTGGGGGCACAATCAGATCGTGAATTTTCAATTATCTTAGTTTTGTCTGAGGGCAAGTAGTGCACTGGTGCTCAAACAATGCTTCTGTCCCTTAAATCTTCAAAAAATGGTTCTGAGTTACCCTCAAAATGTGTCTTCAGGTAGTCTAGCCAAGCCTCCTCACTGATGTTGGAGTTATTTGCCGCCCAGGTGCCTTTGTATATTTCGCTGATCAGTATCTAGAAACTTCTAGAGTCTGTTTGCTTAGAGGTGTGTAGAAGCTTGGCTCATAGGGT
The DNA here is from genome assembly GCA_963921515.1 of Calotriton arnoldi. Lineage (NCBI taxonomy): Eukaryota > Metazoa > Chordata > Amphibia > Caudata > Salamandridae > Calotriton > Calotriton arnoldi. Next base: position 341,923 of record CAWUFW010000146.1, read on the forward strand.
TTCCTGTCTCGTTCTCTTGAAAGCCCACACCTCTCTTTTCAGGATTTTCATATCCTTGCATACTGAAATCGACAGGTCTGGATTACGGGGAAGCCGCCGTAGTTGCCTGAGAGTTCTATTGATTTTAGTTCTGATTGATACAATGGATCTTGGCATTATGTCAATCTTTTGGTGCAGCGCCCCCTTGTTTAGGCTTTTTCCAGGATATATAGCCACGGGTAACAAGTGAGTTTTGTACAAGTTCATAAAATAATCCGACATGTCGACAGACTGATCAAGTGTCCTGAGTAAAGATACAGATCACACAGTGTCTTTCAAATATTTCAAAGTTTCATCAGCGTAGAGTTGCATTAAATGATTATTTTCCCCCATGTGAATGCCCCAGTGAGAAAGGTCTTTCCTGAGCATGCAAGACATAAGCTCTATTAAGAGCAAATAACAACAGCAACATGAGGCAGCCCTCTCTTTTGCCATGTTCCAGGGTCCATCCTTCAGATATTTCCTAGCCTGTCTCCCCCTGAGCCAGGGCAATATGAGTAATACCCTGATTCCAATTTATAAAGTATGGAATAAAGTTAGAGTTTTCCAGACTTTGAAATAAAAAGTTTCATCCAACAATTTTGAAAGGTTTATTAGTATCCACTGAAGTCTCTAAGTAATCTTCCAGAGTCATTTCCAGAAAATGTTTCACATGTGCTAGCTGGAGCAAATTAGTATGTGTCCTCTAGTCAGAGAGAAACAGTATTGTGAAAATCTTGACCAACTGGCTTTACTGGATATCGTGACACCAACATTCATCATAAACACTGTTTTGCATGACTTAAAATCTGTTGGGATTTTATCTAGCTTGGGGACCACAACCCTTTGAGGGACTTTCACTGTGTTAGGCACATGGCCTTTCTCCAGTGCTTTCACATAGGCTTCTAGGAGCCATGCAAAACGCTTTCAGAAACACTATAATGTAATTCCTTGAGAAGTATATTAGTGCCAGATGCCTTCACCTTCTGCCTCTCATTGAGTGAGGCCACTAGTTCCTTCTTGGAGAGCAGTATGTTGAATTCAACTCTGATTCCTGCTAAGAACTGCACTAAACATACCCCATTCAAAAGCCTCAGATTTCCTCCGGGGGGAAACTGCTGTATGTATCGGGACTGTAATGTCAAATGAAAACATGATTAAAAGGTTTTTGAGTGTATTTAGTCACCCCATGTTTTTCTGCAGTGTGTATTATATTGTCACAAGGAACTTCTCTTTAAATAACCATGACAATATCTTACTAGACATCCTCCCCTCAGTGAAGCCTTTGGGCCCGATTCACAAAGGCAAACTGAGACGAAAGTCTAACTTTACGACTTGTGGTATTCACAAGGGGCATTTACAGGTAGTAAAGTTAGACTTTTGTCTCCATTAAATTTAAGCTTTGCTCTCAAGTTTAACTGATACTAAACTTTTGTTCTCAGGTAAACTTAAGACCAAAACTTAAGTTTAACTGAGACAAAAGTCTAACTTTACTACTCGTAAATGTCCTTTGTGAATACCGAAAGTCGTAAAGTTAGATTTTTATCTCAGTTTACCTTTGTGAATCATCGGGCCCATGGAGTATAAGAAGTGTATTAAATGTATCCTGCGATGGATACAGGTCTAATAACCTACATTTATGTTAATCTATTTCAGTACCATACTCTGACAGATGCTCCACTTCCCTTTCCAAAGTGGTAATCCCGCCCCCCTCAAACTGTAAGATTTTGGACTTCAAATACTGTTAAATCCCATGATCTTTACCTATACATATACGCTTCTCCCTCCAACCTACTTAGCCTGCCATTCTAGCGCTTTCGATGATGCTGATCCCCAATTAGAATCAAAGTAGTTTTGCTGCTTGTTAAAGATAACCACCCTAAAGGCACCATCATCCATCGTCTCTGTCACAAGCCACCTGGAGGGTATTAAGGAGTATGTATGGTGTAAGTGTGCAGGAGGTAGAGTGGTGACTGATCAGACAAAGTCCTCCCCAAATAATAAGTCTCAGTACATCTGTCACATAGTATATCTTATTGTGCAAACAGTGCAGTGATGCTTAAAGAAAAGGGTATTTGTGGCAAACATCCACAATATTAGCTTGCTTAACTAGATCACACAACTGTTTCATAAACTTGAAGTTAGTTCCACATTTTGGGGGATTGTTCAGATCTCTGGATATAACATGGTTTGGGCAGATTAACGGTGGAGGATAGATCTTTGTTATTTTTGGAAAGAAAAGAGTTCCAGGTGTTTGTACATTTTGGTGGGGAAAAGTGCCGATGGCAGGATCAAATTAAAATTTATTTCAGAAGGAATACATTTTATCAATAATGTAGTGGAGGATTTCCTCATATTTAGTGTAAGTAATTGGGTTTTTGATTGATGGTGGTGAAGAACCTTTTAAAGCAACAACCACAATCCTTGTCAAGATAAACCTCAAAAGTCACTAAATTAACCTGTGCTTATCCTGTGGTAGCTTGGCACTAAAGCAGTTAGGTTTAACTTAGAGGCACTCTGTTAAGTATTTATGCAGTACACAAACAGCAATAAAGTGAAAGTAGAACACAAGAAAATTCCGCAACAATCTAGAAAAATAGAATAGATTGTAATAAATAAAATGAGACCAAACAACAAAAATCCGATCAGTAGAACCAGAGATATTTAAGTTTAAACTTTTAGGTATATATAGCACCTAAAAGCACAAACCTCAAACAATGGTTATCTAGTTGCGCTCGACCAGGACAAAGTCACAAGTTCAGATCAACCATGATGGTGCGCGGGCCGGATACAAGGACCAGGTTAGTCCAGCTGAGAGTTGTACCCTATGTCCTCGATGTGAGGTCTAACGACGAGCTGCAATACGAGGTCCGGCATCAAGCTGCATTGATGCTGGTGAAGCCACCAATCAGGAGTTGCAATGGGGAGTCTAGCATCGAGCTGAGATGCAAGGTCTTGCATCAGGCTGCATCCCACTGCACCAGTGCTGATGGAGGACCCGGTCAGAATCTGCGATGCGAAGTTGGGTACTGAGCTGCGATGCAAGGTCCCACATCCAGCTGCATCACACTGTGTCAGACTCGATGGAGTTGCTGATCCGGAGAGGAGGACTGCACTCAGATGCCAACCAAGGGTCCAGGACCTGGAGGCACCACTTGGGGATCAGGATTAACTCCAGCAGAGTGCAGGGTTGAAGGTCTCTTGAGCTTGTGATGTCCCTGTTGCTCATACAGGAGACAAGCCAACTAGCCTTTGGAGTCCCTCTGGTTGTCCTGGGTTCAAGGAGAGCTGCAAGGCATGGGGCCCAAGCAGCAGGGCAGTCCCCTGAAGAACAAGAAGGCCTTAAGCAGAAGGACAGTCCTCTGTGAAACAAGGCAGTCCTTCCGAATTATTCTACAGGTCCAGGAGAGTAGTAAAGAGGTGGTTCAGGAGGGCCAATATTTATACCAATAAACACATGGTACATCTGGACTCTATAGAAACAAATAATTGAACCAAAGGTTTTTGTTCAATGTTGTCTGTGAAGGAGAAGCAGTCTTAGGATAAGAACCCTCACTCATCCATGTATGACATGCTTCATCATTGGGTTCCCTCCAGACACCCGGACCTCAAGGTAGCTGGTGTGGGCTACAACACTTCAACGGAGAGGAGCAGAGGTGTTTTGGGTCAGATGAGCAGCAGGTTTCAAGTGAGGGGCAGAGTGCAAATAAAGAGAAACTTGATGTGGATAAAACTGTCTTGTGGTGGGCTAAAGGTCAACTTTATTCAGGGGCCACCAGTGTACAGGATTAAAAACTGGAAGTGACAAAGAGTTAATGTAAAGACCCCTTGTATGGTCTGGTTAACATGTTTCTGCCTAAAAGAACCCCAGCAGAGGTTCGAGGGCATTCGACAGGACCCAAAACAAATTGTCACTCTGCAACTAAAGTAAAGTAAATACAAAAACAAATAGAAAGGGCCTCACACAAGGTAAGCCAGATGGAATGCGGAATGGCCCATCAATGGAACTCACTGGGTCCACCGTCACTCTAAAGGTAGGAATCAAAAAGACATTTCAAAACAAACAGACAACATATCAGAGTCAAACAGCAAGCAGCCATGCACATTCCAATTGTGTAGATCTGTGTGTGCAGCTGTTCATGTAAACCAGTGCGTGACCTAATCCCCGTCACTAGTGTGCACCAGTAATGTCGGTAAGAGAGCGCAGGGTAATCTTATCTTACCCATAGTTATGTTTGTGGAAATCACTCTCAAACCTAAAAGGCGGCATCTACAGCAGCGTTATTAGACACAGCAACAGAAAAAAGTAAAAAGACAATGCAGAAAATGCAAAAATTATAAAAACAAATGTTTAAAGCGCAGGGTTCTAAAAGGTAAGCCAACCTCAATCATAGGTTATTACAACCCACCGCTGTACGGCAGCCATGAAGAAGTAGGCTCTGAAAGTTAAGCCCATGTAGCACGAAGGCAATAAATAAATGCTGCGCGCATAGTGAGGACTCATGCAGTGGGTGCATGAGCCACATAGTCACTATGGGGCCGATTCACAGAACTAATCTGAGATAAAATCCTAAACTTACTACTTTTGGTATTCACAGAAGGCATTTAGTAGTAGTAAAGTTAGGACTCCTAACTTTACTACTACTAAATGCCTTTGTGAATACCGAAAGTCGTAAAGTTAGGATTTTGTTTCAGTTTAGTAGTAGTAAAGTTAGGAGTCCTAACTTTACTACTACTAAATGCCTTCTGTGAATACCAAAAGTAGTAAGTTTAGTATCTTGTCTCAGATTAGTTCTGTGAATCGGCCCCACTATAATTCTAGATGGTGAGTTCACCAGATGAAAAGCTGCAACAGAGACTGCGGGACTAACAATCCTGTAAACAAGCAGAAGCAAACATAAATATATGAAGTTTATCTGTCTTCGTTTAGCAACATGTATGCGTGAAAAACAAGTCACAAAGGGATGAGGTGGTCAGGAAGCCCCAGGCGGGTGGTCAAAAAACTGATTTGGAAAAGTAGAACTCCCAGACGCGCCAATAGGCGCATGCTCTTGTAGTGATAAATTGCTGCTGCGCTTGAGTCGCATACAGATAATATGCAACAATGTGAATATGTAAAAGTAGGGGTTACATGAGGGGCAACTGCAGACATACCTTATAGCGTCTGGAGGCCTGCCTGAGGGCGTGTCTGGTAAGAGTAACCAAAGTGGTTTATGGCACGTCATTATGTCGGGACCAGGGAGCAATTGGAGGCCCGTCACTTGTGGAGTCATGGGAGTTGTAGTAAAGCATTAAATATCACTCCCAATGGATAGTGAGACCCATGTAACAATAAAGGAGGAGGGTCGGGCCAAACTTAACAGAGGGAACGTGTAGAACCATATGAATGGCAAAGGAGGGGTAGAGCCACAAAGGCTTCTCTGATAATGCATGAGGCTTCAGTCCAACCTGACTGCCCTTCCAAAGTACACAGCATGATCCAAATTTAACATGAGTAGTCAGATCGGGCATGTTGGGACATGAAGTCCTGGTCAAGTGCCGGCTGAAAAACCATCACAAAAGGCATGTAAAGAGGGAGCAATAAAACCAGGCTGCCACATAAGGGGCCTGCAGTGTGTTATGATCAAAATGTAAGTCCCCATACAGGGACATCATGGAAACTCGTTAAATGATATGGGCAATGACAACAGAAGTGGGGGGGCACAAAAATGTGCTATTTCAACAAGGACAACAAGTGTAAAACTAATAATACTGCCAAAACATAAAGGAGAAAAGCAGGGACACTGCTAGCAGAGCCATGGGAAAGCAGGTCACTCAGATACTGGACAGACGTATTAGCAGAATCTCTGTGAAGGCTGGGAGACTAAGTATGTTTATAGTTATGCCTAACATGTACTTTGAAGGAGAATAGCTGGAAGGAAAAAACTCTGTGGTGTTAGCCGTAGTGCACAGAAAAGAGAAAGAAAAGGAAAACAAGACAACTGACATCATAGGCAACTAGTGTGACTCAAATATGGAATGTTGTCAAAGAGCAGAACCAAGGGATGTTGTCATTAAGTACCCCTATATTACTCTTAAGTCTGAAAATTCAGCGTCATTACATACAGAACACTAATGTCTCAAGATTCCCCATATGTGTGGTGTAGTGGGGTTTGTCTAGGGACACCCAGTTGATGTTGTTTTCTGTGTGACCACAGGTAAGGAAGTGTCTGGTTAGTTTGATATTTGTCTTCCTGCATCTGACTAAACTCTGATGTTCCCCTATTCTTATTTTGACCTTATGGGTACTCATACCTTTATAGTTCAATTGACAGGGACAAATGAGGAGGTACATTACTCCACTGGAGTTACAATTGGTGTGATTATGTAACTCCCACAGTGTCCTTAAGCCAAGATCAATCTGTTGTAGGGGTTGAGTAAGGTGGCAAATCAAACAGGAGCGACAGGGAAGTGTCCCTTTTTTGTTTTTGTGGCGTTTTATATAGCGCAAACTAGACCCAAAGGTATCAGAGCGCTTTACATGAGCACCGGTTACGTTACAGACAGACACATTCATTTTTGTTAGGCACAGGGAGATTTAGTGATTTGCTCAGAATCACAGAATGTTGAGCGTCCCGCCCGAGACTCAAACCCTGTTCCCCAGCTCTGAGGTCGTCCGCCCTAGCCCTTAGGCCACATTCTCTCCCCAAACTCCCAAACTCCCTTGACTGAAGGTAAAGACCACAGTATGTCTTGGCAACCTCGCTGAGATCTAGGCGGAGGTCTAGTATGGACCACCATGTCCCCAATGTTTTTGCTGCATTTTAAGTCAAATAGGGGCTTCGGCAGTGTCTTGTCACCTGTGCTTAAAATATGCCAGTTCTTGTTGATGGCCTTTTTTTTTAACAGTGTTGGTCAAGTGGCTAACAGAAACCAATCTGTCTGAGGTACATTTGGGATGAAATTGCAAAAGGGAATCCTTGTGATTGTTCCAGGCTTGTTTCAATGCTCTCTGGATAAGGTCCTTAGGGTATGCCCCATGGGACAGTTGGTAACTCAGTGCAGCAGCATGTTTCTTGAACTTGGCAAGTTACGTACAGTTCCACCTCAGTCTGAGGAACCTACCCTCTGGGAGGTTGTCCCTTAGTGCTCGTGGGTGGAAGCTATTATAACACAATAAGGAATTCCAGAACATAGGTTATTTGTACAATTAAGAAAATATACGGCCATCCTTGGGATATGGAAGTAGATCTATAAAGGGCAGTAAGCGCTCAAAGGATTCACAAATGTGAATTTAGGATGTTCATTCCTCTTGCCGAGCCATTCTGAGAAATCCATGAGTGTGACAAGATCACCCTCACAGACAAGCAAAATGTTGTCTATGTATCTCCTTCATAACTTGAGATTTCTTTGAAGGGATTCTCGCCAGGGTAGATATGTGCAGTCTCAAAGCTGTGCGTGCAGAGATTAGCCCTACTGGGAGCAAAAGTATTGCCCATCGAAGTCCCAGTAACTTGCCAATAAAGTTGATCTCGAAATAAGAAAACGTTTTCTTCTATGGCAAGTGACGCACACTCCATCACAAAACGGGTGGGTGTGAGGTAATTTCATTGTCTAAGTTCCAACAGATCCTTGACTGTCCGGAGAGTGTCGTCCTGGCGAATGTTGGTGTAGAGAGATTCCACATCGAAAGCGACCAAATAGTTATGTGAGGTTCAAACTCTAGAACAATTATGAGGGTGAGTACACATTTGGTGTCTTCCAGGTACGAGGGCATCTCTGCTACCATCGGCCTCAGGAACCAATGAACATATTGAGGCAAAGGCTCTAGAAGGGAACCGATGCCCGAGACAATCGGTCTGCCAGGAGGTGGTCTTCTCAATTTGTGGATTTTGGGCAGAATGTAAAAGTAGGGGGTCTTCGGATAGGCATTCATCAGGAACTCAGCCTCACCTTTAGTGATCTAGCCAGCATCTTTTCCTCTCTCCTCTCAGTGTAGGATCTCTCTGTAGGGTCTTGTAATATTTTGTGTCTCATAGTTGATGCAGGTATTCTTCCTGGTAGGTGTTGCTGCCTAAGATTTCAATAGCACCACCCTGGTCTGCCGGCTTAATGACAATTTCCTTGTCGGATCCCAAGGATCTAAGGCATTCCATTTCCTCCATAGAGAGATTAAAAAAAGGAAGATGTGATTTGGTTTTAATGGATTCAAAATCCTTGAGCACTGCTTTTTCAAAGGTGGCTACTTCTGGAGGGACCATATGCGGCAGAGGGTTGAAGAAGGACTTGTTTCTTAATCCTGTGTTGACGTCAGTATTGCGAACAGTGTTCTCAGCTTTGTCGAAGAAGAAGGACAGGAGTATTTTCTGAAAGAATTGGGACAGTTCTTTATATGTGGTGAAGTAATCGACCAAATGAGTAGGAACAAAGCCCAAACCTTTGTTCAAAATGGCTTATTCTAGTGTCATCAAAGTCTGGGTGCTCAAATTCACGATATGATTGCTATGTTGCTCGGTGGCAGAGTTGGTTCCTTGGTCATGCTCAGTGTCAGTCTCTGTTCTATCTCTGGGTTCCAATACATTTGATTCTTCTGTGGACCTGGTGGAGTGCCTGATTGGCCTCTGTTTCCTCTCCTGCCTTGTCTCCCAGGGCCCTGCCTAAAAAAAGGCAGGTAACCATGATTGCTAAAGAATGCTGGTGGAAAGTGTTATGTGGTGAAGCCCCAGGGATGTGGGGGCCACCAAAAACTTGTGGGGGAGGCGGTTCCATAAAGAAGCCTCATCCCCTTGGATATCTCATCCTAGAAACCACATTGCGTTCAAACCTTCCTCACAGGAGCATAATCCATGCATTAGATCGCTATAGTATAAGTACAGTTTAGTGACAAGTTTCGGATCACCCCTGCGGACATTATCTGAGAGGGGAGCCTTGTGCAGACTCAGAATGCAGATATATTAACCTCAGTGCAAGAGGAGTGCATGTCCTCAAAGCTGAGTACTGATATATTTGAACGCCACCAAACAGCTAATAAAAAAAAAAGAACGGTTAAAACTAACTATGCCCAGGGGGACACATAAGCCTATGTTCTAGTATGTGGAGCGCGGTCGTAAAGTGAGCCCCCCACAACCTGCACGGGAGGGCCCATGTGGGAGAGGGGGGGGAATCCCGGGGCCCCAGCTTCAGGTGGAAGGAGCTCACCGCTATATCAGGAAGAGATGTAATGCCCTCAGCCGAGGACCGCATGCGAATAGTGGAAGCCCGTCCGACAGATAACTTACTAGCGGGCTCCAAACATAGTCGAAGCCCTTACGTGAGTCCTCAACAATGTCTGACATTCGTTCGAGAGCCAGAGCGCGCCACAAGCGGGCGTGCCATTGTGTAAGTGAGGGAGCCTCCGGTTTCTTCCAGGCTGCTGCTAGTGCCAGACAAAGCCACATGATGGAACGGTCTCCTTGGGTCTGATATTTGAGATTTGGGTTGCGAACTCCCAGGAGTATATGCTCCATGGAATCCCCAAATCGGGTATCCCATTATTAGCCTGATCTGGGACAATACTTCCTTCCAGAAGGGTTGGATAGTGGGACAATCCAACCATATATGTTTAAAATCCACCAGCAGGCCGCAACCCCGCCAGCAGCGGTCAGATGTGTCAGGGAAAATTGAGTGTAGCTTCTGCGGGTAAAGGTACCAGTCATACATAGTTTTATAGTGAGCCTCCCTCAGGAACATGGAGCGGTTGTATTTTGCGATGTCTTTGTAGAGGGACTCCCATTGCTTTTCCAAAGGCGGGGTTGGTATAATGCCCTCCCAAAATGTTTTGTGGCGCGGTGACCGCTGCGGGCTGAGTGTAAGCAAGAGTTTATATAGGAAGGAGATGCACCCCTTCCCTGCATTGCCAGTTTGGACGAATTTTTCTAACGGAAGTAGTTCTCTGGTGGCCGCCTGTTGCATCTGCGGCTGCTGGACCCAATGTGCCAACTGCGCATAATGGAAGCCTTCAGTTTTTGGGAGCTGGAAGTGAGTTACACAGTCGGCGAAGGTGAGTATCTTCCCTTTGGTGAAGAGGTCCGAAATCATGAGGCATCCTCCCTCCCTCCAGTGATCAAAAGGGCCTTCCTTAAGCGCTGGGGGGAAGGCAGTGCTAAAATGGATAAATGGATGGGGGTGTAGGGGAATGGAAATGTGGTCAGTGGTAGGGTTTTGGTCACCATGTCCCATACCTGGAGGGTAGTTGCTGTGGGTATGCTCAGATGCTCAGATAGGCGTTGGCCGACCTATCAGCCCTCTGTCTCCATGGCAAGTCCCAGATGGCTCTACCCATCACCTGCCTGTCTATGTGGAGCCACAATTTTTCCGACTCCCTCAGTGACCACTCGCCCAAGACCCGCAACTGAGCAGCTCTATAATATAGTAGGAAGTCCGGGAGAACGAGGCTTCCCTTGAGTCGCGGCCTCATCAGTAGGCGGTGGGGAAGACATGCCCTTTGACCTTGCCAGATAAAATTGGTGATCATGGATCTCAAATCCTTGAATAACCCCTTCTCAGGCAGAATAGGTAGCCCCTGGAAAAGATAAAGAAGGTGGGGAAGCACATTCATCTTTACCACGTTGATTCGACCTATCCAGGAAATGTATGCAGCGCTCGATTTTTTAAAATCAGTTTTAAGTTGTCTAAGCAGCGGGGGGAAATTGGCCCTATATAGATCGCTCAGCTTGGGAGTGATTTGGACACCTAGGTATGTAATTGCCTTACGCGCCCACCGAAAGGGGGACATCTCCTCCACAGTTCTTTGCACCTCTGGGGGCAGCGTCAAATTTAACATGAAAGATTTAGAGAGGTTAACCTTGAAGCCTGAAACCTTTTCAAACTGCCATAGTTCCTGACGTATTTCGGTCAGGGAGACAACTGGGTTGGTTATCGGCAGGAGGACATCGTCTGCAAATAACGAAATTTTGTGGTCATCGGAACCAAACCTAATCCCACTAATCCTCGGGTTCGCTCTCACCCTTGCTGCAAAAGGCTCGATGCTAAGGGCGAAGAGCATCTGGGAGAGGGGATAGCCCTGTCTGGTACCCCTAGCCAAATTAAAAAATTCAGAGGCCACCCCGTTTACTAAAACGCTGGATCTTGGGGTACTATTGTTGGCCCTCACCATCCCCAGGAAGGACTCGCAGAACCCAAAGCGATGCAGAGAAAGCTGCAGGAAGGCCCAGTCGACTCTGTCAAAGGCCTTCTCCGCGTCGAGCGATAAGAGGGCCGCAGGGATCCGTTTTTTCTGGGCCTTATCTATAAGGTGAAATACCCTACATAGATTGTCATGGGTCTGGCGCCCTTTAATGAACCCTGATTGGTCGGGGTGAATAAGAGTGGGTAGGACTCTCTCTAGTATAGTAGCCAGAACTTTTGAATACATTTTTGCATCTAAATTTAACAGAGCGATAGGTCTATAAGAGGTACATTCTTGAGGGTCCTTACCCGCTTTCGGGATTATTGAGATCAGGGCTTCACCCATGGAGGGGGACACTGCTTGGCCTGTCGCAATATCATTGAATAGAGTAGTAAGCTGGGGAGCTAGCTCGGCAGCAAAGGTTCGATAGAACTGCGCCGTAAACCCATCTGGGCCCGGGGCTTTATGTTGTTTGAGGCAATCAATGGCTGCCTGAACTTCTTCTTGGGATATGGCGTGGCCCAAATCTTCATTAGCCACCGCCTTGACCTGAGGTAACTCTAGGGCAGCTAAATATTGTGGCTGGTCTGTCTCTAGGGGTGGTTCAGCCGTGTATAACGTGTTGTAGAAGTCATGAAACGCTCCTGCCTTTCCCTCTTCGCTAGTATGAGTGACCCCATTCCTATCAATGTTTTGCCTCACATAGTCCTTCTCTTGTTTAACCTTTAATTGCCGGGCCAAAAGGGAGCCCACCTTATCTTTCCCCTCATAGCCGTGGGCCTGGAGTCTCAGGATAGTCTTTTCTGCTCTATTAGTGTAGATTGCATTCAGTTTCCCCCTGAGGGCCGTGACTTTTTTAAGGGCTGGTACCGAAGGGGAGTCTTTGTGTGTTTTTTCCGCCCTGAGCAGCTCTTGTTCTAACACCAGTCTTTCTTTCATCTGGAATTTCCTCAGGGAGGTGACGAGGGCAATGCAATGTCCCCTTATATATGCCTTGAAGGCATCCCAGTTGTTTGCTGGGGATGTGACTGCAGGATCGTTAGTTATGAAAAATATCCCTAATAGCTTTACGGAGATCGTCTCTGTGTAGTCTATCCCTGCACAGTACATCTGGGAAATACCATCTAGTCAATTTAGAGCGTGGGGCTGACCAGTTTAATAGGCAATTCAGGGGAGCATGGTCCGAGAGGGTTATAGGGAGGAAGAGGGAGGCCGTGCATGCATGTAAGAGTTACTGACTCACAAAAATATGGTCTATCCTCGAATACGTCCTGTGGGCATGTGAGAAAAAGGAATAGTCCTGCATGGTGGGATTAAGTGCTCTCCAGATGTCTAGTAACCTCAGTTGTTGTAGGGACAGTTTCAGTGCCCTACTAAACACCCCCCCGGCTCTCTGTGGGTGTGTGGTGTCCTTCTGGGTATCTCAGATGAGATTGAAATCTCCCATGAGAATAATTTCCCCTGAGGCAAATCCCGCTAGGGAGGCGAGAAAGGCAGATGTAAAATCGGCCTGTCCTGTATTAGGTGCATACACTGTGGCGATCATACATGGCCAACCCAACAACTGTCCCCTAACCATGATAAATCTCCCCTCCTTATAGCTTTTCGAGGCCTCTAGGTGGAATTGGGTAGAGGAGTGGAACATCAGGGCAACTCCGTTTTGTTTCCTGGGGCTGTCTGCTCGAATTATCATGGGGTAATGCCTATGCTTCAACCTTAATTCCTCTCCCTTCTTGAGATGTGTCTCCTGCACGGCCACAACCTGTGGTCCCTGATCCCCTAAAAATTTTCAGAAGTGTTGCCTTTTATTAGGGGAGTTGAGGCCCCTAACATTCCACGACATTAGGTTAACCCCCATTTGCCTCTTTGTCTTGTCGTGCGCGACAGTGGGGACCCACCCCTGAACCCCCCATAACTTTCGAGTTGTGTATCCTGGGTAAAACATTGATCAACACAGTTAAACTAACAAAAAACATGAACAGTTCAGGATTCCGCAGAGTCCTGTTGGCCTTCATCTTCGGAAGGCTACTGGGGCAGGACCACTCCCGCATCCAGGGCCCTGTTCTCTATAGGACCTTAACTCTGGAATGTTCCCATCCCGGCTTCAGACAGCTAAGCAGCGATTGTCCGCTGGTATGTCCCGGCTTGTGACGATAGGAGAAGGGTGGAGGCCCCTCCATCGACTCTGTCCTGGCCCTAGGGGCGTCCAAGCACCCCGGGGGTGGCTCCTCAGAGCCTTAAATCTTGTCAGGTAAATGAGTACTTCTACCGTTTGAGTGGAGCAATCCTTTATCGTACGTATGAGGCCAGATGCTTATGTATCCTTGTCACGACGACTTCTTGTTTGGTTTTTTAGGCGTCTGCCAGGGCCCAGGAGCTCCCTGGTCCGAGGACCGCTCGTTGAGTGCTTCTCTCGGCAATGTCTCCCTTTGTGGCGACGTTCTCCCCAGGCCAAGGAGGGCCGCCGCCCCCTCCACCTCCGTAAAATGCTGCTGTTTGTTATTGAAGGAGAAGGCAAGACCGAATAGGTAAGTCCACCGATATTTAATGTGGTGCTCCCTCAGGGTGGACGTGATCAGCCGAAATTGTTGGCGCCTCATCAGCGTGGCCTTGGCGACATCTTGGAAAAGAGCGCAGGTTGCTCCCTGGTAGTCTACCATCTCTTTGTCTCGTGCTTTCCGGAGCACCAGTTCCTTGATCTTAAAGGAGGAGAATTTGGCCAGGATGTCTCTCGGGCACTTGTTTCCCCTTGTAGAGCCAGGCCCACTCTATGCACGTGCTCCAGCTGCACGTCGTATGCCCCCTCGCCTAGTATGCTAGTGAACAGGCCCACCATGTATGCATCCAGGTCTGTTCCTTCTTTCCCTTCCTCCAGGTCCCGCACCCTGATGTTATCCCTTCGGGAGCGGGTCTCCAAGTCCTCACACTTGAGCAGCGCCGAGTTCAACTGGGCAGAGAGGGATTCTGCACCCTCCTCCAGCGGTTGGAGTCCGCCCTCCAGGTCCTGGCATTTTGCCTCTAGGTTGAGGGTGCGCAACCCAATAGAGTCTACGTCCGCTTAAAGCACGATAATTTTTGTTCCCATTTCAGACTTGAAGGAGTCAAAGGAGGCTCCTATGTCTGCCTTAATGTCTTCTCTGAGCTCCCTCTTAAATTCTTTTAAGGTTGCGAGGAGGTCCTCCCGGGTGAGCGCAATTACCCCTGTCTCCTGGATGCCCTTTTCCTCCTGCACTTCACCCGCTTTAGGCGCCCGAAGTAGCTGGAGACCTTGTTGGGTTGCCCCTTTTTGGGTTGCATAGGGGCAGCTCTTTGTCGCACCCCACAACCCTCCGTTCCTGAATCACGTGGTCGAGGGGGAAGCGGTGTCATCGTGAAGAATATGTTATGGCATTGCTTTGCTCTCAAGTGCGCTAGAGCCCGGGCAGGCCCCCTCCTCTAGGTGGACTGCGTGCTCCTCTGGTGCCTGCTAGGAAGGGACCTCCCAAGCACACAAGATGCGTGGGTTCTGTCGTAGCAATCTGTGCTGGTTTCACTGTGGCCTGGATTGAAAGATAATGGGTGCCATCTTAGGGTCAAATGCAAAAACAACAGTTGATGGACAGAATGCAGAACAATGTCATACATTCACCCCAGTACAGAGATCTGGGCCTAAATCCATCGTTTTTTTGCTCACCATGCCATTCCAGTTTGAACCCAGCCATATGCAAATCAGTCTTGACCCTGTGCCTCATGGGAACAGTCCAGCCAGAACTGCCAAGCCAGGTCCTCCCTGGACTGGAAACAAGCATCATAGGACCGGTTTCGGCGTTTCACCCCTCTTCAGCCAGGATAGCTTGATTCCAGTGGCATGGAGAGCACGGGACCCACGTCTGGGCATACCCGTCCCACTCGGGGTGACAAATGCAAAAACAACAGTTGATGGACAGAATGCAGAACAATGTCATACATTCACCCCAGTACAGAGATCTGGGCCTAAATCCATCGTTTTTTTGCTCACCATGCCATTCCAGTTTGAACCCAGCCATATGCAAATCAGTCTTGACCCTGTGCCTCATGGGAACAGTCCAGCCCGAACTGCCAAGCCAGGTCCTCCCTGGACTGGAAACAAGCATCCTAGGACCGGTTTCGGGGTTTCACCCCTCTTCAGCCAGGATAGCTTGATTCCAGTGGCATGGAGAGCACTGGACCCACGTCTGGGCATACCCGTCCCACTCGGGGTGACAAATGCAAAAACAACAGTTGATGGACAGAATGCAGAACAATGTCATACATTCACCCCAGTACAGAGATCTGGGCCTAAATCCATCGTTTTTTTGCTCACCATGCCATTCCAGTTTGAACCCAGCAATATGCAAATCAGTCCTGACCCTGTGCCTCATGGGAACAGTCCAGCCCGAACTGCCAAGCCAGGTCCTCCCTGGACTGGAAACAAGCATCCTAGGACCGGTTTCGGGGTTTCACCCCTCATCAGCCAGGATAGCTTGATTCCAGTGGCATGGAGAGCATGGGGCCAGGCACCTGGCAGCAGGACCGGCCTGGGTAATCCGCCTGCCTCTCTACTGTTCTGCAGCAGGCTCAGCCCTTCATACGCAGCTCTGATGGTCAGTCGCACCGCGGGGGGACCGCTCCTACTGTCTCGTGTGTGCCTGGTCCGCAGGCCCGGACGCCTCCCTGGAGCCCCCGTACAGTATCTGAGATCGAGCGGGGATAGGTGCAGGCCGTTTCAGTGGCCCTCTCTTGGGCTCAGGTGTGGCCTGCACCCCCAGGGGATCTCTGCTAGTGCCGGCTGCCATTTCAGGGTCCCAGCACCGCGGCTCACCACATCTCACGGCCCACTGCTGCTGCATTAAAGCTCTCGCGTCGCGAAGGGGCATTGGCATCCCGGATGTTACTGCCTCCTCTTCTGCACCGCCGTTTGCCACCGATTCTGTGCACTCCCTTGCTGCGGCGATCTCCCTTGAGGGTATCGTCAGCCGCTGTAGGATGCGTCTGCCATTTTGGCAAGGCGGCCGCGATCCCGGCGATCATCGAAGGGCCGATTTTGGACCCCCGCTCACACGAAATAAGTGTCCAGAGTGACCACAGTCATTCATTTGTCCAGTCTCGCTCGCCATCTGCCCAGGACTGGCCGCCGAAAACCACTCTCCCACAGGGCTCTTTCCGGCGGAGCCGAACAAAGTCACGTCTTCGCGGCCATGATTGCTGGACACGCCCCATGTATTTTTTTAGTTTGTTGGTCTTCTATTTTAAGAGGTTTTCTTTAGTTTCATTCAGATTATTTTTAACCTCTTTCAGTTTCTTCTTGAAGAGAATTATCTGCAACGTGCATTTGATCTGGTTCTCTAGACATTGAATCTCGATCAATAGTAGATCAGCTGTCTCTTTAGCAGTGTTAATCAACAATATCAGCCAATCTCTTGCATATCTCCAGGAAATCTGAGACCAATTCTTCTTGAAGAGTTTGTTGTCCAAGAACAGTTTGGGGGCATTAGACACTAGTAGAATATATACTTTATTCGGTTATTGCAACCATCAAAGTATCAACCAACATCCTGTACATTAAAATAACTAATAATACACAAATATGTGTACAATAACAACAATAATAGCAGCAGTGTATCCATATTTAAAGTGCATAATGCTTCAAGTTACATTACAATTGTATATACAATAATAGCAGCAATAAGTCCATGTTCAAAGTGCATAATGCTTCAGAGTGGAGTACAATAACAGCAGCAATAACATCATAGTTGATAAAAAGATAATAATTACTTTAGCACTGTACATTAGATCCAGCTACAGACAGTACCTAAAAGTTACACCTAGCAAGACAATACAGAATAAAACAGTTCATTAATATAAATAAGCAATAAAATAAAATACATCCTTAATCCTTACACTGATCTAATTTTAAAATTGCATTGCGTTTATACCAAACTGCCTCTAAAAATTTGCTGACAGCTACAACTATTCTAGGGGAGAGATTAGTTTTTTGAATCCGTAATGCTATTCGATATTGTACAAGCCCCAGTTCCCGGCAAATCGGAATAATCCACCTCCTACGAGGGGACAAATACTTCGGACAGAAAAATAGCAAATGTGATTCATTTTCATCACATTGTTTACACATTGGGCAAGTCAATGCTGACTGTGCTGGATTCCATTTGTGCGTAAATGATCTTATGGGCAAAGTCCCCAAACGAAACCGTATAAAAAGACTTTTAGGGAAAGCAAAGGGTATAAAATCCATATCATCTTCCAATAGTGGAGTAGATTTAAAATCAAGAAAACTGTTAGTCAGAGATCCTACATAATTTTTCCTTAATACACATTCATTAATAAAATTCCAATAAGTAGTTTTAAGAAGATGCTGATCGACTTTCTTGAGTTGAGTAGGGTCATCCCAAAATCTACGGAGACCTAACATTCTCAACCACGAAAACACGTGTTTAAACCATGGGAGCGATCGAGCACCTGGTATATTTAAAACATCGGTCAGGGATTCTCTATAATCAACTAGCTCCGGTGTACACCAAAGACGAACCCAATAGATCAACACTTTCAAAGCCACTAAGTCTGATATTCTTTTCAATCCTAGATCTAAATACAATGGAATAAGAGGTGTACTCTGGGGAAGGCATAACATTTTCCTAACAAAGCTGTTTTCTACCAGTGCAAGAGGCTTGGCATCAACATAGCCCTAACACTTCAGCCCCATAAAGAGCAGCCCCTTGCGCCTTTGCACGGTAAATCTCCATGACCGGGGATACCACATGAGATACCGTTCTCTTTTGTGTTCTCAAAATGGCATTTGACCTGTGCTCAATAAGAAGTTTACTTTTCATAATCTGATCTAACCAATTAAAACTATCCATAAATCGTACTCCCAAATAGTCAAAATTTTCGACCCTCTCAAGGACGTCATTTCCAACCCGAATAGTCGGTTTACCTTTCTTGACCCCCTTGCCTAAAATCATAAATTTTGTTTTATTAACATTAAGCTCGAGTCCCCTCTCATTACAGAAACCTAAAAATTTATTAACCAGGTTCTGGAGACCCATAGGGGACTTTGAGATAAGTAGGGAGTCATCAGCAAAAAGTAATATTGGTACCTTCCTGCCATTTAACACAGGAGAATCATTAACACAGTTTTCCAAGACATTAACCACATCATTTAAATAAAGGGAAAATAAAGTGGGGGCAAGAACACAGCCTTGCCTGACCCCCCGTTCGATTGGAATACGATTAGTCAGTTCTCCACTTGGTCCCCAGCGTACTTGAGCATAGTTATTCTCATGTAATTTACTCAATAAATATACAAGATTGCTGGGAACACCTATATTAGTAAGAACCTGCCACAAATTCGATCGGGGAATAAGATCAAAGGCAGCTTTAAGATCAATAAAAGCCACATACTGCATACCCTTATGTAAAAGCACAGTCTTCCAGTACAATAATGTAAATCTAAAAATCTGGTCAACAGTACTAATTTTAGTTCTAAAACCTGCTTGGAAGGGGGATAGTATTTCTTTTTCTTCCATCCATTCAGTTAATTTATTCAGGATTTGACGACTAAAAACTTTTTGAGCATTATCTAACAGGCTAATTGGCCTGTAGTTAGCTGGATTATTAGCATCACCCTTTTTAAAAATAGTTATTATCTTGGCCCCCCTCCATGAATCAGGGATCGCTCCCCCGGCGGAGATAGCATTTGATAGAAGATTAAAATAGCTTGAACAGATTAATGGCTCTGACTTAAAAAGATCACCTGGTATTTTGTCAGGTCCCGGTGCTTTAGCCATTTTAAGAGACTGTATTGCACGGGCTGTCTCTTCAAGACTGAATTTGACAGGGCTACTATATTGTTCTTGCGCTATGTAAGGTGAGATAACATCCTCCACTATATTAGTACCATTGTCAATATCATCCGGCTTCCATAGCGAGTACAGTGATGAAAAATGAGCTACCCAATTATCGGGTGATATATTCAAACTTGGATACTTTACTCCTTCAGGATGACTCTGTGCGACCAATTTCCAGAATGATCTACTGTCCTTAATGTTACTGGCTGCAAGTAGGTCCTGCCAAAACTTGTCTTCCCAATCTCTTCTAGCCTTTCTGAGCTGTGTTTTGTAAAAACCTCTGGCGGTACGAATTTTACCTCTATCACCCTCATCAATAGCTATTTTTAATGAATTCTTAGCTACTTTACAAGCAGGGTTAAACCAGTCGTGATACTTAGAATGTGCCGTCTTCGTGAAAGTCACTTCTCTGTAGAATATCTTTTGAAGACCATCAAACAACTGCATGTGGACTGATAAGATAGGTATTCCTGCTGGATCTGTCCCCTCATAAGGGTCAAAAGAAGTAATAAACTGTTTATAGACTTTTGAATAGACATCCGGATTAGCCATAACTTCCGGCCATCTAACAGCTCGTCGATTATTGGTAGCCAACGCTACAGGGACGTTTGTATAGATAAGAGCACACCCAGAAACCAAAAGCTCTCCCGCAAGTACCACTTCGAGAGAGTTATGATCACTATCGGACCTAGCATTGATTTTCATATCGGCTAATAGGGGCCACATTCTAACATCAATCAATACATAATCAATTATACTGGCACACATACCTCTCTTGAATGTTGGTGCACACAGGGGGTCAGAGGTGGTACGACCATTTAGGGCTCTAAGACCTCTGCCAATGACCAATGAAACTGTCTGTAATGCACATGATGTGAGGTTTTTCCTCAGGGGCACCAGCAATTTAGGAATTCCCCATTGCTCATCTTCCTCCACAGGAATCTCAGTTAAGAGGGAGCAAGGTTCAAAACCGGTGTTAAAATCGCCCGCCACTATAATTCTGGTATCAGGGGATAAATTATCCAATATAGTGTCCAATAATGCTAGAGTCATAGACGTGTCATTAGATCGAGTTGGCCTTACATAGATATTAAAAATTGCCAAAGAAAGACCAGACAGTAGGGTAACTAAGGTTCCCATTAAATCTAAACAATCTATTTCTATAGTAGTGACAGTGCTAAAACGACCATTCTTAATCAAAGTTAAGAGCCCACCACTAGCTCTACCAAAATGAAGGGCTGGCTTGGCGTCTACACTGAGGGATGTATATCCATCTATTTTCTCTGTAGCCCAGATTTCCTGCAGTAGACACACATCATACCTCACAATATAACTTAACCAGTCCTGATCACATAGTTTCTGGCCAATACCTGCAATATTCCAGGACAATAAATTTAAATTCTGAGAATTATTAGACTCATCAGCTATATGAATATCAATACTAGGCTCTATCATACCCTGTGGTCTAATGTGCTCATCCAAAGGTCGCAGTACAATATGTTCACCATTCTCAAACTTCCCACATGAACTATCCACCTTATCATGTGAAGCAACTTCAATTTTGGAGCCACCCAAAGAAAACATTTGTTCAATAACATGATTTAAGCCACACACGATCTTTACAGCCCCCGTTACCCCAGGTCTATTACTACCAAAGCTGGAATTTAGGCACACAGGACTTTCATACAGTCAATCTAATGCATTCATGGGAGATTGTAGAGGAGAGGTGCGAGTATTAGGGACATCAGATGATCTAGCATAGCCCTCATTCTGCTGCCCCATCTGAGCCCACTGCAGTGGGGAGGTTGCTTTTAGTTGTATACCAGTTTGTTTTTCCCCAACATAGTCACAAGTACGCAGAGCAAAATTAATTAAATTTTCAGCTAAAAAGTTGGTACATAGAACGATATGAATATGATCAAACTGCGAAAGTGGAGTTGAACGTCTCTTTGCAAATAAAATATCAGATCTTATAATAGATAGACAATTCCGCTCATGTCTCAACCAATAGATTACCTTATTGATCAGTGCCTCCGTATCCTCCATGGCACTTGCATTCAGCTTTGGAACCCGTACCATATAAATGGACCTATTAAGTTTACACTTATCCCTAGATAGTTGATGGTCAGACTTCAAGGGTAGATTCCCTGCAATGAGACAAGGAGCAGAGCCAGTTGGTGAAGTAAGAGGTTGAGATGGAAAGACCACAGACGAAACAAAAGAATGTGGTCGCCCTCTAATACAGGGAGGCTCACACACTGGCATTTGATTAGAAGAGCACTTGGGTAAAAGTGCAGGGGGTTCATGAGCACAAAGTTGGAATTCGTGGCCAGGGGAAATGAATCCTTTGCTGGGTCTGTTTTATAGATTTCGTATAGATGTTATTATTAAGGGAACTGGGACCAGTGAGAGCCTCTGTACAACGTTTCCCATTGTCCCTTCCATGTACAAAGTCTGTAGCCAGCCTTACATCCCTGCCCACTCCAGAAGGAGAAATCATTCTACTTTGTGATTGCCCAGAACTCATACAACTACAACAGCAACTACACACAGACTTAGATTTAAAAGACAAAATGTTTGATGATAATATCCTCAGTTGGGTACAGAGCTCATTCATTTTACTAAACAGCAGATCATTATCCACTAAAGAGTTCTTCATAGCTGCATGTGCACCTTGCAGTCCTGGCAAAGAGGTAGTAAGGGATGTAGCCTGAGTTATAGAATCCAAAAGTTCAACTCCTTCAGGTGCATCCAGAGGGGCAATAGGACCATACCGGTTGGAACAGGGGACATTGGGAATTACATTGAGAATTACAGAAATTGTTGGGTATAAAGGACATGAGGTCTCAGTCAGTTGGTCAGCAAGAATTATATCAGTAGACTTAGAGGGTACAAGAGCCTGATCAGAAATGGGAACAGGCTCAATAACTTGGCTTTCATAATCTGAGGATCGTAGGAAACATGGGTTCTCAGACAGGGTTATGGCTGGATTGTTACCCCCATGGGCACTTGGTTTTTTAAACATAGCCGGAACCTTCGTCGTTTTGACCTTTTTATTATTATTACCAGTTGTGAGCAACTGTTCCACTTCGTTAATTAATGTGTCAATGTCCGCCAAAGTGGTTTGTTCTTGAGCTGTGGCCCCAGGCCTAACCCCACGTTTATTTACTCCGGATTTCTTTGTTTTTTTAATACTGTGGTCTTGATTGACAACATCCCCTGCCTTCCGTTTCCCCATCTTTAGTGTCCCCAACACCGAGTTCTACAATCCTCTCACACAGTACCTTGCTCAGTAGATTTAAGGGGGCGGCACAGCCCGGCCTCAGTCGGTCTCGGACGGGCACAGACGGGCCGCCGCTTTTGTCGCAGCCTGGTGCGGCGCGAAGAATGCACGTCGGCGCCTCCTGGCGCTAGTGGTGCTGGAGCTGGTAGTCCGCGGATACCGCAAATGCCGGTACCGCCGCCTCCCCTAAAGTGAAGTGGCCTCCGTAGGTGATGGCACAAGGAAAGAGCTGTTGTGAGGCGTAGAAACTGGGGGGGGTTCACACATCCACCGCAATTAGACCGCAATTAGACCCAAACAGCACCACTGCAAACACCCAACTCACAATGGGCCCGGCCGTGGAATCTGTGACGATGGAATGCAGTCTAGAAGTAAATCCGGGCTTACACCATGCCTGCGTGCTTTGGGTGCAAGGAGATGTCAAGCCAACCACACCCCACTATACCAGATGTCACAGTAAATCAAGGGCTTGATCTGCAGATATTCACCAATCCATTAAAGTCTCCTGCCGCAGTAATAAAGGTCCAACAGACAAATGCCCCTACACTCTGTAGCAATGAAGGGGAGGGGCACCTTACCACGACGCGATAGCAGCCCCACTTGGGGGAGCGGTCCAAATTAATTTCCTCACCAAGCGGTGCTGGTATGTATACCCGAGGGGAGGGGGGCCCCCGCGTCTTCTCCGGCCCCGGGGATTAAGGTAATGGCGTCCTCTTCACCGATATACACGCTTGCACCGGTGCCTGCACCGGAGCCCACCCGGCGCGGCGCCACGCCCAGCAATCAGCACAGCCACCAGATAGCCACCAGATAGCACCGGGGACACCGCTCACGTCACGGCAACTCCCCCGGCACCAAGGAACAGCCCCACCGCTGGCTAATCCCCTCTCACTCTTCCACCCACAGGGTCTTTATAGATTCTCTGTGTCCCAGAAAGCTGTGCTAACGCCTGCGGTGATGTGGGGGGGGTTTCGCGGGCCACTCCAGACCAGCAGGAACTAGTCCTAGTCTCCCCACACACTTGCACTTAAGTGGGCCCCCTCACTCCGAGTGTTCAGAATCTTTACGCCAGTCTGGGGGTTTATAATAGCTGGACCTCCCACTTCTGACACTATACTGAGGACTGCAGCCCTCTGGGGCCGCTGCTTCCTCAATATGATCGGGGTCTCTCCCGGTATGTACCTGCTTTTCCTTTTGTCGATTCTTGCTGCTTTTTAAGTTGGGGTCCTTCCCGCTTCTGCTGCACTGTTCTTTTGTTCCGGAGGGAGGGGGGGGCTGCAATACATACCACCACAGGGCCGTCCGGGCACCCCCGCTGATGCGAGGTTCCTACCACCCAGCGCCGCCGTCAGCTCTCTCTACTCGAAGCCGGTGCTTTGTGCGATAGACTGGCCCGCACTTCTGCAGCCCCGTCGGGCTTACGAGCAGCCTCCCCTCCGCGCTCTCCTCCGCTCTCCTCCGCTGCGCTGGCTCTCCGCAGCGTTCAGACGTCGTCTTCTGCCAGTTTGGGCCCAATTAATGCCGGATTTCTGGGGGATTGGGAGGTCGGGGTTCGGAGCCGCTTCAGGCAGCGGCCATCTTCCCTGATTCCTGCAATACGGTAATTCTAGCGGGACGCCTTGGGGAGCTATATTGCCTCGTAAATATTCCATCAGGATAGCATCATGAATTGCCATCTGAATGTGTTGTCTTTTTAGATTAGCGAGCTTAGCCCATTCTTCTGTATGGAAACGTGTCTGTGTGATTTGAGTATCAAGAATACTGGGGGTCTGTAAAATGGATTGAACCACGGTATCAGCAAAGCTAGACCCACATTATCCGCCTTTGCAAGAGTTTAGAGAAGTAATGAGTGTGTCACAACAGCTCTGCGAAGGGCCACTAAGAAAAAAGGGGAGAAAAGGAATGAACAGACAAAAAGGTTGTATTAGAAAGATCCTCAGCCGAAAGGTTGAACTAAATATACTTCACACTAAGGGTCATCTGGGAAAAACAACCTGTCCAGAGACATACTATCCCTAACTCTATACAAATACACACAAGGTACGGATGAACTTTAATAGTTGAACCAAAGGTTTTTGTTCAATGTTGTCTGTGAAGGAGAAGCAGTCTTAGGACAAGAACCTTCACTCATCCTGAAGTCCAGACTTCCTTCTCAGAAAGCAGAGCAGGCCTCAAACAGCAGGGAAGTCCTCTGGAGAACCAGGCAGGTGTCAAGCAGTAGGCAGTCCTCTAGTAGCAGCAGGGCAGCCCTCTGAAGAACAAGGCAGGCCTAAAGTAGCAGGGCAGCCCTCTGGGGAACAAGGCTGTCCTCTACTGTAGTCCACAGGTCCAGGAGTTTACTCTAGAGGTGGTTCAGGTGATCCAATATTTATATCTGCTGTCAGCCTTTGAAGTGGGTGTGTCATCCTGGCTACCCCCACACCTGGTTCTAGAAACTTCTTCTCATCTTGGGCGACATACGTGTAGTGCCAGGATCTTTAGTGAGTGTGCAAGAGGAAGCCCTTTGAAATATGAGGAGGACAGGGAACATTTTTGCCTCCGGGCTATCCTGCCAACACCTAGTCCCCCTTTGTCTCAATGACTGGGAGGAATACACAAAAGCCAACTGCCAAACTATTCACAGTCATGTGATCCAAGATGCATGCTGCAGGCTTCAAATAGTTGGGATAAGAAAATGCAAACTTTGTGAAAGTGGAATTTTGAGACTTATAATCCAACTTTACCAAAAAAGAGGATTTTAAATTACAATTTATTTGAGTCCACACGTTATACTTCTATCGACTCCCAATCATAAGTTAGCACTTATTAAATGTACTAAGATAACCCAATTTTATCTAATGGGAAAGATAGGTCTTACAGTAGTGAAAGACAAATTCAGAAGTTTTTCACTACAAGGACATGTAACATTTAAAATCACATGTCCCACTTTTTAAATACACTAGCCAATGGGCAGTTTAGAGCCTACCTAAGGAGTGATGTATATGAATTAAAAAGGAAGGTTTTAGGCCTGGCGATAGGTTTATTTTGTCAGGTCAAGTAAGCAATTTAAAATTGCAATACAGGCTGCAATGGCATGCCTGAGACATGTTGTAAAGTGCTACTTTAGTGGGTGGCAAAATGAGTGGCCCTGGGTACAAGTAGTACCACTTTACCAGGGACTTACAAGTAAGTTGAATGTGTCAATCAGGCGTAAGCCAATTTTACCATGTTTTATGTAGAGATCCAAAGCACTTCAGTACTGGTTAGCAGTGGTACGTGCACAGAGTCCTAATTCCAACAAAACGAGATTCCAAAAACAGGAGGGGTGAAAACTAATAGTTTGGTGGTGACCGTGGAGAGAGGGTCAAATCCAACATTTTGCCAATAACTCAGAGCGCATAGTTTCCAGGCAAGGGATTGTTGTTTTGTTCTTTGATAAAGTTGTATTTAGTCAATAGGATGATGTGCGTGTGTGTGTAATCTTTTCCAATCCTTTTTAGTTTAATCTGGAATATAGAGTATTTGGGGCGAGATGTATATATATTAGTATTTGCGTTTTCCAAATAGCTATTTTTACTGAATCACTTTTTGGGAATCTCTTATGTTAATGTAGGAAAGTCATCTATTGTAAATTTGCAATTCAGTATGATTAGGAGTGGCACATTTGTGATTTCTTGTTACCAAATCAGAAAACTCTGAATCTGGAAATCATAAATTTTACTTTAAAAAAAAAAAAGCAAGGATGTCCAGAGAAGATGCAGAAAAGGATGTGGGTGCAAAAAACCACAAATAAAATTTAGTGAGAATGTGCTGGAGATTTTGATAGAAGAAAGTGAACTTTATGGTAAGAGATATTTCAGTGTTCCAGAACCTGAGAAGAATGACACCTGGATGGATATTTTAGTTAAAATAAATTCCATTGGCGTTACACAGCATACCGCACCAGAAATTCGAAAAAAGCAGTACGATGTTCACTCACAATCAAAAGAGAAGGTAGCACATCGCCTGGCAGAAGCACATGGTACAGGCAGAGGACCTTACAGCAATCACCAACAACTCCCATAGAAACTCTAATAGAGTCTACAGCTTGAGAGTATTGTTGGTTTATCCAATGTAGATACTTCCATCTACGTCCTTAGGTAAGATTTTCTGCAACTTTGATAAGTAATTATGTTTAAGGTCCAATTTTTTAATCTTGATAAACTATTTAGGCAAGTAAAACTCAATGTTAATGTTTTTGTACCCTTTTACTGTATTATGGGAGTTAAAGTCCAAACATTGAAGTGTAGTTTTTTCAGACAAATCATCCTCCAACTTACTTCAAATTAAAAACATTATGTAAAATAATAGTCTGTGATTACTGCAAGATATATTTCACACATTCGATTCATTTTAAATAAAAGATATCATATCAGTAATATATATATATATATATATTCACTGAAAAAACCATAGGTTTCAGACAAGTTATAGTTAGAAATTAGCATTTAAAAAACCTTTGAAATTCACTGAAAAAAAAGATAGGTTTTAGGGACAGTTATAGTTAGTTGGACATTGCACTCGTACAAAACCCGTGAAATTCCCCTGTTATAGTTAGTTCAGCTAACTATAACTCGCGCCCCGCAATGCACTGCTGATGACGTCACATATTACATCACTCATGACATGGTCAGTGACATCACTGATGACATCTCAAATGACATCACTGATGACATCATCCAGTGACTGTGTGTTTCTGTAAAGTTTAAATATGTTTAATATATATAGGGAAAGGCGTATTGAAGAATGAGTGGGTGTATAAGTGTCTGAATGGATGATTTAGTACGTGAGTGACTGACTCTACAAGTGAGTGATTAAACGTATCTTACTGAATGCATGGGTTAGTGACTAAACTGTGTGAATGTCTGTATCCGTCTGTTTGTTGGTGTGTAAGTGGATGCATGGATTTGCGAATAGCTACATGAGTGTCTATATGGGTTATTGATTGGTTCTCTGAGTATCTGTATGGCTGCCTGAGTGTTTGTGTGGGTGGGGTGTGTGTGACTCTATACATAGATGTGTGAGTGGGTGATTCACTGGGTGCATGATTTCAAGAGTGCATCTGTGATGGACTGCTTGGGTGGGTGAGTGTGTGTATGGGTGTGTTAGTGAGTGAATGTATATCTCAGTGGTACATGTGCGAGTAACTACATATGTAAAAGGCAGTATATATGTGTGTTAGAGTATTTAAATGGCTATAAGTGAGAGTGTGTTATTGTGAGAGTGGCTGTATGGATGCGTGTGTGCTTGTATCAGTTATTGTATAAGAGCGTAAGAATGTGCTAGTATTTGTATGAGTAAGTGAGCTGGTGTGTGTATAACTGTATAGGTGAGTAAATGGGTGTGTGATTAATTTTTTGCATGACTGACTAGGTGTGTGAGTACCTCTATGGATGAGTGGCGGTGTGTGAGTATTTATATAGGTGTATGAGTGCATATGATAGTCCTGTACTGAGTGACTGTAAGTATGAGTGACTGTACAGGTGAGTGAGTGGATGTCTGTGTAGACCTAAGAATCAGTGAGTGGGTATGTAGTTTTTGGTGTTGGAGTGTCTATGGTTTTGAGAATGGCAGTCTGTAATTTAGAGTGGGTGTATCAAAAGTTATATTAGTGTGTGAGAAGATGCATGAAATTATCACATGGATGATGTCATCAGTGATGTCATTTGAGATGTCATCAGTGATGTCATCAGTGATGTCACTGACCATGTCATGAGTGATGTAATATGTGACGTCATCAGCAGTGCATTGCGGGGGTGCGAGTTATAGTTAGCTGAACTAACTATAACAGGGGAATTTCAGGGGTTTTGTACGAGTGCAATGTCCAACTAACTATAACTGTCCCTAAAACCTATCTTTTTTTTCAGTGAATTTCAAAGGTTTTTTAAATGCTAATTTCTAACTATAACTTGTCTGAAACCTATGGTTTTTTCAGTGAATTTCAAAGGTTTTTTAAATGCTAATTTCTAACTATAACGTGCCTGAAACCTATGGTTTTTTCAGTGAATTTCAAAGGTTTTTTAAATGCTAATTTCTAACTATAACGTGCCTGAAACCTATGATTTTTTAAGTGAATTTCAAAGGTTTTTTAAATGCTAGTTTCTAACTATGCCAACAGAGGTAGGACATGTGAAGAAAGAAGAAAAAACGCACAGAAAGAAGCAAAAGATGTGCAGAAAGAACCAACAGAGGAGCAGAAAGAGGCCTTGTTGCAAAATCATCCTGTGCCCACAACTTTTTCAGACGGGTACTGGTGGTAACTGACTCTGACTAACCAGAGCCAGTGCGCGTTTGCACAGTGGTGAAGGGAGGGGGCCTGAGGTGACATGTGTGCAAACGCGCCCCGTGGCGCGTTTTAAGTTGCGGGATTAAGTCCCCTTGAATCCTGAGGGTCCCTGGGGCCCAACTATCCCCCCAGGTACCTACAGTTAGGACCACAGAGCTGAGTTGCAGAGAGGCGTTCCGAGGCCACGCACCTTTTTCACCTCTCTGCAACGCAACTCTGTTGTGCTTACTGAAGGTACCTGGTGGGCTAGTTGGCCCCCAGGATTCAAAGGAATTAACTCCCCAACTTAAAACGCACCACAGGGCGTGTTTGCGCACATGTCACCTGAGGCCCCGCCCCTCCTTTCACCACTGTGCAAACGCGCCCCGTGGCGCGTTTTAAGTTGGGGGATTAGGTCACCTTGAATCCTGAGAGTCCCTGGGGCCCAACTAGCCCACCAGGTACTTCCAGTAAGCACCACAGGCCTGCGTTGCAACGCCTGTAACAAATTGTGCAGTTGTGTTTAGGTAGTGAAGAGGGTCGTGCTGGGGGTAGTGTTTTAGGGTTTAGGGTAGTGCAGTGGTGTTTGTGTAGTGTAGGGGGTCATGCCGGGGGTAGATTTAGGGTTTAGGGTAGTGCAGTGGTGTTTGGGTAGTGTAGGGAGTCGTGCTGGGGGAGTGTTTTAGGGTTTAGGGTAGTACAGTGGTGTTTGGGTAGTGTAGGGGGTCGTGCTGGGGTTAGTGTTTTAGGGTTTTAGGGTTTAGGGTAGTGCAATGGTGTTTGGGTAGTGTAGGGGGTACTGCTGGGGGTAGTGTTTTAGGGTTTAGGGTAGTGGAGTGGTGTTTGGGTAGCATAGGGGTACTGCTGGGGGTAGTGTTTTATGGTTTAGGGTAGTGCAGTGGTGTTTGGGTAGTGTAGGGGTTTGTGCTGGGGGTAGTTTTTAGGGTTTAGGGTAGTGCAGTGGTGTTTGTGTAGTGTAGGAGGTCGTGTTTTAGGGTTTAGGGTAGTGCAGTGGTCTTTGGGTAGTGTAGGGGGTTGTGTGGGGGTAGTGTTTTAGGGATTAGGGTAGTGCATTGGTATTTGGGTAGTGTAGGGGGTCATGCAGGGGTAGTGTTTTAGGGTTTAGGGCAGTGCAGTGGTGTTTAGGTAGTGTAGGGGGTCATGCTGGGGGAGTGTTTTAGGGTTTAGGGCAGTGCAGTCGTGTTTGGGTAGTGTAGGGGGTCGTGCTGGGGGAGTATTTTAGGGTTTAGGGTAGTGCAGTGGTGTTCGGGTAGTGTAGGGGGTCATGCTGGGGGTAGTGTTCTAGGATTTAGGGCAGTGCAGTGGTGTTCGGGCAGTTTATGGGGTCGTGCTGGGGTGGTGTTTTAGGGTTTAGGGCAGTGCAGTGGTGTTCGGGCAGTGTAGGGGGTCGTGCTGGGGGTGGTGTTTCAGGGTTTAGGGCAGTGCAGTGGTGTTCGGGCAGTGTAGGGGGTCGTGCAGGGGGTGGTGTTTTAGGGTTTAGGGCAGTGCAGTGGTGTTCGGGCAGTGTAGGGGGTCATGCAGGGGTGGTGTTTCAGGGTTTAGGGCAGTGGTGTTCGGGCAGTGTAGGGGGTCATGCTGGGGGTGGTGTTTCAGGGTTTGGGGCAGTGCAGTGGTGTTCGAGCAGTAAAGGGGTCATGCTGGGGGTGGTGTTTCAGGGTTTAGGGCAGTGCAGTGGTGTTCGGGCAGTGTAGGGGGCGGTGCAGGGGGTGGTGTTTCAGGGTTTAGGGCAGTGCAGTGGTGTTCAGGCAGTGTAGGGGGTGGTGCAGGGGGTGGTGTTTCAGGGTTTAGGGCAGTGCAGTGGTGTTCGGGCAGTGTAGGGGGTCGTGCAGGGGGTGGTGTTTCAGGGTTTAGGGCAGTGCAGTGGTGTTCGGGCAGTGTAGGGGGCGGTGCAGGGGGTGGTGTTTCAGGGTTTAGGGCAGTACAGTGGTGTTCGGGCATTGTAGGGGGTGGTGCTGGGGCTGGTGTTTCAGGGTTTAGGGCAGTGCAGTGGTGTTCGGGCAATGTAGGGGGTTGTGCTGGGGCTGGTGTTTCAGGGTTTAGGGTAGTGCAGTGGTGTTCGGGCAGTGTAGGGGGTCGTGCTCGGGCTGGTGTTTCTGGGTTTAGGGCAGTGCAGTGGTGTTCGGGCAGTGTAGGGGGTCATGCTGGGGCTGGTGTTTCAGGGTTTAGGGCAGTGCAGTGGTGTTCGGGCAGTGTAGGGGGTCTTGCTGGGGCTGGTGTTTCAGAGTCTAGGGCAATGCAGTGGTGTTCGGGCAGTGTAGGGGGTCTTGCTGGGGCTGGTGTTTCAGGGTTTAGGGCAGTGCAGTCGTGTTCGGGCAGTGTAGGGGGTTGTGCTGGGGGTGGTGTTTCAGGGTTTAGGGCAGTGTAGTGGTGTTCGGGTAGTGTAGGGGGTCGTGCTGGGGCTAGTGTTTCAGGGTATAGGGCAGAGCAATGGTGCTCAGGCAGTGTAGGGGGTTGTGCTGGGGGTGATGTTTCAGGGTTTAGGGCAGTGCAGTGGTGTTAGGGCAGTGTAGGGGGTCGTGCTGGGGGTGGTGTTTCAGGGTTTAGGGCAGTGCAGTGGTGTTCCGGCAGTGTAGGGGGTCGTGCAGGGGGTGGTGTTTCAGGGTTTAGTGCAGTGGTGTTCGGGCAGTGTAGGGGGTCGTGCTGGGGTGGTGTTTCAGGGTTTAGGGCAGTGCAGTGGTGTTCGGGCAGTGTAGGGTGTCGTGCTGAGGGGTGGTGTTTCAGGGTTTAGGGCAGTGCAGTAGTGTTTGGGCAGTGTAGGGGGTCGTGCAGGGGGTGGTGTTTCAGGGTTTAGGGCAGTGCAGTGGTGTTCGGCCAGTATAGGTAGTCTTGCTGGGGGTGGTGTTTCAGGGTTTAGGGCAGTGCAGTAGTTTTCGGGCAGTGTAGGCGGTCGTGCTGGGGCTGGTGTTTCAGGGTTTAGGGCAGTGCAGTGGTGTTTGGGCAGTGTACGGGGTTGTGCTGGGGCTGGTGTTTCAGGGTTTAGGGCAGTGCAGTGGTGTGCGGGCAGTGTACGGGGTTGTGCTGGGGCTGGTGTTTCAGGGTTTAGGGCAGTGCAGTGGTGTTCGGGCAGTGTAGGGGGTCGTGCTGGGGGTGGTGTTTCAGGGTTTAGGGCAGTGCAGTGGTGTTCGGGCAGTGTAGGGGGTCGTGCTGGGGCTGGTGTTTCAGGGTTTAGGGCAGTGCAGTGGTGTTTGGGCAGTGTAGGGGGTCGTGCTGGGGCTGGTGTTTCAGGGTTTTGGGCAGAGCAGTGGTGTTCGGGCAGTGTAGGGGTCATGCTGGGGGTGGTGTTTCAGGGTTTAGGGCAGTGCAGTGGTGTTCGGGCAGTGTAGGGGGTCTTGCTGGGGGTGGTGTTTCAGGGTTTAGGGCAGTGCAGTGGTGTTTGGGCAGTGTAGGGGGTCTTGCTGGGGGTGGTGTTTCAGGGTTTAGGGCAGTGGTGTTCGGGCAGTGTAGGGGGTCTTGCTGGGGGTGATGTTTCAGGGTTTAGGGCAGTGCAGTGGTGTTCGGGCAGTGTAGGGGGTCTTGCTGGGGGTAGTGTTTCAGGGTTTAGGGCGGTGCAGTGGTGTTCGTGCAGTGTAGGGGGTCGTGCTGGGGGTGGTGTTTCAGGGTTTAGGGCAGTGCAGTAGTGTTCGGGCAGTGTAGGGGGTCGTGCAGGGGGTGGTGTTTCAGGGTTTAGGGCAGTGCAGTGGTGTTCTGGCAGTGTAGGGGGTCATGCTGGGGGTGGGGTTTCAGGGTTTAGGGCAGTACAGTGGTGTTCGGGCAGTGTAGGGGGTCGTGCAGGGGTGGTGTTTCAGGGTTTAGGGCAGTGCAGTGGTGTTCGGGCAGTGTAGGGGGTCGTGCTGGGGCTGGTGTTTCAGGGTTTAGGGCAGTGCAGTGGTGTTCGGGCAGTGTAGGGGGTCTTTCTGGGGGTGGTGTTTCAGGGTTTAGGGCAGTGGTGTTCGGGCAGTGTAGGGGGTCTTGCTGGGGGTGATGTTTCAGGGTTTAGGGCAGTGCAGTGGTGTTCGAGCAGTGTATGGGGTCTTGCTGGGGATAGTGTTTCAGGGTTTAGGGCAGTGCAGTGGTGTTTGTGCAGTATAGGGGCTCGTGCTGGGGATGGTGTTTCTGGGTTTAGGGCAGTGCAGTAGTGTTCGAGCAGTGTAGGGGGTTGTGCAGGGGGTGGTGTTTCAGGGTTTAGGGCAGTGCAGTGGTGTTCGGGCAGTGTAGGGGGTCGCGCTGGGGGTGTTTCAGGGTTTAGGGCAGTGCAGTGGAGTTTGGGCAGTGTAGGGGGTCATGCACGGGGTGGTGTTTCAGGGTTTAGGGCAGTGCAGTAGTGTTCGGGCAGTGTACGGTGTTGTGCTGGGGCTGGTGTTTCAGGGTTCAGGGCGGTGCAGTGGTGTTCAGGCAGTGTAGGGGGTCGTGCTGAGGCTGGTGTTTCACGGTTTAGGGCAGTGCAGTGGGGTTCGGGCAGTGTAGGGGGTCGTGCTGGGGCTGGTGTTTCAGGGTTTAGGGCAGTGCAGTGGTGTTCGGGCAGTGTAGGCAGTCGTGCTGGGGCTGGTGTTTCAGGGTTTAGGGCAGTGCAGTGGTGTTCGGGCAGTGTAGGGGTCGTGCTGGGTCTGGTGTTTCAGGGTTTAGGGCAATGCATTGGTGCTCGGGCAGTGTAGGGGGTCGTGCTGGGGGTGATGTTTCAGGGTTTAGGGTAGTGCAGTGGTGTTCGGGCAGTGTAGGGGGCCGTGCAGGGGCTGGTGTTTCACGGTTTAGGGCAGTACAGTGGTGTTCGGGCAGTGTAGGGGGTCGTGCTGGGGCTGGTGTTTCAGGGTTTTGGGCAGAGCAGTGGTGTTCGGGCAGTGTAGGGGGTCATGCTGGGGGTAGTGTTTCAGGGTTTAGGGCAGTGCAGTGGTGTTCGGGCAGTGTAGGGGGTCGTGCTGGGGGTGGTGTTTCAGGGTTTAGGTCAGTGGTGTTCGGGCAGTGTAGGGGGTCTTGCTGGGGGTGGTGTTTCAGGGTTTAGGGCAGTGCAGTGGTGTTCGGGCAGTGTAGGGGGTCGTGAAGGGGGTGGTGTTTCAGGGTTTAGGGCAGTGCAGTGGTGTTCGGGCAGTGTAGGGGGTCATGCTAGGGGTGGTGTTTCAGGGTTTAGGGCAGTGCAGTGGTGTTCGGGCAGTGTAGGGGGTCATGCAGGGGCTGGTGTTTCAGGGTTTAGGGCAGTGCAGTGGTGTTCGGGCAGTGTAGGGGGTCGTGCTGGGGATAGTGTTTTAGGGTTTAGGGTAGTGCAGTGGTGCTTGTGTAGTGTAGGGGGTCGTGCTGGGGGTAGTGTTTTAGGGTTTAGGGTAGTGCAGTGGTGTTTGTGTAGTGTAGGGGGTCATGTTTTAGGGTAGTGCAGTGGTGTTTGGGTAGTGTAGGGGGTCGTGCTGTGGGTAGTGTTTTAGGGTTTAGGGTAGTGCAGTGGTGTTTGTGTAGTGTAGGGGGTCGTGCTGGGGGTAGTGTTTTAGGGTTTAGGGTAGTGCAGTGGTGCTTGTGTAGTGTAGGGGGTCGTGCTGGGGGTAGTGTTTTAGGGTTTAGGGTAGTGCAGTGGTGTTTGTGTAGTGTAGGGGGTCATGTTTTAGGGTAGTGCAGTGGTGTTTGGGTAGTGTAGGGGGTCGTGCTGGGGGTAGTGTTTTAGGATTTAGGTTAGTGCAGTGGTGTTTGGGTAGTGTAGGGGGTCATGCTGGGGGTAGTGTTTTAGGGTTTAAGGTAGTGCAGTGGTGTTTTTGTAGTGTAGGGGGGTCATGTTTTAAGATGCAATGCTCCAATACCTGACCAGTCTGCACTACATAATACTGCAAAAAAACTAAAAATAAAAAGTGTTTTGCACACTTTTGTCATTGGGCTATATGTGGGCTACATCTGGGTAATATTTGTGCTACATTTGGGCTCTTTTTTCACTGGTGGCCATCTTGGAAGACTTATTTGTTATGAAGTTTCCTAATTTCGTCATTTACTGCAGTCTCCTCAGTAGGAAATGCTTTCAGTTTTTTACTTTGATTCCATCAAGAAGGCATTCAGATGTGTCTCACATCTGCCATAAATTCAGAATGTTAGCACTTTAGTTGCTCATTAGATCACTGGAGTAAGGCTACTGCTCCCCAGGGAGTTAACTGGTAGTCTGCTGCTGGTATTGAAAGTGATTGTTTCAGTCTGCATGTCAGAATTTTCTAATGAAATAGAAGAGGATTTGAGATCTCACTTAAAACATGCCCTAATTTTTCTTTCTGCAGCACTAACCATAATTTCTATTTTCAAAAAGAACCCCTCATTTTGTTCCTTTTTAAATTAAATGTTTTAAGTGTTACCGGTTTATTCCAATCAAGATGGCTTCAGGTGTGCCATACTTTTGTCATAAGTAAGGCTGTTAGCGCTCTAGTTGTTCTTTAGAACACTCTGGGAAGCTGCAGTAGAACACAAAGGCATCAACTGGCAGGCTGCTCCTGTTGAAATATAACAGGAAGATATTTGAGATCACACTTGAAATATGTCCTAATTTTTCTTTCTACAGCACTAACCATAATTTCTATGACAAAATGAACCCCATCATTTTGTTCCTTTTTAAATTAAATGTTTTAAGTGTTACCAGTTTGTTCCAATCAAGATGGCTTCAGGTGTGCCATACTTTTGTCATAAGTAAGGCTGTTAGCACTCTAGTTGTTCTTTAGAACACTCTGGGAAGCTGCAGTAGAACACAAAGGCATCAACTGGCAGGCTGCTCCTGTTGAAATATAACAGGAAGATATTTGAGATCACACTTGAAACATGTCCTAATTTTTCTTTCTACAGCACTAACCATAATTTCTATGACAAAATGAACCCCATCATTTTGTTCCATTTTAAATTAAATTGTTTAAGTGTTACCAGTTTATTCCAATCAAGATGGCTTCAGGTGTGCCATACTTTTGTCATAAGTAAGGCTGTTAGCACTCTAGTTGTTCTTTAGAACACTCTGGGAAGCTGCAGTAGAACACAAAGGAATCAACTGACAGTCTCTGCCCTTGTTGGATGTACATGTTTTACTGAGAATGTCAGACTTCATTCGCACATGAGTGAGAAAGATAATGTGAATTTACAGAAAATATGCTCTCATTCTAGCTTCTGGAGCACCTTCCAAACCTACATGGGACAAGCATGAGAAAATAGTGTTCTCTCAAACATGATTCATGATATCCCAGCAGAAGGTTTTTCACATGGGAAAATCACCTTAGAATACACCACAATTCCTAAAATTAGTATGGTACCATCAACAAATAAATTCTAATGTAACTAAAGCCTGTTATCACCCTTTATAGTTCTCCTTTTGGTGACCCTCAAAATCTTCTATTCACTACAATGCATTTCAATGAGGTACTATCATTTATATTGGTCCCAAGATGGCTGCCAGCAATTCCAGGATGAAGTGCTGACAGCCAATCAGATCTCACGATGACATGTGTGGTTAGCCTCCGCCCAGATATATATGTGACTTTACTTTTGATTTTCTCAGGAACTACTGAACGGATTTACACCATTTAAGCAAAAGGCACGACACTGAACCAAGGGCTACCTCTTTGCCAAATTTGGTGTAATTCCGTTCAGCAGTTCGGGCTGTAGCTGCAACTAAAGGTTCCTATGGAAAAATGAATGGGGAAAACGCATTTTGGGACCCCCCTTTTTTCTCGGCCCCCGCTTGACGTATCACCCCGAGACTTTCAGGATAGGAGCGGACCGGAGCGCCCCAACAAGTTGGAAACTTTCGCGAAGATTCATCAACCGGCGCCAACGTTATTTCAAATAGAATGTCGCGGATTTCCTATGGATAATAGGTTTTAACTATAACTATCTACTGGCGACCGCCAGTAGATAATATATATATATATATATATTCACTGAAAAAACCATAGGTTTCAGGGGCGTTATAGTTAGTTGGACATTTCACTCGTACAAAACCATAGAAATTCCCCCGTTATAGTTAGTTCAGCTAACTATAACTCGCGCCCCGCAATGCACTGCTGATGACGTCACATATTACATCACTCATGACATGGTCAGTGACATCACTCATGACATCACTGATGACATCTCAAATGACATCACTGATGACATCATCCAGTGACTTTGTGTTTCTGTAAAGTTTAAATATGTTTAATATATATAGGGAAAGGCGTATTGAAGAATGAGTGGGTGTATAAGTGTCTGAATGGATGATTTAGTAGGTGCGTGACTGACTCTATAAGTGAGTGATTAAACATATCTTACTGAATGCATGGGTTAGTGACTAAACTGTGTGAATGTCTGTATCCGTCTGTCTGTCGGTGTCTAAGCGGCTGCATGGGTTTGTGAATAGCTACATGAGTGTCTATATGGGTTATTGATTGGTTGTCCGAGTATTTGTATGGGTGCCTGAGTGTTTGTGTGGGTGGGGTGTGTGTGACTCTGTACATAGATGTGTGAGTGGGTGATTCACTGGGTGCATGGTTTAAAGAGTGCATCTGTGATGGACTGTATGGGTGGGTGAGTGTGTATGGGTGTGTTAGTGAGTGAATGTATATCTCAGTGGTACATGTGTGAGTAACTACATATGTCAAAGGCAGTATATATGTGTGTTGGAGTATATAAATGGCTATAAGTGAGAGTGTGTGATTGTGAGAGTGGCTGTATTTTTGAGTGTGTGATTGTATCAGTGATTGTATAAGAGCGTAAGAATGTGCTAGTATTTGTATGAGTAAGTGAGCTGGTGTGTGTATAACTGTATAGGTGAGTAAATGGCAGTGTGATTAATTATTTGCATGACTGACTAGGTGTGTGAGTACCTCTATGGATGAGTGGCGGTGTGTGAGTGTCTATATAGGTGTATGAGTGCATATGATAGTCCTGTACTGAGTGACCATAAGTATGAGTGACTGTACGGGTGAGTGAGTTGATGTGTGTGTAAACCTAAGAATCAGTGAGAGGGTATGTAGTTATTGGTGTTGGAGTGTCTATGGTTTTGCGAATGGCAGTCTGTAATTTACAGTGGGTGTATCAAAGGTTATATTAGGGTGTGAGAAGATGCAGCAAATTATCACATGGATGATGTCATCAGTGATGTCATCAGTGATATCATTTGAGATGTCATCAGTGATGTCACTGACCATGTCATGAGTGATGTAATATGTGACGTCATCAGCAGTGCATTGCGGGGGCGCGAGTTATAGTTAGCTGAACTAACTATAACAGGGGAATTTCACGGGTTTTGTACGAGTGAAATGTCCAACTAACTATAACTGTCCCTAAAACCTATGGTTTTATCAGTGAATTTCAAAGGTTTTTTAAATGCTAATTTCTAACTATAACGTGTCTGAAACCTATGGTTTTTTCAGTGAATTTCAAAGGTTTTTTAAATGCTGATTTCTAACTATAACGTGCCTGAAACCTATGGTTTTTTCAGTGAATTTCAAAGGTTTTTTAAATGCTAATTTCTAACTATAACGCCCCTAAAACCTATGGTTTTTTCAGTGAATTTCAAAGGTTTTGTAAATGACAATTTTTAAATGTATTAATTGTTATATTTATTTTTTTGATACTGATTTACTACATTTTTTAAAACTATTTATTTTTAGATATTTTATTTATTAAATTACATTGTAATTACATTATACATTACATTACAAAATATACTTTCTCTGAATGAATTACTTTAGTTTAAATAGTTTGCAAATAGGCAATAGAGTTTTAAGTACAGTAGTTACAGTTGTTGCAATGGGCAACACAATTTCAAACACAATGCAACATTGAGCTGAATGTGAATTTCTAGTTAAATGCAATTAGTTACTTTATGGATTACTTTTCTAACCACAGGACTGGATCCTAGATTCAGTCCTGGGACATCTCCTGTAAACAGTTGAGTAAAAGCGTTTTGGTTACAGTAGTGATTTTTAAGGAATATTATTGTATTTTAAAAGTTGACACTTAGAAACTTTTTCACATAAAAATCACCGATGTTATCCTATGGGAGGAAATTCACTTAGCAGGTAAGTAGTGTTATCGTTACTTTTTCTTACTCAGTGTTGGATCCTGGATCCAGCACTGGTGCATCTCCTGTAAACAGTTGAAAGAATGCGTTTAAGTCATACAGGCGATTTTTAAGGAATATTTGTAATTTGTGAAAATTGACACTTTGAAACTTTTCTGCTGAAAACCAGACAATGGATTCCTATGGATGGAAATATAAGTTACTGGTAAGTACGGTTAGAATTACTTTTCAGGGTCAGTGCTGGGCTAAAAGATGCAGCACTGGGTTCTCTGCTGATAACAGGTGAGTAAATCGGAATTCGTAGTTCGGTTGATTTTAGAGGAATATTATAAAGTTCCAAAACTCCACACTTAGAAGAATTTCCAAGTGAAACCAGTCAATGTTAGCCTATGGAAGGAAATTCAAGTTGCTGGTAAGTACGGTTAAAATTACTTTTCAGGATCAGTACTGGGCTGAAAGATGCAGCACTGAGGTCTCTCCTGATAACAGGTGAGTAAATCGGAATCCGTATTTCGGCTGATTTTAGAGGAATATTATAAAGTTCCAAAACTGCACACTTAGAAGAATTTCCAAGTGAAACCAGTCAATGTTAGCCTTTGGAAGGGAATTCAAGTTACTGGTAAGTACGGTTAGAATTACTTTTCAGGACCAGTACTGGGCTGAAAGATGCAGCACTGAGGTCTCTCCTGATAACAGGTGAGTAAATCGGAATTCGTATTTCGGCTGATTTTAGAGGAATATTATAAAGTTTCAAAAATCGACACTTAGAAAAATTTCCAAGTGATCAGCCGAAATTGTTGGCGCCTCATCAGCGTGGCCTTGGCGACATCTTGGAAAAGAGCGCAGGTTGCTCCCTGGTAGTCTACCATCTCTTTGTCTCGTGCTTTCCGGAGCACCAGTTCCTTGATCTTAAAGGAGGAGAATTTGGCCAGGATGTCTCTCGGGCACTTGTTTCCCCTTGTAGAGCCAGGCCCACTCTATGCACGTGCTCCAGCTGCACGTCGTATGCCCCCTCGCCTAGTATGCTAGTGAACAGGCCCACCATGTATGCATCCAGGTCTGTTCCTTCTTTCCCTTCCTCCAGGTCCCGCACCCTGATGTTATCCCTTCGGGAGCGGGTCTCCAAGTCCTCACACTTGAGCAGCGCCGAGTTCAACTGGGCAGAGAGGGATTCTGCACCCTCCTCCAGCGGTTGGAGTCCGCCCTCCAGGTCCTGGCATTTTGCCTCTAGGTTGAGGGTGCGCAACCCAATAGAGTCTACGTCCGCTTAAAGCACGATAATTTTTGTTCCCATTTCAGACTTGAAGGAGTCAAAGGAGGCTCCTATGTCTGCCTTAATGTCTTCTCTGAGCTCCCTCTTAAATTCTTTTAAGGTTGCGAGGAGGTCCTCCCGGGTGAGCGCAATTACCCCTGTCTCCTGGATGCCCTTTTCCTCCTGCACTTCACCCGTTTTAGGCGCCCGAAGTAGCTGGAGACCTTGTTGGGTTGCCCCTTTTTGGGTTGCATAGGGGCAGCTCTTTGTCGCACCCCACAACCCTCCGTTCCTGAATCACGTGGTCGAGGGGGGGAAGCGGTGTCATCGTGAAGAATATGTTATGGCATTGCTTTGCTCTCAAGTGCGCTAGAGCCCGGGCAGGCCCCCTCCTCTAGGTGGACTGCGTGCTCCTCTGGTGCCTGCTAGGAAGGGACCTCCCAAGCACACAAGATGCGTGGGTTCTGTCGTAGCAATCTGTGCTGGTTTCACTGTGGCCTGGATTGAAAGATAATGGGTGCCATCTTAGGGTCAAATGCAAAAACAACAGTTGATGGACAGAATGCAGAACAATGTCATACATTCACCCCAGTACAGAGATCTGGGCCTAAATCCATCGTTTTTTTGCTCACCATGCCATTCCAGTTTGAACCCAGCCATATGCAAATCAGTCTTGACCCTGTGCCTCATGGGAACAGTCCAGCCAGAACTGCCAAGCCAGGTCCTCCCTGGACTGGAAACAAGCATCATAGGACCGGTTTCGGCGTTTCACCCCTCTTCAGCCAGGATAGCTTGATTCCAGTGGCATGGAGAGCACGGGACCCACGTCTGGGCATACCCGTCCCACTCGGGGTGACAAATGCAAAAACAACAGTTGATGGACAGAATGCAGAACAATGTCATACATTCACCCCAGTACAGAGATCTGGGCCTAAATCCATCGTTTTTTTGCTCACCATGCCATTCCAGTTTGAACCCAGCCATATGCAAATCAGTCTTGACCCTGTGCCTCATGGGAACAGTCCAGCCCGAACTGCCAAGCCAGGTCCTCCCTGGACTGGAAACAAGCATCCTAGGACCGGTTTCGGGGTTTCACCCCTCTTCAGCCAGGATAGCTTGATTCCAGTGGCATGGAGAGCACTGGACCCACGTCTGGGCATACCCG
Organism: Calotriton arnoldi; assembly: GCA_963921515.1. NCBI lineage: Eukaryota > Metazoa > Chordata > Amphibia > Caudata > Salamandridae > Calotriton > Calotriton arnoldi. Next base: position 382,935 of record CAWUFW010000146.1, read on the forward strand.
TCCCACTCGGGGTGACAAATGCAAAAACAACAGTTGATGGACAGAATGCAGAACAATGTCATACATTCACCCCAGTACAGAGATCTGGGCCTAAATCCATCGTTTTTTTGCTCACCATGCCATTCCAGTTTGAACCCAGCAATATGCAAATCAGTCCTGACCCTGTGCCTCATGGGAACAGTCCAGCCCGAACTGCCAAGCCAGGTCCTCCCTGGACTGGAAACAAGCATCCTAGGACCGGTTTCGGGGTTTCACCCCTCATCAGCCAGGATAGCTTGATTCCAGTGGCATGGAGAGCATGGGGCCAGGCACCTGGCAGCAGGACCGGCCTGGGTAATCCGCCTGCCTCTCTACTGTTCTGCAGCAGGCTCAGCCCTTCATACGCAGCTCTGATGGTCAGTCGCACCGCTGGGGGACCGCTCCTACTGTCTCGTGTGTGCCTGGTCCGCAGGCCCGGACGCCTCCCTGGAGCCCCCGTACAGTATCTGAGATCGAGCGGGGATAGGTGCAGGCCGTTTCAGTGGCCCTCTCTTGGGCTCAGGTGTGGCCTGCACCCCCAGGGGATCTCTGCTAGTGCCGGCTGCCATTTCAGGGTCCCAGCACCGCGGCTCACCACATCTCACGGCCCACTGCTGCTGCATTAAAGCTCTCGCGTCGCGAAGGGGCATTGGCATCCCGGATGTTACTGCCTCCTCTTCTGCACCGCCGTTTGCCACCGATTCTGTGCACTCCCTTGCTGCGGCGATCTCCCTTGAGGGTATCGTCAGCCGCTGTAGGATGCGTCTGCCATTTTGGCTAGGCGGCCGCAATCCCGGCGATCATCGAAGGGCCGATTTTGGACCCCCGCTCACACGAAATAAGTGTCCAGAGTGACCACAGTCATTCATTTGTCCAGTCTCGCTCGCCATCTGCCCAGGACTGGCCGCCGAAAACCACTCTCCCACAGGGCTCTTCCGGCGGAGCCGAACAAAGTCACGTCTTCGCGGCCATGATTGCTGGACACGCCCCCCATGTATTTTTTTAGTTTGTTGGTCTTCTATTTTAAGAGGTTTTCTTTAGTTTCATTCAGATTATTTTTAACCTCTTTCAGTTTCTTCTTGAAGAGAATTATCTGCAACGTGCATTTGATCTGGTTCTCTAGACATTGAATCTCGATCAATAGTAGATCAGCTGTCTCTTTAGCAGTGTTAATCAACAATATCAGCCAATCTCTTGCATATCTCCAGGAAATCTGAGACCAATTCTTCTTGAAGAGTTTGTTGTCCAAGAACAGTTTGGGGGCATTAGACACTAGTAGAATATATACTTTATTCGGTTATTGCAACCATCAAAGTATCAACCAACATCCTGTACATTAAAATAACTAATAATACACAAATATGTGTACAATAACAACAATAATAGCAGCAGTGTATCCATATTTAAAGTGCATAATGCTTCAAGTTACATTACAATTGTATATACAATAATAGCAGCAATAAGTCCATGTTCAAAGTGCATAATGCTTCAGAGTGGAGTACAATAACAGCAGCAATAACATCATAGTTGATAAAAAGATAATAATTACTTTAGCACTGTACATTAGATCCAGCTACAGACAGTACCTAAAAGTTACACCTAGCAAGACAATACAGAATAAAACAGTTCATTAATATAAATAAGCAATAAAATAAAATACATCCTTAATCCTTACACTGATCTAATTTTAAAATTGCATTGCGTTTATACCAAACTGCCTCTAAAAATTTGCTGACAGCTACAACTATTCTAGGGGAGAGATTAGTTTTTGAATCCGTAATGCTATTCGATATTGTACAAGCCCCAGTTCCCGGCAAATCGGAATAATCCACCTCCTACGAGGGGACAAATACTTCGGACAGAAAAATAGCAAATGTGATTCATTTTCATCACATTGTTTACACATTGGGCAAGTCAATGCTGACTGTGCTGGATTCCATTTGTGCGTAAATGATCTTATGGGCAAAGTCCCCAAACGAAACCGTATAAAAAGACTTTTAGGGAAAGCAAAGGGTATAAAATCCATATCATCTTCCAATAGTGGAGTAGATTTAAAATCAAGAAAACTGTTAGTCAGAGATCCTACATAATTTTTCCTTAATACACATTCATTAATAAAATTCCAATAAGTAGTTTTAAGAAGATGCTGATCGACTTTCTTGAGTTGAGTAGGGTCATCCCAAAATCTACGGAGACCTAACATTCTCAACCACGAAAACACGTGTTTAAACCATGGGAGCGATCGAGCACCTGGTATATTTAAAACATCGGTCAGGGATTCTCTATAATCAACTAGCTCCGGTGTACACCAAAGACGAACCCAATAGATCAACACTTTCAAAGCCACTAAGTCTGATATTCTTTTCAATCCTAGATCTAAATACAATGGAATAAGAGGTGTACTCTGGGGAAGGCATAACATTTTCCTAACAAAGCTGTTTTCTACCAGTGCAAGAGGCTTGGCATCAACATAGCCCTAACACTTCAGCCCCATAAAGAGCAGCCCCTTGCGCCTTTGCACGGTAAATCTCCATGACCGGGGATACCACATGAGATACCGTTCTCTTTTGTGTTCTCAAAATGGCATTTGACCTGTGCTCAATAAGAAGTTTACTTTTCATAATCTGATCTAACCAATTAAAACTATCCATAAATCGTACTCCCAAATAGTCAAAATTTTCGACCCTCTCAAGGACGTCATTTCCAACCCGAATAGTCGGTTTACCTTTCTTGACCCCCTTGCCTAAAATCATAAATTTTGTTTTATTAACATTAAGCTCGAGTCCCCTCTCATTACAGAAACCTAAAAATTTATTAACCAGGTTCTGGAGACCCATAGGGGACTTTGAGATAAGTAGGGAGTCATCAGCAAAAAGTAATATTGGTACCTTCCTGCCATTTAACACAGGAGAATCATTAACACAGTTTTCCAAGACATTAACCACATCATTTAAATAAAGGGAAAATAAAGTGGGGGCAAGAACACAGCCTTGCCTGACCCCCCGTTCGATTGGAATACGATTAGTCAGTTCTCCACTTGGTCCCCAGCGTACTTGAGCATAGTTATTCTCATGTAATTTACTCAATAAATATACAAGATTGCTGGGAACACCTATATTAGTAAGAACCTGCCACAAATTCGATCGGGGAATAAGATCAAAGGCAGCTTTAAGATCAATAAAAGCCACATACTGCATACCCTTATGTAAAAGCACAGTCTTCCAGTACAATAATGTAAATCTAAAAATCTGGTCAACAGTACTAATTTTAGTTCTAAAACCTGCTTGGAAGGGGGATAGTATTTCTTTTTCTTCCATCCATTCAGTTAATTTATTCAGGATTTGACGACTAAAAACTTTTTGAGCATTATCTAACAGGCTAATTGGCCTGTAGTTAGCTGGATTATTAGCATCACCCTTTTTAAAAATAGTTATTATCTTGGCCCCCTCCATGAATCAGGGATCGCTCCCCGGCGGAGATAGCATTTGATAGAAGATTAAAATAGCTTGAACAGATTAATGGCTCTGACTTAAAAAGATCACCTGGTATTTTGTCAGGTCCCGGTGCTTTAGCCATTTTAAGAGACTGTATTGCACGGGCTGTCTCTTCAAGACTGAATTTGACAGGGCTACTATATTGTTCTTGCGCTATGTAAGGTGAGATAACATCCTCCACTATATTAGTACCATTGTCAATATCATCCGGCTTCCATAGCGAGTACAGTGATGAAAAATGAGCTACCCAATTATCGGGTGATATATTCAAACTTGGATACTTTACTCCTTCAGGATGACTCTGTGCGACCAATTTCCAGAATGATCTACTGTCCTTAATGTTACTGGCTGCAAGTAGGTCCTGCCAAAACTTGTCTTCCCAATCTCTTCTAGCCTTTCTGAGCTGTGTTTTGTAAAAACCTCTGGCGGTACGAATTTTACCTCTATCACCCTCATCAATAGCTATTTTTAATGAATTCTTAGCTACTTTACAAGCAGGGTTAAACCAGTCGTGATACTTAGAATGTGCCGTCTTCGTGAAAGTCACTTCTCTGTAGAATATCTTTTGAAGACCATCAAACAACTGCATGTGGACTGATAAGATAGGTATTCCTGCTGGATCTGTCCCCTCATAAGGGTCAAAAGAAGTAATAAACTGTTTATAGACTTTTGAATAGACATCCGGATTAGCCATAACTTCCGGCCATCTAACAGCTCGTCGATTATTGGTAGCCAACGCTACAGGGACGTTTGTATAGATAAGAGCACACCCAGAAACCAAAAGCTCTCCCGCAAGTACCACTTCGAGAGAGTTATGATCACTATCGGACCTAGCATTGATTTTCATATCGGCTAATAGGGGCCACATTCTAACATCAATCAATACATAATCAATTATACTGGCACACATACCTCTCTTGAATGTTTGTGCACACAGGGGGTCAGAGGTGGTACGACCATTTAGGGCTCTAAGACCTCTGCCAATGACCAATGAAACTGTCTGTAATGCACATGATGTGAGGTTTTTCCTCAGGGGCACCAGCAATTTAGGAATTCCCCATTGCTCATCTTCCTCCACAGGAATCTCAGTTAAGAGGGAGCAAGGTTCAAAACCGGTGTTAAAATCGCCCGCCACTATAATTCTGGTATCAGGGGATAAATTATCCAATATAGTGTCCAATAATGCTAGAGTCATAGACGTGTCATTAGATCGAGTTGGCCTTACATAGATATTAAAAATTGCCAAAGAAAGACCAGACAGTAGGGTAACTAATGTTCCCATTAAATCTAAACAATCTATTTCTATAGTAGTGACAGTGCTAAAACGACCATTCTTAATCAAAGTTAAGAGCCCACCACTAGCTCTACCAAAATGAAGGGCTGGCTTGGCGTCTACACTGAGGGATGTATATCCATCTATTTTCTCTGTAGCCCAGATTTCCTGCAGTAGACACACATCATACCTCACAATATAACTTAACCAGTCCTGATCACATAGTTTCTGGCCAATACCTGCAATATTCCAGGACAATAAATTTAAATTCTGAGAATTATTAGACTCATCAGCTATATGAATATCAATACTAGGCTCTATCATACCCTGTGGTCTAATGTGCTCATCCAAAGGTCGCAGTACAATATGTTCACCATTCTCAAACTTCCCACATGAACTATCCACCTTATCATGTGAAGCAACTTCAATTTTGGAGCCACCCAAAGAAAACATTTGTTCAATAACATGATTTAAGCCACACACGATCTTTACAGCCCCCGTTACCCCAGGTCTATTACTACCAAAGCTGGAATTTAGGCACACAGGACTTTCATACAGTCAATCTAATGCATTCATGGGAGATTGTAGAGGAGAGGTGCGAGTATTAGGGACATCAGATGATCTAGCATAGCCCTCATTCTGCTGCCCCATCTGAGCCCACTGCAGTGGGGAGGTTGCTTTTAGTTGTATACCAGTTTGTTTTTCCCCAACATAGTCACAAGTACGCAGAGCAAAATTAATTAAATTTTCAGCTAAAAAGTTGGTACATAGAACGATATGAATATGATCAAACTGCGAAAGTGGAGTTGAACGTCTCTTTGCAAATAAAATATCAGATCTTATAATAGATAGACAATTCCGCTCATGTCTCAACCAATAGATTACCTTATTGATCAGTGCCTCCGTATCCTCCATGGCACTTGCATTCAGCTTTGGAACCCGTACCATATAAATGGACCTATTAAGTTTACACTTATCCCTAGATAGTTGATGGTCAGACTTCAAGGGTAGATTCCCTGCAATGAGACAAGGAGCAGAGCCAGTTGGTGAAGTAAGAGGTTGAGATGGAAAGACCACAGACGAAACAAAAGAATGTGGTCGCCCTCTAATACAGGGAGGCTCACACACTGGCATTTGGGTAAAAGTGCAGGGGGGTTCATGAGCACAAAGTTGGAATTCGTGGCCAGGGGAAATGAATCCTTTTGCTGGGTCTGTTTTATAGATTTCGTATAGATGTTATTATTAAGGGAACTGGGACCAGTGAGAGCCTCTGTACAACGTTTCCCATTGTCCCTTCCATGTACAAAGTCTGTAGCCAGCCTTACATCCCTGCCCACTCCAGAAGGAGAAATCATTCTACTTTGTGATTGCCCAGAACTCATACAACTACAACAGCAACTACACACAGACTTAGATTTAAAAGACAAATTGTTTGATGATAATATCCTCAGTTGGGTACAGAGCTCATTCATTTTACTAAACAGCAGATCATTATCCACTAAAGAGTTCTTCATAGCTGCATGTGCACCTTGCAGTCCTGGCAAAGAGGTAGTAAGGGATGTAGCCTGAGTTATAGAATCCAAAAGTTCAACTCCTTCAGGTGCATCCAGAGGGGCAATAGGACCATACCGGTTGGAACAGGGGACATTGGGAATTACATTGAGAATTACAGAAATTGTTGGGTATAAAGGACATGAGGTCTCAGTCAGTTGGTCAGCAAGAATTATATCAGTAGACTTAGAGGGTACAAGAGCCTGATCAGAAATGGGAACAGGCTCAATAACTTGGCTTTCATAATCTGAGGATCGTAGGAAACATGGGTTCTCAGACAGGGTTATGGCTGGATTGTTACCCCCATGGGCACTTGGTTTTTTAAACATAGCCGGAACCTTCGTCGTTTTGACCTTTTTATTATTATTACCAGTTGTGAGCAACTGTTCCACTTCGTTAATTAATGTGTCAATGTCCGCCAAAGTGGTTTGTTCTTGAGCTGTGGCCCCAGGCCTAACCCCACGTTTATTTACTCCGGATTTCTTTGTTTTTTTAATACTGTGGTCTTGATTGACAACATCCCCTGCCTTCCGTTTCCCCATCTTTAGTGTCCCCAACACCGAGTTCTACAATCCTCTCACACAGTACCTTGCTCAGTAGATTTAAGGGGGCGGCACAGCCCGGCCTCAGTCGGTCTCGGACGGGCACAGACGGGCCGCCGCTTTTGTCGCAGCCTGGTGCGGCGCGAAGAATGCACGTCGGCGCCTCCTGGCGCTAGTGGTGCTGGAGCTGGTAGTCCGCGGATACCGCAAATGCCGGTACCGCCGCCTCCCCTAAAGTGAAGTGGCCTCCGTAGGTGATGGCACAAGGAAAGAGCTGTTGTGAGGCGTAGAAACTGGGGGGGGTTCACACATCCACCGCAATTAGACCGCAATTAGACCCAAACAGCACCACTGCAAACACCCAACTCACAATGGGCCCGGCCGTGGAATCTGTGACGATGGAATGCAGTCTAGAAGTAAATCCGGGCTTACACCATGCCTGCGTGCTTTGGGTGCAAGGAGATGTCAAGCCAACCACACCCCACTATACCAGAAGTCACAGTAAATCAAGGGCTTGATCTGCAGATATTCACCAATCCATTAAAGTCTCCTGCCGCAGTAATAAAGGTCCAACAGACAAATGCCCCTACACTCTGTAGCAATGAAGGGGGAGGGGCACCTTACCACGACGCGATAGCAGCCCCACTTGGGGGAGCGGTCCAAATTAATTTCCTCACCAAGCGGTGCTGGTATGTATACCCGAGGGGAGGGGGGCCCCCGCGTCTTCTCCGGCCCCGGGGATTAAGGTAATGGCGTCCTCTTCACCGATATACACGCTTGCACCGGTGCCTGCACCGGAGCCCACCCGGCGCGGCGCCACGCCCAGCAATCAGCACAGCCACCAGATAGCCACCAGATAGCACCGGGGACACCGCTCACGTCACGGCAACTCCCCCGGCACCAAGGAACAGCCCCACCGCTGGCTAATCCCCTCTCACTCTTCCACCCACAGGGTCTTTATAGATTCTCTGTGTCCCAGAAAGCTGTGCTAACGCCTGCGGTGATGTGGGGGGGGTTTCGCGGGCCACTCCAGACCAGCAGGAACTAGTCCTAGTCTCCCCACACACTTGCACTTAAGTGGGCCCCCTCACTCCGAGTGTTCAGAATCTTTACGCCAGTCTGGGGGTTTATAATAGCTGGACCTCCCACTTCTGACACTATACTGAGGACTGCAGCCCTCCGGGGCCGCTGCTTCCTCAATATGATCGGGGTCTCTCCCGGTATGTACCTGCTTTTCCTTTTGTCGATTCTTGCTGCTTTTTAAGTTGGGGTCCTTCCCGCTTCTGCTGCACTGTTCTTTTGTTCCGGAGGGAGGGGGGGGCTGCAATACATACCACCACAGGGCCGTCCGGGCACCCCCGCTGATGCGAGGTTCCTACCACCCAGCGCCGCCGTCAGCTCTCTCTACTCGAAGCCGGTACTTTGTGCGATAGACTGGCCCGCACTTCTGCAGCCCCGTCGGGCTTACGAGCAGCCTCCCCTCCGCGCTCTCCTCCGCTCTCCTCCGCTGCGCTGGCTCTCCGCAGCGTTCAGACGTCGTCTTCTGCCAGTTTGGGCCCAATTAATGCCGGATTTCTGGGGGATTGGGAGGTCGGGGTTCGGAGCCGCTTCAGGCAGCGGCCATCTTCCCTGATTCCTGCAATACGGTAATTCTAGCGGGACGCCTTGGGGAGCTATATTGCCTCGTAAATATTCCATCAGGATAGCATCATGAATTGCCATCTGAATGTGTTGTCTTTTTAGATTAGCGAGCTTAGCCCATTCTTCTGTATGGAAACGTGTCTGTGTGATTTGAGTATCAAGAATACTGGGGGTCTGTAAAATGGATTGAACCACGGTATCAGCAAAGCTAGACCCACATTATCCGCCTTTGCAAGAGTTTAGAGAAGTAATGAGTGTGTCACAACAGCTCTGCGAAGGGCCACTAAGAAAAAGGGGGAGAAAAGGAATGAACAGACAAAAAGGTTGTATTAGAAAGATCCTCAGCCGAAAGGTTGAACTAAATATACTTCACACTAAGGGTCATCTGGGAAAAACAACCTGTCCAGAGACATACTATCCCTAACTCTATACAAATACACACAAGGTACGGATGAACTTTAATAGTTGAACCAAAGGTTTTTGTTCAATGTTGTCTGTGAAGGAGAAGCAGTCTTAGGACAAGAACCTTCACTCATCCTGAAGTCCAGACTTCCTTCTCAGAAAGCAGAGCAGGCCTCAAACAGCAGGGAAGTCCTCTGGAGAACCAGGCAGGTGTCAAGCAGTAGGCAGTCCTCTAGTAGCAGCAGGGCAGCCCTCTGAAGAACAAGGCAGGCCTAAAGTAGCAGGGCAGCCCTCTGGGGAACAAGGCTGTCCTCTACTGTAGTCCACAGGTCCAGGAGTTTACTCTAGAGGTGGTTCAGGTGATCCAATATTTATATCTGCTGTCAGCCTTTGAAGTGGGTGTGTCATCCTGGCTACCCCCACACCTGGTTCTAGAAACTTCTTCTCATCTTGGGCGACATACGTGTAGTGCCAGGATCTTTAGTGAGTGTGCAAGAGGAAGCCCTTTGAAATATGAGGAGGACAGGGAACATTTTTGCCTCCGGGCTATCCTGCCAACACCTAGTCCCCCTTTGTCTCAATGACTGGGAGGAATACACAAAAGCCAACTGCCAAACTATTCACAGTCATGTGATCCAAGATGCATGCTGCAGGCTTCAAATAGTTGGGATAAGAAAATGCAAACTTTGTGAAAGTGGAATTTTGAGACTTATAATCCAACTTTACCAAAAAAGAGGATTTTAAATTACAATTTATTTGAGTCCACACGTTATACTTCTATCGACTCCCAATCATAAGTTAGCACTTATTAAATGTACTAAGATAACCCAATTTTATCTAATGGGAAAGATAGGTCTTACAGTAGTGAAAGACAAATTCAGAAGTTTTTCACTACAAGGACATGTAACATTTAAAATCACATGTCCCACTTTTTAAATACACTAGCCAATGGGCAGTTTAGAGCCTACCTAAGGAGTGATGTATATGAATTAAAAAGGAAGGTTTTAGGCCTGGCGATAGGTTTATTTTGTCAGGTCAAGTAAGCAATTTAAAATTGCAATACAGGCTGCAATGGCATGCCTGAGACATGTTGTAAAGTGCTACTTTAGTGGGTGGCAAAATGAGTGGCCCTGGGTACAAGTAGTACCACTTTACCAGGGACTTACAAGTAAGTTGAATGTGTCAATCAGGCGTAAGCCAATTTTACCATGTTTTATGTAGAGATCCAAAGCACTTCAGTACTGGTTAGCAGTGGTACGTGCACAGAGTCCTAATTCCAACAAAACGAGATTCCAAAAACAGGAGGGGTGAAAACTAATAGTTTGGTGGTGACCGTGGAGAGAGGGTCAAATCCAACATTTTGCCAATAACTCAGAGCGCATAGTTTCCAGGCAAGGGATTGTTGTTTTGTTCTTTGATAAAGTTGTATTTAGTCAATAGGATGATGTGCGTGTGTGTGTAATCTTTTCCAATCCTTTTTAGTTTAATCTGGAATATAGAGTATTTGGGGCGAGATGTATATATATTAGTATTTGCGTTTTCCAAATAGCTATTTTTACTGAATCACTTTTTGGGAATCTCTTATGTTAATGTAGGAAAGTCATCTATTGTAAATTTGCAATTCAGTATGATTAGGAGTGGCACATTTGTGATTTCTTGTTACCAAATCAGAAAACTCTGAATCTGGAAATCATAAATTTTACTTTAAAAAAAAAAAAGCAAGGATGTCCAGAGAAGATGCAGAAAAGGATGTGGGTGCAAAAAACCACAAATAAAATTTAGTGAGAATGTGCTGGAGATTTTGATAGAAGAAAGTGAACTTTATGGTAAGAGATATTTCAGTGTTCCAGAACCTGAGAAGAATGACACCTGGATGGATATTTTAGTTAAAATAAATTCCATTGGCGTTACACAGCATACCGCACCAGAAATTCGAAAAAAGCAGTACGATGTTCACTCACAATCAAAAGAGAAGGTAGCACATCGCCTGGCAGAAGCACATGGTACAGGCAGAGGACCTTACAGCAATCACCAACAACTCCCATAGAAACTCTAATAGAGTCTACAGCTTGAGAGTATTGTTGGTTTATCCAATGTAGATACTTCCATCTACGTCCTTAGGTAAGATTTTCTGCAACTTTGATAAGTAATTATGTTTAAGGTCCAATTTTTTAATCTTGATAAACTATTTAGGCAAGTAAAACTCAATGTTAATGTTTTTGTACCCTTTTACTGTATTATGGGAGTTAAAGTCCAAACATTGAAGTGTAGTTTTTTTCAGACAAATCATCCTCCAACTTACTTCAAATTAAAAACATTATGTAAAATAATAGTCTGTGATTACTGCAAGATATATTTCACACATTCGATTCATTTTAAATAAAAGATATCATATCAGTAATATATATATATATATATATTCACTGAAAAAACCATAGGTTTCAGACAAGTTATAGTTAGAAATTAGCATTTAAAAAACCTTTGAAATTCACTGAAAAAAAAGATAGGTTTTAGGGACAGTTATAGTTAGTTGGACATTGCACTCGTACAAAACCCGTGAAATTCCCCTGTTATAGTTAGTTCAGCTAACTATAACTCGCGCCCCGCAATGCACTGCTGATGACGTCACATATTACATCACTCATGACATGGTCAGTGACATCACTGATGACATCTCAAATGACATCACTGATGACATCATCCAGTGACTGTGTGTTTCTGTAAAGTTTAAATATGTTTAATATATATAGGGAAAGGCGTATTGAAGAATGAGTGGGTGTATAAGTGTCTGAATGGATGATTTAGTACGTGAGTGACTGACTCTACAAGTGAGTGATTAAACGTATCTTACTGAATGCATGGGTTAGTGACTAAACTGTGTGAATGTCTGTATCCGTCTGTTTGTTGGTGTGTAAGTGGATGCATGGATTTGCGAATAGCTACATGAGTGTCTATATGGGTTATTGATTGGTTCTCTGAGTATCTGTATGGCTGCCTGAGTGTTTGTGTGGGTGGGGTGTGTGTGACTCTATACATAGATGTGTGAGTGGGTGATTCACTGGGTGCATGATTTCAAGAGTGCATCTGTGATGGACTGCTTGGGTGGGTGAGTGTGTGTATGGGTGTGTTAGTGAGTGAATGTATATCTCAGTGGTACATGTGCGAGTAACTACATATGTAAAAGGCAGTATATATGTGTGTTAGAGTATTTAAATGGCTATAAGTGAGAGTGTGTTATTGTGAGAGTGGCTGTATGGATGCGTGTGTGCTTGTATCAGTTATTGTATAAGAGCGTAAGAATGTGCTAGTATTTGTATGAGTAAGTGAGCTGGTGTGTGTATAACTGTATAGGTGAGTAAATGGGTGTGTGATTAATTTTTTGCATGACTGACTAGGTGTGTGAGTACCTCTATGGATGAGTGGCGGTGTGTGAGTATTTATATAGGTGTATGAGTGCATATGATAGTCCTGTACTGAGTGACTGTAAGTATGAGTGACTGTACAGGTGAGTGAGTGGATGTCTGTGTAGACCTAAGAATCAGTGAGTGGGTATGTAGTTTTTGGTGTTGGAGTGTCTATGGTTTTGAGAATGGCAGTCTGTAATTTAGAGTGGGTGTATCAAAAGTTATATTAGTGTGTGAGAAGATGCATGAAATTATCACATGGATGATGTCATCAGTGATGTCATTTGAGATGTCATCAGTGATGTCATCAGTGATGTCACTGACCATGTCATGAGTGATGTAATATGTGACGTCATCAGCAGTGCATTGCGGGGCGCGAGTTATAGTTAGCTGAACTAACTATAACAGGGGAATTTCAGGGGTTTTGTACGAGTGCAATGTCCAACTAACTATAACTGTCCCTAAAACCTATCTTTTTTTCAGTGAATTTCAAAGGTTTTTTAAATGCTAATTTCTAACTATAACTTGTCTGAAACCTATGGTTTTTTCAGTGAATTTCAAAGGTTTTTTAAATGCTAATTTCTAACTATAACGTGCCTGAAACCTATGGTTTTTTCAGTGAATTTCAAAGGTTTTTTAAATGCTAATTTCTAACTATAACGTGCCTGAAACCTATGATTTTTTAAGTGAATTTCAAAGGTTTTTTAAATGCTAGTTTCTAACTATGCCAACAGAGGTAGGACATGTGAAGAAAGAAGAAAAAACGCACAGAAAGAAGCAAAAGATGTGCAGAAAGAACCAACAGAGGAGCAGAAAGAGGCCTTGTTGCAAAATCATCCTGTGCCCACAACTTTTTCAGACGGGTACTGGTGGTAACTGACTCTGACTAACCAGAGCCAGTGCGCGTTTGCACAGTGGTGAAGGGAGGGGGCCTGAGGTGACATGTGTGCAAACGCGCCCCGTGGCGCGTTTTAAGTTGCGGGATTAAGTCCCCTTGAATCCTGAGGGTCCCTGGGGCCCAACTATCCCCCCAGGTACCTACAGTTAGGACCACAGAGCTGAGTTGCAGAGAGGCGTTCCGAGGCCACGCACCTTTTTCACCTCTCTGCAACGCAACTCTGTTGTGCTTACTGAAGGTACCTGGTGGGCTAGTTGGCCCCCAGGATTCAAAGGAATTAACTCCCCAACTTAAAACGCACCACAGGGCGTGTTTGCGCACATGTCACCTGAGGCCCCGCCCCTCCTTTCACCACTGTGCAAACGCGCCCCGTGGCGCGTTTTAAGTTGGGGGATTAGGTCACCTTGAATCCTGAGAGTCCCTGGGGCCCAACTAGCCCACCAGGTACTTCCAGTAAGCACCACAGGCCTGCGTTGCAACGCCTGTAACAAATTGTGCAGTTGTGTTTAGGTAGTGAAGAGGGTCGTGCTGGGGGTAGTGTTTTAGGGTTTAGGGTAGTGCAGTGGTGTTTGTGTAGTGTAGGGGGTCATGCCGGGGGTAGATTTAGGGTTTAGGGTAGTGCAGTGGTGTTTGGGTAGTGTAGGGAGTCGTGCTGGGGGAGTGTTTTAGGGTTTAGGGTAGTACAGTGGTGTTTGGGTAGTGTAGGGGGTCGTGCTGGGGTTAGTGTTTTAGGGTTTTAGGGTTTAGGGTAGTGCAATGGTGTTTGGGTAGTGTAGGGGTACTGCTGGGGGTAGTGTTTTAGGGTTTAGGGTAGTGGAGTGGTGTTTGGGTAGCATAGGGGGTACTGCTGGGGGTAGTGTTTTATGTTTTAGGGTAGTGCAGTGGTGTTTGGGTAGTGTAGGGGTTTGTGCTGGGGGTAGTTTTTTAGGGTTTAGGGTAGTGCAGTGGTGTTTGTGTAGTGTAGGAGGTCGTGTTTTAGGGTTTAGGGTAGTGCAGTGGTCTTTGGGTAGTGTAGGGTGTTGTGTGGGGGTAGTGTTTTAGGGATTAGGGTAGTGCATTGGTATTTGGGTAGTGTAGGGGGTCATGCAGGGGTAGTGTTTTAGGGTTTAGGGCAGTGCAGTGGTGTTTAGGTAGTGTAGGGGGTCATGCTGGGGGAGTGTTTTAGGGTTTAGGGCAGTGCAGTGGTGTTCGGGTAGTGTAGGGGGTCGTGCTGGGGGAGTGTTTTAGGGTTTAGGGCAGTGCAGTCGTGTTCGGGTAGTGTAGGGGGTCGTGCTGGGGGAGTATTTTAGGGTTTAGGGTAGTGCAGTGGTGTTCGGGTAGTGTAGGGGGTCATGCTGGGGGTAGTGTTCTAGGATTTAGGGCAGTGCAGTGGTGTTCGGGCAGTTTATGGGGTCGTGCTGGGGTGGTGTTTTAGGGTTTAGGGCAGTGCAGTGGTGTTCGGGCAGTGTAGGGGGTCGTGCTGGGGGTGGTGTTTCAGGGTTTAGGGCAGTGCAGTGGTGTTCGGGCAGTGTAGGGGGTCGTGCAGGGGGTGGTGTTTCAGGGTTTAGGGCAGTGCAGTGGTGTTCGGGCAGTGTAGGGGGTCATGCAGGGGTGGTGTTTCAGGGTTTAGGGCAGTGGTGTTCGGGCAGTGTAGGGGGTCATGCTGGGGGTGGTGTTTCAGGGTTTGGGGCAGTGCAGTGGTGTTCGAGCAGTAAAGGGGGTCATGCTGGGGGTGGTGTTTCAGGGTTTAGGGCAGTGCAGTGGTGTTCGGGCAGTGTAGGGGGCGGTGCAGGGGGTGGTGTTTCAGGGTTTAGGGCAGTGCAGTGGTGTTCAGGCAGTGTAGGGGGTGGTGCAGGGGGTGGTGTTTCAGGGTTTAGGGCAGTGCAGTGGTGTTCGGGCAGTGTAGGGGGTCGTGCAGGGGGTGGTGTTTCAGGGTTTAGGGCAGTGCAGTGGTGTTCGGGCAGTGTAGGGGGCGGTGCAGGGGGTGGTGTTTCAGGGTTTAGGGCAGTACAGTGGTGTTCGGGCATTGTAGGGGGTGGTGCTGGGGCTGGTGTTTCAGGGTTTAGGGCAGTGCAGTGGTGTTCGGGCAATGTAGGGGGTTGTGCTGGGGCTGGTGTTTCAGGGTTTAGGGTAGTGCAGTGGTGTTCGGGCAGTGTAGGGGGTCGTGCTCGGGCTGGTGTTTCTGGGTTTAGGGCAGTGCAGTGGTGTTCGGGCAGTGTAGGGGGTCATGCTGGGGCTGGTGTTTCAGGGTTTAGGGCAGTGCAGTGGTGTTCGGGCAGTGTAGGGGGTCTTGCTGGGGCTGGTGTTTCAGAGTCTAGGGCAATGCAGTGGTGTTCGGGCAGTGTAGGGGGTCTTGCTGGGGCTGGTGTTTCAGGGTTTAGGGCAGTGCAGTCGTGTTCGGGCAGTGTAGGGGGTTGTGCTGGGGGTGGTGTTTCAGGGTTTAGGGCAGTGTAGTGGTGTTCGGGTAGTGTAGGGGGTCGTGCTGGGGCTAGTGTTTCAGGGTATAGGGCAGAGCAATGGTGCTCAGGCAGTGTAGGGGGTTGTGCTGGGGGTGATGTTTCAGGGTTTTGGGCAGTGCAGTGGTGTTAGGGCAGTGTAGGGGGTCGTGCTGGGGGTGGTGTTTCAGGGTTTAGGGCAGTGCAGTGGTGTTCCGGCAGTGTAGGGGGTCGTGCAGGGGTGGTGTTTCAGGGTTTAGTGCAGTGGTGTTCGGGCAGTGTAGGGGGTCGTGCTGGGGTGGTGTTTCAGGGTTTAGGGCAGTGCAGTGGTGTTCGGGCAGTGTAGGGTGTCGTGCTGAGGGGTGGTGTTTCAGGGTTTAGGGCAGTGCAGTAGTGTTTGGGCAGTGTAGGGGGTCGTGCAGGGGTGGTGTTTCAGGGTTTAGGGCAGTGCAGTGGTGTTCGGCCAGTGTAGGTAGTCTTGCTGGGGGTGGTGTTTCAGGGTTTAGGGCAGTGCAGTAGTTTTCGGGCAGTGTAGGCGGTCGTGCTGGGGCTGGTGTTTCAGGGTTTAGGGCAGTGCAGTGGTGTTCGGGCAGTGTACGGGGTTGTGCTGGGGCTGGTGTTTCAGGGTTTAGGGCAGTGCAGTGGTGTGCGGGCAGTGTACGGGGTTGTGCTGGGGCTGGTGTTTCAGGGTTTAGGGCAGTGCAGTGGTGTTCGGGCAGTGTAGGGGGTCGTGCTGGGGGTGGTGTTTCAGGGTTTAGGGCAGTGCAGTGGTGTTCGGGCAGTGTAGGGGGTCGTGCTGGGGCTGGTGTTTCAGGGTTTAGGGCAGTGCAGTGGTGTTTGGGCAGTGTAGGGGGTCGTGCTGGGGCTGGTGTTTCAGGGTTTTGGGCAGAGCAGTGGTGTTCGGGCAGTGTAGGGGTCATGCTGGGGGTGGTGTTTCAGGGTTTAGGGCAGTGCAGTGGTGTTCGGGCAGTGTAGGGGGTCTTGCTGGGGGTGGTGTTTCAGGGTTTAGGGCAGTGCAGTGGTGTTCGGGCAGTGTAGGGGGTCTTGCTGGGGGTGGTGTTTCAGGGTTTAGGGCAGTGGTGTTCGGGCAGAGTAGGGGGTCTTGCTGGGGGTGATGTTTCAGGGTTTAGGGCAGTGCAGTGGTGTTCGGGCAGTGTAGGGGGTCTTGCTGGGGGTAGTGTTTCAGGGTTTAGGGCGGTGCAGTGGTGTTCGTGCAGTGTAGGGGGTCGTGCTGGGGGTGGTGTTTCAGGGTTTAGGGCAGTGCAGTAGTGTTCGGGCAGTGTAGGGCGTCGTGCAGGGGGTGGTGTTTCAGGGTTTAGGGCAGTGCAGTGGTGTTCTGGCAGTGTAGGGGGTCATGCTGGGGGTGGGGTTTCAGGGTTTAGGGCAGTACAGTGGTGTTCGGGCAGTGTAGGGGGTCGTGCAGGGGTGGTGTTTCAGGGTTTAGGGCAGTGCAGTGGTGTTCGGGCAGTGTAGGGGGTCGTGCTGGGGCTGGTGTTTCAGGGTTTAGGGCAGTGCAGTGGTGTTCGGGCAGTGTAGGGGGTCTTTCTGGGGGTGGTGTTTCAGGGTTTAGGGCAGTGGTGTTCGGGCAGTGTAGGGGGTCTTGCTGGGGGTGATGTTTCAGGGTTTAGGGCAGTGCAGTGGTGTTCGAGCAGTGTATGGGGTCTTGCTGGGGATAGTGTTTCAGGGTTTAGGGCAGTGCAGTGGTGTTTGTGCAGTATAGGGGCTCGTGCTGGGGATGGTGTTTCTGGGTTTAGGGCAGTGCAGTAGTGTTCGAGCAGTGTAGGGGGTTGTGCAGGGGGTGGTGGTTCAGGGTTTAGGGCAGTGCAGTGGTGTTCGGGCAGTGTAGGGGGTCGCGCTGGCGGTGTTTCAGGGTTTAGGGCAGTGCAGTGGAGTTTGGGCAGTGTAGGGGGTCATGCACGGGGTGGTGTTTCAGGGTTTAGGGCAGTGCAGTAGTGTTCGGGCAGTGTACGGTGTTGTGCTGGGGCTGGTGTTTCAGGGTTCAGGGCGGTGCAGTGGTGTTCAGTCAGTGTAGGGGGTCGTGCTGAGGCTGGTGTTTCACGGTTTAGGGCAGTGCAGTGGGGTTCGGGCAGTGTAGGGGGTCGTGCTGGGGCTGGTGTTTCAGGGTTTAGGGCAGTGCAGTGGTGTTCGGGCAGTGTAGGCAGTCGTGCTGGGGCTGGTGTTTCAGGGTTTAGGGCAGTGCAGTGGTGTTCGGGCAGTGTAGGGGTCGTGCTGGGTCTGGTGTTTCAGGGTTTAGGGCAATGCATTGGTGCTCGGGCAGTGTAGGGGGTCGTGCTGGGGGTGATGTTTCAGGGTTTAGGGTAGTGCAGTGGTGTTCGGGCAGTGTAGGGGGCCGTGCAGGGGCTGGTGTTTCAAGGTTTAGGGCAGTGCAGTGGTGTTCGGGCAGTGTATGGGGTCGTGCTGGGGCTGGTGTTTCAGGGTTTTGGGCAGAGCAGTGGTGTTCGGGCAGTGTAGGGGGTCATGCTGGGGGTAGTGTTTCAGGGTTTAGGGCAGTGCAGTGGTGTTCGGGCAGTGTAGGGGGTCGTGCTGGGGGTGGTGTTTCAGGGTTTAGGTCAGTGGTGTTCGGGCAGTGTAGGGGGTCTTGCTGGGGGTGATGTTTCAGGGTTTAGGGCAGTGCAGTGGTGTTTGGGCAGTGTAGGGGGTCTTGCTGGGGGTAGTGTTTCAGGGTTTAGGGCAGTGCAGTGGTGTTTGGGCAGTGTAGGGGGTCATGCTGGGGGTGGTGTTTCAGGGTTTAGGGCAGTGCAGTGGTGTTCGGGCAGTGTAGGGGGTCGTGAAGGGGGTGGTGTTTCAGGGTTTAGGGCAGTGCAGTGGTGTTCGGGCAGTGTAGGGGGTCGTGCTAGGGGTGGTGTTTCAGGGTTTAGGGCAGTGCAGTGGTGTTCGGGCAGTGTAGGGGGTCATGCAGGGGCTGGTGTTTCAGGGTTTAGGGCAGTGCAGTGGTGTTCGGGCAGTGTAGGGGGTCGTGCTGGGGATAGTGTTTTAGGGTTTAGGGTAGTGCAGTGGTGCTTGTGTAGTGTAGGGGGTCGTGCTGGGGGTAGTGTTTTAGGGTTTAGGGTAGTGCAGTGGTGTTTGTGTAGTGTAGGGGGTCATGTTTTAGGGTAGTGCAGTGGTGTTTGGGTAGTGTAGGGGTCGTGCTGTGGGTAGTGTTTTAGGGTTTAGGGTAGTGCAGTGGTGTTTGTGTAGTGTAGGGGGTCGTGCTGGGGGTAGTGTTTTAGGGTTTAGGGTAGTGCAGTGGTGCTTGTGTAGTGTAGGGGGTCGTGCTGGGGGTAGTGTTTTAGGGTTTAGGGTAGTGCAGTGGTGTTTGTGTAGTGTAGGGGGTCATGTTTTAGGGTAGTGCAGTGGTGTTTGGGTAGTGTAGGGGGTCGTGCTGGGGGTAGTGTTTTAGGATTTAGGTTAGTGCAGTGGTGTTTGGGTAGTGTAGGGGGTCATGCTGGGGGTAGTGTTTTAGGGTTTAAGGTAGTGCAGTGGTGTTTTTGTAGTGTAGGGGGGTCATGTTTTAAGATGCAATGCTCCAATACCTGACCAGTCTGCACTACATAAAACTGCAAAAAAACTAAAAATAAAAAGTGTTTTGCACACTTTTGTCATTGGGCTATATGTGGGTTACATCTGGGTAATATTTGTGCTACATTTGGGCTCTTTTTTCACTGGTGGCCATCTTGGAAGACTTATTTGTTATGAAGTTTCCTAATTTCGTCATTTACTGCAGTCTCCTCAGTAGGAAATGCTTTCAGTTTTTTACTTTGATTCCATCAAGAAGGCATTCAGATGTGTCTCACATCTGCCATAAATTCAGAATGTTAGCACTTTAGTTGCTCATTAGATCACTGGAGTAAGGCTACTGCTCCCCAGGGAGTTAACTGGTAGTCTGCTGCTGGTATTGAAAGTGATTGTTTCAGTCTGCATGTCAGAATTTTCTAATGAAATAGAAGAGGATTTGAGATCTCACTTAAAACATGCCCTAATTTTTCTTTCTGCAGCACTAACCATAATTTCTATTTTCAAAAAGAACCCCTCATTTTGTTCCTTTTTAAATTAAATGTTTTAAGTGTTACCGGTTTATTCCAATCAAGATGGCTTCAGGTGTGCCATACTTTTGTCATAAGTAAGGCTGTTAGCGCTCTAGTTGTTCTTTAGAACACTCTGGGAAGCTGCAGTAGAACACAAAGGCATCAACTGGCAGGCTGCTCCTGTTGAAATATAACAGGAAGATATTTGAGATCACACTTGAAATATGTCCTAATTTTTCTTTCTACAGCACTAACCATAATTTCTATGACAAAATGAACCCCATCATTTTGTTTCTTTTTAAATTAAATGTTTTAAGTGTTACCAGTTTGTTCCAATCAAGATGGCTTCAGGTGTGCCATACTTTTGTCATAAGTAAGGCTGTTAGCACTCTAGTTGTTCTTTAGAACACTCTGGGAAGCTGCAGTAGAACACAAAGGCATCAACTGGCAGGCTGCTCCTGTTGAAATATAACAGGAAGATATTTGAGATCACACTTGAAACATGTCCTAATTTTTCTTTCTACAGCACTAACCATAATTTCTATGACAAAATGAACCCCATCATTTTGTTCCATTTTAAATTAAATTGTTTAAGTGTTACCAGTTTATTCCAATCAAGATGGCTTCAGGTGTGCCATACTTTTGTCATAAGTAAGGCTGTTAGCACTCTAGTTGTTCTTTAGAACACTCTGGGAAGCTGCAGTAGAACACAAAGGAATCAACTGACAGTCTCTGCCCTTGTTGGATGTACATGTTTTACTGAGAATGTCAGACTTCATTCGCACATGAGTGAGAAAGATAATGTGAATTTACAGAAAATATGCTCTCATTCTAGCTTCTGGAGCACCTTCCAAACCTACATGGGACAAGCATGAGAAAATAGTGTTCTCTCAAACATGATTCATGATATCCCAGCAGAAGGTTTTTCACATGGGAAAATCACCTTAGAATACACCACAATTCCTAAAATTAGTATGGTACCATCAACAAATAAATTCTAATGTAACTAAAGCCTGTTATCACCCTTTATAGTTCTCCTTTTGGTGACCCTCAAAATCTTCTATTCACTACAATGCATTTCAATGAGGTACTATCATTTATATTGGTCCCAAGATGGCTGCCAGCAATTCCAGGATGAAGTGCTGACAGCCAATCAGATCTCACGATGACATGTGTGGTTAGGCTCCGCCCAGATATATATGTGAATTTACTTTTGATTTTCTCAGGAACTACTGTACGGATTTACACCATTTAAGCAAAAGGCACGACACTGAACCAAGGGCTACCTCTTTGCCAAATTTGGTGTAATTCCGTTCAGCAGTTCGGGCTGTAGCTGCGACTAAAGGTTCCTATGGAAAAATGAATGGGGAAAACGCGTTTTGGGACCCCCCTTTTTTCTCGGCCCCCGCTTGACGTATCACCCCGAGACTTTCAGGATAGGAGCGGACCGGAGCGCCCCAACAAGTTGGAAACTTTCGCGAAGATTCATCAACCGGCGCCAACGTTATTTCAAATAGAATGTCGCGGATTTCCTATGGATAATAGGTTTTAACTATAACTATCTACTGGCGACCGCCAGTAGATAATATATATATATATATATATTCACTGAAAAAACCATAGGTTTCAGGGGCGTTATAGTTAGTTGGACATTTCACTCGTACAAAACCATAGAAATTCCCCCGTTATAGTTAGTTCAGCTAACTATAACTCGCGCCCCGCAATGCACTGCTGATGACGTCACATATTACATCACTCATGACATGGTCAGTGACATCACTCATGACATCACTGATGACATCTCAAATGACATCACTGATGACATCATCCAGTGACTTTGTGTTTCTGTAAAGTTTAAATATGTTTAATATATATAGGGAAAGGCGTATTGAAGAATGAGTGGGTGTATAAGTGTCTGAATGGATGATTTAGTAGGTGCGTGACTGACTCTATAAGTGAGTGATTAAACATATCTTACTGAATGCATGGGTTAGTGACTAAACTGTGTGAATGTCTGTATCCGTCTGTCTGTCGGTGTCTAAGCGGCTGCATGGGTTTGTGAATAGCTACATGAGTGTCTATATGGGTTATTGATTGGTTGTCCGAGTATTTGTATGGGTGCCTGAGTGTTTGTGTGGGTGGGGTGTGTGTGACTCTGTACATAGATGTGTGAGTGGGTGATTCACTGGGTGCATGGTTTAAAGAGTGCATCTGTGATGGACTGTATGGGTGGGTGAGTGTGTATGGGTGTGTTAGTGAGTGAATGTATATCTCAGTGGTACATGTGTGAGTAACTACATATGTCAAAGGCAGTATATATGTGTGTTGGAGTATATAAATGGCTATAAGTGAGAGTGTGTGATTGTGAGAGTGGCTGTATGGATGAGTGTGTGCTTGTATCAGTGATTGTATAAGAGCGTAAGAATGTGCTAGTATTTGTATGAGTAAGTGAGCTGGTGTGTGTATAACTGTATAGGTGAGTAAATGGCAGTGTGATTAATTATTTGCATGACTGACTAGGTGTGTGAGTACCTCTATGGATGAGTGGCGGTGTGTGAGTGTCTATATAGGTGTATGAGTGCATATGATAGTCCTGTACTGAGTGACCATAAGTATGAGTGACTGTACGGGTGAGTGAGTTGATGTGTGTGTAAACCTAAGAATCAGTGAGTGGGTATGTAGTTATTGGTGTTGGAGTGTCTATGGTTTTGAGAATGGCACTCTGTAATTTACAGTGGGTGTATCAAAGGTTATATTAGGGTGTGAGAAGATGCAGCAAATTATCACATGGATGATGTCATCAGTGATGTCATCAGTGATATCATTTGAGATGTCATCAGTGATGTCATCAGTGATGTCACTGACCATGTCATGAGTGATGTAATATGTGACGTCATCAGCAGTGCATTGCAGGGGCGCAAGTTATAGTTAGCTGAACTAACTATAACGGAGGAATTTCTATGGTTTTGTACGAGTGAAATGTCCAACTAACTATAACGCCCCTGAAACCTATGGTTTTTTCAGTGAATTTCTAAGGTTTTTTAAATGCTAATTTCTAACTATAACGTGGCTGAAACCTATGGTTTTTCAGTGAATTTCAAAGGTTTTTTAAATGCTAATTTCTAACTATAACGTGCCTGAAACCTATGGTTTTTTCAGTGAATTTCTAAGGTTTTTTAAATGCTAATTTCTAACTATAACGTGCCTGAAACCTATGGTTTTTTCAGAGAATTTCAAAGGTTTTTTAAATGCTAATTTCTAACTATAACGTGCCTGAAACCTATGGTTTTTTTAGTGAATTTCAAAGGTTTTTAAATGCTAGTTTCTAACTATGCCTACAGAGTTAGGACATGTGAAGAAAGAAGAAAAACACACAGAAAGAAGCAAAAGAAATGCAGAAAGAAGCAACAGAAGTCCACAAAGACGAAGAAAAGAGCAGGAAGAAGCAAGACATGTGCAGAAAGAACCAACAGAGGAGCAGAAAGAGGCCTTGTTGCAAAATCATCCTGTGCCCACAACTTTTTCAGACGGGTACTGGTGGTAACTGACTCTGAGTAACTAGGCCTAGAGCCAGTGCTATGCTAAAAGACACTTAGAATACAGTGAAAACACCTACATACACTAGGGAACACTATGCGTTGGGGTACCCCTGTGATTAGCATGACCTCCTCTGTAAGGCCCTAGTACATAATAGGGCAGGGGGATTAAAACTACCTCTTAAAACGCGCCACAGGGCGCATTTGCACAGTGGTGAAGGGAGGGGGGGCCTGAGGTGACATGTGTGCAAACACGCCCTGTGGCCGTTTTAAGTTGGGAGATTCAGTCCCCTTGAATCCTGAGGGTCCCTGGGGTCCAACTAGCCCACTAGGTACCTCCAGTAAGCGCCACAGAGCTGCTTTGCAGAGAGGTGTAAAAGGGCGTGGCCTGGACCACCTCTCTGCAACGCAGGCCTGTGGCGCTTACTGGAGGTACCTGGTGGCCTAGTTGGCCCCCAGGGGCCCTCAGGATTGAAGGGTGTTAATTCCCCAACTTAAAACGCGCCACAGGGCGTGTTTCCACACATGTCACCTCAGGCCCCGCCCCTCCCTTCACCACTGTGCAAACGCGCCCCGTGGCGCGTTTTAAGTTGGGGGATAAAGTCCCCTTGAATCCTGAGGGTCCCTGGGGTCCAACTAGCCCACCAGGTACCTCCAGTAAGCGCCACAGAGCTGCGTTGCAGAGAGGTGTAAAAAGGGGCATGGCCTGGACCACCTCTCTGCAACGCAGGCCTGTGGCGCTTACTGGAGATACCTGGTGGGCTAGTTGGCCCCCAGGGGCCCTCAGGATTGAAGGGGACTTAATTCCCTAACTTAAAACGTGCCACGGGGCGTGTTTGCACACATGTCACCTCAGGCCCGCCCCCTCCCTTCACCACTGTGCAAACGCGCCCCGTGGCATGTTTTAAGTTGGGGAATAAAGTCCCCTTGAATCCTGAGGGTCCCTGGGGTCCAACTAGCCCACCAGGTACCTCCAGTAAGCGCAACAGAGCTGCGTTGCAGAGAGGTGTAAAAAGGGGCGTGGCCTGGACCACCTCTCTGCAACGCAGCCCTGTGGCGCTTACTGGAGGTACCTGGTGGGCTAGTTGGCCCCCAGGGCCCCCCAGTATTGAAGGGGAATTAATTCCCCAACTTAAAACGCGCCACAGGGCGCGTTTGCAGAGTATTGCTGGGAGGGGGCGTGGCCTCTGGCACGATCGCGTCTTTTGTATTTTTCATTTTATTTTAGAAGGGGGCTGTGTGACCCCCCTTCTTTTCCCTTTTTTTGGGCCCTGGGGACCCCATCCCCCAGGGCCTGACCCCTTTAAAAAAAAAAAAAATGAACGGGAAGGGGGCCGCGTGGGCCCCCCTCCCATGGCCAATTCTGGCCCCGGGGACCCCATCCCCCGGGGCATGGCCAAATATATTTTTTTGTTTATGGAGGGGGGCTGCGTGGCCCCCCTCCTCAGGCCATTTATGGCCCCGGGGACCCCATCCCCCGGGGCCGGCCTTTGCGTGATTTTTTTTTTGTTTGTTTTTTTATTATTATTGGGGTGGGGGCTGCGTGGCCCCCCTCCCGGGCTACTCCTTGCCCCGGGGACCCCATCCCCCGGGGCCTAGCCTCTCGTTGGGGACCGTGGGGGGAGCCCAAATGCCCCCACGGTCCCGCCGGCTCCCCGCGTCCTGCGGGAGCCGGCATTGCTTTTCCACATGGGGAGCTGCTGACATGCAGCTCCCCTTGTGGAAAAGCAATCTGCTTTGCTTCATTGAAGCGAGAGCAGGTTTCCCTGCTCTCGCTTCAATGAAGCAAAGCAGTTTGCAATGACAGGGCGGGAGCCGCGAGGCTCCCGCCCTGTCATTGCAAACAGCAGTGTCCCGGGGTGGGCACCCTGGGATACTGCAGGAGCCGGCCCTGGGGGGTGGTGGTCCCCAGGGCCATAGAGGGCTCCAGGAGGGGGGCCGCGCGGCCCCCCCTCCCATCACATGCCCAGCCCCGGGGAGGTGGTGGTCCCCGGGGCTCGGGGGTCCGTTACGGACCCTCACATTTGAATATTAGTGCCCCAGGGAGGTGGCGGTCCCCGGGGCGTGTGGGGGGGGCTCGAGCCCCCCACACAGGTCTATGTATTTTTTTTAAAACCCCGGGGGTGGCGGTCCCCGGGGCAGCGGGAGGCTGTGTGCACCTGTGATTATAATTAATAAAAGCCCCAGGGGTCGGTCCCCGTGGCTTGGGGGGGCCTTGGAGGACCCCCCACACATTAAAAATAAGAAGCCCCGGGGGGTGGCGGTCCCCGGGGCTGCGGGGGGCTGTGTGCCCCCTGCAAATGTTTATGGAAAGCCCCAGGGGGTGGCGGTCCCCGGGGCTGCGGGGGCCTCCCTGGGCCCCCGCAATTA
This sequence comes from Calotriton arnoldi, assembly GCA_963921515.1. Taxonomy (NCBI): domain Eukaryota; kingdom Metazoa; phylum Chordata; class Amphibia; order Caudata; family Salamandridae; genus Calotriton; species Calotriton arnoldi. The sequence continues at coordinate 408,503 of CAWUFW010000146.1, forward strand.
TAATATTGCATGCCCCCGTGACTTGGCCCACCCGATGGCTAAATAACAACGAAGCGCTTTTTGTGCCCTGGGGGTCCTTGTGGGACCCCCTAAGCAGGCCTACGGGGTCAGGGTGTTTCTACCCTGCCCCCTTTTCTTTTTTTTGCATTTTTTATTCTGATTTCTTGTGACTTGGTTCTACCGAGTCACAAGATGGCTGCCAACACTTCCTGGTTTGGAGTGTTGACAGCCAATTAGAATAAAGCTCGTGGTCGGGAGGGTGCACGGATCCTCCGTGCCTCTATATATCGAAACTTTTATTTTTTGATTTTCTCAGCAACTACTGAACGGATTTACACCATTTTAAAAAAAGGTCTCTTTCTGAACCAAGGGCTACCTTTTTGCCAAATTTGGTGTAATTCCGTTCAGCAGTTCGGGCTGTAGTCGTGTCTAAAGTTTCCTATGGAAAATAACATGGAGAAAACACGTTTTGGGACCCCCCTTTTTTCTCGGAAACTGCTTGCCGAATCACCCCGAAACGTTCAAGACAGGAGCTGACCGGAGCGGGCTACAATTTGTGAAAATTTCGCGAAGATTCGTCAACCGGCGCCAAAGATATTGAGAGAGAAAAAACGAGTTTCCTATGGAAACTAGGTCCTAACTATAACTATCTACTGGCGACCGCCAGTGGATAATATATATATATATATATATTCACTGAAAAAACCATAGGTTTCAGACACGTTATAGTTAGAAATTAGCATTTAAAAAACCTTTGAAATTCACTGAAAAAACCATAGGTTTTAGGGACAGTTATAGTTAGTTGGACATTTCACTCGTACAAAACCCGTGAAATTCCCCTGTTATAGTTAGTTCAGCTAACTATAACTCGCGCCCCGCAATGCACTGCTGATGACGTCACATATTACATCACTCATGACATGGTCAGTGACATCACTGATGACATCACTGATGACATCTCAAATGACATCACTGTTGACATCATGCAGTGACTGTGTGTTTCTGTAAAGTTTAAATATTTTTAATATATATAGGAAAAGGCGTATTGAAGAATGAGTGGGTGTATAAGTGTCTGTATGGATGATTTAGTAGGTGCGTGACTGACTCTATAAGTGAGTGATTTAACGTATCTTACTGAATGCATGGGTTAGTGACTAAACTGGGTGAATGTCTGTATCCGTCTGTCTGTTGCTGTGTAAGTGGCTGCATGTGTTTGTGAATAGCTACATGAGTGTGTATATGAGTTATGGAAAGGTTGTCTGAGTATCTGTATGGGTGCCTGAGTGTTTGTGTGGGCGGGGTGTGTGCGTCTCTATTGTGTGAGTGGGTGATTCACTGGGTGGATGGTTTCAAGAGTGCATCTGTGATAGACTGTATGGGTGGGTAAGTGTGTGTAAGAGTGTGTTGGTGAGTGAATGTATGTCCCAGTGGTACATGTGTGAGTAACTACATATGTGAAAGGCAGTATATATGTGTGTTGGAGTATATAAATAGCTATAAGCGAGAGTGAGCGATTGTTATAGTGGCTGTATGGATGAGTGTGTGCTTGTATCAGTGATTGTATAAGAGCGTAACAATGTGGTAGTATTTGTATGATTAAGTGAGCTGGTGTGTGTATAACTGTATAGGTGAGTAAATGGCAGTGTGTTTAATTATTTGCATGACTGACTAGGTGTGTGAGTACCTCTATGGATGAGTGGCGGTGTTTGAGTGTCTTTATAGGAGTAAGAGTGCATATGATAGTCCTGTACTGAGTGACCATAAGTATGAGTGACTGTACGGGTGAGTGAGTGGATGTGTGTGTAGACCTAAGAATCAGTGAGTGGGTATGTAGTTATTGGTGTTGGAGTGTCTATGGTTTTGCGAATGGCAGTCTGTAATTTAGATTGGGTGTATCAAAGGTTATATTAGGGTGTGAGGAGGTGCATCAGATTATCACGTGGATGATGTCATCAGTGATGTCATTTGAGATGTCATCAGTGATGTCATCAGTGATGTCACTGACCATGTCATGAGTGATGTAATATGTGACGTCATCAGCAGTGCATTGCTGGGGCGCGAGTTATAGTTAGCTGAACTAACTATAACAGGGGAATTTCACGGGTTTTGTACGAGTGAAATGTCCAACTAACTATAACTGTCCCTAAAACCTATGGTTTTTTCAGTGAATTTCAAAGGTTTTTTAAATGCTAATTTCTAACTATAACGTGTCTGAAACCTATGGTTTTTTCAGTGAATTTCAAAGGTTTTTTAAATGCTGATTTCTAACTATAACGTGCCTGAAACCTATGGTTTTTTCAGTGAATTTCAAAGGTTTTTTAAATGCTAATTTCTAACTATAACGCCCCTAAAACCTATGGTTTTTTCAGTGAATTTCAAAGGTTTTGTAAATGACAATTTTTAAATGTATTAATTGTTATATTTATTTTTTTGATACTGATTTACTACATTTTTTAAAACTATTTATTTTTAGATATTTTATTTATTAAATTACATTGTAATTACATTATACATTACATTACAAAATATACTTTCTCTGAATGAATTACTTTAGTTTAAATAGTTTGCAAATAGGCAATAGAGTTTTAAGTACAGTAGTTACAGTTGTTGCAATGGGCAACACAATTTCAAACACAATGCAACATTGAGCTGAATGTGAATTTCTAGTTAAATGCAATTAGTTACTTTATGGATTACTTTTCTAACCACAGGACTGGATCCTAGATTCAGTCCTGGGACATCTCCTGTAAACAGTTGAGTAAAAGCGTTTTGGTTACAGTAGTGATTTTTAAGGAATATTATTGTATTTTAAAAGTTGACACTTAGAAACTTTTTCACATAAAATCACCGATGTTATCCTATGGGAGGAAATTCACTTAGCAGGTAAGTAGTGTTATCGTTACTTTTTCTTACTCAGTGTTGGATCCTGGATCCAGCACTGGTGCATCTCCTGTAAACAGTTGAAAGAATGCGTTTAAGTCATACAGGCGATTTTTAAGGAATATTTGTAATTTGTGAAAATTGACACTTTGAAACTTTTCTGCTGAAAACCAGACAATGGATTCCTATGGATGGAAATATAAGTTACTGGTAAGTACGGTTAGAATTACTTTTCAGGGTCAGTGCTGGGCTAAAAGATGCAGCACTGGGTTCTCTGCTGATAACAGGTGAGTAAATCGGAATTCGTAGTTCGGTTGATTTTAGAGGAATATTATAAAGTTCCAAAACTCCACACTTAGAAGAATTTCCAAGTGAAACCAGTCAATGTTAGCCTATGGAAGGAAATTCAAGTTGCTGGTAAGTACGGTTAAAATTACTTTTCAGGATCAGTACTGGGCTGAAAGATGCAGCACTGAGGTCTCTCCTGATAACAGGTGAGTAAATCGGAATCCGTATTTCGGCTGATTTTAGAGGAATATTATAAAGTTCCAAAACTGCACACTTAGAAGAATTTCCAAGTGAAACCAGTCAATGTTAGCCTTTGGAAGGGAATTCAAGTTACTGGTAAGTACGGTTAGAATTACTTTTCAGGACCAGTACTGGGCTGAAAGATGCAGCACTGAGGTCTCTCCTGATAACAGGTGAGTAAATCGGAATTCGTATTTCGGCTGATTTTAGAGGAATATTATAAAGTTTCAAAAATCGACACTTAGAAAAATTTCCAAGTGAAACCAGTCAATGATATCCTATGGAAGGAAATTCAAGTTACTGGTAAGTACGGTTAAAATTACTTTTCAGGATCAGTACTGGGCTAAAAGATGCAGCACTGGGTTCTCTCCTGATAACAGGTGAGTAAATCGGAATTCGTAGTTCGGCTGATTTTAGAGGAATATTTGCACAATGGTGAAGGGAGGGGGCGGGGCCTGAGGTGACATCTGTGCAAACGCGCCCCGTGGCGCGTTTTAAGTTGGGGGATTAAGTCCCCTTGAATCATGGGGCGCATACTGGAGGTTCCTGGTGGGCTAGTTTGCCCCCAGGGACCTCCAGTATTCAAGGGGAATTACTTCCCCTTCTCAAAACGCGCCAGGGGGCGCGTTTGCAGACTGCTGCAGGGAGGCGGGCGGGGCCTCCGGCATGATGCCGGTCTTTTTTTTTTTTTTTTTGATTGGGAGGGGGGCTGCATGGCCCCCCTTCCCTTGGCCACTTTTGGCCCCGGGGAGCCCAACCCCCGGGGCCTGAGCATTTTTTTTTTTTTAATTTGGAGGGGGGCTGCGTGGCCCCCCTCCTCAGGCCATTTAAGGCCCTGGGGACCCCATCCCCCGGGGCCGGCCTTGCCCTTTTTTTAATTTTTTTATAATTTGGGGAGGGGGGCTGCGTGGCCTTGAGGGACCCCCTGAGCAGACCTAGGGGGTCAGGGTGTTTCTACCCTGCCCCCTTTGTGCGTTTTGCGCACTTGTTTCTTCTGTGTTTTTTTCTAATCGGCAGGATCCGCGCACCCTGAGCGCATCCTGCCGATTTAAAAAAATGCTTTCTGCCCAGGGGTCCTTGTGGGACCCCTGAGCAGACCTAGGGGTCAGGGTGTTTCTACCCTGCCCCCTTTTGCGCTTTGCGCACTTGTTTCTGTCCCTCGGTTCTACCGAGGGACAAAATGGCTGCCAACACTTCCTGATTTGGAGTGTTGACAGCCACTTGACAGCCAATTAGCATGCAGCTCGTGGTCGGGAGGGTACGCGGACCCTACTCGGCCATAGATATATATGTGACTTAACTTTTGATTTTCTCAGGAACTACTGAACGGATTTACACCATTTAACAAAAGAGTTCTTTCTGAACCAAGAACTACCTCTTTGCCAAATTTGGTGTAATTCCGTTCAGCAGTTCGAGCTGTAACCGTGTCTAAAGTTTCCTATGGGAAAATGAATGGGGAAAACATGTTTTGGGACCCCCTTTTCTCGGCCCCCGCTTGACGAATCACCCCGAAACTTTCAGGGTAGGAGCGGACCGGAGCGGGCCATAAAGTTTGACAATTTCGCGAAGATTCGTCAACCGGCAAGAGAGTTATTTCAAATAGAATGTCGCGGATTTCCTATGGAAAATAGGTCCTAACTATAACTATCTACTGGCGACCGCCAGTAGATAATATATATATATATATATATATATATATATATATACACACATACACACACATATATGTAGATATATATATTCCTCATACATGTAGCATCTCAGAGACAACATGAAAGTGAGCAAGAGGCCACTCCAGAAGGCTTTCCAACTGTCTAAATTCCAGGATGTGTCTGATGAGCCTACAACCGCCAGTGAAAAACAATAACAACTTTGAGGGGCCAACAGGTGCACAGAAGGCTTATGCAGCTACACCGCTCAGCTGGTACATCTCAAAATTCCGGACTCCTTGCAAATGACGAAGGTTCTGAGACCTCACACTTGTTTCGGGGCTTAGAAGCCTCAATGCTCTCTGTGCAGCACCTTCAAAATAAAAAAATAAAAATTTCCAATAGGCAATTAATGACAATCAATCGTTCATTCCATGTCACAGTTGGTGGATGCCCAATAGAATTTAAGAAAATCTTTAGAGGACAAAAAAGGATTAGTCAGAACTTAGAAAAGCTTTCTGATTCTGTCAATACATTAGTCCGTCACCTGCATTTAAATTAATTTTGCAGGTCCATAACCGTCTAGCACAGGCTACAACAACATTCTCCAAGTGAACAGCCAATATTTAAACAGAGATGGGACATTGATGTAGGTCTGTGGTACATGGATTAGTCTATGTCATGTCAGTTTTAGAACACATACCTAACAGCAATATTGCAGAACCTGCTGCTTTTGGGGTAGGGGAAAGTGAACAGGCGTCAAGCCTAAGTAACCTATCTCTGCCTGATGTAACAAATATTAGGCGCACACGCAAATATACATCTGTTACTGCTGAGTCACATACTTCACAGGCTCATACTGCAGAGAAAAGTAGTGTGAGTAGAGGAAGAAGAAAATGCTAAGGTTATTATTATTTATGAGCAATGATGTAAAAAACTTTTGTTGGCTTTACAAAACACAATTATGCTGATAATGAAAGGAATTTGTACTTGTAAAGCGCACTGATACCCCAACTGGGGTTTCCTGGCGCTGTACGCATACCGCTGTGGAACCCTTCCTGGCTTTTCCCTGTGAAATGTCCACTCCTGGGCACCCCCAAGGTGAAGCCAGGCATCCCAGAGCTGTTGGGGCGATTAAGCAAGCTATTGCCCAGAGTTGCAGAGTGGGACCCATGATTAGAATAGGCACCGAGGCGAGAATTATCAGGTCCGAGGAAATTGAGCCCAAGACCCGCCGAGGTGGGAATTGAACCCTGGTCCCGGGCCAGATCTCTGCATCAGGGTCTGCCGCTCTAACCATTGAGCCATTGTATAATGATATACATGTTTTCTTTACGATCTGAAGAATTTGTTATAATCTTATGAAACCTGAACAAAAGGACATTTTTGTCACACAATACAAAAGCATTTTGTCTTTACTTTTATTTGCATTGTCTATTTTTCCTTAAGTTAAAAATAATGTGATGTAATATAAGCAGAACGTGTTCTGTCTTCAGCAGCCCAAGAGGCATATTGTTGGATTTGTGGTTGTGGACTTTAATCCTGTGGATCAGAATCTGAACTTATTTCCACATTGGGGAGACCCCCCTTTATAGCTATGTTGTATAGCATTGCACATGTAGCAATGATTTTGCAGCAGATATCAGGCTGGTATTGGAGAGATCCACCACCCGTGTGCAAACACCTGAATCGTCCTTTGAGGATGCTGAAGGTGCGCCCTGTTACTGAGAGTATGGTCTTGTGTACTTGATTGCATCTACATGCACTTCTGGTACTTGAGTTTTAATAGGGTGTCAGGATCCAAGGATGTAATACATAAGCACTGTCATCTATAAAGTAAAACAAGATACATTACCATGAGTAATTTGGTTGTGCCAGATACATATGTGTTTGCTAGATTGAAAATTCTTACCAAGTAAAAAACCATCCCCAAAAGCACCAAGAGACAGCTGATTATGTGTCTATGTGTCCCACTGTGGTGATTCATATAACAGTCATGTGTGCTCCCTGGAAAATGGGCAACAAGGTCCGTTATGACACAGGAGGCATCACACCCAACCTGGATATTGAGGTAGAGGCCATTTTTTGCGATTGTGAAAAATTGATTCATTTGCAGGGGTGGACATATTAAAGCATGAGTCCTATCGAAACATCCTATAACACTGGGGATTGTGCAAAAAGATACAATAAATGTTTGTTATGTTGCAAGTCCTGTTGAGATATTGGAAAAATAATATAATCATTAATTTTGGACAACATAACATCCAGAAAGCTTCTAAAAATGTGAAAAAGCCCTTTGTGATCCCCCCCACTACTGCAATTACTCCCTGATAACATCCTGATGCTAAAAGGTGTAGGGAACAGAGTACTTACATGTGGCAGAATATATTTACTTATGCCTGTTGGTGTTCATAGCAGAGGAACTAAAACTGCAATTAAATCAGAAATAACCTGACTACTGAGTCTATACTTGTCATATATCTCCTCCTCTGTCTGGTCAACAAAGGGCAACTCTAACCGTAAAAATTCTCTCCTGTTTCCTACTCCTTCTCTGCACACCAGACAACATCCTCATCCACTTTGCCATAACATACAAAGCTGTCATTGTGAAAGGGCCTGAGGAATTTTAGGGCAATATATGTAGTTGCACCTGATTACCACCTATTTTGAGATCGGACAGTGTGTTCTCCCGTGGGGGCTCACTTATGCCACCCCGGTATGCATTCCACCCCCCCCAGATCAGTGTCCATTTTTTGGGGCACCCTCTATGTATGTACACTGCTTTCTCTATAATCATGGTGCTGTCCATGTCTTTGCACCATTGCTGTAGTGTGGGCAGCTGTCGAGTTCCCCAGTGCTGTGCGATATTTCTTTTCGCTAGAGTCATTCCCAGTGTCACCCAATCTCGGGCCCTATGAGTGAGGTCTGTGGGTTTCCATATATTAAGCAGACACATCCTTGGTTCTGGGAGGATCGTGATGGTCGTTACCTGCGAGAGTGTCCGCATAACTGCCCTCCAGTATCGCATTATCGCATGACATGTCCAAAGCGTGTGAAAAAAGGTTCCTAATTCGTCGCAGTCTCGAAGGCAAAGTGGTGTGTCTGCTCGGGCAATTCTGTGCATAAGGGTCCGGGTGTAGTAAGTACGGTGTATTATTTTTAATTGTACTAGCTTGAGCCTAGATGGTATTGCTACTTCCTTAGGGGACGATAGGGCCTCCTGCCACTCTGTGTCGTCTAATTCACCTACGTCCGCTTCCCATTTTTCTCTAAGGGCTACTGTTCGATCAGGCTGGTTATTTATTATTTTGCAGTAGATTTGTGAGATGGCTTTTTTGACTAGGTGCACAGTTAGGAGTCTGTCCTCCAACGGCGAGGACTCCGGAAGCTGCGTACCCGGTGGTATAGCTGCCCTTAATGCGTGTCGTATCTGGTGGTAACGAAACTCCTCCGACTGCGCAAGGCCATATGTGTCTTGCAGTAGGGCGAACGTGACCACTTCCCCCTTTTTCCATAGGTCTCCCACCGTCGAAATCCCGATTAGGTCCCACCGCTGGAAGCCCCTGGAGTTGCGCAAAGCACCCAATTGTTTAGAATCCCAGAGCGGCATGGCCTGCGTTATTACCCCTTTCCATCCCAATGCCCTCCGCGCCTCGACCCAGACATGAATGGTATGGGCCGTCGGGCCAGTAAGCGCCCCTCTTCTAGTCTTATTGTATAGCGCCCCCATAACTCCGGCGGTGCCAAGGAGATGCCTGTCCAATCGATACGCCGGGTCGGCCTGGGACACGTGGAGCCATTGGTTTACTACCGCCAATTGTGCAGCCCAATAATAAACTTTTATGTCAGGGAGGGCGATGCCTCCGTCGTACCAACAGCGCGCCAGCTTCTGTCTCGCTATGCGGGGTGTCTTCCCATCCCATAGTAGAGTGGACACTTCGGAGTCAATAGCTGCGAAATATGCAGGGGTCACGGGAAACGGTGTATTCTGCAACGCATACAGGAACCTGGGGAGCGCCATCATTTTAAAGAGGGCTGCCCTCCCCAGTAATGTTAGTGGCAGCGAGCGCCAATGCTTGACGTCTCGTCGGAATTTCGTCAAAGGTTGTGTGAGATTTTCGGCCATGAATTGCGTGGTGTTATGCGTGATGTATATTCCCAGATATTTAAATCCGATGTGCGTTATCTGGAGGTCACATCCCCGGGGAGCCGTGGTGGGGCACCATGCAGTACATACAGCATGGATTTTGCCCAATTTATAGTATATCCGGAGGCCCGGCCGTAGGACGCACAGATGTCCAATAGACAGTTGATGGAGCGCGCCGGAGATGCCAAATAGAGCAGGATATCATCCGCATAAAGCGAGATGCGGTCTTCCCATCCCGCGGCCCACTTCAGTCCCCGGATCACCGGGCTCTGGCGTACCCATGCGGCCAACGGCTCCAGTACTATCGCAAAAAGGAGTGGCGACAGCGGGCACCCCTGTCGTGTCCCTCTGCCCAGCGAGAACTCTTCTGAAATGCAGCCATTCACTGTGACCTGCGCCAGCGGTCGGGTGTATAGGAGCTGGATCCAATCACAGAATTTAGGACCGAATCCCAGGTGGCGGAGCACCGCGAAAAGGAAAGGCCACTCGACGAGGTCGAATGCCATTCGGGCGTCAAGAGAAAGGATGACCGCGTCTTCTTCTATTGTAGATCTACGTGCTATGACCCCGTGCAGTCGCCGCAGATTTAGGGCGGTGTTTCGATTTGGCATGAAACCAGACTGATCTGGATGGATTATAATGGGTAAATGCTGTTGTAGTCTCATGGCCAATGTCTTTGCGAGAATTTTAGCTTCTGCGTTGAGCAAGGATATGGGACGGTATGATGTGCACTCCTGCGGGGGTTTGCCAGGTTTGTGGATCGCGACTATAGTGGCTATGCGCTGGTCTCTGGGCAAGACACCCTTCTCCAGGCTATCTGTATACATGTGTAGCAGCTGCGGCACTAAGTGAGGCGCCGCCCTTTTATAAAATTCAATCGGGATTCCGTTAGGCCCGAGGGCTTTCCCTACGTGCAGTTCGCCAATCGCCCGCGTAAGTTCTTCCGGGGCTAGATCTGCCTCAAGAGCCTCTACTGCTTCAGGGGTCAATGTAGGCATCTCGATATCCTTGAGGAATCTAATATTGTCCTCCATTGTGGCTGTCGCCACCGGGGTATAGACCATCTCATAATGTCTCGCCAGCTCCTCAGCGATCTGCTGCGGCTCCGCCGTACATGTCCCATCTCGGCAACTGTATCTGCGCTACCCATTTGCTGGCTCTCTCCTTTTTATCCAGCCATGCCAGAAGTTTACCCGCTTTGTCGCCTATTTCATATAGGGCCTGTTGTGTTCTGGTATGCTTAGCTTTTGCCTCTTCCCACATATATGCCTTGTATTCCCGGTGTGCTAAATGCACCCTATGGGTCGTGTCGTCATTAAGACTAGCTGCTAACTCAGTCTCCGCCAGTGTTGCCTCCCTCTCCAGATTATGGATCTGCTGCTGCTGCGCCCGATTATGGCCTGTTATTAAAGAGATTGCCTGGCCGCGTAGCACTGTTTTATAGGCCTCCCATAAAGTTGTAGGGGACTCTACAGACTGCAGATTTTCTGCAAAATAGTTTGTTGTTGTTTTAATAAGGCCTTTGCTTATCTCGCTGGTCTTAAGATAACTAGGGTGGAGGGGAAAGATCCTACGCCTACCCGGTGTTGAGGCCCTATACATGATTTGTACCGGTGAGTGGTCTGATATGCCTCTAGCTAGATGCGTGATATCAACTACCCCCGTTTTCCCGGATGCTAGCGTGAAGATGTAATCTAATCGGGAGAGGCTGTCATGCACCCCGGAGTGGAACGTGTACTGTAACTCTGTCGGGTACCTGTCCCTCCATATATCTATTAGGCCCAGGGCCTCCGTGAAGTCTACTAATTTCTGGTTTGCACTGTTGGAGTCTCTGGGGGGTTTCCTGTCTTTTGTGGTATCCATCGTCGCGTTAAAGTCTCCCCCTATTATCAGTTCTCCCTGAGGGAGTGTCAGCAAGAATTTCCCAAAGGCCGGGAATGCCACATTGTGTAGCGCCGGCGGGATGTATACCGTCACTAGGTTGTAAACCCTGCCGTCCCACCTGCAAGTCACCGCCGCAAATCGACCCTGGTCGTCTTTCCGGGTTCCCAGGACCATTAATGGGTAACGTTTATTAATGAGGACTCCCACCCCTCGGGAACCTGAGGTAAACTCGGAATGTACTGCCATTTCATACCCCCATCGGTTCAGTGCTCTCCATGCCGTCCCTATCATATGTGTTTCTTGGAGGAGTGTGACCGCGGCCCCTTGCGCTTAATGTATTGAAGAACCAGCCCCCGCTTGATTTTATCCCCTAGTCCGTTAACGTTCCAGGATAACACCGCAAAGGGCTGATGGGCTGGGCTGGAGGTCTGTCCCTGCTGATCAGGGTCTATAGTCATCGCTCGTGCCGGCATCATGTGTATGTCCCGTTGGTGTGAGATGTAGGAGTGTTATGTATCCCCTGTGATGAGTTTGTTGTGTGTGTTCCCCGACACTGTACCTTATGTCATCATGTACATTAAAACAATAAAAACAAAAAGAAATCCCAAACATTACCCAACCCCCGCCCACCTCCCTGCCCCCCTGCACCGCGGATTTAAAACTACCCGCCTCCCCAACTCAGCAGAGTGCTTTATCCCCATAACGTTGTACTTGCGTAAGGGGGGTTGAGTCACCCCGGTCTCTCCGCACTGTCCCCAAGTATTCTTGATCTTTGCGCTCAGTTTACGTTCCTGGAGCAGGCAGGGCCTATGGCCAGGCAGGACCCCAAGATCCCACAGGGGCTTTGTACACACGTCGTCTAAGTCTATCGCACTTGCGAGTGTCCCCGTTGTCTCAATGTTCTGTGTCGTCTTGCTGGGAGATTCCTTCTGTTTCGGGGTTCGTGCTGCCGCTCCGTTCTCGCCTGGGTCTCTGTCGTCCGGGGCCTCCCGCTGGTCGCCATCCTTCCAACCACCCGGCGGCCTCCTCCGGTGTGTCGAAAACCATGTTTTTCCCTCCGCCTCCACTCTCAACTTTGCCGGAAATAACATGGCATATTTGAGTTCGCGAGTGCGAAATTCCTTCTTCACCTCTGTGAGCTACGGCGCCGCCTGGTCACCTCCGCCGTATAGTCCGGATACAGGGTTACCGTACAGTTCTCTACTTGTAATGGGGGGCCACACGTGCCGCCTGCAGAATAATGTCCCGGTCACGATAGTTAAAGATGCGCGCCAAAATTGGTCTCGGGGAGCCCCCGGCCGAGGCCTCCCTCTGGTACTCGGTGCGCTCTTTCCACCGAGAAAAAATTTGATAGTCCCCGAGGCTTTAGCTGGTTGCTGACAAGATCTTCGACGAAAGATCCAGGGCGGGGCCCCCGACACTCTCCGGCACCCCCACCAGGCGTACGTTATTCCTTCTGGACCTGCCTTCCTGGTCATCGAGCTTGGCGGTCAGTTGCTTTTGTGCCAGTTCCAGCGTTTGAACTTTCTTTTTCAATGTCGCCGTGTCTGTGGAGAGATTCACCGTAGTGGTTTCCACCTCGTGAATCCTGGCATTCATTTTGGAGACATCGGCGCGCAGTAGTGTGATGTCTGTCGATATTGTCCCAATGGACGTTTGCATCTGGCCAAGAGCTGCCATCACATCCAGGAGAGTGACTTCTTTTGATGCCGCCGGTACTGCGTCCGCACCACTGGGTGCGGCTGTGGACTGCAGGTCCTTACTGTCCCTGTGGAGGACATATTTGTCCATTTTATTGCTTGCCGTCACGCGTGGACCCCTGCCACCCATTTTCTCCCGGGCGAGGTATGTGGGGGAGCCAGTAATCGCCGCTATCTGCCAGAGGTATGTCGTCTCCGCGTGGTCTTTCGGTTGTCTTGGCTCCCGCAGGGTGTCCTCCCTCTCTGATCTAGCTCCCCGAGGTGAAATGCTGCCACTAATACAAATACACCATCGCTGCCGGGTTGTAGCCTCCTTTACTGTGCCGTGGCGGAGCGCCGGTGCCGGAACCCGGGCCGCCCTGGATGTCCCCTCGTCACCATCAGGCCCACCGGGGCGCCTCGCAGTGTTCGCGTGTCCGTCGGAGCTCCTGTAGAGGGGTCCACACTGTCCTCTGTTCTTTACTACGCCCCTCCGGCCCCCGGCTATCCGCCGCGTATGGCTTTACTTGTTATGCCGGAGGAGGTCTGTGCAGGGTGCGTGCTAGTAGGGCCTTCCGGGGTCCCAGTGACCACCGTGCACCCGCGACGCCAGGCGTCCGGCTGCCTTATCTTAGTGCCAGAAGCCTCGCCCTGTACCCGCACCGGATCTCCTTTGTTTCTCTCCCGCACCTCTCCGGTCCCTGGAGGCTGTGAAAGCTTCGTTGTTATGCCGGTATTTTTGTGTGGGTCCGGCCGAGGTTGACGTTGCCCTCTCTGGCCGCAGTTTCACGCGAGGCCCCTGCTTCACGCCCGGAGCCGGGCCTCACACACGCCGGCCTTGCCTCTGTCGCACCGGCGGCACCTGCCGCTCCGAGACTTTCGGCGAGTGTTCCTCCGGTATTCCGGAGCTGCCCCTCACCATTAGTGCGCTGATTTGCGCCGGATTATGTACAGGAGAGACTGGGGTTAGTGCGTCAGGCCCGGAGTCACTCTAAGCCGCGGCCATCTTCGTCGGCTGCAAGCCACGCCCCCCATTACCACCTATTTTAACAACTTGACCAGAAGCGTTTTTTATCTTGGTACTGTATCGTTCTTATAAGTTAAGGATTTAACCTTCATTCAAGTACCTAAATACACATTATAATATTTCTCTCCTATTTTCATAGCTGCAACAAAAAACCATCTCTTGAGCAATGTCCTTTTAGTATAATTTCACTTCAAAGGGGAGTATTTATGACACATGGAGTTATGTTGTCTTGTTGTAATTTCTTCATTTATTTATATTCTTTGTAGACATAAATTTAATCAGCCTAGTCAATGCGTTTCATCCATTTGGACTTCATCAGGGTTTGTCTTTTTGTGAAACACTCATATATTTCTCCTCTCTGTAGTAGGAAACACTATTTTGCGTTGTTTCTTATGTTCATATAATGATCCAAAATTGTGAACAATATCTTTCTCACACCCCAATATCCAGCTAGGAGAACCTGAACCCTGAAGACAGAGGTTGTTACTATGCTGCTGTCATGGAAATACTAATATTACTAGGAAGACGGAATCTTTGTTGCAAATGATTAAAGGAGGGAATCTTTTTTGAGAAAGCAATACACCATGAAAGATTAGGGATTTATTTGGATATTGGGGTGTGAGGAAGATACTGTTCACAATCTTGGATTCTTAACCTATAAGAATGATACAGTATCAAGATAAAAAGCGCTCCTGGTCAAGTTGTTAAAATAGTCACTTTGTATGGTGATTTCTTAGCAGTAGGATCACAAACAGTTGAACGTTTAGACCTAGGTATTAATGTGTGGATACATACTGGTGTGATCATTGAATAGCTCACCACCTAATTGAAGTTGGTGGTAAACTGAACGTGCAAAAACTGCATTTTGTGGCTGGTCTCAATTTGCAAATGTTTAATACATACTAATACCAATTCGCTATTAAAGAGTTCCTAAAAGCGACTTGGTTTTTGAAGTCACAAAAATGCTGATTCCATGATAATTGGGATTGCAAAAAAAAACTATCCGAATACCTTTCAAACAAAGAAAACAACTTTTTGCATTCACAAACTGCCCAAAATAGCAATTCAGACTATTTGTGAATGCAAAAAGCCTTCGTACATCTGACTCTTGGATCCTTGCTATTCATATTCCACTTTCCTGATTAGTCTTTTCTTGTTAGTTAAGGATACGAAAAACCATGATTGGCTTGTTCTTTTCAACACTGATTTAGTTGCAGAGGGGCCGATGAGTTGAGTACCATTTAAATAGTATTCTTATAGTTCTTGACAGTGTTATTGATGCCAGCCAGTGGATCCTGTTGCTTGTTCAGGAGGGATAAGGTCTTTGAGTATGGTAAGTGATAGTTTTCTTACTGGACAAATCCAACTTTTCAAGAATTGTTTGCAGAGGCTGATGTACAGCCATGAATGGGGAGCCAGTTGCAATGGGGAAAAGGCATTTGACGCTGTGCCCATCAGCAAACATTTGGGTGAAAATGTTACCTTTGTAGTCTGTAGGCTGGAAGGAATGCAGGTATAAGGGGTGAAGTATTGCTAGTGTAAGAAATTGGGGTACTTGTTGAGGTGGTAGGTAGCCACCTCAGGTAATAACCACAGTCCTCGTCAGGGAGAACTCTCAAAGTCACTAACCTGAGCTCAATTCCATGGTAGCTATGTTACGGAGCAGGCAGTCTTAACTTAGAGGCAATGTGTAAAGTATTTATGCAGTAATAAACCAATACTAAAGCCAAAATGCAAAACAATAAAAATGCCAAAATGTTTTAGAAAAATAGAGTAAAATGTAATCAGACAATGACAACAAGATGAAAAATATCCAATATGGAGTACTGAAGATAATATTGTTTAAAGTAGAAATAGCACCAGGAACTCAAAGTACCAATGATAGTCAATGGTCACAGTAAAACATGACCTAGGCGCAATTTAATACAGGCCATGATGGAGGGCAGGTCGGAAACACTAACCAGGTTCATCCTGGTCAAAAAATTTACCTTCTGACTTTAGTCCTTTAAGTCCTGAGCCACCACACAAGCATAATTCTAAAGCCATCCCAGGAACTCAGGATAGGCACTTAAGGTGGCAGGCAGAAGCCAACAGGAGGGTCTATTCCAGGTCCAGTTGCCATTGGGCAACTGGGCAGTTGCAGGAAAAGGCCTTGTGTGGCTTGTGTCACTGTAGCTTTAAAATGAAGTCAGCATTATGACTCTTGGAGTCCACTTTGTTGTCCACAGAACAAGAGGGAGAGCAGGTCCAATCTCCTAGGTCTTCCACAGGTCCTGGAGTGTTCTGAAGTGGGTGCCTGGAGATGCCACATTTAAGCCCGGCACAAGCCAGTGGGTGGAAATGACTCCTGGGGACACCCAAATCAATAAGGTAACGGTTACTGGAGCAAACCCCACACAATTTTGGAATTTTAAAGATGGCTAAAATCTTCAATCACTCAAAACGTGGGCTCTGAAGGCTGGGGTGTTTTTGGGGAGTGTACTATAGTAACTCACCCCAGCAGACCTGTCAAGGAGGTGTTGATACTTCAGCAGGATCTGACACTGTGATGTCAACAAGAGGCCGTCTGTGATGAAGGCGGGCCTGGCTATGAGGGACAATAAAAGGGTGCAGGCCTGGGTGTTAGCTACATCTGCTTGTGACAGGGAAGGCCTCTTAGGAGTTAACCAAGTCCTTTGGCCCAGCCCATTGGCCATCCTGTCTTGGGCACAACAGCACCTCCCCACACCCAAGGCCTATTGCCCCAGTCTGGGAACAAGTTTGCACATATGCGGCAGAAAGGAGAACAAAACGAAGATTTAGCTTCCAGGGACCTCACGCAGGATAAAGGTAACCTTTTAAAAGTCATCTTTCCAAAATCTTTGTTAACAAATCTGACTTTACTAGTAAATTGGACTTATAATAAATATATCAAAAAGTCCAAAAATTAAATTTGTATCTGTCTCCTAGGCAGAGACAGCACTATGAAAATTAATATTGCATCCCAATGCTTTCCTATGGAACAGCTAAACCTGCTACAGTGAAAATAGCCTTTTTGGGCCTTTTCACTGTAAGGGCATATTTAACATTAAACCTTTACACATCCTACTTTTAAATAGCATGCACTCTGCCCTAATGAGCATTAAATGTTACACAATAATAGGGAAACCCAGTATTCAGCCGGACCTGGACCAATAATAGCATAGAAAACAGTTGGACCAACCAACCTATATTTATGAGAAATCTTTGTATAACACCCACATTCAACAAGTTAATTAAACAATGACAAATTATTGAGCATTTATCATAAATTTTTTATTTGTAAATTCATTCATAATTCACAATGTCAATGGTTGCTCCAGTGAACGTGAAATGAAATAAGTGCCCAAGTAAGTGCTTGTGGAGGGACGGGAATGGAAGGGTATAAGTGCTGATAATTACAATATTTACAATGATAAAAAGACCTGTCTAACAATATTTGAATTGCTGACTAATCAAAACCCAAGTAGCAAGACGCTATGAATATGCATTTCATCATCCGCATCTGGGTATAAATTAAAGGTACAGGTCAAGGGGAAAGAAAAGTTGACGTTTCGACCCCAGAGAATCACAGAAGGCCAGTAGTTCCTTGAATCGGTGTCTTCCTCAGGACAGAGAAATTGAGCAACCTACAAAGGAGGTAATGGTCCCATGAATGAGTGCCTTAATAGAGATATATAGGTGTGGGTATATACAATAAATTAAGTAGCTTGTCGGCTCACCTCAATACAACGCTGCTACACAGGCAGTAAAGGACTTATGGGGATGGGCCGGGAAGCTCCTGTTCCAGAAATTGACACACACGGCGCATAACCACAGACGTCCCATGTGAAGCTTGATATGCTCTGCTGCAAAATTAATTAAATGTTGCACATAAGTGCTGGATATACTTGCCAACTTTGTGCACAAAGACACTGATCACTACCAGTGCTTGGCAATACAAATGTTTCATACAGAATTGGCCCTAATTATACTAGGGTTGGTGTAACAAGGTGACTTCAATCACTAAAACCAGAGGGAATCGGTGTGTCTAGATAACAGGACAAGGCACAGGAAGGAAACTTAGTTGGGCAATAATAGCTGTGAAATTAATAGGGTTGTACATGTGAGTACTGAATGTACTTGCCAACTATACTCACATTACCCTTGATCACTATTCATACTTGCAATTCAAAAGTATCATGCTTGTTTAGCAAAGTTAAAAGGGTTGGACATACAAGTACTGAATGTACTTGCCAACTATACTCACATAACCCCTGATCACTACTCATACTTACAATTCAAAAGTCTCATGCTTGATTAGTCACAATGTTGCATGGAAACGCTGCAGTAAAGTGACTTCAATCACTGAAAACAATGGGACTCTGTAAAATTCTATTGCGTGACAAGATAAAAGAAATGATTGTTTTACCAAGAGGCTCAGAGAAAGCAGTGGTGGTGAAGTCAAAGCGCTCAGGAGAAACAATTACCTTTCATAAGAGGATGAAATCCGTTAGCGTCTCGCGATTTGGAGAGATCCCCGGAGTGTCTAAAAATAGACACAACGCTGATGTGCACGCGGCTGCTTCCACGTCGGGAATGCAGCCGCTAGCTTCAGCTTGCTGCGACGAAGAACAACATTACTGCACAAGTTCCGGACCAGCGTGGCTCGTTTCCATATGTAAATGGCAGTAATGGGTAGCAAAGGTGAAGGGGCAGACGCCGCGATAAATCGCATGGCTTATTTCAGGTGCAAGGGAGACAACTGAGAAAAGAAGGAAAGGGTGATACTTTAAAGACACTGGGGCATATTAGCAAGAAGAGGCGATAATCATCGCTAACCCTGCTTAGCGTGATTTTTTTTATCGCTGGAATATATCGCCACGCTAACGCTGTATTAGCAACGATTAGCGCTATGGCAATGAATATTCCAGCGATAGCGGGGGAAATGGGCCAACATCGCTGAAAAACCAGCGATGTTGCATGGATAAGGGAGAACACCTTGCTGATACGACCCTGTGGTCGTATCAGCATAATCCACCCCCCCATGTTAGGTATGGCTAACACCTGCTAATTGCAGGTGTTAAATAAATGGCGATGACCTCGGTTAGCGCGACTTTTCACGTCGCTAACTGGGGCCATGGCCACCTTGCTAATAGGCGATAGGCCTGTTAGCGGGTGTTTCCCAGGTTTGTTCGTCGGGAACGCCCACTTTGCATGTCATTAGCGATAAATATCGCTGACATGCAAAGCGGTAAAAAAACGGGCGCTAATGCCCGCAAACTGTCGCTAACTGCTGTTAGAGACAGTTTGCTGATAGGGCGATATGAATATCGCCGCTTTAGCGGCAAAAAGTGCAGCTAAAGCGGCGATAGTGCCCTTGCTAATATGCCCCACTATTATATAGATTTTGGAACCAAACCACAAGCCTCTAGGAAATCGATAAACAATTGGTGAGAAAAATACAATTTAAAAACAATACATGAACCAAGATAAGGAGGGGGGGGGGATTGAACACCATGACCTGCCCCTAATAAACAATAAACAGATTTTGGTCATGCAATAAAATCATTACAATAACAAAAAGAATCACAAAACATATAACAAGCAGGAAAACATATTTGGAAGGAAATTGAACAGAAATTAAACAACTTAATTTACCCCTGGGGAATAATAAACGATAAGCAGATTTTGGTCATGCAATAAAAACATTACAGTAACAAAAAGAATCACAATACATAAAACAAGCAGGAAAACAAAGTGAATTGCTGCAGCTAAGTAAAATCATGTCCAACTCGTATGCATTTTTCATTTTAATCATCCTTTAGTGTTTTTGCATTTTTGTGTGTCATGAACATGTTGTTACTTAGCTGCAGCAATTCACTTTGTTTTGTTCTGGGATGCCGTCTTGCTGTAGAGCTGGGCACCATCCTTCTCCGGTGGTAAACAGCATTCAGTTGGGCTTTAAATCCGGCATGGGGTGACCTCGACAGTTTCACCAAAATGCTTCTCTAACTAAACAAAGCAGTGATGTTGTTTATATAATAAACTTCACAGATGTTGCCATGCCGAAGTTCCAGTTAGCCCATCATGGTATAATTATATTATTGGACCTGCATCTGTTGACTCGGGACCCCAGAGTGATTCTAAGGGCTAGTTAGCTGGCCTCCTGACTAGAGCCTCAGGCTCCAACAACCTTGAACTCAGTAACTGTACTCTGCCGTCTTTGAGTCCAACCTGCCAAGTAGTGCCATCCCAGTCCTGGACCCTTGGAGGTTAGCCAGAAGGTGTTCTGCCTGCAGATTCGGTGCATCTCCTCTGCTGCACAGTGCAATCCTGAGTAGAACTGATGTACCACTTCTGCTGCGTGGACTTTCCTGACAAAAGGACTTTGCATTGCAGCCTCGCAGCTCCATCGGAACTGCCGCTGGGCAACGCATCTCCAACGCAAGCCCTCACATCACACAGCCTCTCGTCAATGGGATCCTCGACAATGATCAGGACCTCGCATTGCAGCCTCACAGCTCCTTGGAACTGACCCATCACCTCCGCTGCGTGGTGCATCCTTGAGACTGGACTTCATCAACTGGATCCTTGACAACAACACAGGACCTCGCATCATAGCCGTGCAGCCCCTCGGAACTGATGCATCTTCTCGGCTGCGTGGCGGATCCTTGACACGGGAATCAGCAACTCTTCACAACCAGGATTTAAGGGGCTTAACTGGGTGCCTGTAGCAGGCCCGCACTCCATCACGGTCAGCCTGAACTTGTGACTCAGTTGTGGTCTACCACAACCAGATATCCACAATTGACAATTTGTGCTTTTTGCATATCTTTGATTCTACTGATTAGATTTTTGTCGTTTTGGTCTTGTTTTAATTATTAAGATATGTTCTATATTTCTAGTCTGGTGTGGGATTCCTTTTGTGGTGTGTAGGAGATTGGGTTATCAGTTGTGTGGCCTGCACAAGTCATAGGTCCAAAATTATCCTTTCTGGGTACCAAGCACCTCATTTTAGTGCTTGACTTTCGCAGGATAGCGAGGCAGAGCAGTCCAAGTCCTACTAAGGGGAGGTGATATGGACGAGTAATCACCTTTCACTGGCAGGCAATAAATAGTAACTCTCAATAAATGATTGTCCAGTCAGTACTTTTTCTTTAGGAAAAGAAGTACATTTATTACACACACACTACTAAATACTATGCAGTAATTTACAAATATGTACATTGGCAGTTGGAAAATACCATAGATGACATTGGATAACCAATTTTGACCCCCTAAAGGGGGCCACAAAAACATATCAAGTGAGTCTCCTTGTTTTATTAAGGTTCAAGAGCAACAATCCACAAGTTAAAATCATCATCCGGCACATCAATGCAATCATCAAAATGCTACTTCTATGCAAATGCACTTATTAATACTAATAAAACATATATCCTGTGAGCAATAGTCATCTATATGTGAAACCAATAAAACATTTATATTGAGCTAAACATAAGTTTTGTGTATTTTTCATATATTTTTCAACCGGAAAACTGCAATTATAGAAAGAGCTCCTAGAGAACATCACATTGTAACGACTGCATTGCAACCATAAACGTAGCCCTACAGGGAGCTTCAAGACATAACTTTCAGGCCATAACAATTGCAACTAGAAACATAACCCCTAGAGGGCACAAGGCTCTTGGCTGAAAAGAAAACACTCCAGCCTTAGGAGTGTATGAAATACATTAGGAAATACTAAGGAGGTTAATCTTTTCAAGTCCCACCCAACTTAGGGTGGGGACTCCTCAAGCCCTTTTTGGTTGTAGGCTGTACCCTTGCTGACATTGTTGGTGGTGACCTCGCAGTCCGCGGGCCACAAAGAAGGGAGAAACAGCCACAAATAGGGCCAAAACAGTGCACAATGATCTACCCCCGCAGGGCATTATGGGACGCACCTTCGGGAGCAGTGAATATTTTATTAGCACACCATCAGAATAGTTGTGGTGCAATATAACTGCACTCTGTACAGTTTCTACAAAAGCAGGTGTTCACTCCCAGGGCCAACCGTCCAGATAAACTGCCATATTTACAAATTTCACAACGAGAGGAGAAGCACTCTAATACAAGTGTAGGACTAGAGGAACCTTAGCATAGGGCCTAATATTGACTCTCTCTGGGATATTAGACCCTATGCTAAAGTTCCTCTAGTCCTACACTTGTATTAGAATGCCTCTCCCTCTCGTTGTGAAATATTTTATTACCGGCTATCCCGCTGTACCGCGGATGCAGGGGTGTGGAATTTAATGAAATATCTACTTGCCCATGGGGCAGGTTGCTTAATAAATCTACTCTGTAACAAAATCCACTTGTCCCTTTGATGCCATGTAGTGCGGCGACAAATTATGGCAGCAATCTCGTTATATAAGAGCTCTGATATAGCCTCTCTGATTATGCCAGGGCTCATACCATAGTAGTGTTTGAAAACTTGCAATCCCCTTATGTTGCCACATTTCCGCAGATCTACATACTGGGGCTGAAGGTAGTGGTAAGCAATAGTTCCAGGATTAGAATGCCCTTTTGAGTCTGTGCAAACTTACTAACTTGCATGTTTTAAGGTTTTTCAACAACTCTTCTCTAATCTTTTCCCATACTGAGAAATGTTGGAAATTTACTTCTGGCAATGGCAGACGTAAACCTTCTTCCAGACTTGGGAAAAAAGTGGTTGGAGGGAAAGTAAACTTGCAAACGCTCAGATTTTCGCAAGAGCAAATCTACACATGCATATTTGCTCATGTTAAAATGCAGTTCACAAATATTTTCTAGGAGTACTATTTCTTGTCCTACTTCTGTAAATTCTTGGGAATTCACGAAAGCCATATAGCTGCACTTAATGCAAAGACATACACCATGGGTACACTTTCGAGACTTTCTTTAATGATTGGGCCCCTAATTTAGTCTGGCGTTGACCATGACCTATTGCATTTATTAAAATTCTCTCTCTGTGTAAGGGCTGGCTTCACTGTGAGTGACAGCATTTTGCTCTTTCACAAGGAGCATATCTGTACACAAAGTAGTTTTGTTCAGTGCCAGTAACTACTGTGGCAGTGTCTGCTTTTTGAAACCAAAAACAATTTTTGCTTTTGCCAATGTTTGTTATAATGGTGAGGGCCCGGCAGCTCCCACACCAATAAGGTTTTACAAAAACCATGCCAAAACAAGTCACACATTGACCAAACTAAAAGCTGACCACCAATTTCAGACCTACTGGCTTTGCCAATGCTTGATTATTTTTGTTTCCCATAATCTTATTGAAACTGGTTACACAGTTTTTTTTTGGGGGGGGGGGAAATACTAGCATGCATCAACAAATGTTACTAAATGATGCTGAAAAGAAATGGTACCTGACATTTTACAGTAGTTTAGCTAAATGTTTTTTTCCTGCTTTCATTTTTTAATCAACATTTTATTTTGAAAGCAAAGAATCATCAATCTTGCTTTCAATCTTCTCCAAAGATTTGCATCAAATCAGAGAGCATTCTGGGAGCATTATACATAGCCTCATATTGCTAAACTTTGAAAACGTGTGTACGCATTTTTATACTGGAACCACTGTCAGTAGTGCAGTCAGAGCTTACAACATTTACTTAGAGCTCTCACCCTAATAATAAAGGCTTTCAATTAATGAACCATAAATACAAGTTTGAACAGCATTAAAATATGGCCAAAAGTATTACCTTAACTGCAGACAGTCCCCTTCCCTTATCCATGATGTGGTACTGCAAACTGGCAGCAAAACAGTTTGTGCTGCAGGGGTTTCGGCCTACTATTCTCAAGACCAAAATACACAAGAAAACTTGTTTCCCTTGGCCCCAAACAATATGTCCTGGGTGTCGGGCTATAGGAATTCCACATCCATGGGAAACCTGCTGCAGTTTTGCCTCCTTTTTTTCCTAGGGGTGCCCGGTCTCACCTAGGCACCCGCACTATGTTTCTGCACTGGAGCAGCCCAGGGAGCCCAGCCCTGGAACCCCCCCACCCAAGCAGCAGTCTTCCATGCTGTCACAGGAGCTGGCAAGGTCTCTCTGACTGCCCACTCCTGCGGGCAGGCGCTGCAGTCAGTGGCAGCCACATGACATGTGACATGCGCTTGGGCGTAATGAGTGAAGGTCCCTGATGTGTTTCTATGGCATGATTTCTAATACCGGAATGCAACAATCTTTGATCTATGTCTAAGAATATGTTTGCTATACTATGAATGTAACCATCAATAAATTGTATCAGCTCTGAAGAACAGAGTTAACTTTTGAAACATGTGCTGGCTGGCTGTGCGATGATTTGAATAAAGATCAATTTTGCAGTAATCACAGAATAATAATCAATGTGGATTATTTTCACATGATGAGATATTCAATAAAAATTGTGATTTTTGAAAGGAATTATGATTACCTTAGACCTCCAATAGAGATAAACTAAAAATCTTATGTGCTTTTTTCCAAGGAGGCCTGTGATGATACATTCCACCAGCAGCTTGTGGCCACCACTGGTTACCAGTGCAAATGCTTGTTAGATTCAAGGCAAACTTGTAAAATAGTGTTTCTCTTAAAGAGGTCCCCAAAGACCAGATGTACAGACAACCAGCCGCAAAAATACGGTTGCAATTTGTGACCAGTAAATAATTTTCCAAACCAACCTATGTACTAATAGGTCAATTCGTAAAATTACAATTCATAGTGGGTCATAATCTGACCTACCTCATAAATATAGAGAGGTCTCAAACTACTGCTCACTGACATTAGGCCGTCACAGGGATAGTGTCCTGGTCAGCAGACCACCCTATGTGTGATTGCGTCTCATTAACAATTTTTTTTACTGCAGCTCATCTTTCTTAAAGGTAAAAGAGCTGTGTTTAAAAAGTTTTTTTTTCCCAAACATCTGTTTAAGATTTGGCTGTGGTCCCCTGGACCATTGCCTACTCCTAGAGAAACCGTTTGCAAAATTCATAAAGGGCAATGTTTTCCAAGGGAACCATTTACCTTTTGTGAATTCATTACCACCTCAACTGAGGGAGTCAGTCATTTTCAGTGTTCTGCATCTGGTTTACTGTAGCAAAACACTGATACATCACATACTGATTTGCAATTTGGAAGGTACACCTACAGCACACCCCTTCCAAATTGAAAATCAGTACCCATTCTCAAAACCACTCCTTAAATGGCATTACTACGTTAAAAAAATAAGCATTTTTAGGATTTTAAACACCTAATTGGAGTGTTTCCACCCACTGAAATTCTTAGTAAATCTTCACCCATGTTTGGCTATTTCTTCTTGTTGGGAAAGGGAACCTTGAAATAGTTCTAGAAGGACTTACACAATTAGCGTTTTCTAGTATCACCAGACCTCGGACAATTCTCAGTTTACTTGTTATGATTACACCTATTGTGGACTGTAAAGTTATTGCTGACATGCAGCACATTATGAAAACCTGCAAATAGTAATAATAATAAGGTTGTGTGCGGTCCCATTATTTTCAAGTCACATACCACATTTGTAGATACCAGGCTGGCACTCAAAGGCATTTCTGAATGCCACGAGTAACGTGCCAATTTACCGCTGCTTAGATAAAAGTTCCCTGCGCTGATCCTGCCCCACGTACTTGGATCTCATGTCACGATTGATTGTTCTTGAGTCACGCTATTGCTGAAGCATTGTCACCTCTGCTGCTCTGCTCGTATCATGTATGTGAATGTCTGCATCTTATCTTCCTTCTGATTATCAAACATAAAGTCCCTTCATGAGTATTCATGTTGTTCCGGTCAAGGCTGAACCAGTTTACTTCTGGATGTGAGTGTCGCTGGGATGAACAGAATTGGAGTGGTGTAAATGTGCTGATTATGGAAGAGAGTGGTCTTATGACACCAAACTGATCTAACCTTGGCATTCTGTTCAAATAAGAGCTAAATCACAGATACACTTGGGAGGTGTCAAGATTATGGCCATTGGGGAAGATTGACTGAATGCCTCACAGTATTATGCACTTTGTGTCCCATGCAGGTCCTGAAGGGCTGGCCTTGCGCCTCGTAAATGGATTTGGAAGGTGTTCTGGTCGAGTTGAGATCTACTACGGAGGAGAATGGGGGACGGTGTGTGATGATTTCTGGGACATCTTCGATGCAGCCGTTGTGTGCCGTCAGCTTAACTGTGGTAACGTTGTTTCTGCTCAGTCATCTGCCTATTTTGGTCAGGGCTATGGAAACATCCTCCTGGATAACGTGGCCTGCAGAGGAGATGAATCATACTTGTGGGACTGCCAGAACAACGGATGGAATATAAACGACTGTTATCATAATGAAGATGCCGGGGTCATCTGTACAGGTAATTTCTTTGTCCTTGTTTGCTATAAATCTCACACTTGGTTTTATTCTAGCATATTGAATCTTTTAGTCCTCTCTGTATAATACACAACTTCTAAATCACTAGTAATGATGTTTAAAAAGTGACTATGTAGGCGTCCTTATCGCCAGTAGGTAGGTATAGTTAGGACAAATGTTTCCGTGGCCTCCGAAGATCTCTCAGCAATCCCGCTGGGTGGGCCTTACTGGAGGTAACAGGAGGGCTTGTTGGCCTCCAAGGAACCTCTGGAGCCAAGGGGAATTTATCCCCCACCCATCAGTGTGCCAGGAGGTGCATTTGCAGAGTGGTGGAGAAAGGGGAAGTGGCCTCCAAAGACCTCTAAGTAATCGTGCTGTGTCGGACTTACTGGGGGTAACAAAAGGAGTTGTTGGCCCCCAAGGACGTCCTTGTGGGCCAACTACCCCTCCTGTTACCTTCAGTACGTTCCACACTGCGGGATTGCTGAGAGGTCTTTTTGTCAAGCCCACTTTCCCTACCACTCTGCAAGCACACCTCCTGGTGCACTACTAGTTGGGGGGGTGAAGTCCCCTCGGCTGCTGAGGGTCCTTGGGGCGAATAACCCTTTCTGGTACCTCCAGTAATTTCCACACAGCAGGATTGCTAAAAGATCTTCGGAGGCCACGCCCCCTTTCTCCACAACTCTGCAAACGCATCTGCTGGTGTCCTCTTGGATGCTGAGGGATCTTGAGAGGCAAGAAGCCGCCCTGGTACTTTCTGTATGACCATGTCATCAGTGATGTAATATGTGAGGTCATAAGCAGTGCGTTGAGGGGGCGCGAGTTATAATTAGCTCAGCTAACTATAACTGCTGAATTTCACTGGTTTTGTACAAGTGAAACCTGAGCCTAACTATAATATCCCTGTAACCTTTGTTTTTTTTCAGTGAATATATATATATATATTCACTGAAAAAACCATAGGTTTCAGGCACGTTATAGTTAGAAATTAGCATTTAAAAAACCTTTGAAATTCACAGAAAAAACCATAGGTTTCAGACACGTTATAGTTAGAAATTAGCATTTAAAAAACCTTTGAAATTCACTGAAAAAACCATAGGTTTTAGGGACAGTTATAGTTAGTTGGACATTTCACTCGTACAAAACCCGTGAAATTCCCCGTTATAGTTAGTTCAGCTAACTATAACTCGCGCCCCGCAATGCACTGCTGATGACGTCACATATTACATCACTCATGACATGGTCAGTGACATCACTGATGACATCACTGATGACATCTCAAATGACATCACTGATGACATCATGCAGTGACTGTGTGTTTCTGTAAAGTTTAAATATTTTTAATATATATAGGAAAAGACGTATTGAAGAATGAGTGGGTGTATAAGTGTCTGTATGGATGATTTAGTAGGTGCGTGACTGACTCTATAAGTGAGTGATTTAAAGTATCTTACTGAATGCATGGGTTAGTGACTAAACTGGGTGAATGTCTGTATCCGTCTGTCTGTTGCTGTGTAAGTGGCTGCATGTGTTTGTGAATAGCTACATGAGTGTGTATATGAGTTATTGAATGGTTGTCTGAGTATCTGTATGGGTGCCTGAGTGTTTGTGTGGGAGGGGTGTGTGCGACTCTGTGCATAGATGTGTGAGTGGGTGATTCACTGGGTGGATGGTTTCAAGAGTGCATCTGTGATAGACTGTATGGGTGGGTAAGTGTGTGTAAGAGTGTGTTAGTGAGTGAATGTATGTCCCAGTGGTACATGTGTGAGTAACTACATATGTGAAAGGCAGTATATATGTGTGTTGGAGTATATAAATAGCTATTAGCGAGAGTGAGTGATTGTGATAGTGGCTGTATGGATGAGTGTGTGCTTGTATCAGTGATTGTATAAGAGCGTAACAATGTGCTAGTATTTGTATGATTAAGTGAGCTGGTGTGTGTATAACTGTATAGGTGAGTAAATGGCAGTGTGTTTAATTATTTGCATGACTGACTAGGTGTGTGAGTACCTCTATGGATGAGTGGCGGTGTTTGAGTGTCTATATAGGAGTAAGAGTGCATATGATAGTCCTGTACTGAGTGACCATAAGTATGAGTGACTGTACGGGTGAGTGAGTGGATGTGTGTGTGTAGACCTAAGAATCAGTGAGTGGGTATGTAGTTATTGGTGTTGGAGTGTCTATGGTTTTGCGAATGGCAGTCTGTAATTTAGAGTGGGTGTATCAAAGGTTATATTAGGGTGTGAGGAGGTGCATCAGATTATCACGTGGATGATGTCATCAGTGATCACACCCCGGGGCGTGTGGGGGGGCTGGAGCCCCCCCACACAGGTCAAAAAATTTAAAAAAAGAAGCCCCGGGGAGGTGGCGGTCCCCGGAGCAGCGGGAGGGCACCTCCCGCACCATTATTTTTTTTAAGCCCCGGGGGGTGACGGTTGTAGGAGAGTAGGATCTGCTTCACATGGGTACCCCCACTTTTTGCTGATGCTTCACTGTTTTTCGACCTTAGTCTGGCTGGGGCCCTGCTAATCAGAACCCCAGCCTAGCTGCTTCCTCTTTAAAATGGTTTCCATGTGCCTTAGGCACATCTCTAATTGGAATCTGGAGTGCCCTTATAAGTCCCTAGTATATGGTATACTATGTACCCAGGGCATAGGTACCTCAGAGGCCTACCAGGGGCTGCAGCATGTATTATGCCACCCCTGGAAGACCATCCAAAATGACACCACAGGTCTGCTACTGCAGCCTGGGTAAGGTGGTGCATGCACCCCTTGCTGTGATATAGGTTACCTATATCACTACATACTTACACATATATAAACCTATAAGTCACTCCTATAGCAGGCCTTATCAATCCTGAAGGCAGAGTGCGTGGTTCTTATGTGAGAAGGTACCACTGCATGAGCAGGGCCCCTCTGCAGTGCCCAGAGTCCATTCTCTGGTGCTGTTTGTAAATGCGGTTAAACCATATACTCTTAAGTGCATTATATCCTCACGGTAGAATGCTAACTTTGGAGTGACTGCATCAAAACATGTCGTGTTTGGTGTCAAACATCTTGGAATACTACCCCCCCCGCCAATCCTGGCGGCTGGGGTAGCATTCTACCCTTCTAGAGGGAGAGACATGTTCACACTGGTCTACCCGGTAACTTCTTCCTAAAGCCCTGGCATCACAAAATGGATGCTGCTGCCACAGACACAAGTCTGGCCTCCTGCTGCTGGACGAAACTCCGGCAGGGGAGGCCTGGACAATAGGTTTCCTGTTGCAGGGAGGTGTGACCACCTCCCCAGACAGGATAATGTGTATTGGGGCTGGGCGGGAGCACCCTCTGGGTGCTTTGAAGTCCTGCACTGGGGGCACATTTGGTGTCCCTATGCATACCCCAGTTCAAACCGGATCAGGGGCTTCCAGCCCCTGCTTTGGCGCGAACTGGACAAAGGGAAAGGGGTGTAGCCACCCTCTGCCCTGACCCACCCATAGGTGGGGCCACAGAGTAGTCCAACCCCTAAACTTGGTATAAGTATAGGAACCCAGTCCTTAGGACTTTAGATTATCCCTGGACGAAACTCTGACACTGAATCCTGGACCTTCGACGCTCAACTACAAGATTAGAGGACTGAAGAATCTCCCTTGGGGTCAAGGAGTGACTCCCCTGCTTGGCAGGCACCAAAGAAGCAATTGTCCGGTCTGCATCGCCTAAGCTCCCGTCGGACGCCGAAGTCTTTGCATCACCAGAGGTGGATTTCCAGACTTCCCCGAGGCTGCCCTGAGTCCCCAGCCAAGCTGAGGCCCGTAGCTGTCGTGGGTAATGTGGAACCGTGACCCCTGGACACCAAGCACATTTGCAAGTGCATCCTCTTCTGGGTCTCCCACGAAGTCGTGCTTTGGGATCCGAGTAGCCCTAGCCTTCAGCACTAACTGCACTGAAGATCACTGGCCTCCACTCCACGAGTGTCCTGTGAGCCAGCTCCACGTGCGACGTCTTGAGGCTCCTTCGCGGTCGCTAGCCTGTTGGCTAGTAGCCCTTCACGAAGGCCAATCCTTTTCTTCTTGGGCTCCCTGGTTGCTCCAGGCTTGCCCTCACTTACCTTTGCGGGGTGAGTTCCTCAGACCGTGCTGGTCTGAATCATCAACGATCTTCACTTTCATCAAGACTTGCTGTTGCCAAGGCTTGTTGGGTCCAATCCAGTCGCCGATGCCTCAGCACTCGACAAACATCGTGTACCAGCCCGAATCCTGCTCCTGGTCGCCGACAACGCCTCCTGGACCTCGTGGCTGAAGAGTCAAGATGACCGTCAACGCACCTGAAGCACCCGACATCGGTGGGCATCTGCTCATCGCCTTCCTGGTCACTGGCTAGTGACCCATACTCTGTCCCCTCTGCTTTCAGGTTCTTCAGATCTCCGATCCACTCTTGGATCCACCCGGACACTTTCCACTTGGTCGCCAGCAGCACTTTGCAGCCGATCGCCATTCAAATCGACGACGAAACCCGACCCCGAAAGGCACCTATGCACCCGGCTTCCCTGGGTGAGGTAACACGAGTACTCTGGTGCTCCCGTGGGTAGAGACTCTAGAAAGTCCTAGTTCTCAAAGGGTTTGCTACAAGTCCTTCTCTAAGTGTCCCTTTTCTTTAATTTCCTGATCGCGACTTTCTCCATAGAAGTTAACGGCGTATCGCGGTTGTGTATTTACACTGCATGCGTCCCCCGTGGGTCCCCTGTGTCACGACCTTGGGTGGTTCCTTGTGGTCCAAGCACTTCTAGAGGCTCTAGGCCTAGTGTCTAGCTCAGTCGTGGTTCTTATACCACTTTATTGGTATATGGTTTGGTACGCCCCTAGGGCCCAAACGTGTATTTGTGCTATTACTGTGTTTAAATAACTTATCATTTGTGTACTTCGAACTCTAGCCTCATAAAGAGACTAGATGGGTGTGTTTAGCAATAAATACATATATTTTGAATATATACCTGGTGTGGTGCTCTTTCATTTGGTCACTCAAGAGATTATAGACTGGTAAAACAAGCTGCTTTACATTCCTTCAAGACTTAGCCTGAAGGCTGCTCTCCATAGCTACCACTAGGATAGCTTTCAATAAAGGTTGTCTTTAACCTATCTCCAATAAGGGGTTGTTTGGACTGGTGCAAGGTGCCCACTATAATTAGTGGACAGCATATACCAGGCCAACTTCTCACAACGGTCCCCGAGGCTTGGGGGGGCCTTAGAGGCCCCCCACATATTAAAAAGAAACCCTGCATGCCCCCGGGACTTGGCCCACCCAGGGGCCAATTAACAACGAGCGCGGGAGACCGCGCTTCGTTTTTTTCTCGGCGGGATCCGCGCATCCCGCTGATTTGTTTTTAAAAAAAATGCTTTTTTCTGCCCAGGGGGTCCTTGAGGGACCCCTGAGCAGACCTAGGGGGTCAGGGTGTTTCTACCCTGCCCCCTTGTGCGTTTTGCGCACTTGTTTCTTCTGGGTTTTTTTCTAATCGGCAGGATCCGCGCACCCTGAGCGCATCCTGCCGATTAAAAAAAAAAAAAATGTTTTTTTCTGCCCAGGGGGTCCATGTGGAAAAGCAATGCCGGCTCCCGAGAGACGCGGGGAGCCGGCTGGGACCGTGGGGGGATTGGGGACCCCCCCACGGTCCCCAACGGAGAGGGCCAGCCCGGGTGTTGGGGTCCCCGGGGCAAGTAGTGGCCCGGGAGGGGGCCACGCGGCCCCCTCCCCCAAAAAAGGAAAATAAATAAATAAATAAAGGCCTGCCCCGGGGGATGGGGTCCCGGGGCAAAGGGAGGCCTGAGGAGGGGGGCCACGCAGCCCCCTCCTTAAAAAAAATAATAAAAAGAGTGGCCATGCCCCGGGGATGGGGTCCCGGGGCCGGAATCAACCACGGGAGGGGGCCACGCGGCCCCTTCCCGTTTTTTTAAAAAGAAAAAAAGGGGTAAGGCCCTGGGGGATGGGGTCCCAGGGCCCAAAAAAAGGAAAATGGAAGGGGGGCCACACAGCCCCCCTTGGGGGAAAAAAACAAAACGATCGGGCCGCAGGCCCCGCCCCCTTCCTTTACCACTCTGCAAACGCGCCCCCTGGCGCGTTTGCAGAGGGGAACAATTCCCTTGAATACTGGGGGTCCCTGGGGCCAACTAGCCCACCAGGAACCTCCAGTATGCGCCAGGGGCTGCGTTGCAGAGAGGTGTACAGAGGCCACGCCCTTTTACACCTCTCTGCAACGCAGCTCTGTGGCGCTTACTGGAGGTACCTGGTGGGATAGTTGGACCCCAGGGACCCTCAGGATTCAAGGGGACTTAATCCCCCAACTTAAAACGCGCCACGGGCGCATTTGCACAGTGGTGAAGGGAGGGGGCGGGGCTTCAGGTGACATGTGTGCAAACAGGCCCGTGGCGCATTTTAAGATGGGGAATTAAATCCCCTTCAATCCTGAGGGTCCCTGGGGGCCAACTAGAACACCAGGTACCTCCAGTAAGCGCCACGGAGCTGTGTTGCAGAGTGTTGTAAAAAGGGGCGTGGCCTCTGAACACCTCTCTGCAACGCAGCTCTCTGGCGCATACTGGAGGTATCTGGTGGGCCAGTTGGCCCCCAGGGACCCTCGGGATTGAGGAGGAATTAATTCTCCAACTTAAAATGCGCCACAGGGCGTGTTTGCAGACATGTCACCTCAGGCCCCACCCCCTTCCTTCACCATTGTGCAAATATTCCTCTAAAATCAGCCGAACTACGAATTCCGATTTACTCACCTGTTATCAGGAGAGACCTCAGTGCTGCATCTTTGAGCCCAGTAGTGATCCTGAAAAGTAATTTTAACCGTACTTACCAGTAACTTGAATTTCCTTCCATAGGCTAACATTGACTGGTTTCACTTGGAAATTCTTCTAAGTGTTGAGTTTTGGAACTTTATAATATTCCTCTAAAATCAGCCGAACTACGAATTCCGATTTACTCACCTGTTATCAGGAGAGAACCCAGTGCTGCATCTTTTAGCCCAGCACTGACCCTGAAAAGTAATTCTAACCATACTTACCAGTAACTTGAATTTCCTTCCATAGGCTAACATTGACTGGTTTCACTTGGAAATTCTTCGAAGTGTTGAGTTTTGGAACTTTATAATATTCCTCTAAAATCAGCTGAACTACGAAATCCAATTTACTCACCTGTTATCAGGAGAGACCTCAGTGCTGCATCTTTCAGCCCAGTACAGATCCTGAAAAGTAATTCTAACCGTAGTTACCAGTAACTTGAATTTCCTTCCATAGGCTAACATTGACTGGTTTCACTTGGAAATTCTTCTAAGTGTGGAGTTTTGGAACTTTATAATATTCCTCTAAAATCAGCCGAACTATGAATTCCGATTTACTCACCTGTTATCAGGAGAGAAC
The DNA here is from genome assembly GCA_963921515.1 of Calotriton arnoldi. Classification (NCBI taxonomy): domain Eukaryota; kingdom Metazoa; phylum Chordata; class Amphibia; order Caudata; family Salamandridae; genus Calotriton; species Calotriton arnoldi. Next base: position 442,043 of record CAWUFW010000146.1, read on the forward strand.
CCAGTGCTGCATCTTTTAGCCCAGCACTGACCCTGATAAGTAATTCTAACCGTACTTACCAGTAACTTGTATTTCCTTAAATAGGAATCCATTGTCTGGTTTTCAGCAGAAAAGTTTCAAAGTGTCGATTTTCACAAACTACAAATATTCCTTAAAAATTGCCTGTATGACTTAAACGCATTCGTTCAACTGTTTACAGGAGATACACCAGTGCTGGATTCAGGATCCACCACTGAGTAAGAAAAAGTAACGATAACACTACTTACCTGCTAAGTGAATTTCCTCCCATAGGATAACATTGGTGATTCGATGTGAAAAAGTTTCTTAGTGTCAACTTTTAAAATACAATAATATTCCTTAAAAATCACTACTGTAACCAAAACGCTTTTACTCAACTGTTTACAGGAGATGTCCCAGGACTGAATCTAGGATCCAGTCCTGTGGTTAGAAAAGTAATCCATAAAGTAACTAATTGAATTTAACTAGAAATTCACATTGAGCTCAATGTTGCATTGTGTTTATAATTGTGTTGCCCATTGCAACAACTGTAACTACTGTACTTAAAAGTCTATAGCCTATTTGCAAAGAATTTAAACTAAAGTAATTCATTCTGAGAAAGTATATTTTGTAATGTAATGTATAATGTAATTACAATGTAATTTAAAAAATAAATAGTTTAAAAAAATGTAGTAAATCAGTATCAAAAAATAAAGATAACAATTAATACATTTAAAAATTGTCATTTACAAAACCTTGAAATTCACTGAAAAAAACCATAGGTTTCAGACATGTTATAGTTAGGAATTAGCATTTAGGAAACCTTTGAAATTCACTGAAAAAACCATAGGTTTCAGGCACGTTATAGTTAGAAATTTGCATTTAAAAAACCTTAGAAATTCACTGAAAAAAACATAGGTTTCAGACACGTTATAGTTAGAAATTTGCATTTAAAAAACCTTACAAATTCACTGAAAAAACCATAGGTTTTAGGGACAGTTATAGTTAGTTGGACATTGCACCCCTACCAAACCCGTGAAATTCCCCCGTTATAGTTAGTTCAGCTAACTATAACTCGCGCCCCCGCAATGAACTGCTGATGACGTCACATATTACATCACTCATGACATGGTCAGTGACATCACTGATGACATCACTGATGACATTTCAAATGACATCACTGATGACATCACTGATTACATCATCCACGTGATAATCTGATACACCTCCTCACACCCTAATATAACCTTTGATACACCCACTCTAAATTACAGACTGCCATTCGCAAAACCATAGACACTCCAACACCAATAACTACATACCCACTCATTGATTCTTAGGTCTACACACACATCCACTCACTCACCTGGACAGTCACTCATACTTACGGTTACTCAGTACAGGACTATCATATGCACTCATACTCCTATATAGACACTCAAACACCGCCACTCATCCATAGAGGTACTCACACACCTAGTCAGTCATGCAAATAATTAAACACACTGCCATTTACTCACCTATACAGTTATACACACACCAGCTCACTTACTCATACAAATACTAGCACATTCTTACGCTCTTATACAATCACTGATGCAAGCACACACTCATCCATACAGTCACTCTCACAATCACACACTCTCGCTTATAGCTATTTATATACTCCAACACACATATATACTGCCTTTCACATATGTAGTTACTCACACATGTACCACTGGGACATACATTCACTCACTAATACACTCTTACACACACTTACCCACCCATACAGTCTATCACAGATGCACTCTTGAAACCATCGACCCAGTGAATCACCCACTCACACATCTATGCACAGAGTCGCACCCACCCCACCCACACAAACACTCAGGCACCCATACAGATACTCAGACAACCAATCAATAACTCATATAGACACTCATGTAGCTATAGTTATATTTATAGTTAGTTTGACATTGCACTCGTACAAAACCCGTGAAATTCCCCCGTTATAGTCAGTTCAGCTAACTATAACTCGCGCCCCCGCAATGCACTGTTGATGATGTCACATATTACATCACTCATGACGTGGTCAGTGACATCACTGATGACATCTCAAATGACATCACTGATGACATCACTGATGACATCATCCAGTGACTGTGTGTTTCTGTAAAGTTTAAATATGTTTAATATATATAGGTAAAGGCGTATTGAAGAATGAGTGGGTGTATAAGTGTCTGAATGGATGTTTTACTAGGTGCGTGACTGACTCTATAAGTGAGTGGTTAAACATATGTTACTGAAAGCATGGGTTAGTGACCAAACTGTGTGAATCTCTGTATCCGTCTGTCTGTTGGTGTGTAAGTGACTGCATGGGTTTGTGAATAACTACATAAGTGTCTATATGAGTTATTGATTGGTTGTCTGAGTATCTGTTTGGGTGTCTGAGTGTTTGTGTGGGTGGGGTGTGTGTGACTCTGTGCATAGATGTGTGAGTGGGTGATTCACTGGGTGCATAGTTTCAAGTGTGCATCTGTGATGGACTGTATGGGTGGGTGAGTGTGTGTATGGGTGTGTTAGTGAGTGAATGTATATCTCATTTGTACATGTGTAAGTAACTACATATATAAAAGGCAGTATATATGTGTGTTAGAGTATATAAATGTCTATAAGTGAGAGTGTGTGATTGTGAGAGTGGCTGCATGGATGAGTGTTTGCTTGTATCAGTGATTGTATGAGAACGTAAGAATGTGCTAGTATTTGTATGACTAAGTGAGCTGGTGTGTGTATAACTGTATAGGTGAGTAAAGGGTAGTGTGAATAATTATTTGTATGACTGACTAGGTGTGTGAGTACCTCTATGGATGAGTGGTGGTGTGTGAGTGTCTATATAGGTGTATGAGTGCATATGATAGTCCTGTACTGAGTGACCATAAGTATGAGTGACTGTACGGGTGAGTGAGTGGATGTGTGTGTAGACCTAAGAATCAGTGAGTGGGTATGTAGTTATTGGTGTTGGAGTGTCTATGGTTTTGAGAATGGCTGTCTGTAATTTAGAGTGGGTGTATCTAAAGTTATGTTAGGGTGTGAGAAGATGCATGAAATTATCACATGGATGATGTCATCAGTGATGTCATCAGTGATGTCATTTGAGATGTCATCAGTGATGTCATCAGTAATGTCACTGACCATGTCATGAGTGATGTAATATGTGACGTCATCAGCAGTGCATTATGGGGCACGAGTTATAGTTAGCTGAACTAACTATAACGGGGAATTTCACGGGTTTTGTATGAGTGCAATGTCAAACTAACTATAACTTTCCCTAAAACCTATGGTTTTTTCAGTGAATTTCAAAGGTTTTTTAAATGCTAATTTCTAACTATAACGTGCCTGAAACCTATGGTTTTTCAGTGAATTTCAAAGGTTTTTCAAATGCTAGTTTTCTAACTATGCCTACAGAAGTAGGACATGTGAAGAAAGAAGAAAAACGCACAGAAAGAAGCAAAAGAAATGTAAAAAAAAACAGAAGTCCACAAAGACGAAGAAAAATGCAGGAAGAAGCAAGACATGTGCAGAAAGAACCAACAGAGGAGCAGAAAGAGGCCTTGTTGCAAAATCATCCTGTGCCCACAACTTTTTCAGACGGGTACTGGTGGTAACTGACTCTGACTAACCAGGCCTAGAGCCAGTGCTATGCTAAAAGACACTTAGAATACAGTGAAAACACCTACATACACTAGGGAACACTATGCGTTGGGGTACTCCTGTGATTAGCATGACCTCCTCTGTAAATCCCTAGTACATAATAGGGCAGGGGGATTAAAACTACCTCTTAAAATGCGCCATGGGGCGCATTTGCACACTGGTGTAGGGAGGGGGGGCCTGAGGTTACATGTGTGCAAACACGCCCGGTGGCCATTTTAAGTTGGGGGATAAAGTCCCCTTGAATCCTAAGGGTCCCTGGGGTCCAACTAGCCCACCAGGTACCTCCAGTAAGCGCCACAGAGTTGCGTTGCAGAGAGGTGTAAAAAGGGGCATGGCCTGGACCACCTCTCTGCAACGCAGCACAGTGGCGCTTACTGGAAGCACCTGGTGGGCTAGTTGGCCCCCAGGGGCCCTCAGGATTGAAGGGGAATTAATTCCCCAACTTAAAACGCGCCACAGGGCGTGTTTGCACACGTCACCTCAGGCCCCGTCCCCTCCCTTCACTACTGTGAAAACACGCCCTGTGGCCGTTTTAAGTTGGGAAATTAAGTCCCCTTGAATCCTGAGGGTCCCTGAGGTCCAACTAGCCCACTAAGTACCTCCAGTAAGCGCCACAGAGCTGCGTTGCACAGAGGTGTAAAAAGGGGCGTGGCCTGGACCACCTCTCTGCAACGCAGGCCTGTGGCGCTTACTGGAGGTACCTAGTGGCCTAGTTGGCCCCCAGGGGCCCTCAGGATTAAAGGGGACTTATTTCCCCAACTTAAAACGCGCCACTGGGTGTGTTTGCACACATGTCACCTCAGGCCCCGCCCCCTCCCTTCACCACTGTGCAAAGGCACCCGTGGCACGTTTTAAGTTGGGGGATTAAGTCCCCTTGAATCCTGAAAGTCCCTGGGTCCAACTAGCCCACCATGTACCTCCAGTAAGCACCACAGAGCTGCGTTGCAGAGAGGTGTAAAAAGGGGCATGGCCTGGACCACCTCTCTGCAACGCAGCGCAGTGGCGCTTACTGGAAGCACCTGGTGGGCTAGTTGGCCCCCAGGGGCCCTCAGGATTGAAGGGGAATTAATTCCCCAACTTAAAACACGCCACAGGGTGTGTTTGCACACGTCACCTCAGGCCCCGTCCCCTCCCTTCACCACTGTGTAAACACGCCCTGTGGCCGTTTTAAGTTGGGAAATTAAGTCCCATTGAATCCTGAGGGTCCCTGGGGTCCAACTAGCCCACTAAGTACCTCCAGTAAGCGCCACAGAGCTGCGTTGCACAGAGGTGTAAAAAGGGGCATCGCCTGGACCACCTCTCTGCAACGCAGGCCTGTGGCGCTTACTGGAGGTACCTAGTGGCCTAGTTGGTCCCCAGGGGCCCTCAGGATTAATGGGGACTTATTTCCCCAACTTAAAACGCGCCACAGGGCGTGTTTGCACACATGTCACCTCAGGCCCCGCCCCCTCCCTTCACCACTGTGCAAAGGCACCCCGTGGCACGTTTTAAGTTGGGGGATTAAGTCCCCTTGAATCCTGAAAGTCCCTGGGTCCAACTAGCCCACCATGTACCTCCAGTAAGCACCACAGAGCTGCGTTGCAGAGAGGTGGTCCGAGGCCATGCCCCATTTTACACCTCTCTGCAATGCAACTCTGTGGCACTTACTGGACATACCTGGTGGGGTAGTTGGCCCCCAGGGACCCTCAGGATTCAAGGGGACTTAATTCCCCAACTTAAAACGCACCGCAGGGCGCGTTTCCACACTTGTGACATCAGGCCACGCCCCCTCCCTGCACCACTGCGCAAACGTACCCCCTGGTGCGTTGTAAATTGGGGGATTAAGTCCCCTTGAGTCCTGAGGGTCCCCGGGGGCCAACTAGCCCACCACTTACCTCCAATAAGCGCCACAGAGCTGTGTTGCAGAGTGGTGTAAAAAGGGGCATGGCCTGGGCCACCTCTCTGCAACGCAGTGCAGTGGCGATTACTGGAGGTAAGTGGTGGGCTAGTTGGCCCCCAGGGACCCTCCGGATTGAAGAGGAATTAATTCCCCAACTTAAAACGCGCCACAGGGTGTGTTTGCAGAACATGTCACCTCAGGCCCCGCCCTCCCTTCACCACTGTGCAAACGCACCCCGTGGCGCGTTTTGAGTTGGGGATAAAGTCCCCTTGAATCCTGAGAGTCCCTGGAGTCCAACTATCCCACGAGGTACCTCCAGTAAGCGCCACAGAGCTGCGTTGCAGAAAGGTGTTTTAAAGGGGCGTGGCCTCTGAACACCTCTCTGCAACGCAGCTCCATGGCGCATACTGGAGGTACCTGGTGGGCTAGTTGGCCCCCAGAGACCCTCAGTATTCAAGGGGAATTAATTCCCCAACTTACAACTCGCCAGGGGGCGCGTTTGCACAGTGGTGAAGGAAGGGGCGGGCCTGAGGTGACATGTGTGCAAACACGCCCTGTGGCGCGTTTTAAGTTGGGGAATTAATTCCTCTTCAATCCTGAGGGTCCCTGGGGGCCAACTAGCCCACCAGGTACCTCCAGTATGCGCCAGGGAGCTGCGTTGCAGAGAGGTGTTCAGAGGCCACGCCCCTTTTTACACCTCTCTGCAACGCAGCTCTGTGGCGCTTACTGGAGGTACCTGGTGGGCTACTTGGACCCCAGGGACCCTCAGGATTCAAGGGGACTTAATCCCCCAACTTAAAATGCGCCACGGGGCACGTTTGCACAGTGGTGAAGGAAGGGGGCGGGGCCTGAGGTGACATGTGTGCAAACACGCCCTGTGGCGCGTTTTAAGTTGGGGAATTAATTCCTCTTCAAACCTGAGGGTCCCTGAGGCCAACTAGCCCACCAGGTACCTCCAGTATGCGCCAGGGAGCTGCGTTGCAGAGAGGTGTTCAGAGGCCACGCCCCTTTTACACCACTCTGCAACGCAGCTCTGTGGCGCCTACTGGAGGTACCTGGTGGACTAGTTGGCCCCCAGGGACCCTCAGGATTGAAGAGGAATTAATTCCCCAACTTAAAACGCGCCACAGGGCGTGTTTGCACACATGTCACCTCAGGCCCCGCCCCCTCCCTTCACCACTGTGCAAACGTGCCCCGTGGCGCATTTTAAGTTGGGGGATTAAGTCCCCTTGAATCCTGAGGGTCCCTGGGGTCCAAGTAGCCCACCAGGTACCTCCAGTAAGCGCCACAGAGTTGCGTTGCAGAGAGGTGTAAAAAGGGGCGTGACCTCTGAACACCTCTCTGCAACGCAGCTCCCTGGTGCATACTGGAGGTTCCTGGTGGGCTAGTTGGCCCCCAGGGACCCCCAGTATTCAATGGGAATTAGTTCCCCATCTTACAACGCACCAGGGGGCGCGTTTGCAGAATGCTGCAGGGAGGGGGCGGGGCCTCCGGCGCGATGCCGGTCTTTTTTTTAATTAATTTTTTTAAGAAGGGGGGCTGTGTGGCCCCCCTTCTTTCCTATTTTATTGGCCCTGGGGACCCCATCCCCAGGGCCTGACCCCTATTTTTTTATTTTTTTTTTAATTGGAAGGGGGCTGCGTTGCCCCGTCCCGAGGCCATATTCGGCTCAGGGACCCCATCCCCCGGGGCATGGCCATGTTTTTTTTGTTTTTATTTAAGTTATTGGAGGGGGGCTGCATGGCCCCCCTTCTCAGGCCATTTATGGCCCCGGGGACCCCATCCCCCGGGGCCGGCCTTTCCATCCTTTTTTTTTTTTTTTATAATGGTGGAGGGGGGCTGCGTGGCCCCCCTCCCGGTCCACTAATGGCCCCGGGGACCCCATCCCCCGGGGCCTGGCCTCTCGTTGGGGACCGTGGGGGGGTCCCCAATTCCCCCACGGTCGCGCCCGGCTCCCCGCCTCCTGCGGGAGCCGGCATTGCTTTCCACACGAGGAGCTGCTAAGATGCAGCTCCCCGTGTGGAAAGCAATGTGGTTTGGATTTTGAAAGCGAGAGCAGGCTTCCTGCTCTCGCTTTCAAAATCCAAACCAGAGTTTGCAATGACAGGGCGGGAGCCGCGAGGCTCCCGCCCTGTCATTGCAAAAAGCAGTGTCCCGGGGGTGGGCACCCCGGGACACTGCAGGAGCCGGCCCTGGGGGTGGTGGTCCCCAGGGCCATCACTGGCTCCAGGACCGGGGCCGCGCGGCCCCCTCCCAACATTAGCAAAGCCCCGGGGGTGGTGGTACCCGGGGCTCGGGGTCCGTAACGGACCCCAAATTTGCATTCTTAGTGCCCCAGGGAGGTGGCGGTCCCCGGGGCGTGTGGGGGGCTCGAGCCCCCCCACACAGGTAGTTTAGTTTTTAAAAAAACAAGCCCCAGGGGGTGGCGGTCCCTGGGGCTGCGGGGGGGCCGTGAGCCCCCCGCAAATATGTAAATAAAGCCCCGGGGGTGGCGGTCCCCGGGGCTTGGGGGGCCTTGGAGGCCCCCCACCTATTTAAAATAAAAGCCCCGGGGAGTGGCGGTCCCTGGGGCTGCGGGGGGGGCTGTGTGCCCCCCGCAAATATTTATAGAAAGCCCCGGTGGGGTGGCGGTCCCCGCAAATAAATTTTACAAATGCCCCCGGGACTTGGCCCACCCGGGGGCTAATTAATTTTTTTTGTTTCGCGGCCGGATCCGCGATTCTGGGGCGCATTTTGCCGATGTTTGTTTTTTAAAAAAAAATGCTTTTTTGGGCCCTGGGGGTCCTTGTGGGACCCCCTAAGCAGGCCTAAAGGGTCAGGGTGTTTCTACCCTGCCCCCTTTTCTTGTTTTTCGTGTTGTTTTTCGTGTTTTCTGTTTTTTTTTGTTTCGCGGCCGGATCCGCGAATCCGGCGCGCATTTTGCCGATTTTTGTTTTTAAAAAAAATGCTTTTTTGGGCCCTGGGGGTCCTTGTGGGACCCCCTAAGCAGGCCTAGGGGGTCAGGGTTTTTCTACCCTGCCCCCTTTTCTTGTTTTTCATGTTTTCTTGTGCCTCGGTGCTACCGAGGCACAAGATGGCTGCCAACACTTCCTGGTTTGGAGTGTTGACAGCCAATTAGCATGAAGCTCGTGGTCAAGAGGGTCCGCGGGTCCCCCGTGCCTCTAAATATCGAAACTTTTATTTTTGATTTTCTCAGCAACTACTGAACGGATTTACACCATTTTTAACAAGGGTGCTTTCTGAACCAAGCACTACCTTTTTGCCAAATTTGGTATAATTCCATTCAGCAGTTTTGGCTGTAGCCTTGCATAAAGTTTCCTATGGGAAATTGATTTTTTGACTCTTATTTTTTTAATTTCTCCGCAACTACTGAACGGATTTACACCATTTAAAAAAAAGGGCGCTTTCTGAACCAAGCACTACCTTTTTGCCAAATTTGGTGTAATTCCGTTCAGCAGTTCGGGCTGTAGCCGTGGCTAAAGTTTCCTATGGGAATTAACATGGAGAAAACACGTTTTGGGACCCCCCTTTTTTCTCGGCCCCCGCTTGCCGAATCACCCCGAAACTTTCAAGACAGGAGCTGACCGGAGCGGGCCATAAGTTTTGAAAATTTCGCGAAGATTCGTCAACCGGCGCCAAAGTTATTGGGAAAAGAATGTTACGAATTTCCTATGGATAATAGGTCCTAACTATAACTACCTACTGGCGACCGGCAGTAGGTAATATACACACATTTATGAGTGTGTGTGTGAGTGTACGTGTGTGTTTTAACTACTGGTGGTCACCTGTAGGTAGTTATAGTTAGGACCACGTTTCCATATGAAAAAAGTTTTTTTACTTGCCTATATCTTTGGCGGAGTTTGACAAATCTTCATAAAATTTACCAAAAACATTGTGCCTGTGATTCTTGTTGTGCATGGAAAGTTTCGGGTGATCCGTCAAGTGGGGGCAGAGAAAAAAGTGGGGTAAAAAAAAAGTGTGTTTCCTATGTACACGACTACAGCCCGAACCGCTGGATGGAATTACACCAAATTTGGCAGAAAGGTAGATTTGGTTACGCAGATCATGCTTTCACTTATTTGGTTTAAATCCGTTCAGTAGTTGTTGTTGTTGTTGAGAAATATAAGGAAATCCAAATTTGTTTATCTGAGATTGAGGCTAATTTGTGAATAATAACGAGCTTGTGCAGGGTACTGCAGAGCTTTGATTGTCTGCCAACACTTAAGCCAGGTCAAAAATTAAATTTTTTTTAAAGTTCGCCACGAAATTTGCGAATAAGCTCCAAAAAAAACAAAAAAACAATCCTGTGCTTGAAAAGGGCCCCTGGGTGGACCAAGTCCCAAAGGGCATTGTATAATAAAAGGACGGGGACTCACCTTCCTGAAGCTCTTTGAGCCTTGGGGATCACCCCTCCCTGGGGCTTTATTTAAATATTGGAGGGGGGCCACGTGGACACCCTCCTGTTGCTGATTGAAACCCTGGGGACCAACACCTTCCCAGGGCAGGCCATTGAAATTTAAAGAAGGGGGGCCTTGCAGTCCCCCTCTTGGAGCCATTAATGGCCCTGGGGACCGACACTCCCTGGGCCGGCTTCTGCTGTGCCCCGGGGACATAGATGTTTGCTCTAACGTGGCGGGGGCTTTGACAGCTCCAGCCAAATCAGAGTAAACACTCCGCTCCCAGCAAGCGGGAGCTGTCAAAATGCTCTAGTTTGCTGGAAATGGAAGTTTCTTCTGTTTCCTTGCCCACTGTCAGGGGGCAAGGAAACAGATGAAACGAATGCTCTCACAGACAGGGAGCGGCATTCTTAGGAGCTCCCTGTGTCAGGGAGAGCAATGCCAGCTCCTGCAGGAGGTGGGGAGCTGGCAGGGACTTCAGGGCATTCAGGCTTCCCTGCAGTCCCCAATGATGGTGACTGGGTGCCCTGGGTTGGCTACAGAACCTTTTATACACAGGTAGCGTGGAGGAACAGATATTCTCAATATTCCCTAAGGGTACAATTAATTACCCTTATACTAGGTCCATCGTCCCCTCTCAAATTTCAATGCATCAAGAACCACATACCACTCTGATTTCCCAATTGGAATAGTTCTTCATTATATAAATTCATTACATTAAGGCAAACTGTTACATAGATAACAATCACAAAACAAGAAAGTAGAATACATTTAAACTAATACATACATCAATCCTTTTAGACAAACAAGGGACATTTCAACTATACATGGAATGAATCAACATATATACATTGTCACCTGAACCCCAACTATTTCATGTCAGTGCTTGCACCCTCATTAATAGCAATGCACTGTGAGGTAATCTTACATACACATAGGATATTCACATTATCTCCTAAAACAATTTATGTTTGTGTATCTCCACAACAATACAAAAAAATCATCTTAAATTCAGTCGATTCCTCCACTCATAAACTGTCGATGCGTTTCAGCCCCTATTCCTTCCGGGCCTCATCAGGACAAGGGAAAAGGGAACAACTTCGCCTCTTCACAGGCGTTATGACTTTTGAGAGTGGCTTGGCTACAGGGCACACATCAATTCAAAGCTGGGCCCCAAGGATGGGGTCCCCATGGCTGAAATCAGCCTGAGGAGGAGGGTTGCATGGCCCCCATCCCCGTTGAATTAAGGCCTGCCCCTGGAAATAGGGTCCCCAAGGCCAAAATCGGCCTGAGGAGGGGGCGCACAGACCTTCTCTCCCATTTAAAAAATATATATTTTAAGGTTGAGCCTCGGGCATGGGGTCCTCGGGCCGACATTGGCCCGGGGAGAGGGGCTGTGTGGCCCCCTCTTACTATAGTGAAAGTATTTGGCCTTGGGGAGGTGGTGGTTCAAGGGGCCCGAGGCTACCGCACGGCCCCCGCATAATATTAAGTTAGCCCCGGGGAGGTCGTGGTCCCCAGGCATATGAAAGCCCCAGGAGGGTTGGTCCATGTGGCCCTCCTCCTTTAGTAAAAATAAAGCCATGGGGAGGTGGTGATTCTCTGGGCTCCTGGAGCTAAATGGAGGGGGGTCCCTGTGGCCCTCCTCCTTAGTATCAGTAAAGCCCTGGGGAGGTGGTGGTCCCTGGGGCTATTCAGTGGAGATACAGAGAGCAGAAAAACAAGCAGGAAAGGCAAAACAGGGGGTAGAAAAATGAGCAGAAGAGGCAAAACAGAGGGTAGAAAAACAAGCAGGAAAGGCAAAAAAGAACAGAAGAGGGAAAACATAGAGCATTCGAATACTCACACACCCACTCACAGACCCACTCAGAGACTCACGCATCCATTCACAGACCCAAAGAGACACTCATACACCCAGACTCATGCACCCTCTCACTGACCCACTCGGACACGCACCCACTCACAGACCCACTTAGATACTCAAGCACTTACTCACAGACCTACTCAAACACTGACGTACCCACTCTCAGACCCACTCAGACTTACGCATCCACTCACAGACCCACTCAAAGACTCACACACTCACTCACAGACCCACTCAGAGACTCCTGCTCTAACTTACAGACCCACTGACAGACTCACACACCCACTGACAGACCCACTCAGACACTGATGCACACACTCATAGACTGACTCACACACTTATGGAGGCAGTCGCAAACCCACTCAGACACTCTGACACCTACTCACAAACCTACTCAGACACTCAAGCACCCACTTGGATACCCACTCAGACACTCATGCACCCACTCAGACACTCACACACCCACTCAGACACTCACACACCCACTCAGTCACTCACACACCCACTCACAGATCTACTCACAGACTTACACACCAACTGACAGACCCGCTCAGACAATCATGCACTCACTCACAGACTGCCTCACACACTCCTGGAAGCACTTGCAAATCCACCCAGACACTCTCAAACCTACTCGCAGAACCAGAGGCACTCATTCAGATACTCATGCATACAATCAGAGACTCATGCACCCACTTGCAGACCCACTTAGACACTCATGCACTCATTCACAAACACTCTCAAAGGTTTCAGGTTACACTTAGAAAATAAAATTAAAAACTTTAGAAATTCACTTAACAAACCAAAGGTTACAGAGATGTTATAGTTAGGAAATAGGTTTTAAAAAACATTAGGATATTCACTGAAATAACCAAAGGTTACAGGGACATTATAGTTAGGAAATAGAATAAAACAAACCTTTGAAATTCACTGAAAAAAATCAAAGGTTGCAGGGACGTTATAGTTTGGCTCATATTTGACTTGTACAAAACCCGGGAAATTCAACAGTTATGGTTACCTGAGCTAGCTTAACTTACGCTCCCGTAATGCACTGCTTATGACCTCACATATTACATCACTCATGACATAGTCAGTGACATCACTGATGACATCTCAAATGATATCACTGGTGACATCACTGATTACATCATCCACAGAATGACTCACACACCCACTCACACCCCCATAAAACCTCTCACATACCAACTCACAGGCCCATACCAGTACTCACACAACCAATCATTTATCCATAGAGCCAGTCACACATCCACTCACTCATACTTCCACTCAAACACCCACTAAATCGCCCATAAAGCCACTTGTGTGCCCACTCACTCACCAATACAGCCACTCACTTATCCACTCATATAGATAGACAGGTGCTTACACACCCACTCATACATCCTTACAGCCACTCGAACACCCACTCAATGACCTATACAGAAACTCACACAGCCACTCACTCACCCATGCAGGTAATCCTATACCCACACACTCACCCATGCAGCCACTTACACTGCCACTCACTCACCCAGAGAACTACTTCAATACCCATTCACACATCCATACAGCCACTCACACACCCACTCACTCACCCTTATAGCCACTCACATATTCACTCTCCAATACAGCCTCTGACACCGACTCACCTACATACACAAACAGCTACTCACTTATCTATACAGCCCCTCGCACACCCACTCCCTCACCCATACAACCACTCTAACAGTCACTCATTCACCCATACAGCCATTAATTCTCCGATATAGCCACTCACACACCCATTCACTCTCCAATGCAGCCACTCAGTCACCTTTACAGCTACTCACATACCCACTAACACATCCATACAGCCACTTTTGAATGTGTCCATTTGTTTTAAATATCCGATATCCGATATTGTTTCAAAATAAGAAAAATTAGAAACTAGTCAGTCATCACAGAACTTTGACGAAGCCATCATTTTCATGCACTTTATTTGCTCTCCAAGCTTGTATGGATGATTCCCATAAACATCACACTTGAAGCTTTAAAAATCAAGCAAAGCTGTGTATTATCATATTATTTGCAGCTGTTTAATTTGTAACTGAAATCTGACATCTCCCTCTTTGCACAAGGACGCAAGGGCTGTTTGCACCAAATTCATTTCCAGTTGTAAACTTAGATTAATCACCTGAAATGTGCTAGTATAAAAGCATTCACAAATACCTTTGCTCTTAACATCACACAAGCGTCTTGATCTCGTCTTAATAACCCGGTTAATACAGTGTTAATTGTGTATGTGAAACAGCAGTGCTCTTTTCAGTGGTTGTTGCTCTTAGGCCGCATCACGGCAGGGTCACTAGTGTTTATGCACCAATGCGATAAGGCTGGGTTCACAAATTAACAGTTGCAATTAGAAGTGAATTTTGCATAATATTGCCTATGTCTGCATGTGCAAATGACGTATTTCTGGCATTTGCTCCCTTGATTTGCGGCTGAGGCAGCCTTGCGCAAATCACAGACGCAAACATTGGTTTCTTGCGCACCAAGAGTAATCAAATTTTGGCTACAACCTGGAGATGGCCCCCAAAATGGCATTTGTGGCCTAATTGCAAATGGCAGCTTTCTGTACTTAAGAGTAGACATTTTATGTTTTTCCCAAATCAAGTTAATTTGTTTGCTATTATGCCAATTTAGACCATACAAAAAATTTGATTGATAAAATACTATTTTGAAAACAAAATTATAACAAAAACTGCTAAAAATAAATTATATATTGTGAATATCTCTGTTACTGTAAATTTAAACTCCAAACATGAAAAACACACCTTAGAAAAGTGTGCAATTTGGTTACCAGATTTCATATATTCTGAATTGCTGGACTGAAAACCATTTGAGTGGTCACTCCCCAGACTTTTTGCCTTTTGGTCCTGTTGTTACTGAATACATTTTTGTTGGCTTTACAACTGCACACCATGCCACATAATTCCACTACACACCATACAATTCCACTACACACAATGCCACAACTAACAATTCAAATACAACCCACATAATTCTACTCCACACCACATACATCCACTCAACTCCATAACACATGGGTAAAAGACATTGTCATTTACAATGGCAATAACTGACTCTCGCAAATGCGAGATCTTTCGGCATTGCCAATGCTTGTGCTTTTTACCCTCCCCCTACTACCCCCTCTGCCTCACCACTTCTGCCCCGTAGCATCCGCTGCTGAACAACATGGATCATAAAACTCAACCAGTTGATGGATGGATGAATCGATTGATGACTGACTTTTAGTTACTTTTTTTGTATTATTTAAGGGTTTGGCTGTTTTGTCAACGTCTAGCAAGCTAGATCACTGTAGCTAGTTAGAAGAACTGCGGATATTCGCATCCATGTGCTCCTGGAAAACTTGCGCTTTCGCCCTTTCCTTTCATAGCTGCCAAAATCGGTACTGCATAAAGATATTTTGCCCGAACAATAAGCCTTAAATTTAGGAAAATAGGCATCCTGGCCGTTGTTTATTTGCTTAGTTGATTTAAACTGAGAACGCTGGCTTGAAGCCTTCTTTATGAGCATTTCGCAGCACTACATAGTTATTGCAGTGTGCGGGGCTGGCGGTGAGAGCTCCATTCAAGCGGCAAGGAGCTGTGGGTGGTCGAGTGTCTGCCTAGCAAGGGTGGCCCCTTTTTAGGTCCCACCTAGGCAGTGCTTGCGGAGTCCCTTTGAGACATGCTGTATTCAGGCATGGACTTTAAGCTCCGCCCATTTTCCACTCATCTTTTCAATTTGTTCCTGCTACTATCTTTTTAAATGGTGGCTTTTGATTTGTCAATAGGCTTAGTAGTCCCTCTTAGTACCTCCTTTTCTCCTGTTGTAACCTCCCATGAGGACTGCCCCTTGTCACGTGTTGTTTCTCTGGATGTTTAAATTACAGTCTGTGAGCACTATTTTCTTGAATGACTTTCTCTTGCTGCAGACAGGACACACTCTCCTGCAACTGCTTCTTTTTTTAACAGGCACGGCACTCCTTGTGTTTTTTTCCTTCAGCTGCAATAATGGCACCCGCGCCTTTCTTTTCCAATGTGCGGCTCACTTAACTCGATCTTGTGACTGCACACAACATAATAATTTTTTAATAAGCAGCCCTGCACGAAGTGCTTTTTTAAAAAGCAGCATTGCACGCTGCACAAAGTGCTTTTAAAAAAAGCAACATTGCACGCTGAGCTTTATTTTATGTATTTTTTCAGCCGCGCAAGATATTATTCAGTGTTTACAGCTGGGAATGCGTCCTCCAACTGCAGCTGGGGTGATTAGCGTCCCTGCTGTTTAAGGCTTTAGCTTCCGTCTACTCTTCCTGCTCCAGTGCTCACGTTGCCTGCATCTGACAGAAGCCCAAGCAGGTCACTCTTTCTCTCCCTAAAGCTCTCCTCAGCTTATCCCTATCATGATGGCTCCTAAAGGTGGTAGCAAGCAGCAGTCCAAGGAGTACCTGCTCCTGCAGGACTCCAGTCGCAACCTCTCCGGTATGGACTTTAAAGTGCGTCCATTTTTAGGTAAGGCAAAAAACAGCAAAAAAAACATAAGTGAAACTCATTGTCATTTACAACACCATAGCTCTAACAAACACAAATACGAGACCTATTGCATTGCAAGTGCTTGTTTGCTGAGTCTGTGTTGCAGATGAAATTATTTTCTAAGCACTTTACGTCCTCTGCTTAGGGCACGACACAGCAAATGGGATTCGCAGGAGAAGCGGAGCTTGAATACAGGAAGTATTTTTTGCAGACATTATTTAGGAAGTGCGTGACTCCCATTTCTAACATCTCTTCTGCCTAAGGAGAGGACGACAAAAGTTAAGAGTGGACGAGCTAAATCAACAGACATAAGAGCAGGGAGTTAAAAATAAAGGGCGGTAAGCTAGAAGCTAAGGGAGGTGAACTAAGACTTGGGGTGAGCTGAGGGCAGTACGCTAAGAGCTGTTGGTGGTGCGCTTAGGACTGTCAGCTAAGTGGGCAGTGACTTAAGGGCAGTAGGCAAAGAGTAAAGGGCAATGAGCCAAGAGCTATAGACAGTATAAGTGACGTTAGTGGTGAGCTAAAGGCAATGAGCAAAGAGCGAAGGGCAGTGAGCTAAGTACAATGAGATTAGTATTGTGGGTGGTGAGCTAAGGGTGGTGAGCTAAGGCAGTGATAAGAGAGTTTTGGATAGTGAGTTGAGAACAGGGAGAGTACAGTTATGGGTGGTGGGCTAATGCAGTGAGAAAGGAGCTATGAGCAATGAGCTAAGGGCAAATGGCTTTGAGCTAAGTGAGGGGTTTGGGGCAGAGAACTAAGGGGCATATTAACAAGAGGGGGAGATAAAATTATCGCCGCTTTAACGTCCGTTTTCGGCCGAAAAGCGGCGATAATTTTATCGCAAGATTAGCAAGGACACGCTAGCGCGTGATTCCGTGAGTTAGCACCCGCTTTGCATCTCAACGTTAATGAGATGCAAAGTAGGCGTGCCTCAATATGCTACATGGGTAAATATCGTGAAGGCAGCTTTGCGATATTTACAACAATGCCCCGGCCGGCATAGCGATAAACAAAATCACGCTAACCGGCCATTAACGCTGGATTTTAACGTCTGCTAAAATCCAGTGTTAGGCATACTTTGCATGGGAGGTGGATTATGCTGATACGACCACAGGGTCGTATCAGCAAGGTTATCGCCGTTTTCCATGGAACATCGCTGGAAAACCAGCGATGTTCCATGGAAAACACCGCTATTGCTGGAATAATTATCGCCATTGCGCTATGCGTTGTTAATACAGCGCTAGCATGGCGATAATTTCCAGCGATAGCTGGCGTTAAGAAATCTCACGCTAAGCGCGGCAGCGATAATTATCACTGCCGCTTGATAATATGCCCCTAAGGGTGATAAACTAAGTCTGGTGACTTAGGGGTGGTGAGCTTAGGGCTTGAATTGCCCTATGACAAGACATTTTACAGTTTCACAGTTTCATTTAAGCAAAACGCAGAAGAGAAAGACATTTAGGCCCATTACACATGCCTGCTTCTCTGCCTATGTCAGCACCCGGAGACCCTCAATAGTTTCCAACTGTACCCAGGGTGTCTCCCAAATCGTACTCAACTTTAAAAGGTGTCAGCTGTTCGAAATTCTTTTCAGATCCCACTTTCGCGTAGTCCACATTTGCCAAACTTAACGTAAGAATGTTGCCGAATTAATGCAAGGATATTGCCACCATATTTTCTAAAAGCAAGGACCTGATATGCAGTATTCTACAAACACCAGTCAGCCAGAGGAGCTATAGTAGTGAAACAGCAAGGGTAAAGCTGGAGACCAAGAAGGTCATACAATACACAATGTGAACAGCGAGTAATGGAGAGGCCTGGTAGGCTGGAGACATCATCTGCCTTCCGGGTTTCTGCTCGTTTTTCAAACAAAAAAGACCTGTTTCTGACTGTAAACCCTAAAACATTCGTCTCCCTGAGTAGATTTCTATGAAAAGTCAAGGCTGGTCCAGCATGTGAATGCACGGCAGTGTCAACAGCTCTCCGGATCTGGGGCATATCAGGAATGGGACAAGGCAAGTCCATCCGTCTCCAGAAGCAATGGCTTTGTTTGCTTCCTGCCACTGAGAGAAAGGATGGAAGCAGTCTGGAGCCAGGATACAGGGTTCCAGGAGACATTTAAAATTGAGTGTTTGCTGCTGGGGACTGCACTGAGGGGCCTCAAGGAACGCACAATAATGTTGACTTATTTTTTGGTGCTAAAATATTTAAGTCCTTTTAAAACCAAACTGATTAGGATGGAGTGCAAAGTCGACCCCGTCACAATAACAATGTATGGTTTTAAGGCAAAACATCAACCTGCTCTGCTAGTACTGTAACCCACTGTGCAATCGTATTGTGATTCAAAATTGCAATTGTGATTTAATTCAAACCTGTTACCTACAGATTTATCACCAATCCCTGAAATGGGCAAACTGACCAAACAAGCCATACCTCTGTAAGTCAGACTTCTAACTTCAAGGCTACATGGTTGTCTAATCGATAGGACCATTAGCCTAATGAGCTATCTTATGATAAATCAAACATGTGACCCATTGGTTGCACAAAACATCTGTACTATAGGAGGATCGCCCAATGTGCTATTTTACTAATACTCAAATCTTTGGCCCACAGGTTACAGAGGCTTTCACAACTCTGTGTGAGGTACTCTCGTACCTAATGCTAGCCTCCTCTCTCTGGTGATTGCAAAAGCATCTGGAATGATGCTATAATGCATCTTATCATCTGGCCTTGAGCAGGGCTGATGGTAGGACACAGAGTTATATGTTATTTTATTAAAATCACAGTGGATTCACTTGTATGGTCCTTCCGTCAGGGGTTGGGTTTCTTGAGGTGCTAAAGTCAGCAGGTTAGCTTTGCCTTTTTTTTTTAAAACCAAAGGTCACAGGGATGTTATAGTTAGGAAATAGAATTTTTCAAAACCTTAGAAATTCCCTGAAAAAAACAAATGTTACAGGGATGGCGTAGTTAGGCTCAGATTTCATACATACAAAACCAGAGAAATTCAGCAGTTATCGTTACCTGAGCTAACTTTAACTTGTGCCCCCACACTGCACTGCTTATGACCTCACATATTACATCACTCATGACATGGTCACACAGAAAGTACCGGGAGGGCTTCTTGCCTCTCAAGGTCCCCCAGCATCCAAGAGGACTTAATTCCTCAACCAGTAGTGTACCAGGAGATGTGTTTGTAGAGTGGTGGAGAAAGGGGGCATGGCCTCTGAATACCTTTTAGCAATCCCGTTGTGTGGGACTTACTGGAGGTACCAGGAAGGGTTATTCATCCCCAAGGACAATAAATTACACCCCTGCAATGCACTGCTTATGACCTCACATATTACATCTAACATGACATGGTCAGTGACATCACTGATGACATCACTGATGACATCATCCACAGACCCACTCGTACACCCATACATCCTCATATTAACACACTCACATACGCACACAGCCACTCACATATCTATTGACAGACCCATACAACCACTCACACACCCACTCATTCACCCATATAGTAATTCACACACCCACTTAATCACCCATACAGAAACTCGCACAGCCACTCACTCACCCTTACAGGTACTCACATACCCACACAGTCACCTGTGCAGCCACTCGCACTAAAAGCAGATGAAGTCACACTCCTATTGGTCTATCAAATGTTTTTTAGTGTTTCTTAAAATTGGTAAAGAAAGGTGTTGGGTGCAAGTGGGTATCACCCTCTGATCAAAGGTGTGGATATATATACACAGCAACAGCGTTATTCTAAGAAGAATAGCGTCCCCACTTTGCACTCCAATTCAGAAAATCTTGAGGGGAGAGTATTAAAAAGGGGGAGGCCAGTAGTGCTACAAATTCAAATTCAATCAGACAGCCCACTGGTCCCAGTTAAAAACAGATAGTGCGAGCCACTTCAGGAGTAATTTCAATAGTGGCTATTAGTTTGAAGTCAACATGTTTCTTGTCTACATAAACAAGGTGCCTCATTGTTAGGTTTTGTTTGTTGGATTTACACACAACACTATGAGTGAAACAACCATTGTGTAGATAGTATAAAGAAATTGGTCCTGATGAATTGCCACATGATCTGTTTGACATACCAGGCAAGAAACATGTCGACCTCAAACTCATAGCCACCATTGGACATTGCTCTTGAAGTGGCCCGCACTCTCTGTTTTTAACTGGGACCAGTGGGCTGTCTTAATAAATTTGAATTTGGAGCACCACTGGCCTCCCCCTTTTTAATGTTCTCCCCACACCTCCACTGCACATTTGCTCACAAACATCTACACCTGAAAGCCCTCTACCCGCACGGCACCCAACGGCTTGGGATAAAAAGATCTCAGAAAAAGAGCCCCTCATAGGGTGCCCGTCAGGCATTGCAGCGCCGGCCTGATGAGGAGCATGCCCTATGATGAAGCATGACACCCAGCTGGGTGTGTGAGGGCCCCACTTCCCAAATTGGGAGATACCCTGTCTCCACCATAGGGTCAGGGAACAGACCTTCCTAGCCTCCTCCCGCCGAGCTGCTTTCCTCATCAGGAACTGCATACTCTGTTAATTCACTTGTCTCTCCGGGGGCACGAATGCTGGCCCTTTAAGCGCCCTCTGTCCCTCTTCTGTTGTTGATATACTTCATGATCCATAGCCAAGTAACTTGTCACTGGTTTCCAAATATAGATTGTGACCCATAAATAAAATAAAGCAAAAAAGAAAACTTGGAGTGCCCAAAGAGTGTTGGAAGGCAGCAAGCCTTGAGGGAAATGCACGCCATTTCTGGCAGGGGGTGGCTGCTGAATACTGCTTAGAAGGCAAAACGTAGCCTGTCACAGTGAAAATTCGATCATAATTAAGCATGGACTAGATGGCTTGTGACTGAAAGCTCAAGCACAGCAGTGGCTGGCTGCAAGTGACGGTTTGAGTGCAGGGTGTGTCTATAGGTCAGTTTCTGAGGCCAACCCCCACTGTTTACAGTTAAAGACCACACACATCGAGAGTTTGGCATCCCACAAAACGTTGACAACTGAGAGGTATGATAATAAAAAACACAAAACATTCAATGAAAAGCTCACATTGTGTGTTGCTGTCTAGGGGGAATACATAAAACCCAGCTGTCACCCACCCCAGATAGGTGATCAGAGACAGACAGCAAGCCCCAAATGGCTAAAGTACAAAAATGCCAACTTTCTAAAAGTCGTGTTCAATGAAAACACGGGCCACCCTACTCACACGGAACCAGGGTTTCTAACCTATAACAAGGAACAGCGGTTCCTGCAGACAATGTGTATCATATATAATAGTAGTTGTGTGTAATTAGGATTCTCTTTTGACATATCTTTACCCATGAATATTACCATTGAGTATAACTACTATTATATATGATACACATTGTCCGCAGGAACCACTGTTCCTTGTTATAGCTTTCTAAAAGTGGCATTTTTAGACTTGCAATTTAAAATCCGACTTCTCCATAAGTTGTGATTTTAAATTGTCCAAAGACACCAAAGTCCATCTCTATGCAATTGAGAATTACACTTATAAAAGGTGATAGGGTAATGCCAATGTTATCCTATGGAAGAGATAGGCCTTGCAGTACTGAAAAACGAATTTTAGAGTTTTTCACTACCAGGACTTGTAAAACCTAAAAATGCATGTCCTGCCTTTTAAATACGTTGTACCCTGCCCTCTGAGTTGTCCAAGGCCTACCTCAGGGGTGACATATGTATAAAATGGGTAGGTTTAGGCCTGTCATGAGGTTTATCTTGCCAGGTAGAAATGGCAGTCCTGAGCCATGGTTAGAGGGCTAGTTAAGTAGGTGGCACAATTAGTGCTATAGGCCCACTAGTAGCATTTAATTTACAGGCACTGGGCACATGTAGTGCACTTTACTAAGGACTTCTAAGTAAATTAAATATTCCAATTGGTAATTAACCAATATTACCATGTTTAAGGGAGAGAGCACAAGTACTTTTAGCACTAGTTAGCGGCGGTAAAGTTTCAGAGTCCAAAAAGCCGCAAAAATTAGGTCAGAAAAGTGGAGGAGGTAGGCAAAATGTTTGGGGGAAGACCACCCTAAGGCTGTCAGGTCTAACATTAACACACTTGGTAGGGCTCTGGAAATGCAGGACAACCTGGAAAGGAGTGGGAATGTGGAGAGAACCACGTGCCCAGAGACTCTGAATGTGGAGACTATAAAAGTGAACATGTGTCTGTGATAGATATTGGAACCCTCAACCTAAATATGCAAAAAAAATGTGTTATAGATCAGATTTTTCTGTCCATGAAGCTGAATCCATCCAGCCTTTTCTTACCATGGACTATTTATTATGTTATGGTTCTGAGAATGGTGAATTGAGTCTGAGTCACAAAGTGAGGGTATGTGTCTGGTAGGAAAGAGCATGGGAAAGTTAGGAGGGCATGGGAGTCTCTGTGCATTAGCAAGTGTTTACTGTGGGCTTGGAGTTGCACCTATACTAAAACAGCTTTTCTGATGGGCTGTTCTGAGGGTGGGAGCAGTTCACATATAAGCTTTCATAACTGTTTTTAAACAAAAGTATCCCACCCACACAAGTGGGGTACTGTTTTCGTCCGAAGAAGTGTGGGAATGCAGAAAGGTAGGTATTATTTGGACCCCCACAGATTCCAGGACTTTCCTTCACAGAAATGTGAGAAAAATGCATGAATTTAGCCAAAGTTTGCTGTTTGCAGAGCATTTCAGGTAAGAAAACCTAGCTTTAAGGATCTCAAGCAGCTGAGCTGCTAGCCAGCCTCTGATGAAGGACTAAATGTCTGCTGAATATGTTTTGTTTTGATACTATTTCTAGGTAAACTGATGTTGTGTATTACTTAAATATATGCACATGCCCAGCAAACTGCTAAAGAGTTAAGTCAATGTGGTAATTCTATGTAAGTTCAAATAATATGTCTGATGACCTACCTTTTTGCTTTTTTTTCCAGGCAATCCAGACTCTCCAATTGCACCAGGACTCCATGGTAAGACAGCCTCGAGGCCTGTTCGCATATTTCCATGTCTTTGTTTTAAGGCTTGAGAATTGAGGGGGGGTAGGATACTTCTGGAAAGATGGCTTGGTTGGAAAAGTACGTTACAATGTAAACATAAACCTGCAGATGTCATAGAAACAGTCCTGTTAGCTTACATATCATCAATGGGAAACTTTTAATCTGGGTCAAAGTGTACCAGCGGAAAGAGGGTGGAGTCACAAGAGAAGTAGTCATTAAAATTGGAGTTTAGTTGTCATTTTATTGTTTTGTTTTTTAAACTCTGCCATAAAGAAATTGGCAATAAGGACAAATCTAACGTATTTGTTCTGGCTTGCTTAATGGGTCACAAAGAGGCTGCATTTTAAAGGTCTTACGGGTTAAGGAACCTTCTGCTGAGATCTCTATGTGCCCAGCAATGTTCAGAGGATAATAATAGCTGTAAGATAACTCTGGTGGGTAATGCATTTTCTGCAGAGACCTATAGTTTGTCTAGTCACAGTTTAAACTCATAAAACACCAAAGAAGGTTAATATGCCTGCTTCAAACTACATTGTGTAACATGGAGATCACAATTTCTCTTTTTGTAGATAGGTTAGTGAGTTACTGAGATCCTTTTGTTACATGAAGTTCAAATTTGTAGTCCTAATATGGAATGCTGAGCTATGGACTGGCATCTAGGAGCTGAAAGCAAGCTGCAAAAGATAGGTTTAGAATTTATGTTTTTTCTCCAGCTGTCCTTATTCTAAGGTTGATAAAAAAAGGGTTTCTTTGGGTTAGAATAAAGACTTATTAGCACAGAAAACCCCAACCACTATTTTAGGTTTTAAAGTTTAACAAGAAAATTATTGAAATCATGACAGGAATACATTCATTAAAATACATATGAATACAACATTAGTAATGAAAATGAAAAGAGCACAATCAATAGGAATAGAAAGAAGGGGCGAGGAAGAAAGGAGAAGGACTGTAATACAAATGAAACCACATTGCATAAATATCTGATTGTAAATATCAAGAAAAATGAATAAATATATAATCAAACAGTAATAATTAGATAAGAAAAAACATTGCAACTAAGAAGGGAATCAGGGGGGTTTAAGTAATTCTTGTATTGCAGGGGAGAGATTAGAACATCGTTTGGGAGAGTCATATAAAAACTGAGTAATTGGTGCCCATAGTTCATGCTGTTTGAAAACAAGAGACATAGAATGCATATAGGCAGTATGTAAACTATGATTGTAACAGACTGCGTACCACCATGCTTTTGACGACAACTGCATAAAATCTTTCCTATGTTTAGTGATTTGTTGAAAGGCAACTGCCAACAAAAGGTCTATTATGCGCACGATAAATGAAACAGCCCACACAGTCAAGCGCTTCCTAAGAAAACATTTAAAATAGGGTAGGGAATATTTAAACAAAATATGGAATTGATTTGATCCTAAACTTGGTGCCAGAAAGTGGAGACATGGGGAAAGTACAAATTTAATGTTTACAGGCAGCATGTTGTGCAGAGCACGTCCAGCATGTGTCTGGAGTATCGGAATTAATCCTATGAAGGAGAACAGGCATTGTAAAAATTCTATTATGAACAAAAAAAAATGTTTGTATAGTATTGGCTGCATGAGAGGATTTCCTAATCTTGATCCAAATCTGTTTCCATGTAGAGACCGGCAAGGTAACTTGAAGGTCAGCTATCCCAGCAAGTTCGATTGGGGATTTAGGACGATCACTAATATTACGTTGGAGGAAGGAATAAATAGATGAGGCTTTTGGATTTGTAAGCAAAAGGTTAGTTAAATTAATGGAAAATGGTGGATTAGTGAGGACAGCCAACTGAAAAGAAGTGTATGATAGAGATATGACATTTTGAAGGAGCAGAAATTTATGACGAGAAGTAGCTTATAAATCAAACAATGTGGAAGCCTCTGAGAAAGAAATAAAAGAATCATTTTGATACAATTGTTTGACCCAAAGGAGACCTTTAAGTCTCCAAGAGGGCCAATAGATAAGTCTATTATTTAGTTGTATCAAATAATTATGCCAGATTGTAGAGTCCAAAAAAGTTCCCAGGTTTGAGTGACACGTAATAACTGAACTCAATAATTTACCTGTATGACGAACAATCGGAGTACATATCTTCCGAGGCGTGTGCACGAACTTGATGATTTCAAGAAATGAAAAGGGAGAGAGAAACTCTCGTTCTATGTCTACCCATATTGGAGTAAAATTAGAAGGAGAAAAAAATCCAATGAACAGACTGCTTTACAAGAAATGCTTTATGGTAATTAGCGAAATCTGGAAAATTTACACCCCCTTCTGCTTTAGGACTCTTCAATTTAGATAGGGACATACAAGACTTTTTGTTATTCCAAGAAAAGAGGACCAAATGAAATTAAGTTTTCTATAAGATTGCAGCTAGTTTGATATATTGAGCTTTATGAGAAAACCCATTGATAAGAGGGTTTTGTCTAATCCTGGACAAAAAAGGTTC
The DNA here is from genome assembly GCA_963921515.1 of Calotriton arnoldi. Taxonomy (NCBI): domain Eukaryota; kingdom Metazoa; phylum Chordata; class Amphibia; order Caudata; family Salamandridae; genus Calotriton; species Calotriton arnoldi. The sequence goes on from CAWUFW010000146.1 coordinate 467,949, forward strand.
AAGCGTCAAATTAAAGAGAAATGGAGATAGAGGGCATCCTTGCCTAACTCTCCTGCCTAAAGGAAAGAAAGCAGAAGTAAGACCATTCGCACAAATTGCAGCCTGTGGTGACGAGTATGTAGTGACGAAGTCCGTAGCCAGGATGTAGTTTTACGTAGATTTATTGAGTTCAGTTACAAGTTGTTGAGTTGTAGAGATGCAGCCCCACCAGTAGCAGTCTGCCTGCTGCTCAGCCCATACTCCAACTGTCACACCCAAGCATACAAGCACCCAAACATTCTATCAAAGACCATCACACCAACATTCCATGCATCCCATTCACACTGGCTGAGCAGCTAGGGAGAAAGTAACAGAAAGTAACCAGATAAATATAATACAGGTTACAACATACCTTCCCTGGAAGTCAAGCTCGCCACCGTTGGAAGTTAGGCGATCCTCATGGAAGCATGCACGCGGACATTCAAAGAGGTGAGCCTCGCGCATGTCCCACGCAGCGCAACGGTAACTCCACAGTTCCATTATAAAAATTGCCTGACCCCACTGTTGTATTCTTCTTAGGGTGTCCATAAACGGGCTTTCCAGTATCATGTCCTTATATAGGCACAATTCGCCCTGCCCTTATATAGGCACAAAATCCCAGCCCTTATTTAGGCATTAAACCGTGCACTCCAAATACAGGCATGGTCTCGGACATCCGTCCACCCTAACGTCACAACGAGTTCATGAAGAACAGACCCTTAGGCTGCGGGAGTTTCCCTAGTCCAGGACTATTGATTTCTTCAAGGACTCATATATTATGCATGAACCATTATTCCTTAGGGGTTCATTCATGACGTCTTTCGCTGTCCGACTCACGTCAATACTAACATTCTTAGGTACTCTCAGGTATAAATATACCTTCCCTAGCCCCTGTAAATCAGAGAAGACCTCGACTTCAGAGGAGCCCGTTTCCCGGCCTGACGCACTGAGAAGACGCTGTCATCCCTGCATGCAGAGAGTCCAGCTTCCAGTGATCTGACTTCCCTTGCGGGGTGTTGGAGTTCGAGTCTGGCAAAGAGATTCCTACCTCTCTCATTCTTCAGGTATGGAGCTGACAAGAACCTAGAGGGACTCTTGGCATACTAGGCATACTAGGTTTAACATACTCTTAGTATACCATAGTAAGGAATACTTCACCTACTTCATACCTCTCCCTACACCTAGGTCAGGTTAGGTACATTGGGGTAGAACTAGATTAGAAACGCATCGTATGAGTACTCGCATTTTTAGTCTGTGTTATTTATGTAAATGCATATATACTAAAAGATAATGCTATTGCAGTATTATTTATTTCTACTGCTCACACTGTACATTATTTATCTCGCATACTGTCTTGTGATCGTAACAGCACATTTTACTTACACCAGCAACAAGACTGTTCAATAAATCTTTTATTGAAACGCCCGTCTATTCTTTCTGTGTAACTTGGAGAAAACTAAGCATGCACGACTGAGCTGAGTGAAATAGTTATCTATTGTTTCCATGACTCTGGGACACGTTCTGATTCTAAAGGGAAACACAGTGGTCATGTTTTGCGGCTGCCAGAAACTACTCCCTTCTTGTTGTCAAGGAGTTTCTAGTGGCCTCTGAGCTAGCTGGCACAAGTAATTAAGTTTAATATACTCGATAGGGACATACTGACCTTAGTCCTATGTCAAACCTATAGGATATATTATTCCAATGCGCAGAGCCTATTAGGGAAATAGGAGCTACACTACATGGCGCCCAACGGTTTGGTAAAGCGGTAATTCAACGTTAGATACTGAGTAACTCAGCCGTGCTTTTTCTCTTAGAGACCCCTACCCATATACTCCAAAAGACGTCTGGAGTGGGCAGGGTTAAGTATCCACCACGGCTACATAGGGCAGTACCCTATATATTAGCTGTTTGGTTTGCTCAACGTTGAAGGATACAGTGTTCCAAAATATTGTGCACCTTATCTTTGTTTCCTTGAAACTTGTTCTACATTTTTCAAAAACAAAATGCCTGGCTCCGACAATGAAGCCGGAACGGTGGAGCTGCGGCTGATCCAGCCCAAGCAGCAGTTTTTAACTTTACAGGTTTTATTGAAACTGAGGAGGGTGTTATAGACATCACTCCAAACTTAAGAAGAGCCATCACTCTAAAACTTATAAAACATGGCCTACCACCAAGAGGCGGTAGAGCAGTTTTCGTGATAGAGGCACATGAATCCTTTCAGACAGAGGTATTCTATTCATGGGTAATATTTCCTGAATCCAATTCAGTAACACACATGTTTCACTTCTACAAAGAAGATGATCCACCAGAGGAATACATTCCTTTCGAGGATATAGAAATTCCATTAACATACCAGTAGCATCAGCTCTGGTTTAAAGGCGCCCTAAAACATCACAAAAACATTACCAGGCTCGGTCCACTAGGTAGACCAGGAGCAACATGGCCGATTCTAGTCAAGCTACACCTCATCCTGACATTGAAGAGATGTCAGACGAGGATTTACTTACTCAACTCACAGAGTTAATAAAAATCTACAGACAATTAGTCCAATATGTCATGCAGACTTTCACAGTCCAGCAACCATTAACAATTCCAAATCAAACTCCTCAACAGGGGAATACACTAAAAATTACACCACAGACTCTATACGCAGTCATGGGTAAAATGCCCACAAAACGTGAGCAAATTCCATTCTGGATAGCTGAAAAAATTACTCAAATCGAAGCAGTATTTCCAAATACTAGCCCGTATGAGAAACACAGAATACTGACAATCAGTTTACCAATGGGGATCACACCACAACTGGAAGACTGCACCACATGGGGCTCAGTCTTTGCTGGCATCTATACTAAAACACATGGCATTCCGTCAATTGCGGTAATACCTGATGTCCTGAAACAAATTCAAAATGAATACGGGGCAGAACCTACTCTAAATTTAGGTATGAAATTACTGAAAAATTTCGACCAGGTCTCAACAATAATATTATCTAATATTAAAGGGGAGGCAGCAGCAGTGGCGATCCGCCAAAAATTAAGGGAATTTGATGTTACAGAACATCAAACTGAGCTACCCAGAATAATTGAACAATCTTATGCAGAATTAGGCAGAGATAGTTTGGGTGGAAGACCAGTGAAGCTGAAGCTATCTGAAAGTCCTGAGAAGGACTCTATTAAACAAACTCCTACATCTTCTAAAAGAAGTGGGAGACTAATAAACAAAAATCAAACGAGAAACGTTCTCAATCTCGAGGTAGGTCTCCTCAAAAGGAGCCCTCTGAAAGGAGGTATAACCTCAGGAATAGGGATAATTTGAGAAAGCCTGACAGGTATCAAGATACTGATACACGTTCCTCTCGTCCCTTTCAGATCTCATCACAGACTTCGGAAAGTAGAGGACGATCAGAACATAGAGAAGAACGCGTGAAATCGAAAGACGACAAACACGCTCCAAAAACCAAAGTAAAACCTCAATTTTCCAAAAGAAAGTAGCAGGTCTAAAGATCAGACATGCCGAGAATACTGAGAACACAACTCAAGAACGGAGAATGGGCTCAGACAATGCTGGACAGTGCAGCAGAAGTCACAATAGTTCGCCAGAACCTGGAAGGAACTTCTGGAGATAGTGGACTTGAATGAGTACATTACAGTTGAGACTGTAGACACCAGGGTTAGTACTCCACACAAGTTATATGAAATAACACTCCGGATGGAGGGAGACAAACCTAGACAGGTGAAAGCACTTTTTGGGAAAGACTATCAAAGGGCTATGACATACTTCTAGCAGAAAAGGACTGGCCACCACAATTTGTCAGGGAGTGCCCACATGGCGAGGACATTATTATGCCTGCCTTCTCCAACCATATTCCAATTCATCTAAAATATACATATGCCAGGAAATGGGCAGTGGCCCAGGCCCCAGCATTATATAAAAATCATGTGGGATGGGATGAGGACTCACCTCACCATAAAATACATCTGAAACATGAACCAACTGCACAACGGCAGTACCCAATAAAGCAAGAAGCTAAAAACAGGTCAGGGAGATCTTAGATCAACTTGAATATCAAGGGGTGATTGAAACATGCACCTCCTCAATGAACAATCCTTTGTTTCCTGTCTCCAAACCAGACAATACATATCGTCTAGTTTTGTATTACAGACACCTAAACACTTGTTCTAAAACTTTTGCAGTGCAAAATGCACATAGCACAGCATTAATGAATAACATTGTGCGTAAAAATATAAAACAACATTAGACATCTCAAATGGTTTCTTTTGTCAAAACATAGCACCTGAAAGCAGGTACTTAACAGCATTCTCCATAATGGGGACCCAGCGTCACTTTTGTCGACTCCCACAAGGGTTCAAGAATAGCCCAGGCTTATTCTCAGCGAGGGTAACGGAGTTACTACAAATTTATGACAATGAGGCATTGTCCTATGTCGATGACATATATCTGACAGACGATGACCTGGAAAAACACTTGAACAGGGTGAGCACCATTATACTGGGTTTCGCCTCTGAGGGCTACAAGTTCAACTTTAAAAAGTCCAGAATTGCCCATCTCAATGTCCTATTTCTAGGATATGAGCTTTCAAGTGAAGGCAAGAGCTTGGCAGCTAACTTTTTAGAAAAGTGTGCGCTGCTCCAACCTCCAAAAACGCAAAAAAACTTACAATCCATCCTGGGTTTCCTAAATTTTGGAAGAACATACATTCTAAATTACGCAGAAAGGGTTAAACCTCTCTACGCATTAATCAAACCTGATTTTTCGATCAGAAACTGGACAAACGAACACACAGAAATCTTGCGTTCACTCCAGGCTAACATGTTAGCATCAAATCACTTACAAACACGCGTAAGTCAACGCAATTTGGTGATCCGAATAATTTCGGGTCAATACGGATTCACCTACTTAACCTTCAATGAGGGTGAGAAAATACCAATAGCATACAAATCTCATTTGTACACACAAGTGGAAATGCGCTTCAGTTCAACTGAAAAAATTCTAACAGCAGGTCAAACCGCTGTAGCAAAAGAAAGAGCCTTAGCCCAAGGGAAACGCATTATTGTCGTAACCCCGGTACCAGCTTTAGAAGCGGTCACAAAAGCAAGCATTCCAAATGCTAAAGCATTACATCCAAGATGGATACAATGGGTTAATTCTCTTGCTGCAACAGATGTTGAATATGTTTTTGATCCAGATTTAAAAACACAAGCATTCCTGCAATATGAACAAGAATATCCTCTGCCTACTGAAATTCTGCCTCTCGATCAGTACGAATTCATAATTTACACTGACGGATCCGCACAGCCCGCAACAGGAGTAAACAAGCTTACAGTGCAGCGTGTGCAATCGTTAAAGGTTGCATGCGAAATGGCATCTTCAGACCTATGGTCACAAAAACTCAATCTCTAGGAGATTGTACAGCTCAGCGAGCTGAACTACAAGCATTCAAACTGGCACTTGAAAGTACAGATCGAGAATTCCCCACACTAATAGTGTGCGATTCCTTTACTGTGTTCAGTCGTATAATGAATATATACAAAACTGGCTTGAAAATGGTTTCAAAGATGCGAAGGTGGCACAATAAAGCACAAAATGCTTTGGGAACAAGTAGTTCAGTTGAAAAACGAACTACCAAAGGCTCTCGTGATCCACACACTGAGTCATCAATGTGATGGCATTCACGTTGCAGGGAATTCATTGGCTGATGAAGCCGCAAAGGGGGCTGTGCAGACGGCTTCCGTAGCTGCGATCACTCGTTCAAAAAAAAAAAAATAGACGGTGAGATAATGTTGGCTGTCAATGCATCAAGCAAAGGCAGCAGTGCAGCGTTACCAAAAAAGTTTCCACTCAAGTACTCTTATGTAATTGATGCAAACAACGTTCCTTTTGCTTGAATCCCTGGAGTGGGGGATAGGGTAATTCCAAACATGGAACGTAGAGCAGCCTTGATTTATGAAACACATTTGGGGGAGGGTCTGTCACATCAAGGGATCTCTAAAACAATTTTGACGTTGAAACAGATGTACTGGTGGCCTGGAATGAATACAGAAATTCACATATTCATCAACAACTGCTTAGACTGTAAATTACAGTGAGAGAGCCACCAGACACCATGCTGCGAATGCGGCAACCCAGTACAGACACCATCGTTAGACAGCATTAGACTATCTACGTGCCTGCGTCCTACTGGACAGAGGCATTCCCACAAATACTGAATTTAGGTTCCTATGGTTATGGCCTCAGCGCTCGGCTGACGCTCGAACTGTTATAAAAGATTTGCGAGTCTTTATCGGCACATACGCAATAGGCACGCTACATTCTGACCAGGGTCCTGCGTTTAGCTCTCGGGCTTACAAAGAAGCCATGGCCAGTCTGGGCGTTGCATTGCGGTACTCCTCTCCATTCCATCCTGAGGGAAATTCGGTTGTGGAAAGGAAAGACCGGGACATAAAGCAGTCTATAACAGCTAGGGTATTAGGTTTGGGTGATGGGTGGGTCAAACACCTTAGTGGGGTCCAACGCTCATTGAATAATCTGCCAAGAAGTTCTCTAGGGGGGGTCACTCCATATGAGGTCCTATTTGGGACAAGAATGTGGGTACCAGACCTTGAACACGTAGGCACAGTGATGGAAAATAAACTGTTTGATATCAAAGATCGTTTGGCTGTTTAACAGGAACTCAATGAGTTAAGAACGAAACAAAGCAACATATTCCTACAGCCAACCACCACTGGGGAAAAATCGGCGGTCCCAGCAAGGCCTGTCTGGATTCCAAAAGTTGGGGATCTAGTCAGAGAAAAGATTGCGGACAAGAAGGAATTTGGACCTTCTTACAGACAACCAGTACCTGTCCTAGCAGTTCAAGGAACAAGAACAGTACTTCTGCCGCCCCTTGCTGGAAGAAAGGAGAAAAGATTTGTGTCCATCGACCTGATCAAACCACAGTATGTGGCCAATACTAAATAGTAGGCCTCGTGGACTCCGACCTAGTAGCAGACGCACTCCTCTCGCTACTATCCAAGAGGTTCAGACTGAAAGACTGATAACAATCGAGAATTCAGCTGTAACAGATGGAGGACTAAGCAACAACGCTATGGAACTCATCCCTCTTGAACACCAAGTAACAGTTCGTCCAAATACACCTGTCTACACCAATGTAGCAAGTGATGAACTGGTTCCAGTGATTTCTACAAATCCTGATGCAATTCCAACAATTGACAGAACTGCTTCTGGCTATTTCATTAACTTTGATACGTTCTCAGAAGATCCGAGTGAACCTGTAACGACGCCAGCCTCATTCAAATTCAAGCAGCAAGTACAAAACTTTCTTCACTTTCTGAAAAAGACTTATTTGGTTTCTCCATGGATTGAACTCTGGATTATATCTGGACTTTTTGTTTTCCTGCTCTGGCTAGCTTCGGTTACAACTGTGAGCGTACTTATAAGTGGCAGATACATCCATGTGAACACTGAAAGAAAAGGCGTGAACGTACTTTTGAAACCTCATAAATCTTCCCATCGTGAAGCAAGAGACTTGTCATCAGTGAACATCACAGCTGTTCCTATACAGGATGGTATAGTGTGGGACAAGACAGATTTTGACATCTTCAGCCCGTCGGAACAATTGAACATTCCACATTTGTTTAAAATTTCACTAAGTGATCTAATTTCGTCCAGTACCTATTCTGATGATTGGGACTTTGAGACTGTTAACGACATAATGTTTGACCTAGAAAAATCTGCTGCATTTTCTAAAAATGAATATTTAGAGGGTTCATCAGACTATGAACAACTGTATTGTTATAACCACTATGGTCATCATTATTTGCATAAATCTGCATATCCAAGAAATGTGTTTATGTTTAACCAATGGGAACATTGTCCTACACCACCTAAAGGTAGTTCAAAAACATTTGCTAGTAAGTTTCCATATTTTTCAGGCTACAATACATCTAATCCAGAAATGTTTTACTATAAAAATGTAAACAAGACCGGACTGAAAATTATGTTAACAAATACAAAACAGATTTATTCTGCATTATTTAATGCCCAACTGTCTAGACAGGGTTTCGACTTTTGGAAAGACATAATAGACACAAAAACTGTCTGGGGTACTAAAGATTGGCAAGTGCAGGGGATAGAAGCTTTATTTAGAGCCTGCATTATCCCTGAACAAATAATGTTTTTGAATGAAACCATCCAACAAACATCTTGTCTTGGATTAGCCAAGATCAAAGAGATGAACACACCTTCTGTACCAACACCTGCCACTGATAATAATACACGGGCAGTGGTGACAGTTGACAATATACTACAACTCAACAGATCTAATCCTGATTGGAAAAAATGGTTGATCTGGCCCACAGACACGAATAACTGTCAGGAAAGATTCCTGAATAAAACTCAGGGCTTTACTATTCATAGGCCAGACCCAAGATATGTCCAAAGACAACATCCGGGGGTAGTGACAACATACAGTGTAGGAAAATTATGCCTCGATTGGCTGCATAAGTCTACACTACAGGATGTGAAACAACACTTAACCTTACTTAAAAAGGACGCAGACCTTAGGGAATTCTTGCTTGGACCAAGAAAACCACGTCAAAAACATTTCATATATGCCGGCATTTATGCTGCCTATAATGAAGCATGGAAAGTATCACAGATGGAGGCTGCAGAACGAATACGTGAACTTGATCGTATTAATTTAGAGAAAACACTCTCTGTGGTCGACAATGGGTTAACAACTTTGTCCTCCAGAATATATTCATTGGATGGCATTGTATCCTCTGCTATCGACATACTAGAACAAGATTTGGCGATGTTACAACAAGGCCAGTCTCAATTACGTTCTATTGTATTATTAAGCTGGACGCTGCAATCTTTGCGAGCGGGCTATGTGCCTTGGCGTTTTATCAACACAACGGCTCTGTTTGCAGAATACAATCTGACTGATAAACAGATCGAATTGGCACAAAGAGGAGCAAGGTATACAGTGCTGAGCATTGAAAAACTGGAAAAATTACCATTCACAGTGGCAGAAAAACCAGCTACAGAATGGCTTATTCATGGCAAAATAACATTACCTGTGACTACTTTTCAGTTTCAGTATTGCCTCAGACAAATGCAAGCAGGCAAATATGAAAGGTTGGGTAAGGGATACATTAAGACATCTTGGGATTTACCGTATACATATAGATGTTGGAGTGGGGATCGTGAAGTGTTTTTGAGCGGTATACACTGTAAACGTGCACTGAGAGGTTCACTTATATGTCAGGACATTTCTTTACACGGGGCTTGTAATGGTTCTGTGGCAAATTTGTCTTGCCATCAGCAGGGTACACCAGCTGCTGTGATTAATCCAACGTTTGGACAACTTTCTAATGGGAGTTACCTCATGTTGAATGATCAGAGTTGCTGCGGCATGCTGCCAGGCATCCCATATCTAGTAACGGTCAACTCCAGGGTCACTTGCTGTATGCAAGTATTGTTTGCCCCAATAGACACAGTCAGGGAGTCGCCTCTATGGCCTTCGCTGAACGTCTCTTTTATAAGATTTGATACTTTGAGCAGAATGAAAGCCATGCTTTTACAGCAAACAGTGCCTTTGACCTCGGCCAAAGAAACCTATGATCTACAAGTAGCAAGGACTTCGGCTGAGATACAGACTTTAATACGTATAAACTGCCCTATACAGTTCGTAGAAATGATAGGACGTATCTTCAATATGTCTGATACAACCGGAATTGTACATATATTTAAGAGCATCTGCTCCGGTCTGTTAGCACCTTTCCAGGCAATACTCGGAATCATCCCGAACTTTGCACATTCGGTGTTTGGTGGCATACCATTAATTCTAGCACTTGTTGCCGGAATTCTATTTCTCTTCCTGCTATTGCGCTATGGCCAGCCTATTCGCAGACATCACTCCGAGCGAAATGGAGAAAGCTCTCCTTGAACGAAAGTGCTGTGAGCGAATAGTACAGCTTTGGGCATGACTCGCCTACGGGACCTTAATACAACTTGGTTCCTGTCATTCAGACCAATCTGGCAAGATTGCATCTTACCTGTTCTACGATGCCTGCTATGCGGTGAAGAATGCGTGTTGGACACCTGTCTAACATTTCCATCAGCTACGCCAACGGATGTCGATACTCTGCTGGTCCCGATAACGGCCCATGCTCTGTGTTGTCCCCAGAGGCTTCCTATCCTGATGTCAGCATTCATTGAGATCTCACAGACGCTTCCGGCTGCTGCTGAGGTACGAGAAAGATCTACAGGCACACAGGTAACAACGGACGCGAACATTGCTGCGGCAACCTATGCTGGAAGCGATGCTTCCCATCTCTGTGCAATTAATCTCCTACACGAGGTGTTCCAACTGACACCAACTACAGTGGATGATGTTTTGTCTATAGAAATAGATGATCTCATGTTTACACCAGACCCGTAAACTGACTCTGATTCAGCATACAGTGTTCCAGAGATGCAGTAACAATTTGACCTTCATTTTTCAAAACAACTTGGAACTCTACCAAAATTGAACTTCATTCCCATTTTTCGAACGAAAATGGCACTTCCATCTGCTTAAAGTAGAACTAGCCTTATAATACAGACTTCAAGGTACTTCCACGGACATCTTGTGTGTCTAAAACAGTTCATTAATTTTCATGACATGAAATGACTTTGATTTTTGAACAACTTATCGATCATTTTCTGTCACATGTAAATATTACTGCTTATTTCATTCCAATTGCATTTATTTTCGAACTTTATGCCTGAAATGAAAAGCATTTGCTTCAAATGTACAGTACCTTTTGCATTTTTTACTATGTTTTTAAGAAATATTTTTAAATATGCGGTACTCCATTTAATGTTTAGCATTTTAAATGTTTAGCACTTTAGTATTATCGTACACATGAAAGTGGAGTGGGTGTTGTATTCCTCTTAGGGTGTCCATAAACGGGCTTTCCAGTATCATGTCCTTATATAGGCACAATTCGCCCTGCCCTTATATAGGCACAAAATCCCAGCCCTTATTTAGGCATTAAACCGTGCACTCCAAATACAGGCATGGTCTCTGACCTCCGTCCACCCTAACGTCACAACGAGTTCATGAAGAACAGACCCTTAGGCTGCGGGAGTTTCCCTAGTCCAGGACTATTGATTTCTTCAAGGACTCATATATTATGCATGAACCATTATTCCTTAGGGGTTCATTCATGACGTCTTTCGCTGTCCGACTCACGTCAATACTAACATTCTTAGGTACTCTCAGGTATAAATATACCTTCCCTAGCGCCTGTAAATCAGAGGAGACCTCGACTTCAGAGGAGCCCGTTTCCCGGCCTGACGCACTGAGAAGACGCTGTCATCCCTGCACGCAGAGAGTCTAAAGGGAAACACAGTGGTCATGTTTTGCGGCTGCCAGAAACTACTCCCTTCTTGTTGTCAAGGAGTTTCTAGTGGCCTCTGAGCTAGCTGGCACAAGTAATTAAGTTTAATATACTCGATAGGGACATACTGACCTTAGTCCTATGTCAAACCTATAGGATATATTATTCCAATGCGCAGAGCCTATTAGGGAAATAGGAGCTACACTACACCACAAAATGCGAGTATTTACTCACATGTAGATCTCCGCGCCGATTACAAAAACAGCCACAGTGATGCTGAAGACAAGTCAAACTGTATTGTGAAATCCAAACAAACCGACAACTTGGCTCAATATTGCCGGGTCCAATTTCAACACGGAGCGAATCTCGTTGAGACACTAAGGGGTCGATTCCGATCTCGGCCGGTAGGGCACCGAATCGGATTCGGCTTTACCGGATCCGATTCGGAGGCCTCTTTTCTGACCGATTCGTGCATGCGTCCGGGCGAGCGAGTACGATGCGAGCGTACGCGAAATCGCCGACCGACTCATTCGCGGGTCCGAACCGCTCTGACCGACTCGCACGGACACGACTCGCACCGCGCAATGGAGACGTTCCCCAACCGAGCCAGTACGATGCGTGCCTCGAGCAGTCCGACCGACTCGCGCCGTCCGGCTCCAAAGAGCAGTCGGAGCCAGACTTCGGGGATCCGTGTCGGACCCCCCTGCACGGGTACCCATGGGTCCCCCTACACGTGCATGTACGGCGCGACCCGCATCGACGCAAACCCGCTTCAGGGGGCGCCCTTGTTCGCGTCGTACCCATTGAGTCAATGGGAGCCTGTGTACGCGTTGTACGACCGGCTCCCATTGACTTCAATGGGAGTCCGACCGAATCGAGTCCGATAGCATACGTACGCATCGTACTCGTTCGGTCGGGCTGCTAGAGTCCGATTTGGTCGGAAATCTCTCCGGATTCGGCTCGGTCGGAGAGATTTCCTGCCCGAATCGGAATCGGCCCCTTAGTGTTGTCTTCAAATCAGACGTGACAACAAATCTTCCTAAGACTGCCACTGCATGTTGACAGGACATGAATTTCATAACGCTCTGTGATCACCAAACACTCCACATCAAGTGTGCAACACAATACCGAGCCTGATCTACCACCGATACAGCACTCTACCTCAGATTGACAGGCCTGTTGAGCCAAACAGCCCCCGGCATGTTTTAGTGAGTGTTTACAAGACTGGTGCAGCTTGTCATAAAAATCCAACCATGATGAAAATGTCAATGTGTGCAGCTTCCACATTGAAGTAGAATGTAACAGAATTAATAAGTGTAAGTAGTGAGGCTCACACAACTTACCCACTAGAATAAATGTCATTTTTAAAAGTTCAATGGAGCATGTCCAGGCTGGGGCTGTCTGTTGACAAGGACACTGGTGGGGCTGGCTTGCCTGGAGCTCCATTCTTGATGCTTTACTCTTTATTTCTGTAGGTTTCTTTGTGTTCTTAATTTCCATAGCAAGGACTGGTCCTTTAAAACGGTAAACATCGCACACCCCGCATCCGTGACCCCGCATGTTATTACAATGCGGTCCTTACAACGACTGCGTTGTAACAACGCAATACCATTACCCCGCAAGTCGAAACCACGACTTGCGGAGGAGGGGAGAAGGTGTTGGATTTAAAATCCAACACCTTCCCTACTGTCCGCACAGACTGGAGTTGGAATAGTAATTCATACTATTCCAACATCCAGTGCCCCCCTCCGCAAGTCGTGGTAACGACTTGCGGGGTAATGGTATTGCGTTGTTACAATGTGGTCGTTGTAACGACCGCGTTGTACTAACATGCGGGGTGAGGGAAAGCGGGAAAAGGAGTGCTATTCCTTTAAAACTTGTAGCACGCTTAAGTCTTGGTCCAGGTTGTCGTCAAAAATCTGTAGTGATGAAGTCTGTAGCTAGGATGTAGTTTTACGTAGATTTATTGAGTTCAGTTACAAGTAGTTGAGTAGTAGAGATGCAGCCCCACCAAGAGCAGTCTGCCTGCTGCTCAGCCCATACTCCAACTGTCACCCCCAAGCATCCAGGCACCCAAACATTCCATTCAAGACCATCATACCAACATTCCATGCATCACATTCACACTCGCTGAGCAGCTAGGGAGAAAGTAACAGAAAATAGCCAGATAAAGATAATACAGGTTACAACAAAGTACAAGAGGGAGACCAAATTAAAAATTTTAGGTCCAAAATGAAACCAGCTAAGAACATGAAAAAGAAAGACCAGTTAACCCTGTCAAAAGCCTTTTCAGCATCTAAAACGATGGCTGCCAAAAGTTCAGGAGGATCAGTAGACTTAGATAAAATATCAAAGAACAGATGAGTGCTGTCTGAAAGATATCGACCTGGGACAAACCCTGATTGATCCTTTCCAAGAAGATTGGGCAGAAGAGGTCGTAGCCTAGTGGCCAGTGCCTTGGCACAAATTTTATAATTTACTTGACCAAGAAATGGGTCTGTAATTTTTGCAGTAACGCAAATCCTTACCATCTTTCGGGATAAAACAAATAAGTGCATCCAGAAAAGATCCAGAAGACATGAAAGAATCGGAAAAAGATTGAAGTAAAGTAAGTAATTTGGGCAAATGAATATGAGAAAAATGAATGTAAAATTCAGCAGTAAAACCATCGCACCCAGGGGCTTTATCTTTTTGAAGGGAAAGCCTAGCGAGATGTAATTCTGAAAGCAACAGTAATGTTTCCAAAGAAGAAAAATCTATGTGAGAAAAAATCAGTTTTTTGAATAGAGGAAAGATAATATAGAATATCTTGATTTGAAGGCAAATAATCAGGTGTATAAATTGGCATAAAAGGAACTGAATTGATCCAAAGTATCCGAGTCGATAGAGTGCATATGACCAAAATATTCTGTATTGAATTCGATAAATATCTTATTTTGTTTAATTTTAAGGTAATTTACCTGATTTATTTTGACCACCATAGTATTTGGCACTAGACTTAAGAAGATAAGACAAGGCAAGTTCAGTGGATACTTTGTTAAAAGATAATTTGGCTAAAATTAGGTGTTGCATGGACTGCTGTGTACGAAAAGTGTAGAAAATATGTTCAAGACTTTTGATGGTCTTAAGTAAGGCTTTGGAGTGAGCATGGGAAGCTTTCCTTTTCTTGGAGTCCAAATTTATGATAAAATCTCAGGCTGAAGCCTTAAAAGCATCCCAAATGGTACAAAAGGAAATAGCATCAGAAAGATTAAAATTAAAAAATTCATGAAAAGAGGCAGTGAAGGAGGAAGTAAAATCAGTGTGCAGCAGTAGAGAATTATTAAATCTCCACCGTTTAGGAGACTTGCATACAAGTAAAAGGTCTAGTTGAACTGATACTAGGGCATGGTCGAAAATTAAAATGGTGCCTATCTCTGAACTGTGCAAAGATTCAGTAAGATGATGAGAGAGAAAAATAAGATCTATCCTAGATTGGGTATGATGAACTGGAGAAAAATAAGTGTATTCCCTCAAGGAAGGATTGCATAGTCACCAGGCCTCTGTCAGGTGACGTTGACGAATAGCATGCACAAATGGTTTTTGTGATGTATTGGGAATATAGTGAGCTGAAGAGTGTCTATCAAACAATGGGATCAACACAATGATTATAATCCCCAGGCAGTATTAAATGATCATTCAAATGTTGCAATAGTTTCTGAGCAATAGTTTACCAAAACTGACAATCAGGAGCAGTAGGGCCATACACATTAAACAAAATATTAGAAAATTTGTTGATAGATAATGTAAGCAACAACCATCTACCCTTTCAAATTTGAAGGTAACCTTAATCAGAAAGTACTGATTCTCCGTAATATTGGAGAGATATTTGCAGTTGTACATTGAAACAGTTCTAGCCCATGTCAGCAGTCAGATCTTCAAAACAACAGCTAAAGTTTCACACGGTCCGTGGGAAATGTGTCCACATTTCCCAAGGACGGTGTGAAACTTTATCTGTTGTTTTGAAGATCTGACTGCCGACATGGGCTAGAACTGTTTCAATGTACAACGGAGAATCAGTACGTTCTGATTAAGGTTACCTTCAAATTTGAAAACTGGAATATGAATAGATGTTATGAGGCCAATCGAACTATAAGGACCAAGCCCAGAAAAAGTCCCTGGAATGGGACGAAACGCATTGGCTACCTCTTGTACAACATGAATAAAGAATTATGAAGAATTTGATTGGAGTCCGTGCAATTTTCAATCCAAGTGCCTTCTATGAATGAATTGTTTCATTTTTTCAGATTCTACTTGTAACAAATAATGGGTGCTGATGTCTTTCTCCAATTAGTTTGTGGATCATTTCCGCTTATGGGGGCTTAGGAGGCTGATCCCCCAGATCTGAGCACCACTTTCTCAAAATATTTTCCACATTGTGATGAGTGCGGTTATTTAGATCTCAGCCTCTTTTTGTGAATCACTAGAAATAGCCACTTACCTTGCTTGCTGCATGACGTCCGACTCACTTCGGTCCATCTTTTGCTTCTGTCTTCTCCAGGCTCCAACCAATTTCACTAACCAATCCTGGTGCTGCTCGCATGCTGGTACCCAGCATTAGAGCAATGCCAGAATTGGAGGGAGTGGCCTCTCTCAAGAGCACTGGAAGCCAGTGCTTTCCCTAACCCAGCTGCCTAAAGCAGCTGGGTTGGAGAGGTTTAAAATGCACATGTCTGGCTAGACGTCACAAGACAGCTGGCCAAAGAGACATGAGCACTTTTAAACCCAAGTGCACAGCCAGCCCACCACTCTTCCCTGCTGAAGCAATGGCCCCGCCCTGTCCTGACACTTGGTTTGGGACGGGATGATGAAAAATAAAAGGGTGATAAATAAACTTTATTGACATTTTAGTTTTGATCTCTGGGGCTTTTCTGGGGGGCATTTTTGCTAGGTCCCAGCCCTGCCAAGCAACATGCACCTCTGGGTATTATACTAATGCATTTGAAATGTATTCCCACATCACTGGGAGGACTTGAGATTGTGCACAATCCGAGGTATCAGTGGAATCGATCTCAGATTGCCTTGTGGTGATGCAAGGTGGGCTAATTTCCTGAAGCAATTTGTGTCTCTACTCATCCTCCTGACCCAGGCGTTTGTCTCTCTTGGTGTCTAAGATAGATAGATGGATATTTCTCAGCCTGTTTGCAATGTGCTGAGAATTGGGCCGATCCTCTCAGAGTCTTTTGTTATATCAGTCTGACTCACTTTGTGGGCCTGTGAAGCCTTCCAATTTTGCTCGCTAAGTTTAAGATGGAAGACCGCACAGACAGCGCAGGGCATGCACTGCCATAGATTACTCATGAGCACAATGGCAGGAAGCTGCTAGGAACACCTTCTTTCACTCGTGACACCCCCGTTATCAAGTACCATGGTTCTCAATACTCACTGAAGGACAATTGTTTCAGCAAATATGTTATTGCCATATGCCAATAACGTAGAAAACAATAATAGTTTGTCAAATCGTTGGAATCCTTGCTTCACTCGTTGCCTCACTAAATATCATGGGCTAGATTTATGAAAATGTTGTGTTACCCTTTCATCAGACAAGGTAACGTAAGGGCAACGCAAAACTAAAGTCAGATTTATCAAGCCACACAAGGCTATCTTGCGTGGCCCTGTGGGGCTAGGTAAATCTGGAGTAATGCAAGACAGTGCAAGTCGCTGGCTTGCTTTACTCTGCCCCTGGGAGGTGTTCCATATGTGGAGCGTGGGTGTTCCCAGCATCCACCCATGGAATTTGGCACATTTCCAGATTTACCATGAGTGGTAGGCCTGGTAATGCGTCAAAAAGCTTTGCCTTCCCAGGGGAAGAGTAACGAGGAGAAATATCTTTATTTATCATAATTTTTTCCTCTTTCTACTGGTGCTGCATTCTGCAGCACGCATAGAAAGATAAAAAAGCCTCCGAGGATTGTTTTTGTGCAAGAAGGCGTCCCTTCCTGCACAGAAACAATCCTGCCTGCAAAGCATGCACTGTTGCATCATGATGCAAGGATGTCTGAGTTGGTGATAGGCAGCCAAAAGTGCATCAGCACAAGGAGAGGACAGAAATGAGCCATTATAATTCTAAATATGGCGCATTCCTGCCCTCTCCCTTTCATGCAGCTGCAGAAAGGTATCTTGCCAAATCATCTTTCCATCCTTGTAAGGCCACTAAGCTGGAAGTCATTAATTTTCGTAATTGCAACACGTGTTTCTTAGCATTTAGAAACACCAAATTAGCATATCACAACATAAGAACTGCTTTGAACAAAATACATTTCAACATCATAGATGAAAGGGTACATTCAGACTCACAGATCGATCTATCTATCTATCTATCTATCTATCTTTTTTTTTTTTAAATATTTTTATTGATTTTCCCCCATTGCACAGAAAAAAAAACATTGCTTTACTGCAAGTCATGGCAATTCATCAAGAAACAATTAATTAATCATTAAAAACACAATAATAAAAACCGTAAAAAAGTGCAGTGCAAGATTCTCGATTGCAGACAATTCATGCGAAATATACAAGGGCTAAAAGCACGTATCTCCCCAACCAGTATATCTTACACAGAGGAAAAAAAGTGCCCGTGCAATAAATACAGTAATTTATTATAAACTCCAATGGCTCACTTATTAAAATGATCAAAAAAGATAATCACAAGATAAGGAACACAGTGACGGTGTCCCTACCTGTCTTACAATATATCCCCTTCAACACATAAGCAGATTATATATTTTAATTTTTGCCTAATCTTTCTTTACTGCATCAATCCTACAATAGGGGCCCAGATTTTCTGCCCCAACTCCTTTTCCCTTCGTCCTCTTAATTTATATACTGAGGATTCTATATTATATATAGCCAGCATCCTTGACCGCCAATTGAAAAAGGTAGGGGGATCGGAGCTTATCCATTGGGAGGTAATGCATAAACGAACGATAGCCATTGCAATGAACAAAAATCCCGTCTCGGGTCTCGGCCTCTCATTTCCCTCCATATTATATTCCAATCCCAAAATTACAAGATCTGACGTAATTGATACCGAGATCCCTAAGACTGTTATCAAGAAAGATTCCACATCCTGTAAAAATATACCCAATCTAGGGTAGGAATAAAACATATGTATAATATCGGCCGCCTGCACCCCACATCTATTACATTTCCCACCCCTCGTTCCCCCCCATTTAGCTATCTTTGCTGGAGTGTAGTAAAGATCAAAAACTGACATAAAATGTTGACTCCTAAGGCTTCCAGTTATTAATATCTGATTTGATAATTCTAATGAATCCTCAATGTTTATTCCTTCCTTCCCCAACCTAGTCTCCCACTTAGTATTCTGGACACCAATATCGTCAGGGAGAGCTTCCAGCAGGTTTTGATACATTTTCCCTATCCGAGATTTCATTCGTACTATTTCCACCAAACATATCTTTTCAAGATTTAAAGCTGACCTATGCGCATTTTCCCCCAGTAAGCTCCGGATCTGTAAGTACTTTAAAAAATCTCATTTACATAAATCAAACTTTTCCTGTAAATTCGTAAACGAAACAAGTTGACCTTCGCTACAAAGGTCGCCCAGAGAATAAATTCCATTACTCCCCCACCTGAACGTAGTTTGGTCCTGAAAAATTGGTGGCAAAATACCGGAAGCTGAGATTGGAGTATATACATTCAGGTTTGGGATCTTCAGTTTGCGCCGTATTTGTCTCCACACCTTGTAAGCAGCTTTAAGTATTTCAAATTTGGTCTTTTTATAATTGCTGGGTTCGAGTATCCTAACCAAACAGCCCTTCGCTTCGTTCCCCAACCCTATTTCATATATAGTCGGTCTGGCTGCCAGCGGAATTTCAGCCTTAGCCCCAACTAGGAGAATCCCCATATGTTGTAGAATGGATGCCCAGTAGCAAAAAAGAAAGCTGGGCACAGCCCACCCCCGATGTCTTGGAAGGATCATCCTCTCTACCCTTGCTAAACAAGATAAAGAAAATTCAAGAGGAACAGTCCTAAAAAGGTATAAGAATTTAGGAAGGACCAACATTTTGATGACATTGCTTCGTCCATGCAAAGAAAGATGCAGATGATCTAGCCTCTCCAATTTTTTATTATCATTATCTATCATTGGCGCAATGTTCAACTCGGGAATTTGGTCTACCCCAGCTGTGATCTTAATCCCCAAGTAAGTTGCTTCTGAAACAACTGGGAGTCCTACAGGGGACATGCTGTCTGAATGGAGGATCTGAGTTTTATCCATGTTTAGTTTATACCCTGAAAAAGCACCGAACCGTTCTGCCAAAACCTTCACTTCTGGAAGTGCCAAGGTGACATCGCTAGTTAGTATCGCGATGACATCCGCATCTGCTAATGTCCTATACTCAATGTCATTAACTCTCACTGGTTTAATATTCATTCTCAGCTCTAATTTGTTGAGAAAAGGGTCAATGTATACAGCAAAGAGCAGGGGAGAGCACGGGCACCTCTGCCTAGTGCTTCTACTGATATTGAATAATTTCAACTCCTGTCCCGAGATGCGAATCACGGCCTCCGGTGATGAATAGAGTGCCTTAATGGCTTGAATAAATTCAACGCACATCCCCTTCCATCGTAGGACAGACCACAGGAACCGCCAGGAGACTCTGTCGAACGCTTTTTCAGTGTCTAGCAGGATTACCCCCAGCTGTGATTCCGTGGCCTGAGCCCAGTCAAGAAGGGCGATGACACGTCTGACATTATCTGTCGTGTCCCTACCCGGGATAAACCCATGTTGACGCATTGAAACCAAAGGAGTAATGACCTTTCCTAATCTGGAAGCCAATAATTTAGAATAAATCTTGCTGTCACAATTAATGAGTGAAATGGGCCTATATGAAGCTGGAATAAGTTCAGGCTTGCCTTTTTTTTAAAATACAACTATAGTTGTCTTTCGCCATGAATCGGGAATATAGCCCCTTTGAGCCAATTGAAACAAGGATGTGATATCTTGCCGGAGTGACTGCCGAAATGTTCTAAAAAAACTCCAAAGGGATGCCATCCGGACCCACAGCCTTACCGGTGGCTAAAGAGGTTATAGCACCTTCCACTTCTTCCCATGTAATCGGGGTGCGAGGGCCTCATTTTGATCAGGTATAACCTCTGTTGTTTCTAGGTCTTTAAAAAATTCTTCTGGAGATTCTTCCCCTGACATAGTCACTCCCTCAGTATATAGTTGCTTATAATAATTTTGAAATACATTCAGGATTTCTGTCGGGGAATCCTGTACCTGATCTAAATGGTCTTTAATTCTACAGATTCGATTTGAAACTTCCTGCTGCTGTAATCGCTTTCCCAGGACCCTCCCTGTATTTTCTCCAAATTCATATATCTCGGTCCTATACTGCACATATTTGGCAGCCAGCTCTGCACCGAAGTGCTGGTGTATTTTAGATTTGATGATGGCAATTAGCTATTGGCACTCCTCTATGTTTTGGCCCCCCATTATTTTCCTCATAAGCCCAATCTCAGCCGTCCTCAACTGTTCGACCCACCTCCTGATTTTCTCCTGTAATGCCGTCTGACGAGAAATAGAGAATCTGAGAGTCTCCCCACGTACACCTGCTTTAAAAGCATCCCAGACAATGATTTCAGAAACTGTAGTTCTATTAATATCAAAAAATTCCATAATCCACTTAGCCATATATTCACAATATGACTGATCCAGCAACAGCTTTCTTTTGAAAGTCCACGGCCTCTGCGCTCTTGGGATACCGCTTAGTGGTATTTCTACCACTAACGGATTATGGTCTGAGATAACCCTCGGGGAGATCTCAATTTTGACTGTCTCAGCCATTTGATTGGAGATAAAAAAATAGTCCAAACGAACTAATTTATTATGAGGGGCTGAATAAAAAGTAAACCCTGGGTCATCTTGTCTATGTTTATACCAGGCATCAACCAGCCCATGTTCCCTGACTAGTCCTTGAAGAGCCTTAAAGACTCTAACTTTCCTTCCTTGGTATGGCAGATCACCGATCAAATTGAAATCACTGTTTCAATGAATATTAAAGTCTCCGCAAAAGATCAGAGGGTGTGGCCATAAGGTCAATTCTACACTTAGATCATTCAGAACATCTGAATCGTCTAAGTTAGATCCATAAATGGAACAGATTGAGACAGGGACGTTATTAAGTATAAGTTCTATAATAACCCAGCGTCCGAAACTGTCTTCCTTGACTCGGTTACAGACTCCCATGCCTCGCTTTACTAAAATAGCCACCCCTTTAGTTGTTGTACCCTGCCGAGTGCAGGCTAACAAATCAAGACCTAAATCCCTCAGCCATCCCCGTTTGCTGCAGGGTATATGAGTCTCTTGAATACATAGCTCATCGATCTGCATAAACTGAAGATTTTTGGCCAGCATGCCTCTCTTTTTCCTGTCATTCAGGCCACATATATTCAGTGAACAAATACGCATTTTACCCGTCATCCTTGTACATAATATAGTCCATATCGAATCTTGCCAAACAATACCAATGAATATACACAGTTATAGTGATCATTTCCGATCATTTCATTCTTCCTTGCATAAATAGAAGTGCCATGACAATACGTGAAAAACAGCAATATCTCCACCCACCTAAACAACCTAGCCCACCTAACCCTCCACCTCCCCCCTAACCACCCTCCAGCCCACACCCACCCTCTCACCTCCCCCCTCCCTCCCACTAACTGAGGTATAAGGACCGAAGGTCCTCAGTGATGAAGAGCTGGCAGCCAGCCCCCCCCAGACTCCCCTTCCCCCCAACAGAGCAGAAAAGCAACAGAGAGAAAAAAAAAGGGAAAAAAAAAAACAGAAAGGGACTGATCTTAACTCTGAAATAAGCATCAAGTAAACATCAAGGACTCAAGCCACCGACATAAAGCAAAAGAAAGATTATGTTTACATCTCCACCTTAAATCGATAACAGAAATTCTTTTGCTAGTATTTCGGAAGAAAAAAATTGTGTCTGGCCCTTAAATATAACTTTCAACTTGGCTGGGTTGAGCAAAAAGACCTGTGCCCCCTTTGCCTGAAGCAATGGAATTAATTGCCGCAACTGCCACCTTTTCTCTACTGTCACCTGACAGAAATCGGGCCTCACAAAAAATTCACAGCCCTTTCCCGCCCTTTTCCTATCTGGTCTGGCTAAATCATATATTGCTTCTCGAGCCAGGAAGTTGTTAAGGCAAATCAGAATAGCCCTGGGTTTATCAGTAGATTGACCCTTTTTTTACGCTGATTAAAAGGAAATCTATGGGCCCTTTGCAATTCAACTGTCCAGTCCCACTGTGTGAGTTCGGGGAATGCCTCCAAGAAGAGTTCAGCCACGAAATTCCGAGCACCAGCTCCCTCCATGCCTTCTGGAACACCCAGAACCTGCAAATTGTTCCTTCTTGAACGATTATCCAGGTCAGTCAGTTTCCATATTGTATCTTCCTTCTGAGCTTTAAGGGAGCCAGAAAGAGTTCTTTGTGCAGCAAGCTCGTCCTCAAGTGTCGAAATTCGAGCTTCAGCCTCCCCGATCCTGGCTGCAAACTCTGAGCAGGTCCTTGCGACCCTGCGTTTTGAATTCTGTAACTTACGACATGCGCCTTGAGTCCGTGAACTTTCTACCCGAGTCTCCTCCCGATGGGCCATAATGCTCTGATAAATGATAGAGAGCGTAATTTCATCGGGATTTCCTGAACCTGCAGCTCCCGTGGGTGCTCCTCCGGCAATTACTTTGCTACCATCCAGTTTAGGGGAAAAGGAGTAGTCCCACACCAGTGAGCCAGCCGGGTCTAAAACCTTATTTACCAGAATTTTGCCTTGCTCCCTGTGTTTGCGAACAGTTGCTGGGACATATGAAGAATTATCTCCTGCATCTCCCTCTTCTAAACACAAACTGCTTGTGTCACTTTCATCACTATGGCTCTGTTCGTCTTCTGCCCAATCCCTTCCGGGGCTTTCATCCACTGAGGAATTGGAGGGATCTGCATTGAGTAGAACTTGTCCCCCGAATCACCCTCCTTCACGGGTCCTATATCTGACTGGTCTTCGCTTTGAAGCCCCTGCTGGGGGTTCGCACCCCCTGTTTCACCTTTCCCACTAGGGCTGCTTCCGTGATTGTGACCAGGCACCTTCTTTTCCAGTCCGACATTTTGGGGGATTCCAGTCCCATTGGACTCACCTTTTGCTGATTGACTGGTATTGTACCTCCTGCAATACATGGCCCTACAACAATGTTCAAAATCTTCAGATCTCCCTCAGGTCCAATGAAACCTGCAGATTCCCCTGAACCTTCTACTGTCGCCCCCTTTCCAGCACTCTCCTCAATCACCTCATTCACCTCGCTCCCATTAAGGAAAGAGGTAGATGCAGTACCTTTAGTGAGTGCTTCCTGAGGCGTCGTAGCGTCCCCCATTGCAGAGACCTTACCCGCAATATTTCCGCCAGTCGCCGTATCCGTAGTATTTTTTTATCTTCCCGCCTGAACCTTAAAGAGTGCGGGAACCGTCTGACGACCACGAGCAGGGACACCCCCCTTCCCCGCTCGTTCGCCAGATCCTGGAGAGAAACCACCAACCGGTCGGCGTATTCCCGCATCTCTGCCATTCCCACCAGCAGCCGCCTTCGCGGGACTCACAGAGCCTGTAAGCGGCCCCCGGGTCCTAGTGCCTCTCGCGGTTGTCTTCGGAGGCATCGGAGAGATTGGGCGTGTGAAAGCAGCTGAAAGTGCCGAAGAGAAAAAGGACCTGCGTGGACCAATCTAGAGGGTGCCGGAAGCTCCCATCGCCATATCCAGGATCGCCAGATCATGCCCGGTGCAGATTATTTCCCTGCCGCTTCACATAGAGACCAGGTAGGGAGGGGGGAGAGGTTAGCCAGGAGAGTGCTGGTGAGTCAGCTCACTCGGCCGACAACGCGGCTGCCATCTTGCCTCCTCCTACATTTCAACATCATAGATGAAAGGGTACATTCAGACTCACAGATCTATCTATCTATCTATCTATCTATCTATCTATCTATCTATCTATCTATCTATCTATCTGTCTGTCTGTCTGTCTGTCTGGCTGGCTGGCTGTCTGTCTGTCTGTCTGTCTGATTGGCTGTCTGTCTGATTGGCTGTCTGTCTGTCTGTCTGATTGGCTGTCTGTCTGTCTGATTGGCTGTCTGTCTGTCTGATTGGCTGTCTGTCTGTCTGTCTGATTGGCTGTCTGTCTGTCTGATTGGCTGTCTGTCTGTCTGATTGGCTGGCTGTCTGTCTGATTGGCTGTCTGTCTGTCTGATTGGCTGTCTGTCTGTCTGATTGGCTGGCTGTCTGTCTGTCTATCTACCTTTGCAACTCTCTATGCCTGTCTGTCTATCTACCTTTGCAACTCTCTATGCCTGTCTGTCTATCTACCTTTGCAACTCTCTATGCCTGTCTGTCCATTTATCTTTGCAACTCTCTATGCCTGTCTGTCCATTTATCTTTGCAACTCTCTATGACTGTCTGTCCATTTATCTTTGCAACTCTCTATGCCTGTCTGTCCATTTATCTTTGCAACTCTCTATGCCTGTCTGTCCATTTATCTTTGCAACTCTATTTTTCTATCTTTGTCCATTTCCCTTTGCAACTTTTTTGCAACTCTATCTGTCTGTCTAGCCATTAACCTCCCATCCTTAGGGCAAAAGACTAGGAGTGATCAAAACTAAAAGACATTCTCAGATTACAAGCCAAATGACTTATTATACATATTGAAAGTGTTTAATTATTTAGTGATTTTGTGTTGTATTTCTTTTTAATTTAAGATGAAACAATAAAATAATGCATGTATGACTAAAAGTCCCAGAATTCTAAGGGAGAAAATGGGACTGGCCTAACCAGTCACACATGCTAGTAAGCAAGCTTGTACTGTGTCTGCCAATGCTGCCAACATTGTTAATGTGTAAAGGAAGCTTGAACTATTTCTGCTTGTGCTATACATGTCTACTATATGAGGAACACATGCACTTTGGCTTCCCTGTGCAGTGTTTGCTCTTAATTAGTATACCTGCTCTGCTGATGCCCAGAGCTGCCCTTGTTTCAAATGTAAAGGCAGGGAGCTTGTCCTGCTTCTTCCCAGTGTAATACCTGTTCTCTGTTGTAGGACATTGGGTTTTTGGTTGAGGGGGGTAAAACCCCTTCTCAAGCAGAAACCACAATCCGTGTTAGGGTGAACTACAAAAGTAACTAATTTCTCCTGCGCTTAACCCTCTGGTAGCTTGGGACAAAAGCAGTCCGACTTAACTTTAGAGACAATGGGGCATATTCTCAAGGAGCCATCGCCGATTTATCGGCACTTTAGCGCCGCAAAAGTGGCGATAGACTTATCGCCCTATTCACAAGCTGGTGCAAAATGGCGACATCGCCAGTTTCCCTGCGATAGCTGCCGCAAAACACATCGCCACAAATGAGAGCAACAATTAACGCTAATGATATGCAGAGTAGGCGTTCCCGTGCAAAAACACACGAAAACACCACTTCGCGATATTCTCAACGACCAGCCAGATCTGCGATGCCGGACAAAAACAGGCGATAAGGCGCGTTAGCAGCAGGGACTTAACACCTGCTTTTTACTGGTCTTAAGTAGGACGAAAACCTGCAGTACAAA
Source organism: Calotriton arnoldi (assembly GCA_963921515.1). Taxonomy (NCBI): domain Eukaryota; kingdom Metazoa; phylum Chordata; class Amphibia; order Caudata; family Salamandridae; genus Calotriton; species Calotriton arnoldi. The sequence goes on from CAWUFW010000146.1 coordinate 494,027, forward strand.
GGGAGCCCAGGCCAGAGCCACATCTGAAGACCAACAGATGCCATGGAGCTACTAATCATGCAGCTTGGAGACCCAAGAGGGCCACAACATCCACCGCCACCACCCCCAGGACCCCCAGGACCACCACCACCCCTCGGACCACCACCGAGGCAGCGCAGAACAAGACGGCGGACCTTCCGAAAACGCATCAGCCTCACAGACTTAACGCCAGAGGATGTCATTGCCCACTACAGGCTCAAAAGGACAACCATCCTCCGCATCATGACCCACATTGCCCACAGGCTGACGGTACCAACACAGCGGACAACCAACATCCCTCCGCAGACAAAGCTGCTGGCTGTGCTGCACTTGTTGGCCTCTGGTACCTTCCAACCAACAACTGCCAGAGTCGGAGGAGTCTCACAGCCAGCCCTATCAAAGTTCCTCACATCTGTCTTGGATGCCATCATCAGCTTGATACCCCAGCACCTTCACTTCCCCCACACTGCATAGGAACAGCTGGAGACCAAGCAAGGCTTCTATGCCATAGCTGGATTCCCTCACGTGTTGGGGGCAATCGACTGCACACATGTCCTACTTGTGCCCCCTGCCGACACTGCACACAATTACCGCAACAGGAAGCACACGCATTCCATCAATGTGCAGGCAATAGTGGACCACCGGGGGCTGTTCACCAATGTCGTTGCCAACTTCCCAGGCAGTGTGCATGATTCATACATCTTCCAACAGTCCATCATCAACCAGCGCTTTCAGGATGGCACCTATGGAAATGGACTGCTCGTTGGTAAGTACCAATGGAACACACCACACAGCTCAATTCCACAATCACACAACGCACAACTGTGGGAATGGACACGTAACAAAATCACATTCAACATGCCAACCAACATGCACACCTGCCAGACACGACAACACAAGTAACCGTGGTAAGAGGGGCCAGAAATGTGGACAAACCATACACTAAGGCATAGCCCCTCTGCCACACATTTGCAGAATGTGGGGAGAGGTGGGACCCATGATTGTTCGAAGGAGGCAATGGACCTATGAATAACAATGTACACAATGCCAAGTGTGGCGGTGAGGTGCTGGACAGTCTTGAGTATGCAGAGCACAGACATGTCCATGTGGACACATACTGCTGGAGTCTGTAGTGTCGTGGACAGTGGACGCAACCATGTCATCACAGGCAGTGGGGAACACCTTGGACAAGTAGCCATGTCGGGCCCCCTGTAAGCGTAAGCGTAGTGGGCAGGGCCGGCGCACGCCAGTCCAGCGTAGGGAAGTGACTAAATAGGCCGGGGCTCAGGGAGTGGTTCACTTCCGGGACGGCCACCGAAGTACCTACTGCGTGTGGCTCTGTGTCTGCCATATCCTGACCATAGGCCTACACACACGTGGCTGACCACCTACAATGGGCAAAGTCACACCTGCAATGAGGTGGCTACGTCCCACGCCACCCTGCGCACATTTCGTCATCGCCTGCAGTGGCGTGTCTGCCAGGGTGGCATCTCTCACCCTGCCACGAGGCCGCCGTCGTGACCGGTGGTGCCTGCGCGATCCTGTGCGCCTGCCGCACCCCAGCCCGCTGATCCCCAGACCCGACCTGCGCCCAGCGGTGAATGCCTGCACCTGCGCACCCAGGCCTCACTGCTCACCTGCCGCCACCGGCGTCTCTCCAAGAGGGCCCACCACGTGCCGGTGCAATCTCCAAGGCCGGGCTCTGCGAGCTTGGCAGCCTCCTTAGCCGATCGCGGGATTCTGCGCAACAGGCCCCCAGCGCACCCAGCGGCACCGCACCGCAGAGTTGCAAGTTGGCTACTGCTGTCTTCTGACCATACTGCGGTACAGCAAGTAACAGACACATCCTTTCCAGTCCGCCCCTCCAGGCCTGCTGCATCATCGCAGGCTGCACACCAGCTCAGCTCTTCCGGTGGGCAGAACTCAGTGCACCACACGTCACCGTCCAGCCTCCAGCATTATAGCATGATGCACACCCGCTCAGCTTTTCCGGTGGGCCTACCTCAGTGCATCACAAGTCACCGTCCAGCCTTCAGCATTATAGCATGATGCACACCTGCTCAGCTCTTCCGGTGGGTCTACCTCAGTGCACCATAAGTCACCGTCCAGCCACCAGGCCTGCTGCATCATCGCAGGCTGCACACCCGCTCAGCTCTTCTGGTGGGCCGAACTCAGTGCACCGCAAGTCATTGTCCCGAGGGGCTACCCCACAAGTCCGCCTCCAGTAGCCAACAGCATGTCCTCGGTAATGCCACTGGAGCCCTTCACAGTCACGGGGCCACCCCCGTCCCAGGCAGGCCACCGGTAAGCCTGGGTAGATCGTCTGGAGATGTACTCCGAAGCTCACGACATCCCAGCGCCTCTTGAGCTCTTCCATTGTCCTCCTCAGCACTCCGACTGCATTCACCTTGTCCACGATGGACTGCCATATTGCATATTTTGTTGCCAATGACTCAGTGGAGGTGACGAACAGTTGTTGATGGTGTTCTGTCACCTCTGTAATCAGGGTCCTGTTTTCCTGCGGACTGAACCGCGTCTTCCTCTTCTTCTTCTTCTCCTTGCCCTTCCCTGACCCCAAGGTCCCAGGCTGGTCCTCCGTGGGGCTTGTGGGTTTCGGGCTGTCCTCTGTGCTTGCTCCAGCTACCTCCATGGTGCTTCGCAGTTGTTTGCATTTTATTTGTATTTCATTTTTGCCGCTTTTATAGTGATTTTTCCCGCCTTACTTGTGGGACTTGCGGGCCTGGCGCTGCTTTTCGCTCGATTTTTATCGCAGTTGGGCCCATCGCAACTTTTTTGACATTCGGGTTTCCTTTTTTATTGCCGTTGTGGTAGTTGTATCGCGGACATTTGAGGCATTATCGGGAAACTATTGCATGTTACCGCCATGTGTGGAATACGACGTTGACACAAAGTTATTTTCCCGCGATAGACGGCGATATGAAAAATTGCATTAGCCTATTTTGGCGATGTTTATCGCACGTTCTTGAGAATATCCCCAAATGTGTTAAGTATTTACGTAGCACTCAAACAGTAATAAAGTGAAAACACAACACAAGATAAATCTCACACCAATTTGGAAAAATAGAGAAAAATCTAATAAATATTTTGACACAAACAAATAAAATCCAATCAGTAGAACTGGAGTTATGAATTTTTAAAGTTTTTGTGAAAACCAGAACCTACAAGATCAAAGCGGCAAACGTAGGTATCTAGTCGCCCGAGACCGGTACAAAGATGAAAGTTATGGCTGACCTCGATGGAGTGCGGTCCTTATATGCAAGGTGCATTGGGACCAATTTCCACTTACCTTCGGACTTAGAAGAACATTTTAATAAAAGTGTCTGAGAAGGTAAAGTTCAGCTGGGCAAGGCAGCTGGCAGTGTCTAAGGATGAGGCTTTGTCATTGGGAAGCCGTTAGACAAAGTCGCAGCGTAGATTTCTACGTTCAGCTTTAGTCTCTTTTTTGGAAGAGAAAGTCTCCAGCGGGACGAAGATACAGGCTATAGCAGGCAAATGCTTCTGGAGGTTGGATACCCTTCCGAAGAGAAACCGCTTTACAGAATTTTCTGCTGCAAAGAAGAACATAGCAAACACAAGGAGATGATGGACGGAGCGCTGAAACTTTTCAGACACTCACCCCCAGTCACAGATCTGTGTTGAATCCATCATCATTCTTTAGCTCACTTCACCACCTCAGTTCCGACCCAGCTATATGCAAATCAGTCTTGACCCTGTGTCTCATGGGAACAGTCCAGCCTGAACTGCCAAGCCAGGTTGTCCCTGAACTGGAAACAAGCATCCTGGGACCGGTTTCTGGGTAACACCCTCATCAGCCAGGCTAGCTTGAATCCAGTGCCAAAGTGAGCAAGGGACCCACGTCTGGGCATACCCGAACAATCAAACACAAGGAGATGATGGATGGAGCGCTGAAACTTTTCAGACACTCACCTCCAGTCACAGATCTGGGTTAAATCCATCATCATTCTTTAGCTCACTTCGCCACCTCAGTTCAGACCCAGCTATATGCAAATTAGTCTTGACCCTGTGCCTCATGGGAACAGTCCAGCCTGAACTGCCAAGCCAGGTCTTCCCTGAACCGGAAACAAGCATCCTGGGACCGGTTTCTGGGTAACACCCTTCATCAGCCAGACTAGCTTGAATCCAGTGGCAAAGTGAGCAAGGGACCCACGTCTGGGCCTACCCTGCCAACTTAGGGCGAACAAAGCAAACACAAGGAGATGATGGACAGAGCGCTGAAACTTTTCAGACACTCACCCCCAGTCACAGATCTGGGTTGAATCCATCATCATTCTGTAGCTCACTTCGCCACCTCAGTTCAGACCCAGCTGTATGCAAATCAGTCTTGACCCTGCAGCCCCTCCCATCCCGACACAGCCCCCGCCTCCCTACCTAGGGTCCCGCCCCCCTCCCCTACTTAATGGCGACCGCTGCAGGGGAGCACGTGTGAAACCTAGACCTGGGTCCAGGCCAGCACTCTCCCCAGCAGCACCGCCTCACCGCCGCAGCCTCGAGTTCTCCGCTGCACAGGGTTCGTGCCAGCAGCCCGCCCATCCTCTAGGTGACTAGGTTGTGTTTCTGCTTGCCGCCGGACTCTCTCCCGAGTATTAATATTGTAATTTATATTGTGTAAATTGTTTAAACCCACCGGACTCTCCTGAGTCTTAATATTTTATTTTATTGTATTGATTGTTGAAACCCGGTTTCCCGCCGCTGCTGCCCCTGCGGCCCCTCCCACCCCGACACAGCACCCGCTCCCGCCTCCCTACCTCGGGTCCCGTCCCCCTCCCCTACTTAATGGCGACCGCTGCAGGGGAGCGCGTATGAAAGCTAGACCTCGGTCCAGGCCAGCACTCTCCCCAGCAGCTCCGCCTCACCGCCGCAGCCTCGAGTCCTCCGCTGTGCAGGGTTCGCGCCAGCAGCCCGCCCAGCTTCTAGGTGACTAGGTTGTGTTTCCGCGTGCCGCCGGACTCTCTCCCGTTTATTAATATTGTAATTTATATTGTGTAAATTGTTTAAACCCACCGGACTCTCCTGAGTCTTAATATTTTATTTTATTGTATTGATTGTTGAGACCCGGTTTCCCGCCGCTGCTGCCCCTGCGGCCCCTCCCACCCCAACACAGCCCCCGCTCCCCTACCTCGGGTCCCACCCCCCTCCCCTAATTAATGGCGACCGCTGTGCGGTCGCGCCTAAGGAAAGCCTGTCTGCGCCCGTCCGCGACCTGACCGCGGCCAGCGCCAGGAACCCTGGTTCTCCTAGGCCCCACCGCTACGATTCCACCACCCTCCACACCGACTGCGAAAGATCCTCGCTGAACACCACCCACGGACAGTTCTCGTGCAGACTCTGCCGGAGAACCTTCACCATCGACAAAGCCCCCACAACCGCCGAAGGCCTGCCTGACGCACACACCGCCGAAACCCTGACATGCATCCTCCTCAACGTGCGCTACCTGCACTGACTCGCCGTAGAGATCTGGGACCTGATCGACACCCTCTCGCCTGACGTCGCCTTCTTCACGGAAACCTGGACCAACGCCACCTCCGGCCCGACATCGCCACTGCCATCCCCGATGGCTACAAGATCCAGAGACTGGATCGCCCCCATCGCCCAGGAGGAGGACTCGCCATCGCACATAAGACCCCCCTCCGACACTCCACATCCAGCACGAGTGACCTCCACTCCAACACGGAGCACCTCCACTTCCAGATCCAGACCAGCCCCAGGACCACGCTACGCGGCACCCTCATCTACAGACCACCGGGACCTCGCACCCAGTCCTCAACTACCATCGCCGAGCTCGCCGCACCCCACGCCATCACCTCCACGGACTACATTCTACTCGGGGACCTGAACTTCCACCTCGACAACTGCAACGACCCGACTCCACCACTCTCCTCGACAACCTCGACAACCTCGGACTGAAACAGCTGGTCAACACATCCACTCACAGAGCTGGACACACCCTCGACCCCATCTTCGCAGGAGGGACAAACATCCGCTTCAGCCACACCACCCAGCCCCCCTGGATGGACCACCACTGCGTCCATTTCACCTTCAACACTACCACCACACCCAAGCCCGCCCGCGCCTGCCACGAAGGAACTGGAGCAAGGTCACAGAGGAACACCTCAACACCACCCTCCTCCAAGACCCCCCCAGCGCCACAACCGACACCAACTCTGCAGCCAAAGAATTTCACCGCTGGATCTCCTGCAGTGCCGACAAGCTCGCACCCCTCCGCCACCCCGCCAAACAACGCCCTCTGAAGGCCGCCTGGTTCACCACAGAACTACAAGAAGCCAGGCGCTCCTGCAGGCGCCTAGAGAAAACCTGGCGAAACCAGAATACCACGGAAGCACGCAACAACCACAGGAGCGCCCTGAAGGAATACCACCAGCGCTTAAGAGACACCAAACGGACCTTCATAAGAGACAAATTCCAGACCAACGCGACCAACGCCAAGGAACAGTTCAACGTCGTACAGCAATTCACCAAACCCCCCAGCGAAGCCACAGATGTCACACCTTCCCAGGAACTCTGCGACAAGCTCAGCTCCTACTTCGATCTGAAGATCAAGGTCCTCTACGACAACTTCAGCGAACAGACGCCAGACACCACCCCCCACGCCACCGCCGCCGATAAGCCAACCATCATGACCTGGAATCCCGCCACCGTCGAACACATCACCACGACCATGAAGAAAACCCACTCAGGAGCCCCAACGGACCCCTACCCACTGCACATATTCCACAGGGCCGCCGCCGCCATCGCACCCAAACTAGGACGGACCATCAACGCCTCCTTCAGATCCGGCATCTTCCCAGACAAGAAACCAACGGCCGACCCAACGGACCTGAAAAACTACCGGCCCATCTCTCTCCTCCCTTTCGCGGCCAAAGTCACCGAGAGACTCGGAAACGCCCAGCTGACCGCCTTCATCGAAGAGAACTCCATCCTAGATGCCTCCCAGTCTGGATTCCGCAGCAACCACAGCACCGAGACCGCCCTCTTCGCTGCCACTGACGATATCCACATGCTACTCGACCAGGGACACACTGCGCCCCTCATCCTTCTAGACCTCTCCGCAGCCTTCTTTTTTTTATTTTTATAAATGATTTTTATTGATTTCAATAACATAACATCAAGAACTTTTGCATGATGATACAATCTGGCATTGTCATTATGTAATAGCAATAAATTGAAATGGCAGTAGTGAGGACATAGGGAAACACTCTTTTAGGAGACATAGAGGTCCACAGTACTGGCTGGCATGCCGCTTCACTCCGCGGCGCCGCATAACTGGAAAACAGTCAATTAGATCAGGATTATCAAATAATGTATTAGCCATCGTTCCCCAAAACTCCTTCCCCTGTGATGTACATGCAACTGCAAGATAAGTTCAAACTTGAACAAAAGGAACACAGGAAAAAGAGAGAAGGGGGGATACAAAAGAAATGGGGGAAGAGAGTAAAGGATAAGAGAGAGAAAAAAAAAGGAAAGGAAACTAAAACTGGTCTCTTCGTGAAATCGCAGTCGCGGGTGCGTCTGGCAAATAAGTGGGGCAATGAGTAACATATATGTGGTTGCAGAGATGGGTTAGGTCATGCACTAATGTATATGACAAGGATAAGGGGGGTGCTGGTGCGGGGGACGGGAGAAGAAGGGAAGCGACGGGAGGAGGGATGGACAGTTGGAACAAGTCTATGAGGGAGGGGGATGTACAGCTAATTTAGTCTCAATGACAGTCAAATATTCCTGCCATTGTATAGGGGTCTGTCGTGGATGTGCTGATGCACGTGCCATAGTCTCCAGCTGATTGGTGTGCTCAGAGAGTAACGCCCTACGAAGGGTGAGCAGTCAAAATATCGAAAATTAAATATCGATATACACTAATATCGAGGTGACAATATCGAAGGGACAGAATATCGATGTTAAGAATATCGATGGACAGAATATCGACCGTAAGGTAAGTAATATCGATTTTTTTATATCGATGTAAGTAATATCGAAGTTAGTAATATCGAAATCAAATATATCGATGTTACTAATATCGATGTTACTAATATCGATATTTGTATTATTGTTATGTATTTTGTTATGTTTAATATGTATGTGTTATATGTGTTTTTGTTAAGTGTTCTACTTGTCTAAAAATATATGTATACAATTTTTATATGTTAATAATGTTTTTTTAAGTTATTTTTTTTTAGTACCGTAGCGGGTTGTGGGTTTATAGGGGAATAGGGTGGGAAGTAATTTAATTATATTAAATTAATTATTAATTTTTAGGAATTATAAATTAATTTTAATTATTTTTGCGTTTAAGTTCTGTAGCGGGTTGTGGGTTTATAGGGGAATAGGGTGGGAAGTAATTTAATTATATTAAATTAATTATTAATTTTTAGGAATTATAAATTAATTTAAATTATGTTTTGCGTTTAAGTTCTGTAGCGGGTTGTGGGTTTATAGGGGAATAGGGTGGGAAGTAATTTAATTGTAATTAATTTATAATTTATTTTAATTAATTGGTATTGATAATTATATTATTGTTAATTAATAATTGCTAATTAATTTTTATTAATTGGTTATTAATTTTTATTAATTGATTAATTGATCATTATGTTAAGTGTATTATTTTATTATTGGAGTGTGTTGTGCGTTTATAGGGGAATAGTAATAGTAGTAATAGTAATTGAAATCTAATTAAGTAATTATTAAATTTATTGTTGGGTATTGATAATTAATTTATTGGACATTAGTTATGTAATTGGTAATTTTTTTTAATTAGAATTTTTTGGTTCTAAAAATTAATTTATTGTTGTTTTATCATTAATTGGTAATTAAATATTATTAAATATTATTTATTGATAAATTTAATTAATATATTAATAAGTAATTATTAATTGGTAATTAATGTTTAATAATAATTATTATTGGTATAAAAAGCATTTAATTGTTCAATATTAGTTAATTGATAATTACGTTTTAATAATTAATATGTTTTTGTTATTAAAAATATTTTATTGTTCAATATTTATTATTTGGTAATTAATATTTATTAATTATTATTTATTGGTATTCATTATTAATTTATTGTTAATACATTTTCCATTGGTAATTATGTTTTTAATAATTATTTATTGGTATTTGTAAATAGTTTAGAGTTATTTAATAATTCATTAATTATTTAAAAAAATTATTTTATTTATAAGTATGTTATTTTTAACTTCAACGCTATCCAACACTTTCCCTACTGTTGCACTCTGGAGTTGGAATAGTAATTTTTACCCCTACGCTATCCAACACTTTCCCTACTGTTGCACTCACTGGAGCGGGAATAGTAATTTTTACCCTTACGCTATCCAACGCTTTCCCTACTGTTGCACTCACTGGAGTGGGAATATTCATTTTTACCCTCCCGCTATCCAACGCTTTCCCTACCGTTGCATTCCCTGGAGTTGGAATAGTAATTGTTACCCCTACGCTATCCAACACTTTCCCTACTGTTGCACTCACTGGAGTGGGAATAGTAATTTTTACCCTTACGCTATCCAACGCTTTCCCTACTGTTGCACTCACTGGAGTGGGAATATTAATTTTTACCCTCCCGCTATCCAACGCTTTCCCTACTGTTGCACTCCCTGGAGTGGGAATAGTAATTTTTACCCGTACGCTATCCAACACTTTCCCTACTGTTGCACTCTCTGGAGTTGGAATAGTAATTTTTACCCCTACGCTATCCAACACTTTCCCTACTGTTGCACTCACTGGAGTGGGAATAGTAATTTTTACCCTTACGCTATCCAACGCTTTCCCTACTGTTGCACTCACTGGAGTGGGAATATTCATTTTTACCCTCCCGCTATCCAACGCTTTCCCTACTGTTGCACTCCCTGGAGTTGGAATAGTAATTTTTACCCCTACGCTATCCAACACTTTCCCTACTGTTGCACTCACTGGAGTGGGAATAGTAATTTTTACCCTTACGCTATCCAACGCTTTCCCTACTGTTGCACTCACTGGAGTGGGAATATTAATTTTTACCCTCCCGCTATCCAACGCTTTCCCTACTGTTGCACTCCCTGGAGTGGAATAGTAATTTTTACCCCTACGCTATCCAATACTTTCTCTACTGTTGCACTCTCTGGAGTGGGAATATTCATTTTTACCCTCCCGCTATCCAACGCTTTCCCTACCGTTGCATTCCCTGGAGTTGGAATAGTAATTGTTACCCCTACGCTATCCAACACTTTCCCTACTGTTGCACTCACTGGAGTGGGAATAGTAATTTTTACCCTTACGCTATCCAACGCTTTCCCTACTGTTGCACTCACTGGAGTGGGAATATTAATTTTTACCCTCCCGCTATCCAACGCTTTCCCTACTGTTGCACTCCCTGGAGTGGGAATAGTAATTTTTACCCGTACGCTATCCAACACTTTCCCTACTGTTGCACTCTCTGGAGTTGGAATAGTAATTTTTACCCCTACGCTATCCAACACTTTCCCTACTGTTGCACTCACTGGAGTGGGAATAGTAATTTTTACCCTTACGCTATCCAACGCTTTCCCTACTGTTGCACTCACTGGAGTGGGAATATTCATTTTTACCCTCCCGCTATCCAACGCTTTCCTACTGTTGCACTCCCTGGAGTTGGAATAGTAATTTTTACCCCTACGCTATCCAACACTTTCCCTACTGTTGCACTCACTGGAGTGGGAATAGTAATTTTTACCCTTACGCTATCCAACGCTTTCCCTACTGTTGCACTCACTGGAGTGGGAATATTAATTTTTACCCTCCCGCTATCCAACGCTTTCCCTACTGTTGCACTCCCTGGAGTGGAATAGTAATTTTTACCCCTACGCTATCCAATACTTTCTCTACTGTTGCACTCTCTGGAGTGGGAATAGTAATTTTAAGCTCTACGCTATCCAACATTTTTCTTACTGTTGTTTTTTTGGGAGTTGCAATAGTAGTTTTATTCCCTCCACTATTTAATATTTTTTGTATTATTTTAGTTAATGTAGTATATAATTAATTTTAAAAATATTAAAAGTAAATTTAATTTTTTTAATTTGTTATACATAATTATTTAATTTTTATTTATGTTATTGTTTTATGTGTATAGATGTATTTGTAATTTATAATATTTTTTAATAATTCATAATTTATTAAAATAATTATTAAAACTGATTATTAAGTAAGTATATATATTATATATTATATGTATATGTTTAATTAATGTTTTATTAAATTATATATATTACTTATTAATTTTAAACATTATAAAATATTTTTAACTATGTTTATTTTATTTATAAGTATTATTTAGTTTATTTTACATATTTTTTTAACAAAAAAAACCGATATTTTTAATAACGATATTTTTGACACCGATATTTTTTTTCTCGATATTTTTGTACTTACCATGTTGTAGATAGGATATCGATATTGTTGACATCGATATTCTTGCTCCGATATTTTTGTAGGTCGATTTTTTGACCTTCGATATTTTGTCAGTGATCCCCTACGAAGATCATGCATCCATGCGTTGACATTGGGGCCCGTTTGTGCTTTCCAGGCCATAGCAATCTTACGTTTGGCCAGGCAGAGAGCAAGGTCCAGGAATTTGTTCAGGCCCTTGCGAGACGAGCTACGTCTCGTGACTCCCAATAAAAAGTGAAGGGGTTCCACCGCCACCCGCGTGCCTGTTACCTCTGCGAGTACAGCGGCTACCTCAGACCAGAATGTTTGAATAACATTACAATTCCATACCATGTGTGTGAATGCAGCTCCTTGATCATGACATCTAGGGCATATGTCTATGGCGGCAGGAAACATGCGTGCCAATCTGTGGGGGGAGAGGTATGTGTGGTGCAGATAATTGAACTGGGTGTATTTTAGTCTAGCGTTGGCCGAGATAATCTTCGGGTGATTAAGGCACTGTAGCCACTGTTTGTCTGAAAGGGTGGTGGACAGTTCGCCATCCCAATGCTCCTGCAGTGCCGCCAATGCCGGCGGGTCGTCCAATCTGATGGAAGTGTATATGGCTGTTACGGCATGGCGACTGCAGCCATGTGTGAGCAGTGTTTGTAATAAATGCGATGTGGTAGGTTCTGTCCGGTCATTATCCCACACTTGCTGGTATTGGTGCGTCAACAATGCATGCAGTAAAAAGGAACCCTGCGGCACTCCGTAAGTGTCTACCAAGTCTTCAAATGTTAGCAGTTGCGAGTCTGTGTACATGTCGCCCCATGTATCCAACCCACTCTCTCTCCACACCCCCAACTCCGGTCGACCATGGCAGGAGTATGGGCCAGGAAGGAGCTCCAGAGGCAGGCTGGGAGCGTAAGGCGCCGGGCGGGTCTTGGGCATCACATATCTGGACCAGTGCCGGCTAGCTGCTGTCATTAATATGTTGCCCCACTGTTTCTGGGTCGGAGTAGTTGTTCCCGACATCCATTCCAGTAACGTCGGAATAACCCAAGTCATGGCTCCCGTGGACACTTCAGCAAGGTTGCTTTTGTCAAGCCACCGCATTGGCCATTGTAGTTGAGTTGCTGCATAATATCGCTCATAATTTGGGGCGCCCAGGCCGCCCTCTGACAATGGAAGATATAATTTATGTAGAGCCACTCTAGCCCTCGAGGCTCCCCAAATCAGGGAGACCAGCAATGACTCCAGCTCCCGAAAAATTCTCCGAGGTAGACAGTGGGGGAGTGTAGAAAAGAAATACAGTAGGCGGGGCAGGGCTAACATCTTTGAAACGGCCACTCGGCCCATAGGTGACAAGGGCAGGTTCAGCCAAAACGGGAGAGTCGATCGGGCACGTGCTATTGCCCGGCCGAGGTTTCCATCCATGGCGTCCGTCCCCAGATGATAAATCTGGACCCCCAGGTATTTAAAAGTATCAAACGCCCATGTTAACGGTGTGTCTGGCGCCGTTAGCCTTTGCGCCGGTGTCATCGGTTTCATTGGGAACACTACTGACTTAGTCCAGTTAACCTGGAGTGCGGAGACACTCGTGTGTTGATTTAATAGGTCCATAATGGATTGCAATATCACTGCCCTGCCGTGCAGGTATTTTAACGCGTCGTCCGCGTATAATGACACAATGTGCCATCGACGATCTACCTGTAGGCCCCAGTCCATAATTCGTTGTCGCAGTCTGCACGCCAGTGGCTTCAAGGCCAAGGCAAAAAGAATCGTGATAAGGGGCAGCCCTGGCGCGTGCCCCTCGCTATCGAGAAGAGCGGCGAGAAAGTGCGGCCTGTCTTTACCCTAGCCTGCGGCTTGAAATACAGCAGTCGCATCCACCGTAAGAAATTGGGACCAATACCGAATCTCGCTAGTGTCGCCTCAAGATATGCCCAACTTAAAGTATTGAATGCCTTCTCTATGTCTAAGGAGGTGACCCAGGGTGCATCCGCCTGACTCTGCGCCCAATCCAACAATGTAAACAACTGCCGCAAGTTCAGACCCGTATTGGGCCCAGGTATAAAGCTGTTTTGATCCTCGTGGACTAACAGGGGAACAACAGTGATCAGCCTGTTTGCCAATAATTTCCCAAGCACCTTATAGTCGACATTCAACATCGACAAAGGGCGATATGAGGCCAGTTGAAGAGGATCTCAGCCCGGCTTGGGTAGGACCACTAGCGTTGCTTCCCTTAAAGTGTGCGGGAGTACGCCCTTCTCATATGCCTCGGTGTACACCTTGGCCAGCCTAGGCGCCAATTGCGTGGAGAAAGCGGAATAGAATTCCGCCGGCCACCCATCCGTCCCCGGCTTCTTGCCCGATGCCGACCTCTCCGCAGCCTTCGACACTGTTTCACATCGCACGCTCGCAGCCAGACTTCATGACGCGGGGATACAAGGAGCCACCCTCAACTGGATCCAATCCTTTCTCTCCGGCAGAACCCAGAGGATCAGACACCCTCCCTTCCTCTCTGAATCCACCGATATCAACTGTGGAGTACCCCAAGGATCATCGCTCAGCCCCACGCTCTTCAACATCTACATGGCCCCCCTCGCCGCCATCGTCAGACAGCATGGGCTCAGCATAGTATCCTACGCAGACAACACCCAGCTCATCCTCTCACTCACGAAGAATCCCGAAGACACCAGACTCTGCTTCCATGAAGGAATGAAGAACGTCGCAGCCTGGATGAAAGACAGCTGCTTGAAGCTCAACTCAGAACAAACCGAGGTCCTCATCCTCGGACCCTGCACCTCCGCCTGGGACAACACCTGGTGGCCCTCCGCCCTCGGGAATCCACCCACCCCTACAGACCACGCACAAAACCTCGGCATCATCCTCTACTCCTCCCTCTCCATGAACCGCCAGATCAACGCCGTCGCTTCCACCAGTTTCAACTGCCTGCGCATCCTCCGCAAGACCTTCAAATGGATCCCCCCCGACTGCAGAAGGACCGTCACCCACGCGCTCATAAACAGCAGACTGGACTACGGAAACGCCCTTTACGCCGGAATCAACAGAACTCTTCTACACAAACTCCAAACCATCCAGAACGCTGCAGCCAGACTCGTACTCGGGACACCGCATCACGAACACATGACCCAACACCTACGAGACCTCCACTGGCTCCCCGTTGAGAAGAGGGTCACCTTCAAACTCTTCACCCACGCTTTCAAATCCCTCAACAACATCGGACCCAAATACCTCAACGAGAGAGTCTCTTTCCACATACCCAAGAGGAACCTCCGCTCTGCCAACCTCGCCCTGGCGGAGGTTCCCCGCATCCGCAGAAACAGAGCAGGCGGGAGAGCCTTCTCCTACATTGCAGCCAAGACCTGGAACGAGCTCCCTGTGAACATCAGACACTCCCCGACCCTGCACACATTCAGGAAGGACCTCAAGACCTGGCTCTTCGACTGATCCGGAGCTGCCCCCCCCCCCTCTCCGTAGCGCCTTGAGACCCTCACGGGTGAGTAGCACGCTTTATAAACCCCTGATTGATTGATTGATTGACCCTATGCCTCATGGGAACAGTCCACCCTGAACTGCCAAGCCAGGTCTTCCCTGAACCAGAAACAAGCATCCTGGGACCGGTTTCTGGGTAACACCCTTCATCAGCCAGACTAGCTTGAATCCAGTGGCAAAGTGAGCAAGGGACCCACGTCTGGGCCTACCCTGCCAACTTAGGGTGAACAAAGCAAACACAAGGAGATGATGGACAGAGCGCTGAAACTTTTCAGACACTCACCCCCAGTCACAGATCTGGGTTGAATCCATCATCATTCTTTAGCTCACTTCACCATCTCAGTTCAGACCCAGCTATATGCAAATCAGTCTTGACCCTGTGCCTCATGGGAACAGAACAGCCTGAACTGCCAAGCCTGGTCTTCCCTGAACCGGAAACAAGCATCCTAGGACTGGTTTCTGGGTAACACCCTTCATCAGCCAGGCTAGCTTGATTCCAGTGGCAAAGTGAGCAAGGGACCCATGGCTGGGCATACCCTGCCAACTTAGGGCGAACAAAGCAAACACAAGGAGATGATGGACAGAGCGCAGAAACTTTTCAGACACTGACCCCCAGTCACAGATCTGGGTTGAATCCATCATCATTCTTTAGCTTACTTCGCCACCTCAGTTCAGACCCAGCTATATGCAGATCAGTCTTGAAATTGTGTGCCTCATGGGAACAGTCCAGCCCGAACTGCCAAGCCAGGTCTTCCCTGAACCAGAAACAAGCATCCTCGGACCGGTTTCTGGGTAACACCCTTCATCAGCCAGGCTAGCTTGAATCCAGTGGCAAAGTGAGCAAGGGACCCACCTCTGGGCATACCCTGCCAACTTAGGGCGAACAAAGCAAACACAAGGAGATGATGGACAGAGCGCTGAAACTTTTCAGACACTCACCCCCAGTCACAGATGTGGGTTGAATCCATCATCATTCTTTGGCTCACTTTGCCACCTCAGTTCAGACCCAGCTATATGCAAATCAGTCTTGACCCTGTCTCTCATGGGAACAGTCCAGCCCAAACTGCCAAGCCAGGACTTCCCTGAACCGGAAACAAGCATCCTGGGACCGGTTTCTTGGTAACACCCTTCATCAGCCAGGCTAGCTTGAATCCAGTGGCAAAGTGAGCAAGGGACCCACGTCTGGGCATACCCTGCCAACTTAGGGCGAACAAAGCAAACACAAGGAGATGATGGTTGGAGCGCTGAAACTTTTCAGACACTCACCTGCAGTCACAGATCTGGGTTGAATCCATCATCATTCTTTAGCTCACTTCGCCACCTCAGTTCAGACCCAGCTATATGCAAATCTGTCTTGACCCTCTCTCTCATGGGAACAGTCCAGCCCAAACTGCCAAGCCAGGTCTTCCCTGAACCGGAAACAAGCATCCTGGGACCGGTTTCTTGGTAACACCCTTCATCAGCCAGGCTAGCTTTAATCCAGTGGCAAAGTGAGCAAGGGACCCACGTCTGGGCATATCCTGCCAACTTAGGGGGAACAAAGCAAACACAAGGAGATGATGGTTGGAGCGCTGAAACTTTTCAGACACTCACCTCCAGTCACAGATCTGGGTTGAATCCATCATCATTCTTTAGCTCACTTCGCCATCTCAGTTCAGACCCAGCTATATGCAAATCAGTCTTGACCCTGTGCCTCATGGGAACAGTCCAGCTCGAACTGCCAAGCCAGGTCTTCCCTGAACGGGAAACAAGCATCCTGGGACCGGTTTCTGGGTAACACCCTTCATCAGCCAGACTAGCTTGAATACAGTGGCAAAGTGAGCAAGGGACCCACGTCTGGGCATACCCTGCCAACTTAGGGCGAACAAAGCAAACACAAGGAGATGATGGTTGGAGCGCTGAAACTTTTCAGACACTCACCTGCAGTCACAGATCTGGGTTGAATCCATCATCATTCTTTAGCTCACTTCGCCACCTCAGTTCAGACCCAGCTATATGCAAATCTGTCTTGACCCTCTCTCTCATGGGAACAGTCCAGCCCAAACTGCCAAGCCAGGTCTTCCCTGAACCGGAAACAAGCATCCTGGGACCGGTTTCTTGGTAACACCCTTCATCAGCCAGGCTAGCTTTAATCCAGTGGCAAAGTGAGCAAGGGACCCACGTCTGGGCATACCCTGCCAACTTAGGGCGAACAAAGCAAAAACAAGGAGATGATGGTTGGAGCGCTGAAACTTTTCAGACACTCACCTCCAGTCACAGATCTGGGTTGAATCCATCATCATTCTTTAGCTCACTTCGCCACCTCAGTTTAGACCCAGCTATATGCAAATCAGTCTTGACCCTGTGCCTCATGGGAACAGTCCAGCTCGAACTGCCAAGCCAGGTCTTCCCTGAACGGGAAACAAGCATCCTGGG
The DNA here is from genome assembly GCA_963921515.1 of Calotriton arnoldi. Classification (NCBI taxonomy): domain Eukaryota; kingdom Metazoa; phylum Chordata; class Amphibia; order Caudata; family Salamandridae; genus Calotriton; species Calotriton arnoldi. Next base: position 511,430 of record CAWUFW010000146.1, read on the forward strand.
ACCGGTTTCTGGGTAACAACCTTCATCAGCCAGACTAGCTTGAATACAGTGGCAAAGTGAGCAAGGGACCCACGTCTGGGCATACCCTGCCAACTTAGGGCGAAAAAGCAAACACAAGGAGATGATGGTCGGAGCGCTGAAACTTTTCAGACACTCACCCCCAGTCACAGATCTGGGTTGAATCCATCATCATTCTTTAGCTCACTTTGCCACCTCAGTTCAGACCCAGCTATATGTATATCAGTCTTGACCCTGTGCCTCATGGGAACAGAACAGCCCGAACTGCCAAGCCAGGACTTCACTGAACGGGAAACAAGCATCCTGGGACCGGTTTCTGGGTAACACCCTTCATCAGTCAGGCTAGCTTGAATCCAGTGGCCAAGTGAGCAAGGGACCCACGTCTGGGCATACCCTGCCAACTTAGGGCGAACAAAGCAAACACAAGGAGATGATGGACGGAGCGCTGAAACCTTTCAGACACTCACCCCCAGTCACAGATCTGGGCTGAATCCATCATCATTCTTTAGCTCACTTCGCCACCTCAGTTCAGACCCAGCTATATGCAAATCAGTCTTGACCCTGTGCCTCATGGGAACAGTCCAGCCCGAACTGCCAAGCCAGGTCTTCCCTGAACCGGAAACAAGCATCCTGGGACCGGTTTCCGGGTAACACCCTTCATCAGCCAGGCTAGCTTGAATCCAGTGGCAAAGTGAGCAAGGGACCCCCCTCTGGGCATACCCTGCCAACTTGGGTCGAACAAAGCAAACACAAGGAGATGATGTACGGAGCACTGAAACTTTTCAGACACTCACCCCAGTCACAGATCTGGGTTGAATCCATCATCAACAAGTAGTTCTCTATGGAATCTCCAAGGTACACCATACTTTTGAAATTATGTCCCGGGTCAATGACTTAACCATTATTATCTTTGCAGTGTGCGACTACAAGCGCCCCTCACCTCCGTGATGAGCTCATGAGGCCCAAATTAGGCAATACACGCATATGTTCTTCATTAGCCCTTTTTTCCTTTTTACTCAGACTGATTCTTATGAGTCTCCCATCAGGAATATGGATGCATACAGGGGCAATTTTCCACCGATGACAGGTGGAAAACTACTGCATAGAATGTGTGATTTATGTTTTATGTATTGAATTGTCTTGTAGGTCTTTCAAGGGCAGCACAACACTACAAAGGTTTATACAAAGAATAGTCATGCACTAGAAAAATAAATCACTGTCTTCTGCAGTTGGTGATGTGTTTAAACGAAATAACTTTATTGAACAGTTAACAATAATTTACTGTCCTAACTTTCCAGATCATATGCAGGAAATATACCGACTAGTTATCGTATGTGCATGAAAATCTCTCACCTTATTAATGAATAAGAAGACCAATAGGGTTTTTTCTTGGAGTGGAATTTGGGATCTTTCAATCTGGTCCTGAAGAAAAGCCTTAGGGGTAGGCTTGAAACATGTAGACCAGGAGAGACACACCCATCACAGTGTGTTACTACGCTCTCCCCCTTTTAATAATATCAGCAACAGGAGTTAATAAAAACTATTTTTTCCACGTAGTCAGGCATTTTTTTAAACTCACAAGTTTTACCCTCCCACTCTTATCACTTATTACTTTATAGTCCACACCCTACAAAGTGCTCCCACGTCTCCGTCGGTTGTAGCACGCCCGTCCCACAGCGGGGCGGGAAGAACCTGATAATGAAGCATGCCACCAAGGGACATTTTGGTGGGTGAGGGTTATTTTAAGAAAACATATAGCTTTTCTTAAATACTATATAGTACTTTGGAAAGCTAGCTAATTTGTCTTTGAGTACGGGTGGACTCTTTTTGGTAACCCAATTTTAAACTATGGGAGAGATAGGCGGCACAGAATTACAAATAGAAACTGGAACTATGTAGGTGAGAGCCACTCTAGGTACAATGTCCAAACAACAAATCGATATGAAACCCTGAATAGTTTAGAAGAGTTAGACTGACTGGAAAAGGAGGTAACACCACAATACGGAAATAAGAAGGTGGTAGCTAAAGATAAGCCTATTAAACTAAATACCAATAGCCTTTCCAAACCTTATATAGAGCCAAATAGCTCCCAAGAATTATTTCCGATAGTAGTCGAACTTCCAGCATTACCTAAGATGACCAAGGTGGTCCCCAAAACCAGTCAAATGGCAGAGGTCAGTGTACCGAATCCAGGAAATAGTCAATCACAGATACTATTGACCGTCCCTATCATACAAACTGTAGATGTAATTATGCCAAAAGGAGCATGTAGTATAGCAGCTAATCAAACAAAATTGGTTTACTGGAACGTAGCAGGACTACGAACAAAGTTAGATAATCCGCTGTGGTATGATTTTATATCAGAGTTTTCCATTATGTGTTTTCAAGAGACATGGCTAAAGTAGGCTATTCACATAAATGGGTATCGATTTATCGAACATATCACACAGCAGCTGTGGCAGGGAAACACGGGAGGGCTAAGGGGGGTCTAGCTATCTACATATCTAACATGTTAAATGTTAGAAAAATAGATTTGAAATACGAGGAAATATATTATCAAGTGTTGCTATTGTATATTGATAAAAAGCATAAAGTCGCTTTGGTAAATTTTTATAACAATGCCCAATCAGACCAGATTGGGAGAATTATGGAAAAATTGGACAATGCTTTGAAAACGGTTCAAAGTGAAGGGAAGGGGGATGTGTTTATTATTTGGGGGCGATTTCAATATAGCATTAAGCCCAAATAATGGTAAGGATGTATGTGGCATTATGAATGAGGAGGGGAAAAGTGAAACCCATTGCCCACATTTACAGTACGGGAAGTTCTAAATGAAATGGTATGTGGTCACGATCTGGGTTTTGCTAATGAGATAAGTACCAAACCTGCTCCCTTTACATGTACTTTTAATGGAAGAGGATGCTCTACTATTATAGATTATATCTTAATTTCAAATAGATATGCGACCAGAGTGAAATCATTTGAAACTCATGAAATTATTTTGAGTGATCACTTTCCACAGAGCATTTCCCTGACACAATTAACACAACAAACAAACCATGAGCACAAACTTATTCACGCCCCACAAAATTTGGCAATGAATAGAGTTAATGGCTATGCCTTGAAATGGTTGCTGGTAGATCCACTAGAAACCACGAAGACGATTGTGATAAACAGTAATTCGGCAATAGCAGCCATCCTAGATGAGAATGCAACACACAAAATGGTTTTAACGGCCTTTCAACATATTACAAAGGCCATTAAAGAGGCTCTTTGGGTACAAAAGACAGAATTATCTAGAAAGACTAAAGGATGGTTTGACACAAAGTGTACGCAGGCATATGCAATCTTGAAAAATTTGACTCATAAAACACCCAGAAACCCGATAGCACTAAGAGAGGCAAGGAGGGTCTATAAAAATGTAATTAAAGCACGTAAGGAGGAACTAAGAGAAGATCTCGGGGGATGCTTCTACCATTGAAATTGCGATTACGGAAGTACAGTGGGTGGAACATTTCTCGAAAATATTTAATAATGTTGAAGGTACCAATGCCGTGGAAATGCACTTGGAGGATGATGATGAAATGACATCACCATGTCCAGCAAAATCAACCGACCTCCAGGTTACCCTGGACGAGGTAAATAGGGCGATTATGTCTAGCAAGGGAGGGAAAGCTCCTGGACCATATGGGATCCCCGTCGATTTATTTAAAAGTAATATAGCATTATGGGGCCCGCTTCTTACACAAGTAATCACGGCTAGTTGCTCCTCCAAGCTTATAGAGTCGTGGTCGGAATCTATCTTAGTTCCCATTTTTAAAAAAGGCAATAGACAAGATCCCACCTGCTATCGACCGATATCCTTGTTAGATTCCTTGGCAAAAATTGTTGGACGTATCGTATTAGAGAGACTACAAGATTGGGCCGAGGAGAATAAGATACTCTCAGATCTGCAATTTGGATTCCGCAAGGCTTTGGGAACTACTGAACAAAGTTTAAATTTGAGCATTTTGGTTGGCAAATATACTTTTTTTTAAAAAGGGAGGCTGTTTTTAGTAATTGTTGACCTCACCGCAGCCTTTGACTGTGTAAGGCATGACAGGCTTTGGAGAGTTCTCCAGGATTTAGGGGTAGATCATACTAACATACATTTTTTAAAACAACTTTACCAGAATGCCAAGACCAGAGTACGTTATGGCCCAAACGGAGAATGCACAGCCCCATTCCAAATTAAGAGAGGGGTCAGGCAAGGATGTGTGTTGGCCCCCTTCCTTTTTAATCTCTTTATAAATGGGCTAGACCAAGCACTGACAAATGTCGGCCAAGATTTCCCTATGATAAAAGGACGGGCCATACCGGCATTATTGTATGCGGATGACGCCATCCTGATGTGCCGCACCCAAGTGGGCCTACAATGACTATTAGATTGCTTTGCAGCTTTTATGCACGATCTAGGTTTAGCGGTGAATACAACAAAAACCTTTGCTATGAGGTGCGGCTCAGGCAGCAATATATGTAGAGATATGTTTATTGATGAACAAAAAATAGATTTTATTAATAGTTTTAACTATTTGGGAATTTTATTCGACCACAAAGCCACATGGGCTCAAGCGGTGCAAGCGAGAAAACTTGCTTTTATGAAAACTACCGCAGCCCTGGTCAACTTCTCAAAAAAATTAGGTAGGAGGCCCCCGCAAGTGCTATTACAAATCTATAGGGCAAAGTGCGTCTCGACGGCCATCTATGGTGCAGGAGTTTGGGGACATTGTAATGTTAATTTTTTACAAATTGTTGAAAATCAGTTTTTGAGATATATTTTGGCACTCCCGAGCAGCGCATCATCATACGTTTGCCACTTGGAACTGGGGGTCCCATTCATAACAGATTTAATTAAAATGGAACCAATTATGCTCTGGTATAGGATATGGCTATGTCCAGAAACTAATCTAAATCGGGAGATTTTAACTGATGTTTTAAGTATGGTTGGTGCCGTAAGAATGAAATGGTTAAAATATGTCCGAGATTTCATGTATGACTTAGGTTACCCAGAGTTTTATAATGAACCTAGCACAATGACTACCATCTCAAGAAAAGAGCTGAAAGCCAAAGGTATGTCCCTACTTGAATCACTCAGACTAGCAGAAGAAATTTCCAAACCCACAGTTCTGCATCACCAACTGATTTTAACAACCTATAGTATTCAAACATACCTTATTTTAGTGTGTGGTACCTATGATAGACTATTGTTGACAAGATTTAGATTGGGTACACTACATAGAATAATCAGTTTCCCAAATACGAACGACTGGGCCAGGGTGATGCAATTATGCCCCTGTGATGACAGATCAGAGCAAACGACAATCCATGCAGTTCTCTTCTGCAAATTTTACAATACACAAAGGAAAAAATGGTTATTACCTCTTTTAAAAAAGCTTGGTTTTAGAAGATGTCTACCTGCGTTTTTAACATTGCAATTTCTAGAAAATGAGTTTATGACATGGATTTTATCAATGTTTTTGAAAAGTATTGTAAAATGCAGAAAATCAATAATATTATGATGGCTAATTGGTTTAATACTCCTACCTCTATAATGGGGTGAAAGCAATGGATTTAAATGTTTTTAAGAGTGTGTAAAAAAATGTGATGACTATCAATTTTGTATGTTATGTTTTTTATGTGCTTTTATGATTCTCTTAAATAGAAATCGAATAAAGCTTGTTTACTTACTTACTCAATAAAATTATAAACTGATTTTTTTTTTTTATTAACTAATTAAAAACAAAAATGAAGGCATGTATTAAAGGTAGAGGGGGTTGGAAAACCTCTTCCAGTGTGATCAGTATTAGAGTTACCATAGATGGAGGGGTAGATAAATCACGTTTTCAAGATCTAGATATCTAGAACAGCTACTATAATGTGGAAAACGTATCTTTTACCATTTACTGGAAGATACTGCAATTCTAATATTCTTCCAAAAATATTATTATGCAACCATAACTGGACAGGTATTTCCTAGCTACAATCTAAGAAGGGAGACAGGGCAGTAACTCCTTATTGATTCAAAGCTGTCTACCTAGAGCATCCTGGAGTGTCCTGTTGAGGCACAAGGAGTGAATTTGAGAAGTAAATGATTCTACCAACAGAACCTGGTATGTCAGCAGTCAACATGTCGATCAACACTGAACCTTGAGAATATGGTGGTGAGGCGGTTGATAGATAAAGTCCAATGCAACTTATATTAAAGGCACCCAGATCCTTGGTATAACAACTAGTCTGCTGAACATCAAATTGGTGACAGCACTTTCATTGAAACACATGTTTTTAGAGAGGTAATAGGGATTTCCCATTAGTTGTGGACTATATCCTTGGCCTCATGTTAGAAATGGTGTCTCTAGTTGGCAGAGGTATGCACCCTGTCCAAGTAGGGACCACCACTCTAGTCAGGGTAAGTCAGATAAACATCCTAAATTAACCTTTGCTCACTCTCTGGTAGCTTGGCACAGAGCAGTCAGGATTAACTTAACAGGCAATGTGTAAAGTAGTTGTGCAACACTTATTACATTACAACAGTGAAAAACACCACACAAAAAAATCCACACCAGATTAGAAAAATAGAACTTAATTTAATTAACAAAACAAGACCAAAACGATAAAAATGTAATAAGTAGAATGGGAGTTTTGAATTTTTAAAGAATATCTTGAATTCAAGTGCTTAGAGGAGCAGCTGTGAGGAGAGGAGGAGGCAATGTGTTGTTGATGATTCGAAGGATTGTAGGTGATGCCTCGACTCCGAGTCACACGGTCGGGTCCCGCATCATGGTTGAGCTTTGAGCAATGAAGGCAATGAGTTGGCGTTGAGCCGCACTGTTGGGTCCTGCACTGTTATCAAACTTTGTTGATGAAGGCAATGCGTCATCATCGAGCTGCGCTGTTGACACTGTGGAGTCCTCAAAGCGGTGATGCATCAGCGTAGAAGGTGAATGCATCAGTTATGACCACACAGCAGGCGATGAGTGGATTTTTGCAAGAATAGCCACGAAAACCTAGCTCAAAGGGCTAACTTGGCAGGGCAGGACTCACAGTTGGCAGAGTCCAGATGCTGTAGCATGTTTGAATGAAGTCCCTGAGACTTCAGAACAGGAGGCAAGCCAGCAAGCCTTGGAGTCACTTGATTCTGGGGATGTATAGATTCAGGTCCAGTCCTCACCACCAGGCAAGGGGCAGCAGGGTGACACAGCAGAGCAGGAGTCCAGCAAGTCCAGCAGAGCGTCAGTCCTTTCAGCAGCACAGCAGCCTTCTTCCTGGCAGAGTGTCCCCAGGTTCCAAAATAAAGAGAGTTACCCAGGTAAAACCAGAAAGGGACCGGGTCAATTTACAAGTAAAAACAATATTCCCTTCTGTGTCGTAATATAATTCTATTATGGAGATCTATATAAGTTGCACATGAACCAACAGAAATAGAATATTAATTCTCATTTAATATCACACTACGTAATTAATTTAGTCACTCATGTATTTATTTATCACTTAGTAAGTCAAGACTGAGCTTTTTTATATAAAAACCATGTAGTAAAAACCGTATTTCTAAACACATTAAATAAAATCATTAAAACACATAAACCTATAGTTAAAAACAATAGATATCGAAGTGAGAGATAATTAGATACTGCTTTAGATTACATCAAGGCTTTACTTTTTGAATAAATTCCTGCCTATATCCATTCTACTTAGAGACTAATGTCATACTATACAGCTTCAAAACCTTATCAGCTACTACACTCTATTCAAAAATACAATCCAATCTATAGTGTGAAACACTAACATGTGCAAAATTACAAATATTCAATAAAAACAAAACTTTATTATTGTCCAATAGTCGACGCGTTTCGGTGTATGTAAGAATTCTTAAACACCTTCCTCAGGACTCAAATTTAAAAACACAGATTTTATTTTCTCAAAACCAGACCATGTATTCAAAGAGCACTCAATTGACTGCACATCCCATGTAGGATCAGCAAGTTCTATGGAATTTCTTATTCCACTATTAAAATTTCTTTGACCACTCCCTTGTATTAATTTTCAAGGTATTATATTTCGGATCAACCGTTGTGTATTCAAAGAGCTCCTTTAAAAAGTACGGACACCTTTCATCAATTAGGTAGATATCGTATTCCTAAATTCTTGGAGCAGCATTTCGTCAACGTGGGATTTCTGGTGTAATTACATGGTCTGGTTTTGAGAAAATAAAATCTGTGTTTTTAAATTTGAGTCCTGAGGAAGGTGTTTAAGAATTCTTACATACACCGAAACGCGTCGACTATTGGACAATAATAAAGTTTTGTTTTTATTGAATATTTGTAATTTTGCACATATTAGTGTTTCACACTATAGATTGGATTGTATTTTTGAATAGAGTGTAGTACCTGATAAGGTTTTGAAGCTGTATAGTATGACATTAGTCTCTAAGTAGAATGGATATAGGCAGGAATTTATTCAAAAAGTAAAGCCTTGATGTAATCTAAAGCAGTATCTAATTATCTCTCACTTCGATATCTATTGTTTTTAACTATAGGTTTATGTGTTTTAATGATTTTATTTAATGTGTTTAGAAATACGGTTTTTACTACATGGTTTTTATATAAAAAAGCTCAGTCTTGACTTACTAAGTGATAAATAAATACATGAGTGACTAAATTAATTACGTAGTGTGATATTAAATGAGAATTAATATTCTATTTCTGTTGGTTCATGTGCAACTTATATAGATCTCCATAATAGAATTATATTACGACACAGAAGGGAATATTGTTTTTTACTTGAGAGTGTCCCCAGGTCCAGAGTATACTGAGTTGGTGGTGTCAGAGGTCCAGTACTTATACCTAGTTGTGCCTTTGAAGTGGGGGAGACTTCAAAGAGATGCCTTTATAGTGTACAAGCTCCCTGCCTTTTGCTGCCCTGGCTCCAGACTCTCTGCAGGTGATGTGTGGGAACAGGCACAGCCCTATTCATGTGCAAGTATTAACTCCTCCCTCCCATCTAGCATAGGAAAGCCCACCAGCCTGGTGATGGGCCATCCGGATATTAGTCACACACACCAGCTCCCTTTGTGTGTGACTGTCTAGAGGGAATGCACAAGACCCAGCTGTGACCCAACCCAGATGTGTATTTAGAGGCAGGCGGAGGCACAGAATGGTTAAAGTAAGAAAATGACAACTTTCTAATAGTAGCATTTTCAGACTCACAATTCAAAATCCGACTTCACGATAAGTTGTGATTTTACATTGTGAGTCCAGAGACACCAAATGCGAAATTTCTATCTTGCCCTAGTTGGAAATTACGCTCATAAGATAGAATAAGGTTATCCCAATGTTAGCCTATGGGCAAGATAGGCCTTGCAGTAGTGAAAAACGATTATAAGAGCTTTTCACTACCTGGACATGTAAAACTTAAAAGTACATGTCCAACCTTGGACATCCGCTGCACTCTTCCCCTGGGGCTATCTAGGGCCTACCTTAAGGGAGACTTATATGTACTATAAGGAAAGTTTGGGCCTGGCAAGAGGGTTAATTTGCCAGGTCCAAATGGCAGTTTAAACTTGACACACAGGCTCTGCAATGGCAGGCCTGAGACATCTTTAAAAGGCTACTTGAGTGGATGGCACAATCAGTGCTGCAGGCCTACTAGTAGCATTTAATTTACAGACCCTGGGTACAGGTAGTGCACTTTACTAGGGACTTAGACGTAAATTAAATATGCCAATTGTAGAAAGGCCAACGTTACCTTGTTTTAGGGAAAGAACACCTGCACTTTAGCACTGGTCAGCAGTGGTAAAGTGCCTAGAATCCTAAAGCCAGCAAAAATAAAGTCATCAAAACAGGAGGTCAGGGGGCAAAAAAGTCAGGGGGAACCTCCAAGGAAACCAGGTCTAACACCTCCTTTCCATGGATGGTACTTGGTGCAAATATACAGTGACTCACTCTGCCTTTGGCACATGCTATCGCTGCCTGTAATCTTTATGAAGAATTCCTGCCTCACCCTTCTTCCACAACACACTACTCCAATTATCTGCAGTCATTACTGTGGTCCTACGGTCTATTTACCCCACACTGTCTTCTGTCCTAGACTCCAGACTGGCTACCACCCCTGAATCATTTCATTTTCTAAAGACTTTACTGGCGCTATTTTGCTGAGCTACCTTAATTTTTGGCACATCACATTTTTCTTACTATTTGAACTATACAACACACTGTCAATGATGGCCTCTGCGAAGAATAAAGCTCGAAGTAAACCCTCATAAAAGAAGTATTCTTGGACAGAAAGCTGGTAAAAGAGCAGTGCCCACATGATGAAACAATCAATCCCCTCTGAAATTGTCATGAAGGATCAAGAACACCTGCAAACATTATGTACTAAAACAGACATCCAGCTGTCCATCCAAAAACTTTGAGAAGAAATTGCAGCATTATGACAGGACTTTGTAAAATGAATTATAAACTTAGGGCATAAATTCCAAATGGTGAAAAGTAGAGTTGAACATTTAAAAACCTCCTTGGCAGAACAGCTACATGAACATGACAAACTATCTGGAATGGGAGGTTCTACTGTAACAGCACCATGTATCGATCCAATACAAAATCAATGATGGTGACATGTCAAATGCAGCTTTCATTGGGCATGTCACGATCTTGTTTTGCAAGGTCCTGAATATGACTGTCGTCTGTGAAATAATAATTAACTGAATAGACTGAGTATATTCCACATATCAAATACAGACAAAACTTGCACGTACTGTGCTTACCAGAGCCTGCTATTTCCATGTGAATGAGGATGCCCTCAATACTCCATGCTCCTCACAAAATGAAGTCCATACAGTTCTAGGGTGACACCATTTATATCATTCAAGCTTTATCACCTTTGACATTAGCTAAGTATAAGAAAATTAAAGATATCACACTGAAATTGCAAACTGAGAAGATTCTGCATCAGCGTTTGACTCCTGTGTTGTACAATCTTCATTTTATTTTCTCCAGAAACCACTGATGTTAGTTTCAAAATATGGTTAGCTAATTCAGAAGGAAAGTGAGAACAGTTGAATCTCATAGGAAAGGTTGGAGTCTGCTTGGGGTATATGTCTATTATACTCTGCATTTACAACATTTGACAAATATAAAAGAGATGAAAGTAATTGAACTAACAAGTTGACCGTAATAGAAGACTTATTGAAATTACAGTAGTCTAAGAGAACTATATCCATCTGATGAGTGATGCCGCCCTCGACAAGCACTCCTATTGCAGCAGCAGGAGAACCCGCCCACCCCAAGTTAGTTTGGAATTATGAGAGACAACAGATGGCAGCAGACAATAGTGGACCAACGACTTCAAAAGCTCCTTCGGCACTGCTTCCACAGCGGTGCAACACCATAGAGTTTAGTCTGAGCCCTGATTCCAGCAATTTTAATGGCCCCAAAGACCCTGAGTGCTGAAGGCCCGACGAGCGGCAAGCCTGGTGAGTCAATTAAACCCATCAAGGATTGCTGGCCCCTGCCGCCCCTGTCCCCCATAATTTGGACCCCAGGCCTCTGAGTCTGCTCACTTCTTCCCACTCACACTGCCCACTCATTTCACCCCCCCCCACACTACCTGGTGCTTGCGAACAGTGTTGTGGGGAGCAGTTACAATGGCAGAGGGCAGCAGGGCCATGTTGGTGCCTCTGAGGAGTTTAAATAGGGCCCCTTGGCTCCTGACAGATAGCCCGACTGATTGCTGCTCCTGACTGCACAGGTCATAGATGCCAAGCATTACAAAAAGCAAAAAAAAGACCCCTAAAGAGTTGGGGGGATTGAAGAACGAAACCACTAACAGAAATCAATGCTATGGACCTTTTCGTGTTCACCTCTAATGTAAACTCAAGTGTTCTGCAGTGTGACTCCTCAACAAGGCATAAAGAAGCGAAAGAAATTGTACACACAATCCTTCAACAAAACACCACTGGACCACCCCCTGTCATATTGACCCACCAAATAGTGTAGGTAAAATCCATTACACACGGATATCTCCCATCTGTATATGCCTCAGGGCCCCTATACTACCAGATAGGGAATCAAAGGGTATGAACACTCAGGCTCTAAGACATCCAATAGGCAAAACTCAAGTTGTCTGAGACTCTTAAAGCTATCTTACCAACTGTAATACAGAGACAGAGACGTGTTTTATTTTACTAGAGCCGCAGTGTAATTCTAGAGGGCCAAAAGACTACTTGAATCAAGGCACTATTTTGAAACTTTTGAAATCACTTCCAAATGACCAAAAGATGTTCTCCGACCAATCAATCATTAATATAGCTTTTCTATCTCCAAGTAAAAGTGAGAGTAGAGAAATGACAAGAACGGTCTTAAAATATAAGAATAAGTTTGATTACATCATGTTGCAAAAATCAACTATTGCCTATTGGTACATCCTTATTTCACTCCCTGAGCCTGAGTGCTATCCCACAATATTTCTGGTGCCCTCAAAGTTCAGCCCAAAACCTTTAGACATTGGCAGTATCGCTAAAATCCCCAGAAACACTTGAGCAGCAACCACAAGGAGATCCTCATCAAGCCTTGACTGTTGTGACTCCCACAATCACTAGCCAACAGATCTCAGTCACTAACACAGGAGAACAACGACATAATAATGAATGTCATCAGTAGATGTGACAGACTCTGCAAATTGAAGAACAAACAGTATTCCAATAGAGATTGGTCTTGGCTCTCAGAAGCCCTTCAAAACAACAGCGTAATCCCAATTAGCAGCAGGTTTTCAAAATTCTTCCCCTATTTACAGAAGGGTCAAGTACAGCTTACTCTCCATCCAATCAATACCCTCCAAATTTCCTCCTAGAACTTTGTGGGATGGCAACAACTATACTTACAAGCTGATGCAGTATCCTATTCAACCACTTTGATATCTTATGTCTCTAAGAGCCATAGCAAATAGGAACATCAGAACTACTTGGATATGATGCAATCAGTGTCATCCCAAATAGGCCAGCCATCTGTGATCCTTGCAGTCATTGTTAGAAAAGTCTAAATAGTACAATCAAAAACCTGATCACTGGTTATACATGGATATTGGGAATCAATTTCCAGTAGAAGGACTGCAGAAATTATTATTACTCAATGTATACATCAGTCCCAAAGAGAACAAACTAAAGGCCACTGTGGATACTCTTATACCTTACCTATTGGATCTGCTCACCATAAACCCCAATTCTCACTTCACAATTCAAGGCGATTTCAACCTTAACTTGTTCCATTTAACTACCGCAATGAGAAAACAGAAAAAGATTTTATTTGGGATGTACCAAAAGCTTAAAATCAGGCACAAAGAGCAGAAACTTACTGTAAAATCTTAACAGAAGCGATGCACACTATGAGCCTGCGAGTACAGAATGGCACCCTGACTTCTGATAAACCTGCAGCATACACATATATTACAACCCAGCAAAAGCAGTCCTCAACAACACACTAGTGCTGATATATCTCATCATGCATTTTACTGAGTTCATGATCGACCTCAGACTAGAGTGACAGGTCGGCCCAAAAAATGGCTAACAGTTGAAAATTACTCCGTGCCCCAAATCATAGTGGTGTGAAATGAAGCTGAGGACAATAAAGTAGGGTGCATAAAATGGTCTGTAAAAGTGGGGGAAAACTTGCTGCGTGGATCAATACTACTATTGAAGATCCCCTAATCTGCCACTTAACAATAGCAGAGGCTGGCAGCTTGGGTAATATAAACCACTGGACTAAAACTCTAGAAGAGTTTGGTAATTCTCTCTGCATAGATAAACATAACAGGGCTCAAATCTTCCACAACTCAAGGTGCATGACTATCATGAGGATGGAAGAGAGGAAACTGCAACAAATCATCACACAGAAATACAATAATGGTCAAAGAGAGGGTGGAAGAGAAAAATAGAAGTAACCTTCCAAAAGAACCCTATAAATAGCTCATATGTTAAGCAAAACATGTGTATTCCTGCATAAAGGCCATATCCGATCTAACTCAAGCAAAGTTTGGAGATAGATAAATAGCATAGGGGCCGATTCACAGAACTAATCTGAGATAAAATCCTAAACTTACTACTTTTGGTATTCACAGAAGGCATTTAGTAGTAGCAAAGTTAGGACTCCAAACTTTACTACTACTAAACTGAGTCAAAATCCTAACTTTACGACTTTAGGTAGTCACAGAAGGCATTTAGTAGTAGTAAAGTTAGGAGTCCTAACTTTACTACTACTAAATGCCTTCTGTGAATACCAAAAGTAGTAAGTTTAGGATTTTATCTCAGATTAGTTCTGTGAATCGGCCCCATAGCCACTGGGAAATATCAGCCCCCACAAAGCCACATAATCCCCTCTGAGTGGGAAGAATTCATGCAAGCCTTATATGCAACAAAGAGAATAACAAACAAAGGAGAATAAGTGCTACTTCGATTATTACCACATCCATTAGCTATCCATCATTCAGAGAAGGATGATATAAATCCTCTGGATCCCCCAGGAGCAAGTGATATTTCAACCAGCCCAAAGTGCCCTAACTAGACAGAGCTTGCAAAAATAATAAAGAAAAGCCACAAAGATGCAACTCCAGGCTCAAACTGGAAACAAGCCATGATTTTTAATACCAATACAGAATTTTGTCTAGAACCCATGTCTGCGGTTTCTAGAAATTGCTTTGATTCTAAACTAACTCCTATATCATGGCAAGTATCTTATATCTATCCTATATACAGGAAGGGCAACAAACAAGATCCTTCTAACTACAGATTCATTGCCTTTCTAGCGACAGAGGCTAAGTACTATGCTTCATTGGTTCTAGCAAACATCTGTTACTGAGCAACAAAATGTAACACTATTCCCTGGTATCAAACTGGTTTCAAAACAATCAGTAGCATGCTAGATAATGTCATGGCTATCCCCTATCTTGCTCAGAACACCTTGAAGATAGGCAAATTGCTCCACCTTGGCTTTTATAGATTTTTGAAAAGCTTTTGAAAGCACACATAGATACCTTCTATGGGCCAAACTGGCCAAGTGGGGCATCACTAACAAAACATTAAACACAATCATTCTGCTTTATTCCAACAATTGAAATTGTACATAGAAGGTACCTCGACCAAAATGATATTGATCAATAAAGGCCTCTAGCAAGGCTGCATGTTCGACCCACTCCTATTTAATCTGTTTGCTTTCAATATGGACGCAACAGTTGCGATTCCTTGAGCATGCCCACCAAAGATCACTAGCCACCAGCTTAGGGCCCCACAGTTACATAATTTATTAATATTGTTCTAAAACACATGGAAAATTGGCTGAATATTTACCTATGAATTTAAAATAATTTGTATATTTGTGCCACTGACACTAAACAAAATACTAATTGCTCTTTAGCATAAATGTGCTACTGTGATAGAGTTTTATTGTGACAGTGTAATGGAATTATTTTATTTACTGCATTTTATGTATAGAATTGTGCTTTTATATTGGATTGTTTTAAATAACTTTCAATAAATTATTATGACTTGCTTATATCCAACCTATATAGGTTATAGGGAAGCATATATAGTACCTCTAAACAAGGTTATATGGCCCGTTAGGAGAAGGAGACGTGCCTTGATGTTCCTGAGGAAATATGGTTAAATATTTGTTAAACAGCCACCACTTTATCTATAAGTATTACAAAGAAAATGGCTATAACATTTATTATGAAGTGCTCATGAGGTGGTATCTCACACCAGTAATGCTGAGGATGTCATTTGGGTCTTCAGATGCTTGTTGGAAGGGTTGTGACCAACTTGGGTAACTGATGCTTAAGTGGTTGTCCTGCAGTTATATTGAGTTCTTTTGTTAGGAAATATTATCCCTTGAGATATCACTGAAATCCGATTAAACCTTGATCCCATTCTCTTGCTGTTTGGAGTCACATGTGAATATAGCGAATATCTACTTAATTTATTTGTTTGATCAGATTAAACATTCATCAACACATAAAAACAATAAAACAACTTTGATGCATTACACATGAATTAACAACAAAATCCGAATCTGTCAAATGATTACAAACTATTTGTCAGACATGGTTATTTAAAACATTGTGCAATAAAATATGTATTTTACATTACATCTAAAATAGCAGTACAATCCTAGACTGTCAATCCATTACAAGCTATCCATCTAGAATAGTACTAAAACCAATTGTACAACAAAAACACAAAATATTGGTCACATACCTTTCCACTTAGTTATAGCCTCAATGTATCAAACTGAATGAAGGAACGATGCTTGATAGAAGTGTGCACAGGTACTAGTTTCAGTTTTACATATCTTTAGGGCAGATTGAGAATTCCTAATTCCCAGATCTTGATAGAGCGGAGTAATCCACAGGGCTGGCTGGATTTGATAAGCCCTACAAAAGAACAATATAATTTCCTCACTCTCTGTCACCTGCCACTCCATGGGACCCAGTAAAGTTACATTGTTTCCAATGGCTCATGAGCTAGTGAGCGAAGCATGCAGGAGAGTGCCTAAGTGGAATTTTATGTATAAGAATCTGATTATGGGTGGCTTTACATAATCCAGAAGCTTCACACATTTTAAATCACTCTTAAAAGATAGCAAATCTTTCAAGAGCGATTTAAAATGTGAGATCGCTAACCAATGGGAAGGGAAAAAATGTCAATACCTCATTTTAATGATATTACGGGCACCAGAAGGGATCAGCAAGGATTCAACCAATACTCGCCTAATCCCGGATTGGCAAATGAGCCCTTGATTTAACCCAGCCAAGGACTCTTATATGCAAGTGGTCTGTATACAAGGTCATGTAAATCCTCCCTGTATGGCATCTAATCACTTGCTGTCCAGATATGAATCCAATGTAAAATTGGCCTCAATTTAATGATATGGACAACAGATTTCAAATTTAGGTCAAGCCTTAGAGGAATCACCCGTGGATTTAAGGGGATTTTCAGCAATACTCACTCATTGCTTGCATCCTATAGATTTCCAGGGCTGGGGAAATGGGGTAGGTTAAAGAACTATTAGAAAACCAAAGGATGGGAGCTACCCAATGCTACCCGATGTTTCAAAGAAGCAAGCTTTTCACAATTTGATCCCGATGTGAATAGGAATCTACAATTCTTACCCCAATATCTACTTTAACAGGAAACCTTCTGACATATGTTCCTTATGGCGAAACAATCGCTCACGCATGGAAATTAGCTACTCTTCCACCATTATCTATGTGGTAGCCCAAACTCGAAAATATATATGCAGTGGAGAAACACAGAGCCGCAGTGCATGATAAAATGAGTATACACAAAAATGTAGAGACCATTTCTTACTTATATGTGAGGCCCCGGATGCCTTAGGATGTAGCCAGTTGATCACCGCAAGGGTCCCCTCACCAAAAGGCTTCTCTGACTGTCATTGACGTCAAAGTTTTGTTATGGAATGTGAATGGATTGCTATTTAGTAAGCTTCCTCCCTGTTTAATGCTAATTGATGAAAGCAATTCCTCCAGACAAGGGTCGTGCCCGAGTTATCAAAGTCTAGACACTGTTTTTGCAACCCTATGAAATTTCATATTTTATCTCTGCACAGCTAAAACTTAGATCAAGTTTTTAGAAAACTGAGAGCTAGAGGGACTCATATTCATTAATATGGCCATAGCTTGGTTAGTACTCACTTTGCACTAGTTAGAGGCTAAGCGCCCCAAGCTACATTGAGTATCAGAATATGGTTATCAGTTGCTAAGTACCAGAGTCTAGCATGGTGCTCAGGGGGTCCACAACTGTTTAGAAACGTAAATAATATTAACAGATTCATAAATAATAACGTTTAATTACATAAATGTAAAGCAGATGCAATACCTAATGAGGCTGAGTGCCAAGCTATACCCTCAGGTGTGATTCGCTACGCTTTGTAAAATGAATATAACATATAACGTAAAAAGCAAAAGAAAAAGTGAAAATTTTAAAATGCTCTATAAATCTGAAGGAATTTGAAACTGGAGGGTAAAGTTGGTGTTTTTTAGCTATTCATGGAAGTACCACAAGTACAGTAAACAGAATCTAGTATGAATGTTTGGTTGCCCAGGCATTTTCTATAATATACTGTAACCTCCTTTTAAAATCCCAATAATTTCTTTTTTTTTTAAATATCCATCTCATCTTCCTTCCAATTAAAGAAGCATGCTTTCAATATGTTGTTTGTTAGAATTTTATTTTTGTATGTAACGTTTGAAGAACAAGGCCAAACCAAGCCCACATTTAGCATTTATTTTTTCTGAAAGCAGGCTTATTTCTTAGAGCACGTCCTCTGAAAGAAATATCTTATGACAGAACTAACAGAGTTGTTTCAGTTATTCAGAAGCTAAAACAATATTCGTCAAATTAGTATATTTCAAAAAGAGCATAATATTATCCTTTGTTTCAGCTTTTTTCCCATTTTGCTAACTTGTCGCCCCTCTGATTATTATATATACCCTGGTTATGTCCGAATGTAGTCACTTCCCTCTAACCCTATCCTGTTTTTCGCCTGTGTCAAACCTGTATACAACATGTTATCCCTGTAAAGCGCTCTGATACCCTAATGGGTCACGTTCGCGCTCTATAAAACCTTAAGTAAATAAATAAACATGCAGATGTGAGGGTCTCTACCCTCTTAAATAAGGGTGTGGAGACTCCTAGAAATGAATCTCTGATTATAAAGTTTAGATTCATAACTGTCCATCTGTTTGTGGAGATCTCAGCAGCAGGTGCGGAGATCTCCCTCTAAGAAAATGTAGGGCAATGTAACAAAGTTTATTATTGTAAAAATAAATAATTAATAAACACAACTAATTTAATGAAAAATAAAATTGTAAAATACATTTCAACAAATAATACTAATCTAGGACTAATTAAAGGAAAACATTCATTTATACAAGTAAGTTTGTTTTAAATAGTAAATTAAATGTATTACAATTGTAAATATTTTTGGGGAAAAAATGTAAAATGAAAATCTCCTTTCCTCACTAACATTTTTATTTAATTTGGTGCAAACCTGGATATGAGTTACATTTCAATTAAGTTTAATACTTTTTAAACTTTTTAAACTAAGTTAGAAAATACTAGTATTTTAAATTTTAATAATAACTACTAGCAATAATTGGATTTCAGTTTTTTTTAACTTAAAGACATTATCTAAAAATATTTTAAGTTAGAATTAATTTAATTTAGTTTACATTATTTCCTATGGAGTGCTAGTGTTATAACCTGCCTACATTGGTTTCTATAGCAGTATGCTGCAGTAGCAGTGATTGCCCCACTGTAGTTCTTGACTTACTCCATGACAGGTTTGGAATATATTTAAGCCTGTTTTGTCTCACGTAGATCTGAAGTAGAATTAGAAGTCTATTTCAAGAATCACTCTTATATGGGTGTGTGTTTAGTATTAGCAGGTCTCTACATAAACCACTCCTTATATTCACTTAACCCCATCCATCCAAAGACGGGCTTGCCTATGGCTTGCCTTTGGCACGGGGGACGTCCATTACAACGCAGGCATTACTTCGTAATGCCTTTACAACGCTACTCCAACCATGCAGGTGCCTTTACATCGCATTCTATTACAATGCATTGTGAGGTCAGTAATGGGGTATTTTTAAGTTTTAGGGTGGGTATGGGTTTTGTGTGTCGGAGATGAAATTTGGGGTGTATTATGGGGTAAACTTTGAAATTTGGGGTGTGTTCTGGGGTCAATTATGAAAAATCGGGTATGTTTTGGGGTCAATTATGAAAATTGGGGTGTGCATTTGGGTCAATTATGAAAATCGGGTGTGTTTTGGGGTCAATTGTGAAAATTGGGGTGTGCATTTGGGTCAAATATGATTTTTAGGGAGTGTTTGGGGGCTCAAAGATGAATTTCAGGGTTCAGGGTTTGCTTTGGGGTGCAAGGGTTAGTTTTAGGGTTGCACTCACTGAAGTGGGAATAGTAATTTTTACATCTCCGCTATCAAACACCTTCCCTACTGTTGCAATATGCCTAGTATTAGTATGCATTGTAATGGAATGCGATGTAATGGTATGCATCGTAAATTCATATATACCTTTGGCACACCAGTGGTACGACTGCTGCGCATGGCCGCACAGCAGCCGCCATTGAGCAGTGGGGGGAACTGGACAGCTGGGAGGTGGGAAAAGCCAGAAATAACACTGGATGGGGAAAGGACGTGGGGTGTGTGTGTGAGTGGGTGTTGTAAATATTTAAATGAGAGAAATCTTACCTCGAGTACGGGTCCCATGTCTTCGTTGCTCCTGCTCTCCTGAGTCTGCTTCCAGGAAAAGGAAATAGGCAGCCAGTCTCCCTCCTCTAAGCCAATCATAACACTGCAATGCGGTGTTGGGATTGGTCATGGGCCCCGGGAAAAGTCGTTCGGCCAGGGTCTGGAGGGGTGGGCATGTTCTCCATGCAGGCTGTAATGCAGCCTGCATTGCGAACTGGACAGTGCGCATGACTGCTTTGGGCGGCCTGAGCGGGCCGACCAAACAGTCACTGTGCACTTGAGTGGGCATGCTACTCCCCCCCTCCCTGCTCCGTGAGTGGAGCAGCCCTACCCACCCTCCCGCCCGCAAAGGAAACATGACACAATTACATCAGGAAGTTATCATCATGTGATGATTGTTCCTCTTCTTGCACTGCTTGAAAGCAGTGGGGCGATGCTCTTCCGCCATAGCGGATGAGCCGCCACTGAAGGTGCGTCATCTACAGGTGCTAGGCCTGGGTGACTCGACCCCCGGGCCTCCTCCGCTACGACTCCCACCTTCTCCTTACCTGGACATTGACACAGTGGCGCAATCCGCTGCACTCTCTCCAAATCTGTGACTCAGCCAGCAGGAGCCTCAGCCAGGTGGGATTTCACAAGCCTGGGTACAGAAGTCGCCGCCAAGTCCGCTGGGGAACCTCTCAATGCAGTTGATGCAGCAGGGCCCCCTTAGGCGTGAAGTTGCAGCACTCCCACCACACAAGTTCGGCGCAGCTCATGGGCCTCACCCTCCACAGCGTTGGGCCAGCGCAACATCATCCGGCCTGTGTTGGTAATCCCCTCCGTGCACCCTGGTGTAGTGGTGGATCGTAGTATGCGATGCAGACCTCCCTACGTTGGTGTGCAGGAGCGCCTCTACCATTCACAGCTCCAAGGGGCGCAAGGCGATCTTCTCACACAGGTCAGCAACGTGTCTCCATGCGACCGGCCATACTTCACCACCAGGTACGGACATACGCCGTCCCTCAATGTCTACCGCCACAGCTCATCGACTCCCCAGCTCCTCCGCATCCCACTCCAGGCTCCAGACGCAGGTCCAGCGAGGCATTCAGGCTCCAGACGCAGGTCCAGCGAGGCATCCAGGCTCCAGACTCGGGTCCAGCGAGGCATCCAGGCGCAGGTCCAGCGAGGTATCCAGGCTCTCATCCTGGTCATCCTGGATGTTGGCTGGCCTGAGGGGGTTGTTGATGTGTGCTGCACTTGGCCCTGGCTGCTCCATTCTGCATTTCATTGTTTTTTTTTGCCTTTTTTCTATTGGAGGTCGACTGATAGGCTATTTTTTCCATTAGAGGCAAAAAAAAACTCACGTTGGGCTGACTACCGTGCGTTTTTTTGCCGCTAATGGGCCTTTCGTTGGTTTTCGTCCGCTAAAGCCGGAATTCTTATCACCATCGCGCTAATGTTAGCGGCAGTTTTCACAGCTGATCCCTGAAGCTATCACCATGTAGCGACGGCTTGTAAATACGTCGCTAACATGGCGATAGTTTTCAACGGTAAGAAAACTGCTGCTACGTTAGCGATAGTTTTCACCAGTCCTTGTACATATCCCCCACGGTTGGGAATTCCAAACTAGTAATGACTGAATGGGGTATTTAGCCCAGAGTGATGTTTACAACATGTAGAAATTATTGCTTGCCCCACAATTTTCCTTTGACACATTTTGCCAAGAAACACCTATTGGGAGAAAACAGCCATGGAAAAAAGGAAAAACATGCTCCAGTTGGTGCGGTGAACGGCAAAGTTGTATTCTATGACTTGATCCAGCGCGGCTAATATATTTTCCTCTCCTATGGACATAACATCCAGGTCGGAAACACTCCTTTTTCCACAACTATACCAATATGACGGTGGGGCCCATAACACCTCATATACATTCACTCACTCAAATATTCCCTGGATCTCATCCACTACTACCTAGGAGAGAAAGCTATGATGAAATGCTGGAAGGGAACGGGATACCTTTTTACTGTTGACAAGATAACTGTTCAAGCATCATACATTTTAGATTGTAATCCTGTCAATTTCTAAAAACATCAAAAGGCATTCCGTTCATTGGTCGATGGACCAACTAGTAGGAATTAGTTGATGGTGATTAAGACCAGCTCAATCACTTTAACCTATTAAACATTTGCATTAATCATTGAGCTAAAGAATCACAGACTCGTAGTTTTAATTATAATAAAGTTTATCTAATTAATCAAATGCATAAAGAAAATTTCCATTTTATTTATCAGTTAATACATTTATTATCATTATAAGAATAAAGTTCAGAGAATTAGTGCATACCCTGTTAGATGGAAAAATAAAGTTCGTCACAGCAGATCACAGCATAGCATTACCAAAATCTGACTGACTGTCCCGCTAAACAGGCTTCCTCAACGGACCACCTATACAGGTTTTCCGCATCGATCTCCTTTCTTCCCAGTCAGATTAAAAAGCAAAACGATTAATTAAATTTAAACAAAATGGCCTAAAGAAAATAGCAGCGATTCTCCAGCGTCAAAGTTCTGTGCTCAAAAATTATGTATGAATAGCACTCCTCCTACTTAAGAGTAGGTCCTCTTATACCCTAAACTGGCTTACTAAACAGAAATGTTTCAATATTTGGGGCGAGATTCACGCTAATTGGTCCATTGGAGGGGTGGCAAGCATCTCCTCATTGCCCTCCTCGTTCAAACCAGTTCCGACAATGTTTATAATTTTCGTCCTTTCACACGGTTTTAGGACATTACCAATCCGATTGACAAGTCCTCTTTTGTAACTTTTCTTGTATCTTTATTAAACCAGTTCATTGTTAATTCACAGTCGCATCTCTGGTTCCCATGCATTTTCTCGCTGCGTCCCCTTTTTGGCACCCATTCTGGTATCAGGTCATGGTGACCTTGGTCTTTTCATTCTGGGCTTTACTTTCGGATCACGTGTCATTGGCAACAGCTTTCTCCCAATTGGAAACCATTTTGCACTTGCGCACTTTAGCTCATCTGCCTTGGCGGCCATTTTTATAGTGCGGCCTAGCAGGCCCGTAAGAACTATTATGAAAACAAACACAATCATAATCAAAACAAAGAAAAATAAGCCTTTTCGTTTCCCACCCGTCATTCTACGTACCCCAATTAGGGGGCCGATTCCGATTCCGGCCGGAAATCTCTCCGACCGAGCCGGACCCGGAGAGAATTCCGACCGAATCGGACCCTAGCAGTCCGACCGGACGAGTACGATGCATTCGCATGCTATCGGACTCGATTCGGTCGGACTCCCATTGAAGTCAATGGGAGCCGGTCGTACAACGTGTACGCGGGCTCCCATTGACTCAATGGGTGCGAGGCGAACAAGGGCGCCCCCTACAGCGGGTACGCGTCCATGCGCATCGCGGCGTACATGCACAGGTAGGGGGGACCCATGGTTCCCCCCTGTGTGCGACTCACGCGCCTACACGTACAGGGGTGTCCGACGCGGACCCCCAAAGTCCGGCTCCGACAGCTCTTTCGAGCCGGACGGCGCGAGTCGGTCGGACTGCTCGCGGCGCGCATCGAACTTACCCGGCCGGGAAACGTCTCCATAGCGCGGTGCGAGTCGAGTCCGAGTGAGTCGGTCGGTGCGGTTCGGACCCGTGAACGAGTCGTCGGCGATTTCGCGTGCGCTCGCATCGTACTCGCTCGGCCGGACCCGCGTACGATTCGGTCGGGAAACAGGGCTCCGAATCGGATCCGGTAAATCCGAATCGGAGCACTACCGGCCGAGATCGGAATCGGCCTCTAGGTGTTACCTAGCAAAAGCGACATATAAAGCTATGCTTACTTACCATCTGCATACTTTTGCCACAATACGATTTACAACATAGCACAAATCATGCAACATTATTTTAATTAGTACGCAAACTATTATGTTATTTATTACATCACTTAGACAAGCGTTAATAGGTTATCTTTTAGTCATGAATTTGCGATTATCCCATATAAAAGATGTCTATAAAGACGTAAAATGTTGATTAGTCTCCAAACAATTAATAGAATTAATTATTAGTATTAATATTGGGGGGTTCAAAATTTTCTTATTTACCTTGCTCCATCAGACTCATTCTGGCATGACAGACTTGGAATAGGAAGAATTGACTGCACCTTCACTTGCTGGGACTTGTTTGATCATAATTTAACCAAAGTGTAACGCCTCCAGAACATAATTTGCGATGTGAACTAATTCAGTTGGTTTGCCTCACAAAAGCGAGTCTTGTGATGCGTCTGTAATTTTGACTATTTTTAGGATCAGAGAAAATGGTATGCAAATCTACAAAATCATTTTGTCATGAACTTCGGGTTTTTCTTGCAAAGAAAACCTCTGAAAATATGAGAGTTTATTGTCGTATGATATAGGTCCTTCAGTACAATGAGTCTGTTTCAGGGAGATTTAAAGTCTGGGAACAGGATGAGAGCACCATGGTAACACCCTCCTTCCAATGTCCAACAATGGGATGGCATCTAATGGAAATCCTAAAATAACCAGCTTCAAGAGGGCATGACTGGGAGAGAAGGTTTTTGAGGAGTCGGAAGGTGACTCAGGAGAGCCGGGGGGACTAGAGGTGAAGGAGAAAGGAGTAGAAGCAACAGCAGAGGAAAACAGGGTGCAGCCCGGGAGCAGGAGAGCAGGGCAAGAGTGGAGGTGAAGGAGGGTGGAGAAGAAGAGAAGATCAGAACTTAGCAGCAAGGGGGCAGAGCGGAGTGTAGCTGAATGAGAGAAGACCAGAGGATCATGAGATCAGGGAAAGCGCAGAGATGAACGAGGGTGGAGATAAGGAGTAGTAAAACAGAGGGAAATTAGCGGAGTGGAAGAAGAGGAACCCAAAAACTAAGGCAGAACCAAAAAGCACAAAAGCTGCCTCAGCCTTGTACAGCAGGCCTTACATGAAAGGAAACATCTCTTTCCTGATAACCCACCTCGTTGTGTGTCACAAGAGTCAGACTGAGGTCGCAGATGTGGTGCATGTCTGAGTGGTGTTTGTGACTGCTGAATTAAACTTGCCGAGATTTGTTGTGTTTTATGCAGTGTTCTCAGAGCTTCACCACTTTCAGTTCCTTCAGCATTAGTTGTCAGCAGGAAAAAGTGCAATTGTTAATACCGCGAGTTACTGCAGCTGCACTGCACAAGGCCTCCTTTCAGATTTCCACTGCTGTTGTGTCCATTGTTGCCAAGTTTGCCTGCGCCCTTGGTAGCTTGGCATTTTTGGCAGTTTGCAGTAGCTGAACCCCACTGAACCACTGACAAGGCAGACCCACTGTGTGGTGCACCCGGTGTGAGCAGCAAAACCTTATCCATGACCAGCAAGGGAGTTGACAAGAGAGACAAGGGGAATCGCATGCCATTTTAAGTAAAAACAGCAGAGACAGCTGTACTCAGCTTAGGAGTAAACAATTTGCCTGCCTGCCAGCTGCTTAGACATTTACCATTATCAAATAATATTTAATATTTTAATAGAGAGCTAATAAAGAACTTGCCAATGAGGTCTCTGCAAGGAGGTGGCCAACACAGAAGAGGCAAGCAACATCATCTTCCTTCATCTTAAGGGGCTTCTTTACTTTTTGTTTATTTTCCCTGGAAGAGGTTCAAAAGGACTTTGTCAGTCAAAGAACTCTTATTTTTATAAGAAAGGATTCAGTTGAACTGTCCCCTGAAGAAATCAAAACTGCAAAGATCACCTTAACGTATTGAACTGTAATGGGTAATCAATTGAACGTTGTTTATATGCCAATAGGGTCTCTTTTGTATCGCACAGTCCAGATGACATAATCTGGCAAACATTTGCTTTGAGCAGCCATTGCTATGGATTTAAAAAACAAGAAGTACCAATGTAGGAAAGTGCCCTTTTTGTAAGGTCACCCCCAGACCTTTTGCTTCAATGCTGATGGTTATGACACTGACAGTGCTCTACAGAATGCTGCCCAGGCCCCAGTGCCAGTGCTCTCTCCCTAAAACTGTGAATTGGTAGCCCCAATTTGCAAAGGACTTTAACCCCCTTGTGAGTCACTAGTATATGGTATCAGTGGTACTCAGGGCATAAGTGATGAAGGTCACAAGGGCCTGAAGTACTGTTTCTGCCACCCTGAGTGACCCAAGTAAACTGCTGGTAGCAGGCCTGCCATTGCAGAGTGCAGGAACAGTGCAAACTACTCGAACTCGATTTTGCCCTCACCATTTTTGGCAAAGTCAATGCACTATTTTTTAAAATATGCTATTCACCTCTATGGAGGCCCCCAAAAGCCCAGGAGGCATGGTGCATTATATTAAGGGAGAAGACATGTAGTGAAAGCTTATATGTCCTTATAGTGGTCTTTACCAGTAAAGGACACTATAAGTGATAGACGGTCCATAGAATAACATGGGCTGACACCCGGGCAAACTCGAAGTTGGCATCTCCATTATGGTACCGCCTAAATATGTCATGTTTGGTATCAAACAGTGTGCCTCCTCAGCCCTGATATGAATCTCATGTCGAGAATGATGTAGCATGCACCCAAGTGGCTACCTTAGAGGTTGCCCACCTGGTTACCCCAGCCTTTCCTGAGCTCTGGCTGCTTATCCGCACTTGCTGTCGCCAAGACAGGAATCTGACCCCTTGCCAGGAGGTGTGAACTCTCCCAGAAGTCAGAGCCAATGGCCTGGATGGGAAAGAGGTCACACACCCCTTCCTGACAGTCTGGCTAATTAACTGGCACATTAAGGAGGAGAGCTTCAAAGGCTTCACCACCTGTGATTAGCAACCAGGCTGCCTACCAAAGGAGGAAACAGCCCTCGCCCTGCCCCCAGGCACATTTTAAAATTAGGTAGTCAGGAGGTGTACACCCTCAGAAGGCTAGGCACACCTCTAGGGTGGGCTACCTGGTCTGTGCAACTGAGGAAGACTTCTGCCATTTTTAAAGTGGTAGAATAGTGGGTTCTGGGTAGAAAAGGTGACCTGCACCCCCAGTTGTGGTCACTTCAGGGGCGGATTATCTGCTGGGGCTAGTGACTCATTGGCCACTTGCACCCACATCCCTAACACCCATGACACCAAAACCTCAGTTTTGACCTGACATGCAACAAGGACAAATGAAGAGACCCATGTCTGCAACAACAGGAGCTGCGCAAACCAAAGGCATGTTACTCTGCACCTGTGGCAACTACCCTGGAACTGCATGGACACGGCTCGTTCTGGACCAAAGCTTGGTCCCCGCAGCAAAAGCGACACCTTTGAGAGCCAAAGGCATCACTAGACTCCCCTAGACTAGTGACACTAGTCCCTTGCAAACACAGGTAAAAACAACATACTGGAACCAAAGAATTGCTGGCCATCGGGCCCTCTGAGGGTTCGCCCAGAAGTAGATGATCCAGTGCATTGTGCGAATCATAGTCCTGCCCTCCACGAAGTTTCAGGTGGCTACTGTGTCCCCCTGGACGTCCAAATAACTTTCTGCTGTGCTTACTTCTGTCATGTCTTCGTGGTCGCCAGTCCAGTGACCACCACCTTTACTCGACACTGCACCTTAAGGGAACTACACAAAACCTTCATGCGACTTCAGCAGTGGCTTTGATGTTGGCATTTTGCTGCCTGTTCCCCACCAACACAGGCAAGTGGTAAAACCAGCTCTCCCGCAGCTCCTGTGTCATCACCAGGGACAGCCAGTACAACTCTGCCCCGGCTCATCAAGCCAGGTAAAATCGAACTGACTGTCGTGGCTTGGTCCTGGGACCCGCATCACCTTTACCCTCTTTGACCTGCAAGTGACCGATTGTCACTGGTGGTTTTTACCCTTGACCGCAATGACAAAGTTTCACCGTATTATTTTGCACTGATTTTATTTTGCTTCTAAAATCCATAACTTCAGTTATATGCATCTGATTTAATTCATTTTGGTGTCTAAATTAAGATAAAACTCCACTTTATTTTGTATAAATTGGTGTCGGATTTCTTTCGCGTCGTGTCAATTACTTATCGTCCATCTTGGTACTCTGAAATGCTTAGCCTATGTTCCTCTGGTAGAGCATGGCTGCTCTTTGCCACACTACAGGACTGAGCTAAAGATTAATTATTGTGAACACAAGGGCCATCTTTGGGGTTTTGTTAGAGTATTGCATGGTGAAGCCTAACCAGCATCACCACCTAATACTCCACCTTCCTACAGCCAAGAAAAGCTTTCTCTTTGATTGTGGTGCACCTCTCTTCACTTTGATAGAAAACTCCTATTTCCAGTGAATTAGTCTTAGCTGTGAGAGAGATAAAAACACTTCTAAAATATTTTGCATCTACAACTGCAGCAAAGGGAAGTTTGGGTGTACTGCTGACCTTGCTACTCTTTTTGTTAGACAGTTTTCCACCACTGTTAAATGTATTGAGGGGAGGTAAGAAATGAGTAGCAAATGCTACCAGAGTCATCTACGTAAATAAGGTTTAGTTGAGCAATAATGTTATTAGCTGGGAGGTGCACACTATTGTACTCCTCATTCAGGTTCCTCTACTTTTATACACAATATAAAATTGTGGCCTGAGTGTAAAATGTAAACAAGTAGGCATAGGAAAACAATTATGTGAAGAAACCAAAGCTATCTAAAAATCATATTAAAGAGCAAATGTTCTTCTGGGCTCCGCCTATTACTACCAATTTTTAAAGCAAGAGCAGGGCAGTAGCACGCTCAATTCTAGCTCCCCGTTTGTAAGATAGATGATCAAAGTTTTGCGGAAGGTGCACAGTAACTTTTGGATGGTGAAGAACTCACCAAAATAGTGGCCCCTCTTTTACCACCTTTGTCGACCTAACCATCACCTGAATCTATTTTTGATTCAATACTCATACATGCTTTTACTTCAGAACTATCTTCCCCCAAATATAGTACAACTCCTCAAGTTTGCAAGAAAGAAATACCCGATACTTTAATTTCGGAAAATGTGAGAAAGAATTCTGATTGGGGGGTGGGAATAACAGCCCTGACATCATCACTATCATTTGGTAGATTATACCATCAAAGCATACAATTGAATAACATGCATCACAATCAATTACAGTTCAAATTTGTTAAAAACAGTGTTAAAACAGCAAACATTAAATACAATAAAAAGGCGCACAAGAAATATTCACATACATCAGCAGCATCCTATAACAAATAGGAAAGCAAGGGACACATTTTATTCTTTAAAAAAATCATTAACTATTTTCCCCTACAAAAATCTAAGGGCCTTATTACAATGTGACACCGTATCGGTATGGGAACCACCCGACCATGGGTCGGCGGTTCTGCATACCTTATTTCGATACGACCGCGCATGGTGCGGTCGCAAACTCCCATTTCCCAATGGGAGCTTGTGCTGCAGCCGGAAACCGGCGGTAGTACAAGCTCCCATAGAGAAATGGGAGCCTGTGTAAATCCCTGCACCATGTGGCAGGCACCGCATGGTGCTTGCCACACAGTGCTGGGATTTACAGGGGAGCACCTTAGGTGCCCCTCAGGCCCACAACCGAAGGCCACAGAGGCAAGGGGGCACTGCTAGGGGCCCCCAAAGTTGCTCTCAAACAGCCTTTCCATGTCAGAAAGGCTGGCATGGAAAGGCTGTGTGAAACCAACATCATAATCCCGATGGCGAAAACGCTGTCCTAAACGGATTACGTGACAGTTCCGACTGGCCGACGGGCTCTGTGAGCTGGTTGGAAGCCAGCCAGAATGACCGGGTGGTTTGACTTCGGACCGCCTACATTGTTATTAGGCTGTCGGAAGTCAAACCATAGATTTCGTTCGGAAATCCTCCGGCCTGTGGGAGGAGGCTTTCCGACCGACATCATAATAAGGCCCTAAGTTGTTACTACTTACATCTAATAGGGGCAGAGATTATCTAACCATAACTCACTGTTGAAGTTTATCTTAAAAGCTTCTTGCGCTTATACCAGACATTAAGAAGAACGTGACTTACCAAAAACACAACCCGATGTATCATTTGTCACTATGCGCTGTGCATCTTGATAATGAGTAACCCCCATATTCAAACAGATTGGCAAAAGCCACTTGTGTTGTATGTCTTGATAGCTGGGGCATACAATTAAAATACTCTGACTCCAAGTCACACACTGGGCATACCACAGGAACCATATTTTTATTCTATCTGTGGCTAAATGTTCTCAAGGGAAGGCAATAATATCTAAACCTTAGTTAGCAGCTTTTAGCAAGGGGTGGGGTAACAATGTCTAAAAAGTGTTCAAAAACCAGAACTGGTTTGAACTCAAGAAATGTCTCGGTCAAATGACCCACGTTACTCTTTCTGAGTTGTTGTTCGTATACATAGGGCCAGTATACAGATTTTATAACCTGCCCATCCGCCTTATACATTTGTTCGGTGGTCTCTCAAAATTTGGATAAATTCAACTGCTTGCACCAGCTGTAAATTAACCTCAACCAGGGAACTTTTTTTGCACAGTCCAGTCTTATTAGATCGGATAAGCAATCTCTGTAATCATGCAATTTTGGTGTTGACCAAATGCGGATCCAAAATAAAAGAGGCTTCAGCTGGGCAAGGTCAGAAACACGGTTAAGGTCTAGATCATTAAAAAGCGGGATGAGAGGAGTACTAGTTGGTACTGCTGCCAGTGCCCTTATAAAGTTGTTCTCTGGTACTGCAAGCATGTGAGTGTCATTATAGCCCCAGATTTCCACTCCAAATTATGCAGCACTTAGTGTCTTGGCACAGTAGGTCTCTGGGCCTGGAGAAATTGATCGAAAGTATGTTTCATTGTGAAAGTGTAGAATAGCTTTAGATCTGTGCAAAAGTGTAAGGGAACTTTTATCAATTTGGGGATCCCACTTAAATTTGTCTGACAGGGTCACACCCAAATAAGCAAAGCTAAATACCCTGCCAAGTATTTCAGTACTGGCTATTGTTTCTGGAAAATTGCTTAACAAAGACCATATATTTAGTTTTAGAGCAGTTTAGCTCCAAGCCCCTCGACCCACAAAATGCCATAAATTTGTTCAGCAAAGTTTGGAGACCAATGGGGTTTATTAATATAAGTAGCAAATCATCATCGGCTAAGAGGAAAAGTGGAATGTTTTCCCTATTCAAAGAGGGAAAATCATTGACACATGACTGTAATTCCTCTGCTACATAATTTCTATATAGAGTGAACAGGGTGGGCGCAAGTACGCACCCTTGCTGTACTCCACGTAATATTTGGGACACGATTCGTCAATTCCCCGTTTTCGCCCCACCAAATCTGGGTGTAATTCTTTTCATGCAATCTGATTAAAATATTAATAAGGTCGCTAGGTGCACCCATATTATTTAGAATTCTCCATAATTTATCATTGGGGGATCAGGTCAAGTGATGCTCAAATATCAAGAATAGCTACATACAGCTTTTGCTTGGTCAATAGTGCATGCTTTTACTAAAGAAGGGAGAATTTAAACACCTGATCTAAAGTGCTGAATTTTGTCCGGAACCCTGCCTGCAGGGGCGACAGGATCTGCTCATTATCAATCCAGGCTTGTAGCTTATTAAGAACTTGCCTGGAATTGTTTTTTTGGAAGATTATCTATTAGGCTGATAGGCCTATAGTTAGTAGGGCAGTCTGCATCCCCCTCTTTAAAAACGGGAATTATTTCCGCCCCTCTCCAGGAATCAGGGATCCCCCCACGCCCCCCATCTGCAATTGCATTCGACAAAAGATTTGCATAGCAAGCCCAGAACTGGGGTTCAGATTTGTATAAGTCCCCAGGATTTGATCAGGGCCTGTTGCCTTTAGGGGCTTTAAATAGTTGAGAGCAGAAAGAGTCTCCTCCAGGCTAAAAAGGGTTGGTAACCTAACCTGTTGGCCTGTTCTGAATGAACAGTGATAGGGCCATCCAGTACCTCAGGTAAGGAATACTCATTAGAACTGTCTTTGGCATATAATACAGAAAAATGATCCCACTTATCAGGTGGACTATGATAGTGCCTCGAGATGGAGCTCCAATACTCCCATGCGTAAATATTTTCCAGGAAGTGCGGTTATCATTCATTTTAAGAGCCTGAAGCAGATCTTGCCAATTGCTATCCTCCCACTTGCGCTTACCTTTGGTAGGCATTGCCTTGTACCTAAGGCGCGCAGCCCCAATTTCCTCGCGACTACATTCCCTAACTGCACTTTTTAACAATTGCTTAGCCTGCTTGCATTCTTGACAGAACCGCTTGGAATTTTTTACCTGAATTCCAGGTTTACGAGACTTCTTATAGAAAATAGCCTGCAACTTGCTAAAAAACATATATGAATATCTAGAATAGAAAGGACATTGAGAGGAGTGCTCTCATAACCAGACATGAAGTGTGCAAACAGTTGGTAAATCTCTGCATACAATTTTTGGTTTGTTAACACTAGGCCATGAAACTCTACGGCAATTATTAATTACAATGGGTTCAGGTACCTTTGTTATACTTGTTTGGGATGATCTCTGGAACTCATCCCCCATTAAGGTGGTAATCAAAGGGTTATGGTCATTATAC
The DNA here is from genome assembly GCA_963921515.1 of Calotriton arnoldi. Classification (NCBI taxonomy): domain Eukaryota; kingdom Metazoa; phylum Chordata; class Amphibia; order Caudata; family Salamandridae; genus Calotriton; species Calotriton arnoldi. The sequence continues at coordinate 544,291 of CAWUFW010000146.1, forward strand.
AGTACAACCTTCATATCACTAAACTGTGGCCGAAGCTTAACATCGAGTAAGACATAGTCAATAACCCTGCTCTGACAGCTTCTCTTAAATGTAGTTGCCCTTTTTTGATCAGAGCAGGTACTCCCATTGCAGGTTTTCAATCTACGACCCACCACTACAGAAGCAATTTGCAAAGCAGTATTAGTATAAAAGTGTTGTGGTTTACCCAGTAATCTAGAAATCCCAAGAACCCATCCTCTTCCTCTGTACCAGGCTAAGTGGCGAGGGCTCAAATGATGTATTAAAATCACCTGCTACCATAACTTTAGCATTCTGCTGATACAATTCAATTAAATCATTTAACATAGTTAAAACAGGTGAATCATTGCTAGCAGGCATAGATCGTGCATAAACATTCAGAAACACCAAATCCAGTCCCGCTCAAACTTTTATTGGATATCCATTAGATCTAAAGAATCTAAATAATGGGGCTCATGTAGGCATGAATATCTTTTTTCATCAAAATCACCAACCCACCCATTGCCTGCCCAAATATTGCAAGAGGAATTACTATCAGCCCAGGTTTCCTAAAAAAGACAAACATCATGATTACCTATAAAATAAAACCAGACATGATCATCAGTCTTAGACTTAATCCCTGCCAGATTCCAAGAAATCAGGGAAAGACCGGTCTTTTGCATGATTATTGGCAGAAAGGGAGAATTAATTGTTAGTTCGCTACCATGGCGATTTAGTAAGCCTGGGCGATGATGCTGTTATACATTCCGAACTGGCTACATCTTCAGGTTCTGGAATATACAATGGAACATTTGCAAAAGTAGCTCATGGAAGCGATGGTTCCAGTTCATCCCTAGTGCACTGTTGCTGACTCAGTCAATCAATCTGGTCAAGAATAGAGGCTTCATCGTTACCTTGCTGAGCTTGGGGGTTCAAATATGATTCACTGTGAATAATTGCAGGATTAAGCTGCAACTTTAAGTTGGTATTGGAGTACGTTGGTTGAGAAGGGGGGATATCTTGATTTTAATTCCATGAGTGTTATTTACTACTAGTTGGCAAGCACGAAGTTCAAAGTTAATGAGTCCCCTCAGACAATGACTCATGAAAAAGTTTCACCAAGATGTGGTCCAAAAAGGGTGATTCCCCACTGTATCTCTCGGCATACTCAATGTCTGACCTAAGGATGGATAAACAACCCCTCTTGTGGCTGAGCCAGTGTGTGACCTTATAACAAACCAGTATCCTCAAAGACCTCACATTCTTTTTTCGGGACCGAAGTCAATACTACAGTCCTTCTTAGAGTAGATGGTACATTGCATGTTGGATGTTGCCCCTGGCGACCATTTGAGTTAAAATCCCTACACGAAGATGAATAAAAGTTTGATTGTGTCAAGAATATGGAGCACCCACATAAATTTGCACTGGCGGGACACTAACTAGTGCCCTCTGTGGGCAAACTTATGGGTCTGCCACAAGGCAACAGCTCAGAGTCTGGCACAAATGTAGCCTCCCCTCTATCAGTCATAGTGCCCGAAGGCTAAGTCGGTTGCTTTTTGTCAAAGTTTAAGGAGCTAGGGGTTGCTAACACTGCCCGTACCTAATGGTTAGGTTTAGCAACAGTGAGACTTACCTGCCGCACAGGACCAATACTAGAGTGGCATTTACTACAGCAGTCTTTCTCGTAATCATTCTCCCGCATTAATCAATTAGTAAGGCCTGCTAATATATCTTTGAGATCATACAATTTACGGTAGAGCATAAGGAGGTCCTCAGTCACCACTGTTGCAACCAATACAATGTCAGTGGATGTGCCCTGACCGGTGTATCCATGACCATTAGAATCTGGTGCTTGTGAGTCTGGAGGCTGGTTAATAACAGCAATAGAATGATTAAGTGGTGCTTTGTCTGTAAATGCAGAATATTTGTTTCAGCAGGAAACATTTGGAATTAACATTACTTTTGGGGACAAAGGTGGTTCACATACCAATGGCTGTAGCTCACTCGCAGTCAAGAAGCTGTTTTTCATAATAGGCTTGTCAGCCTATTATAGGCTGGCCCTCCGAACACCCCTCTTAAACATAGCTGGCACTCTAGATGTAGGCTTGGCAGTTTTAGATGAAGAGTGTTTAGTATAGTCTCAACCTCTTTAATAAGATTATCAATGTCATTCAAGGTGCAGTTATTCCCAGCTATAGAACTAGGAGGAGAGCCATCTTTGGCTGGTTTCTTTAATTTCTTGATGTTAGTCTTAGGCAGCTCAGACCCCTTTTGTGTTCCCATTGTTCGCCCACCAGCTTCAAGGAAAAAGACAAAAAGACAAACAATTGAGAATGGGGGCTGTCTCGTTCATATATCAGTAGCAGTATTCCCCCAGGTGATGGAGCACCCACTTCTTACAGTTCTTGGCGACAATGGGTGGTGATTTTCCAATTTGAATGAGTATGGCCCAGTCCAGCTTCTTCCAGGCGATGACCATCGAAAACAGGCCCATCTTGTCCCGAGCACATCCCGCCCTGCGAGATATGAACGGGCCTTAAGTGACGCCCGATTGAAGCTCCCCCATCTCCTCCTGCTGCACCCTGGGGCTTGCAGTATAAATTGCCCCACACGGCTACCAAAGCCCTGTCTTTCCTTGGATACACCTTTCCTTTCCCTTCCTTTCCTTGGATGCACCTACTAAAGCACATATTTATCAATTGAGAAATCTAGATGTGCAAGTCGAGCTATTAATGTCGTTAGCACTACTAGTTTTCAAAATAGATAAAAAAACAGGAACATCTAAATGATTTAAAACATTAGGGAAATGGAGCTTATGCTTTAAGCCGATCCTGCTCTCAGCAGTGGCATAACAAAGGCCCCCGCAACCCCTGCAGTGCGGGGGGCCCGAGCTTCAGGGTGCCCCCTCAGCACAGTACTCTGGCCTGAGAGCTCCTGAATGTGTCCGGAGGGGCCCCCGCCATGTACTTTGCAGGGGGGGTCCCCTCAACTATTGTTACGGCACTACTCCCCAGTAATCAAAAAACCTATCATGCCTCCATCAGTCCTCTTTGTGTCTGTATAAAACCTAAAAGATATTGATCGGGGGCTGCTGGGAAGCTTACAAGTATGGATGTTCAAGCAACTCTACACATATCTAGAGCAGCATTCTCACCTCCATCTAACAACCTACAACAATATGTAGCACAAATTCATGCATTAGCCCAAGTCAAGGACATTCCAGACCTGAAGTCCTCTAATGCAACTATTCAGATACCCACAAAAGATATCAGTTTTCTGACTTCTGTGGAAGGGAGCTTCACAACTCCCTCATGAAAAGGCAGTGTAAATGACAGAGAATAGTAAGCAATAAACAGATGAATATGGCTCACTCAAACTCAAATAATTAAAGTCCAATCATACCATATCTAGCATGATTTGCCCCATGTTGTAGGAAAACAGACTTGTGCACAGCACCACTGCATCAGTTAGAACAGATAAGATAAACAATTACTAAGGGGCTGCTTTTAACAGGTCAGTCGGATTGCCGTCTGCTATTGTGGCGGGCTGCAGACCGCCCGAGAAGCAGGCGGCGGTCCATCCGCCGCATTTAGATATGACCGCCATGCTTGAGGTCGGAAACTACTCAGTATCACGGCAGCTTGTGCTGCGGCCAAGGAAAAGGGCCACAGTACAAGCCATTGTGATATGGTGCACCTCCTGCACGTCCATGGATCATGTTCCATGCACAACATTTTGCATGCCACATGGTCCATGAACATGCATGGAGGTGAGTGGGGTACTACATGTTCCCCCAGGCCACTTTACAGTGGTCCACAACAGCCAGGCCCTGTTTGGGAGCCCCCATATCCCTTTCCGACAGCCTTTTCATGGAGGTCTTCCCGTCATGAAAAGGCTGTCGGAATGGGATATTGTAATCCCTACTGCAGTGCCTACCTCGGCACTGCCCCCATTCAGGGATACGACTCCGACCGCCGCCCCATCGAGATCTCTGAACATGGTGGAGGCAGAGGTTTTCCCTAAGACCGCTGTGGGTCCGTCCGTCGGACCGAAGGGCTGTCGGCAGTCGGACCACCACTGACAGCCTCTAATCATAATAAAGGCCCTTAGTGTTACATTAATGGGCAAAGAAAACTTTTCTAACAACCAAAATTAAACAAAGCAAAAATAAACCACTGAGAAATTATAAGACTCCAGTTAAAATCATCAGTAAATGATAACTGCAGAAAATGAGATAATCCAAAATGTTTGCAACTGTGAACAATCCTTATCATTATCATCAGCTGCAGCTTACCATTCTAAAGAACAGAAAGCAGAAGCCAAATCACCATGTTTCCTCTAATGCATGGATTACACTCCTAGAAATCATAACAACAAATCAAAATCTCTTGACTCTCATCAGGCATCCACACATCATGAGAAGAAAAGTGAACTCCAAAATAATTTTGGAGACACAGAGCAAATGACAAAAAAAAATATTTTCCAGAGTATTGGTCTAGAGGTAGCTTTGATATCTTAAATAAAGGCAATATATTAACATTACTTTCTGTACACTAAGAATTATCACATTCAAGGTCAAGTCATGTTGTTATCAAATTCAGAGCTGTAGAAGGAAGTCAAGAGAAAGAAGCCACCTTTGTGACCCGGTCAGCAACCAAAATAGAAACTTGTATGTACAAGACAAAAACTGTATTTGCCAAGTGGGGTAATTACAATATCAATACCTCAACCCAACCCTTAGACCTATGCTATGTTTTCTTATGATTTGCATAAACACAGAAATCCAAATCATCAAGCCCAGGAATATCAGAGCTCCCCGAACAAATCCTGGTTTAAAAACACTTCTAAAGCATGCCTGATGGTCCAGCAACCCCAGATTAGAGCCAGTATTAGATCTTATAGTCAGGTATGCTAAAGGACATGAAATATTTTGCAATGTGAAAGAGGGAACATTTTTAAAATTCCAAATAGGAGACTACAGCGGAATTGACTAAGTTCTATCTGAAAAACAAAAAGATTTTAATCTGAATGTTATGCGTGAGCTCTTTGCAGATAATATGATAGATTGGTTTGGAAGATTACCCATAGCAAATCCATTTGGGTATTTATCAAACCCCATAGTCAAATTGGTCCACACTGCTGGAGTTCTGTACCGCACGTATAGAACACCCAATTGAAATGTTTGTGGGAGTTTAGAATCATAATCTTTGCTTTGGATGTGTTAACTTACAAATCTCTGGAGTCACAATAATTCACAAAACTGTTCAATAAGTTCTGCAACCCCCGGGAGTGCAGGAGGGTAGCACGGTGTCATTCACAAATTGTAAGGCGGGAATAGGGAGCCCCCTCCTCCCCCCAATTTTGGGCAATCGTGGACACCATTTAATAAATAATCCACCAGGTCATTGATATAGAGGGAGAACAGGGTGGGAGCAAGAACGCATCCCTATCGTACCCCACGCACAATGGGTATATGATCAGTTAGCTCCCCCCTGCGCCCTCACATTACTTGGGCATAAGTCTTGTCATGCAATCTAATTAAAGTATCTAGTAAGTTTGAATCAATACCCATACTAGTCAGTGACGACCACAGTAAGCTTCTCAGAACTAGGTCAAAGGCGGCCCTCAAATGAACAAAAGCAATATACAAGTGATCTTTCGAAAGGGCCACATACTTCCACCTTACAAGATTTAAATAAAACATCTGATCTATGCTGCTTACTTTCAGGCAGAACCCTGCTTGGTATGGAGAGAATCATCTTCTCATCCATCCAATCTTGGAGTCTCAATAGGATCTGGTGACAGAAAACCTTTTGCAAGTTATCAATCAAACTTATGAGCCTGTAAGTGCCTGGAGAGGTCCTATCAACCTTTTTGAAGATAGGGATTATCTCTGCTGACAGCAAAGACTGAGGTATGTCATCACCTTCCAGTATCTTATTTGAAAGGGCATTGATATAGTGCCACAAAGTTAAGTTCCGGGGTGAATTCTGGTCCATTTCACTCAGAAAGGATAGACTGGGTGAATGTTTACTATCAGCTTATCGCACATAAAGGTTAGGAGTGTTTGATGGTAGATTACCAACTGACAGTGACCATTTCCCAAACATTTTTAGTATTAACTGTTTAATAGTGCTACTGGAGTCAGATCAATGTTCAGTACTCTCATTGTGGATTACAAAATTACAGAGAAGTGGGTGGGCAATGGCACTGCCCTTTTCACCCCTTGTAAAACCATCATCAAAGACTGCCTTCTGCTCATGAAAAGGAATCCAATCTCCACCATAAATCTGGTTGAGAAGTGAAAAGTAGTGTTAAAGATGTTAATTGGCAAAAAGGCTAAATGCCCAAATATAAACAGCAGCTTATTTGGTAGGGGTCCGGGAGATAAGTTAAAACATAGGGGGCTGGAGCTAATCCTAGATAGCAAATATATAGGGGGGATAAGTATGCTCCCTCTGCTCTCAGTCCTTTCCCTCAGCTTCTGCCGACGTGGCCAAACCTGCACTGAGAGAAGGGTTGGGATCACGAAGATACTGACAATACGTATCTTTTAGCGCTAAGACGCATGCTGACCTCATTATAGGTATGGTGGGAGTATAAGGTGTTTTTTCCTTGACTCCTACGATTTTTAATCTTACGTTTTCCACGGGCCTGACGAAGCGCACAGAGGATCCATTAGGGACCCGTTTTTATGCGCAAAACATGTTGACCTCACCTCACCTTTGCACTACTTTCACGGACTGAGAGCAGCGGGAGCATACTTATCCCCCCCTATATATTTGCTATCTAGGATTAGCTCCAGCCCCCTATGTTTTAACTTATCTCCCGGACCCCTTAATAAAGTTGTATTGGGGATCTGGCCAGATAATTTTATCTTCACACACATACACCTTCACAAGGCCCACACACCCGCACTCACAACTGCGGCACCTCCTAACAAAAGATCTCCGATAAAGAGCCCTCTCGCAGGGCCCGTGGGAGACTGCAGCGCCACCCCCACGAGGAGCAACGCCCGATGATGAAGCACGACACACGCAGGGTGTGTGAGGGCACCAATTCTAAAAGGAGGAATTCCCCCACTTATCTCTTTTTCTAGGTCCCACCGATCTCAGCTTTTCTCTTGGAGGCACCATATCTCAACCAGAATAGGTTGGAGAGTTTGCTTTTGTTCTAGGAACAGTCACCATCCATTGTGATTACATTTATCCTTGGGAGCACTGGTACTGGACCTGTTCTTTTTCTTTAATTGCTCCCAGTCCCTCCCTCTATTTCTGTGTTAATACAAATAGGACCCCCAGTTCCCCTCTCCAGTTCACTCCTGGACCTGCGGAGTACCTCCAGAAGGACTGGTTTGTACTTCAGAGGACTGCCCTGCCACTTGAGGCCGGCTTTGTACTTCAGAGGACTGCCTTTCTGTTACCAGAGGGCTGTACTGCTGCTTGACAACTGCCTTGTACCCTCAGAGGACTGCCCTGCTGCTTGAGGCCTGCCTTGCTGCTTTATCCCAGGACTACCAGAGTGTCTCCAAGGGCTAGTTGGCTGGCCTCCTGTTCTGAGCTACAGGGGCATAAAAAGTTCCAACAACTTTGTACCCGCACCTTGTCCCTGCCAGAAGTGAGGCCTGCCCCCCCCCCCTAAGTGGTGCCCATCAAAGTGTGCTCTGAGAATAAACAGGAAGTCTGGATCTACCTGCTTGCTGATCTGCCCAAGGTACATTGCCAGTCACCTGACTTTGCGGTAGTTCCTGCAACGTTCTTCTCCTCAGCAGAAAATCCTGTTCAGTGGCTCCTCTTTGAAATGGTGTCCGGTCTCCTGGAGCCTTTGTTGGCTATAGCATGCAGCTTTGTCCCATTGGAGATTTTTGACATCCGAAAAAGAGACTAAAAGTCCCAGATTTACAAAGCCCCTGCATTGTCAATGCCTCACGCAAGGCGGTGCTGGGCAATGCAAGGGCTTCAATGAGATTTACTAAGCCGTGCAAAGAACCTTGCAGAGCTCTGCATGGCTTAATAAGTCAAGAGTAACGCAAGGCAGCACAAGTCTTTGCCTTGCGTCACTCTGCATTGGGAAGGCGTTCAATTAGTGGAGCATGGGTATTCCGAAGCATCCACCTAAGGTTTTTGGTGCATTTCTAGATTTGCTAAGACTAGTAAACCTGGGACCCATCAAAATGCCTCACCTTCCCAGCAGAGGCGTAACGAGGATAAAAACCTTTATTTCTCCTTGTTATTTCCTCTTTCTACGTGTGCTGAATTCTGCAGCAGCACACATAGAAAGAGGAAAATGCCTCAGAGGATTGTTTTTGTGCAGGAAGGTGTCCCTTCCAGCACAAAAACAATCCTGCCTGTAACACAGGGACCCTTCCACTATGGCGCAGGTGTGTCCGCTTTGGCTCTAGGCTGCACTGTGTGTGCCAGCACAGAGAGAGAGCAGGAATGTGCCATATAGTAGTAAATATGGTGCATTCCTGCTCTCTCCATTTAAACCAGAACAGCAATTTGTCTTGCTGCATTGCGCTGCGTCAAATCTTAGTAAATCTGGGCCAAGGGCCGAACTTAGAAATCTTTCTCCTTGAGGTCAGCGGCCTAGCCCCGCTGAACTTTACCTTCTCACACATTTCTCTTCAAAATTTCAAAGTCTTAAGGGTCAGCCGGGATCGGGCCCAATCCACCTCTTATGTCTGAACTACATTGTATTGCGGTCGACTTTGACTTTTGACTTTGCCCAAATCTTGCACAACTAGATGCCTGCGGTTGGCGCTTTGATCTTTTAGGCACTATTTTTCAATAAAAATGTTAAAAATTCATAACTCCCGATATCTACTCCTACTATGTAGCGTCTCATATCCTTGTCGTGAACGAATGGTGGTATAACTCCCCCACAGATCCGGCCTATTCAATAGAGCACGCAGCAATGGAGCAGGTCCCTCTTCTTCATCTATTATATAGTTCCACACGCCTGGAGCTTCTACCGCCGGTGGGCAGAGTTGTCATACAGCTATGGCGAGCTAAGACCCGACAGATGGGTTGGAAAGGGAAACTCACCCCGCAAACTGCCCTGTGGCAAGGTACATATCTTCGATCAGTGGCCGCCTTGGGTGGGTTCCGGGGGTGGGACATGGAGGGGATCTCGACCCTCGAGGATGTGTTACGAGGCACCACATTGAAGTCATTTGAGCAACTACAGGCCGAATTTGACCTACACAAGTCACAATTCTACACATTTTTTCAACTCCGTCATGCCCTCACTCCCCAGATCCGCACTTTGGAGACTCTCCCCGAATTCCAACCCTTGGAGGGCCGCCTACTAATGGGTGATCTCGGTCTCCATAAGATCAGGCAAATATACCAGACACTGACAACACACACGCCCACCACCCTTGACAAGACTCGACTTGCCTGGCAGGCCGACATTCCAGAATTGACCGATGACGACTGGGCCGAAGCAATCGCCAGCCCGAGGGGTGCGGCGCTCTCCATGCGCTATCGGCTCATCCAGTTCAAGTACTTACATAGGTTGTACTATACTAGAGTGCGGCTCTGGCGGATGGGTGTCATCCAATCCCCTACATGTCTGAGGTGTGGTCGGGAGGAGGGATCATTCATGCATACGGTTTGGAGCTGCACGGCTTTGCAGCCCTTCTGGCGTAGGATTAGGTCATGTCTTAATGAAGTGTTGTCATGGGAGCTTCCCCTCGACCCACGACTTTTCCTGCTACACTCCACTGATGATATCGGGGGGAATCGTTATAAACAGCATCTGTTGTTCCTGGCCCTTACTATCGCCAAGAGGGACATAGCACAAGGGTGGAAGGCGACATCTCCCCCGACCATAGGCAAGTGGAAGACTGAGCTAGATAAATGCATGGGGGCCGAGATTGCTGTCTTTGATGCCCGGGGATGCCCTACGAAACATTGTAAAATTTGGACCCGGTGGGCGACATATCGAGGAATCGATCTTCCTCCTCTGCCTGATGTGGATCCCTGAGTGGCACCCCTCGATCCCTGATATCTATTACCCTAGGTTATACCACTATGGACCATTGCTGTCTTGCTATATTGTATACATTGAGTCCGATATACCGTATGTACTAATGTGGAGATCGACAGCTGTCTGCATAATGTTCATGTTGTTTCACCTGAATGTTTGGCAGGTACCGTTTATTGACAGAAATGTGGTTATTGTAGCAAATAACATCCTTCTGCCCCTACAGGTCGCTGTAGGGCTAGTGCCCATCTCAGTGCAAAATCACCTAATAAGATTTGTTTAAAAAAAAAAAAAAATTCATAACTCCGGATCTACTGATTGGATTTTTGTCGTTCTGGTGTCAAATTATTTATTACATCGTTCTCTATATACCTAAAGTGGTGCAGGACTTTTCTTGTGTTGTGTTTTCACTTTATTGTTTGCGTACTGCATAAATACTCAACACATTGCCTCTAAGTTAAGCCTGACTGCTTTTGTGCAAGGTACCAGAGGGTTCAGCACAGGTTAATTTTCTGACTTTGGTGGTTCACCCTAGCAGGGATTGTGGTTTTTGCTTGACAAAAGTTCTCACCCAAAACCCAAATTTCTTCCAAGAGGGATAAGACATTTTTTAATAAGAGCGACAAAAAAAACATTATTTTGCGATGGCTCAGACTGAAAAGGTGAGCATAAAAAAGCCTATACGAAAGCTATGTGGACATGGAGGAGATACTGTAAAGATAAAAACCGTGTTTAAAATGTGTGCAGATAAATTCGTAAAAGATGGTCCTTTATGTGTTAGGTATGAAAAGATGATTCAGCTTGGGCCTGTTCAGTTTGCAGATTAAATAAAAAAATCTATGTATAAGCCTCCAAGACATGGGCAAGCTGAGTAAGGCAGATTCACCAAAATCTTCTATATTCAAACATCTCATATTTTCAACATCATCAGGAGATGTAGATGTTATGGTCTGTTGGCCCGCCTGTGGGCTTCTTTAAACATATAACTCACAGAAAAGAGGGGTAGGAGGATAAAGTCCCACTTCGACCTCCGTCAACAACTATGAAACTACTACATAGAAGAGGAACTGTGAATAAATTGAATGCTGTAAGTTAGAAGACTGGGGGAATCACACACAGGTGTTAAAACTGCCCTCACACACAGAAATCTGTGTCATGCTTCATCATAGGGCTGCTAACACACCCCCGCGCCGACCAACGCTGGAGGTGGAGCAATAGGGAGGGGGAAGACAATACAACATAAAAAGTGGCAAATAACGTGGGGATCACAGGTGAAAATAGAAGCAGAAATGGTGAATTTAAAACTGGCTCCAGGGAGTCCCTATTCTAGTTTTAATATTGGGTACCCTGTCCAGAATACAAAGTGGTCACACCTGGACCTGTGGATGGTGGTTTGGGAAACCTGTAATGAGTTACCACCCCCTCCACTCTGCAAAAAATGTCGACATGTTTCAGCCGGAGAAGTCAAATTACCCGGCTTTCATCAGGACTTCACTACTGAATGACCCCAAAGGTACTCACCCTGCCACCTTTATTCAGGGATGAAGGGAAAACAACCTTGCTGAGTAACTTACTCCGAACACTTTAAGGTAGAGCGCCTTGCTCTCCAAAGTGGAACCTGCAAAGAACCAAACAAAAGTAAGTAAGAACAAAACAGTGCTGTGCCCATTGTGCTATACATAGTACCAGCTGTAGTGATGTGTGACCCCCCTACAATAAAAGTAAAAAGCATTCGTGTTAGGGCGCGGAAATGCCAGCTCAGAATAGTGACAAATTGTTAACTGAGCCCAGCTATGTGCGTCGATATCTGCTAAGAACCCTGAAAAATGCGCTGAATTCACATATAGGAGCTAGTGAAAGGATTATACTGGTCTAGTTAAAAACAAACGTAAATGCTAGGAGAAATAGACACACCACCAAACATCCTGTGAGGCTTACCGAGTTCATATAAAATCTAAACTTGAACTGGCGGGGGAGCGAGGACAGCTCCCTATAGTCACACTCTGTTGGGAGTATAAATGCATAAAAAAGAGAGAGAACGCTATTAGGCAATGTTATTGGGTGGCGTTGTCAGCAGGTTAAAACACCACCTTGAAAAAGTCATGGGGATGACAGTGAAAGGGGAGGAGGGAAAGGAAAAATGCGGGCTGCATATATCATGCCAAGCATTTACCTTACCCCCTCGTTCAGTTAGTGCAGTATCGGTAAGAGTTACCAGCCCAATGGTTAACTGCCAAACAAATCTCCGTCCTGTGAAACTCTCCCAACAGATCGTGGGCTCGTGAACGCTAAGCGTTTCAAGCCTAGTGGTTTACGGCCACCGAACTTCGTCCTGGAGTGCTGACACATAATACCCACTCATGGGTCTAAAGTATCGTGATGTACTCCTTACTTCGTCAAGGTGAGCTGTGTCGACTTCAATCGTCTCTCCCTGCGCCGTGTAGGTTAGGGAAAGCGAGCCGCCCCGGACCTCTTACTCCCGCCGGCCACGCCCCCAGTGACGTCGTCATGGACGCGCCCTCCATGGAGCGACTCCCGGGGGGGAAGGGGATTTTGCAACGACTAGAGCGAAAACACGGCTACCATGTTGGAAGTAAAGCGTGGTGGCTCATGATTAATTGAGTGACATCCACGCCTACAGCAGAAATGCATATATATATAAAACCAAACGGCAGTGATACAAATTAAAATTAAAATGTAGAGAACTCGCCTGAAGTGGGATATACATATATCGCTATGTATCTTTGCAAATAATAGGGGAGAGTAAAACCTAGCTATCACCTAGGTGAATACGGTATGTAGGGAGGACGGGCAGTCCCGAAGGAGCATAAGTATTGGCCTTCTGTTGCCAGTTGGTTCTGCGTGTTGGCGGCAGGACCGGTGGTCCCATGTCCTCGAAGTAAATATAGGAACTTGGTTTTATAGAAAAAAGTGACAGGCCATGTGTAAATAAAATGAAACCAAACCAGCCTTTCTAGTTTGTTTGAAGTGTGAATTCATGTCCTATGGTTACATACAGAATGTCCGCTATCATGTGTCATAGATGTAGATATTGGGAGAGACACAGACTAATCTGCGGTGTCTCGGTCACTCACTTCAATTCTGCAAGTAGGTGGCCCTAAAGGTTGTTAAGGCTGTTCCAGGGAAATTCGTCGTTTAGACCCCCTATATGGCTACGGGTCCGATAGATCCATTTCTGTTCCCTGATGAAAAGGGAATTTTCTGGGTTCCTAACAGAGGCTCCCAGAGTAGGTTTGTCCAGGACCGTCCAGAATAGATCTTCTGGTGAATGATTCTTCTCCTTATAGTGATTTGTAAGGCGGCTGCACGTTCTCTGGCGTCTGATGGTTGACCGGTGTTCCATGATCCTTGTTTTAACTTTTCTCGTGGTCATCCCGATGTATATCAGGTTACAAGGGCATCTCATCATGTAGATGACATAAGTGGAATTGCAATTCGTGTGCCTCCGTTGTTCCCACGGGTAGGTCAGGCCGACGTCTATGGATTTAGTGTTAGCGGTGAGGTGGCATACATCGCATGTCCCACACCGGGTATGTCCTGTTACCGATGGGAGGGTCCTTGTAGGTTCACTCGCGTCTGTCTGTCTCGGTCTAGTGTCCGGGTCCCTGGGTCTGGTGTGGACCAACATATCTTTAATGTTTTGTCCTCTTTTAAAAGAGCTGAGTAAGGCAGATTCACCAAAATCTTCTATATTCAAACATCTCATATTTTCAACATCATCAGGAGATGTAGATGTGATGGTCTGTTGGCCCGCCTGTGGGCTTCTTTAAACATGACACTAATTTCTGGCCCGTGTCCACAGCTCACTAACGAATTATTGTTCTCGACATCTTGTTATACCAGAGTCTTTGCAAGGCTCGATCTTACAGCCTCTCGAAAAGAAGGGCTGTACAACATACCCAGAAAACTAAAGGCTTATAGCTTTGCTGAATGTAGAGGCAAATTTATTTACTAAAGTATTATTGAAAAGAATTAGAAGTTTGGGCCACTTCACTTCAAGTTGTCCATTATAACCAGATGGGAGTTCAAACTTCAATAGAAAATAACATTCTAGCCTTATCGCTGAGAAGACAATAGATAGCTTCACTTAAGTTATGCGTCCTCTGTCAACTTAAAATCGGCTATTGGCATATTGAGTAGAAATCACTTTGGTTTAAATTAAACAGGTGGGGTAATCATCCTCATCTTTGTAGAGAAATTCAGATGCTTTATACAGACATATGGGTGAAAGTAAAACACTGTATTTCACTTTCTTTAAAGTTATTTGCATGGGTGTGTGTTATCCCCTCTTGTATATTGCAGACTTAAGTGACAATCTTTGCCATGTGAAGTCACACTTCCTGAAAGTTGGTGGTCACCTTATTTCCTCCATGCAGTATACTGACAACAAAGCACTGTTAAGCAAAGCATCGACCAGACTACAGAGAACGCGTTCTGTTATCAAGCTGTACAGGACGAATATGTTTATGGAGATGACTCTTGACAAAACTAAATTGTTGCCCATAGGACATTAAATAAAATAAAACGGGCATGTGGTGTGCCAATGGTATAAAGACATGTGGGTACATGTTTATAAGTACTTTGGGATCCTACTTGAGGGTGAGGCAGGTTTTGCCATCACATCTCATCAATAAGGTAAAGGCTTGATGTCTTGAATTCGCTTTTAATACTTTGGCACGAACACCTAATAGCCCTTCGTTAACACCTTTGCTGTGGGTGGTCAAAAGCACATTATTACCATCAATGATCTCTGGGGCCGAAGCCTCTTTAGGGAAATGTGCAGACCCTAGACATAAACAGTGCAATCCCTATAGAAGGTTACATGGGCTATCAAACTGCACCTCGTATGCCAGAGAAGGTTAGCATTAGATTTTAACCAACTGGTGTGTGCCCTGCAAGCAGTGCCTGAGAAAATGTGTTCTAAATGAAAGACAGTATTCACCCTAGCCTTCAAACATATGTGGAAGGAGACAGTTACAGAGAGAGCTGGCAGACTAAACCCCTGGAATAAATATTCACAGGCGGCCTTCCATCTTCTAAAATGTTAAGGAGTAATTGAACATATCAATAGGTGCTGTATTATTTAAAACAACTGTAAATACGTCCGTCAAGGCTATGTTGTTTATAGAACACAACATAGCTTTTTTTTTAAATGTACCCATACTTGGTTAGGAAAAAATTCATGAATTATGCACTGTGGAAATAGGTAACTTGGCAGAGGACTGATCACATGGGCAGAAGGACATGGCACTGTTAACTTGAAGCTACAGCAGACAATGGGTAATAGTCTGCTTACACCTAATAGGTATTGGTTGTCTTGTTGGTGTAATAGCAAGCATTTGTGTCTCACACACATCATTGGTTTTGGGCTTCCCCACCGTATATACTGATACTTGCCAGTTCTACTTTTTATTACATGGGGAAGACATAAATGTCCTTGATGAAGTCCTGAATTTGAGAATGAAATTATATCTCTTCTCACTCATTCTATGTAATTAATATTGTTGGTCTATGTGTGGCTCAATGGTTAGAGCGGCAGACCCTGATGCAGAGATCTGGCCCGGGACCAGGGTTCAATTCCCGCCTCGGCGGGTCTTGGGCTCAATTTCCTCGGACCTGATAATTCTCGCCTCGGTGCCTATTCTAATCATGGGTCCCACTCTGCAACTCTGGGCAATAGCTTGCTTAATCTCCACAACGGCCCCAACAGCGCTGGGATGCCTGGCTTCACCCTGGGGGTGCCCAGGAGTGGACATTTCACAGGGAAAAGCCAGGAAGGGTTCCACAGCGGTATGCGTACAGCGCCTGGACACCCCTTTGGGGGTATGGGTGCGCTTTACAAGTACAAATTTCATTCATGTGTTCAACTAAAAAGAGGTCATTATACATAAAAAAACAAACGTATTATGTAAGACTCTCTGATCCTTATTTGTTCAGTCATGAAGTGCCACACAAGTATTTTGATTGCATGAGTAATTTGCATTAATTCAATTGCGAGAAAAAGCTAAGCAAGGTATGCATTCACATTTTAACTAGGGTGGGGGGACTGACATTAGCTGAGATAGTTCAAGGTCTGGAAGCAAGTATTCTAGCTCAGGTGTTGCAAGTAATTGGACATGGATGTGTTCCAAACAGCAGGAGTCGCCTTGGAAATCAGGATTATTTCATTTTTAATCAGGGCAGGAAACTCACATACCTCTCCTGATGACATGAAGAGGGTTCCTATTTCATCACACCTGAAGTAAGGCATCACATAGGCAAGGTGCTTGGAGGATTTTCCCCAGAGGATTTCAATAAGTGTTTCAGATATGATCATTTATTGAGCTACTTTCAATTGCTTGTCTATAAAAGATGACACAGCAGTGTAGAGGCTGTATTTATAGGATTTCCACTCAAATCATTGTCTGAAGAGCATTTCAGCAGTAAGGTCTTTCTCCACAAGTACTCCAAGGCGAAGAGAGATTTAACAGCCCATTATACCACTGAAAAAATGTGTTAGTCTTCCTGAGGTTGCAAGTGAGAGGCGTTATTTTGCTTAGGGTGAAGGATGGTATGACATTTACTTAGAACCAAGGCTCATGTTTTTGATATCTCTTCATCAGAATCAATTGGTTGTTATCTAGTTGTGCTGTTTAACAGTGTTGCTGGGTTGGGTCAATAAAGGGCACATTTAAGTTTCAGGCCAATCAACCTGTCAACCAGTACTGTGTCTATGAGTCTTCGAGACCTGGTTTGGCAATAATTAGATCAAGTTTAGACCTAATCATTAGTGAGTATACTACAATATTGGTGGGGTTGTTCAAGGAAAGTAGACATATATGAATTTGAGATGCTTAGATGAACTAGGTCTCAGTGAGGGGTATACCATCCAGTATTATGGCGGCAGTGGTAGTTGGGTTAGAAGCTTACAATGTACTGTTGAGCAATGGACATCTGCTAGTTGCCAGAGTTTGATGAGATGTTGCTTTGAAAAAGATGTCTGATGAGATGTTATTTAGCCATGTAGTTTGGAATTATGTCCTGTTCATTCATGTCTTTTAATTGTGTAGATATGGAGAATAGTCATTGCTACATATGAGAGTTGCAGGGTGTGAGTGATTTGGAGGAGTACAAGAGGTGGTCATTGTGTTAAAAATATTTTGAGGACGTGAGGAAGATTCGTTCGTAAAGTCAAAGCATGGTTTCACCTGAGAAGAAGATTACTGGGGAAAAGGTTAAGTTTAATATTGTAGTCTCTCAAATCTGCATTGTAGTCACTTGAGAGGATAAAGTTTATTCTTGGCCTGATGAGACCCCTGTATCGAGGTGAGGATCGAAACTTCGACAAGCAAAGCAAACAAACAATATTTTGACATTGGCCTAATAGTAATAATTGTGTCTGTTGTTTGTTAAGAAAAAAATAACACACAAAAAGCTCTTTGTTACTTCACAGTCACTTTTATTTTATTTTGACACTTTGGGTTGTGTTTTTTTGTTCACTGGGACACATTACATTGATGTATGTATCATGACATGAACAATGGATGTTGTTTAATACAGATTGCTTATTATATATTATGGTCTGGCTATGGAGTTGTATTTATCCCTTGTTTTTGGGCATTGATTGCGTACATCTTTTTTGATTGATTATTAGAATTGAATTGAACGATACCAATGAGAATCACTATGATAGATGAGATTTTAATGGCCCACGTTCACATGGGTTTAAGGGTAGTTCTTATACTACAAGTGGTACAGCCTAAAACACAGCAGACATGTAAAATGGCCAGATCGACACCCAATGAAGAAGAGAACAGCAACATTAGCATCGGTGTACAGCAAAACAAGTTTGATATTATACTAAAAGCAATGAAAGACAGCCAAAAGGTACTGGAAAATAAAAATGGCACAATAGCAACTGACTTTATCCTGCTGCTTGCGAGGGGACCAACAGAAACTACCCGACAGAATTAAGGACAATGAAGCAGGGATGCAACTTTTTCTGTGCCAGTTATACATTTATATAACCCAATGCTTTATTTTAGGTTCTACCTTTACATCCTACATAGAGGTAGGAGAGTCCTTTTCCTGCACTGCAACATTTCCCTCAATATTTGTATCTAGATCGTGACAGACTGCTCAAACCAGAAAATCAAGTCTGCACTCAAATATGGGGCCATGGTGTCCAATATTTGTGTATGACATGAAAATCTTAAAACTGTGAATTTGTCAAACTATATGAAAGAAAAATAATATAATTAGTCTTCACAGTTAAGTGTTCAGAACCCAACTTTCCATGGAGAACGAGAAATGTATCTTATTTATTTTGATAAAAATCAGTGAAGAAATACAAAAAAAATAAGGTTCAAAGAGCTTTAGGAATATGTATAGATTTGTATCTGACATTTTTTCATTTATTACATGATGTATGATTTTACCTTTTTCATTATTATTTTTATAAGATTTACTTTTTCCAAGAATCATTTTTTAGAGAAATACAAATATAAAATCTTTTCAGACATAAAAATAAAACTAAATATCTTTTCCGGACATACATACTACTCAGATTAATAATATTCCAATTCATCTAGCTTTATAAAACAATAATAATACATTTAAAAAAATGGCTATAGAGTTTCGACCATATATAAATAATCTAACCTACATCAAGTAGACTTCTCGAGTTAATCTGGCAGTCTAATCTCAAGACTATGTTAAAACACCCTTCTTTGTATGAGCTGAGTATAACTTGCAATTGTAATGGCAATATCAAATGACTTAGGGCCTGATTCAGATTTTGTCTGTAATGGTCCTGCCATCGCTTTTTCAACGGTTTCAATGCCAGCCTACTTGGCGGTCATCCCGCTCGATTTAGATGTTGACGGTTCCACGGCGAACTCCGCCAGAATTTCACTCCCACCTCGACGGCATCATAGGCAGAAGCTACTGCCGGAGGGGGTCCAGCCAGGATTACCACCAGCCTGATCTCGATGTGTCTTTCCATCGAGCAAACTGTGGTGGGGAAACCTCCTACTTTGAGTTGGCGGAATTGAAGTAAATGAGGTAAAAATATACCTTTTTTACTGTTTCCCACTTCCGCTTCCATCATGAACCCCAATTGTCCAAGTCCTTCCTTCGCTGCTACAACTTGACCATGATGCTAATCAACTCAGTTGTTGCCGGGATCAAGGGTAAGTATTTCTACACTTGTCTTACTATGACTCATGTGTTATCATTTGCTTTAGCCTTGTGTATTTTTACATTGCTCTTAAATGCAATTTTTGTCTCCGATGTAATGCAGTAGTGTTCATTTTACTACTTATCATGGTAAAATGAGCACACCTGTATTGACACTGACTTTTGTTTTTTAATTGTGGTTGTTGTGTGTGTCGTGCTTGTGGTTCATGTGGGTGTGCATTCAATAGTGTGTGTATTTAGTATGTGTGCTATGCTATATGTACAAAAGGGGCTTGAAACGTTACCTACATATATTTTTTAAATAAACACACCTATATGTGTAGTGGCACATAATAAAAGTGGTACTTGCCAGTCTCCACTCCACCAGGTACTCACTCGTCAGAAATTCGCCGCTAGGACAACACAAGAACAATGAGGACATCGAAATCAGCTTGGGGCAAACCCGCTGGCATGACAGCAACAGAGTACTGTTAGCCAGCAGAGAAGACCGCCGCCTTGACGGTGGTGCGCAGCTTATGCGACGGTAAACAGTCTGTTGATGCGGACAGTGGTTCAACCAGGCCAAACTAAATACAGCAGGCATGACTCCTTCAGCTTGACAGAGTACTTGCAACCACTGCCACGGAGAGACAACGGTAGTCCCACCAAGATCTTAATCAGGCCCTTTATTGCAAATGAAGTGGCTCATGCTTCATTACATGTTCGTGCTTAATACTTCCTAAAGATAGAACTCAGTATCCTTTTCCTTTCACACAAAAAAAGTACAATCTAGGATTTTTTTTTTACAGAATATTTCATTTTTAGATCACCAAAACAATATCTGTTATTTTCCAAAAATATTTTTTCTGTGGCCAGAAATTCTCCAGCTCTGATTAATTCTTATCCAAAGATAAAGAATAATATTCCGTAGATGCTTATTCAGGACCTGGGATGCATACAGAAAGGTCTTGTCTGCTCCCAGATACTGATTAAATGGGAGACTGAGGGGCACATTTACAAGAACTGGTGCATCCCTGCATATTAGCAGGGATGCACCAGTTAAAATGCGACACGTAAAAAAACCCTTGCACCACCATGGATGCACGTGGCGCAAGGATAGACAGATGCGTGACGCATCTGTCGGCGTAAAGGTGACGCAGTGCTGGAGTCGTGTCGCAAGCGCGACGCAACTCCAGCACTGCTCAGGGGCGGCCTATACTCGCTGTGCTGCGTCACTCCTTACGCCTGCTACAAGCAGGCGTAAGGTTTTGACGCAGCGGGTCGAAAAGTGACTTAGTGAAATCTTGTAGATTTCACTGCGTTACGTTTACGAGGCTTCCTTGCGACGGAACGCCCACCCTGCATACATTATACCTGACGCAGATATAATGTAGCGCAGGGCTTTACAACTTGACACATCTCCCTAGATGCGTCACGTTGTAAATATGTCACATAGTGGCGCATTGTTTACAACACCGCTGCGTCACAGAAGTGACACAACGGTGTCGTAAAGATGTCGCAAGGGGCTTGTAAATCTGCCACTGAATGTTTTGATACAAGATATACTCTGCCACCAGCTTTTGAGTGATCCCTTACACCTTCACAAAGGACTCTCTTCAACATACTCAGTGGCATAGAGTGCTCTGTTTAAAAGATGTCCAATACTAGATCTATACCTTTTACTATAGACATGATGTATTGTAAAACATCATTTGAAGATGACATTACGTCCTGCAACATCAAACAAGAAAGTTTTTCTTTGCCATTGCATCAATTGATGTTATAGAGAAACTTTAAGGCAGGTGACTTTGCAAGCAGAGTCAAAGAATCTAGAGCTAACTCAAGCCTTATTGCTTGTAACAGCAAACTCTAAGGAAGACCCAGGATAGTCTTTAGAGACAGGCTTTCCTGTTGTAGTGTAGTTCCTATTTCCCTAATAGGTTCTGCGCATTGGAATAACATACACTATAGGTTTGGCATAGGGCTGAGGTCGGTATGCCCCTACCGCGTATATTAAACTTAATTACTGTGTACCAGCTAGCTCAGTGGCCACTAGAAACTTCTTGACAACAAGAAGGGAATAGCTTCTGGCAACCGCATAACATAAAACCCTGATCCCTCAGGATCTTGGAAACAATATACTACTTTTCATTCAGTCACTTATCTCAGAGAAGTACATAGAAGAAACAGCCGGGTGTGTTTACAATAAAATGTATTGCACAGTTGTTGTTCTAGTACTGGTTATATGTGCTGCAACAACTGTTGGACAGTAGCAGAGAAATATGTCCAGCAGTGCAGTTAAATAAAAATGCATGGTACAGTTTTACTATTGTGCAATAGTAATGAACACATACATGAAATACAGAATGCATTTAAGATAAAGCCTATACCCCTATGATGCCTAACTAGATGTACCTAAGTGTACCTAGCATGTGTGTAGGTCTTAGAGAGCCAAGAATCCCCCTAGGAATTAGTCTAACCCCATTACCTCAGTGGGACTTCATCCTGGTCTCGAGCTGGACACCCCAGGATGGGTGGATGGACCTCTGCCAGCTGGAGCTGTGGCATGATGCAGGTTGCAGTGTCTCAGGTCAGAGTGTCGGCATGGAAGTCTCGGTCCCCTCTGGTTTGCTTGGGCAAAGGGAGGTATATTTATACCTGATAGGTGCCTTGGAATGTTAGTATTGACGTAAAGTCGGTCAGAGGAAGACGTCAGGAATGAACCCTTAGGAAATAGTGGTTCATGCATATTTAATGAGTTCTTGGAGAAATCAATAATCCTGTGCTAGGGAAAATCCCAAGAGCTAAGGGTCTGTTTCTAAGAACTCGTTGTGACGTAGGTTAGTCACTGTTGGACATGGATATGACATATTGAGGATGGACCGTCTTCTGCACCCAGAGCACACGTCAGATAAGGGACAGCCTCTGTTGCTCGTTATTTGTGAAGGGCGGGCTAATGTAGGTGAAAGGGCCTGTCTGTCTTTGTGGCACGAAGGATTTGTGCCTTTGAAACGGCGCACCTATGTTAGGGCCTCAATCCAGCACATAACACCCACTCCAATCTATGGACAACCGTGAATAACCCATTAAAAGCAAACTACGTGACTAAAATAGGCATTTGCATATAATTGGCAGGTAGTTGCATGAGAGTGGTTTATGAGCTGAAAAAATAGCAGCTGTTAAAATATGTAAAATTACTATAGACTCTGTGGAGACAGGAAAAATCTATAGTGTCATTTAAAAATACTCTCTTAGAGTCAGTAGTTACTTATAAAAGTTCCTGTTTATAAAATTGAAAACTCTTACATGCTTTCTTTAGAAGAAAAAAAAGAAAAAGGTCAATTTTAGAGGGAAAGCTCCAAACACTCGGTCAGAGTTGAAACAATAAGAGAAAAAATGTGTTGCAGGACATGTTTTAGCAAAATCGAGATAACAAGTGGCTGAGAGACACAACATTTCTGTTGCTAGTTACTGCAGGGGACGGACCTTTGTAATACCTCGCAGAATCGTTGTGGGAGCACAGAATGAGCAGTGCTGCCAGTTGCTGGTTCTGAGGCAGCCGGTGCTGTAATCGATACCTTGGATTTGCAAGGAATGCTTGGGTTTGATGGGAATACGCTTGGGACACAGCCAAGCATGGGACTTCAGCAGTTCCAGCCTGGTGGTAAATGCCGCTGGCATTTCCTTTGGAAGTGTCAGACAGATGATGACCACGCATTCTTCACTGCAAAAAACAGGCATCAGAGAACAGGTATGTTGCAGTTGCAGTCTTTTCAGACTGGTCTTTTAAATATTAGAAACCATGAGAAGCATAGTTCCTGTTTGCAAGATATTCCCAAGGTGTATCACACTGCTTGTATGTGAAAGATAAAATTTATCAAAAAGGAAAGAAGGGCAGTCTGTATTTAAGAGTGCTATTTTGCAAAAAAGAAAAATATTTCTTTAGCTGATGTGAAATAAAAAATAAAAGTGCTGCACAAGCATGGTTTTCAGATTGCTCAAAGCATTTCAACTTTATAAAGGAAACTTTTGGTTCACTACTTTCAGTGTTGGGGCTTCTAGCCAAAAAGGGCACAACTTCCCTACACTGTAGGATTTCACTACCTCTGGATGTTATCTGTACATAACGTAGGTCTGGCTTATGTATACTGAGTCCCTTGGTGATGTTCAGGAATTATTTTTGTGACAGGTATTTGTGTCAAAAGGCCAAACCACCCATACTTTCCTAACTGGGTCTGTCCTGTTGTTTTGTAAATGGCATCTAATGTTGCCCCTGCTGATGTATGTCAACTATTCCACCCCCGTGCGATGGTGTTTGGTGGTGTTTGGCAACGTTCCTACTGGTGTTTAAACAACCCCATTTCTAGATGCATTACAGTTGTGTAGGAGTTGATAACCTTAATGAAGGTAACAGGTATAAAGCGTCACAATAAGAATAAATCTCTAACATTTCATGATCTGAAAATGTAGCAATTATTCCTAAAACAGACAGCATATTATTCACTGTATCAGTAACCCAATTTTCAGAAAAATGTACTGCAGGTAATGACATCACTGAATAAATGATAAAATGAATGAAAATGAATGAAAGTTCAAAATACATTAATCAGAATTAAAAACCGGATGATTAAATACATCATTTAGAATACAAATGGTTGTTCAGGCCGAATACATTTATAAGTCTCTTTTGCATTTGAATTGAAAATGGACGTGGCTTCAGTTTTATGTTGATCCTGTGTTGTAGAAAGTGTCCACTAAGAGTCATACTAAAAGCTAGCTCTAAGCAAAGCTAGAACAGAAAAAGATGAACCCAGAAATACTCCATAGTTCTACCCATGGTGAAGCCAGGTCTGTATCTTTTTGAAAAAGAAAAGGTTCAAAAGTTTGTACTTGCATGTTCATTGTTTGTTTTTAGGCTGGCTTCGCTTCCTGTTCACGTGGAGCCATGGAAAACGTATCAAAGTTAATGAAATAGCCAGTAGCTGTATGAAATTGCATCGTGTTTAGCTGAAGTTATTTCTACTGTTTTTGTTGAAAAATGTTGAAATGTTGAAGTCAATAGTTGATGTCTTTGCTGAAAAACGTTCAGATGATGAAGTTAATATTTTATGTTTTTGTTGAAAAACATTGATGCATTTATTAGTTGTTGCTTTTGTTGAAAAACGTTGAAGCTTTTATTATTTGATGCTTTTGTTGAAAAAACGTTGAAGCATTTATTATTTGATGCTTTTGTGAAAAAACGTTGGTGTACACATTTGTTTTTGAGCAAATTGCAACTTGAGTGTTGTCTTGACTTTTATCTTGAATTTGAAAGGTTGGTTCAAGGAGAACTAGTTCCATTGCATTGTTGCATAGTCCCCCACTCCATGGATTTGATTTCTCAAACGTGATGAGCTTTTCAGTTTGAAGTTCTTGAATAGTAGTGAGAGGGACGTCTAATACTGTGGAGTTCACGAGGCCTACTGCTCAGTATTGGCCACATAGTTTTGGTTGATTCTTTCATTTGAAATGAATCTGTTTTCCTTTTTCACGGCAAGATGCGGCAAAAGTACAGTTCTTGTTCCTTTCACTTTAAGGACTGGCACATGTATTTCTGTATGAGGGGCCAAATTCCTTTGTGTCCGCAATCTTTATCTCTCTCTGCCCAGATCCCCAACTTTTGGGATTCAGACAGGTCTTGCCGTGATTACCTCGACTTCCCAGTGGCGGCCTGTTTCACTTTGACAGAATCTTTGTTTGTGTCTTTGTTTCCTTTAGTTCCTGTAAAACAGCCAAACGATCATAGATACAGAATGGTTTTCATCTGCCACTGTGCCTTCACATTTATGATCAGGTTCCCACATTTGTAAATGGAGTCAGACCTCCTAGAGAGCTTCTTGGCTGGGTGTGTATTGCCCCCTGAATCCATATAAGTGTTTGACCTCACTAAGGCCCTGCCTAATACCCTAGCTGTTAAGGATTGCTCTATGCCCCAGTCCTTCCTCTCCTCTACCTAAATTCCCACAGGATGGCGTTGGAGAGGAGTACCGCAATACTACGTCCATCCCTTCCATGGCCTCTTTGTCAGCCCGAGAGCTAAGCGTGGAGCCACAGTCGGGGTGTAACGTTGATTGCGTATCTCCTGTTATGGACTCGCAAATCTTTCTATAACAGTTTTGAGTGTCAGCCGAGTGCTGAGGCCATACCTATAGGAAACTTGAGCACGGATCCACTGCCACCAAGATATATTTTTAAGCCACCTCAAAATTTGAGGGGCCGCAGTGGTCCTGTTACATGACACGATCAAGTGGACAGTCTGATGCTGTCTAGCAATGGGACCTGCGCGGGTCTTGTGATGGTGTAGCCTGGCATGTGTTTGCAGATTTTGCAGTTCAAGACAAAGCCAATAGTCTGACTTCTGAACCCTGGCCACCAATAGCACTGTTTGCAATGAAGAAATAGTAGCTATTACCCCTGAATGCACGGAGCCCAAGCCCTTGTGTGCTTTAAATGATTAATTCCTGCCTACTATCCATATTTGGAAATACTCTATCCCCCACTCCAGGAATTTGAGCATATGGAATGTTGTTTGCACCTAACTTGTAGGAGTATATGAGTAGAAATTTCTTAGGCACTGCTGTGCTGCCTTTGCGTGAAGCAATTACAGCCACCATATTCTAACCGTCTATTCTCATTGTTGAACGAGTGTGCGCAGCTACGGAAGCTGTGTGAACAGCCCCCTGTGTGGCTTCTACTGCCAATGAATTCCCTGCAACGTGCACGCCATCACGTTGATGACTCAGTGTGGTAATCACGTGAGTTTTTGATTGGTAGGTCGCTTTTTCAACTCCACTACCTGTTCCCATAATTTTTGTGTTTAATTATGCCACCTTTTTCATCTTTAAACCCATTTTCTTCCCAATGGTGTAAATATGATTGCACACAGTAAAAGGAATCGCACACTATAAGTGTGGGGAATTCGCGATCTGTATTTTCAAGTGCCAGTTTGAATGCTTGTATTTCAGCTCACTGAGCTGTACAATCTCTTAGAGGTTGAGTTTTAGTGACCATTGGTCTAAAGTGACCATCGCGCATGCGACCTTTAATGATTGCGCACGCTGCACTGTAAGCTTGCTTACTTCCCTGTTAGCGGGTTGTGCTTATCCGTCAGTATAAATTATAAATTCGTACTGATCGAGAGGCAAAATTTCAGTGGGCAGAGGTAGTTCGTTTCTCAACTGAACTACTTGTTCCCAAAGCGTTTTATGCTTTATTGTATGATTGCACACAGTAAAAGGAATCGCACACAATGAGTGTGGGGAATTCTCGATCCGTGTTTACAAGTGCAAGTATCAGGGCTTTTAAAGCTGCCAACCGAGCCGTGCTAGAGGAGTTTTTTGGTGCAATGAGGACAGAACTTGCCATCCAGCATCTGTTCTTTAACAAAGGCGGCGGTGGGGCAGACCCTTCAGTGTAAATTTTAAAAATTCATACTGATCTAGAGGCAAGACTTCATTTGGTAGATGATGTTCTTTCTCATATTGCAGGAATGCCTGTGTTTTTAAACTTTGATCAAATCTGATTTCAAAGTCTGATGCAGCAAAATAATTAGCCCTTTGTATCCATTCTGGATGTAAGGCTTTGGCATTTGGAATGCTAGCCCCGGTACCGGGGTGACAACAATAATGCATCATCCCATGAGCCAGTGCTCTTTCATTTGCTACAGCAGTCTGAATGGTTGTCAGAATTTTTTCCTGTTGAATTAAAACTCATTTCAGTGTTTGTGTACAGATGAGATTTGTATGCGATTGGTACAGTTTCACCTTCATTAAAGGTTTAATAAGTGTACCCGCATTGACCCAAAATGATACTGAGTACCAAGTGGTGCAAGTTTGCACGTGTGTGTATGTGTTTGGAAGCAATAATATCTTCCTGGAGTGAACAAAGAATATTGGTGTGTTCTTGTGTCCAGTGTTTGACTGAAAAGTCAGGTTTGAAAAAGGTCGTAGAAAGGTTTTACTCTCTCTGCGAAATCCAAAATGTATGTTCTGCCAAAATCTAGGAATCCCAGTACTGATTGAAGTTGTTTTAATGTCTTTGGAGGCTGGAGCAGCGCACACTTTTCTAAAAAGTTAGCTGCCAGGCTTTTTCCTTCACTTGAAAACTAGTATCCCTAACATAGGACACAGAGGTGGGCAATTTTTGATTTCTCAAAATTAAATTTGTAGCCCCAGAGGCGAATCCCATAATAATGGTGCTCACCCTGGTCAAGTGTTTCCCCAATAGGTCGTCCGTTAGATAAATATCATCCATATAGGACAACGCTTCTTCATCAAAGTGCTTTAGCCATTCAGTAACTCTTTCAGGAAATACCCCTGAGCTGTTCTTATACCCACGGGGGAGATGACAAAAAATTGTCGCTGGGACTCTAATATACTAAATGCTGTTAGGTACCTGTTTTCAGGTGCTATAGTTTGACAGAAAAATCCATTTGAGACAACAAGTGTCGTTTTGTATTTTTTCCCCGCATAATGTTATTCATTAATGCGGCACTATCTGCATGTTGGACAGCATATGTCTTTGTGCAAGTGTTCAAGTATCTGTAAATGAAAACTAGACGAAATGTATTATCATGTTTTGATAAGTGAAACAAGGGATTGTTCTTTTGTGAAGTGCATTTTTCAATGATCTCCTGGTATTCAAGTTGATCTAAGATCTCCCTGACCTGTGTTTTTAGCTTCTGCTTAAATAGGATATTGTCTTTGAGTATGTGGTGAAACTATTAACGGGATCACGTGGTGGGTTGAGGCATCATCCCATCCAGCGTGATTTTTATACAATGCTGGAGCTTGGGCTACTGCCCACTCCCGTGCATATGTATGTTTAAGGTGAACTGGAACATGGTTGGAAAATGCAGGAAAAATATACTTTCTCCCTTTGGGCGCTCCCTGACGAATGCTGGCGGCTAATCTTGTTCTGCTAACAGTATGTCAAAACCAGACAATAGGTTCTTCGCAAAGATACCTTTTACTTTCCTGTGTTTGTCCTCCTCCATGCGGAGTGTTATTTCATATAAGTTATGTGTGGGATGCTCACCCTTTTGTCTGGTGTTTCCACCGTGATGTAATCATTCAATTTTGCTGTCCAGAAATTCCTTCAGGTTCTGGCGAGCTATTGTTACTTCTGCCGCGCTGTCTAGCATTGTCTGAGCCCATTCCCCGTTCAGAAGTTGAGTCCTTAGGATTCTGTGCATGTCTAACTTTGAGACCTGCAACTTTCTTCTTTTTAAATTGAGGTTTGGATTGTGGCTTGTCTTCTGTTTTAGAAGAGTCCTGAGCATGCTTGTCCCTGGACTGCTTGCGCTCTTCTTTGTGTGCTGACTTTCCTTCTCTCCCTGTGTTGTTTGTCGAGAGGAATGTGTATCAGTATCCTGATACCTGTCAGGTTTCCTAATATTATCCCTATTCCTAAGGTTATACCTCTTTGCAGAGGGCTCCTTTTGAGGAGACCTACCTCGGGACTGAAAATCTTTTCTGAAAAATTTTGTTTTTTATTATTTTCCCACTTCTTTTTAGAAGAAGTAGGTGTCTGCTTAGAATTGTCCTTCTCAGGACTGCCCATTAGCTGTGGTTTTAAAAGCTTTCCCACCCAAACTCTCCCTTCCCAGTTCTGCATATGCAGTTTCAATTATTTTGGGAAGTTCTTGTGGTTGGTCTGTAAGACTGACCTCTCTTAGGTGTTGGCGGATCGCCACTGAAGCTGCTTCCCCTTTAATGTTAGCTAGTATTATTGTTGATACCTGGTCGTAGTTACCTAGTAATTTCATACCTAAGGTCAGAGCTGGTTCAGCTCCATACTTGTTCTGTATCTGTCGTAAGACATCTGGAATTACCGCTAAGGAAGGAATACCATGAGTCCTGGTATATATGGCAGCAAAGACTGTACCCCAAGTGGTGCAGTCCTCTAACTGTGGTGTGATCCCCATGGGCAAGCAGAGTGTTAGCATTATATGCTTTTGTGTATTTGGAAATACTGCTTCTAACTGGATAATTTTCTGAGCTACACAGAAAGGAATCTGTTCACATTTTGTGGGTAGTTTACCCATTACTGTGTGTAATGTTTGTGGAGTGATTTTAGTAGCGGTGCTCTGTGTTGGAGCTGTGTTATTTGTAGCTACTGTGGGCTGGACACCAAGTGTCCTCATGACGAGTTGCGTCATGGCTCTGTAAGAGTTTTACCAACTCTTTGTGTTGTAAGAGCAGTGCATCTTGTGGCATTATGTCAATGTCAGGATGTAGTGTGTAGCCAGCTAATATTGGCCTTGTAGCTCCTGGTCTACCTAGTGGACCGAACCTGGTTTTATTTATTTGTTGTAGGGCACCATTAAACCAGAAATTGTGGTCCTGGTCAGTGTGCGGAATCTTATTCTCCTCGAATGGAGTGTAGACCGCTGGGACTTTTTCATGTATGTAAGAATGAAAAATCTGAGTTGTTGCATTTGCTGCTGGGAATGTAACCCAAGAATAGAACACATCTGTGTGATAATCTTCGTGTGCCTCTATTATTATCACTGTACCCTCTCGGTCTGTTAAACCATGTCTGAGGGGTTTTTGTGTGAGTGTATGCCTGATTTTGGATGCAAAATGTATTGCATTTGCTTCCTCTTCGTCGTTTGAGACCTGTGTCCCAGTGACAGGAGCAGCTGCCTCGACAGACATTGTGTTGTGAAAACAAAATGTCCTAAAAAAGGGTTTTTAGATAAGGTTTTAAAAGGCACAATTGTTCGGGAACTTTTTCCTTCAAGCTTGATTAACCAACAGCCAATACATAGGAAGATTGCCTACTCAGCTGTGGCGGAGTTTTGTGTCTACCCACTCCAGACGTCTCTGGTGTTTTGTGAGTAGGGGTCTCTGAGAATAAGCGTGACTGAACTACTCAGATTCTTCTGTTAAATAAGTGCCAAATTCACATTTGGGCGTCATGTAGTGTAGTTCCTATTTCCCTAATATGTTCTGCGCATTGGAATAACATACACTATAGGCTTGGCATAGGACTGAGGTCGGTATGCCCCTATCGCGTATATTAAACTTAATTACTGTGTACCAGTTAGCTCAGAGGCCACTAGAAACTTCTTGACAACAAGAAGGGAATAGCTTCTGGCAACCGCATAACATAAAACCCTGATCCCTCAGGATCTTGGAAACAATATACTACTTTTCATTCAGTCACTTATCTCAGAGAAGTACATAGAAGAAACAGCCGGGTGTGTTTACAATAAAATTTATTGCACAGTTGTTGTTCTAGTACTGGTTATATGTGCTGCAACAACTGTTGGACAGTAGCAGAGAAATATGGCCAGCAGTGCAGTTAAATAAAAATGCATGGTACAGTTTTACTATTGTGCAATAGTAATGAACACATACATGAAATACAGAATGCATTTAAGATAAAGCCTATACCCCTATGATGCCTAACTAGATGTACCTAAGTGTACCTAGCATGTGTGTAGGTCTTAGAGAGCCAAGAATCCCCCTAGGAATTAGTCTAACCCCATTACCTCAGTGGGACTTCATCCTGGTCTCGAGCTGGACACCCCAGGATGGGTGGATGGACCTCTGCCAGCTGGAGCTGTGGCATGATGCAGGTTGCAGCGTCTCAGGTCAGAGTGTCGGCATGGAAGTCTTGGTCCCCTCTGGTTTGCTTGAGCAAAGGGAGGTATATTTATACCTGATAGGTGCCTTGGAATGTTAGTATTGACGTAAAGTCGGTCAGAGGAAGACGTCAGGAATGAACCCTTAGGAAATAGTGGTTCATGCATATTTAATGAGTTCTTGGAGAAATCAATAATCCCGTGCTAGGGAAAATCCCAAGAGCTAAGGGTCTGTTTCTAAGAACTCGTTGTGACGTAGGTTAGTCACTGTTGGACATGGATATGACGTATTGAGGATGGACCGTCTTCTGCACCCAGAGCATACGTCAGATAAGGGACAGCCTCTGTTGCTCGTTATTTGTGAAGGGCGGGCTAATGTAGGTGAAAGGGCCTGCCTGTCTTTGTGGCACGAAGGATTTGTGCCTCTGAAATGGCGCACCTATGTTAGGGCCTCAATCCAGCACATAACACTGTGATTGCCACAGGTAACATATAGGTCTAATGAAACAAACTTAGCTCCTTATAATGCCTGCGGGTTTACCTTGCCTGATACTGCATTTATTGGGGGATATACGGATAGATGCCCAAACTGCAGGTAAAACCTTTTCAAAGCATTTACAGTAAGGTTTTTATGTGCACCATCAGCCAATTCCATTTTATATTCCATGAAAATTTGAGACCTAATTATTTGTGGTCATTGATCTGCTCTAGAAGCATTTTGTTTAAAAACCAAGTGTATTTCTTTAGAAGGCTACAAAAGTTCAAGGTCTAGGTTTTTTCATCATTTATTTATTAGGCAATTTACCTCACAATAGGAATTGAGGGGTTAAAGTTTGCAACCCTAAAGAAGTATAATCCCTTAAGACTAAATCGCCTACATGCAGGTGGCAATGCGTGTATGGACTCCTCTTATTTTGGCGGAAAAGGGGTTTGTGTTACCTAAGGCTGCAGGGTGGTCAGAAATATAAATATAATAGATATATAAATATAAATACTAAAGAGCAAGGGAGCTAAAACACACCCATGTCTTAATCCATTATCGACAGAAATTTTGTCAAATAGGACACCTGACTCATTCAAAACTACCTGAACCCAGTTATTATAATTCAGTTGTATCATAAACAACAAATCTTTTGGGATATTCCATCCTATACGTTGTCACTGTTGACCCAGTAAAAGGCAGCCAGAAATTCATAGAAATAGCAACAAGGTATGCCTACTGCAATTGTTGCCCTTCTAGCAGCGCCCCAAAGTACAAAACATGCGTCAATTGAGGAGTGTTTTGTTCTAAAACTCCCCTGCTCTATAGGGATTATCCCAGACCCAAAGGCCTAAGCTTCCAGGGATATCAATAGTGTTGGAGCATAACTTTCAGAAGCTAAATCTAACAAGGAGATTAACTGATATTTTGCAGTATCATACAGGTTTCTTTCTTGTAAATAGTTTTTATTGCTGCCCCTTGCCAAGACTCTGGGATAGGTCTAGTACATTAGACCCTGTAAGAAAAGGGCTAGGGACATCTTCCAACCAAAGCAGATTAGATTTATAGAGGCAGATTTACAAGAACTGGCGCATCCCTGCATATTAGCAGGGATGCGCCAGTTAAAATGCGACACGTAAAAAAACCCTTGCGCCACCATGGATGCTCCGCATTTAGAATGCGGCGCATGGTGGTGCAAGGATAGACAGATGCGTGACGCATCTGTCGGCGTAAAAGTGACGCAGTGCTGGAGTCGTGTCGCAAGCGTGGCGCAACTCCAGCACTGCTCAGGGGCGGCCTATACTTGCTGTGCTGGGTCACTCCTTACGCCTGCTACAAGCAGGCGTAAGGTTTCGACGCAGCGGGGTCGTAAAAGTGACTCAGTGAAATCTTGTAGATTTCACTGCGTCACTTTTACGAAGCTTCCTTGCGACGGAACGGCCACCCTGCATACATGCAGGTATAATGTAGCACAGGGCTTTACAACGTGACGCATCTCCCTAGATGCGTCACGTTGTAAATATGTTGCATAGTGGCGCATTGTTTACGACTCCGCTGCGTCACAGTAGTGACGCAACGGTGTCGTAAAGATGTCGCAAGGGGCTTGTAAATCTGCCCCATAGAGTACTGCAGGCAGGCCATTGGTCCGCCAGCCTATGATGTTTCAAATTGCAGATTATCTCCGATATTATACCAGACTCCTGTAATTGCATTAAATAGGTACACTCTGTTTGAGGGATATTGCAATCTTTTGGCGTTGTAGTGTCTGGCTTTTTATATAATCTGGATATAAAGTGGCCCCTTGGGATTCTGAAAGCTGACCCTCCATACTTGAGGGAGATACTGTGAGCACACTGTTTGCCAGTTCCCAGAAAAACTTTGAATTGTTTTGTGTGATGGCCTTTTGCATTTTGTTCTAGTTTGCCTCGTCAAAAACGTTCTTTTTTTAATTAACATTGTTTGGTATACATTTTTTGTCAATCAGAATTCCTGCATATAATTTACACCATCATAGGAGGATATTCTGCACCTGAATCCATTCAGATCTCTTCGCATGCCCTGACATTAAGCATCAGTTCTGACCAACAGTTTTTTTAGGAGTAAGGTTCTTTTTTCAAGAACATTAGGACTTGAGTACTCAACCACGTATACTATTCAATGACATTATTCCCAATGTCTGTACGATATCTCTCAACATTTATCTTAGATAACTCATGCAGTTTTCTGTCAGTAATTTTGATCCCTAGTTTGTGTTTACAGGTAAATGGCAGATCGAATGTTGGCTCCGGATTTAGATTACATTTTTCCTTTAGCACCAGTTCCAAGAATAAATGGTCGCTCACACCCAAATCCTTTACCTTAAAATGTCCAGCTGCTTTAAAATGTTCAGATGGAATAAAATATAATCAATAGGGATTTGATTTCTTTGGTGTCTAAACAGAACAGCAGCATGGCTATCGCTGAAAAAATGACTGTTTGAGTTGATAAAATTATGTTCAACCAAAAGTGA
Source organism: Calotriton arnoldi (assembly GCA_963921515.1). NCBI lineage: Eukaryota > Metazoa > Chordata > Amphibia > Caudata > Salamandridae > Calotriton > Calotriton arnoldi. The sequence continues at coordinate 578,074 of CAWUFW010000146.1, forward strand.
TAGAGACTGATTAGCTCTACAAGAAGGCTTGTGAGTCAGACACAACACTTAAGGATTTCATAGTAACATAATTGAACTTCTTATTAATCATCAAATTTACAAAGTGACATTTTTGAATTAATATCCCCTGCTATTACAAACAATGCACACAAAAAACAGCAACATAGATTAAAAACATTCCGTCCTAGTTTTGCCGACTCGTCTTCAAACCAAATATAGGGGCATATTAACAATAGACGGCGATAAATATCGCAAAGCGCGCTTAGCGCTTTTTTATTTATCGCCGTCTATCGCTGGAATTTATCGCCCGGTTAGCGCGTTATCAACAACGCGTATCACCGAGGCGATAAAAATTCCAGCGATAGCGGGGATATCGCCGTTTCCCATGGAACAACGCATGTTTTTCCAGCGATGTTCCATGGAAAACGGCGATAACCTTGCTGATACGACCCTGTGGTCGTATCAGCATAATCCACCCCCAATGACAGGTATAGGTAAGTCAGCATTTTAGCAGCCGTTAGTTTTCGGCGAAAACCGCGGTTTTCGCCAAAAACTAACGTCTGCTAAAATCCTGGGGCCACCTTGTACATATCGCGATGTGCATTTAGCGATATTTAAAAAGGTAGTCCGTCAGGGGTACACCCAGTGACGCCCACTTTGCATCTCATTAGAGATACAAAGCGAGGCGTCGACAAAACGGCTGCTAACATGCGCTAATGCATGTTAGCACCGGCTTGCAAATAGGGCGAAAACATTATCTCCGCTTTTTGGGCTTTTAAAGCCAAAAAAGCGGAGATACGGCCCTTGATAATATGCCCCATAGTTGGGAGGTATGTATACACTCAAACAGAACATTTGCTCATTGTTCATTGAATAACACAATTGAGCATGCAAACAACCAGTTACACGAAGTCTCCACTAAGCAAACATTTTTAGCACTGGGGACTGAAAGTAAAGCCAGCTGGCCTCGCGAGGCCCGCCCTGCTAAAGTAGGGGTGGTTTCTAGCAATAACAATAAACCAATGCACGGAGAGGCTCTCTCGCAGCCATGTCTATTGTAACATTAATGTAAAATACACTTAAATATGGGTGATTTTTCAAGTGCATTAAACCCACGGATATTCCAACCCAGGATATTGCTTGCTGCAGGTCGCCTATAAACGAAGTTATGGAGATAATCACTCCTTCCACCATGATTGTTCAAATATTCTATTTTCAGCTTATGATGATGTCAGGACTCGTACTGATTTTGTTTCACTATCAGCTTTGTCAGTTGTGAATGTTACTATCCAATATAATGAATCGCCGCTTTCATCCTGGTATTTATCCCCCCGCAGACCAGTTCTTGGGTAGGTAAAGGGGTAGGTGAGGTATTTTAATTTGGGTAGAACACAGCCCCCCATATCTTCCTGAAAGGGGCAAGGATGAGGTTTATGCTTTTGGAATTGTAGCCTTTACGGGTCCCGCCCTTCAAAAAACTCTATGCTGTGACTAACCAGATTGGCCTGGCTCTCCATTACAGTGGCTTCCACTATTTTAGAATAGAAATGAACCTTAGTTACCTCTCCCCCTTTGGACAGGCCAAAACCCATTAGGTCCAAATCTCCTGAGCTCATTTCTCTCAGTGTGGGCGAGTTTGAAAACACTGAGGAGTCTGGTCTGATTTAAGTGGGAGTAATTTCGACATTCCCTTCCCTGCCTTTTGAGGCGTGAAAAAATAATTGTTCAGATCACACTCCCGAAAAGAGGACTTTGGGGCCTATTAGGATGGCAGGCGGACTTTCGTCCGCCCGCCACCCTAGCGGTGCTGGGACCGGCCGCCAGTGGTGCGGCAGTCCCGCACCGGCAATTAGGATGCCACTGCCACGGTGGCATGCCCCATCCAAAACATTGTGGCGGGCGGTGCCCACAGCACCGCCCGCCACAATGCCATGGCTGCACCTTGTGCACTTGCATGCACAACTTGGCAGGCACCGCGCGGTGCCTGCCACGTTGCGCATGCAAATGCAGGGGGGTACCATAGGTACCCCCCATGTGCACCCCCCACACCCCAACACCCTGGGGGCCCGCAACGGGCCCCCAAATGCAGGATCCGCATGCCTTTCCATGCGGCCTGTATGCTAATATGGATGGCGGTGTCTTCCAGACACCTCCACCATATCCAGCCCCTTTTCCGCCCGGTCGACTGGTCGACCGGCGGACGGTCTTTCCGTCCATAGTAATATGGCGGGGAGGAAATGGGTGGCGTGCGGTGTATAATAGCGGGCGGATCGCCACCGCCATATGGGCGGTGGCGATCCGCCCGACATTATAATGAGCCCCTTTGATTTGAAGTTTAACTTTCTAGTTTATTTTGGGCCTGATTGGCTCTTTCTCTGCTGGCTGATATTTGCCTTGATTTTACATAGCTTGGCTGATTTGGCTGTATTTGTGGGGTTGAGATAGATGGTACTTCCCTCTTGACCTTAAATAATGCCTTGTTATTCTTACGAGTTATACCACACAAATTATGAGGACATTAGGTCTAGGATCGCGCTCTAGACTTCCTCATGTTCACGTTTTTTTCTGGAGAGAGACGTATTTTCCCATACCATTCCTTTAAGCGGTATATTAGCCCAGGACACAGGAAAACATAAACACTACCAGTTTTTTGGGGAATTAGAGGAATCAATGGAATGGGACAATCCCCTGACTCTGGTTCAGCAGAATCATTTTTCAGAGCTTCGATTGCTATTAGGGCAAGCATGGCTTTAATGCTTTCTAATAGTAATATCAACTTAGCGTGCTGAAAATTCTCTAACACCAGGGCATTTAGCATCCCCTAAAGCATTGTTTGCATTAATGTTAACAGATTCAACATAGAAAAGTTGAAGGAACTACCTAATGAATTGACAAAGGAAGTGTCATGCTGCGGTGAATGTGTGGTTCCAAAGTCTGCAATCTCAGGTGGAATGTCAGGAATGGGAATATTCAGAGCCAAATGTGACTGCTGAATAGAGCAAGCCTCTAGTTATGAGGAAGAAGAAAGTGGAGAGGAGCGAGACTGTTTTTGCCCACTGCCCCTTGCCGCCTTTCTTGAAGCTGACCCCATGACTTTTTTCCACAATCTACATGCTGGCAAATAATGTTTCACATGTTACCAAAATTCAGTTCATCAAATTCTTCGGATAACATAATTGAAGAAGAATCACAATTAGTTTCAAAGTGGATAGCTAATAACAACAAAGGTGGACACAAATCCACCTGTGATGCATCCTGTGAAACATCATTAGCACTATCAACTGTATGAGATGGAACCTCAATTGAGCCTGGGCCCTTACAGGGTATGCAGGTGTTTTATTCATTATCATTTTTGCAGTCTGAGGTCAAAGGCACAGTGAAGCTTTTTGGTTAGGGCTCCTAGTGTCTTTGAAGTGCCTGGGTTCCGCAAGGCATTGTACAAACTTGAACATGTTTTCTTCTATCGCACCATTTCTTGCTCTTGCAAGACCATCAAAACTTACCTCAAAATTAGCTTGGTTACACTGATAGCCTCAAAAGGGTCGTATCCTGTCCTGAATTAATCATGGTGGCAGAATCGTGGGACCAACGCTTTTTAAGGCCTTGTGCTTGGTGTTGTGCTCTCTGCTTTTTTAATGGTGTTGTTTTGCAGAGATTTAGATTTAAGGCCTGATTACGATCTCGGTCGGAAAGCATCCCGAACGAATCAGATCCAGAATGCTTTCCGGCCGACTCGGGTGGCGGGAATCCGACTGAGCGAGTACGATGCATCTGTATGCATCCGGATACGAGTCGGTCGGACTCCCATTGACTTAAATTGGAGCCTGTGTACCGACCGAACACATAGGCTCCCATTGAGGAATGGGGTGGCTGGGGAAAATCGGGCACCCTGTGGAGGGCAACCCTTGATGTGTGCCACACCGTGCATGTTTGGAGAGGGGGGTCCCCATGGGACCGATTCGGAAGGCCCCGGGTGAAGGGGGGCCTGCTACGGGTCCCCAAAGTCAGATTCCGACAGCTGATCCGAGTCGGAACAAACGATTCGGAAAGGCTGTCCGAATCTGACATCTTAATCGGTCGGTCGGAAACGAGGGCCGTTGACCTGTATGAGCCGGCTCCGACCGACTCGGCTACTCCGAATGCCGTCCTGTTCGGATTTGGAACCGAGCCAGAAGGTCCGACCACTTTCCGATCATCGTAATTGGTTGTTCGGAAGGGTATCCGAATCAGTCGGAGACAGGCCTTCCGAATCCGAATCAGACGACCCAAAACCGGTTCGGAGCCCTTCCGAATGACATCGTAATTGAGATCCACAATGCTGTTACTTACCAATGGCGTCAGAGGAGTGTTGAAACCTGCTAAACAAACAATCAAAATCACAGTCGCCAACTTGAGTTGATGCAACAGCCACTTTCTGGAGTCTCAAGAACAGAAGAAAGAAAAAATCGACTGCCCACCAGCCATGTGCCATTAAATCTTACCACTCTTCCTAGCCCCCTGGACCTACCGACAGCCTGTGTTCTCAGGCAAGGCTAGGTGAAAAGGAAGGCCAGGTTTGTTGCAGCATCCTCTGAAACTGGCAGAATGGCAGGATGTTCTAAGGCAACTCTTGGGCAGCATGCACACCACCCGCATGCCACGCTAAAACTATCACTTGCCTGCCTGGGAAGCCTCTGAAAATTGGTGGGGATTGAGGCTGCCGCCACACTGAAGATTTCAGCTGATTCCTCCACTGTGTCTATGTATGTTTGCGTGCTCCACCGCTGCCTGGCCCTCTTCAGAGATTATCCCTATGGGCGAGGCGGTAGGAGGGCTACTGTAACTCAATGATAAGCCTGGGCGGTGAACTCCGCTCCGCTCGTGGAGTTTGCAGAGTTTTCCGCACTCCGCGTTATGCGGAGCTTGCGGAGTTCCCAAATACTCCGCTCTGCGGAGCGGAGTTTTTCCCTCACTTGCGCTCGTAAACATCAAGTTGGTGAGCGCGATCAAAGAAAATCCACCTACCGGCGAGATTTTTCCTCATTTGCGCTCGTCAACGTCAGGCTGGCGAGCGTGAGCAAGGGAAATCAACCTCCCTGCGAGATTTCTCAACGCGGGCAGTCGGATTTGTCAGTGCTAGTGGCCACGTATGCTCGTGACTGCTTGCGTTGAGAAACCGTCCGTTCACGTTGAGAAAGCTGGCGCTCGAGTAGAAAATCTACTCAAGCAGCAGAAAGGAAGCAGCACCCGCTTGCGCTGTTCATGCTGCCGTTTGCGATAATTTCACAGCGCGAACAAACACCCGGCACTGAAAATTACCACAAACTGAATTTTTTCTAACTCACTCCACAGCTTGCGGGGCTACGCGTAGCGCGGCAGAGTTTTTTTTGCACTTCGCGGAGTACTGCGTACTCTGCGAACTCTGCCCAGGCTTACTCAACGATCGACTGCTGCTGTCTGCACTCAGCGTCTCAGCATCTTCTCAGTGTTTCCTCTCCTATCATTTCCTTTAACTTTTTCATACATTCTAATGTGCAGCTCACATTCTTGAATAATGTACCATGAGAGTTTTCTCCCATGTAGTAGTTTTCATTTTTTGAAAAAGCTATTGAAATTATCAGGATGGACTATTTCTAAGGTGTTATTTCCTGTGTATCACAGTTTTCAATTGCCTGCAATTAGGCTCTTATTTTTACGAGCCATGGCACAGACAAGAGAAGGTTAAGTGCAACAATCAATCATGTCTTGCTAGGCTCACATATTGTGTCGATCAGCAGCTTTACAGCCGACAGCTTAGTAAGGGAAACATCAATTTTGTGCTTATGAAGCTGTAGCCTTTCATATATTTCTGATTTTATTTACCAGGGGGCACATTTATTAAGAAATTACGCAGTAGAGCAAGCCACCTTGCCTCGTTGCGTGATTGGGAAAGGGTAGGAATGGGCCACACTTAACATTGTAAGGCACATTCATGTCATTTCCCAGCGCTGGCACAATGTGCTGCCTAGCACCAAGGCAGGCACCCTTGCATCATGGTGCAGGTGTCTGAATTGTAAGCAGGATTGTTTTCTGCAGGAAGGTACACCTTCCTGCACAAAAACAATCCCCTGAGGCATTTCCCTCTTTCTATGTGTGCTGCAGACTGCAGCACACATAGAAAGAGGAAAAACAAGGAGAAATAAAGATATTTCTCCTTGTTACGCCTCACCTGGGGATGCGTAGCATTTTAACATATTCCCAGGTCTGCCAATAATGATAAATCTGGGAATGCGCCAACATCCATGAGTGGTGCATGGGAACATCCACACTCCACCCATGGAACGCCTCCCTGACACAGAGTAACACAGCGCATCGATTTGCACTGTGTTGCGTTACTCTAGATTTATCAAGCCACGCAGGACCATGCAAGGTGGTATTGAGTGGCTTGATAAATCTATCTAAAGAGTTGCATCATACTTGCACCCCGTTGCATGTCGCAAGGGTGACACAACTCTTTAATAAATATGCTCTCATGCGTCTTATCATTTTCTAGCAGCATATAACATTATATAGGAATGGTTAGAGGCTGATAACTGCTTGTTTTAAGTATTACCTTTTGTAACCCATAAAAATTGCAAAATAGAGTTTGAGATCATGAAAAGGAATAGCACAATTTATGTTCCAAACTCACATTTAGAAATTTCTTCTTGTTTTTAGAGTGTGGAAGTCCAGTGTTCACAAGCCAAACCGATGGCGGAGAGGGTGCCCAGCTAGGGGAATGGCCTTGGCAGGTCAGTGTACAGCTATTTGGCAGGCACAATTGCGGAGGGGTCATCATCAATAAAAGATGGGTGCTTACAAGTGCCCGATGCTTCCGGTATGTACTGAAAAGTAATCTACTGCAATCTTATATTATTTTTTATTCATTTCCTTGTCAAATAATTTAGGATTGTGTCCTAGTAACATATGTATTGCAGGTGTTTTGAATGGCTTGGTAAACAGATGTAGTAAGTAAAATATATTTTAAGCACGTGGGACACCATGAATATAATTGGTACTTGGCTGATGAATGGAAGAATCGTTACATAGAAGTAGACTTTAGTGTTTTTTTCTCTTGAAACCTAGGAACATAGACAATATTGAATACATTATCACAGCCCCCAATAGTATTTCCTGCCAGCACTATCTTGAATGTGATTTTCTCCCTCAATGTCTCCAAACAGGTATTCAGCTCTGCACCTCCTCCATTTTGTGGATCATATTGTTCATAGAATCTTATATTGTTTACAGTTTGGTGGACTAAATCATCTTCCTTTTGGAATGCGTGGATGCTTCAGAAGAAAGTATTTTGCAAATTTTCCCTCTGACTAAGTAACACAATTTTAGCTGAGATCACCGAAACAAAGGAGTTGTAAAAAAAAGCAACACTTCTGTCCAAAAAAGGTGTCTCTTCTATTTTAGCTCCTCTGTTCTCAATACAACCAAGCGTTAGGAGGCCCTTCTTAAATTTTCAAACCATTGCCAAGGATTACTATGTAATCAGTAGTTGAGAATACTTTTGATGGGTATATAGCATCAGTAGTTTAAGAACTGGCTGGCTACCTGTGTGGAGTACACATTTGGGGAACATGAAATATACCATTGGTGAGCTGAAGCAGAACATTTCTTTTTAGATTTGTAGCCAAAGCTATATCCTTGTAATGCTGAGATATGATTTGAGGCAGTTTCAATGGCGATCTCTAACTTGGGTTTGTTTGTGTTGGTCTTCTCAAACAGGCCTAGTGCTGTCTACATAGAAGCACCTAGAGTTGCTCAAACAGGAGAGGAGGAAGTGCACTGCTCTTATAAGTGGGCTATCAAGTCACAAACACTGTCATATCCTAATGGTGAGAGCTGTTAAGATGTTCAAATCACTGTCAATGAAGCAGAGCTAAGTAATATGGCTCTTGGATATCAACTCCAGGAGGGCTTACAGAGAGTGAGGGACGAGGAGGAGCCCACCAGGTTTTATAAAGGTCAAAGGGCAAGAAGGGACTCTAACTGGGATTAAGGGAAAGCAGTGACTCTAGTGGGTTCTAAAGAGAGTAAGGGTGAGGGATTCCAGATAGGTCTTGTGACAGCAAAGGACAGACTCCTGCATGTTCAAGTGAGAATGAAGGGCAAAAAGAGACTCAACAGTCTAGAGCGTGAGGGGCGCATGACCTGTTCCAGTAAGCTCACAGCTCGTTAGCCGTGCACTGGTCAGTCATTCACACTTGTAACCACAGCGCAGGCTTAAGCATCATTTCTCAAAACAGAAGCAGCAGCTCCATCTCTGGAAGCAGCAGCTCTGGCACCAGTGAAGGATCCTGCCCCCCCTGTTTTGAGATATCAGAGACTACTCAGTAGAGTAATGTGTTCACGGTAGACAGTGGCCTCTAAATAATACTCTCAGCAGGAGCTACTCACATTTTTAAATTTCCAGAGTTCTATTGAGTTAGTTATACCTGCTCAGAATATTTTGAACAGATAACAATCAACAGAGACTGGGACCACCTATAGCCGTGACGAAGCCAGGTCATACATGGAGACATCTTGTACAGGGAGAGAAAGAGTGCTGAAGGTACAACAGCACTCAGAGGGAGACGAATACAAATACTATATCGGACTGATGTAGGTACAAGCATACAAGCATCCCTACGAAGAGTTATACTGAAGCAGGTTGTTTATTTGCTTATTGGAGTTTTTAAAATTTTACGAGAAACAACTCTACTCCTGGGGTTTCTCATTCAAAGCTCCTGTACAGGTTATCAACAACATTGACCTCCCGCCAAAGGAGGCGAAATTTGCAGGAAACAGAAGCAAGAGCTGCAAGTGCATCGTCATCTATAATGATTGCCCCCGTCAGTCCAGAAGTGTGAGACTTTTGTTAAATCAGTAGTGTTTATTGTCTTGCAAGCTTTTGGGCACATACTTATTTTGCTTTTACATTAGCATGATTTTACACTTCTCAAGCGAGGCAACCTGGCATCTTGTCCTTGGAACAAACTCGAGCCAGATTGCATGAATTTTACACTGTTACAGGGGATGAAATGCTGTTTTGTATCATGGTTCCTGCTTGCTTAGTAGAAATTAGAGCCAACTGTTGCAATGAATATTGCATGCATATTTTTGCACCATTGTAAAAACAAACAAACTGCTTATAAGTCATTGCAAATTCTAGTTATTCTTGATCTCATCATTTGGTTTTATCAGATAATCATACCAGCTGAAAAGATCAGATGAACCAATCTAAACCATTGTAGTTTCAATTCTTTTTTGTTTGAACTCCTACAAACGCTTCAGATCATGATAATGGGCTTCCTGGGCTCTCTCAAACTGCATGTCCCCTCTACCACGGGATACTTCCTTCATTGTCTTGTTCCATTTGTGTCCCTTTACAATTCTAACTACCATAAGCGACAAATCCCAATAATCAACACAGGTTTCAAGATGGAACCAAGTATACCACTTCCTAAGTTCGCAAACCATTTGCCTGTTGCATTGAATCCATGTCTAACTGAATCTCAAACACCCTCAGCTGCCAAACCATTCAAATCTCTTTGTATGTCAGTAATATTGTTTAAGTACTTCTGTTAAGTCTCTACTCTTGTCAGAAGTATAGATACAACATTGTTGGACCTTTAACATCTGACAGACTCCGCCCTCTTTTGGGAGCAATATGTCTAAAGCAAGTCGATTCTGCATAACCATAGCTCTGATAGCAACCATTTCAGTATTTACAAGCAACATAGCTCCAGCTGTACCAGTCGACAACCTATAAACTACTGTGGATAACTTCCTAATCTTGATAGCATTCAAGACCACTCCCACATTCGGAATTATAGATCCAAAGATGTCTCCCACAATTTCTCCAAAATTATCCACATGATAAATCTTAGGAAATACTGCACTTAAATAACATGTACCATGCCATTTGGTTAATGGTAGCTTAAAGTAAGCATTCTTTCCACACACAAAATAAAATTCAGGTATCACTGGGTAAGTTCTATCTATGAATATCATCGAAGATCCACGAACCACAAAAGTATGATCACAATCCTTTTTCCTATAAAAATAGAACTGTAATCACTCCTGTCGTGGTGCACACACAATTTCCCTCGGTGTTGCCAGTCTAAAGCGAATACACCAGTGTTCCCTGCCAATTGGTGTTCCATTTCTTCTGGTGACCAATTTTGTGCATGCATTCCCTTTGATGCAGCCCTTGATACTACTCTAAATCTATCCTCTGCTTGATCTATAAACTTCTTTTCTATGTCAGTAAGAGCACATGTTAAATTATGTCTATTAGCATAAGCTGTGTCTGCCGTTGTAGTGGGAATATAATATCTACCAATAATTTCAGCAGTTTGGTTTTCTGTGTGTCTATTCATGTGCTTAAACACTGGCTCTTCTGAAAGAACTAAATCGTAATTTGAAAAAGAGTGTTCAAAATTATTCTTGCCATAAATTAAACTAAGCAGCCAACTACAACTAATACCATATATCATTGGTAAGTGATAGTATGTAATACCTTCCACAACTGAAGCTCGTAACTGCATACAAACATAGCAATCTCTCGCTTCCACAGTGTCAACATATTTGTATAATAATCTAGCGTAAGCATTTAGTGTGAAATCTCCTTTAGATAAATCTACATGTAAATGTTGTTCTCCTAATGAAGTTAAACCCCCTCTATTTCTTAAGAGAACTCCTTCTTATGTGTACGTATATCAGGTGTAGTCACTTCAAGTGCATGTGTCTCCTTTGTATCCTTCACAGATGGATTTGGTGTTAAGCCTACGATTAGTATTACTATTCCTATTACTACAAGTGTTATGAGAGCACCTATTATGTACCTACATCTACAATTAGGAATATTAGCTTCCATTTTATGTTAAGTTCAGACCAAGTTTAGGGGGAGAAATAGCAGCTACAGAATCTTTTCTGTCGATCTCCACCGGTGCAAAACAGCAAAACTAGTCTGTAGGCAGAGATTACATTTTATTTACAATGTGAAATACAATCTTCGTGTATTTCCTTAGACCTACTCCGTGTTCTTCTAGTTGTAACCGCTAATTTTATTCTTCTTCCACGCGGGACTAGCTAATCTTTATATGACTTAACACAGTTCATTCAACGTCTCTAATTATGTAAGGATCAAGCTCATTAGTAAGTGTTGCCAGTAGCTCTGCTTTCAAATGAGGAACAATTCTAGAATTTAGTGTCGAGTTGAAACAACCAAATTTAGTTTCGTTCACTATCAGGTTTCTCAGAGCACTCAGTCTTATTTGGTGAGGAAGTGCAAATGTAAGAGGAAGGGTCATATCTCGTTCAGGAAACCTCACCAGAACCTCCACTATCAGTCCAAGGATATTTCTGTTCCTCCTCAGTTTAATTAGTAGCAAAATATATCCACTCAGGTGATGAGTACCTCTGACAAGGAACACTTGTTCTTCTTGACCTTCTCAGACTAGACCTTTCACCTTTGTTTTCACTTTGCTCGGACTCAGACGTTTCAGCTATTAGTTCAAGGGATTTTTCAGGCGACAACTTCAGGCTTTTTCTTGTGTTACTCTTTGGCCAGCTTTCTCTCGCTTCTACTCGCTGTCCCACTGCACAAGTTCCTTCCTCAGGATCAGAATCTGGCTCATTTACCACTTCTGTTTCAGCTTCTTCCAAGCCAGTTCCTACCTCTTCTTCACCAAGATCCTCCTCGGATTGCTCTAGTGGTGCCTCAGACTCTGTGTGTTCCAGTACAGCTTGACTGACCCTCTCCTGTGGCCCTTCGACCACTGCTGGCACTTCTTCTGGAAGAGGTGAAACAGGGACATGGAACTCGACTAATGTGGAAAACGTGAACCCAGTTAAGACAATCCCTGCAATTCACAGCTGTCGTTGTCACCAGTATCACCTGGAACGGACCACGGCAACGGGGCTCAAGACAGTTCTTTCTCACATGTTTTTTAATGAGCACCCAGTCGCCGCGGCTGAAGTCATGGCAGAAATCTTGATGTGGAGGTGCTGTTGCTGATTCAACCTGGTGAGACACAGAATGAACCACATCAGCCAATCCTTTACAGTAGTCGAGCACCAAATCATCCGAAATGTTCACAAGCTTGTTGACAGACATAGCAGGCAACTGCATCACTGGTCCCATGAGAATCTCGTGGAGCAACAAGCCAGTTCTTCTATCACGGACACTGCATAGACTCATCAACAGAAGAGGCAAAGCATCAGGCCACTTCAGAGATGTCGTAACACACACTTTAGCCAACCTCAATTTCAAAGTCCCTTTGACCTGTTCCACGATTCCTGATGCTTCTGGCTGATAACTGCAATGCAATCTCTGCTCCAATTGCAAAACTGGGCACAACACTTTTTGGACCTCATTTTTAAAATGAGTTCCTCGGTCTGACTCTAACGTAGTTGGAAATCAGAACATCTGGATAAGCTCTACCAACAACAGCTTAGCTACTGTGAGACTATCACATCTCCTAGACGGATAGGCTTCCACCTAACTAGAAAATGTGTACACCACCACCAGAATGTATCTCAGTCCTTTACACACAGGCATCTCAACAGTTTCCAACAGAATCCTGTTAAAAGGTACGCCCGATATCCGTATGTGACTCAGAGTAACAGCAGTTCTCTAGCAGTTCTCTTTCCCACATTCATTTGTTGACATGTCATGCACCTATGACACAATGCCTCATCAATCACTTGAAATTGTGGGTTAACCCATGTTTGCTTGAACAATCTCACCATTGAGCCCCTTCCTACATGTGTCAACCCATGAATCTGTCTGGCTATCAGGTGCACGAAAGTATTGGACAGTACTGGTCTTCCATCATTCAAAACCTAAGTGTCATCATCTCCCTTCACACATCCTGTTCTAATCCAACCAACTTGTTCCTCCTCAGAAACCTCCTCTTACAATCGTTTCACCTCATCCCATGTGTCGGCAACTGCCATCAACAGGTTGAAATTGGTTTCATCTGGGGTTTCATTCATAAAATATCCATTGAAAGCACAAGCGGTCAGAGCACAGTAATGTGCAACTTTGTCTGCATAGTTATTTCCTACAGTGACAAAATCATTCCCCTTACAATGAGCAGAACACTTCACAACTGTGACTTCTTGGGGCAATTGCAATGCTTCTAACAGTTTTCTCACAACCGCCCCATTTCTAACAGGAGACCTCGATGAGGTCATGAAACCGCTCTAGGACCATAAATGTCCGAAGTCTTGAACAACACTGAAACCATACTGGCTATCGATGTAAATTGTCACTTTTAGGTGTTATGAAACACAGCATGCATGGGTTAGGGCAATCAACTCAGCTGCTTGTGTGGGAAATACTCCTTGTAACCAAGCAGCTTCCACCACTCCTGAAACTGTACATACAGCAAAGGCTAATCTCAAATTTCCTTCATTGTCCCTCCACAAATAGTATATAGTCAGATTCAGGTATTGGCTCATCTACAATGTCAGGACGTGGTTTGGTGCACAGTTCAGTGACATTGAGACAGTCATGTTCTTCATTTTCATCCCCATCACAATCAGGCAATGGTAACAGGGTAGCAGAATTGAGTACAGAACAACGCTTCAGGGACACATTATCTGCTGCCAAAATCACTTGCTCATATTTAGTAAGCCTGTTGTTGGCTAGATGTTGGGTGCAGGTTCTTGTCAACGTAATCTCTACAGAGTGAGGCACATATACAGTTAAAGGATGACCCATTATGATGCTTTTGCATCTCTCTATGCTGACAACTGTTGCAGCAACGGATTTGAGACATCCGAGCAATGCTGATGCTACAGGATCGAATATAGCAGAGAAATAGGTGACTGGTCTACGGGCACCTCCATGATTCTGTGTTAACACTGAGAGTGCACAACCTTCTTGTTCATGACAAAAGAGTGAAAATGTTTTGTTGTAATCAGGCATTCCTTGTGCCGGAGCGCAACACAAGCTCTCTCTTGACTCCAGGAAGGCAACAAAGCAATTGTTGTCCCAGGGGCACCGGATCAGACACATCCTTGTGTGTCAACCTCTGCAGACGTTTGGCTATTAGGGAAAAGTTGGGTATCCACTGGCGACAGTAGCCCACCATCCCCAGAAACATCCTGACTTCTTTCTATGTGCGAGGCGGATTAATTTGCATAATCGCCTAGATTCTTTCATGTGACACCTTTCTCGCACTCTTCACAATGTGGTGTCCCAAATATAAGACTCCTGTCATGCAGTATTGTAGCTTGCTCAGGGACACTTTATGTTGATTCTCAGCCAAATGATTCAACAGGGCAATGGTATCAGTTTTGCAAACGTCTCGAGTAAGCGATGCAACCAAAAGGTCGTCGATATACTAGCCCAGGACCAAATTACAGGGCATAACCAGAGACTCAAGATTCTTTTTCAGGATCTGATTAAATATGGATGGACTTTCCGTAAACCCTTGTGGGACACGGCACCATGTTAAGACGCGATCTCCGAGCCGGAAAGCAAATAAAAATTGGCCCTCTTCATGGAGGGGAATCGAAAAGAATGACTGACAAAGGTCAATGACAGTGAAACATTCAGCCTCACATGGAATTTGAAATAGTATTACTGATGGATTCGGTACCACGGAACAACAAGGAACCACTACACTATTAATTTTGCAGAGATCCTGCACAACACGGCACTTACCACTAGGCTTCTGTAAGTCCATAATGGGAGAGTTACATGGGTTCCCCAGGATCTCTTTCAAAATGCCTTGCTCAATCATGGACTCAATCACAGGTGTTATTCCAGCAATTGTCTGAGACATCAAGTTATACTGTGGTGTTCTCAGGTATTCAGCATTGGGTTTGATTTGTATATGGACTAGTCCAACTCCTTTAATGAGTACATTGTCCTTTCCAGTAAATTCCCAGACCACATCTGATACTGTGTCTCTGAGATTCAACGGTAAATCTTCTACCGTCAGCAATGGAAACAATAAAATACTCAGATTTTCGATTTGCCAGTTTAAAAGCAAACTGTTCATCATTTGTTTGCAGTTCAATTCCTTTTGGTGTTCAGTATATAGTGCAATTTAACTTGCACAACAAACCATGTCCCAAAAGAGACACAGGACTTGAATCGCACAGCACAAACTGTTGATTGTCTACAAATGTCCCTATCTTCACAAGTACCTCTCTGTCAAAGGATTTGACATTCTCTTGTTTGCAACTCCTACAACCTGGATTGATTGTCCCTGAGAGGCGTAGGTTTAGATCCTCTGCTGTTCTCACAGTAGAGCGGGTAGCACCAGTATTGATCAAGAATGTTACATTATGCCCATCTCATCAGCATTGACATAAGATCAACCCCAGTCTTCCTCTAAGAGTGCGGCAAGTGTACAGTTTTCCTCCTCACTCAGGCCCCGTCATAAGCACGGATCTGTGCCGTAATCATCCAGAGCCTCAAACATGGGATATTGTTGAATCAGGTTATTGTTATGGGACACATTCTGCACAATTTGTTGTGGCATTGGGGCCTGTAGTACTTGCAATACGGGACCTTGATACACAACCATATTCTAAGATATGGGACCTGGCACATTTTGGGTTTGCACATTTCCCTGCATCTGATTAAGTACCCCATTCTGATCTTGATTGCCAGGATTTAGACAACATTCACACTTCTAATGACCCAACCGATTACAATAGTGGCATGGAGTTGACTGTAACATGGCAACATCAACCCCTGTATTTGGGTCTACTGGGATACCCCTACCTCTTCCTTGTCCCTGTAATCCTCCACCTGGCTGTACTTGAACTCCTGCCGGATATGTTCCATGCATTGGCGCAACATTCCCTACATACAGCTGAACTTGATTCCCTCTCTGAGCAGCTCTCATTTGAACCAACATCAACTTTTCCTTAATCATTTGTCTCTCATTTCAATATTGTCGCTATAGTACTTTGCGTAACGCAGAATTTCGTCAACAAATCAAATGCTGCTGAATCATCATGCTAATTTCAGATCTCAACCCAGTCACAAATCTAGACACAAATTGTCCCATATCCTTCCCCTCAAATGTATCCATCCAACTGTACTGTTTGAAAGCCTGCAACAGCCTTTCATAGTACGCGTGAACTGGCTTTTTCGGTTCTATCAATTTCAACCCAATCGATATCTTTTGGAGCTACCTTAGCCTTTAGCCACGTAATCACCTGATCATATTTTTTCATCACCACCGGTGACAGGCCATGCATCACTTAATCTCTCTCAGGTTCTTCCTCAGGCCATTCTGTAGCTATTTTACATGCAGACCACAAATCACTAGGGACAACAATTTCGAACAGTGTATTCAGATCAACCCATAGCACCTTTGAAATCTTCACAAATCGACCAACCTGTTTGTACCATTCTACAGGCTTCTCTCTCAGCCTTGAGAAGTCATTTGTGAATGCAGTAAGGTCACCTCTACTCCAAGGTAGATGTACATAACCTCCACTAGACACTTCTCATAACGGGTAAGCTCCAACTCCTCTGACTCTATCTCCTGAAGTAGGTGGCTCTCCTGACTCTCTTTTCTGAACATTTGTTTTTGACCATCTTTCTTCCCATTTTTCTGGCGTGCCCCAAACTCAAATTCCTGCAATTAATTCTTTAATATGTGTTTTTAATCCAGTTATCCTCTTCTCTTCTATCTCTTGATCACTGTATGTGAGTCTGTGGCTCTTTTGTAAAGCTTTCGTTTGATCTAATTCAATGCCACACCTTTGGGCCAATTCAGATAATTTCTCATGAGCCTGCCTTGCCCTTCCAGTAATATCTTTAGCCTCGAATAGCAATTCATTGGGCTGGTAAGTGTTGATTCGATTTAGATCTAAACTCCCACTTATTATTTCATCCAATTCCGCTTTCAATTTAATCACATCAAGCAAATCTACTTTTATGGCTGACTTTATTGTTCCCTGACTTGGTTCAGTACTCTGATTCTCCTTGGTAATATTGTGTTGTTTCAACCACGTCTCTAAATCTAGGACATCAAATATGTGGTGCCTCTCAGGGGCTTCTGCTTGCTAGCAGATCCTCGAGGTGTACTGTTACATACCCTAGGAAGTGTTTCCCATATAGGCAAATCCAGACCTGCCAATCCGGGATAGGACCTTACCATTCCAGATCCAGTCTGAACTGCAGAGGGATCTGCGGTTGCTTCAAAAGGGGTACTCACATTTACTGAAGTTAGAGGAAATGCTTTTTTTTTTTTGGAACACATCTTATTGAAAATTTTACATGAGATACAATGTGGCCAAACATGCCAGACAAAGTTCCATGTCAAAAGCAATAAAGAAAAATACTACATCTATAACAGAAAAGGTCTGTCAGCCCCTCGCCCCCTCCCGCCTCACAGCCATAAGAGTACTCCCAAAGGCAAGGAGAGGATACATCTCAAATATAAAATAAGTAGCCATACTTAAAGTGCTATTACACTGGACCTCCACGGCCATGATAAGATTGGATTTCATCGCCAATTGGCTGGTGACTTGTCGGACTGGTTCCAGAACAATCCCCCTGTAATCTGCCCAACATTTCCATAACTTGGGGGGTTTTGGATCCACCCCTTAGCTTTTTATACTGCTATCTCCATACCCATGCAATGGTCCATGCTCTTCTTCCAGACTGATAGGGATGGAGGAGCAACTGACTTCCATTCTTTTGTAATATCTCACTTGGCAAGCATCAGGCCAAGGCCCAACAGGGAAATCTTATATCTGTTCCCGCCCACCTCATGCGTAAAGTGAAGAATGGCCAATCGCGGGTCTAGAGGAACCTGCCAAGACAGGACACCACTCAGACATGTGATCACTCCCCGTCAAAATCTTTCCATTGTACAACTCCATACAGTATGGGAAAAAGGTACTGTAGATCTGTAAGATATGCTAAGATATGTAAGATATGGTAAGACCTGCTTTTATGGTTACTCCCACTTTTGTCTGCTGTTATGCAATTTCTGACTAGTCTGACTGGGATCCTGCTAATCAGGACCCCAGCCTCTGTGTTTTCTCCCCTAAATTGGATATGATGAGTACTTAGGTACATCCCAGATTGAGTACTGGTGTACCCTTGTAAGTCCCTAGTATTTGGTGCTGAGGTACCCAGGGTATAGGTACACCAGGGTTCCCCCATGGGCTGAAGCATGTATTATGTCACCCATGGGAGACATCTCAAACTTTGACTACAGGCCTGCCATTGCAGCCTGTGTAAGCTGGTGCTAGCACCACTTACGACAGATATATGTTTCCCTATATCTGAGGTCACTGCACTTAAAACCTATAAGTCACCCCTAAGGTAGGGCTTTCAATGCTGAAGGCAGGGTGCTCTGTTCTAAGTGTGAGGGTGACCCTGCATGAATGAGACACCTCTACAACCTTCGGAGTCCATTCTCCCTGGTTGGGTTCACTGACAAAACATCAGCACCCAAAATATCCCCATACAAAAATATCGAGTTATAAATATCGATGACAAAAATATCGACATCCTATATTTATAATCGTAGGTACAAAAATATTGAGAAACAAAATATCGATGTAAAAAATATAGTTGTACAAAATATTGTTTTATATATATATATGAAATAAAATAATACATTTTAAAGATATTAAATAAACTTAATTTTAAAAAATAAATTAGATTTAATATACATTTTAATAAATATAACAAAAAACTTAAGTAAAAAAGTTAAACACATATATAATAATTAATATATATATATGAATTTACTTTAAAACAATTAATAAACCATTAATTTTAATTTATTTGAGAATTGTAAAATTATATAAAAATTTACAAATATATATATAAATATACATATATTATCTACTGGCGGTCGCCAGTAGATAGTTATAGTTAGGACCTATTTTCCATAGGAAATCCGCAACATTCTATTCCCAATAACTTTGGCGCCGGTTGACGAATCTTGACAAAATTTTCAAAACTCGTGGGGCGCTTCGGTCCGCTCCTATCCTGAAAGTCTCGGGCTGATTCGTCAAGTGGGGGCCGAGAAAAAAGGGGGGTCCCAAAACGTGTTTTCCCCATGCAATTTTCCATAGCAACCTTTAGTCGCAGCTACAGCCCAAACTGAATTACACCAAATTTGGCAAAAAGGTAGCCCTTGGTTCAGAGTCGTGCCTTTTGGTTAAATGGTGTAAATCCGTTCAGTAGTTCCTGAGAAAATCAAAAGTCAAATCACATATATATCTATGGCCGCGGAGGATCCGCGCACCCTCCCGATCACAAGCTGTATGCTAATTGGCTGTCAACACTCCAAACCAGGAAGTGTTGGCAGCCATCTTGTGCCAAGAAAAGAGAGAAACAAGTGCGCAAAACGCAAAAAGGGGGCAGGGTAGAAACACCCTGACCCCCTAGGCCTGCTTAGGGGGTCCCACAAGGACACCCAGGGCCCAAAAAAATGTTGTTGTTTTTTTAAATCAGCGGGTTGCACTTAGGATGCGCGGATCCTGCCGTGAAAAAAAAAAATGAAGCGCGGGCTCCTGCGCTTCGTTGTTATTTGGCCCCCGGGTGGGCCAAGTCCCGGGGGCATGCGGGGGTTTATTGATAATTGGGGGCCTCTATAGCCCCCAAGCCCCGGGGACCGCCACCCCCGGGGCTTTGATTTTAAAATGGTGCGGGAGGGCACTCGGCCCTCCCCGCAGCCCCGGGACCGCCATCCCCCGGGGCTTCTTTTTTTTAATTTAATTACCTGTGTGGGGGGGCTTGAGCCCCCCCACACGCCCCGGGGACTGCCACCTCCCCGGGGCACTAAGAATTTTAAATTGGGGGTCCGTTTCGGACCCCCGAAGACCCGGGGACCACCACCTCCCCGGGGCTTTGAACATGTTGGGAGGGGGGCCGCGCGGCCCCCCTCCTGGAGCCTGTGATGGCCCTGGGGACCACCACCCCCCCAGGGCCGACTCCTGCAGTGTCCCGGGGTGCCCACCCCCGGGACACTGCTATTTGCAATGACAGGGCGGGAGCCTCGCGGCTCCAGCCCTGTCACTGCAAACTGCTTTGGTTTTTGGAAGAGAGAGCAGGAAACCTGCTCTCAAAAACCAAAGACGATTGCTTTTCCACACGTGGAGCTGCATCTTAGCAGCTCCCCATGTGGAAAAGCAATGCCGGCTCCTGAGGGACGTGGGGAGCCAGCGGGACCGTGGGGGGATTGGGGGCCCCCCCACGGTCCCCAACAGAGAGGGCCAGCCCCGGGGGATGGGGTCCCCGGGGCTACAAGCGGCCCGGGAGGGGGGCCACGCAGCCCCCTGCCTCAAAATTTTTAATTAAAAAAAAAACAAACGCCGGCCCCGGGGGATGGGGTCCCCGGGCCATAAGTGGCCTGAGGAGGGGGGCAACGCAGCCCCCCTCCAAAGTTTAAAAAAAAAAAAAAAATAGCGGGCAGGCCCTGGGGGATGGGGTCCCCAGGGCAAATAAATTACAAAAAAAAGGGGGGCCACACAGCCCCCCCTTCTTAAAATAAAAAATAAAAAGACCGGCATCGCGCCGGAGGCCACGCCCCCTCCTTGCAGCACTCTGCAAACGCGCCCCATGGCGCGTTTGCAGATGGGGAACGAATTCCCCTTGAATACTGGGGGTCCCTGGGGACCAACTAGCCCACCAGGAACCTCCAGTATGCGCCAGGGGGCTGCGTTGCAGAGAGGTGTTCTGAGGCCACGCCCCTTTTTACACCTCTCTGCAACACAGCTCTGTGGCGCTTTAATGGAGGTAGCTGGTGGGTTAGTTGCACCCCAGGGACCCTCAGGATTCAAGGGTGTTAATCCACCGACTTAAAACGTGCCTCGGGGCGCGTTTGCACAGTGGTGAAGGGAGGGGGCGGGGCCTGAGGTGACATGTGTGCAAACATGCCCTGTGGCGTGTTTTGAGTTGGGGAATTAAGTCCCCTTGAATCCTGAGGGTCCCTGGGGTCCAACTAGCCCACCAGGTACCTCCAGTAAGCACCACAGAGCTGCGTTGCAGAGAGGTGTAAAAAGGGGCGTGGCCTCAGACCACCTCTCTGCAACGCAGGGCTGTGGCGCTTACTGGAAGTACATGGTGGGCTAGTTGGGACCCAGGGACCCTCAGGATTCAAGGTGACCTAATCCCGCAAATTAAAACGCGCCACGGGGCGCGTTTGCACAGTGGTGAAGGGAGGGTGCGTGGCCTGAGGTGACATGTGTGCAAACACGCCCTGTGGCATGTTTTAAGTTGGGGGATTAAGTCCCCTTGAATCCTGAGGGTCCCTGGGGTCCAACTAGCCCACCAGGTACCTCCAGTAAGCGCCACAGAGCTGCGTTGCAGAGAGGTGTAAAAGGGGCGTGGCCTCGGACCACCTCTCTGCAACGCAGGCCTGTGGTGCTTACTGGAAGTACATGGTGGGCTAGTTGGGACCCAGGGACCCTCAGGATTCAAGGTGACCTAATCCCCCAACTTAAAACCCGCCACGGGGTGCGTTTGCACAGTGGTGAAGGGAGGGGCGGGGCCTCAGGTGACATGTGCGCAAACACGCCCTGTGGTGCGTTTAAGTTGGGGAATTAATTCCCTTGAATCCTGAGGGACCCTGGGGGCCAACTAGCCCACCAGGTACCTTCAGTAAGCACAACAGAGTTGCATTGCAGAGAGGTGAAAAAGGTGCGTGGCATCGGAACGCTCTCTGCAACTCAGCTCTGTGGTCCTAACTGTAGGTACCTGGGGGGCTAGTTGGGCCCCAGGGACCCTCAGGATTCAAGGGGACTTAATCCCACAACTTAGTGGGAGGTACCTGGTGGGCTAGTTGGACCCCAGGGACCCTCAGGATTCAAGGGGACTTAATCCCCCAACTTAAAACATGCCACAGGGCGTGTTTGCACACATGTCACCTCAGGCCACGCACCCTCCCTTCACCACTGTGCAAACGCGCCCGTGGCGCGTTTTAATTTGCGGGATTAGGTCACCTTGAATCCTGAGGGTCCCTGGGTCCCAACTAGCCCACCATGTACTTCCAGTAAGCGCCACAGCCCTGCGTTGCAGAGAGGTGGTCTGAGGCCACGCCCCTTTTTACACCTCTCTGCAACGCAGCTCTGTGGTGCTTACTGGAGGTACCTGGTGGGCTAGTTGGACCCCAGGGACCCTCAGGATTCAAGGGGACTTAATTCCCCAACTCAAAACACGCCACAGGGCATGTTTGCACACATGTCACCTCAGGCCCCGCCCCCTCCCTTCACCACTGTGCAAACGCGCCCCGAGGCACGTTTTAAGTCGGTGGATTAACACCCCTTGAATCCTGAGGGTCCCTGGGGTGCAACTAACCCACCAGCTACCTCCATTAAGCGCCACAGAGCTGTGTTGCAGAGAGGTGTAAAAAGGGGCGTGGCCTCAGAACACCTCTCTGCAACGCAGCCCCCTGGCGCATACTGGAGGTTCCTGGTGGGCTAGTTGGTCCCCAGGGACCCCCAGTATTCAAGGGGAATTCGTTCCCCATCTGCAAACGCGCCATGGGGCGCGTTTGCAGAGTGCTGCAAGGAGGGGGCGTGGCCTCCGGCGCGATGCCGGTCTTTTTATTTTTTATTTTAAGAAGGGGGGGCTGTGTGGCCCCCCTTTTTTTTGTAATTTATTTGCCCTGGGGACCCCATCCCCCAGGGCCTGCCCGCTATTTTTTTTTTTTTTTTAAACTTTGGAAGGGGCCGCGTGGCCCCCCTCTCGAGGCCTTAATCGGCCCCGGGGACCCCATCCCCCCACACGTCACCTCAGGCCCCCCCTCCCTTCACCACTGTGCAAACGCGCCCTGTAGCGCGTTTTAAGAGGTAGTTTTAATCCCCTGCCCTATTATGTACTAGGGACTTACAGAGGAGGTCATGCTAATCACAGGGGTACCCCAACGCATACTGTTCCCTAGTGTATGTAGGTGTTTTCACTGTATTCTAAGTGTCTTTTAGCATAGCACTGGCTCTGGTTAGTCAGAGTCAGTTACCACCAGTACCCGTCTGAAAAAGTTGTGGGCACAGGATGATTTTGCAACAAAGCCTCTTTCTGCTCCTCTGTTGGTTCTTTCTGCACACCTTTTGCTTCTTCCTGCACTTTTCTTCGTCTTTGTGGACTTCTGTTGCTTCTTTCTGCATTTCTTTTGCTTCTTTCTGTGCGTTTTTCTTCTTTCTTCACATGTCCTACCTCTGTAGGCATAGTTAGAAACTAGCATTTAAAAACCTTTGAAATTCACTTAAAAACCATAGGTTTCAGGCACGTTATAGTTAGAAATTAGCATTTAAAAAACCTTTGAAATTCACTGAAAAAACCATAGGTTTCAGACACGTTATAGTTAGAAATTAGCATTTAAAAAACCGTAGAAATTCACTGTAAAAACCATGGGTTTCAGGGACGTTATAGTTAGTTGGACATTTCACTCGTACAAAACCTGAGAAATTCAGCCTTTATAGTTAGTTGAGCTAACTACAACTTGCGCCCCGCAATGCACTGCTGATGACGTCACATATTACATCATTCATGACATGGTCAGTGACATCACTGATGACATCTCAAGTGACATCACTGATGACATCACTGATGACATCATCCAGTGACTGTGTGTTTCTGTAAAGTTTAAATATGTTTTATATATATATATTATCTACTGGCGGTCGCCAGTAGATAGTTATAGTTAGGACCTATTTTCCATTGGAAATCCGCAACATTCTATTTGAAATAACTTTTGCGTCGGTTACCGAATCTTCGCGAAATTTTCAAACTTTATGGCTCGCTCCAGTCCGCTCCTACCCTGAAAGTCTCGGGTGATTCATCAAGCGGGGGCCGAGAAAAAGGGGGGTCCCAAAACGTGTTTTCCCCATTCATATTCCCATAGGAAACTTTAGCCACGGCTACAGCCCGAACTGCTGAACGGAATTACACAAAATTTGGCAAAGAGGTAGTTCTTGGTTCAGAAAGAACCCTTTTGTTAAATGGTGTAAATCCGTTCAGTAGTTGCGGAGAAATTAAAAAATAAGAGTCAAAAAATCAATTTCCCATAGGAAACTTTATGCAAGGCTACAGCCCGAACTGCTGAACGGAATTACACCAAATTTGGCAAAGAGGTAGTTCTTGGTTCAGAAAGAACCCTTTTGTTAAATGGTGTAAATCCGTTCAGTAGTTGCTGAGAAAATCAAAAGTAAAAACAAATATATATCTGGGCGGAGCCTAACCACACATGTCATCGTGAGATCTGATTGGCTGTCAGCACTTTATCCTGGAATTGCTGGCAGCCATCTTGGGACCAATATAAATGATAGTACCCCATTGAAATGTATTGTAGTGAATCGAAGATTTTGAGGGTTACCAAAAGGAGAACAATAAAGGGTGATAACAGACTTTAGTTACATTAGAATTCATTTGTTGATGGTACCATACTAATTTCAGGAATTGTGGTGTGTTCTAAGGTGATTTTACCCTGTGAAAAACCTTCTGCTGGGATATCATGAATCATGTTTGAGAGAAAACTATTTTCACATGCTTGTCCCATACAGTTTTGGAAGGTGCTCCAGAAGCTAAAATGAGAGCATATTTTCTGTAAATTCACATTATCTTTCTCAGTCATGTGAGAATGAAGTCTGACATTCTCAGTAAAACATGTACATCCAACAAGGGCAGAGACTGTCAGTTGATTCCTTTGTGTTCTACTGCAGCTTCCCAGAGTGTTCTAAAGAACAACTAGAGTGCTAACAGCCTTACTTATGACAAAAGTATGGCACACCTGAAGCCATCTTGATTGGAATAAACTGGTAACACTTAAAACATTTAATTTAAAAAGGAACAAAATGATGGGGTTCATCTTGTCATAGAAATTATGGTTAGTGCTCTGGAAAGAAAAATTAGGACATGTTTCAAGTGTGATCTCAAATATCTTCCTGTTATATTTCAACAGGAGCAGCCTGCCAGTTGATGCCTTTGTGTTCTACTGCAGCTTCCCAGAGTGTTCTAAAGAACAACTAGAGCGCTAACAGTCTTACTTATGACAAAAGTATGGCACACCTGAAGCCATCTTGATTGGAATAAACTGGTAACACTTAAAACATTTAATTTAAAAAGGAACAAAATGATGGGGTTCATTTTGTCATAGAAATTATGGTTAGTGCTGTAGAAAGAAAATTAGGACATGTTTCAAGTGTGATCTCAAATATCTTCCTGTTATATTTCAACAGGAGCAGCCTGTCAGTTGATGCCTTTGTGTTCTACTGCAGCTTCCCAGAGTGTTCTAAAGAACAACTAGAGCGCTAACTGTCTTACTTATGACAAAAGTATGGCACACCTGAAGCCATCTTGATTGGAATAAACTGGTAACACTTAAAACATTTAATTTAAAAAGGAACAAAATGAGGGGGTTCATTTTGCCATAGAAATTATGGTTAGTGCTGTAGAAAGAAAAATTAGGACTGTTTTAAGTGAGATCTCAAATATCTTCCTGTTATATTTCAACAGGAGCAGCCTGTCAGTTGATGCCTTTGTGTTCTACTGCAGCTTCCCAGAGTGTTCTAAAGAACAACTAGAGTGCTAACAGCCTTATTTATGACAAAAGTATGGCACACCTGAAGCCATCTTGATTGGAATAAACTGGTAACACTTAAAACATTTAATTTAAAAAGGAACAAAATGAGGGGGTTCATTTTGCCATAGAAATTATGGTTAGTGCTGCAAAAGAAAATTTAGTGCATGTTTTAAGTGAGATCTCAAATCCTCTTCTATTTCATTAGAAA
The DNA here is from genome assembly GCA_963921515.1 of Calotriton arnoldi. Lineage (NCBI taxonomy): Eukaryota > Metazoa > Chordata > Amphibia > Caudata > Salamandridae > Calotriton > Calotriton arnoldi. The sequence continues at coordinate 603,796 of CAWUFW010000146.1, forward strand.
ATTCTGACATGCAGACTGAAACAATCACTTTCAATACCAGCAGTAGACTTCCAGTTAACTCCTTGGTGAGCAGTAGCTTTACTAAAGTGATCTAATGAACAACTAGAGTGCTAACATTCTGAATTTATGGCAAATGTGTGACACATCTGAATGCCTTCTTGATGGAATCAAAGTAAAAAACTGAAAGCATTTCCTACTGAGGAGACTGCAGTAAATGAGGAAATTAGGAAACTTCATAACAAAGAAGTCTTCCAAGATGGCCACCAGTGAAAAAAGAGCCCAAATGTAGCACAAATATTACCCAGATGTGGCCCACATATAGCCCAATGACAAAAGTGTGCAAAACACTTTTTAGTTTTAGTTTTTTTGCAGTTTTATGTAGTGCAGACTGGTCAGGTATTGGAGCGTTGCATCTTAAAACATGACCCCCCTACACTACAAAAACACCACTGCACTACCCTAAACCCTAAAACACTACCCCCAGCACGACCCCCTACACTACACAAGCACCACTGCACTATCCTAAACCCTAAAACACTACCCCCAGCACGACCCCCTACACTACCCAAACACCACTGCACTACCCTAAAACATGACCCCCTACACTACACAAACACCACTGCACTACCCTAAACCCTAAAACACTACCCCCAGCATGACCCCCTACACTACACAAGCACCACTGCACTACCCTAAACCCTAAAACACTACCCCCAGCACGACCCCCTACACTACACAAACACCACTGCACTACCTTAAACCCTAAAACACTACCCCCAGCACGACCCCTACACTACCCAAACACCACTGCACTAACCTAAATCCTAAAACACTACCCCCAGCACGACCCCCTACACTACCCAAACACCACTGCACTACCCTAAAACATGACCCCTACACTACACAAACACCACTGCACTACCCTAAACCCTAAAACACTACCCCCAGCACGACCCCTACACTACACAAGCACCACTGCACTACCCTAAACCCTAAAACACTACCCCCAGCACAACCCCCTACACTGCCCGAACACCACTGCACTGACCTAAACCCTGAAACACCAGCCCCTGCACGACCCCCTACACTGCCCGAACACTACTGCACTGCCCTAAACCCTGAAACACCAACTCTAGCACGACCCCCTACACTGCCCGAACACCACTGCACTGCCCTAAACCCTGAAACACCACCCCCTTCACGACCCCCTACACTGCCCGAACACCACTGCACTGCCCTAAACCCTGAAACACCACCCCCAGCACGCCCCCTACACTGCCCGAACACCACTGCACTGCCCTAAACCCTGAAACACTACCCCCAGCAAGACCTCCTACACTGCCTGAACACCACTGCACTGCCCTAAACCCTGAAACATCACCCCCAGCAAGACCCCCTACACTGCCCGAACACCACTGCCCTAAACCCTGAAACACCACCCCCAGCACGACCCCCTACACTGCCCGAACACCACTGCACTGCCCTAAACCCTGAAACACCACCCCCAGCACGACCCCCTACACTGCCCGAACACCACTGCACTGCCCTAAACCCTGAAACACCACCCCTGCATGACCCCCTACACTGCCCGAACACTACTGCACTGCCCTAAACCCTGAAACACCATCCCCAGCACGACCCCCTACACTGCACGAACACCACTGCACTGCCCTAAACCCTGAAACACTACCCCCAGCAAGACCCCCTACACTGCCCGAACACCACTGCACTGCCCTAAACCCTGAAACATCACCCCCAGCAAGACCCCCTACACTGCCCGAACACCACTGCCCTAAACCCTGAAACACCACCCCCAGCAAGACCCCCTACACTGCCCGAACACCACTGCACTGCCCTAAACCCTGAAACACCAGCCCCAGCACGACCCCTACACTGCCCGAACACCACTGCACTGCCCTAAACCCTGAAACACCACCCCTGCACGACCCCTACACTGCCCGAACACCACTGCACTGCCCTAAACCCTGAAACACCACCCCCAGCACGACCCCCTACACTGCCCGAACACCACTGCACTGCCCTAAACCCTGAAACACCCCCCGCACGATCCCCTACACTGCCCGAACACTACTGCACTGCCCTAAACCCTGAAACACCACCCCCAGCATGACCCCCTATACTGCACGAACACCACTGCACTGCCCTAAACCCCGAAACACTACCCCCAGCAAGACCCCCTACACTGCCCGAACACCACTGCACTGCCCTAAACCCTGAAACATCACCCCCAGCAAGACCCCCTACACTGCCCGAACACCACTGCCCTAAACCCTGAAACACCACCCCCAGCAAGACCCCCTACACTGCCCAAACACCACTGCACTGCCCTAAACCCTGAAACACCACCCCCAGCATGACCCCCTACACTGCCCGAACACCACTGCACTGCCCTAAACCCTGAAACACCACCCCCAGCACGACCCCCTACACTGCCTGAACACCACTGCACTGCCCTAAACCATGAAACACCAGCCCCAGCACGACCCCCTACACTGCCCGAACACCACTGCACTGCCCTAAACCCTGAAACACCACCCCCAGCACGACCCCCTACACTGCCCGAACACCACTGCACTGCCCTAAACCCTGAAACACCAGCCCCAGCACAACCCCGTACACTGCCCGAACACCACTGCACTGCCCTAAACCCTGAAACACCAGCCCCAGCACGACCGCCTACACTGCCCGAAAACCACTGCACTGCCCTAAACCCTGAAACACCAGCCCCAGCACGACCCCCTACACTGCCCGAACACCACTGCACTACCCTAAACCCTCAAACACCAGCCCCAGCACGACCCCCTACACTGCCCGAACACCACTGCACTGCCCTAAACCCTGAAACACTACCCCCAGCAAGACCTCCTACACTGCCCGAACACCACTGCACTGCCCTAAACCCTGAAACATCACCCCCAGCAAGACCCCCTACACTGCCCGAACACCACTGCCCTAAACCCTGAAACACCACCCCCAGCAAGACCCCCTACACTGCCCGAACACCACTGCACTGCCCTAAACCCTGAAACACCAGCCCCAGCACGACCCCTACACTGCCCGAACACCACTGCACTGCCCTAAACCCTGAAACACCACCCCCTGCACGACCCCTACACTGCCCGAACACCACTGCACTGCCCTAAACCCTGAAATACCACCCCCAGCACGACCCCCTACACTGCCCGAACACCACTGCACTGCCCTAAACCCTGAAACACCCCCCGCACGATCCCCTACACTGCCCGAACACTACTGCACTGCCCTAAACCCTGAAACACCACCCCCAGCATGACCCCCAATACTGCACGAACACCACTGCACTGCCCTAAACCCCGAAACACTACCCCCAGCAAGACCCCCTACACTGCCCGAACACCACTGCACTGCCCTAAACCCTGAAACATCACCCCCAGCAAGACCCCCTACACTGCCCGAACACCACTGCCCTAAACCCTGAAACACCACCCCCAGCAAGACCCCCTACACTGCCCAAACACCACTGCACTGCCCTAAACCCTGAAACACCACCCCCAGCATGACCCCCTACACTGCCCGAACACCACTGCACTGCCCTAAACCCTGAAACACCACCCCCAGCACGACCCCCTACACTGCCTGAACACCACTGCACTGCCCTAAACCATGAAACACCAGCCCCAGCACGACCCCCTACACTGCCCGAACACCACTGCACTGCCCTAAACCCTGAAACACCACCCCCAGCACGACCCCCTACACTGCCCGAACACCACTGCACTGCCCTAAACCCTGAAACACCAGCCCCAGCACAACCCCGTACACTGCCCGAACACCACTGCACTGCCCTAAACCCTGAAACACCAGCCCCAGCACGACCGCCTACACTGCCCGAAAACCACTGCACTGCCCTAAACCCTGAAACACCAGCCCCAGCACGACCCCCTACACTGCCCGAACACCACTGCACTACCCTAAACCCTCAAACACCAGCCCCAGCACGACCCCCTACACTGCCCGAACACCACTGCACTGCCCTAAACCCTGAAACACCAGCCCCAGCAAGACCCCCTACACTGCCCGAACACAACTGCACTGCCCTAAACCCTGAAACACCACCCCCAGCAAGACCCCCTACACTGCCCGAACACCACAGCACAAAAGCCTGAAACACCACCCCCAGCAAGACCACCTACACTGGCCGAACACCACTGCACTGCCCTAAACCCTGAAACACCACCCCCTGCACGACCCCATACACTGCCCGAACACCACTGCACTGCCCTAAACCCTGAAACACCACCCCTCAGCATGACACCCTACACTGCCCGAACACCACTGCACTGCCCTAAACCCTGAAACACCACCCACAGCACGACCCCCTACACTGCCCGAACACTACTGCACTGCCCTAAACCCTGAAACACCACCCCCTGCACGACCTCCTACACTGCCGGAACACCACTGCACTGCCCTAAACCCTGAAACACCACCCCCAGCACGACCCCCTACACTGCCCGAACACCACTGCACTGCCCTAAACCCTGAAACATCAACCCCAGCAAGACCCCCTACACTGCCTGAACACCACTGCCCTAAACCCTGAAACACCACCCCCTACACTGCACGAACACCACTGCACTGCCCTAAACCCTGAAACACCACCTCCAGCAAAACCCCCTACACTGCCTGAACACCATTGCTCTGCTTCTAAATCCTGAAACACTAGCCCCAGCACGACCCCCTACACTGCCCGAACACCACTGCACTGCCCTAAACCCTGAAACACCACCCCCAGCACGACCCCCTACACTACCCGAACACCACTGCACTGCCCTAAACCCTGAAACACCAGCCCCAGCAAGACCCCCTACACTGCCCGAACACCACTGCACTGCCCTAGACTCTGAAACACCAGCCCCAGCAAGACCCCCTATACTGCTCGAACACCACTGCACTGCCCTAAACCCTGAAACACCAGCCCCAGCATGACCCCCTACACTGCCCGAACACCACTGCACTGCCCTAAACCCTGAAATACCAGCCCCAGCACGACCACCTACACTGCCCGAACACCACTGCACTGCCCTAAACCCTGAAACACCAGCCCCAGCACAACCTCCTACACTGTCCGAACACCACTGCACTGCCCTAAACCCTGAAACACCAGCCCCAGCACGACCCCCTACACTGCCCGAACACCACTGTACTGCCCTAAACCCTGAAACACCAGCCCCAGCACGACCCCCTACACTGCCCGAACACCACTGCACTGCCCTAAACCCTGAAACACCACCCCCTGCATGACCCCCTACACTGCCCGAACACCACTGCACTGCCCTAAACCCTGAAACACCACCCCCTGCACCACCCCCTACACTGCCCGAACACCACTGCACTGCCCTAAACCCTGAAACACCACCCCTGCACCGCCCCTACACTGCCCGAACACCACTGCACTGCCCTAAACCCTGAAACACCACCCCCAGCATGACCCCCTTTACTGCTCGAACACCACTGCACTGCCCCAAACCCTGAAACACCACCCCCAGCACGACCCCCTACACTGCCCGAACACCACTGCCCTAAACCCTGAAACACCACCCCCTGCACGACCCCCTACACTGCCCGAACACCACTGCACTGCCCTAAACCCTGAAACACCACCCCCTACACTGCCCGAACACCACTGCACTGCCCTAAACCCTGAAACACCACCCCCAGCACGACCCCCTACACTGCCCGAACACCACTGCACTGCCCTAAACCCTAAAACACCACCCCCAGCATTACCCCTACACTGCCCAAACACCACTGCACTGCCCTAAACCCTAGAACACTACCCCCAGCACGACCCCCTACACTACCCGAACACCACTGCACTACCCTAAACCCTAAAATACTACCCCCAGCACAACCCCCTACACTACCCGAACACGACTGCACTGCCCTAAACCCTCAAACACTCCCCCCAGCACGACCCCCTACACTACCCGAACACCACTGCACTGCCCTAAACCCTAAAACACTCCCCCAGCACGACCCCCTACACTACCCGAACACCACTGCACTGCCCTAAACCCTAAAACACTCCCCCAGCACGACCCCCTACACTACCCAAACACCACTGCACTGCCCTAAACCCTAAAACACTACCCCCCGCATGACCCCCTACACTACCCAAACACCAATGCACTACCCTAATCCCTAAAACACTACCCCCCGCATGACCCCCTACACTACCCTAAACCCTAAAACACTACCCCCGCACAACTCCCTACACTACCCAAAGACCACTGCACTACCCTAAACCCTAAAACACGACCTCCTACAGTACACAAACACCACTGCACTACCCTAAACCCTAAAACACTACCCCCTACACTACACAAACACCACTGCAGTACCCTAAACCCTAAAAAACTACGCCCAGCATGAACCACTACACTACCCAAACACCACTGCACTACCCTAAACCCTAAAAAAACTACCCACAGCAGTACCCCTACACTACCCAAACACCACTGCACTACCCTAAACCCTAAAACACTACCCCCAGCAGTACCCCCTACACTACCCAAACACCACTGCACTACCCTAAATCACTACCCCCAGCACGACCCCCTACACTACCCAAACACCACTGCACTACCTTAAACCCTAAAACACTACCCCCAGCACTACCCCCTACACTACCCAAACACCACTGCACTACCCTAAACCCTAAAACACTCCCCCAGCACGACTCCCTACACTACCCAAACACCACTGCACTACCCTAAACCCTAAATCTACCCCCAGCATGACCCCCTACACTACACAAACACCACTGCACTACCCTAAACCCTAAAACACTACCCCCAGCACGACCCTCTTCACTACCTAAACACAACTGCACAATTTGTTACAGGCATTGCAACGCAGGCCTGTGGTGCTTACTGGAAGTACCTAGTGGGCTAGTTTGGCCCCAGGGACCCTCAGGATTCAAGGTGACCTAATCCCCCAACTTAAAACGCACCACGGGGCGCGTTTGCACAGTGGTGAAGGGAGGGGGCGGGGCCTCAGGTGACATGTGCGCAAACACGCCCTGTGGTGCGTTTTAAGTTGGGGAATTAATTCCCTTTGAGTCCTGAGGGACCCTGGGGGCCAACTAGCCCACCAGGTACCTTCAGTAAGCACAACAGAGTTGCGTTGCAGAGAGGTGAAAAAAGGTGCGTGGCCTCGGATCGCCTCTCTGCAACTCAGCTCTGTGGTCCTAACTGTAGGTACCTGGGGGTCTAGTTGGGGCCCAGGGACCCTCAGAATTCAAGGAAACTTAATCCTGCAACTTCAAACGCGCCACGGGGTGCGTTTGCACACATGTCACCTCAGGCCCCCCCTCCCTTCACCACTGTGCTAACGCGCCCTGTAGCGCGTTTGAAGAGGTAGTTTTAATCCCCCTGCCCTATTATGTACTAGGGACTTGCAGAGGAGGTCATGCTATTCACAGGGGTACCCCAACGCATAGTGTTCCCTAGTGTATGTAGGTGTTTTCACTGTATTCTAAGTGTCTTTTAGCATAGCACTGGCTCTGGTTATTCAGAGTCAGTTACCACCAGTACCCGTCTGAAAAAGTTGTGGGCACAGGATGATTTTGCAACAAGGCCTCTTTCTGCTCCTCTGTTGGTTCTTTCTGCACATCTTTTGCTTCTTTCTGTGCGTTTTTTCTTCTTTCTTCACATGTCCTACCTCTGTAGGCATAGTTAGAAACTAGCATTTAAAAAAACCTTTGAAATTCACTTAAAAAATCATAGGTTTCAGGCACGTTATAGTTAGAAATTAGCATTTAAAAAACCTTTGAAATTCACTGAAAAAACCATAGGTTTCAGACACGTTATAGTAAGAAATTAGCATTTAAAAACCTTTGAAATTCACTGTAAAAACCATAGGTTTTAGGGACAGTTATAGTTAGTTGGACATTTCACTCGTACAAAACCATAGAAATTCCCCGCTATAGTTAGTTCAGCTAACTATAACTCACGCCCCCGCAATGCACTGCTGATGACGTCACATATTACATCACTCATGACATGGTCAGTGACCTCACTGATGACATCACTGATGACATCTCAAATGACATCACTGATGACATCATCCATGTGATAATTTCATGCATCTTCTCACACCCTAATATAACTTTTTATACACCCACTCTAAATTACAGACTGCCATTCTCAAAACCATAGACACTCCAACACCAAAAACTACATACCCACTCACTGATTCTTAGGTCTACACACACATCCACTCACTCACCCGTACAGTCACCCATACTTAGTCACTCAGTACAGTACTATCATATGCACTCATACACCTATATAAACACTCACACACCGCCACTCATCCATAGAGGTACTCACACACCTAGTCAGTCATGCAAAAAACTTAATCACACACCCATTTACTCACCTATACAGTTATACACACACCAGTTCACTTACTCATACTAGCACATTCTTACGCTCTTATACAATCACTGATACAAGTACACACTCATCCATACAGCCACTCTCACAATCACACACTCTCACTTATAGCCATTTATATACTCCAACACACATATATACTGCCTTTCACATATGTAGTTACTCACACATGTACCAATGAGATATACATTCAATCACTAACACACCCATACACACACTCACCCACCCATACAGTCCATCACAGATGCACTCTTGAAACCATGCACCCAGTGAATCACCAACTCACACATCTATGCACAGAGTCACACACACCCCACCCACACAAACACTCAGGCACCCATACAGATACTCAGACAATCAATCAATAACCCATGTAGACACTCATGTAGCTATTCAGAAAGCCATGCAGCCGCTTACAAACCAACAGACAGACGGATACAGACATTCACACAGTTTAGTCACTAACACATGCATTCTGTAAGATACATTTAATCACTCACTTGTAGAGTCAGTCACTCACGTACTAAATCATCCATTCAGACACTTATACACCCACTCATTCTTCAATACGCCTTTCCCTATATATATTAAACATATTTAAACTTTACAGAAACACACAGTCACTGGATGATGTCATCAGTGATGTCATCAGTGATGTCATTTGAGATGTCATCAGTGATGTCATCAGTGATGTCACTGACCATGTCATGAGTGATGTAATATGTGACGTCATCAGCAGTGCATTGCGGGGCGCGAGTTATAGTTAGCTGAACTAACTATAACGGGGGAATTTCTATGGTTTTGTACGAGTGAAATGTCCAACTAACTATAACTGTCCCTAAAACCTATGGTTTTTTCAGTGAATTTCAAAGGTTTTTTAAATGCTAATTTCTAACTATAACGTGTCTGAAACCTATGGTTTTTTCAGTGAATATATATATATATATGCCAAGGTGTATTGAAGAATGAGTGGGTGTATAAGTGTCTGAATGGTTGATTTAGTAGGTGCGTGACTGACTGTATAAGTGTGTGATTACACGTGTCTGACTGAATACATGGGTTAGTGAGTAAACTGTGTAAATGTCTGTATCAGTCTGTCAGTTGGTGTGTAAGCGGCTGCATGGGTTGGTGAGTAGCTACATGAGTGTCCATATGGGTTATTGATTGGTTGTCTGAGTATCTGTATGGGTGCCTGAGTGTCTGTGTGGGTGGGTGGGGGGTGTGTGACTCTGTGCATAGATGTGTGAGTTGGTGATTCACTGGGTGTATGGGTTCAAGAGTGCATCTGTGAAGGGCTGTATGGGTGGGTAAGTGTGTATAGTCATTTATATACTCCAACACTCATATATTCTGCCTTTCACATATGTAGTTACTCACACATGTACCACTGAGACATCCATTCACCTATACACACACTCACCTACCCATACAGCCTTTCACAGATGCACTCTTGAACCCATACACCCAGTGAATCACCCACTCACACATCTATGCACAGAGTCACACCCCCCCACCCACACAGACACTCAGCTACCCATACAGATACGCAGATAACCAATCAATAACCCATATAGACACTCATGTAGCTACTCATCAACCCATGCAGCCACTTACACACCAACTGACAGACTGATACAGACATTCACACAGTTTAGTCACTAACCCATGCATTCATTAAGACACATTTAATCACTCACTTATACACTCAGTCACGCACCTACTAAATCATCTATTCAGAAACTTATACACACACTCATTCTTCAATACACCTGGGCATATATATATAAAACATTTTTAAACTTTATAGAAACACACAGCCACTGGATGATGTCATCAGTGATGTCATTTGAGATGTCATCAGTGATGTCACTGGCCATGTCATGAATGATGTAATATGTGATGTCAGCAGCAGTGCATTGCGGGGGCGCTTGTTATAGTTAGCTGAACTAACTAACTATAACGAACACATTTCTTTGGTTTTTTATGAGTGAAATGTCCAACTAACTATAACGTTCCTGAAACCTGTGTTTTTTTCAGTGAATTTCTAAGGGTTTTTAAATGCTAATTTCTAACTATAACGTCCCTGAAACTTATGTTTTTTTCAGTGAATATATATATAAAACAACAAATATCACTGTCCCGACGACTAGTATGCAACCTAGTGCTAGTGGTAATCTTCCCATGCAATCGTCCACATCTGATCTCAGCCCCGCTTTTGAATCTGAGACTGACCAGGCAAGATCTTCAAGAGCAATGGGGTTTCCAAAACCGTCCCTAGCACAGGAAATCGATTACCTGTGCCAGGACAGACGTCAGACCCTCAGATCAAATGCGCAAAGTGCAAACATGCCAAAGATAGGAATCAGAAGCATAGAGCAAGGCGCCGATGCTGCATTAAACGTCAAGCCAAACAACAACAAGAAAACCAACAAAAAATGGCAACGCAGATAGCGGCGAACAATGTTAAATTGAATACAATAGTCAACTTAACGGACATGAAATTGAGCGATGAAGAAATTAGAACACTGTCGCTGGGACTGTCCTTTAGTCCACAGGCAAACTTTGACTATGCTAACACAAGGATTGACTTATACAAGTTTGTGCGTAAACTAAAGCTGCGCAAGTACCATGCAATGCGAGGGGCCTCTAAATAAAAACAAGCTGACATACAACCGTCATTTACAGGTGACTCTAATGAATTGTCAACACAAGATAAAATTTTACTCAGGGATTTAGAGGAATTACATGCGGAAAATACCACGAATGCACAATTACGACGAACCAGAGATAAGAACACTTGTGCGTACCCCATTCAAGCCTAAATCGACTTTTTGCCCGATAATGCTGAGAGACAATTTGGATCTGTTTAATGAGAAGGTCACACTGGAGTTAACATCTCTCTACCACAAAACAACACACTCAGCAAGGAAATATAATAAACAGAATAATGATTATTACAGATTGGTGAAAAAACTCCAAGCACAAAAGAAGATCATTATTCGCCAGTCTGATAAAGGGGGCAATATCGTGCTATGGCCTCATGAAATGTATATGGAGGAAGCACTCAATCAACTAAACGATAGGGACTGTTACAAACGAAGTAATATGCAATTGGTAACCGCGGCGCGTAATGAATTTTATAACAAACTAGTGGCATGGAAATCAGCAGGTTTACTTTCCAATGATGAATTTACATTTTTAAAGAATGACTATCCAAAAATTCCAGCAATCTATTTTATCCCGAAAGTTCATAAGTGCACATCAAAACCCCCAGGCAGGCCCATTATATCGGCCTGAGGGGGTTTACTGGAGAATACGTCGCGGTACGTGGATTTCTTCCTGCAAAACCATGTTAAAAGTCTCCCTTCTTACATACAGGACACAGGAGACTTTTTAAGAAAACTAAGTGGAGTTAAGTGGGAAGAAGACTGCTTATTGATATCTCTAGACGTTACAACATTATATACGAGTATTAACCATCGTGACGGAATTAAAGCAGCAGAACACTATCTGAATACCAGACCTGATGTCATGCATATGCACAACAAAATGTTATCTACCATGATTTTAACCTGTCTCGAAAATAATTTCTTTTTATTCAATAACCAGATTTTTTATCAAATCAGAGGTGTAGCCATGGGGGCCTGTTTTTCTCCCAGTTATGCCTGCCTGCATATGGGGCTCTGGGAAGAACAGCTCCTGAGGATTGGATATGAAGAGATTTTAACAAACCAGGTTTTATGTTGGTATAGATTCATCGATTACATTTTTATGATCTGGAGGGGGACTGATGAAAGTGCTCAGAAATTTGTAGAGTGCATTAATTTGAATCTCAGTTTCACAGCACAGATAAGCAGAGAGAATATGTGTTTTTTAGATGTGGGAATCTACATCTTTGACAACAAGATGGTGACTAGATTGCATGAGAAAATAACTGCTGGTAAAATGGTTCTACATGCCACGAGTCATCACCCTGCCCACTTGATTAACAACATCCCCTATGGGGAGATGCTCCGCATTCGCAGAATATGCAGCACTGATAGTGAGTGCAAGATGGCACAATTGCAGAGCAATGATAGGTTCCTGGACAGGGGCTATGCTGAAAAAATGCTCGATATTGCTATGAATAAGACTGTCCATCTTGATCAATCTTTAGCACTTACAAAACGCAACAAACCAGACAATATACAAAATGAGCCATCCACAAGATTGATCCTAACATACAGCCTACAACACAAAGCAATACGTAAAATCATTAATAAGAACTGGGCTTTAGTAAGTAGTGACTCTGTTTTAAGTAGCCAGACCACTAGATCACCCTGTATAACTTTTAGGAAGGCTCAGTCGATGAGTAATTCCTTAATAAAAAGTAGTCCGGAAGTGGTGATGGCCAAAACATGGTTGAGTCCTAGAAATGGCTTTACACGTTGTAACACATGCAAAGCGTGTAAATATGGGGTAAATAGAACAAGATACACAACACCCTTTAAACCAAATTCTGTACCGATCAGTAAAAGTCTCAATTGCAAAACTGAATACGCAATTTACATGCTGGAGTGCTCGTGCAACCTGCAATATGCAGGTAGCACCAAATTGCAGATGCACAAACGAGTGCTCCAGCACTTGAGAGCAATCACAAATATTGATGTCACTTACCTGGTTGCCCAACATTTTAAGGAGTATCATGACAGTAAGTTAGATAATTTGAAATACTTTGTCGTGGATACGATCCTTCCCCAGAAACGTGGCGGCAACCGGGAAGCTATGCTCCGAAAACTTGCGACCAGGTACATTTTAGAATTGGATAGCAAGATACCCCTGGGCTTGAATTCGAGTGAGGATTTTTATACATGCCTGTGATTGATTCCATTTGCTTTTAAATGAGATTTTAAGTAAGATCTTAGATCCATTTAGCCGCTGCCTTTATGATAATTGTTTTTTTAGCTTTCTACTTTTTGCACATTTGCACTTTAGTAAAGTCACGGCCGTGACTACTATAGGTGAATATTAGCACTGTTTTGCACATGCACTTTAGGCAAATTTACTCATGGAAGTATTTGCAATCAAGGCCCACTTGGGCAGGATTTGGCTTGAGACAATGTTCTTTGCACTTCCCTTTTGCTATTTGCACCCTGATAGGTTCAGACCTAGAATTAAATCTATACATGGTTTGTAACACACCTGACGATTCAATACTAGCGCAAAGTTTTTTTAGGATTGGACAATTGGTTTTATTATACAATGTTCACGAATACTACTAATCAATTTGTATGTAGAGATCGTTTTTAGCAAGGTTATTTTTCCTAACTTATGAAAATCTTTGTTAGATATCAACTTTGGTTTTATAATATTTGAAACATGTAATATTTGTTTTAAATGTTTTTACAACGTGTGCTGCTTTTAACGCCATATCTAGGATGATAATATTTATTTATCACTATTTATATATGCGTATTTTAGGGTTTGCAATGTTGGTTTCAAGCGAACTGATTGCAGATTTCTTCTATGTCCATAATGCTAATGCCTTGTGATGTAAGATACCACGTGCATGCACTGTCACTTTAAATATTTGAAAGCACTCCACATGCGCATCATGTGATCAAGGGCACTGGTTTGCCCGAAACACGTCATGGCGGTGGTGCAGGGCGTCCACTAATAAATTGAAAATTGCACCAAATGTGGGTCTGCGTTCGTCATCCTTGTTGGTACACTAGCGTTACCTGGCGAAGAAAACTGCATATATATATATATATATATTACCTACTGGCGGTCGCCAGTAGGTAGTTATAGTTAGGACCTTGTTTCGATTCAAAAAGCATTTTTTCTTTTGCCAATATCTTTGGCGCCGTTTGACGAATCTTCGCGAAATTTTCTAAACTAATGGTTCACTCAGGTCAGCTTCTGTACTGAAAGTTTCGGGGTGATTCATAAAGCGGGGGTTGAGAAAAAAAGAGGGTCGCAAAACACGTTTTTCCCATGTTAATTTCCATAGGAATTTTGGAACAGGCTACAGACCGAACTGCTGAACGGAAGTACACCAAACTTGGCAAAAAGGTAGCCTTTGGATGAGAAAGCAACCTTTTTTTTTAAATGGTGTAAATCCGTTCAGTAGCTCCTGAAAAATTCACAAAATAAAAATATCGATATCTGAGCACCGAGGAGGACTTGCGAACTCTCCCGAGCACGAGCTTCATTCTGATTGGCTGCCAAAACTCCAAACCAGAATGTGTTGGCAGCCATCTTGTGACTCGGTAACCGAGTCACAAGAAAACAGTGGAAAAATTGATAAAAAACAAGAAAGGGGGGAAGGGTAGAAACACCCTGATCCCCTAGGCCTGCTCACGGGGTCCCAGAAGGACCCCCAGGGCCCAAAAAAGCATTTAAAAAAAAAAATCTGCCAAATTCGCGCTGGGTACCCGAATCCGGCCGAGAAAATTAAAAAAAATGAAGAGCGGGCTCCTGCGCTTCGTTATCCTTAAGCCCCCGGGTGGGCCAGGTCCCGGGGGCAATATGCAATTTGGAGTGGGGGCCCATGGGGCCCCTGCAACCCCGGGGATTGCCACCTCCCGGGGGCTTAGTTAATTATATGTGCGGGGCACATGGCCCCCCGAAGCCCCGGGGACTGCCACCTCCCCAGGGCTTGAATAAAAAATGTGTGGGGGGGCTCCAACCCCCCCACGTTTCCCCGGGGACTGCCACCTCCCCGGGGCTTTAATATATTTGAGGTGGGGGGGCTTGCGGGCCCCCCAAGCCCCGGGGCCCACCACCTCCCCGGGGCTTTGATAACTAAATGTGGGGGGCACGCGGCCCCCCTGCAACCCCGGGGACCGCCACTTCCCCCGGGCTCTGATTTTGTTTTTTAAATTGTGTGGGGGCTCGAGCCCCCCCACATGCCCCGGGGAGCACCACCTCCCCGGGGCATATGAAAATGAAGTACGGGGTCCGTTGCGGACCCCCGGGCCCCAGGGACCACCACCTCCCCGGGGTTTTAAGGAGTTGGGAGGGGGGCCGCGCGGCCCCCCTCCAGGAGCCCTCCTTGGTCCAGGAGACAGCCACCCCCCAGGGCCGACTCCTGCAATGTCCCGGGGTGCCCACCCCTGGGACATTGCTGTTTGCTATGGCGGGGCGGGAGAAATAAAAAGAAAAAAAAAAAAACGAGGCCAGGCCCAAGGGATGGGGTCCCTGGGGCCAGAAGTGGCCCAGGGGAGGGGGGCCTCGTGGCCCCCCTCCTGGCAAAAAGAAAAAACAAGGCCAGGCCCCGGGGGATGAGGTCCCTGGGGCCACTAGTGGCCTAGGGAAGGGGGGCCATGTGGCCCCCTTCCCGTTTTTGTTTTTTTAATTAAAAAATGCTCAGGCCCTGGGGGTGGGCCCAGGGCCCAAAAAATGTTGAGAAGAGGGGCCACACAGCCCCCCCATCTAACAAAAGTTAAAAAAACAGAAGCCGGCATCTCACCGTAGGCCCCGCCCCCTCTCTGCACCACTCTGCAAACGCGCCTCCTGGCGTGTTTTGAGTTGGTGGAGGAAGACCCCTAGAATCTTGTGGGTCCTTAGTGGCCAAGTAGCCCACCAGGTACTTCCAGTAAGCCCAACACAGTGGGATTGCTGAGAGGTGGTCTGAGGCCACGCCCCTTTTTACACCACTCTGCAAACGCGCCCCTTGGCGCATTGCTGGTGGTGCGATGAGGTGCTCTCATGTCCTGAGGACCTCAGGACTAAAGTGGACTTCATCCCCAAGCAGCAGTGTGCCAGAAGTCACGTTTGCAGAGTGGTGTAAAAAGGGGGCGTGGTCTCGGACCACTCTCAGCAATCTAGCTGTGTGGGGCTTACTGGAGGTACCTGGTGGGCTAATTGGCCCCCAGGGACCCTCATGAGGAAAGGGAACTTCACCCCCCAATCAAGAGCACGCCAGGAGGTGTGTTTGCGGAGTGGTGGAGAAAGGGGGCATGGCCTGTGTCCACCTCTCAGCAATCCCACTGTGTGGGGCTTACTGGAGGTAAGAGGTCAGCTAGTTGGCCCCTAAGGATCCCCAGCAGCGAAGGGGACTTCAATCCCCATCAAGGAGCATGCCAGGGAGCACGTTTGCAGAGTGATGGGCAAAGGGGGCGTGGTCCGTTATGAGAACTTAGCAATTCTGCTGTGTGGTACTTACTAGAGGTAATAGGAGGGGTAGTTGGCCATCAAGGATGTCCTTGGGGGCCAACTACCCCTTTTGTTATCTCCAGTAAGTCCCACACAGTAGGATTGCTAAGACATCTTCAGAGGCCACGCCCCCTTTCTCCCCCACTCTGCAAATGTGCCTCCTGGCAGACTACGGGATGGGGGATAAAGTCCACTTTACTCCTGAGGGACTTTGGGGGCCAAGAAGCCCTCCTGGTACCTCCTGTAAGTTATAAGCAGCGGAATTCCTGAGCACTGGTCGGAGGCCCAGCACCCTTTCTCTACCACTCTGCAAACACTACTACTAGTTAAAGAAGCATCTTTCTGCACTTAGAGGTAGTTTTAATCCCCCTGCCCTATTATGTACTAGGGCCTTACAGGGGAGGTCATGCCAATCACAGAGGTACCCCAACCCATAGTGTACCCTAGTGTATGTAGTTGTTTTCACTGTATTCTAAGTGTCTTTTAGCATAGCACTGGCTCTAGGTCTGGTTAGTCAGAGTCAGTTACCACCAGTACCCATCAGCAAAAAGTTGGGGGCACAGGATGACTTTGCAACAAGGCCTCTTTCTGCACCTGTGTTGGTTCTTTCTGCATATCTCTTGCTTCTTTCTGCACTTTTCTTCATCTTTCTGGACTTCTGTTGCCTCTTTCTGCATTTCTCTTGCTTCTTTCTGCGCCTTTCTTCCTCTTTCTGCACATGTCCTACCTCTGTAGGCATAGTTAGAAATTAGCATTTAAAAAACCTTTGAAATTCACTGAAAAAACCATAGCTTTCAAGGACATTATAGTTAGAAATTTGCATTTAAAAAACCTTTGAAATTCTCTGAAAAAACCATAGGTTTCAGGGATGTTATAGTTAGAAATTAGCATTTAAAAAACCTTTAAAATTCACGGAAAAAACCATTGGTTTCAGGGACGTTATAGTTAGAAATTTGCATTTCAAAAACCTTGGAAATTCACTGAAAAAAGTTGGACATTTCACTCGTACAAAACCAGAGAAATTCGGCCGTTATAGTTAGTTGAGCTAACTATAACTCGCGCCCCCGCAATGCACTGCTGATGACGTCACATATTACATCATTCATGACATGGTCAGTGACATCACTGATGACAGCACTGATGACATCTCAAATGACATCACTGATGACATCATCCATGTGATAATCTGATGCACCTCCTCACGCCCTAATATAACCTTTGATACACCCACTCTAAAATGCAGACTACCATTTTCAAAACTGTAGACACACCAATACCAGTTACCACATACCCACTCACTGATTCCTAGGTCTACACACATGTCCACACATTCATCCATACAGTTACTCATACATGCAGTCACTCATCAATCAAGCACTATCATATGCACTCATACACCTATACAGACACTCACACACCACCACTCACCCATAGAGTTACTCACACTTTAGTCAGTCATGCAAAGAATCAATCATACTCCCATTTACTCACCTATACAGTTATACACACACCACTTCACTTAATCATACAGATACTAACGCATACTTACTCTCTTCTATAATCACTGACACAAGCACACACTCATCCATACAGCCACTCTCCCAATCACTCACTCTCACATATAGTCATTTATATACTCCAACACTCACATATACTGCTGTTCACATATGTAGTTACTCATACATGTACCACTGAGACATCCATTCACTCACCAACACACCCATATACACACTCACCCACCCATACAGCCCTTCACAGATGCATTCTTGAACCCATACACCCATTGAATCACCTACTGTGTAGAAATAATAAACCTAAGGTGGGCTGGTTTGATGATAACTGTATAGGGGCTTTGGGCCGTCTCAAACAAGCTCTGGGGTGTAAGCCAAGAAACCCGGATATAATTAAGGCCTTACGTGCAGAATACGCTTTAGCCCTAAAAATTAGAAAATCGGAACTCCAAAAAAGAGCCTGGGAAGACTTAAGTCTGGCAGCCGATACCAAAAATAATAAACTTTTCTGGGATACCGTCAATAGTACCTTTTTGAAGGATGACCATATTCCAGAATTTAATTCTTATATTAATTGTAATTCTTGGGTAGCCCATTTTTCCAATATTTTTAATCCATTTGATAAAGATGTTCCATTCACCTTGTCCAATCAAAATCCCGTTGAATGGCCAAAATTGCCATTGTCAATTAGTATAGAGGAAGTATTTGAGGGCATAATTAGTAGTAAGGGGGGTAAGGCACCGGGACCCGACGGGGTCCCGATAGACCTTTATAAAAATGAAATGGTTTTATGGTCACCGTTCTTAACCAGAGTTTTTAATGTCGCTGTTGAGACTCATTTTCCTTTATCATGGGGCCAGTCAATTATAATACCAATTTATAAGAAGGGTGTTAAGACCGATGCTTGTAATTATCGTCCAATCTCTTTATTGGACTCGTCTATAAAGATCATGAGTAGGGTCATGTTATCAAGACTAGAAACCTGGGTCCAAGAAAAGTCAGTCCTTACCCAAGTGCAATATGGATTCAGAAAGGGTGTTGGCACACTGGAGCAGTGTGTCAACCTGGATCTTTTGATCGGCAAGTACACATTAGCTAAGGAGGGAAATTTATATTTATGTTTTGCTGACCTTAGCAGCGCTTTTGATTTGGTAGACCATTCTATTTTATGGCCCTTATTGTTAGATATGGGTGCCCCCAAAGAGATAATATTTTTTTTGGGCTAGATTATATGGGGAGCTGTCAAGTAGGGTGCGGTACGGTCATTTAGGCGAATATACCCCGCCTTTTAAAGTCAAAAGAGGCATCCGACAGGGCTGCGTCCTAGCTCCATTACTTTTCTCATTGTTTATCAATGAAGTTGACGCAGCTCTGAAACTGTTTGAGTCGGATGCCCCTAGGGTGGATGGGAAGCCTGTCCCAATCCTTTTATATGCCGATGATGCGGTTTTACTTTCTCGCACCCCTATTGGGCTACAGCGTCTTATTGATAATTTTACTGTTTTTATCACTAAAAGAAAACTTTTAATCAATAAATCAAAAACTTTTGTTATGGCTTGCGGTAGGAACCCTATAACATCTAGTTCTTACTTTATTGAAGGTTCCAAGGTCCAGATAGTCAAGACATTTTGTTACTTGGGTATTACATTTGCAGGGAATAGGTCATGGGCCCAGGAACAGGAAAATGCCTGTTCTAAGATGCTTAGAAATATAAATGGTATTTTTAGATTTGCGGCTAAATTGGGCAATCGACGCATTAAAGATATGTTGACAATTTATGAGATACGATGCGTCACCGCAGCTCTTTATGGGGCAGGTGTTTGGGGTCACTTTCAGGGTACTATATTACAACAAACTGAAAATTCGTTTTTAAAACGTTTACTTTGTGTCCCTTCATCTGCCTCCACGGAACTGATCCACCGTGAGGTGGAGCATCAAATATATTTCAGACCTGGCTTCAACACGACTCCTTTTATTATGGAAATCTATATGGTCAAAAGAGGAAACACTATTTACTCAATCTATTATACGGGACTGCCTCAAACTGGAGAATTGTTTAAGAATACCCTGGCTTAACTATATTATTTATTGGTTTAAATCTTTATTCAATTGTGACATCCGATTGGATCCTGGGTGTACTTTCTCTGTTGCTAGAGCTGAGATAAAACTAACCTTGCTAGCAAATAAAATAGAGGCTCGTTCACGTGTTATTAAGAATCAATCAACTTTCCTCTTTTATTCGCAATTGGACCTTAAACAGGGTTTCCAAACTTATTTGTCAGCCGTGACAAGAGCTTCACATCGATTTGTGCTGACACGCTTAAGATTGGGTATTGTACACCATCTTGTTAATTTTCCAATTATGAACCAGTGCTCTGTTCACGCATGCCCATGTGATGGAGTTTCACGACAAAGCTGCTGCCATATGTTATTATTCTGCATATTTTATTCTCATCTTAGGAGATTTTATTTAAAACCCTTTTTTCTACACTACAATATAAGATCCACTACAGATGCCTTGAACTTGCTCTTCAGATTGGATGACCCACGATTGTGCTTTTATTTAGCTACATTTCTTATGAAATCTATTAGTATTAGGAAATCTATGATTATTGACATCTGATTGTATGTTTTAAGGGTATCATGTAATTATATGTAATTATATGCATTTGCACTTTTGAATTATGACAATATATGATCCAGTAAATGTTTGGACCCTCATGTGAATTATGCACTTGCACTTTGTATCTGTATTAATATGTTTACGCACCTTGATGTATTCGCACTTTTCATCCCACTGTTTTATACCTTTTCGATTTAACTGTAGATCGAGCTTTTTTTATGTCTGTACTGCTTATCTGGTTGATTTATTTAACCGAATAAAAGCTCTAAATCGAATCACCTACTCACATATCTATGCACAGAGTCACACTCCCCCACCCATCCACAGAGACACTCAGGCACCCATACAGCTACTCAGACAACCAATCAATAACCCATATAGACACTCACGTAGCTACTCACCAACCCATGCAGCTGCTTACACACCAACTGACAGACTAATACAGACATTCACACAGTTTAGTCACTAACCCATGCATTCAGTAAGACACGATTAATCACTCACTTATAAAGTCAGTCACGCACCTACTAAATCATCTATTCAGACACTTATACACCCACTCATTCTTCAATACACCTTGGCATATATATATATATATATATATATATATATATATATATTCACTGAAAAAACCATAGGTTTTAGGGACAGTTATAGTTAGTTGGACATTTCACTCGTACAAAACCATAGAAATTCCCCCGTTATAGTTAGTTCAGCTAACTATAACTCGCGCCCTCGCAATGCACTGCTGATGACGTCACATATTACATCACTCATGACATGGTCAGTGACATCACTGATGACATCACTGATGACATCTCAAATGACATCACTGATGACATCACTGATGACATCATCCAGTGACTGTGTGTTTCTGTAAAGTTTAAATATGTTTAATATATATAGGGAAAGGCGTATTGAAGAATGAGTGGGTGTATAAGTGTCTGAATGGATGATTTAGTACGTGAGTGACTGACTCTACAAGTGAGTGATTAAATGTATCTTACTGAATGCATGGGTTAGTGACTAAACTGTGTGAATGTCTGTATCCGTCTGTCTGTTGGTTTGTAAGCGGCTGCATGGCTTTCTGAATAGCTACATGAGTGTCTACATGGGTTATTGATTGATTGTCTGAGTATCTGTATGGGTGCCTGAGTGTTTGTGTGGGTGGGGTGTGTGTGACTGTGCATAGATGTGTGAGTTGGTGATTCACTGGGTGCATGGTTTCAAGAGTGCATCTGTGATGGACTGTATGGGTGGGTGAGTGTGTGTATGGATGTGTTAGTGATTGAATGTATATCTCAGTGGTACATGTGTGAGTAACTACATATGTGAAAGGCAGTATATATGTGTGTTGGAGTATATAAATGGCTATAAGTGAGAGTGTGTGATTGTGAGAGTGGCTGTATGGATGAGTGTGTACTTGTATCAGTGATTGTATAAGAGCGTAAGAATGTGCTAGTATTTGTATGAGTAAGTGAGCTGGTGTGTGTATAACTGTATAGGTGAGTAAATGGGTGTGTGATTAAGTTTTTGCATGACTGACTAGGTGTGTGAGTACCTCTATGGATGAGTGGCGGTGTGTGAGTGTTTATATAGGTGTATGAGTGCATATGATAGTCCTGTACTGAGTGACTAAGTATGAGTGACTGTACGGGTGAGTGAGTGGATGTGTGTGTAGACCTAAGAATCAGTGAGTGGGTATGTAGTTTTTGGTGTTGGAGTGTCTATGGTTTTGAGAATGGCAGTCTGTAATTTAGAGTGGGTGTATCAAAAGTTATATTAGGGTGTGAGAAGATGCATGAAATTATCACATGGATGATGCCATCAGTGATGTCATTTGAGATGTCATCAGTGATGTCATCAGTGATGTCACTGACCATGTCATGAGTGATGTAATATGTGACGTCATCAGCAGTGCATTGCGGGGGCGCGAATTATAGTTAGCTGAACTAACTATAACGGGGGAATTTCTATGGTTTTGTACGAGTGAAATGTCCAACTAACTATAACTGTCCCTAAAACCTATGGTTTTTCAGTGAATTTCAAAGGTTTTTTAAATGCTAATTTCTAACTATAACGTGTCTGAAACCTATGGTTTTTCAGTGAATTTCAAAGGTTTTTTAAATGCTAATTTCTAACTATAACGTGCCTGAAACCTATGATTTTTAAGTGAATTTCAAAGGTTTTTTAAATGCTAGTTTCTAACTATGCCTACAGAGGTAGGACATGTGAAGAAAGAAGAAAAAACGCACAGAAAGAAGCAAAAGATGTGCAGAAAGAACCAACAGAGGAGCAGAAAGAGGCAAAATCATCCTGTGCCCACAACTTTTTCAGACGGGTACTGGTGGTAACTGACTCTGACTAACCAGAGCCAGTGCTATGCTAAAAGACACTTAGAATACAGTGAAAACACCTACATACACTAGGGAACACTATGCGTTGGGGTACCCCTGTGATTAGCATGACCTCCTCTGCAAGTCCCTATACATAATAGGGCAGGGGATTAAAACTACCTCTTAAAACGCGCTACAGGCGCGTTTTAAGTTGCGAGATTAAGTCCCCTTGAATCCTGAGGGTCCCTGGGGCCCAACTAGCCCACTAAGTACTTCCAGTAAGCACCACAGGCCTGCGTTGCAACGCCTGTAACAAATTGTGCAGTTGTGTTTAGGTAGTGAAGAGGGTCGTGCTGGGGGTAGTGTTTTAGGGTTTAGGGTAGTGCAGTGGTGTTTGTGTAGTGTAGGGGGTCATGCTGGGGGTAGATTTAGGGTTTAGGGTAGTGCAGTGGTGTTTGGGTAGTGTAGGGAGTCGTGCTGGGGGAGTGTTTTAGGGTTTAGGGTAGTGCAGTGGTGTTTGGGTAGTGTAGGGGGTCGTGCTGGGGTAGTGTTTTAGGGTTTAGGGTAGTGCAGTGGTGTTTGGGTAGTGTAGGGGGTCGTGCTGGGGTAGTGATTTAGGGTAGTGCAGTGGTGTTTGGGTAGTGTAGGGGTACTGCTGGGGGTAGTGTTTTAGGGTTTAGGTTAGTGCAGTGGTGTTTGGGTAGTGTAGGGGTACTGCTGGGGGTAGTGTTTTAGGGTTTAGGGTAGTGCAGTGGTGTTTGTGTAGTGTAGGGGGTAGTGTTTTAGGGTTTAGGGTAGTGCAGTGGTGTTTGTGTAGTGTAGGAGGTCGTGTTTTAGGGTTTAGGGTAGTGCAGTGGTCTTTGGGTAGTGTAGGGAGTCGATGCGGGTGTAGTGTTTTAGGGTAGTGTAGGGGGTCATGCGGGGGTAGTGTTTTAGGGATTAGGGTAGTGCATCGGTGTTTGGGTAGTGTAGGGGTCATGCGGGGGGTAGTGTTTTAGGGTTTAGGGCAGTGCAGTGGTGTTTGGGTAGTGTAGGGGGTCGTGCTGGGGGAGTGTTTTAGGGTTTAGGGTAGTGCATTGGTGTTTGGGTAGTGTAGGGGGTCGTGCTGGGGGTAGTGTTCTAGGGTTTAGGGCAGTGCAGTGGTGTTTGGGCAGTGTAGGGGGTAATGCTGGGGGTGGTGTTTTAGGGTTTAGGGCAGTACAGTGGTGTTCGGGCAGTGTAGGGGTCGTGCTGGGGGTGGTGTTTCAGGGTTTAGGGCAGTGCAGTGGTGTTCGGGCAGTGTAGGGGGTGGTGTTTCAGGGTTTAGGGCAGTGCAGTGGTGTTCGGGCAGTGTAGGGGGTCATGCAGGGGGTGGTGTTTCAGGGTTTAGGGCAGTGGTGTTCGGGCAGTGTAGGGGTCGTGCTGGGGGTGGTGTTTCAGGGTTTAGGGCAGTGCAGTGGTGTTCGGGCAGTGTAGGGGGTCGTGCTGGGGGTGGTGTTTCAGGGTTTAGGGCAGTGCAGTGGTGTTCGGGCAGTGTAGGGGGTCATGCAGGGGGTGGTGTTGGGGCTGGTGTTTCAGGGTTTAGGGCATTGCAGTGGTGTTCGGGCAGTGTAGGGGGTCGTGCTGGGGCTGGTGTTTGAGGGTTTAGGGTAGTGCAGTGGTGTTCGGGCAGTGAAGGGGGTCGTGCTGGGGGGGGTGTTTCAGGGTTTAGGGCAGTGCAGTGGTGTTTGGGCAGTGTACGGGGTCGTGCTGGGGCTGGTGTTTCAGGATTTAGGGCAGAGCAATGGTGTTCAGGCATTGTAGGGGTTTTGCTGGAGGTGGTGTTTCAGGGTTTAGGGCAGTGCAGTGGTGTTCGTGCAGTGTCGGGGGTGGTGTTTCAGGGTTTAGGGCAGTGGTGTTCAGGCAGTGTAGGGGGTCTTGCTGGGGTTGATGTTTCAGGGTTTAGGGCAGTGCAGTGGTGTTCGGGCAGTGTAGGGGGTCGTGCTGGGGGTGGTGTTTCAGGGTTTAAGGCAGTGCAGTGGTGTTCGGGCAGTGTAGGGGGTCGTGCAGGAGGTGGTGTTTCAGGGTTTAGGGCAGTGCAGTGGTGTTCGGGCAGTGTAGGGGTCGTGCTGGGGCTGGTGTTTCAGGATTTAGGGCAGTGCAGTGGTGTTCGGGCAGTGTAGGGGACTTGCTGGGGGTGGTGTTTCAGGGTTTAGGGCAGTGGTGTTCGGGCAGTGTAGGGGGTCTTGCTGGGGGTGGTGTTTCAGGGTTTAGGGCAGTGCAGTGGTGTTCGGGCAGTGTAGGGGGTCTTGCTGGGGGTAGTGTATCAGGGTTTAGGGCAGTGCAGTGGTCTTCGTGCAGTGTAGGGGGTCGTGCTGGGGATGGTGTTTTAGGGTTTAGTGCAGTGCAGTAGTGTTCGGGCAGTGTAGGGGGTCGTGCAGGGGGTGGTGTTTCAGGGTTTAGGGCAGTGCAGTGGTGTTCGGGCAGTGTAGGGGGTCGTGCTGGGGGTGGTGTTTTAGGGTTTAGGGCAGTGCAGTGGTGTTCGGGCAGTGTAGGGGTCGTGCTGGGGGTGGTGTTTCAGGGTTTAGGGCAGTGGTGTTCGGGCAGTGTAGGGGGTCTTGCTGGGGGTGATGTTTCAGGGTTTAGGGCAGTGCAGTGGTGTTCGGGCAGTGTAGGAGGTCTTGCTGTGGGTAGTGTTTCAGGGTTTAGGGCAGTGCAGTGGTGTTCGGGCAGTGTAGGGGTCATGCTGGGGTTGGTGTTTCAGGGTTTAGGGCAGTGCAGTGGTGTTCGGGCAGTGTAGGGGGTCATGCTGGGGGTGGTGTTTCAGGGTTTAGGGCAGTGCAGTGGTGTTCGGGCAGTGTAGGGGGTCGTGCTAGGGTATGTGTTTCAGGGTTTAGGGCAGTGCAGTGGTGTTCGGGCAGTGTAGGGGGTCGTGCAGGGGCTGGTGTTTCAGGGTTTAGGGCAGTGCAGTGGTGTTCGGGCAGTGTAGGGGGTCGTGCTGGGGGTAGTGTTTTAGGGTTTAGGGTAGTGCAGTGGTGCTTGTGTAGTGTAGGGGGTCGTGCTGGGGGTAGTGTTTTAGGGTTTAGGGTAGTGCAGTGGTGTTTGGGTAGTGTAGGGGTCGTGCTGGGGTAGTGTTTTAGGATTTAGGTTAGTGCAGTGGTGTTTGGGTAGTGTAGGGGTCGTGCTGGGGGTAGTGTTTTAGGGTTTAAGGTAATGCAGTGGTGTTTGTGTAGTGTAGGGGGTCGTGCTGGGGGTAGTGTTTTTGGGTTTAGGGTAGTGCAGTGGTGCTTGTGTAGTGTAGGGGGTCGTGCTGGGGGTAGTGTTTTAGGGTTTAGGGTAATGCAGTGGTGTTTGTGTAGTGTAGGGGTCATGTTTTAGGGTAGTGCAGTGGTGTTTGGGTAGTGTAGGGGGTCGTGCTGGGGGTAGTGTTTTAGGATTTAGGTTAGTGCAGTGGTGTTGGGGTAGTGTTTTAGGGTTTAGGGTAGTGCAGTGGTGTTTGTGTAGTGTAGGGGGTCATGCTGGGGATAGTGTTTTAGGGTTTAGGATAGTGCAGTGGTGCTTGTGTAGTGTAGGGGGTCGTGCTGGGGTAGTGTTTTAGGGTTTAGGGTAGTGCAGTGGTGTTTTGTAGTGTAGGGGGTCATGTTTTAAGATGCAACGCTCCAATACCTGACCAGTCTGCACTACATAAAACTGCAAAAAAACTAAAAATAAAAAGTGTTTTGCACACTGTTGTCATTGGGCTATATGTGGGCTACATCTGGGTAATATTTGTGCTACATTTGGGCTCTTTTTTCACTGGTGGCCATCTTGGAAGACTTCTTTGTTATGAAGTTTCCTAATTTCCTCATTTACTGCAGTCTCCTCAGTAGGAAATGCTTTCAGTTTTTACTTTGATTCCATCAAGAAGGCATTCAGATGTGTCACACATTTGCCTTAAATTCAGAATGTTATTACTCTAGTTGTTCATTAGATCACTGTAGTAAAGCTACTGCTCACCAAGGAGTTAACTGGAAGTCTACTGCTGGTATTGAAAGTGATTGTTTCAGTCTGCATGTCAGAATTTTCTAATGAAATAGAAGAGGATTTGAGATCTCACTTAAAACATGCACTAAATTTTCTTTTTGCAGCACTAACCATAATTTCTATGGCAAAATGAACCCCCTCATTTTATTCCTTTTTAAATTAAATGTTTTAAGTGTTACCAGTTTATTCCAATCAAGATGGCTTCAGGTGTGCCATACTTTTGTCATAAGTAAGGCTGTTAGCACTCTAGTTGTTCTTTAGAACACTCTGGGAAGCTGCAGTAGAACACAAAGGCATCAACTGACAGGCTGCTCCTGTTGAAATATAACAGGAAGATATTTGAGATCTCACTTAAAACATGTCCTAATTTTTCTTTCTACAGCACTAACCATAATTTCTATGGCAAAATGAAACCTCTCATTTTGTTCCTTTTTAAATTAAATGTTTTAAGTGTTACCAGTTTATTCCAATCAAGATGGCTTCAGGTGTGCCATACTTTTGTCATAAGTAAGACTGTTAGCGCTCTAGTTGTTCTTTAGAACACTCTGGGAAGCTGCAGTAGAACACAAAGGCATCAACTGACAGGCTGCTCCTGTTGAAATATAACAGGAAGATATTTGAGATCACACTTGAAACATGTCCTAATTTTCTTTCTACAGCACTAACCATAATTTCTATGACAAAATGAACCCCATCATTTTGTTCCTTTTTAAATTAAATGTTTTAAGTGTTACCAGTTTATTCCAATCAAGATGGCTTCAGGTGTGCCATACTTTTGTCATAAGTAAGACTGTTAGCGCTCTAGTTGTTCTTTAGAACACTCTGGGAAGCTGCAGTAGAACACAAAGGCATCAACTGACAGGCTGCTCCTGTTGAAATATAACAGGAAGATATTTGAGATCACACTTGAAACATGTCCTAATTTTTCTTTCCAGAGCACTAACCATAATTTCTATGACAAGATGAACCCCATCATTTTGTTCCTTTTTAAATTAAATGTTTTAAGTGTTACCAGTTTATTCCAATCAAGATGGCTTCAGGTGTGCCATACTTTTGTCATAAGTAAGGCTGTTAGCACTCTAGTTGTTCTTTAGAACACTCTGGGAAGCTGCAGTAGAACACAAAGGAATCAACTGACAGTCTCTGCCCTTGTTGGATGTGCATGTTTTACTGAGAATGTCAGACTTCATTCTCACATGACTGAGAAAGATAATGTGAATTTACAGAAAATATGCTCTCATTTTAGCTTCTGGGGCACCTTCCAAAACTGTATGGGACAAGCATGTGAAAATAGTTTTCTCTCAAACATGATTCATGATATCCCAGCAGAAGGTTTTTCACAGGGTAAAATCACCTTAGAACACACCACAATTCCTGAAATTAGTATGGTACCATCAACAAATGAATTCTAATGTAACTAAAGTCTGTTATCACCCTTTATAGTTCTCCTTTTGGTAACCCTCAAAATCTTCGATTCACTACAATGCATTTCAAAGGGGTACTATCATTTATATTGGTCCCAAGATGGCTGCCAGCAATTCCAGGATGAAGTGCTGACAGCCAATCAGATCTCACGATGACATGTGTGGTTAGGCTCCGCCCAGATATATATGTGTTTTTACTTTTGATTTTCTCAGCAACTACTGAACGGATTTACACCATTTAACAAAAAGGGTTCTTTTTGAACCAAGAACTACCTCTTTGCCAAATTTGGTGTAATTCCGTTTAGTAGTTCGGGCTGTAGCCTTGCATAAAGTTTCCTATGGGAAATTGATTTTTTGACTCTTATTCTTTTAATTTCTCCGCAACTACTGAACGGATTTACACCATTTAACAAAAAGGGTTCTTTCTGAACCAAGAACTACCTCTTTGCCAAATTTGGTGTAATTCCGTTCAGCAGTTCGGGCTGTAGCCGTGTCTAAAGTTTCCTATGGGAAAATGAATGGGGAAAACACGTTTTGGGACCCCCTTTTTCTCGGCCCCCGCTTGACGAATCACCCTGAGACTTTCAGGGTAGGAGCGGACCGGAGCAGGCCATAAAGTTTGAAAATTTCGCGAAGATTCGTCAACCGACGCAAGAGTTATTTCAAATAGAATGTCGCGGATTTCCTATGGAAAATAGGTCCTAACTATAACTATCTACTGGCGACCGCCAGTAGATAATATATATATATATATATATATATATCATCTACTGGCGGTAGCCAGTAGATAGTTATAGTTAGGACCTATTTTCCATAGGAAATCCGCAACATTCTATTTGAAATAACGTTGGCGCCGGTTGACGAATCTTCACGAAAGTTTCCAACTTGTTGGGGCGCTCCGGTCCGCTCCTATCCTGAAAGTCTCGGGTGATTCGTCAAGCGGGGCCGAGAAAAAGGGGGTCCCAAAACGTGTTTTCCCCATTCATTTTTCCATAGGAACCTTTAGTCGCAGCTACAGCCCGAACTGCTGAACGGAATTACACCAAATTTGGCAAAGAGGTAGCCCTTGGTTCAGTGTCGTGCCTTTTGCTTAAATGGTGTAAATCCGTTCAGTAGTTCCTGAGAAAATCAAAAGTAAAATCACATATATATCTGGGCGGAGCCTAACCACACATGTCATTGTGAGATCTGATTGGCTGTCAGCACTTCATCCTGGAATTGCTGGCAGCCATCTTGAGACCAATATACATGATAGTACCCCATTGAAATGCATTGTAGTGAATCAAAGATTTTGAGGGTTACCAAAAGGAGAACTATAAAGGGTGATAACAGACTTTAGTTACATTAGAATTCATTTGTTGATGGTACCATACTAATTTCAGGAATTGTGGTGTGTTCTAAGGTGATTTTACCCTGTGAAAAACCTTCTGCTGGAATATCATGAATCATGTTTGAGAGAAAACTATTTTCACATGCTTGTCCCATAGAGTTTTGGAAGGTGCTCCAGAAGCTAAAATGAGAGCATATTTTCTGTAAATTCACATTATCTTTCTCAGTCATGTGAGAATGAAGTCTGACATTCTCAGTTAAACATGTACATCCAACAAGGGCAGAGACTGTCAGTTGATTCCTTTGTGTTCTACTGCAGCTTCCCAGAGTGTTCTAAAGAACAACTAGAGTGCTAACAGCCTTACTTATGACAAAAGTATGGCACACCTGAAGCCATCTTGATTGGAATAAACTGGTAACACTTAAAACATTTAATTTAAAATGGAACAAAATGATGGGGTTCATTTTGTCATAGAAATTATGGTTAGTGCTGTAGAAAGAAAAATTAGGACATGTTTCAAGTGTGATCTCAAATATCTTCCTGTTATATTTCAACAGGAGCAGCCTGACAGTTGATGCCTTTGTGTTCTACTGCAGCTTCCCAGAGTGTTCTAAAGAACAACTAGAGCGCTAACAGCCTTACTTATGACAAAAGTATGGCACACCTGAAGCCATCTTGATTGGAATAAACCGGTAACACTTAAAACATTTAATTTAAAAAGGAACAAAATGAGGGGGTTCTTTTGAAATAGAAATTATGGTTAGTGCTGCAGAAAGAAAAATTAGGGCATGTTTTAAGTGAGATCTCAA
Source organism: Calotriton arnoldi (assembly GCA_963921515.1). Taxonomy (NCBI): domain Eukaryota; kingdom Metazoa; phylum Chordata; class Amphibia; order Caudata; family Salamandridae; genus Calotriton; species Calotriton arnoldi. The sequence goes on from CAWUFW010000146.1 coordinate 634,411, forward strand.
ATCCTCTTCTATTTCATTAGAAAATTCTGACATGCAGACTGAAACAATCACTTTCAATACCAGCAGCAGACTTCCAGTTAACTCCCTGGTGAGCAGTAGCTTTACTACAGTGATCTAATGAGCAACTAGAGTGCTAACATTCTGAATTTATGGCAAATGTGAGACACATCTGAATGCCTTCTTGATGGAATCAAAGTAAAAAACTGAAAGCATTTCCTACTGAGGAGACTGCAGTAAATGAGGAAATTAGGAAACTTCATAACAAAGAAGTCTTCCAAGATGGCCACCAGTGAAAAAAGAGCCCAAATGTAGCACAAATATTACCCAGATGTAGCCCACATATAGCCCAATGACAAAAGTGGGCAAAACACTTTTTATTTTTAGTTTTTTTGCAGTTTTATGTAGTGCAGACTGGTTAGGTATTGGAGCGTTGCATCTTAAAACATGACCCCCTACACTACAAAAACACCACTGCACTACCCTAAACCCTAAAACACTACCCCCAGCACGACCCCCTACACTACACAAGCACCACTGCACTATCCTAAACCCTAAAACACTACCCCCAGCATGACCCCTACACTACACAAACACCACTGCACTACCCTAAACCCTAAAATACTACCCCCAGCATGACCCCCTACACTACCCAAACACCACTGCACTAACCAAAATCCTAAAACACTACCCCCAGCACGACCCCCTACACTACCCAAACATCACTGCACTACCCTAAAACATGACCCCCTACACTACACAAACACCACTGCACTACCCTAAACCCTAAAACACTACCCCCAGCACGACCCCCTACACTAAACAAGCACCACTGCACTACCCTAAACCCTAAAACACAACCCCCAGCACGACCCCCTACACTACACAAGCACCACTGCACTACCCTAAACCCTAAAACACTACCCCCAGCACGACCCCATACACTGCCCGAACACCACTGCACTGCCCTAAACCCTGAAACACCACCCCTAGCATGACCCCCTACACTGCACGAACACCACTGCACTGCCCTAAACCCTGAAACACCACCCCCTTCAAGACCCCCTACACTGCCCGAACACCACTGCACTGCCCTAAACTCTGAAACACAACCCCCAGCACGACCCCCTACACTGCCCGAACACCACTGCACTGCCCTAAACCCTGAAACATCACTCCCAGCAAGACCCCCTACACTGCCCGAACACCAATGCACTGCCCTAAACCCTGAAACAACACCCCCTAAACTGCCCGAACACCACTGCACTGCCCTAAACCCTGAAACATCACCCCCAGCAAGACCCCCTACACTGCCTGAACACCACTGCCCTAAACCCTGAAACACCACCCCCAGCACGACCCCCTACACTGCCCGAACACCACTGCACTGCCCTAAACCCTGAAACACCACCCCCAGCATGACCCCCTACACTGCCCGAACACCACTGCTCTGCCCAAAACCCTGAAACACCAGCTCCAGCACGACCCCCTACACTGCCCGAACACCACTGCACTGCCCTAAACCTTGAAACACCAGCCCCAGCATGACCCCCTACACTGCCCGAATACCACTGCACTACCCTAAACCCTGAAACACCACCCCCAGCACGACCCCCTACACTGCCCGAACACCACTGCACTGCCATAAACCGTGAATCACCACCTCAGCACGACCCCCTACACTGCCTGAACACCACTGCACTGCCCTGAACCCTGAAACACCAGCCCCAGCACGACCCCCTACACTGCCTGAACACCACTGCACTGCCCTAAACCCTGAAACACCACCCCGTGCACGACCCCTACACTGCCCAAACACCACTGCACTGCCCTAAACCCTAAAACACCACCCCCAGCACGACCCCCTACACTGCCCGAACACCACTGCACTTGCCCTAAACCCTGAAACACCACCCCCTGCACGACCCCCTACACTGCCCGAACACTACTGCACTGCCCTAAACCCTGAAACACCATCCCCAGCACGACCCCCTACACTGCACGAACACCACTGCACTGCCCTAAACCCTAAAACACTACCCCCAGCAAGACCCCCTACACTGCCCGAACACCACTGCACTGCCCTAAACCCTGAAACATCACCCCCAGCAAGACCCCCTACACTGCCCGAACACCACTGCCCTAAACCCTGAAACACCACCCCCAGCAAGACCCCCTACACTGCCCGAACACCACTGCACTGCCCTAAACCCTGAAACACCAGCCCAGCACGACCCCCTACACTGCCCAAAAACCACTGCACTGCCCTAAACCCTGAAACACCACCCCTAGCATGACCCCCTACACTGCCCGAACACCACTGCACTGCCCTAAACCCTGAAACACCACCCCTGCACAACCCCCTACACTGCCCGAACACTACTGCACTGCCCTAAACCCTGAAACACCACCCCCAGCACGACCCCCTACACTGCACGAACACCACTGCACTGCCCTAAACCCTGAAACACTACCCCCAGCAAGACCCCCTACACTGCCCGAACACCACTGCCCTAAACCCTGAAACATCACCCCCAGCAAGACCCCCTACACTGCCCGAACACCACTGCCCTAAACCCTGAAACACCACCCCCAGCAAGACCCCCTACACTGCCCGAACACCACTGCACTGCCCTAAACCCTGAAACACCACCCCCAGCACGACCCCCTACACTGCCCGAACACCACTGCTCTGCCCAAACCCTGAAACACCAGCCCCAGAAAGACCCCCTACACTGCCCGAACACCACTGCACTGCCCTAAACCCTGAAACACCAGCCCCAGCACGACCCCCTACACTGCCCGAACACCACTGCACTGCCCTAAACCCTGAAACACCACCACCAGCACGCCCCCTATACTGCTCGAACACCACTGCACTGCCTAAACCCTGAAACACCAGCCCGACCCCGTACACTGCCCGAACACCACTGCACTGCCCTAAACCCTGAAACACCAGCCCCAGCACGACCGCCTACACTGCCCGAAAACCACTGCACTGCCCTAAACCCTGAAACACCAGCCCCAGCACAACCCCCTACACTGCCCGAACACCACTGCACTGCCCTAAACCCTCAAACACCAGCCCCAGCATGACCCCCTACACTGCCCGAACACCACTGCACTGCCCTAAACCCTGAAACACCAGCCCCAGCAAGACCCCCTACACTGCCCGAACACCACTGCACTGCCCTAAACCCTGAAACACCACCCCCAGCAAGACCCCCTACACTGCCCGAACACCACTGCACTAAACCCTGAAACACCACCCCAGCAAGACCACCTACACTGGCCGAACACCACTGCACTGTCCTAAACCCTGAAACACCACCCCCTGCATGACCCCCTACACTGCCCAAACACCACTGCACTGCCCTAAACCCTGAAACACCAACCCCTGCATGACCCCCTACACTGCCCGAACACCACTGCACTGCCCTAAACCCTGAAACACCACCCCTCAGCATGACACCCTACACTGCCCAAACACCACTGCACTGCCCTAAACCCTGAAACACCACCCCCAGCACGACTCCCTACACTGCCCGAACACCACTACACTGCCCTACACCCTGAAACACCACCCCCTGCACTACCCCCTACACTGCCGGAACACCACTGCACTGCCCTAAACCCTGAAACACCACCCCCAGCACGACCCCCTACACTGCCCGAACACCACTGCACTGCCCTAAACCCTGAAACACCACCCGCAGCAAGACCCCCTACACTGCCTGAACACCACTGCCCTAAACCCTGAAACACCACCCCCAGCAAGACCCCTACACTGCCCGAACACCACTGCACTGCCCTAAACCCTGAAACACCACCCCAGCACAACCCCCTACACTGCCCAAACACCACTGCTCTGCCCTAAACCCTGAAACACTAGCCCCAGCACGACCCCCTACACTGCCCGAACACCACTGCACTGCCCTAAACCCTGAAACACCACCCCCAGCACGACCCCCTACACTGCCCGAACACCACTGCACTGCCCTAAACCCTGAAACACCAGCCCCAGCAAGACCCCTACACTGCCCGAACACCACTGCACTGCCCTAGACTCTGAAACACCAGCCCCAGCAAGACCCCTACACTGCCCGAACACCACTGCACTGCCCTAAACCCTGAAACACTAGCCCCAGCATGACCCCCTACACTGCCCGAACACCACTGCACTGCCCTAAACCCTGAAACACCAGCCCCAGCACGACCACCTACACTGCCCGAACACCACTGCACTGCCCTAAACCCTGAAACACCAGCCCCAGCACGACCCCCTACACTGCCTGAACACCACTGCACTGCCCTAAACCCTGAAACACCAGCCCCAGCACGACCCCCTACACTGCCCGAACACCACTGTACTGCCCTAAACCCTAAAACACCAGCCCCAGCACGACCCCGTACACTGCCCGAACACCACTGCACTGCCCTAAACCCTGAAACACCCCCTACACTGCCCGAACACCACTGCACTGCCCTAAACCCTGAAACACCACCCCCTGCACCGCCCCCTACACTGCCCGAACACCACTGCACTGCCCTAAACCCTGAAACACCACCCCCAGCACGACCCCCTTTACTGCTCAAAACAACCACTGCACTGCCCCAAACCCTGAAACACCACCCCTAGCACGACCCCCTACACTGCCCGAACACCACTGCCCTAAACCCTGAAACACCACCCCCCAGCATGACCCCCTACATTTCCCGAACACCACTGCACTGCCCTAAACCCTGAAACACCACATCCCTGCACGACCCCCTACACTGCCCGAACACCACTGCACTGCCCTAAACCCTGAAACACCACCCCCAGCACGACTCCCTACACTGCCCGAACACCACTGCACTGCCCTAAACCCTGAAACACCACCCCCAGCACGACCCCCTACACTGCCCGAACACCACTGCACTGCCCTAAACCCTGAAACACCAGCACCAGCACGACTCCCTACACTACCCAAACACCACTGCACTACTCTAAACCCTAAATCTACCCCCATCATGACCCCCTACACTACACAAACACCACTGCACTACCCTAAACCCTAAAACACTACCCCCAGCACGACCCTCTTCACTACCTAAACACAACTGCACAATTTGTTACAGGCGTTGCAACGCAGGCCTGTGGTGCTTACTGGAAGTACATGGTGGGCTAGTTGGGCCCCAGGGACCCTCAGGATTCAAGGTGACCTAATCCCCCAACTTAAAACGCGCCACGGGCGTGTTTGCACAGTGGTGAAGGGAGGGGCGGGGACTCAGGTGACATGTGCGCAAACACGCCCTGTGGTGCGTTTTAAGTTGGGGAATTAATTCCCTTTGAATCCTGAGGGACCCTGGGGGCCAACTAGCTCACCAGGTACCTTCAGTAAGCACAACAGAGTTGCGTTGCAGAGAGGTGAAAAAAGGTGCGTGGCCTCGGAACGCCTCTCTGCAACTCAGCTCTGTGGTCCTAACTGTAGGTACCTGGGGGCTAGTTGGGCCCCAGGGACCCTCAGGATTCAAGGGACTTAATCCCGCAACTTAAAACGCGCCACGGGGCGCGTTTCACACATGTCACCTCAGGCCCCCTCCCTTCACCACTGTGCAAACGCGCCCTTTAGCGCGTTTTAAGAGGTAGTTTTAATCCCCCTGCCCTATTATGTACTAGGGGCTTGCAGAGGAGGTCATGCTAATCACAGGGGTACCCCAACGCATAGTGTTCCCTAGTGTATGTAGGTGTTTTCACTGTATTCTAAGTGTCTTTTAGCATAGCACTGGCTCTGGTTAGTCCGAGTCAGTTACCACCAGTACCCGTCTGAAAACGTTGTGGGCACAGGATGATTTTGCAACAAGGCCTCTTTCTGCTCCTCTGTTGGTTCTTTCTGCACATCTTTTGCTTCTTTCTGTGCGTTTTTCTTCTTTCTTCACATGTCCTACCTCTGTAGGCATAGTTAGAAACTAGCATTTAAAAAACCTTTGAAATTCACTTAAAAAATCATAGGTTTCAGGCACGTTATAGTTAGAAATTAGCATTTAAAAAACCTTTGAAATTCACTGAAAAAACCATAGGTTTCAGACACGTTATAGTTAGAAATTAGCATTTAAAAAACCTTTGAAATTCACTGAAAAAACCATAGGTTTTAGGGACAGTTATAGTTAGTTGGACATTTCACTCGTACAAAACCCGTGAAATTCCCCCGTTATAGTTAGTTCAGCTAACTATAACTCGCGCCCCGCAATGCACTGCTGATGACGTCACATATTACATCACTCATGACATGGTCAGTGACATCACTGATGACATCACTGATGACATCTCAAATGACATCACTGATGACATCATCCAGTGACTGTGTGTTTCTATAAAGTTTAAATATGTTTAATATATATGCCAAGGTGTATTGAAGAATGAGTGGGTGTATAAGTGTCTGGATGGATGATTTAGTAGGTGCATGACTGACTCTATAAGTGAGTGATTAAACGTATCTTACTGAATGCATGGGTTAGTGACTAAACTGTGTGAATGTCTGTATCCGTCTGTCTGTTGCTGTGTAAGGGACTGCATGGGTTTGTGAATAGCTACATGAGTGTCTATATGAGTTATTGATTGGTTGTCTGAGTAGCTGTATGGGTGCCTGAGTGTTTGTGTGGGTGGGGTGTGTGTGACTCTGTGCATAGATGTGTGAGTGGGTGATTCACTGGGTGCATGGTTTTTAAGAGTACATCTGTGATGCACTGTATGGGTGGGTGAGTATCTGTATGGGTGTGTTAGTGAGTGAATGTATATCTCAGTTGTACATGTGTGAGTAACTACATATGTCAAAGGCAGTATATATGTGTGTTAGAGTATATAAATGGCTATAAGTGACAGTGTGTGATTGTGAGTGGCTGTATGGATGAGTGTGTGCTTGTATCAGTGATTGTATAAGAGCGTAAGAATGTGCTAGTATTTGTATGAGTAAGTGAGCTGGTGTGTGTATAACTGTATAGGTGAGTAAATGGCAGTGTGATTAATTATTTGCATGACTGACTAGGTGTGTGAGTACCTCTATGGATGAGTGGCGGTGTGTGAGTGTCTATGTAGGTGTATGAGTGCATATGATAGTCCTGTACTGAGTGACCGTAAGTATGAGTGACTATACAGGTGAGTGAGTGGATGTGTGTGTAGACTTAAGAATCAGTGAGTGTGTATGTAGTTATTGGTGTTGGAGTGTCTATGGTTTTGACAATGGCAGTCTGTAATTTACAGTGGGTGTACCAAAGGTTATATTAGGGTGTGAGAAGATGCATCAAATTATCACATGGATGATGTCATCAGTGATGTCATCAGTGATGTCATTTGAGATGTCAACAAAAAATGTCGTGCGTGCACTGCTGGATTTAAGAAATATTTTTTAATGCGCCGTGCTTCCTGGGTATCACTCTCTGAACCAGAGTGTTACTGTCATCAAATTAATAGCATCCCCATGAACGTGGGGTATGTCCCCAGGGCACTGGTCAATGGTCCTTCAATTAAGGCTCCAATTCTTTAACAAAAACAACGTTTTCACCGTAGGTTTAAATGCAATTGTTATTTATGTAATTTCTTCTCAATACAAAGTTCCATGGAAAATTCAAACTTCATTTCCCACAATGCATCTGTAATGCTTCTCAAAATACTAGCTTTGTAAATCCTTTACGAAACCCAATGCATTTCGGCCTCAAAAGGCCTTCATCCGGGGATAATCTGTAATGTTAAAACAACGTGTCTAAGTATACAAGATCACGGGGTTTAGATGGTGACATGCACTGTAACCGAAAACAACTGGCTTATGCTTTAAAAAGTGTGAAAGAGTGAAAAAAACCATGCTCGTGTGAAAGTATACAACCGAGATCAGTTTAATGAGATATACGAGTTACGTGAAAATCCTCAGTGTTGTTATCTACGAGTTTAAACTTACTCGTGCTCAAAAAATATAAGTACAACAAAGTGCGTTGTGATATACCAAGCTATATTGAAATGTAAAGCAATTCTGTGCTTAAATATGATGCTAAGAGTGTAAAGCTACAACGAACTTACTCGCAAAGCTGTGATGGCGTGCTCCGATTCTCTCATCAGCTGTATGAATCGAAAATGTTCTACGCTCTGGTAAATACACCGCAAGCAAAAATAAAGGTAGGACTAACACGATGTACGAGAGATGTAACTAGTGATGAATGCCGTAAAAACGGCGGCCATTTTGGTTGAGTGTGGTGATGCTATTTATGGCTCAATGTTCTTAAAATGTGACGAGGATAATGAAAATAATGAACCTAAACCAGGCGTCTGGCTAGATGGTTAACATATGCTTAAACAGGGAATAAACATACTTAAAATTTACTAAATCAATTTAGTAAAAAATTCGATGACGAATACTATGAATATGTTCAATCCTTATGAACTATATGAATCTCTCGGTTATTTGCAATCATGCCATCAATATTAACCAAAATGGCTTAAAACAGGTCATCATTCGAACTACAATTATTTGCTGGATACAAGATAATGTCATGGAAAATGTTCCTAACACGTTACAGGTTATTTATGAAAAATAGAAAGATAATGTTATAGGTAGCATAGATACTCCATGCGGTCATTCATTCCATTCGGTTTCATCGAATTGAGAAGTCGGATCCAATGGTTCTCCCGATGTAGTAAATAGTTATGGTTATCTCTTCCTTCTCTTCTTACAATGGTTTCCAACACGCAGAATTTGAGTTGGCTGATGTTATGTCCTGCTTCTACGAAATGATTCGCCACTGTTGACTTTAGATACTTGGTTCTAGGCCTGGGCGGTAAATTCCGTTCCGCTCGCGGAATTTGGGTAATTTCGCGTTCCGCAGAGAACACGAAATTGCCAAAAATTCCGCGATCCGCGGCTTCGCAGAGTTTTTTGCTTGTTCACGCTTTAAAAATGCGTGTTCGCGCGATATTTCTCCCCGAGCACACAAACAGCGTTCGCGAACAGGAAAAAAGCATCGCGAACGGGCGGAACAAGCAATTCTGCGTGTTCGTGGAACTTTTGCGTTCTCGCGGAGATTTTTACCATTTCGCGGAGCTTTGCGTAGCGCGACTACGCAAATTCCGCCCACCCCTACTTGGTTCTTATGTTGCTCTTATGTTCGTTAATGCGAATCTTTATTTTTCTTTCTGTTTTTCCGCAGGGACATTTCAATAGGTAAACCAGATTGGACGTATCACATGTTGCTGTCACTTTCAATTTGATTTTATGCCCTTACATAGGATGTGTGATATGGGCGCCTGTTATGATATTATGGCAGTTGTTACAATTCCAACATGCTACTGTTCCTTTATATGTGCTTTCACTTGGTTGATTCTTGGGAGTTTTTATGATCTCTCCTAGATTTCTACCCCTGGTATAAGCAAATATGGGTTCATGTTCGATGTCGGTTTCTCTTTTTGTATCAATAGTTCCTTTCTGGTAATTTGTGCACAACGCGTTTGGGCTTGGGTTAACAAATGTTCTGGATACCCACGTTCTTTGAATAGTTGTAACATGTTTTTGACACGTTTGTTAACCCAAGCCCAAACGCGTTGTGCACAAATTACCAGAAAGGAACTATTGATACAAAAAGAGAAACCGATATCGAATCGTATAACAGTGGTATCAAAGTTCTCAACTATGAGTGGTCCGTTCAAAAGAATCATCAAAAGACATTGGTCTATCTTGAAGTTAGAACCAGATTTTAAGAACATCTTTGAACAGGAACCCATATTTGCTTATACCAGGGGTAGAAATCTAGGAGAGATTGTCCCCCAGGGACCCTCAGGATTGAAGGGGATTTAATTCCCCATCTTAAAACGTGCCACGGGGCCTGTTTGCACACATGTCACCTGAAGCCCCGCCCCCTCCCTTCACCACTGTGCAAACGCGCCCCGTGGCGCGTTTTAAGTTGGGGGATTAAGTCCCCTTGAATCCTGAGGGTCCTTGGAGTCCAACTAGCCCACCTTGTACCTCCAAAAAGCGCCACAGAGCTGCGTTGCAGAGAGGTGTAAAAAGGGGCGTGGCCTCTGTACACCTCTCTGCAACGCAGCTCCCTGGCTCATACTGGAGGTTCCTGGTGGGCTAGTTGGCCCCCAGGGACCCCCAGTATTCAAGGGGAATTACTTCGCCTTCTTACAACGCGCCAGGGGGCGCGTTTGCAGACGGCTGCAGGGAGGGGGCGGGGCCTCCGGCACGATGCCGGTCTTTTTTTTTTTCTTCTTTTTTTTTGTATGGGAGTGGGGCTGCATGGCCCCCCTTCCCTCGGCCACTTTTGGCTCCGGGGACCCCATCCCCCGGGGCCTGAGGATTTTCTTTTTTTTTTTTAAACGGGAAGGGGGCCGCGTGGCCCCTCTTCCCTGGGGCTCTATTGGCCCCAGGGACCCCATCCCCCGGGGCATGCCCTCTTTTTTTATTAAAAAATATTTGGAGGGGGCTGCGTGGCCCCCTCCTCAGGCCATTTAAGGCCCCGGGACCCCATCCCCCGGGGCCGGCCTTGACGTTTTTGTTTCTAAAATTTTATTTTTGGGGAGGGGGCTACGTGGCCCCCTCCCGGGCCACTAATGGCCCCGGGGACCCCATCCCCGGGGCCTGGCCACTTGTTGGGGACCGTGGGGGTCCCCAATCCCCGCACGGTCCCGCCTGCTCCCCGCGTCCTGCGGGAGCCGGCATTGCTTTTCCATAAGGGAGCTGCTGACATGCAGCTCCCCTTATGGAAAAGCAATCTGCTTTGCTTCATTGAAGCGAGAGCAGGTTTCTGCTCTCGCTTCAATGAAGCAAAGCAAGTTTGCAATGACAGGGCGGGAGCCGCGAGGCTCCCGTCCTGCCATTGCAAACAACAGTGTCCCGGGGTAGGCACCCCGGGACACTGCAGGAGCCGGCCCTGGGGGTGGCGGTCCCCAGGGCCACCACAGGCTCCAGGAGGGAGGCCACGCGGCCCCCCTCCCAACATCTACAGAGCCCTGGGGAGGTGGTGGTCCCCGGGGCTTCGGGGGTCCAAAACGGACCCCCACATTTCTTTAATTTTAATTAGTGCCCCGGGGAGGTGGCAGTCCCTGGGGCATGTGGGGGGGCTGGAGCCCCCCACACAGGTAATTTTGTTATAAAAAAAATATGCCCCAGGGGGTGGCGGTCCCCGGGGCTGCGGGGGGGCCGTGTGCCCCCCACCACCATTATTTATTTGAAGCCCCGGGGGGTGGCGGTCCCCGGGGCTTGGGGGGCCTTAGAGGCCCCCCTAAAATATAAACCCACCCTTCACATGCCCCCGGGACTTGGCCCACCCGGGGGCAAAATAGTCTCGAAGCGCAGGAGACCGCGCTTCGATTTTTTTAATCACGGCGGGATCCGCGCACCCTAAGCGCATCCCGCTGTTTTTGTTTTTTTATGCTTTTTTCTGCCCAGGGGTCCTTGTGGGACCCCCTGAGCAGACCTAGGGGGTCAGGGTGTTTCTACCCTGCCCCCTTTTTGCATTTTGCAACTTGTTTCTGTGCCTCGGTTCTACCGAGGCACAAAATGGCTGCCAACACTTCCTGATTTGGAGTGTTGACAGCCACTTGACAGCCAATTAGCATGCAGCTCGTGATCGGGAGGGTGCGCGGACCCTACGCGGCCATAGATATATATGTGATTTTACTTGTGATTTTCTCAGGAACTACTGAACGGATTTACACCATTCAAGCAAAAGGCACGACTCTGAACCAAGGGCTACCTTTTTGGCAAATTTGGTGTAATTCCGTTCAGCAGTTCGGGCTGTAGCTGCGATGAAAGGTTCCTATGGAAAATTGCATGGGGAAAACACGTTTTGGGACCCCCCTTTTTTCTCGGCCCCCGCTTGACGAATCACATCGAGACTTTCAGGATAGGAGCGGACCGGAGCACCCCACGACTTTTGAAAATTTCGCGAAGATTCAACAACCGGCACCAAAGTTATTTCAAATAGAATGTTGCAGATTTCCTATGGAAAATAGGTCCTAACTATAACTATCTACTGGCGACCGCCAGTAGATATATATATATATATATATATATATATATATATATATATATATATATATATATATCAAACAAGGAGTTGCCCCTTCGGTGAGATCGCACTCGCTTGCTTGCTTTTAATCAGCTTTCGACCGTGATGCCCGTAACGCGTCAGCAGGATATTCTAGAAGGACTGGGTCCATGTTTGTGGCACTTGCTTTTAATCAGCTTTCAACCGACCTGCGAGTGCGATCTCACCAAAGGGGCACTCTGTGTTTGAAGAAAAAAATATATATATATATTGTACCGGCGAAGCCCCCCGGACAATTAGATTCGGCCACAACTGAGTAAAACGCTCTCTCAGGGGATCAGTTTGCGAGCATAGATTTTAATCCAGTAACACGTACGGGGAACGCAGTGGGTAGTTCACACACTGGGTAGTTTGCCAAACTACTACATTTCAAGCCATAAACAACATAGACAGTGGACAATTATTCCTGCTACATCTACTTGGTAGCATGGTTACTGTGGCATCCATTTTGTAATGTGTCATCTTACATACATGGTATTGCATATTGTTCTATAATTCCATCGGAATGCAGTTAAAAATCCTTAAAAAGAGACTCAAATGTCATATGGTATATATAATGTCCTTAGGTCAGATTTTATGTTACAATTGTAAAGTATTGTTCTACAATTTTGTACATCTCTACAATGGTCTGAAGTTGATGTAGAAAGATCCTATTGCCTCCTATTCTGCTTGCGCCCAGTGGCAGAAGTAGGTTTCTAAAGCTCACCTGTTCGGGAAATCCCTGTACCCGCTGGATATGTCGATTGTGTACTATAACCCACATGGTGGCCATATTGGAAGAGCACCGTGGCTTAATGTATCTTCCAAGATTTTGAGTGCCAAGTGGCCAATTGTACTCGACTACACTTCCTGTGTGGAGGCATTATGTTCAGGATCTTATATTACTCCGTTAAATCCATTCGCCCAGTGGCTGATTAATAACTAAGAGCCGATGGATAGACTGTATAATTCAAATGTCCAAATGTCTTCTCGTTACTGTGTCTAGTTGTTATGTGCATTGTCTAATGGTTAGTAGTCACAAGCCTTGAACCCAAGGTTCCCTCTTACCCTATAGTGCATAGACTAACAAAGTTTCATATTTTACATACATAATATAAAAAAAGTGAAACTTAATCTTATCTTAAACAGTGCTCTGTACCACATCGATGTGATAGTGAAGAAAAGGGTAGGTGACCTTGCAATTCCTCCATTACGCAGTAGGCCCCTTCCTTTCCTCCTGTGAAAAAGAAAAGCATAAAATCAATTACAAGGTTAGAAACCAGTTCCATAACATAATGAACGCAAGTGCTGTTAACCACATGGTATATGCTATACTCTTCTAGTCATTATGAAGAGAACTTCTGCTGTAAATGTTCATAGTCCCAACATTGCCATAGAGTCATAAATCTTCGTGTAAGTGTATATTTAATTCCTCATCTTGATTGTGGCCCCATGGGCTCTTGGTCTGTAAATCAATGATGTGCCATGATTCCCTTTTCCTACGGTGAAGGACTCTGTTTCCACCCCTAGGGTTCTGTTGGGCCTGTTCTACGATGAAATATCTTAATAAGGAGCTATTAGATAGATGTTACTCCTCAAAATGCCTGGCCACCGGGTAGTATGAGTCTTTGTTATTTATTGCTCTCAGGTGTTCTAGTATTCTTTTCCTTGCAGCAAATGTGGTACTACCTACATACCTCATCTTGCACGGACACTCTAGTACCTACACTACGTGAGTAGTACTGCACATCAAAAATTGATTGATGTTTTTTCTGACACTCAGTGTTTCATATGTTTTGACCATGTAACTGTTTCTGCAAGCCCTGCAGTGGCCACAGGGGAAGAACACTTGTAGACTATGCTGTGACCCTTTCTGCCTCTTGGTGATGTCACCTCTAACCAGAATGTCTCTGAGGCTTCTCTCCTTCCTATATGTGACCATGGGGCACTTGGGCAGATCTTGTCCTATGATAGGGTCACTTTTAAGGATGTTCCAGTTGTTGTTAAGGATCCTAAAGATCCTATTAGACTCAATATTTTAGGTAAGGATTACTCTAGTGATGTTGTCTGTCTCTTTTGTCTCCTGTCTCTCCTGAAGTGTTTGTTCTCTTGTTACCTGTTTGACTTTGTCTACTGCTCTTTTTATGACCCAATTAGGATACCCACGTTCCTCAAATCTGTGTTTCATTGTTCTGCACTCAGCCTCATATGATTCTACTGTGCTGCAGTTCCCTTTTGCTCTCAGGAGTTCCCCAAATGGAATACTCCATTTAAGGGTATCTGGGTGACTGCTGAGAGCATGAAGCAAACTGTTCAGTGATGTGCTTTTGCGGTGTAGTTTGTTGTTCAGTTTGTCCCCTTCCACCCCCACTACCACATCTAGAAACTCTATTGATTGTTTGCTCATGCTGTGTTTCAATTTCACGTTTAAATTGTTTGTGTTGAGTCTGTCAATAAAGTCAACTGCGTTTGTCTCGCTTCCTTTCCAAATTAGAAACAGATTGTCTATATAGCTGAGCCAGATGATCACTTGGCTCCACATGGGGAGTAAAGTTTGCTCCCCACAGCTCTCATTTTCGCATGCCCCCAGGAAGAGATTAGCAAAACTGGAGGCAAAGCAAGTACCCATGCCAACTGTGCGGCTGTCCCACAATAGGAATTAGAATGCGACCGCCATGGTGGCGGTCACATCACCCATCTTTAACCTCTTTGATGCTCATGACGAGCTCAGCTCGTCATGCTGCGCGGTGGGCGTGTGCGCATGACGAGCTGAGCTCGTAACGACCACGCCCGCGATCGGAATGTGCAGCACCTGAGCGGAATTCCGATCGCAGCGAAGGTGTTAACATTGCGGCGAGTGCTGCTGGCTGCAGCACCCACCATAATGTTGTACACATCCCTGTACTACGTGACAGGCACATTGCAGTGCCTTTCACTTGGTACAGGGATTTGTAGGGGGGCATCATAGGTGCCCCCCAAAACCCAAAGGAAAGGTCCAGGGAGGAAGGGGGGCCCGCTACGGGCCCCCAACGTCCATCCCCGCCATGCTTTTCATGGCGGTTGAACCCTATAACAGCACTCAATTTACAACCCACATCTACATTTAAAACAAAATGTGCTTCCATAATTAACATAATTAATCATCAATTACCCCTATAATCCTCACAACCCACGGCTAAAATTAAACTGTGAAAAAATTAATTGCACAATTAAAATGTATTTTCAATAAAAAAACTAATAGTATTTAACAACAAATTATAAAGTAAGTAAAATTAATTTACTCCCCACCCTTTACCCCTATAAAACCAAAACCCACACACAAAAAATAAACAATTACCCTAATTAATTATCAATTAATCAATTAATTAATTAATATTAAGTATAACTAATTATTAATCAATTAAACATAAATTACTTCCCACCCTTTACCCTATAAACCCCACAACCCACACCTAAAATTAATTACATAATTTCCATATTTAATTTTCAATTAATAAATTAATATCAATTAAGAACTAATTATTAATTAATTACAAATAAATTACTTCCCACCCTTAACCCCTATAAACCCCACAACCCGCACCTAAAATTAATTACACAATTTCCATATTTAATTTACAAATAATTAATTAATATTAACAACTAATTATTAATTAATTAAAAATAAATTACTTCCCACCCTTTAATCCTATAAACCCCACAACCCGCACCTAAAAAAATACACAATTACCATAATTAATTACCATTTTATTAATTAACAACCAATTAATAATTAATTAATAAACCATTACTTCCCACAATTAACACTATAAAATCTCAATTAAATAAATATTAATAAATACAAAATAATTATTAATTTATTATAATTAAATTACTACCCACCCTATTTCCCTATAAACCCACAACCCGCTACGGAACTAAAATACGCAAAATTTAATTAAAATAAAATTGATAACTACTAAATATTTAACACATATATTAAAAAACATAATACTTATACAAAAAAATACTTCACAAACATTTAAAATATATACCAAAATACATAACACAAATTAAAAAATCGATATTTTAAACAACTATATTTTTACAAATTATATTAATGACTTCTATATTTTTACAAACGATATTTCTTACCTTAAAATTGATATTCTTGAGCACGATATTTTTGCTGTCGATATTTATGACTCAGGATATTTACAACTCGATATTTGTGTAAGTCAACATTTCTAACTCGATATTTTGTCTGAATACTCCCGGGTTGTAAGTGCATCAGCCATTACGATATATAGAGTGGCTATGTGTCATTACGCGATGACCATCTCTAAACTGGCTGTAACGAACCATGTCATGTTTGGTATCAAACATGTTGGAATCATATCCCCATACCATAGACCGTGTGGGAGGTATGATTCCATGCATTGTAAATCTCTTCCGGGAGGCCCTCAGTGCTCTCGGTACCAGTCTTCCAGAACCGGACAGCAAGCTAGGGCTGCTGCCGGCCAGAGACACGATTCTGCCTTCCTGCTGCGGAGCCAAGCTCAAGCAGGGGAAGGCAGAACAATAGATATCCTGCCACAGGGAGGTGTGACCACCTCCCAGACAGGGTTTAGTGTGTTGGGGCAGGGTGGGGGTGCTTGCCAGCGCCGCTCAGACTGCTTGAAGGGCACACTTGGTGCCCTCCTTGCATACTTCAGTTCAATTCAGTTCAGGGAGCCATTGGCTCCCGCTCTGGTGCAAAACTGGACAAAGGACATGGGAGTATCCTCCCCACTGTCCAGCCCCTTCTCTGGGAGGGACCCCTGAATCGTCCCTACCCTTTCATTAGAGTACTTAAGGGCTTACCTGTGGGTGGGTCCCTACATTCATCGTGGGACAAGATTCATATCAGACCACACTCTTCTTTGACCGTCTGGGCACTCTGGACTTCGGTGGACTTCGCTCTGGGCACCGAGACTGCAACTGGGAAGACTCCTGCTGTTCTCGTGTCTCGTCGTCCTGCAAGTCTGCTGCAATGTCTGTGCCCGTGCTCCATACAGGACCCTTACAAGGCCTGTGAACATCCAAGACACCTGAAGGATTCTCCCTTGAAGCGAAGGAGTCACTTCCCTGCATCTGCAGGCACTGCAATGCAGCTGACCGGTCTGCTGATCCTGGACTCCCACGGACTCCAAAAGGCTCAGCAACACAGGTGGTGGTTCAGCAACTCCCTCGAGGCCTGCACTGTCTTCTCACCAAATTTGAGGCCAGGATCCCTTGCCAGAACTGCTGGAACAGAACCCCTGTGCATCGCCATTGACCTGCCATTGGAAAGGCTTGTTGGCTCTCTTCCTCAGAGATCTTCGGGCTCCAAGTAGCCCCAACCTCAAGCATCTCCTGAGGCCGAGATCATCATCCTCACTGCATCTCTTGCACTGTGGGCCTGCATCTTTGGTGAGCTGCTCAAGGTCCTCTTGTGAACCTGTGCCTCCGGCCTGCTGGTACTGTCAAGGGTCTTTGATTCCAGTGGGCTCCCCTGATTGCTTGGGGCCTATTCTGACTCCCCTGTTTGGGGTGAGTCACTTGGACCTTGCTGGTTCCGACACTGCACCCTTTTCGCTTGTCACTTGTTTGCAGTTGCCAAGGCTTGTTGGTGCTCCCGATGGATACCGACCCCTCAACTCTCGACATCCGACGTGGGACAGCTCGTGAACGGTCAACTCTCCTGCAAAACCCGACATCGGTTGGCATTCGTCTTCCGTGCCTCCTGGTCACTCCTGAGTGGCATAAACTCTGTCCCCTCTGCTTGCAGGTACCTCTCATCTAGAATCCACCTTTGGGTTCCACTGGACACTTTCACCATTTTCACCAGCTGCATCTTCCTGAAGTCCTCCATTGAGTTTGACAGCGGTTTCCAACGCCACTTTGCACCTATGCACCTGGCTTCCCTGGTGTAGGTATCATGGTTCCTAGGGTATCCATGGGTGGGGTGGCTCTCCAACCTTCTGTCTTCCACAGGGTTTCTTCAGAGTCCACTGGGAAGGGTCCTTCTTCTTTAAAATTGAAACCACGACTTACCCATTGGCTTGAGCAGAGCACGCGGTCGTGTTCCCACTCTGCACACGGCCTCTGTGGGGTCCCCAGCACTTCTACGTCTTCTGGGTATACTCTTGACTTGAGTCGTGGTTCGCAGCCCACTATTTTAGTATATGGTTTAGTCTTCCCCTGGCGACCAATGTGCATTTGTGCTACTTACCTATTTTATTTGCAAAGTATTGTGTGCATTGTGTTATATCTCCGGGTAGGAGATATTTGTATGTGTTAGTGAGTGTCTTATAATAAATACATATTTTTATAAATCCACTGTGTGGTTATTTTTTACTTAATCCATACCAATAAGATTAAGTTCTGGTAAAACAAGCTGCTTTACACTCCTACTGGACAAAGCCTGAAGGCTGCTCTCCACAGCTACCTCTTAGAGAGCCTTCTAAGGCTGTCTAAGACCACTACAATCACCATAAGGGTTGTCTGGATTAGTGCAGGGTGCTACACTTGCATAAGTGAGCACCATATACTAAGCCAGCCTCCTACAGATGTCCTCTGCAGCCCCACAGTGGAGACAGTACAATAGGAAGTGATCCCAGTATACAGTAAATTAAACAATGAAAAGATTACATAAACATATATTGTCAATAGTCATACAAGGAATCAGAATACCAAAATGGAATGAAACAGTGTTATTTAATCACACTGCTATATTGCATTACGTAAACATCATATCATAAAGACAGATTTGTATACACGTGCCAAGAGGAAGGGGGTGTACGGTGAATAGAGTGGGGATATTGTGACATAAAAAAGGGTGAAGTTATAATGCCAGAAACACATCTATTTTTCAAATAACAAAACAGTGGCTCCTTATTCACGCACAGATTCGCGAATATATACATCTATTTCTTTAGCCATGCATACAAAAGGGAAAAACACAGTAGAACAATTTCTGTTGTTTTCGATGCTGGCACAAACAAGCAATGTCGACGTTTCGACCCCAAGGTTCTGTAGGTAAATGAACACCTTACGGAGGGGTCTTCCTCAGGACTGGGAGAGGGCGATAGGCACCATGTACGCCCTTGTGGAGGCAGGTCAGTCAAAATAGCATATAGGGCATGAGGCTCCAATATCGTGAGAACGGAGTAACTGCACGTAGACAGAGACTTGTGTTCCTCTAATGAAATCGTACTTGTCCCATCAAATTTGAAGTTGATCATAGACCGTGACAATCCGCTATGACCTCAAGAATGAAAATCTTTGCGATGCATCAGGGGGCCTTAATTCGCTCAATTATTACGATGCATCAGAGGGCCTCAATACGCTCCTTTCACAGGCGCAGATGTATCAGCCCGCAGCGTCGCTCCACGTCCAGTCGTGTCCGGACAAAGATTTTCATTCTTGAGGTCATAGCGGATTGTCACGGTCTATGATCAACTTCAAATTTGATGGGACAAGTACGATTTCATTAGAGGAACACAAGTCTCTGTCTACGTGCAGTTACTCCGTTCTCACGATATTGGAGCCTCGTGCCCTATATGCTATTTTGACTGACCTGTCTCCGCAAGGGCGTACATGGTGCCTATTCCCCTCTCCCAGTCCTGAGGAAGACCCCTCCGTAAGGTGTTAATTTACCTACAGAACCTTGGGGTCGAAACGTCGACATTGCTTGTTTGTGCCAGCATCGAAAACAACAGAAATTGTTCTACTGTGTTTTTCCCTTTTGTATGCATGGCTAAAGAAATAGATGTATATATTCGCGAATCTGTGCGTGAATAAGGAGCCACTGTTTTGTTATTTGAAAAATAGATGTGTTTCTGGCATTATAACTTCACCCTTTTTTTATGTCACAATATCCCCACTCTATTCACCGTACACCCCCTTCCTCTTGGCACGTGTATACAAATCTGTCTTTATGATATGATGTTTACGTAATGCAATATAGCAGTGTGATTAAATAACACTGTTTCATTCCATTTTGGTATTCTGATTCCTTGTATGACTATTGACAATATATGTTTATGTAATCTTTTCATTGTTTAATTTACTGTATACTGGGATCACTTCCTATTGTACTGCCTGTTACCCAGATCCCAGTATCTGTGGGTTTACCCTTCTTACGTAATGCCACAGTGGAGACAGGCAGGGCTATTAATCACTTCCATACACCACAACAGATGTTGTGTTAGATAAACTCTATGGAGATATTTAAATTGAATAAGCCGAAACATCACGGCAATGGCCACTCCCCTAGGGGAATCCAGCACTTTAGTCCAGTCCTCATTGTCTAATTCTCCCACGTCCATCTCCCACGCTGCCCGTAAGGCCTCAAAGGCATCTGGTTGGTTAGAAATTAAGGACTCGGTGCATGACGAAGTCCGAGAAATTTATGAAATTGACTACGATGTAACTGAAACTCAGTCTGGAGCGACTGATAAGACTTCAGGGTTGCGCCCTGCATCACATCTCCCAACGTAGAGATTCCAATGAGATCCCGTTTTTGGAAACCCTCCAGTCGTGCCACCTGGGGAAGAACCTGTTCACATCATAATGGACTTTGTTGCGTCAGTCTACCCCACCATTTCATTTGTCTAAGAGTCAAGCACCACAAATCTACAACCACTTTAGTTGCCGAGGGAAGATATACACCCCTCCCCCCACCATACAGATACTTCTGGAATGGAATCGTTCCCATCGCCCCATCTGTTGAGGACATTCGCAGGGTCCCCATGGGTATCTAACCACCACTTATTTACTATTTGTAGGTGAGCCGCCCGGTAATAAGATTCAACATATGCTGCCGTAATGCCCCCGCAGTATGTAGGCTGAAAACATTTACTTAAGACTACTCGCGGGGTACCTTCATCCCATAGGAAGTTAGTAAGGATAGATTTTAGCTTGAGAAACCCCTGCCGCAGAATTTCAGTTGGGAAGTTTTGCAGTTGATATACCAATCTGGGCAGCGAAACCATTTTAAAGATCGCTGGGTGGCCTGTTATGGACAATGGGTGTCCAGCCCACACTCTTATATCTTCCTTCAATAGGGCGATAAGTGGTTCTGTATTAACATCTCATGCCTTTCTAGCCATTAGGGAAACAAAGGCACCCAGGTATTTAAAACCATCGGTGGAAGCCCGTATATTGGAGCCCCAATCGACATGGGGCAGACCCGACCCTAACGCATACAGCGTAGATTTAGAAGTGTTAATAAAAAGAACCGAAGTCTCCCCGAATATGCGCATTATCTGCAACAATCTAGGTCCTCTCGTATCTGGTTATGTGATGAAAAAGAGTAAGTCATCCACATATACAGTGATTCTATCCGATAGTCCATCCCCCCACTCAAATCCCCGGACCTGCGCATCCATTCTTACCCACACTGCCAAGTGTTTCATGACAATGGCGAACAGCAGGGGGGATAGAGGACAACCCTGTCTAGTACCTTGCTGAATAGGAACGGTGCGTGATCTCGCCCCAGCCACCTTCACCGACGCCGTCAGTGCTGTGTACAAGAGGCGGACATATAAGATAAACCTTGGCCTGAAATAAAGGCGTTGAAGAAGAAGAAACAAATACGACCAGTTCACAGATTCGAAGGACTTGTTTATATTGGCCAGGAGGAGCATTGCTGTTTCCTCAACCTATCCGCCATTGCCAGTGTGTTATATGTGCGCTGTATGTTGTGGGATTTGGCCCTATGGGGCATAAACCCTGCTTGATCAAGATGAATCAGGTCGGAAATATAAGGAGCAATGTAGTTGCCAGGATCTTGGCTAAGAGTTTAACTTCCAGATTTAGCAGGGAAATTGGGTGATATGATGTGGGATCATCTGTTGGGCACCCCGGTTTGGAAAGGACTACTATTTCAGCATGGCACCAATCAGGTGGCATGACTCTGGGCTCTACTGCACACAGCATGGCCCCAAGAGGTGAGTCTGGAAATTAGTCATGAAAATTTTAAAGAACTCACCAGGGAAGCCGTTAGGGCCAGGCGCCTTCCCAGAATTCACATCTGACGATGCTGCAAGAAGTTCCTCCACTGTAAGCGGGGAGTCAAGCAGGTCTTGAGTTCCTGAAGACAAGGAGTGGAGTGGGAGAGCCCATGCACATTTTTCTATTTGTGTCTCAGAAAGTACCTCCTTCTCCGCATAGACTCCCTCTAAATGGGAGGCAAATACATTCGCAATCATACTAGGATCAGTGAGTAGGGCAACCATGTCGCCACGCAGCACAGGAAGAGGGGAGGACTTATAGGTGCCCTGGCACAGCCTGTGGAGCAGTCGGCTTGATCTATCCCCCCATTAATAGATACGACTCTGAGAAGCCCTGCAGGCCATCTGCACCTTGCTCAGCAAAGTCTGTTAATATCTCTGTTGCGCCAAGCCAAGTTGTCTGCGTGCATGATCGCCGCTCAGCTGGTGGCTCTGTCTATCTAATGCTATGATTTCTGACTCCTGGATCCCCAGGGCCATCAGAAAAGAAGATAAGGGCACTGGACTTGCCACTAGAGTCATCCTCCGTGAGCGCCACCAATCTGCTGAGGGATCAGTCACTTTATTCCAGTCACCCCCCATAACCACCAGTCCCTCCGGTAGGTCCCCCTACAGTCTCGTCAACAGTTCAAGGAATGAGTGGCCCAGTGGGGGAGGGGCGTAAATATTGAATATCGTAACAGTTTTTCCATATAGCGTCCCCGTCACCACTTTATATCTACCATAGGTGTCTACCAAGGTCTTGATGTGTTGAAAAGGAATAGAGTGCTTAATCAAAATCCCCATCCCCCTGGACCCACTCATGAATCCCGAGTGATATCTGTGTGTAACCCCATCGGGCCAGTCATGGGACCTTATTGCCCATCAGGTGGGTTTCCTGCACAAACAAAATATCTGCTTTCATGTTCTTAGCTTATTTCAATGCCGCCCCTCTCTTTATCCTGTCTAGAAGGCCATTAACGTTCCATGTCACCAGCTGAAGTACCCCTATTCTGTCCCCCTGTTCCGTGCAGACACATATCTATCTGGCTACTGTAGCTGTGTGATCGATTGTTGGGAGAGTAAGCGCCTGACAGACATCGATTGTAAAAATTACAGAAAACACAAAACTATCCAGAAACACCCCCCACCCCATACACCAGGATCCTAAAGTATCTGTCGCGGACAGACCAGTAACGGACTCAACTACTGGCCCGTCTTGTCCTATTCCAATGGATCCGCCTCCTCAATATTAACTTAACTAACTAAAGGGAGGCGTAGATTTCCTGAAACCACATCGTATGGTAGCCCTGGTGCTATGTGCATTATGAAGAGACAAAGTTGCTACAACATAAACATAATTACAGTTCACAGATATTAACAAGTTACAGAATGATGGGAGGCTGGGGAACCCCTGGCTTCCACAACCCTTCTCACCACTTTCTTAGGGTATCGCAAGGAGGATCATGAACGTCTGCACAGAGAGGATGGCTCTCTACCAATTTTATGTTGTCAATCACTCTGCAAAGAATCGGAATCTCTGCAGGGCAGCATGTGTGGTTTAACCTGAACTCTCTCATCCGTCCATTGGAAGACTTCTTCCAGTGAATAAAATAAGACAGTTTGAGACTGATACATCACTTTAAGCCTGGATGGATATTGAAACATATATTTAATGTTCAGCTCGCAGAATTTCTGCTTTGCTGCCTGAAATCATTGGCGTTGTTGCTGAACAAGCCTGGTATAATCTGGGAAAATCATGATGGCGCTGGATGGATACATCAGCCCTCCCTGTGTACGAGCATACCATAGAATAGTATCCCTATCCATGTAATTCAGAAGGTTTGCAATCACTGGGCGAGGTCGTGCCCCGGGAGGGGAGGGGGTGCGTGGGGGGGCTGGAAATCAACGCCCTATGAGCCCTCTCAATCACGAAGCATGTGGAGAGGGCACCCTCTGGCAGTAGCTTTCTAAGCCATTTATCCAAGAATTGTTCCATTGAGTACTCCTCGCACCCCTCTGGAAATCCTACGAAACATAGGTTATTGAAGCAAGCTCTATCTTCTGCACTGCATCCTCAACACGAGCTGCCATTTCCTTAGTCACAGAGGTAAGTTTATTCACTGTGGGCTGGAGGGACGTAAGGATGTCCTCCACTTCCGAGTCTCTGTCTCCATAATCCTTTCCACCGTATTCCAGAGGTCCTGTCGCAACAGCATCACTCCTGAATCGACTGCTCCGATTCTACAGTTTAGAGCATCTCGTGACTGCATTATGGCGGCCAAGAGTGTAGCATTATCCGGCACAATGCCCTCCAGCGCAGCCAATGCCACCTGCACCCCGCGCCACAAGGCTGGGCATATTTGTCGATAGTGCTTTGCTTTGGGACCGAGGAGCACTTGTCCTTCATCATGTTCGGCCAGTGATTATCCAACCGACCCTTTGTTGATCCTGAATGGAGGCCGTCCGACCCACCAGGCCCCCGGTCATGTCCCCAGGATGGCACGAGCAGTCAGGTCTTCATACAGCGCAGTCACCACCTCCTCCTGATAGTCAGATTTATGAGGAATTCTTGGGTGGGTCCAGCACCTCGAATCAATAGAGGGGCAGCACCTTGTGCCACAGATCGCACCAGGACCTAGCCCGGCCATCTCTGCAACACAGAGTGCCCATACCACCCCCTAGTGCGGTCGAGTCAGTGATATTTATGTAAGTATATTTTGCAGGTACCCAAAGTAACACCACAGCGGCACCAATCAGCCAGCCTGCGTCCATCCAAGAACCTCAGCCCATCTGGGCCCATCCAGCTGTATTCATAGCGCAAGGCACAGTAGCGAGGGTCGCAATTGTAAAAGTAAGGGAATCATCCGGGGCCCCCACTGCTTGGTAGATAATCCTCTGGTGTCTCAGGGGGACCCCCGTCCACTGGGCTGGTCTCACTGCTATTGCTGGCAGCAGGTGTATTTGCCCCAGGGGGCCAGGCACAGTGCCATCCACCTCACTGCGTCTCTTCACAGTAGTGTCAGGGAGCCCTCATCGGGTCATTTCTCCTGCCCCGAAGGGCCGACTCACCCACTCACAAGGCAGCGCAGCACTGTTACTTAATGCAGTGCCTCCAACCGCTCCGGCAGGAACCGCTTCACTACCCTGGGCACAGCTAATCAGTCACTTGGAGGTCGCCAGGCAAAGCTGGACGCCACTAGTCTTCCCTCGGCTAGCGTTTGGCCCGTATCACGGGCACGAGCGGGGCAGCACAGAACCACAGGACTCCCAACAGACACAGCCGCAAGGACGCTTCAGGACCCGCAGCTCCACGTCGCATGTCTCCGGTGCGGCCCTCCCAGCAGGACCAGTCCGCAGGCTGGGCGGGCCCCGTGCCTCATCACTGTTTCTCTCTCTTCTGGACACCGGCCGATGGGGCATCGAGGGCCCCCCTCAAGTCTGTGGCAGCGAGGATGGTGGAATTTTCCCCGTCTATGGGGTAGAATAATGAAGGATTGCGGGAGGCCTCGCGGAGTGCAACTAAGGAGCAGCCGCCATGTTTGGCTTCTGTAATTAATTCTCTAGAGGAATAAATCTTATGTGAGAACTCGGTTCTTTCTTGTGGTGTCACCCCCTTTGTAACTACGGATTTCATTTCCAAATCGAATTTGGATCATAAATGGGGACAAGAGGACCAATAGTAAACAGTACTGTAAGAGCATCCGGAATCCTTGATACAGGATTGGAATTTCAATGTCCTGAAACTTCTGGGGCACATGTCTTATCCCCTCTCTTGCCACAGTTTGTGTCATCTCTGTTGATATAACTCCCACAACACTAGGATCAGGAGCCAAAGGTGCAGAGGTCCTTACAGAATTATTGGCGACATCCTGACCTCCTCCACTTCCGAGGGGTGACTGACTATACGAGGTGGGCATTCTGCTAGCAAACCGTCCAACAGACTGTCACTGGCATCATTCTCACTGTTCTCATGCCTTTCCCTCCTTCTGTTTCCTTCTCCTGTACTCCCTTCTCTCTCAGTATCACTTCCTTCTCTCATCAATGCAGGGTATAACTTTGCTCCCTCAATCATGTATACTCTCCATCTCTTTTGCTTTTTGTCCCATTGCGCATCCTGGTAAGCATGCATTGCTTTCTTCATTTTCCCCTCATATTGATATCTCTGCTTTGCATGTGCTGCACGCATCCATGCAGCAAATGCTTCAAAGTGGGTGGGTCTAGGTAATGGCTTTGAGCCCAAACAGTATTCCCATCAGATTATCAATTATTCTCAAATTGAATGTACCATAGCGTGGAAATACCAATGCACCTTCTTTCTCTGTGATCTTGTCCAATTTTAAGCCACATAATAGTGTGAAGCCCTACATTTGTCACCATATAATGAGGTTGCGTATCCTCTGGTGGCGCCTCTTCGCCCATCCTAGTAGGAACAACCACATCTCCTCTAATCATATCTCTGATTGCTCTAAAACATCAAATGTTCTAATTTTATCTGGAAAAATCTACAGTTCAACTTCAAGTTCAAGAAATTTCAAGTTCAGCAGCAATATAACCTTTAACAACAATACAATGCCAAATGATTACTTCAACCAATTCTAGCACTGCATTACACCAACCGACCTATCCCACTGTGGCACATTCTGACGTCACGCTCGCTCTTCTCTGCTGCGCTCTTTGCTCCTCGCAGAGGCTCACCCTCCTTCGCAATTTTCCCATACACTCACTCATGCATTTGCTTCAATTATAAACAACAATTATCTGCTTTCCTGAAAGAATCGATGGAATACACTCATCCGAAGAACACACATACATTAGCAATGGAACCAGCCGTGATTCACCTGAATCAGTATAGTTTACCTCCTGCTCAAAAAGGTCTACAACACGATTCACAATTGTCCCATTCACACAAAGTTCCCTGTCTCAACTGGGCCATCGACAATGTTTCACGACAAGCACAACAAAACACAGCCGACAAATACAACACAATGTCTTCTGTACCTTACAATATCTCTTTATATCCAGGGATCTTAGGCCACGACAGACCCAATAATAACTTCAACAAGTAATCACCACATTCACACAACTCTAGCGGCATCTCCGCTAGACATCATACAAC
This sequence comes from Calotriton arnoldi, assembly GCA_963921515.1. Taxonomy (NCBI): domain Eukaryota; kingdom Metazoa; phylum Chordata; class Amphibia; order Caudata; family Salamandridae; genus Calotriton; species Calotriton arnoldi. Next base: position 661,579 of record CAWUFW010000146.1, read on the forward strand.
CAAATTCTTCACTGCAATCTAATCATAATCCTCAGACACACAACCCTATTAATACTCACTTCTCCTTCACCGCCGTTTTTGCCGCACACCACTGAAACTCTGTTCTCCAATTCCAGATCTTCAGCTCTCACTAGGGATTCTGGGGTCGGGGATCTAGACTGTTCTGGGTCTCCTTCTACTTCTAAGTGCACAAACATCACACTGCTACCAACTGAAGACGCCTGGGCCCATACTCTCATCCTCATTTGGTGGATGGTCTTTCTGTGCGACTTTCAGAGGTAGAAGGATAACACATTTCATTTAAGTTCAAATACAGTGTAACCAATGAAGTTAGGCAATAGTCCAGATCATCAACTATGTCTCAGGTAAGAAAGTATTATTACAAATTTAAAAAGAGATATAAACCAACTTCAGCATAATTGTATAAAATACAATACAAACAGAATGAGTCCAAATCTTCTGAAGCAGTTGACCCTATATAACAAAAAGAAAACAACTAGTTCTATAATAGATACGCAAGTAATTAAAAAGCAGAATTGGGCTTTAGATTGCATGAATTTGGTATTAAAGATGAACATGAGTTCTCTATCCCTACACTGGCAAAAGTGGCAACCTTAAACTAAAAGCATAAGTCAAAGAATTTAGAAAGGTGTCAGCAGTCAGAGTCTTCCTAAGAAGAAATTCCAACAATGGGTCAAGTAACATAAAGCCACGATAGCCAAAAAAGAGGTCTGTACCTCGGGAGTCTAAGAAAGAAGTCTCTAACTATCCCTCACTAATTGATAATATAAAGCTCAAGTTACTTTCAAGGTAAATCCCATTAATTTCTTTCGACAGCCTTCAGGATTCCATCTCACGTAGGCTCCTTTCATCACCTCTCCTTTCCCATCGAACATTGATTCACATGTCCTTGGTCTCATCACCTTCTCCCGTAAGAATTCGCCTCCCCACTCGCTATCACGATTCTCCTTGCCAACTTCTTATTCACACACTTTACTATTTATTAAGAACAAAGACCCTTTCTCTCAATTAACGAAGTCTTGTCCACCTGCAGTGGGAACACAAATGCATGTAACATTCTACAGCAGAGAATAAAAGGTAAATTCAAGTTTCAGCTGAAAACGTGAACTTCAAGTAAAAATGAAATTCGGGCCCACAACTTAAACTAAGTTAGAATGTGCATGGGTTACATTATGTGCACATCTCTATTACATATTTAAATTCATTTTCTCAACACATACATTAGAAATTATTAACACAAATGTAAATACGAATTACACTGTAATATATTAATAATGTTATTCAAGTCACGTTCTACCCATGTATACATTTATTTTTGAGTCCACATTAATACATCATCTATCCATGTAACACATTTACGAATCTTTTGAATGAATTATTAATATGTAAATATCACAGTCCTATTAGTTACATTTTAAACACACGTACAAATTGCATTAGTTTACGGGGACACTTTTAATTATGTCGAACCCTCATTCTTATTAATACCTAAGTCACACAAAGGATATATGTGAGCGAAGACTACAGGGGAATATGATGCACTCCTACCACACAATCAGGATGGGAACAAATTACACTCTCCCAGATCGCACTCTGAAAGCCATCTAGTTTTGTAAGATCTGTGAGGGAATCTGAGTCCCACAGGGGAGTTTCCACAGTCAGTCTCCTATGCCACCCTATTTTCCAGGTTGCTCTTTTCCATGTTTTGATGACAGTAGCTGCAGTCACACGTGTCACCTCAGTCTGTCATGCTTTATATTACTCTCTAACTTAACCTCTATGGGCATTGCCCTCCTATATGCCACCACCAAGGGCTCTTGCTGATTTTGAATGTCCAGTCGCTCCCCACCAGCAATTGCCTCACCCAATAGTAGAGTCTCAAGTTGGACAATGCAGTGCCCCCCACGTACTGGTTACTGGTATATGTGGCTAATGCAAATCTCGTTGTACCCCCAAACCACAGCAGTGAAAGTGTGATACTTAAACTGGAGTAAACAATGGTATATGGGATCTCATATGGTGGGTTTTGTAGCAAGTGCAGGAATTTTGGCAGCGTTTTTTTTTTTTTTTTAATTGAAATCCATATAAAAAAAACATTTTGTCAATACATCCATCCATATAATTCATTAAAATTGTCGAGTAATACAAGATCGTTAAATCACACCAATCGGCCTGAAAACAGTAAATCCTAAAATCAGTAAGAAAGAGACAATATATGCATATAAGCCAACATTCAAATACTACATAAAAAAGTGCAAGAAGATGAATCTAATAAATCTTATAAATCTGACTTTAAAAAAAAAAAAAAAGCAACGCATAATATTTTAGAACAGCATTGACTGCCAATATTAACACAAACTAAACAATTGATAGAACCTTAGGTACCTTAAAAGTATGCAGAGAAATCGACAGGTATGACCAGAATAATATTTCAACCTATATCAACCAATACAACTACGTAGCAATAAAATCTAAAGTGTCGTATAGTACATTAAGGTGCTAATATTACTATAAATAGGATTCGAACATGCTGAAAATACCTCCTGAAATATAGGCTCAATTTTAAGTTTTTAATCGAAATAGGCTAACCAAACCTTCTCAAACTTCTTAAGCCCCCCAATTCGCAGTGCATAGACTCGTTCACTTTTTTTTACCTGCTTCATTTTCCGGACCCATTCACCTTTGGTTGGTATAAGATCCGATCGCCATCTCTGAAGCAAAAGTGATCTAGCGACTGCCATTGCAATATATAATAATTTGATCACCTTGTCAGAAAGATGTAGAGCAGGGTCATAGCCAAACACTTTCAGCCGAATATTCAACTCTATTGTAATGAAGCATTCGGCTTCCAAATAGCAGAAAATGTCATTCCAGACCCCTGGATCAAGGGGCATTGTGATATGATATGTGTCCAATTGGCTGAAGGATGGTTAAGACAACGAAAGCACTGCCCAGATTGGTTGGGATAAGCCTTAGATAAAAAAAGTGGGGTTCTATAAAGTAGCCATTTGCTAAAGAATAACATCCTACGTCAATTAGCGCCCCTTAACGTACTAAAGTTAAGATTATTTACTACTGACCACATACTCGCTGTGATTTCCAACTCCTCAAATTTTGGCAGCGTTATCATTTTGTATAGTGCAACTCACTCCAGTAGGGACAGCTGAAGTTTCCTCAAGTGTTCCACATCCTACTTGTATTCATTTAGGATGTGCCTGATATTATGGTGCATAATTTCCTTGGGATCCAGCATTATAAATATCCCCGGGTATTTAAAACCCATTGTCGTCCACTTTAGAGGACACCTAAAGGTCTGTGGGGGCTGCCATCCGGACAGTGAGTATTCCACCATTTTGTGCCAGTTGATATGCACCCATGCAAAGGTGGCAAACATGTTGAGTATTTCGAGTATCAGTGGTATCTGGTTCTCAGGGTCAGCCAAATATAGCAGCATATCATCTGTATATAGGGAAATTATATCTTCCCAACCAAGGTCCCACTGGGAACCCCACACCAGCGCGTCATGTCTCACCCATCTTGCCAGTGGTTACACCCCCAGAGCCAACAGTAGGGGGGAGGCAGTGGATATCCCTGCCTCGTCCCACCCCCCAACCTGAACTCCCGGGGTACTGTCCATTAACCCATACCCTCCCAGTGAGGTGGGTAAAGAGCAACTGCACCCATGACCTAAACTCCATTCTAAATCCCATCTTCCGGAGGACCGCCATCAGGTAAGGCTATTCCAAAGAGGCAAACGCCCTAGTGACATCTAGTGATAGGAGTACCACAAGCTCCCTTAGCCTGCCCCTGTTCCCCAGAACACCATATATGCATTGTAAATTATGGTCGGTAGACCTCCAGTAAAAAAGAAGAAAATACTGGGCTAGAAAAGAATGCAAAAATTTGATTCTGTCGGATCAGCACCATCTTGTAGTACATTCCAAACTGGACAATCGTGTTGCAGCACTTCGCACCGTTCAAATTTCTAGTGCAAACTCGAGTACAAGCTGCATTCAATGGATGGACCTTTAGTTACGACTGAGGCTCACACAAAAATCGATAAATGTCAATAACGTGAAGCACATTTGGCCCCACAATGATGACATAGAGTTTTGGATTTGCAAACCATGAGGGTTTTATTATAGATTAGCAAAGTTACAAATTGAGATAATCAAATTAGTAGTAAATCATAGTTATTACATAAAAGCAATTCAAAATCATAAATTTAAAGACAGCCTATTATACATTGCCTCAAAATAAATCAAGCAGACTCAGTTTTCCATGGAAGGAAAGTCCCTAAACGTGAGCATGGGAAATCGGGCAACATTTGGGGACAGTCAAGCAGAAGATGTCAGCTTGGAAAGTCTCTGAAAGGCAATAAATATGAAGCAAGTAAAGCTTTCTCAGACAAAGAAAAAGAACATCTACTCGAAACGGAGCAGGAAATCTTCGCCTCATTAACTCTCCTTTGCATTAATTAAATCATCTCTTTTCTACCCATTGCTCCACCTACACATGAGTCCCATAGAGGAAACCAATCAGGATAAAGTACATTCTGATAAAGTAACTTTGTTAGGGGCATATTATCAAGGACGGCGTTAAAATTATCGCCGCTTTAGCGGCAGAAAACTGCCGCTAAAGCGGCGATAATGGGCTTGCTAATATGCCCTTGAGAATTCCAATAGAAGCCCATGTTCTGGTGTCAACATGGGCTTCTATTGGAATTCTCAAGGGCATATTATCAAGCTCATTATCGCCGCTTTAGCGGCAGTTTTCTGCCGCTAAAGCGGCGATAATTTTAACGTCGTTCTTGATAATATGCCCCTTAGTTTCACAAACTAAAATACAATGACGTCTCTACTAAGCGTCCTTCAGTCTTCCGTATCTGCAGAATGAGATAATACTCTCGAGGAATGTGCATTCATGTGTGAAATCAAATGTAAGCTACATCATTCAAGGCTGATGGTACGATTTTTTTCCTGTAATGAAAGCAAACGATACACGGCAAAGAACACATGGAAAACTAATGCTGGGCTTTTTAATATGTGGTCTATGTTAACAGCAATTAAAGAAAAGAAAACGTTAAAGGTGCACTATAATCACATGTACGTGTTGCAGAATAAATGTCATTATTCATTATGAAAAAAATTCTCTCAACGGGATTGGTCTCTATGCTGGCCTTCGTTAATCCAGGCACTCGAGGGAAGCTCGATTTTAAACTTGTACACAACAGAGCTTCATTGTTCGGTATCATAGGGGTAATTCCCCCTCTACACTGGCAGAGGAATGTCTGCTGCTGGAGAAGCAGGAAACCTCCACGTAGGAAAATATGTGGTAGAAATTCCACCAAAACTATGCAACATGTTGGAATTTCCACCAACATGTAAATCAGGGCCATCACAAGGAGAGGAGAAGGTGGGGCTTCTTTACCTGGGTCCCACTTTACAAAGGATTACAAACATCAGCTCACAAAAGATGAGCAGTAGATCAATGATTCACGATAGAACCGGGAGTGACATTGTGATTTCAGCCATGAAATTGGCAGAATTGATGGAGCCAGTGAAGCCAGGCTGTGAGACCCTTCTCTTCAAACAGCATCCTTGCAGAATGTGCACACTGCCTATCAATTAAACTGCAGTGTCACTGCCTCCTTTAAGAAAACCTACATCCTGTGCCTTGCTTCAGATTTTCCTTAGGAGGGCCAAGATTTCATTACCATAGACTCTTTAACCTCAAGGGGAAACAGATGGAGGAAATAAGTACAATTGTTGTGATCACAGCAGACATCAGCAAATTGTTCAATAGGCATGTTTAACTGAAAACGCCCTGCTGCATTTATGCTAAAGTGACAAAAGGGAACGGTTACTATCATGCAATATTATCCAAGGGGGAGGGCACTCCCAGGTATTTAATGGCCGCAGTGATGTCAGAGGGTACAAAGGCGAAGCCAAGGGCCCTTCTCCATCCCAACCAACAACTAGCTGGAAATGTTGTTCCCCTTGGATAATACAGCTATAGCAATTCAGACCCCTAGAATGTGGGGTAAAATCCACAAAGTTGCTTGTTAGATTGTGTGCTTTGTTCATGGTACTATTTACGCAGAATTTTACATCAAGCATAGCTGCTGGCTTATGTTTTTTGGTTATAACGGACCACCATTTTTGTCCAATTTAAATACATTGGGGCATATTCTCAAGGAGCTATCGCCGAGTTAACGGCACTTTTTCGCAGCCAAAGTTGCGATAAATGTATCACCCCATTCACAAGCTGGTGTTAACAGCCCATAACACCAGTTTACCCGCGATAGCAGCCGCAAAAAACATCGCCACAGATGACACCGCCAACTATCGCTAATGAGATGCAGAGTAGGCGTTCCCGAGCAAAAAGCTGCGACAACACCACTCCGCAACATTCTCAACGACCAGCCAGATCGGCGATAAGACCACACAACAGGCGATAAGGCGCGTTAGCTGCAGGAAATTAACACCTGCTCTGACCTGGTGCAAAGTCGGACCACAGCCTGCACCACAAAATGGAGCCCAGCCCAGAGCCACACCTGAAGGGCAACAGATGCCATGGAGCCACTTATAATGCAGTTTGGAGCCCCAACAGGGCCACAACACCCACTGCCATAACCCCCAGGACCCCCCCTCCCCAGGCACCCCCCCCCCCTGGCCAAAGACAACTACACAGATTCATGTACCAAATAATCCGCCTGAAGTTGCACAATCACATTTGGTGACATGCATGTGTCATCACAAAAATGAGCATCACACATTCACCTACGATGTAACAAATGAAAATGTATTCAAAGAAACACAGAACAGAAATGAAGACACATGGCGGGTCCCCTCGGGACAATCCCTAGGTCACAGCCTGCAAGACAAAAAGCATGATGAGAAGGTGTGTCTTGCGCACATCAAAGGACAGAGAGAGAGCGAAGGAGATTGAGAGAGAAAGAGAGGGAGCGAGAGAAAGACGGACCGAGAGGGGGAGCGAGAGAAAGACGGACCGAGAGGGGGAGCGAGAGAAAGACGGACAGAGAGGGGGAGCGAGAGAAAGACGGACAGAGAGAGGGGGAGCGAGACACAGATAACAGAAGAGATGGACAGGGTGAGAGAGTGCCGACAATGCGCACCCAGGCCACACTGCTCACCTGCTGCCACCGGTGTGTCTCCAACCACGTGCCGGTATGTAGTGCAGTTCACCAGGTCACACATCTGGAACAGAACCGTCATCTGAAACAGAGTCCAGAGACATGAATGGCAAAGTACATACAATTGTACAAGACAACATCTCCTGTCTGCCCCTGCGCACCCAGGCAGATGCACCCCAGCCCCTCCCGCCGCCCAGCGGTGCATGCCCGCCCCAGCGCACCCAGGCCTCACTGCTCACCTTCCGCCCTTGGCGTGTAGCAATGAGGGCCCACCACGTGCCGCTGCAAGCCACATGCCCGGGGCACGCGGACATGGCACCCTCCACATCATGCAGCCCCGCTCCGCAGGCCACCAGGTCTCACATTTGATTCTGGGTCTTGATTTCGCCATGGCAGAGGACATACCAGTGCACCCGGCATCATCGCAGGCTGCACACCCGCTCAGCCCTTAAGGTGCCACTAACTCTGTGATCCAGGATGCGACGCCACGTGGCGGTAGGCCCGCGCTGCCCGCTGGCTCTGGCCTACACTGCAGGGCACACAGATCCTGAGCATCCGGACCGCCGGGACGGGGCATCATCGCAGGCTGCACACCCGCTCAGCACTTAAGGTGCCCCTACCTCAGTGCACCCAAAGTCACCGTCCCGTGGCGGTGTGCCTGTGCCTGCCGCAATGTATCCGGTGCCTAATTGTCTGTGCCCCAACGTCATGGACCCTGTATGATTGGGTATCGTGTTGCGGACGCCATCATGTCACCTCCGGTCCTGGGGAATGTGATGTTGCAGGGCCCGAGGCCCTCATGCCTACATCAACACCACACGGATGCACCCAGATAGAGAGTGGAAATGGCGTCGAGCACGTGCGCCCAGCCCTTTTTATTGGCAGGGTCACATGTCCTGTGACGCGTGTGCCGGATGGGTGTGGTGGGGGTGTAAACCAGCCGTGCGGGAGTGGCTGTGGCATGCTGACAACTAGACCTGTGAGCAGCAGATCACTACAGGAAAGACATGGGACATGTAGCGTTGCCGTCCCCCCCTGTGAGCGTAAGCGGAGTGGGCTGGCCTGGCGTATGCCAGTCCAGTCTAAGGGTTAGTGAATGACCCCGGGGCCCTGGGCGTGGTTCCGTACTGGGCTGGACAAGGAAGTAACTCATGTGTGTCCCTGTTGTTGTGTCAGCGCCACCCGGACCGCATTCGGCAATGTGTCACCCTGTGACCCCTGTTCTACGACATGAGCCACATGGACGTAAGAGGAGTCCAGTGAGCCTACATTCATCCATACTTCCACACTTGAAAGACCATAGACAAGACACATCTGTGTGAATATGAATGTTGAATGCACATTCAGTGGAGTGTTGCATCTTGAGCAGTACAGGGCCATGCAAACCCCACATGACGATGTTGGCCCGTGGAGGGCCAGCCAGGGTCCTTCAGGGAATGACAAGTCCAAAGGAAGAGGAAGAGTTCAGTCCGCAGTCTGATTGCTGTGTCATTGGCGATCAAACAGCATATGGCAGTCCATGTCGAGGTCCAAGGTGAGTGTCACAGAGTGCATCGGGGGACAGTGGAAGGTGATGATGCTGAAGGCAGTACCAAGCTGAAGCTGGCCCTATGGCGGAGATGCATGCTTCTGCGTCCTTCTTACCACGAGGGCAGAATCATCCGCATCTTCGTCCTCTGCTGTTTCCTGTGCCTCACGTGTGGGTGGTGGTGTTCTGTCTCCAGCAATGTGTGGCAGTGACACATCAGTGGCCGGAGGTGAAAGGTCTGCCGCACGGTGTGGCACTGACACTTCAGGGGGTGGAGATGTGGATGGAGTGGTAGCAGCAGCATGCATCAGCGCCAGGCCTTGTGGCAGCAATGCCATTAGGATGGTCCTGAGGTCATTGAGGAACCCAGCTACCTCTCGCTGGTGTGCAGCCGTGGCAGCCGCTTGTTCTGCATTCGTCCGCTCCATGCTCTCCATTAACCTCCGCATGTTTCCCAGCTCCCGTGTGACATCGCTTGAGCCACTCTGACTGGACAGTTGTTCTATTCTCTGAGTCAGGGCTCCAGCGATGTCAGCCATGGTCCGTTGGAGAGCATGGAGCGGACTGTGGGTGTCCGTTAGGGACCGTGAGTGGTCCCTGATGGGACTTAGACACCCACGCATGCCATCTAGTTTGTCTGCCATGCGGTCGAAGCCCACCCGCACCCGTTCAGCCAGTTTCTCCTGGCACACCAAAACACGGCGTTGGAAGGCCATGTGTTCTTCGTGGGTGTCCTGGGAGGCAGCCGTGGTGGTGGGTGCTGCCTGCTGTGTGGTCTGTGCACGAGGTGGGTTCTCCTCGTAGCAGCTGGGCTGCCCAGCTCCTGGAAGTGGGCTGCGTAGGCTGTCCACGAGCAGTTGGAGGGCGTCAGAGTCGAAGCTGTGGTGGTCCTCTTCGTCATCAGAGAAGAGAGTGTCAGGCTGCTCTGCAGGAGGTGTTGATTCTCCCTCTGCAATGTGAAGGGGAGATGCAGTTTAACAATGTGTCCACATGTATGTTGTCGCATTGTACATGTTTTCATACAGACAGCATGACTGGGTACATTGTGGCTGTTTGGGAGGGGCTGCCAATTTGTTGGGGGACAGTGGACATTTCGACGACAGACGTGTGTGTGTTTGTACTTGTACTATTATCAGCTCACATTTCCCTGCAATGCCAAATGTTATTGGCCAGTGTCTGCACCCAAGCGGCACCAGTTGTGTCCTGTGTTCTGTTGTAGGTGTTTTGCGGATTGTGTCACATCGTTGTCAATGTTGATGTGCTCTGCATGTGATGTGTGTGTGCTGCATTTTGGGGGAGTCGCCCCTGCAGCTCAGATTTTGCTGCCCCTTATCCCGTTCATGCGATGTGCCTTTGACTTCTGTGCTTGTACAGTGCTGACAAGTTGCATACTTGGGTACATTGGTCTCTTGGTGGGAGTTGGTGGTCTGGGGCATGGTTTGTCCGCAGATGTGCTCTACTTTAATGTGCATGTGTGCCATTGTGCCCATCTCCCCCCGTCCCCCCAGGCCCTGGTCGTTACTCACCCTATTGCTGTTGTGTCCGGTCCTGTTAAGCAGTGTCCGGGCCACCAACTCCTGCCACCGTCTCCCCACTGATGACTGTGGACACCATTTCCTCCATGTCGTCCAGCTCCTCCTGTGGCGCTGGACTGCCACCTCCACTCTGAATTGCTGCCTTCCGGTTGTTGGCGAGTTTCAGCTTGGTTTTTCGCTTGACATCATTCCAGCGCCTCTTGACCTCGTCCATTGTCCTCTTCAGCACTCCGACTGCATTCACCTTGTCCACGATGGTCTGCCATATTCCATTTTTTGTTGCCAATGACACAGTGGAGGTGACGAACAGTTGTTGATGGTGTTCTACCACCTCTGTTATCAGGATCCTGTTTTCCTGCGGACTGAACCACTTCTTCCTACTCTTCTTGTCCTTGCCCTTCCCTGATCCCGAAGTCCCTGGCTGGTCCTCCAGGGGGCTTGTGGGGTTCTGGTTCTCCTCCGTACTCGCTCCGGCTGCGTCCATTGTGCTTCGCTGTGGTTTGGTGTGAGAAGTTGGCCTGGTATATGATGTCCACTAGTTCTAGTGGGCACCTTGCACCAGTCCAAATGACTTTTATTGATGATAGGTTTAAAGACAACCTTTATTGAAAGCTATCCTAGTGGTAGCTATGGAGAGCAGCCTTCAGGCTAAGTCTTGAAGGAGTGTTAAGCTGTTTGTTTTACCAGTTATAATCTCGTGAATGACCAAATGAAAGGAGAACCACACCAGGTATATATATTAAATATATGTATTTATTACTAAACACAACCCAATAGTCTCTTTATGAGGCTAGAGGTCAAAGTACACAAGTTACAAGTCAAATAGCACAGTAAATTAGCACAATATACGATTAGCCCTAGGGGCGTACCAAACCATATATTAAGAAAGTGGTATAAGAACCACGACTTAAGTAGACACAAGGCCTAGAGCCTGTAGAATCGCTGGGACCCCAAGGAACCACCCAAGGTAGTGACACAGGGGACCCACGGGGGCTGTGTGCAGTGTGTGAACACAGCCGCGCTCCGTTAAAGTCTATGGGAAAGTCGCGGTTAGAGTTTAAGGACACTTAGAAATGGATTAGGACCAAACCCTCTTCGACTTAGACAGTTCTAGGGTCAACACTCATGGGAGCACCGGAGTACTCGAGTTACCTCACCCAGGGAAGCCGGGTACATAGGTGTCGAATGGTGTCGGGTCGCGTCGTCGGTTTCAATGGCAGCCTGCAAGGAAGTGCTGCTGCCGGGAAGATGTGAAGTGTCCGAAGAGATCCAAGCCTGGATTGGAGATGAGAAGAACCTGAAAGCAGAGGGGACAGAGTCTGGGTCACTTGCCAGTGACCAGGGGCACGATAGTCGAATGCCCACCGATGTCGGGTGCTTCAGGTGAAAGAGGTGAAGCTTGACTCTTCAGCCACGAGGACCAGGAGGTGTCTACGACAACCAGGAGCTGGATTCGAGCTGCCCCACAAAGGATGTCGAGTGCTGCAGCATTGGTGTCCAGATTGAACACAACAAGCCTTGGCAACAGCAACCCATGCAGAAAAGAGAAAGATGCTTCTGTGCAGACCAGCAAGGTCTGAGGGACTCACCACTCAGTGGGGAGTCAGGGCAAATCTGGAGCAACTAGGGAAGTCCAGAGAAAATCAGAGTTGCCTTCACAGGGACCCACCAGTCGACGGACCAGGGATTGCAAAGGAGCCTCAAGCGGAAATGCAAGAAGCAGGCCCACAGAACACTCGTGGAGTGTAGGCTCACAATCTTCAGAGCAAAAGGTGCTCGGGGCCTGGGCTACAAGTAACCCAAAGCACGACTTCAAGAGTCATCGAGAAGTTGATGCACTAGCAAATGTGCACGGTGTCCAGGGGTTCCAGTTCCATGTCACTCGTGAGGGCTGTGGGTCTCAGCTTTGCTGGGGACTCGGGTCGGCCTCTGAGAAGTCTGGAAATCCTCTTCCTGGGCTGCAAGTACTTCGGAGTCCGGCGGGAGCTTCGGAGATGCAGACCGGCAAATGCTTTGTTGGTGCCTGCCAAGCAGGGGAGTCACTCCTTGACTCCAAGGGAGATTTCTTCAGTCCTCTAGTCTTTAGTAGAGCGTCGAAGTTCCAGGATTCAGTTGCAGAGTTTCGTCCAGGGATATCTAAAGTCCTGTTGCCAGGGGTTCCTTACTTATACCTAAGAAAGGGGTTGGACTAACTCTGTGGACCCACCTATGGGAGGGTTTGAAAAACGGGTGGCTACACCCATTTCCTTTGTCCAGTTTCACGCCAGAGCAGGGGCTGGCAGCCCCTGCAACCGGTTTGAACTGGGGTATGCACGAGGACACCAAATGTGCCCCCAGTGCAGGAATTCAAAGCACTCTTGGAGTGCACCCACCCAGCCCCAATCCACTAAGGCCTGTCTGGGAGGTGGTAACACCTCCCTGTGACAGGAAACCTATTGTCCAGGCCTCCCCTGCCGGAGTTTCGGTCAGCAGCAGGAGGCCAGACTCGTGTCTGTGGCTGCAGCATCCATTTTGTGATGCCAGGGCTCTGTTTAGTTGGTACCGGGTATACCAGTGCTGTGATGTTTCTCCCTCTAGAAGGGTGGGATCATACTCCCACACCAGTTACTGGTGTGGGGGTATGATTCCAAGGTGTTTGACACCAAACACAACATGTTTTCGTGCAGCCATCCCAAAGTTAGCATTTACCACGAGGATATAATGCACTTAAGAGTATATGGTCAGGCTGCACCACAGACAACCCCGGAGAGGAGATTCCGAAGGCTGCATAGGGGCTCTGCTCATGCATGGGCACCCTCTCACATAAAACCAAGCACCCTGCCTTCAGGATTGATAAGGCCTGCCATAGGGGTGACTGATAGGTTTCTATGTGCAGTGATAGGTGAGATATAGTGAACCTATATCTCTGTAAGGGGTGCATGCACCACCTTACTCAGGCTGCAGTAGCAGTCCTGTGGTGTCATTTTGGAGGGCCTTCCAGGGGTGGCACAATACATGCTTCAACCCCTGGTAGGCCCCTGGGGGACCTATGCCCTGGGTACATAGTATACCATACACTAGGGACTTATAAGGGCACCCCAGAATCCAATCTGAAGTGTACTTAAGGTACATGGAATCAAGTTAGAGAGGAAGCAGCTAGGCTGGGGTCCTGGATAGCAGGGCCCCAGCCAGACTAAAGTAAAAAAAACAGTGATACACCAGCAAAAAGTGGGGGTAACCATAAGAGGCAGATCCTACTCTCCTACACAACCCCCCCCCCAAACGCAGGGACATTAAACTAACCTTGACCAGTTGAGTCTTCATGTTCTAAGTGGAAATATCTGGAGAGTCCATCTGCATTGGCATGGTTACTCCCAGGTCTATGTTCCACTGTATAGTCCATCCCCTGTAGGGAAATGGACCACCTCAAAAGTTTGGGGTTTTCACCCTTCATCTGTTTTAGCCATAAGAGGGGCTTATGGTCTGTCTGAACAAGGAAGTGGGTGCCAAACAAGTATGGCCTCAGCTTCTTCAGAGCCCAAACCACAGCAAAGGCCTCCCTCTCAATGGCTGACCAACGTTTCTCTCTGGGGGTCAGCCTTCTGCTAATAAAAGCTACTGGCTGATCCTGACCTTCATCATTCAACTGTGATAGTACAGCCCCTACCCCCAACTCAGATGCATCTGTTTGCACAATGAACTTTTTGGAGTAATCAGGACTTTGCAGAATGGGAGCAGTGCACATGGCCTGCTTCAGGTCATCAAATGCCTTTTGACAGCTAACTGTCCACTGAACCTTTTTGGGCATTTTCTTAGAGGTTAAGTCATTCAGGGGTGTCACTATTGATCCATACCCCTTGACAAATCTTCTGTAGTACCCAGTCAGGCCTAAAAGGCTCTCACCTGAGTCTGGGTATTTGGAGCAACCCAGTCCATGATGGTCTGGATTTTGCTCTGCAATGGTTGAACCTGGCCTCCACCCACAAGGTGGCCCAGGTACACAACCTGACTCTGCCCTATCTGGCACTTGGTGGCCTTGATAGTTAGGCCTGCCTTCTGCAGGGCCTCCAAAACATTTCTGAGGTGGACCAGGTGATCCTCCCAGGTGGAGCTAAAGACAGCAATATCATCTAGATATGCTGCACTATAGGCTTCCAGACATGTAAGGACTGTGTTCACCAATCTCTGAAAAGTGGCAGGTGCATTCTTCAAATCAAAGGGCATCACCACAAATTGGTAAAGCCCACCAGGGGTAGAAAATGCAGTTTTTGGCTTTGCATCATCAGCTAGTCTGATCTGCCAGTAGCCAGCTGTTAGGTCAAATGTGCTTAGATACTTGGCTGAGGCCAAAGTGTCTATTAGCTCATCTGCCCTGGGGATTGGATGGGCATCAGTCCTAGTGACTGCATTGAGGCCTCTGTAGTCCACACAAAACATCATCTCTCTCTTACCATCTTTGGTGTGAGGTTTTGGCACCAGGACCACTGGACTAGCCCAAGGGCTATCTGAAGGCTCAATGACACCCAGTTCCAACATTTTCTGGACTTCTGTCCTGATACAGTCCCTGACCTGGTCAGGTTGCCTGTAAATCTTACTTTTAACAGGCAGACATTCCCCAGTGTCCACCTCATGAGTGCACCAGGTGGTCTGACTTGGAGTCAGAGAAAACATGTGATGGAACTGATTCAGCACCTGTCTACAATCAGTTTGCTGCTGGGCAGTGAGGCTGCCTGCCAAGGCTACACCATCCACTGACCCATCATCAGGGTTCTGTGAGAGCAGGTCAGGGAGAGGGTCACTCTCCTCCTCCTGTCCCTCATCAGTTGCCATGAGCAAGCCCATGTCAGCCCAGTCCACATATGGCTTCAGCCTGTTGACATGGAGCACCCTGTGGGGGCTCCTGGGAGTTCCCAGGTCTACCAGATAGGTAACCTCTCCCTTCTGCTCAACAATTGTATGGGGGCCACTCCACTTGCCTTGGAGGGCTGCTGGGGCCACTGGCTCCAACACCCACACCTTCTGCCCTGGCTGGTAAACAGTCAGCACAGCCTTTTGGTCATGCCAGGCTTTCTGTAATTCCTGGCTAGCCTCAAGGTTTTTGGTTGCCTTTTTCATGTACTCAGCCATCCTGGAGCGGAGACCAAGTACATAGTCCACTATGTCCTGTGTAGGGGGTTTGAGAGGTAACTCGCAACCTTCCTTCACCAGACACAATGGACCCCTGACAGGATGGCCAAACAAAAGTTCAAAAGGGCTGTAGCCAACCCCCTTTTGAGGCCCCTCCCTGTATGCAAATAAAAGGCAGGTCAAGAGTATGTCCCATCTTCGCATAAGCTTTTCTGGGAGCCCCTTAATCCTGCCCTTCAAGGTTTTGTTGAACCTCTCAACTAAACCATTGCATTGTGGGTGATAGGGTGTGGTGAATTTGTAAGTCACTCCACACTCCTTCCACATTGCAGTCAAGTAACTGGACATAAAGTTTGCTTCTCTGTCAGATACTACCTCCTTAGAAAAGCCCACTCTTGAGAAAATTCCCAGGAGGGCCCTTGCCACCACAGGTGCTGTAGTGGTCCTAAGGGGAATGGCTTCTGGGTACCTGGTGGCATGGTCCACCACCACCAGGATAAACCTGTGCCCAGATGCTGTTTGGGGATCCATGGGCACAACTATGTCAATCCCCACCCTCTCAAAGGGAACCCCCACCACAGGTAGTGGTATCAGGGGGGCCTTTGTGGTGCCACCTGCCTTCCCACTGGCTTGGCAGGTTACATAGGAGCGACAAAACTCCTTGGTGTCTTCAGACATGTGGGGCCAGTGAAAGTGAGGGACAATTCTGTCCCAAGTCTTGTTCTGGCCCAGGTGACCTGCTAAGGGAATATCATGGGCTAGTATCAATAGGAAGCCCCTGAACTTCAGAGGTATAACCAACATCCTGGCTGCTCCAGGCTTGGGGTCTCTACTCTCTGAGTACAGGAGTCCATCATCCCAATACATCTTATGGGTGCCACTAGCATTCACAGCAGCCTCAGCAGCAGCTTGCTGTCTGAGGGGTTCAAGAGAGGGGCAGTTCAGCTGCTCCTGGCTCAGATCTGCCCTGGAAGGGCCCCTGTCCCCAAGAACTCAACCTGATCAGGTTCAAGATCCTCTGGGACAGTTCCTTCTTCAGGCCTGAGATCATCTTCCTCAAAAGACTGATCCTCTTCCTGAGCCAAGGGGAAGGCACTACCTTAACCCTACTGCTCCTCCTCTTGGGAGGCACCTGGTCCATTATTCCAGAATCCAGGGCCTGTTCAGCTTTTGACATTTTTGCCTGTGACCTAGTCACAGCAAAGACATGTGCAGGGATCCCTAGCATTTCTGCATGTTTCCTGAGCTCCACCTCTGCCCAAGCTGAGGTTTCAAGATCATTGCCAAGCAAGCATTCAACTGGTAGGTCTGCACTCACCACAACCTTCTTAAGGCCAGTTACCCCTCCCCAGGAGAAGTTAACAACTGCCAGAGAATGGTCTGTTCTGACATTGCTAGCATTGGTCACTTGGTACATTTCACCAAGTATAATCTGCCCAGGATCCACAAGATCTTTTGTCACAATGGTGACACTTGCTCCTGTGTCCCTGAATGCCAAAGCCTCTCTTCCATTAATTAAAGGCTGCTGTCTGTATTTGCCCAAATTATTGGGACTCACTAAGGGGGACATATCCATGCCCCCATCACAGACTAGGACAGCCTGAGTTGGCACTCTGACTAGGCCAGAGCCCATCTCAGTACCCAGGGTCAACCCTACTAAACCCCTATTCTGAGTGTTTCCACCACCATTTGTAGCTGGACTAGGGAGAACAGTTGCCTTAGGGGCAATGGTGGCTGGATTAGAGTCTTTGGACTTGGTGCAGTCACTGGTCCAGTGAGTTTTCTGCTTACAGATTTTGCACCATGGTTTCTTTTGGCCTTTTCCTTTAGTAGATTGGGATTCCCCACCAGATGCAGATTTTTGGGGACCTTGAGAAGACTTCTGATCTTTACCCTTTTCCCCACCCTTGTCAGAGTTTTTGGAATCTTGCTTCTTCTGGTCACCACCTTGGTTCTGAACCTTCTGCTTCACCCTGGTTCTGACCCATTTGTCTGCCTTCTTTCCCAATTCTTGGGGAGAGTTCAGATCAGAGTCAACCAGGTACTGATGTAGCAACTGATTCTGACAGTTATTAAGAATCTGCTCCCTCATGATTAAATTATACAATCCTTTGAAGTCACACACCTTACTGCCCAGTAACCACTCTTCCAGAGCCTTGATAGCACAATCTACAAAGTCCACCCAGTCCTGTGTCTGTGCCTTTTGGGTATCTCTGAACTTTAACCTGTATTGCTCAGTGGTTAGGCCAAACCCATCTATCAGGGCACTCTTCAGGACTTGGTAATCATCAGCATCCTCTTCTCTTACAGTGAGGAGCTTGTCTCTACCTTTGTCTGCAAAGGAGAGCCACAAGATTGCTGCCCACTGCTCCTGGGGGACCCTCTGAACTTTACAGGCCCTTTCCAGTGCAGTAATCCATTTGTGGATGTCATCCCCACTCTGGTAGGGAGGGACAATCTTGCTCAGGTTTCTATGGTCATAAGACCTTTCCCTATCCCTAGGGAAGTTGCTGCTACCATGGGACTCTAGTCCTAACTTTCTTCTTTGTCTATGAAGCTCTAGGGACTCCATGTCTATAGCCAACTGCTTTTTTCTGATTCTCAACTGAGCTTCTCCATACTTGAGCAGTCTCTCTTTCCTTTCATGAGAGGATTCCCTCCTATGAGAGGAAACAGAGGTCCCTACTGAGGTGTCAGAATGGTTAGACTCCTGAGAAGGAGATCTTGACCTTCTAGGCACACTCACAACTCTTCCTGGTGGGACAAAGGGGAGGTCATTCTGATCCTCCTCCTCATCTTCAGGAGGAGCTGGATTTTCCAGGGCAAGATCATTGTCATCTTCCTGGCCAGTTTCAGAGGTCAGGTCCTGGGTATTTTCACCCCTGGTCCCTTCCTCATCTTCTGCCCCACCCTCTCTGCCTACCCCTTCAGACCCTGGGGGTCTTCTGAGATCATCCAACAGAAGGACCTCTATGAGGCGTTGGGTGTTGGCACTTTTGCCTGTCTTCAGCTTCCTAGTACTGCACAATGCTCTCAATTCCAAGAATGGGAGGTTGTCATACTTGGATGGTAGAAGCCCATGGGCTTCTGGCAGGGACCCACTGGTTCCTGGCCTTAAAGACATCACTAGTGAGGTGTAGTGTATGCACTACCTACTCTAGTGTGGCCTACTAAACTCTCTTGAGTTGTAGAAAGGGTGTGCTAAGCCCTTGACACACAACTCTAAGTTCAGTAGAACTTACTGTATTTCTAAGCTTGAATTTATCTGTACCTCAAGTACCTTTAGTGGTTTTCAGTTAGTCACACACTTGAGATTATCTGGTAAAACAAGGCAAGCTTGAATCCAACCGCTGCACACCAATGTGAGAAGTTGGCCTGGTATATGCTGTCCACTAGTTCTAGTGGGCACCTTGCACCAGTCCAAACGACTTTTATTGATGATAGGTTTAAAGACAACCTTTATTGAAAGCTATCCTAGTGGTAGCTATGGAGAGCAGCCTTCAGGCTAAGTCTTGAAGGAGTGTTAAGCTGTTTGTTTTACCAGTTAGAATCTCGTGAATGACCAAATGAAAGGAGACCCACACCAGGTATATATATAAAATATATGTATTTATTACTAAACACAACCCAATAGTCTCTTTATGAGGCTAGAGGTCAAAGTACACAAGTTACAAGTCAAATAGCACAGTAAATTAGCACAATATACAATTAGCCCTAGGGGCCTACCAAACCATATATTAAGAAAGTGGTATAAGAACCACGACTTAAGTAGACACAAGGCCTAGAGCCTGTAGAATCGCTGGGACCCCAAGGAACCACCCAAGGTAGAGACACAGGGGACCCATGGGGGCTGTGTGTAGTGTGTGAACACAGCCGCGAGCTCCGTTAAAGTCTATGGGAAAGTCGCGGTTAGAGTTTAAGGACACTTAGAAATGGATTAGGACCAAACCCTCTTGGACTTAGACAGTTCTAGGGTCAACACTCATGGGAGCACCGGAGTACTCGAGTTACCTCACCCAGGGAAGCCGGGTGCATAGGTGGCGAATGGTGTCGGGTCGCGTCGTCGATGCAAGGAAGTGCTGCTGCCGGGAAGATGCGAAGTGTCCGAAGAGATCCAAGCCTGGATTGGAGATGAGAAGAACCTGAAAGCAGAGGGGACAGAGTCTGGGTCACTTGCCAGTGACCAGGGGCACGATAGTCGAATGCCCACCGATGTCGGGTGCTTCAGGTGAAAGAGGTGAAGCTTGACTCTTCAGCCACGAGGACCAGGAGGTGTCGACGATGACCAGGAGCTGGATTCGAGCTGTCCCACAAAGGATGTCGAGTGCTGCAGTGTTGGTGTCCAGATTGAACACAACAAGCCTTGGCAACAGCAACCCACGCAGAAAGGAGAAAGATGCTTCTGTGCAGACCAGCAAGGTCTGAGGGACTCACCACTTGGTGGGGAGTCAGGGCACGTCTGGAGCAACCAGGAAAGCCCAAAGAAAATCAAAGTTGCCTTCACAGGGACCCACCAGTTGACGGACCAGGGATCGCAAAGGAGCCTCAAGCGGAAAGGCAAGAAGCGGGCCCACGGAACACTCGTGGAGTGTAGGCTCACAATCTTCAGCGCAAATGGTGCTCGGGGCCTGGGATACAAGTAACCTAAAGCAGGACTTCAAGAGTCGTCGAGAAGTTGATGCACTAGCAAATGTGCACGGTGTCCAGGGGTTCTGGTTTCACATCACTCATGAGGGCTGCGGGTCTCAGCTTTGCTGGTGACTTGGGTCGGCCTCTGAGAAGTTTGGAAATCCTCTTCCTGGGCTGCAAGTACTTTGGAGTCCGGCGGGAGCTTCAGAGATGCAGACCGGCAAATGCTTTGTTGGTGCCTGCCAAGCAGGGGAGTCACTCCTTGACCCCAAGGGAGATTTCTTCAGTCCTCTAGTCTTTAGTAGAGCGTCGAAGTTCCAGGATTCAGTTGCAGAGTTTCGTCCAGGGATATCTAAAGTCCTATTGCCAGGGGTTCCTTACTTATACCTAAGAAAGGGGTTGGACTAACTCTGTGGACCCACCTATGGGAGGGTTTGGAAAGAGGGGTGGCTACACCCATTTCCTTTGTCCAGTTTCGCGCCAGAGCAGGGGATGGCAGCCCCTGCAACCGGTTTGAACTGGGGTATGCACGAGGACACCAAATGTGCCCCCAGTGCAGGACTTCAAAGCACTCTTGGAGTGCACCCACCCAGCCCCAATCCACTAAGGCCTGTCTGGGAGGTGGTAACACTTCCCTGTGACAGGAAACCTATTGTCCAGGCCTCCCCTGCCAGAGTTTCGGTCAGCAGCAGGAGGCCAGACTCGTGTCTGTGGCTGCAGCATCCATTTTGTGATGCCAGGGCTCTGTTTAGTTGGTACCGGGTATACTGGTGCTGTCATGTCTCTCCCTCTAGAAGGGTGGGATCATACTCCCACACCAGTTACTGGTGTGGGGGTATGATTCCAAGGTGTTTGACACCAAACACGACATGTTTCCGTGCAGCCATCCCAAAGTTAGCATTTACCGCGAGGATATAATGCACTTAAGAGTATATGGTCAGGCTGCACCACAGACAACCCCGGAGAGGAGATTCCGAAGGCTGCAGAGGGGCTATGCTCATGCATGGGCACCCTCTCACATAAAACCAAGCACCCTGCCTTCAGTATTGATAAGGCCTGCCATAGGGGTGACTGATAGGTTTCTATGTGCAGTGATAGGTGAGATATAGTGAACCTATATCTCTGTAAGGGGTGCATGCACCACCTTACTCAGGCTTCAGTAGAAGTCCTGTGGTGTCATTTTGGAGGGCCTTCCAGGGGTGGCACAATACATGCTTCAACCCCTGGTAGGCCCCTGGGGTACCTATGCCCTGGGTACATAGTATACCATATACTAGGGACTTATAAGGGCACCCCAGAATTCAATCTGAAGTGTACTTAAGGTACATGGAATCAAGTTAGAGAGGAAGCAGCTAGGCAGGGGTCCTGGATAGCAGGGCCCCGGCCAGACTAAAGTCGAAAAACAGTGATACACCAGCAAAAAGTGGGGGTAACCATACGAGGCAGATCCTACTCTCCTACACTTGGCATTTGTTTGTCTGTTTTTTTTCTACTTTTATGGTGATTGTTCCCGCCTGACGCGTGTGAATTGCAGGCCTGTAGCTGGTTTTCGCTGATTTTTGAATCGCGCTTGGCCTCATCGCAGCTTTTTTTGCGTTCGTGTTTCGCATTTTTGCGGCGTGGCGTTGTTTTTAACGCGGTCAGTTGACGCGTTATCTGGAGACTATCGCATGGTACCGCCGTGTTGTGAACACTTGGTTAACACGGCGTAAATTTCCCGCGATAGACTGCGATGTTGGAGGTTGCGTTAAGTAACTTTTGCGATGGTTATCACACGTTCTTGAGAATATCCCCCATTGTTGCACATAGCTGGCTTTAGGGGTTACAAAAAGCAGTATAAAGAAAGGCTGATAACATATTGCAATCAAAATACAATTCATTTATGAGCAGTGTGTTCGGTTCTGCTTCCCTCAATAACAACACTCCAGTTGGATGAGCATGAAAGTGGGTTAATTCTATAACAGCACCGAACAGGTCAGTTCATCCCTCAGCTAACTCTCAACTACCCGTTTGGCATCCTACAGCATTTTACCTGGACCACGTTACGTGGCCAGAGTTACCTGATAGTTACACTCAAACAAGCAAAACACAACATATCCCCCTTCCATAACACAAAACAAACTGAGAATTGTCAAAAATAGACTAAACATATCACCCCACACTAAATAACCACAAGAAAAATGATGCATCATAACAACTATTACCGCTACACGACTTCCCTGAATAGGATGCATGTATACATATATTTTCAAGTCACACAAACTCTCATTCACTGCAATAATCCTTTGACCATACAGGAGCCCTTCTTAGTAACCCTGGGCGTAGTTCGCGAAGTAGCGCTACGCGAAGCTACGCGAAGTGCACTTCGCGCTACGTGTAGCACTACGCGAACTGCGTAGTGTGCTGTTCACGATGATTGCACAGTGCCGGATGCTTGTCCGCACTGTGCAATCATTGAAAACGGCATCTTGCACAGTGCGAGCTGTCTTTTACTGCCACTCGAGTAGATTTTTACTCGAGCGGCAGCTTTCTCAACGCGGACTGGTAGTTTCTCATCGCGAGCGGTCGCGAGCATACGCGACCACTCACAATGAGAAACCTGACCTCCCCGCGTTGAGAATCTCGCCGGGAGGTTTATTTTCCACGCTCGCGATCGGCAACTTGATGTTGCTGATCGCGAACGAGGAAAAAGTCTCGCCGGGATGTAATTTTGCTTGCTCGCGGTCGCCAACTTGACGTTGAGGACCGCGAACAAGCAAAAAATGACCGCTGCACTACGCTACGCGTGTTTGCACTGTGCTAAGTGCAATTCGCGTAGTGCGAAGTAGCGCAAACTTCGCAAACTACGCAAGCGTAGCGTAGTGCTTTGCCCAGGGTTACTTCTTAGCCTTTGTGGATGATTGCCAACACTCCCACGTAGATTGTTGTCCACTCCTTGCTCTTAAGCTTCCAACACATTTCCTCTCAGCCTGTTGTCTACCCCTTTATTGTGAGCATCCACCATGTTTCCTTGCCCCTCACAACCAGCCAATCTGGACATACTCCACCATTCTCCCGTATGAACTTGCACAACATTGGATTTCAATCCAAATATCTTGAAAGGTCCAAGGAAACCACTTTCCCCCTTCGCATGGAACCGCGTTTTTTTGATCCACTCTTAATCTTCCACCGACCCCACCATCTTCTTCATACCATGTCTTTGATCAAAATCAGTTTTGTACTCCTCTTGATGCTCAGCAGTTCTATTCCTTGTCTGATCATTCCACATTATGGCCTCCATTTCCCCCCCTTTCAACCAGTTGGGGTTCATCTTGATAGCAGCCCATTCTGCCCCTCATTACACTGAATGGAGTAAAACCAGTAACTGCTATAGGCCTGGTTCTGTGTGCCCATAATTTCTCCCTCAACACACCTCTCATTGTCACGTGGTCGTTAGGGACATTAGAGACATTGTTAAGTTAGCATGAGCCCAGTAGCCATGATGCTGCTTTTGCGCACGATACTATAAGCTTTTATTTTGCACAACTCTGTTTCTGCCTTTCACATGAGAACTGCTGTGCACGTTCTCTGTCTGTTCCTGGAGTTTAGTCTGAACATTGTGAGCAAGGTCAATAAACAATGCCTGTTGTTATTCTGTTCTGGTCAGGCCCTAGCACCTAGACAAAACATGCCAATGCAGCTGCTACAGGTGGGAACTCATACTTTGATATTATAGGGATGCATGCTTAGGTAACACACACTTGGAGAAGGACCTTTCCATGGAGAAGAGCAACACGCACCTGTGATGTAGAAATACGATCTATGCCCTGAGGTATGGGGTCTGCTGACAAAACCCAGAGATCTTCTATTATATAACAATACTTCTTCTTACCAAGGGGAGGGAGGGAACATAGGCACTGTAGTTCTTGCTCCACAGTCTTTATAAAATGATGTCTCCGTTTAGGATATATGGCCTTACTGCAATGCTCACCATATTGGTAATATGTATCTTTATACTTGTTGTGGCTCGTATACTGCATCTTAGAGCACGTTAATTAAAATAAAGGTTTTAAACTATCTTTGTGTTTCTGTTTGATCTTATTGTGGACAAGTACGAGTAAGTAACCGAAAAGGCGTGTCTTGTTTCCGCGATTCCTGAGTGATCAGGGAGTGTTGTGTTCTGGGGTGTCTAATCATTTGTTGCTCCGTTTGTGAGTAGGAGAGCAAGTGAGACACTATAGCTGGTTGGTCCTGGGCTCGTGGGTACTAAGGTGGTAGGAAGGCACAGACCCTATGCACTGAGGTCCCATAATCCGGCGCATAGTTCTGTGTATGTGCAGAATCCCTGCAACATGGCGCCACCAACGTTTGGTCGGGTACTTATCTGCGAGACCCCTGAGTAGCACTTGTGCTTGTCCGCAATACCCTTTCGCCAAATACCGGAGACATACGAGGAGCGAGAGGTTAACCTCCTGTATTTGAGATTATAGGTTTTTCAGGCTTGAATTTTAAAAGGTTTTGTTTTTCTTTCATTAATACCAGTTGTTGCTCTACCATTCCTTACATTCTTTTTACATAATGGCTATTGCGATTGCAGATCATAATCGAGCTGCGGTCACTGCGCTTTTGACTCAACATGGAGTCCCGGGCACGGGAGCATCCATTATCTTAGTTGTAGAGGCGAACGCTGCATATCGCTTGGGTTAAATTTCCGGCGGTGGATGGGACTGATCGTTTCTTTCATGAATATGAACATGCTGCGGTTCCCCGAGAATATCGACCTTATCGGTCAATTGAAGTTCCGTTATCATCTTGGGAGCATACCATCTGGTTTAATGGCGCCCTACCTCACCCTGTTACAGTGGTCCGTTTAGGCCCCTTATCGGTTGACGGAGCCACATGGCCCGTTTTGGCTGGATTTATGCCACATCCAAATTATCGTGGTGTTACACATGCAGAGCTGCATCAGTTACATGAATCCCTAGTACATATACAAATAAGTGTGATACAATATGTATCTCGTACTATTCAAGCGGCTCCGGCTTGAGCCCCACCTCAGCAACCAGGACATGGAGGCATGGTTATAAGCCCTATCATGATTAATTCAGTGATGGGGAAGCATCCTCAAAGTAGGGACGAGTTGCCGTTCTGGGTGGCTGAAAGGTTTGAGCACCTAGAAGCTGTCTTTCTTAATACATCTCCTGTAGAAAAACACAGGATCCTTACCATGAGTTTACCCAAAGGTCTTATTCCCAATGTAACGGATTGCACCACTTGGGGTACAGTGTTTGCAGTGTTGTATTCCCTGTGCTTTGGCACACCCTCAATGGCAGTCCTTCTGACGGTCATTAGGAAAGTTCAGGATGAACACGGGGAAGAGGCTGCCCTGGAGTTAGGGATGAGACTGATTGGGGTGTTCCCAATCGTCTCTGACATGATTCTGGCTAATGTTAAGGGTGAAGCGGTTAGCCGCAAATAAGTCAGTACCTTGGGGCAGTGGCTGATGCAGATAAACAGCATGAATTGTCAAAGATTATAGCTAAAGTGTATAAATCATTGGGACGCAATAATTTGGGAGTGCAACCTTTTACTCAACCACAACCCCAAACTAAAGCACCTCCTGAAAAGGAGGGGTGTCCATTCTTTCCTAACAAGAATTGGAATAAAAATAAACAGCAACAACAACAGCAACAGAAAAAGCAGGGTTTGCTTGCTGGTTCACCAACACCTGATGCTTCTGAGCGTAGATATGATTTCAGTTCAGTTCAGTTCGTAAACTTTTTTCGTTTTTTTTAATAAACCATAAAAGTCACATATACCCACAAAAATGCGAAATATTTAAAAAACTAGTAAAAGACATATGACCAACCATGAGCAACTAGCTAAGTAAAAAACACATAAATAAAGCGTTATCAGTTATCAATTTTCAAAACACCTGATCTCAGCAATAAAAAAAACCCAGTCATTTTCAAAGTGCATAGTGCCATTTTTTAGTGCAAACGTTCTTGGCTAGACAACAGAGTGTAAACTAGGGCATGTAAACATTAGATAAAGTGCATAATGGCTTTCCACTAAAACTAACATGTTTCTAACATTAAATAAAGTGCATGGTGGATTTCCACTGAGACTGACGGGTTTCAATCGGAAGTAATTCATTTTCTTATTATTAAAGGCTTTCAGGAGACATTTAAAATTCAGCCGATAAATAGATGCTGGCTTAATATCAATCATTCATTGAAGTGCAATAATGCTTAATTAACAATACCAGAAAAAACTAATATATACAAAAATAGAAACCTCCACTTAGTACAGATGGTCATTTTAAAAGACAGACTCAGAGGATAAAGATGAAACAAAATCTCAAGTAAGAAAAACTCCTTATTTTCCAACTATCCTCCTTAAGCGAATAGCAGCAGAAATAAATCTGTATATCATTTCGCGAATGTATTCTGATTGGAGTAGTCGGAGATAATGATCAAATCGCAAGGAGGGAGTAGAGGTAGGAGAAGTAGGGACTCGTCCTCCACGAATCTGTCAAATAACCAAAAAGAGAGTCCTTCATTGAAAGAAGGAAAAAACGCACCTCTTGCTAGGACTAAAAAAGAAAGAAAAAGATATTTCTTTCAAATAACCCTCACCCACCCGGGTTTTCCCTTGGCGGCATGCTTCATCATAGGGTCTTTGAAAGAAGGGACTCTTTTTGGTTATTTGGTAGTCGGAGATAAAACAACGCTGGCCTACATTTTTTGATATTCAAGACCCTCAAAAGTGGTAAAATGTATTCCCTGCATGGTTTATTATATAACTCGCAGAAGAAAAGAAAGTGCAGCATGTTCTGACTTGATTTGCAGTCACAGGGGCAAGGATCCAAAAGGGCCTCGCGATATGTTTGGCTCTGATACGAGACCAATAGGTGAGCAGAGCCAAATCTAAATCTTGTGAGATACATTTTTTGTAAAATGGCTAAAAGGATACAAAATATATGGCTCAATTCCTTAGGTCGTGATCAGGGGTAAACACTCGGTTACCTGCTTTTTGCTGCGCTCCTTATATTCTCTATGATCTCTTAAGATATTCAAAAACTCTCTTTTTAGTTGGGATTTTGTGACAGAGTTATTAAGCTGGGGGTTTTCAAAGAAATCCTGCCTCCCCATGCGAGTCAGCTGCGTCTTCACATAGCTTAGCCATGGTATTTTATAAGCATGGTCGCAGTTTAAACAATCCTGAATTATTTCCCGGTTAAGGGACAGTTCTTTATTGACCCAAATTGAGCGCCATAACATGATAGGAGCGCTTGGTGTACGGTCCACCAGGGGAGTTAACCGCAATTCCCGGTGACAAATAATAGAAGGCAAGCTGGAAGGGGGGGGGCGACAGTAATCTTCTGAGAAATACATTTTCAGTTCTATGTAGGGTGGATGAATTGCAGAAACCCCACACCCCAGCACCATACAAAATTACAGCAGAGCATCGGGCAGTATAAATGTTAATGAGGGACTCAGTCGGTCTGCCGCCGAGTTTGCTAGAAAACCTAAATAGGGTCTCAAGCATTCTATCAAAACTCCTCTTCTTGGCCTCTACGAGGTGGGTTAAAGAACCTTTTTGATCAAATGGAATGCCTAAATCGCAAAAGGTTGACACCTGAGCTAGTTTTTCCTTTTTAATGAAGCAGGGTCTCATTTTGCTCTTCCCACCACCATGACCTGTGACTTGGCAGTGTTGGTCTGCAAACCCAGCCCACTCATAAAATCATCAAATCTGTTTAGAAGGGTCTGCAGGCCCACGCCTGTTCTTGAGATCAATACACAGTTGTCTGCATACAATAGTGTGGGGAGATCTCAGCCCCACACTCGTGGCACATCGATCGCCCGTTCATTCAGAAAACTCTCCAAGTCGTTTATATATAAACAAAACAGAAAGGGGGCTAGCACGCACCACTGTTGGACGCCACTATTCATTCTAATCGGAGCTGAAAGTTCTCCATCCGCCCCATATCTTACTCTACCCGTGACATCCTGGTGCATTTGCGCTAGAAAGTGGACCAAGGGGGCATCTATGCCCATACCTAACATATTTTGCCATAATTTTCCTCTCATGACACAGTCGAAAGCCGATGTCAGGTCCATGAAGCCCAGATAAAGGTTGGTATTTTTTGCCATAGTGTACTTGCCAATTGCCAAATGAAGGTTAAGGCATTGTTCCACCGTGCCAAGGCCCCTCCTAAAACCATATTGGATGTCCGCAAATTTCCATTTTTCTGTAATCCAGCTTTCGAGAGGGTCAAGTAGTACCCTGCCCATCAGTTTACATGTTGTGTCAATAAATGAAATTGTGTGGTAACATTTAGGGGACGACCTATCTCCCTTTTTAAAAATAGGGACAATTATTGCTGTTGAACACAAATATGGGGGGCCTGTGGCTATGAAACAGCATAAAATGTTAGTTAAAATTGGGAGCCACAGGGCAAGTTTTGCCAGAAAGAGGTCCGCCGGTATACCGTCGGGACCTGCAGCCTTATTTTTCTTTGTCAAGTCTAAAGCCTTTGTGACTTCCTTAGTTGTCGGTGGGTCTAGTTTTCTCGCAGCCCCTTTTGTGTGATAACCACCTTCTGCAGTGTCAGATAGCGCCCCCCTCCCCCCCATTATTATAAATTGCCTGGAAATGATCAACTCACTTATTTGGGGGAAGTGTGGCATCAGTGGAGTTATTATGGTTATCTTGAAAGAAGGGGGTATTGATGGTCTTCCAAAAAAGGCGGCTATTTTTAGTGATGCTCGCTTCATATAGCCTCTCCCATGCCTCCTTCCTGACAGTCTCCCTGCGATTTTCTAAAGTTTTTTGAACCAATCAAAATTTTTAAGGAAGTATCACTGCTGTTAAGGACAGCCAAAACTGGTTCAAGACACATTTTCAGCGATTTTTCCAGAAGCTCTGAGAGATTAGCTTGTGTTAGGCCGCCCTGTGTGGTTTCATTGACTGGCTCAGACATGAGCGGCAACCCGTTAGTTCTGCTGATAGGTGTCGATTAATTACCAGCCGGGGGCGTCTTGCGTTTCATTTGCGACTTGTTGCTGCTTTTCGCTTTTTTTACTGGAGGCGATCCGCTAGGTTCGAATTGTAAACTCTGATCATTAGACACGATCATGAGGTCGCCATTAAAGATGCAAGGGTTTCCAATATCCTTACTATTGTCCGCCTGCTGTGGGGGTTGTGAGGGCTCAGTTGTACCCCCATTTCCGGCATCTCCCCCCAGGGGTTTAGTATGTAGGGCTTTCTTAGTGCCCCCCATCCTCTCCTCCACACACTCAATTTCATTGTTAATCGCCCCCATAGCTGTGGTCAGAAAGCTAGTTATGGTTGCGGCCAGCAGGCGTTCCCTGGTGTTCGACATTGCTGCCTTCCTCTTCTCCATGATCTTACCTTGCCCGGGAGCCTTAATTCCTTTCTTGGGTCGCAGTCACAGATGCAGGGGCCAAGAGGTGTGGCCCAGCCTCGGTCCGGCGCGGACGGGTGCAGACGGGCCCGCCCTTGGCTTAGCCCGGGCGCGTCCAGGGAATGCCCGCCCGCGTCCCGCGCTGCGGGATGCCGGCGGCGGAGGTGTAGGCGAGCGGGGCTCTTCCCCCTCACAGGATCAGGTAGGCTTCTGGGGATCGAGTGCCACCCCAGCAGAATTGCAGAAATGGCGTTGCGGGCTCTCTATTGCCCGAGAAGCGTGTCCTGTGCTGCGGGATGCCGGCAGCGGAGGTGTAGGCGAGCGGGGCTCCTCCCCCTCACAGGATCAGGTAGGCTTCTGGGGACCGAGTCCCACCCCAGCAGAATTGCAGAAATGGCATTGCGGGCTCTCTGTTGCCCGAGAAGCGCATCTCACGCTGCGGGATGCCGGCAGCGGAGGTGTAGGCGAGTGGGGCTCCTCCCCCTCGCAGGATCAGGTAGGCTTCTGGGGGACCGAGTCCCACCCCAGCAGAGTTGCGGAAATGGCGTTGCGGACTCTCTGTTGCCCGAGAAGCGCGTCCCCATGATTTACGTGATCGTTCTAAAATTAAGACACCTGAAAGGTTTCAGGTTCCTGATCCCCGCTCTCCTCGTTCCTTACAGTAATCATCGGATCAACAGTTCGGTGGAGGGGAACATCAGGATCAAAAACAAGGCGAGACCACGCAACAGCGACGTGATCTGATGCGCCAGTTTGACGCTAAAGCCAAACCGGAGGGACAACCACAACCCCAAACTAAAGCACCTCCTGAAAAGGAGGGGGCGTCCATTCTTTCCTAAAAAGAATTGGAATAAAAATAAACAACAACAGCAACAGCCGAAGCAGGGTTTGCGTGCTGGTTCACTGACACCTGATGCTTTTACGTGATCGTTCTAAAATTAAGACACCTGAAATGTTTCAAGTTCCTGATCCCCGCCCTCCTCGTTCCTTACAGGAATCGTCGGATCAACAGTTCGGCGGAGGGGTACCTCAGGATCGAAAACAAGGCGACACCACGCAACAGCGACGTGATCTGCCGCGCCAGTTTGCCGCTAAAGCTAAACAGGAGGGACAACCACCTTATCGGGCCCCGTTTCAGAAGAAAAAAGTTGCTGCTTTAACAGCAAAGGACGCCTCAGACGGTGAGAACCCTGCTCCTATATTGGAGATGGGCTGTGACACTCCTCAACATCGCGGTGGAAGTTACAATAGTGCGGGAGGCACTCCGTCCTTGTCTGGAGGCAAAAGCAACTGACACATTTATTACAGTGGAAACAGCTGATGCAAGAGTTGCACTCCCTGATAGACTTTATGAAATAATCCTCCAAATTGAAGATGATATACAACGTACAATTAAGGGTATCTTTTGGGATAACCTTACCTCATCATATGACATTTTGTTGGCGGAGGCAGATTGGCCTCCTCCATTTTTATTGGCTTCTTCCAGAGGGGAGGATGTAATACTCACGAGTTTTTCGAGTTATGTCCTTGATGAGGCTAAACAGGCATACACGGCGGAATGGGCTTTGGCCCATGCGCCGGCAGTATATCGTAATCAAGTGGGCTGGGACAAAGATTCACCGGCACATGAGATCCCTTTGCGATCAATGCCCCAACCACAGGCTCAATACCTGATCAAACGCGAGGCTAAAGGCCTCCGTGAGTGATATTTTAACCCAGTTGGAATACTAGGGTGTGATTGAACCCTGTGAGTCGTCAATGAATAATCCCCTTTTTCCGATATCGAAACCGGATGGTTCGTATCGTATAGTTTTAGATTACAGAAATTTGAACAGTCATGTTCGTACGTTTGCCGTACAGAACAAATGTATGACGTTACATCCCATACATTCACTACGCATGGCTTTACAACGCGGTCGTTACAACGACCGCGTTGTTACCACGCGTGCCATTACATCGCAAGTCGTTTCAACGACTTGCTGTAGGGCGCGCGCTGGACTTAGGAATAGTATTAATTAGTATTCCTACTCCAGTTTGCGCAACAGCAGGGAAGGTGTTGGGTTTAAAATCCAACACATTCCCTAGTGTTGCACGCCCCCTACAGCAAGTCGGTGATATGACTTGCGATGTCATGGCACGCGTGGTAACAACGCGGTCGTTGTAACGACCGCGTTGTAAAGTTACTGCGTTGTGTTTACAGCGTTGTAAACGCTGTTTCCCGTACAGAACACCCACAGCTCTGCGTTGATCAATAATATTGTCTGAAAAAAGTACAAAACTACTTTGGATATTTCAAACGGATTTTACAGTCACAATTTGGCTCCTGAGAGCCGAAGCTGGACTGCATTTACTGCGTTCGGCGATCAGAAAAGATTTACACGATTGCCTATGGGCTATAAGAATAGTCCAGGCGCATTTTCCGCACGTGTTGAGTCACTGTTACACGACATAGACCCTGATGCTTTCTCATACGTCGATGATATCTATTTGAGGGATGACGAATTAATATCGCATCTGGTGCGTGTTGACCGCATCATTTTGTCTTTCGCAGACATAGGTTACAAATTCAATTTTGCAAAGTCACACATCGCCTATTTGGCGGTTCTCTTTTTGGGTCATGAACTCAATAATTAAGGTTTCTGGAGAAATGTGCTCAATTACAACCTCCATCAACACTTAAAAAATTACAATCTTTGTTGGGTTTTTTGAATTTCGAGAGGACATACATTCCTGAATATGTTCAACGTATCAAGCTGCTGTACACGTTGATACAACCCTCTTTTTCGTCTTCCAGATGGCTTCCGGAACATACAACAATTCTTCGGTCGTTGCAGTCTGATCTGCTTGCGACCAACTTCTTGTTAACTCGTGATAATACGACTAATTTAGTCATACCGATTGTACCTGGTATAGAGGGTTTCACTTACCTAACGCTCAATGAGGGAGACACCGTCCCCATTGCTTACAAATCGCATTTGTACACATCGGCAGAGTTGAGTTTTTCACCAATTGAGGAAATTCTTACAGCAGTGCAGATGGCGATCCTGAAGGAACGCTCTCTGGCTCAGGGCAAATGCATTCTAATGGTATCGCCTGTCCCGGCTCTTGAGGCGGTCACGAAGGCGAGTGTACCAAATTCTAAAGCTTTACACCCGCGTTGGATTCAGTGGGCGAGTTCTTTGACATCGGCAGATGTCACTTTTATCTTTGATGCTTCTTTGCAGATGCAGGAGTTTTTACAGTATGAACAGGTTCATCCGGCGCCACAATTTCTGCTTTCTCTTGATCATTATAAGTATATCATTCATATCGATCGTACTGCGCAGCCGGCTGTTGGTTCCAAACATGCTTACTCAGATGCATGTGCTATTGTGGCCGGTTGTATGGTTGACGGTGACTTTAAGTCTTCCTTGGTTCACACGCAGTCTCTTGGGGACTGCACTGCGCAGTTGGCTGAGTTGCGGGCTTTGGTTTTGGCTCTAGAATTCGCTGATCCAGGTGTACTTACTCTCATAGTTTGCGATTCTTTCTACTGTGTACAATCCTTTAATGACAATCTCTTCTTTTGGTCTCAAAATGATTATCGAGACTCCAAAGGTAGCGCAATAAAGCAGAAAACGCTCTGGGTTCGAGTGGCAGCTCTTAAGGAAAGCTTGCCGCTCACACATGTTATTCATACTCTTGCCCATCAGCGTGTGGGAGCACATGCTGTCGGTAATTCATTGGCTGATGAGGCAGCCAAATCTGCAGTTGCCATGTGCTCTGTAGCAGCAGTTACAAGGTCCATGTCTAAAATAGATAATGAAATACTTGCGGCAATAGCTGCCACAAAAGATGGGACGGCTTTCCCACACGGATTCCCGTCTAAATATAAATATCATTTATCACCGGAACAAGTTCCCTTTGCTAAAAATACCGTCCGTTCGGGATCGGCTGATTCCCAACGAGGACCGCAGACTTCTTTTGATCATAGCCGCTCATGAGGGCATGGCATCTGCACATGCTGGAGTTT
Source organism: Calotriton arnoldi (assembly GCA_963921515.1). NCBI lineage: Eukaryota > Metazoa > Chordata > Amphibia > Caudata > Salamandridae > Calotriton > Calotriton arnoldi. Next base: position 694,978 of record CAWUFW010000146.1, read on the forward strand.
TGGTGACAGTGTCCCTCTTGCAGCAGCGTTATTGGTGGCATGGTCTGTGTATACAGACTCGTAATTATGTTCTTTCTTGCGAGATATGTCAACAAATCAAACTGTCTACGGTTGCACGTCTGCCACTTACGCAGCTCTACATTTCAAATCAACCATTTGAGTGTATATACCTTGATCACTGCGGTCCTTTGACTTCTGACACTGCCTATAAACATATTTTAGTTGCAGTGGCTTCATGCACTAGATTCCTTTGGGTTTGGCCTCAACGTAGTGCTGACGCTCGAAATGTCATCAGAGATTTGCGTATCTTTATCAGAACGTTTGCGTGTGGTACCTTCCATTCTGACAAAGGTCCTGCATTCGCCTCTAAGGCTTACAAGGACGCGATGAGGTCGCTGGGGGTGCTATTGGAATTTTCGTGAGGGCAATTCAGTAGTGGAGCGAATGAACCGTGATTTAAAGCAATCTTTGACAGCTAGAGTCTTAGGTACTGGCAGGGGTTGGCTGACTCATTTGTATGGGGTTCAACATGCACTAAATAATATCCCGAGAAGATCTCTGGGTGGGCGGACCCCATACGAAATGCTCTTTGGCATCAAAATGTTTGTGCCAGAACTTGATGGTCTAGACGTTGTGGCGGCTGCCGCAACATTTGACGTAGATAACCATTGTGCTATGTTACAGGATCTACAAACGACTCGAGACACTCTTGCAAAAGCTGAGTTGCACTCGTCCGAGGACACAGCGGTGCTGATCCCTGTCACTGGATGGCTTCCTAAAGTTGGTGATCTGGTTCGGGAGAAGATAGAGAACAAGAAAGAATTTGGTCCATCCTACGTGCTCCAGTCCCAGTGCTTGGATTAAAGGGTGCACGTACTGTCATTTTGCCTCCTCTACCTGGACGCAAAGAGAATCGTTACATTTCCATTGAACATGTCAAGTTACACCATTTGTCCGATACTGAATAGTATGCCTAGGTATGTCCTATGAAGGGATGTTTCTCTTCCTACGATGTCAGCCAGAGCGACTCCTTTGCAGTTGGTAAGCGAGTTGGAGACTTCAATAGATTTGCCGCCACTTTTGTTGTCAACTTCACTTGCTATGCCTCAGGAATTTGCCTCACCGCCACTGGAAATGGCTGTGGCCATTCGGAATGCTGCACCACAATCATCTTTCCGTGCAGGTCAGCCACCATTGCATCGTCTGGATACTGTTGGCTACTACATGGACAGAGACAATTTTTCTTTGACTTCTTCGTCTTCTTCCTCGAATTCTACTTTGGAAGAACCCCCCAGTCGTATTGTTATATTCCATATAGGTACCCCAATATAGGCTCAGGTAACATCACCTATATTCTCCCTACATTACACCATCATCATCAAATTTCTTTATTCGGTTTCATAATCAAGAAAACCATAAAAGCACGATGTAAAAACCAGGATAAAATAGCATGGTACAATAGATGCAATCTCAAAAACAAGCCTTTACAGGAACCAAGTTCAAGTAATAAATACAAAGTGCATCAGAAATACCAGACATCGATAGTGTTGGGATAAAACTACTGAAGACAATACATTTAAGTCAATAGCAAAAGGTAAAAAGAAAATTAGGGAGCAACCCAACTAATCACAGCTCGCCCTCAGTTTGATAGCAGATTTTAAAAAGCTTAAAACATGATATACGATATTGCCCGACAGCATCTGGAGAAATGTGAATGCAGGCCGAACTTGTTTAAAGTTGGCCTGTTTCAAGATGAGCATTAGATAAGATTTTCTCGGGGTAACATAATATGGACAGAACATGGTAAAATTAAGCATATCTTGCTGAGATGTACCATCGCAGCCGCCGTACGGGAGAGCTTGCCCTCTATTTGCACCCCGAGGATGAGATAAAAGTAAATAAAACAGATCAAACCGAAACCTTGTCAGGAGGAATCTATCATAAGAGTTCACTAAGCCAAGTAGGTATGGCTCCGCTTTCACTGTAGAACTTAAAATAACAAAGTGACGAACGCTTGGCTTCATGAGCTCCCTCTCCTCTCTTAACAAAGTCTGGCGCGTGCTAAACGCTGACTTCAGGGTGGGAATGTCTATTTTGCGGATACCCTCAGGAGCGGAGAAAAGATCGCTTCTTCCCAGATCAGTTAGGGCTCTTTTAATGTATTTCAGCCACGATATCCTTAGGGCTTGATCCAGGGATTAACAATCTTTAAGGATAGCCTTGTTTAATGAGTCCCCCTCCTTGACCCATATTTTTAACCATAGTGACAGCAGGCTAAAAGCTATCTGGTCTGTGATATAGGGCATGCCCAGCTCTTCACGGGCAATGAAAGAGGGGATACCCTGAGGGACTGACAACAAACCTCTCATGAACTTATTTTCCGAAGTTTGGACATCCTTGGCAGCAACATATCCCCAGATTTCACACCATACAAAACTTTTGACAGGCATTTTGCCCTATACAACTCCAGGAGGACCCCCACCGGTCTTTTACTCAATCTTGCGGCAAAGTTAAAAATTGCGGCGGATTCCCTGTTAAGGTACTTTCTCTTGCGGATAAGTTGGGGGACCCAGTTCAGTTTATCGTCCACAAGTACCCCCAAATAGGAAAAAACAGATGTTTTAGGGATAGGGGTGAGCCCTACCCTAAAGACGTAAGATCTAGTAACCCGCGTCCCCAGTTGCATAATGTATGATTTGGAATTATTAATTTTTAGATCCAAATCTCCCATAAACTGGGCAAATGAGGATAAAATAGTTTGTAAGCCCCTCTCTGTCCTCACCATCAAGACGGCGGCGTCTGCGTATAGCAGAACGGAAATGCCTCGCTGACCGATCTGAGGATAATCAGACCTGGTCTCCAGAAGTGTTTTCTCCAAGTTATTAATATAGAGATTAAAAAGAACAGGGGCCAATATACAACCTTGGCGAACTCCGCTCCTTACAGGGAATGAGCGAGATACATTCAGATTCGACGAATAACGCACTACCGCTTTGGTGTCTCAGTGCAAATCATAAAGAAAAGAGACCAACTCCCTATCTACCCCTAGAGCTATTAGGATCTGCCATAATTTACCCCTATTTGCGCAATCAAAAGCGGATGACAGATCCATAAAAGCCAGGAAGATGGTACCCCTACGAGCAACTGTGTATTTACTAGAGATTAAAAAGAGGTTCAAAGATTGTTCAATGGTAGAGTGGCCAGGGCGAAACCCATATTGGGCGTCCGACAGAATGTTATTATCAGACGCCCAGGTTGATAACCTATCCAACAAGATTCTACCGACCACTTTCACCACTGAGTCTATCAAAGAGATCGGCCTGTAACAAGCAGTGCTGTCCCTATCCCCCTTTTTAAAGACTGGCACAATGGTCGAAGTTGCCCATGAGGATGGGGTGCCAAGCCTGGCAGCTGCGTTAATTACAGAGGTAAGTATCGGGGCCCAAAGCGCCACATCAGCCAGATAAAGGTCAAGTGGGATCCCATCAGGGCCCGGGGCCTTGTTACGAGTCAGGCCAATAATACCACGCCTCACTTCATCTTCCAAGACTACTAGTTTTTTAGAGATACCCCCAATTTTAGGTGAGGCGGGTAGGGCAAGACCTCCCTTGAACATGCCCTCAAAATGACAGACCCATTCATTTTCAGTGATATTAGCTTCCAAAAGATTAGCGGCCTCTTCTCCCAGAATATGGCTATTTATAATACTCCAGAACTTAGGACTACACTGATAAGTAGAAGCTACCATAAGGTTGCTCCAAACTTCCTCCTTCAGGACAGCCCTGCGGTTCCTAAGTGCTAGTTTATACTGCTGTCTGCGGATTTTAACTAGCGCAGCATTCCTCGGGGAGGCATGCAGAGCTAGTTTCAGCCTCCTGGCTGCAAGCGAGCAGTCTGAGTTGAACCATCTAGGCCCCCTCTCCCTCTGATCTTCCAGGGACGGGCAGTCAATAGGTCAACAACAGTTCTGGAAATTGTTTCGAAGGCACGGATGATGAACTCATCTGACTCTAACTTCACATTCTGATATATCTGAAATTCTACTCGGCACCTCTCCGATAATGACCTACACAAGGCATCTGGAATAATCTGCCCCCTTCTAAGACGTCTTCCTCCATCTGTTGCCCGTAAGACCCCCCTCCGATGGTCTGTCTTTTAAGATCAAAGGAAGGCCAAATACCTTTGATACATAAGGGGTTATGATCACTATAGCTACTAGCTAATATAGCAAACTCAGAGATCAAGTAATAAAGGGGGGTAGAAGTTAAGATAAAATCAATAAACGAGGGCTCCCGAACCAGCCCCATAAAGGTTGGGATTACATTACACACATAACGGTTCTTGGGGACTGACCTTTTACCTAGATACGACACTGCAAACAGAACACAGGATTTCCCTAGTAGCAGCCTCATACATTATGCATGAGGATTCTTGGGAACTCAGCAGGGCTCATCCCCTGCATAAAAACTATGTATAAAGTTCATTCCCGACGTCATCCTAAGTCCGACACTGACACAGCAAGGTAAAATCCCGGGGGAGACCTGTGGATATAAAAACATCACATCTTGCTGAAACAAAGAGAGGAGATCAGGACTTCCATGCCGACACACTGACGCGAGACGCTGAAGCACCCTGCATGCAGATACTCCAGCTCGCAGTGGTCTGACATCCCTTGCGTGGTGTCCAACCAGAGACCAGGATGGGGTCCCACAGTTTCTCACTTCAGGTAAAGGGGGTTGACTTTATCCTAGAGGGATTCTTGGCTTAACACCTACATACATGCTTGGTACACTTAGGTACATCTAGTTTGGGTAGCATCATAGCAGTACGCATTTTTATTGTCATTTTATTGTCATGTATTTTATATACTTGCCTGTATTCATGATCATATCAGAATGGTAGAAATCTACCCTCCTTTTACATTCTTAGTGCTTTTAGTCATTTATATCTGCTACTGTCTAATGATCGTTACAGCACATCTATTTTACACAAGAATAACGACTGGTCAATAAATACTTATTAAAAACGTCCCTACCGTTTATTCTGTGTATTTCTCTGAGATCTAGTGAGCACGAGTGACTGAGCGAAAGGTAGTACACTGTTTCCACAATCCTGAGGGATCAGGGTTGTCATGTTCGATAGTTGCCAAGAACTATTCTCTCCTTGGTAAGAGGAGTTTCTAGTGGCACTGTGAGCTAGTTGGTATAAAGGCCAACATACCTGGTGTGGGTGTCTGGAATCAGTCTGGACACCAAGCCCGCAGTGTATGTTGTCTAAACGCGCAGATCCTGTATAGGTTTTATAGGAACTACACGACATGGCGCCCAAAGTGGGTTGGGTACTTATTTAACAGTCAAATCTGAGTAGTTCAGTCGTGCTATTCTCAGAGACCCCTACTCACATTACATCAGAGACGTCTGGAGAGGGAGGGTACAAAACTCTGCCGCAGCTGAGTAGGCAAAATCCTATGTATTCGCTGTTGGTTAATCAAGCTTGAAGGGCATATTGTTCCTATTGTGCATAACACCTTATCTCAGTTCCCTTGCAAGGCTCTTCTTACTAAAACAATGACTGAACAGGAAGATCCTGCGGTGCAATGAAATCTCACAGGAGAAGAAGATGATGTGGATGCAATACGCATTGCAGAAAATGTTAGAACGGCCATCACCCTAAAATTAGCTGAATATGGCTTAACGTCTAGGGGTGGGCCAGTAATATTCGTGATTAAGGCACACGAATCTTATAGAACAGAGGTATTCTATTCATGGATTAAATTCCCACATGCAGATGCACGTTCAAAAACATTTCATTACTACTTAGAAGATGACATACCGAACTAATATTGTCCATACGAGGACATTGAAATTCCACTCACTTACCAGGAGCATAATTACTAGCTTAAAGGCACCCTCCCCCATACATGAAATAGAGTAAGACTCGGCCCGCTCGGAAGAGACAGAGCAACATGGCAAGTACTGGCGACATATACACCAAATCCTGACATTGAAAAAATGCCAGGAGGAGACTTACTCGTACATCATAAAGAACTAATTAAAATCTACAGAAACATGACACTGTTTGTGATGAGAACACTCACACTACAGCCAACACCGGCTATACCAACAAGAGCAGTCCAGTCTACTGCAACCAAAATCACACCACAGACATTACATGCAGTAATGGGTAAAATGCCCACTAAACGAGAGAAAAGGCCCTTTTGGATGAACACTGGTCCAAAAGAAAAGCATAGAATGCTTACAATTTGCTTGCCCATGGGAATAGCTCCCCCGGTAGAGGATTGTACCTCTTGGGGTACGGTCTTCGCTGCCATATATACCAGGACACATGGTATCCCTTTACTAGCAGTAGTACCAGACGTCTTGCGACAGATACAGAATGAGTATGGAGCAGAACCGGCTCTAAACTTATGGATGAAGTTATTAAATAACTTTACCCAGGTATCAGCTATAATATTAGCAAACATTAAAGGGGAAGCAGCATCAGTGGCAATACGCCAACGTTTGAGAGACTTCACTCCTGTACAACAGGAGATAGAATTACCTAAAATAATAGAAACTGCTTATGCAGAATTAGGTAGAGACAGTTTGGGAGCTAGACCAGTTAAACCTCAGCTAATGGGGAGTCCTGAAAAGGATAGTTTTAAGCAAGCACCTACTTCTTCAAAGAAGAAATGGGACAATAACAAACAACAAAGAATAAAACTAATAGATCTCAGTCCAGGAGTGGGTCCCCTCAACGGGAGCCATCCGAAAACAGGTATAATCTTAGGAATAGAGACAACATTCGTAAACCAGTCAGGTATCAGGACACTGATACACGTTCCTCTCGTTCCTTTCAGGGTTCATCAAGAAACTCCGAGAGAGAAGGATGATCGGAACACAGAAAGGAAGAGCATACAAAGTCCAGAGACCCGCAACGCGCTGCGGACTACGCACCTAATAAAGAAGAAAAACAAAAACATAAATCTCAATTCAAAAAGAAGAAAGTATCAGGTCTCAAAGTTAGACATGCCCAGAATTCTGAGGACTCAACTACTGAACGGGGAATGGGCTCTGACAATGCTAGACAGCACAGCAGAAGTAACAATAGCTCACCAGAACCTGATGGAATTTCTGGTGACAGCTGAGTTGAGTGAATATATCACGGTGGAAACACCTGATACTAGGGTAAGCGTCCCACATAAGTTACATGAAATAACACTCCGGATGGAGGGGGACAAACCAAGACGGATTAAAGGTCTGTTTTGGGAAAACTTAACCTTTAGCTATGACATCTTATTAGCTGAAAAAGATTGCCTGCCTGCTTTTGTTATGGATTGCCCAAACGAAGAAACAGTAAATATGCCAGCCTTCTCCAACCTTGTTCCCCAACACTTAAAACATACATACCCACAGGAGTGGGCAGTAGCCCTTGCTCCAGCATTATATCGAAACCATGTTGGATGGGATGAAGACTCAACCCACCACGTGATACCATTAAAATCTACTCCAACTCCACAGAGACAATATCCTATTAAGCTAGAAGCTAAAAAACAGGTCAGGGAGATCTTAGATCAACTTGAATACCAGGGGGGGATTGAAACTTGAACCTCCTCAATGAATAATCCTTTGTTTCCCATCATGAAACCTGACAATTCATATCGTCTAGTTTTAGATTACAGACATCTTAATTCGTGCACGAAAACTTTTGCAGTACAAAACGCTCATAGTGCCGCATTAATGAATAACATTATGCTAAAAAAATACAAAACAACACTAGATATCTCAAATGGATTCTTCTGCCAGAATATAGCGCTTGAGAGCAGGTACTTGACAGCATTCTCAGCGCTAGGGTCCCGGTGACAATTTTGTCAACTAGCCCAGGGGTATAAAAACAGCCCGGGGCTATTTTCCGCCAGAGTAACAGAATTACTTCAAAATCTGGACGAGGAGGCATTGTCCTATGTAGTTGATATCTATCTGACGGATGATGACCTGGAGGAACACTTGACAAGGGTGAACACAATAATTTTGGGGTTCGCCTCGGAGGGTTACAAATTTAACTTCAGAAAATCAAAAATAGCCCACCTCAGTGTCCTATTTTTGGGATACTAGCTTTCAAGTGAAGGAAAAAGCTTGCCAGACTACTTTTTAGAAAAATGTGCGCTGCTGCAACCTCCGAAAACATTGAAGAATTTAACAATCAATATTGGGATTCCTAAATTTTGGCAGAACATACATTTTGGATTACGCGGAGAGGGTTAAACTTTTCTACGACCTCATAAGACCTGATTTTTCAGTTGGGCAATGGACACAGGAACACACAGATACGCTTCCTTCCCTCCAGGCTGACATGATAGCGTCAAAACACTTACAGACACGCGTAAATGTCCGCAACCTAGTGATCCGTATAGTTGCGGGTCAATCTGGGTACACATACCTCACATATAATGAAGGCGAAACAGTACCCATATTTTACAAATCACATTTGTACACAAATGCTGAGATGCATTTCGCATACACAGGAAAAATTCTGACACATGTACAGACTGCTGTAGAGAGAGAAAGAGCACTGGATCAGGGGAAACAAATATTAGTTGTGACCCCAGTACCAGCCCTAGAGGCTGCTACAAAGGCAAGCGTTTCCAAACGCTAAAGCTTTACATCCAAGATGGATACAATGGGCTAATTCTCTCACTGCATCGGATGTAGAATACAGATACGACCCCAGTCTGAAAACACAAGCATTTTTGCAATATGAACAAGACTATCCTCTACCAAATGTAATGATGCCTCTGGATCAGTATGAATTCATAATTTACACTGACGGATCTGCACAGCCGGCCATAGGAAGTAAGCAGCAATATAGCGCAGCATGCGCTATTGTGAATGGTCGTATGCAGGATGGTAAGTTCCATCCGAGCAGTACGAAGACCCAGGGCCATATGTATCAAACAAAATTGCGATCGCAAACGCTTGATTGCAATTTGGCTTAGTGGTATGTATGAAGGAAAAACTCCCTCGCAAAATAAGGAATCGCAAAATTTGCGATTCCCTATTTTGCGAATGCATTTAAGGAATTGCAAATTGCGATTCCTTAAATGCAATGTAAGAAGCACCAAAAAAGTGCAATTTGGCCTTAAGGAATCGCAAATTACCACCAACTTCACGTTGGTGGTAATATGCGATTTCTTAGAAAAATGCACTTTTTTGCATTTTGCAAAGTGCAATGTGTGCATGTATGTGCGTCACATGTACACCCATGCTTATTTCAGGGTTGCAACAAGGTGTCCTTTTGACACCCTTGCAACCTTGAAATTGCATTCTCAATTTGCGAATCTCTAATTGCTAATCGCAAATTGAGAATGTCTTCCATTCATTCCTATGGGCCTCTAGGCCCATAGTAATGAATGGGAGGGTTTCCTTAATTGCGAATCACAATTTGCAATTCACAATTAAGGAATATGTAGGATTCGCAAATTTTTTTGCAAATCCTACATACATCTCGTTTCACGATTCTCAAATAGCGATTCTCAAAAATTCGCTATTTGAGAATCGCAAAACCTAACTTTGATACATATGGCCCCCAGTCTCTAGGAGACTGCACGGCTCAGTTAGCAGAACTAAAAGCTCTTTTACTGGCACTGATAAATACGGACCCCGAATTCCCCACACTAATAGTGTGCGATTCCTTTTACTGTGTCCAGTCATACAATGAATATCTACATTATTGGGGACAAAATGGGATTAAGTACTCAAAAAGTGGCCCAATAAAGCACAAACTGCTATGGGAACAGGTAGCTGAGTTGAAAAACGAAGTACCGAGAGCTCACATGATACACACAATGAGTCATCAAGGTGGTGGCGTTCACGTTGAAGGGAATTCATTGGCTGATGAAGCCGCAAAGGGGGCAGTACGAACTGCATCCGTAGCTGTGATCACTCGTTCAAAAACGAGAATAGACGGGCAGATAATGGTAGCCGTCATTACTTCTCATAAGGACAACAAAGCACTTCCGAAAGGTTTTCCACTCAAGTACTCCTACAAGTTAGATGCAAACAACATTCCATTTGCTCAGATTCCCAGAGTGGGGGATAGAGTAATACCAAACATGGATCGCAGATTAGGCTCAATATTAGCTGCACACAAGGGTTTAAGGTCTGCACACAAGGGTTTAGGGTCTGCACACGCAGGAGTTACGGCAACTGTTTCTTTATTGAAACAGCGCTATTGGTGGCCGAAGCTAACTAAGCAAACCAAAGACTATGTCTTAAAATGCGACATCTGTCAAAAGATGAAAGGCTCCACCATAACATGTCCAGCGCAGACACCATTGCTAATATCAGATAGACCACTAGCGTGCGTCTACCTGGACCACTGCGGCCCCTTACAATCTGATGGGGCTAACAAATATATCATGGTTGCAGTGGATTCATGCTCCAGATTCCTATGGGTATGGCCTCAATGCTCAGCTTACGCTCGAACTGATATCAAAGATTTGCGAGTCTTTATAGGGACATACGCAGTTGGCACATTACATTCTGACCGTGGCCCCGTGTTTAGCTCTAGGGCTTACAAGGAGGCCATGGGAGGTTTGGGTGTAGCATTGCGGTACTCCTCTCCGTACCATCCCGAGGGAAATTCGGTTGTGGAGAGGAAAAACCAGGACTTAAAGCAATCATTAACAGCTAGAATATTAGGTACGGGCGGTAGTTGGGTCAATCATCTATATGGGGTCAGCGGGCATTAAATAATATGCCAAGAAGTTCTCTAGGGGGTGTCACATCTTATGAAGTCCTTTTCGGGACGAGAATGTGGGTACCTGATCTTGATTGTGAAGGCACAGTGGCGGATGAAAAACCTTTTGACATCAATAAACGTTTGGCTATCTTACAGGAACTGAACGAATCCAGAGCCCTGCAAAGTAACGTGCAGGTAAAGAGGACCGCCACTGGGGAAGTGCAGTCAGTCACGGCAAGACCTGTCTGGATTCCTAAAGTTGGGGATTTGGTCAGACAAAAAATTACCGACAAAAAAGAATTTGGGCCATCATACTGAAAGCCTGTACCTGTCCTGGCCATCGAAGGAACAAGAATTGTACTTCTGTCACCTCTTGCCGGAAAAAAGGAGAAAAGATTCGTCTCCATTTACCTGATCAAACCACACTATGTGGCCGATACTGAATAGTAGGCCTCGTGGACTCCTGAGTAGCCGACGCCCTCCTCTCGCTACTATACAGGAAGTTCAAACAGAACGGCTCATCACGTTTGAAGAGCCGCCCATACGGAATGATGGACTTAGCAACAATGCAATGGAACTGCGTTCCCCTTGAACAAGGAATACAAAATCAAAATGAAAAACAAATTTCAATTCGACCTAACACTGATGTATACTAAACATGCCTCAACAGGAGCCATCTACAAGCACAACGAAACATGGATAGCTACCAAAAATAGATCGAACTGCATCTGGCTATTTCATCAACTTTAATACCTTTTCTTTGGATCCAAGTGAACCTGAAACAAAGCCAGCCCCAATTTCTCGTAAACAACAAATCAAAGACTTCTACATCTTTCTTAAGAAAACTTACCTGGTGTCACCTTGGGTAGAACTTTGGATAAGCACTGGGGTACTTTTCATTCTCTTTTGGTTAGGCTTAGTGACTGTCTTTTGCTTACTTGTTAACAGAACTTACCTTCGCCAAAGCTCTGCAGCATCAAAAGTGAACTTACTACTGAAACCACATGTTTCATCACATCGTGAACAGAGAGACTTGTCATCAGTGAACATTACAGCAGTTCCTATACCAGATGGTATAGTATGGGACAAGGTTGATTATGATATATTCGGCCCGACAGAACTTTTAAAAATACCACATTTGTTTAAAATTTCTTTGAATGATGTCATTACCTCCAGTACATTTTCCGATGATTGGGATTCTGAAACTGTAAATAATATGTTGTCTGATTTAGAACAATCTGCTGCATTTTCTAGCAATGAAATGTTAGAGAACACATCAGACTTTGACACGCTGTATTGTTATCAACATTATGGTCATCATTTTTTACACAAAACTAGTAACCCTAGAAATGTTTTCACATATCACCAATGGGAACATTGCCCAACACCTCCGAAAAGTAGTTCAAAAGCATTTGCACAAAAATTTTCATATTTTTCAGGGTTTAATATCTCAGATCCGACCTCATATCATTATAAGGTTGCACCAACACCTGCACAGAAAAATATGTTAACTAACACCAAACAGATTTACTCTGCTTCCTTTATTACCCAACTGTCTGAACAGGGTTTCGACTTATGGAAAGACACAATTGACTTGAAAACAGTCTGGGGTTCTAGAGACTGGCAGGTACAGGGGACAGAAGCATTATTTAGAGCATGCCTCATCCCTCAGCAGATATTATTTCTAAATGACACTGTGCAACAGACTTCTTGCCTTGGATTAGCCAAGAACAAGGATTTAAACACACCTCAGTTTCCAATACCATCACATGCCGAGGCGAACTTCACATCGAAAGAAGGGGTTACTTTAGATGACATTCAACAATACAATAGGACAGACCCCAATTGGAAGGGATGGTTGGTTTGGCCCACAGACACTAATAGATGTCAGGAAAGATTCAGGGGTACAACCAAAGGGTTCAGTATCCATAGGCCGGACCCACGTTATGTACAGCAAGAGCATCCGGGGGTGGTTACATCATCCAGTGTTGGGAAGTTATGCCTTGATTGGCTAAGAATCTCAACACTAACACAGGTGAAACAACACTTATCCTTACTCACGGAGGATGTGGATCTAAGGGATTTTTTATTAGGCCCCCGAAAGCCACGTCAAAAACTTTTCTATTATGCTGCCTATAATGAAATCTGGAAACAATCACAACAAGAAGCAGCTGAGAGATTACGAGAAATAGATAAGATCAATTTAGAGAAAGCGTTAGCCGTAGTTGACAATGGTATATTCACTGGGCAACATCATATCTTCTGCTATAGACGTACTAGAACAGGATTTGTCCATACTACAGCACGGACAGTCACAGTTACGCTCTATCATGTTATTGAGCTGGACACTGCAATCATTGCGTACAGGTTTCGTGCCTTGGCGTTTTATCAACAGTACGTCACTGTTTTCTGCATACAATCTAACAGAAAAACAGATTAAAATGGCACAAAGAGGAGCGAAATATACAATGTTGCACGTTGAAAAACTGGATAGGTTAGCATTTACTGTAGCGGAATCACCTTCCACTGAGTGGTTGATCCATGGCCATATCACATTACCAGTCACAACTTTCCAGTTTTAGTACTGCCTAGAACAACAGCAGGCAGGCAGATATGAAGAAATGGGTAGGGAATATATCAAGTAATCTTGGGAATTACCATACAGATTTCGATGCGGGAGTGGGGATCGAGAAGTGTTTCTAAGTGGTACAAACTGCGAGAGCGTTTTAAGTGGATCTCTCATATGCCAGGATATTATGTTACACGGGCCTGTAATGGTTCGGTAGCAAACCTGTCCTGCCATCTGAGCGGTACCCCAACGGCCGTGATTACTCCGGTTTTCAAGCTGCTTTCAAATGGGAGTTACTTGATGCTGAATGATCAAGGTTGCTGTGGCATGCTTCCGGGCATCGCATATCTAGTAACTGTGAGCTCCAGGGTTACTTGCTGTATGCAAGTATTGTTTCCACCGACAAATACAGTCAGGGAGGCGCGGCTATGGCCTTCACTAAATGTTTCTCTTATACAGTTTGATACTCTGAGCAGAATGAAAACCATGCTTCTACAGAAAACCGTGCTGGCTGGACTGTGTCCTGCCTGTTTTCCGGTGCCTGTTCTATGGAGAAGAATGCATGTTGGATCTCTGTCTAACACTTCCATCATGTGCGTATGCGGACTTCGATGCTCTACTGGACCCGATAATGGCCCAAGTTCTGCAGTTTCCCCAGCGTATCCCGATGTTGTTGGTAGCATTCTTAGAGCCACCACAGGAAGTTTCGGCTCCTGTTGGAATGGATATCGGCTCCTCCACTGACACACAGGCCTTGGGTGGCGCACAGACTGCCCCAGCACCAGCTGCAGGCAGTGCAGAAGATCATCTGTGCTCAATCGACGTAATGTGTGAGGTGTTCCGGGGCTCGTCAACTGCGGAAGCAGGCAACAGCAATGTTGCGTCTATCAGCCAAGACTCATAAACATTTGGCCTTCATGTGCTGGGAAAATATTCGGCTTTTAAACAAAACAAATTGACACTTTTTCCTGCATGGCTTTGCGCTGCTTGTAGTCGTTCGAACTATATATACGGACACATGAGAGCTACTGCCTGAGTGACAATCTTTGTTTTAGCACCATTTTTTTAAGTTTTAACACTTTTTGCAGTTTTTAGCTATCATTTTTAATGTCATTATGTGCGTACCAGTGCCTAGACAGCCTAGTAGTACGTCAGAATGTTATTATGTCGTCCAGTCGGATGAGGAGTGGGTGTTATATTCCATATAGGTACCCCAATATAGGCTCAGGTAACATCACCTATATTCTCCTACATTACACACATAACGGTTCTTGGGGACTGACCTTTTACCTAGATATGACACTGCAAACAGAACGTGGGATTTCCCTAGTAGCAGCCTCACACATTATGCATGAGGATTCTTGGAAACTCAGCAGGGCTCATCCCCTGCATAAAAACTATGTATAAAGTTCATTCCTGACGTCATCCTAAGTCCGACACTGACACAGCAAGGTAAAACCACCGGGGAGACCTTTGGGTATAAAAACATCACATCTTGCTGAAACAAAGAGAGGAGATCAGGACTTCAATGCCGACACACTGACGCAAGACGCTGAAGCACCCTGCATGCAGATACTCCAGCTCGCAGTGGTCTGACATCCCTTGCGGGGGGTCCCACAGTTTCTAACTTCAGGTAAAGGGGGTTGACTTTATCCTAGAGGGATTCTTGGCTTAACACCTACATACATGCTAGGTACACTTAGGTACATCTAGTTTGGGTAGCATCGCAGGAGTATGCATTTTTATTATCATTTTATTGTCATGTATTTTATATACTTGCCTGTATTCATGAACATATCAGAATGGTAGAAATCTACCATCCTTTTACATTCTTAGTGCTTTTAGTCATTTATATCTGCTACTGTCTAATGATCGTTACAGCACATCTATTTTACACAAGAATAACGACTGGTCAATAAATACTTATTGAAAACGTCCCTACCGTTTATTCTGTGTATTTCTCTGAGATCTAGTGAGCACGAGTGACTGAGCGAAAGGTAGTACACTGTTTCTACGGTCCTGAGGGATCAGGGTTGTCATGTTCGATAGTTGCCAAGAACTATTCTCTCCTTGGTAAGAGGAGTTTCTAGTGGCACTGTGAGCTAGCTGGTATAAAGGCCACCATACCCAGTGGGGGTGTCTGGAATCAGTCTGGACACCAAGCCTGCACTGTATGCTGTCTAAACGCGCAGAGCCTGTATAGGTTTTATAGGAACTACACAACAGTATTTGCATTTTCTTTTCTTCGTTCAGGAAGAATTACCTGGTTGCTCCATGGATGTACATTTGGATGGTGCTTACCATGGTATTCCTCTTCATGTGGATTGGGTCTGTGACAATTTTTTCCTTTTGATTAATGGTCACTATTTGCCTGAACGCTCTGCTGTCCATTTGGTTGATGGTGTTTTGGCCCCGTTACCGTCATCTCATGTACTGAAAAGAGATCAAACCCATGTCAACATTTTGGCTATTCCAGTAGTTGATGGTATAGTCTGGGATAAAGTTCCATACGAAATCTACGGCCCGACGGAAACCATTCACATGCCATATGTCTTTCAAGTCTCCTTGGGTGCATTCCGATGACTGGGACGTTAATGCCGTAAATTCATTGTTTTCTAATTTGAAATATTACACTGCCTTTGAAACAGAAGACTTGTATTTAAATTCTGCAAATTACGGTGATTTATTTTGTTTCCAACACTAGGATCATAATTTTTTACATAAGCCTAAAACGCTCAGAAATCAGGTTACTTATACACAGTGGGAGCATTGTCCTGTTCCGTTTCAGGGAAGCTCCCAAACACTGAAAAATAAATTTGTCTACTTTACAGGTTATAATCTATTTGACCCGAAATCCTACTATTATAAATTGAATGCACAAACACACACGAAATTCATGCTGACCCATACTAAATTGGTGTATTCTTCATCCTTCATATCCGATTTATTGGTAAAAGGTTATGATTATTGGAAAGACATTATTGATTTAAAATCAATATGGGGTACAAAGGATTGGCAGGTACAGGGAACTGAATCTTTACATCATGCATGTTTGATACCGTCACAACTGATGTTCCTCAATCAGACAGTCCAACAGACTACATGTTTTGGGTTAGCCACTGCAAAGAATTTAAATTCTCCCTCAATCTCGTCGTTGCTACCTTTTGAGGACTGGCAGCAGTATTCAAATTACACTCTGAGTGACTTATATGAATTGGTCCATAATGGTACCCTTAATTCCTCCAACGTCAAACACTTAGGCTGGTTGATATGGCCCCTCAGCACTAACGCTTGCCAATTGCATTTTTCAAATTTGTCTGATGGCTTCACTCTCAGTAGACTTGATCCTCGTTTCACACACTCACATTCAGTTACTACTTATTCTGTGGGTAAATTATGTCAGCAATGATTGGGCAATCATCGTTGTCAGCTGTGAAACAACATCTCTCATGTTTGTCTGGCGACATTGATCTGCCAGATTTCATTTTGGGCCCCAGGTCCACACGTCCTAAACATTTTGCTTATGCGGCCTATAATGAATTCTGGAAACTGTCCCAGGCGGAGGCAGCATTCAGATTGCGACAGCTTGATCAAGATAACTTGCGTAAAGTTTTGGATGTGGTAGACAACAGCATTAATACTTTATCTTCTCGTATTTATACTTTGGACAACATTGTTTCATCTGTTATTGACATTGTGCAGAGTGCTGTATCTGTTTTATATCATGGTCAAAACCGGTTACGCTCTGTTATGCAATTTGGCTGGACTTTACAAACATTGAAAAATGGCAAGGTGCCTTGGGATTATTTAAACACAACTGCTTTATTTTTGCCATATAATTTGACAGTCAAACAAAAGCTTATGTCTATGAAAGACTCATTTTACACAATGTTACATATTGAAAAGTTAGAGCGGCTCCCTTTCTCAATCGCTGAGACTGATTCCTCAGTATGGTTAATACACTGGGTAATTTCTTTACCGATTTCCCTCTTTCAATTTACTGCATGTAAAAAGCATATTCCAATAGGTGGATTTGAACCCTTGGGCATTACTTACTTACATGAATTGTGGGCATTACCATTTAATTTTCATTGTTTACGTGAAGATAAAGATTTTTTCCTGACAGGGGAGGACTGTGACTCTACAGTGGGACATGCTTTGGTGTGTACACAAGTCCAACTTCACGGCGCTTGTAATGTATCTGCGCCCAATTTGGCTTGTTTTTTTTAAAGGAACACCAGTCCCTTCAATAATTCCCACGCTCATGTTGCTTTCTAACGGTAGTTATCTTATTTTGAATATCCACAACTGCTGTGGCTTATGGGTAGGCATTCCGTATATAGTTACGGTTTCCGAACGTGTTACTTGTTGCAGAAATGTTCTTTTTCCACCCACGCAGGGAGTTGCAGATATCTCTCTGTGGCCTTCCATTCCCACTTTGAAAACAGACTTCAATAAACTAAGCAGACTCAAAGCGCTATTGTTTCAACAAGAAGTAGCTCTCACTTCAGCTCGAGAGACCTTCGAATTGCAGGTGGCTAGAACATCTAATGAGATTCAGCAGCTGCTGAATACGAATCTCCCACTTCATTTTGGGGAACTAATTCACCACATTTTTAATGCATCTGATACTGAAGGCCTTGCACGTTTTTTAAAAGTTTTGGGTTCTGGCCTTGTGACATCTTTTCAGACAATTTTTGGAGTAATACCAGCCTTTATTCATTCTATTTTTTCGAGGGCCTTTGGAGGTTTTCCACTTATCCTCTTGCTGGCGTGCTGGTGCTCCTGCTCCTGTTACGAAATGGATGCCCATCCTGTGGTCCTGGACATACCAGACCAATTGCGTCTGTACCGTGAGCGAATGCAACAGCTTTTTGGATGCTTGCCACTGGCAACGCTGAGTGTGAGCTATGGGCTTACCTTTCGCTTCGCCTATTTCACTTGCGTGCAACCTGTGTTCTATTGCCGTTGGTGCCCTTTCTATTGGGCCTTGGATGTCTGCCTCTCCACAACATCCAGCGCTGTGCCCCGGATTATGATCTGTTGGTGGGTCCCTTGTTGGCCCATGACCAGGACTGTTCTGGTGACGCATGTATGATGAGTGCAGTTGTACTTGGAGTTTTGGCACTTTGGGATACCTGTGAGGCAGCTGAGTGCCTCTTGCAGGAAAGCTTTATCGAATATCATGCAAGTTGCCCTATTATGCTGTTGGAGGCACTGGATTACAATGAACACGAGTGTTCATTTGCTCTGTTGAATTGGATGTTTACCACCTTGAGACCACACATATTTTGTCCATCCAAAACCCCTTTCTGAGTAGGATCGCGTTATGGCGTAGTTACATTGACAATATTTTCTTACTTTGGCATGGCATACACAATGATTTATCCTCGTTCCTCTCCTGGCTCAATAACTGCCAATCTCACCTCACCTTTACATCCGACGTGAGAAAGAATGATCTTCCCTTTCTCGATCTCACTCTCCACACAGAGGACGGCACCATAGGCACCATACTTTACCGCAAACCCACAGAGCGCAATACCTTGTTATTGTACTCTAGCTACCACCCATGCGGTCTAAGAGATGGTTTACCCTACGGACAGTTCCTCTGCATCAGGAGTAACTGCAAATGGCGGAAAGACTACTTCCGAGAGGCTGCCATCCTCTCTGAGAAATTGATCAACAGGGGCTACCCGAAACGCCTGGTTAGCAGGGCTTCAAAACGTGCGTGGTATAGCCACAGGGAAATACTCCTGTCACCATCACCCAAATGTACCAACTCACGCATCCCTTTTGTATCGACCTATAGCCCCTCCAGCAATAGGGTCAGTAAGGTAATCAAAAAAAACTGGCCCATACTTCGCACTTATGCCCCTTTCAGAGAACCTCCCTTGTTCTTGTATAAAAGAGGCAATAACCTCTCTGACAAACTGGTGCACGCCATCACCTGGCCACAGAAAGAAAAGAAAACTCCAACCGTTACCTCTATGTGGGGGCTCCCCCCCATCATAGGCCATTACAAATGCCAGACATGCACCGTTTGTGATCTTAACAGCAACACTAAAGTGTTTGTCACTTCTGATCACACTTACCAACTAAATTCATTTTCCAATTGTCGCACTACCAACATCATCCATGCGATACGTTGCCCCTGCAACTTGCTATACATTGGCCAGACAACCCAGATGGTAAAGCAACACATCGCCACACATAAAAGCCGCATCAGATGCAACGTCGAGATGGCACCACTAGTTGAACATTTCAAAGAACACAGCCATTCGGAAACAGACCTGACATGGCAGGTCATTGACCGCCCTGAATTGCCTATTCGCGGCGGTAACTTACAACTCCTGTTGAATAAATGTGAATGCAGGTGGATCGCTCGTTGCAATTCTGTGACTAACAGACTCAACTCCTTAGATGTATGGAACACTGTCATTACGACATCTTAACACCCATGATAGACCTTACCTTTTTGATTCTGTCCGGTCTTTTTATACTTTTTATATGTATTGAATATGACCCTCTATGTATGCTGATAATGACCTTCCTTGTAATTTGCCTTGACTTGCTTCTTAATTTATTTTTTCATATGTTACTGTTATGTCTTTCCACCACCCAACCCCCCACCTCCCCATTCATCCCCCACCCTTCCCCTTCCTTTTCCCCTCTCCCATTCCAACCTTCGGTATAACTCATTGTTTGCCCCAACCCCGCCGCCCCTCCCAACCTCCCGCCCCCTCCTCGAACACCCTTCTCCTTCCTACCCCCTCTCCCTCACCCGCGCCATTTCACATGCTTATGTGTTAGCCTATTCGCAACACACTAATACCATTCATAAGCACTTGGTTCAAAGAAATGTCTGTGAATGTCGCTCATGTCTCTCATGTAATTCACCCTAGGACATTTCTCTTTTGCACTTAGCTATTAGGCAGCAATTCAGAACACGCTAGCTCAATCCTTATATACTTCGTCTATGTAAACGTTTATGCAATTTGATTAAGGACACATACTCATATTTATCTGTACCCTTCCATCGGCCCCGTTTTTATTTATTTTGAATTTGTTTGTGTTCCTTCCTTAATGTATTGAATATGGTGTCTATTAAACTTTAGGCGTTCTTAATTTTACGGTATTCACTGTCACATTAAACTCGGTGTCTTTACTTCTAATCACCATCTTGTATCTGGCGCCTTTCCCTGAAACATCCCCCTGGGGCACTGGCCTTGGCCTCTTCCTTCGTTCTAGTGCTCCCATGACCACGTGACCGGCAAGTTCTCCTGCCTTCGACATTAAACCGAGCACGTCTGGCCGTGAATGCAGACGCTTCACTCATCCTGTTGGAATTTACTTCCTTTTCCTACTTCAAGCACGTACCCCTGTACTTTCAGACGATCTGCCCATCCGGCTCCTTGGGCTGCGATTAACCCGCTCCCTCCGGATTCATTCTTGCTCCATTCCGGGAAGTACTATCTCAGCACCCAGGTAAGATCCTCATGGTTCCTTGCCTCCCGTGACCTCTTTGAACTCCCGGACGCCTTCTCATCAACTCTTCCCGTTCCAGGTCAAGTTGATATCCTGGACTGATCCGATCTGACCCGAGATCCACCCACTTCCCCTTCCAAGTCTGAATACCTTCCAGGTACCTTTCTTGCTTGACCCAGTCACCTTACTGTTTCAGTCAGGTCAACGCGACCTGCCGATCACCATTATTGAATCCCTCTTCTCCTCATTTTCCCTCAGCCACCCCCCACGCCTGATTTCTTCATCCATCAACCGTGCAGTTTTGATTACTGCGACATTGTGCTACCAGGTACTTTTTGATTAGCTCACCTGACCTCTTCACACAATTTTTTACCTCTATTTTGTTAACTCTAATACTTGTATCCAGGGCCTGCTCACTCTCAAACTTTCTTATTCTCCTTCTCCCTTTATACAGCACGATTTGAGAATTAGTAACCATCGTCCTGATGATGACCTTAATTTGAACAGGTCAAAACGCCGTCGACTACGCAGTGCTAATTGCGGCTCCCACTGGGTCAATCAAACCTGCCTAAATCATAACACCTTACTTGCATTGACCTACTTTGTATCATTGACCCCAGATCTATTTGTTTTTACAGTTTTTTCGCCGTTCACGCAGTTTTATCACCTCTGTGTCACTGCGCCGTTCACTCAACCAGCACGTTCAGGGCACACTTGGTTGCTATGGTTACTGTAAATTTAATTGTATCGTAGTGCTGTTATAACTACCTACAAATAACAATCTTTCCAAAAACTACTCTTGGTCTCCCTCCCCTTTTTTCCCTTCCTCAAGTGATTTATACACTTAATGAAACTGTCTTTATTAATGGTTACCGGTTGAGACATTGTGGTGTTTTGCTATACACTTTACCCGGTCTCAACTGGGTCAACGGGTTTACTTCTGTACTTTGTATCCCTGTTGAATTGGATGGCATCTCTCTTTTTTAACAATGACAATGACGTCCTTTTGGAAGGACTTGCATTCAATGGTGCAAATAATCTCATTACTTTTGAAGACTAGAATCTATATATATATATCTATATATTTATCTATATATATATTCACTGAAAAAACCATAGGTTTTAGGGACAGTTATAGTTAGTTGGACATTTCACTCGTACAAAACCCGTGAAATTCCCCGTTATAGTTAGTTCAGCTAACTATAACTCGCGCCCGCAATGCACTGCTGATGACGTCACATATTACATCACTCATGACATGGTCAGTGACATCACTGATGACATCACTGATGACATCACTGATGACATCTCAAATGACATCTCAAATGACATCACTGATGACATCATCCAGTGACTGTGTGTTTCTGTAAAGTTTAAATATTTTTTATATATATAGGAAAAGACGTATTGAAGAATGAGTGGGTGTGTAAGTGTCTGTATGGATGATTTAGTAGGTGCGTGACTGACTCTATAAGTGAGTGATTTAACGTATCTTACTGAATGCATGGGTTAGTGACTAAACTGGGTGAATGTCTGTATCCGTCTGTCTGTTGCTGTGTAAGTGGCTGCATGGGTTTGTGAATAGCTACATGAGTGTCTATATGAGTTATTGATTGGTTGTCTGAGTATCTGTATGGGTGCCTGAGTGTTTGTGTGGGTGGGGTGTGTGCGACTCTGTGCATAGATGTGTGAGTGGGTGATTCACTGGGTGGATGGTTTCAAGAGTGCATCTGTGATAGACTGTATGGGTGGGTAAGTGTGTGTAAGAGTGTGTTAGTGAGTGAATGTATGTCCCAGTGGTACATGTGTGAGTAACTACATATGTGAAAGCCAGTATATATGTGTGTTGGAGTATATAAATAGCTATAAGCAAGAGTGAGTGATTGTGATAGTGGCTGTATGGATGAGTGTGTGCTTGTATCAGTGATTGTATAAGAGCGTAACAATGTGCTAGTATTTGTATGATTAAGTGAGCTGGTGTGTGTATAACTGTATAGGTGAGTAAATGGCAGTGTGTTTAATTATTTGCATGACTGACTAGGTGTGTGAGTACCTCTATGGATGAGTGGCGGTGTTTGAGTGTCTATATAGGAGTAAGAGTGCATATGATAGTCCTGTACTGAGTGACCATAAGTATGAGTGACTGTACGGGTGAGTGAGTGGATGTGTGTGTGTAGACCTAAGAATCAGTGAGTGGGTATGTAGTTATTGGTGTTGGAGTGTCTATAGTTCTGCGAATGGCAGTCTGTAATTTAGATTGGGTGTATCAAAGGTTATATTAGGGTGTGAGGAGCTGCATCAGATTATCACGTGGATGATGTCATCAGTGATGTCATTTGAGATGTCATCAGTGATGTCATCAGTGATGTCACTGACCATGTCATGAGTGATGTAATATGTGACGTCATCAGCAGTGCATTGCGGGCGCGAGTTATAGTTAGCTGAACTAACTATAACGGGGGAATTTCACAGGTTTTGTACGAGTGAAATGTCCAACTAACTATAACTGTCCCTAAAACCTATGGTTTTTTCAGTGAATTTCAAAGGTTTTTTAAATGCTAATTTGTAACTATAACATATCTGAAACCTATGGTTTTTTCAGTGGATTTCAAAGGTTTTTAAATGCTAATTTGTAACTATAACTGTCCCTAAAACCTATGGTTTTTTCAGTGAATTTCAAAGGTTTTTAAATGCTAATTTGTAACTATAACGTGCCTGAAACCTACGGTTTTTTCAGTGAATTTCAAAGGTTTTTAAATTACATTTTTTAAATGTATTAATTTTTATATTAATTTTTTCATACTGATTTACTACATTTTTAGAAACAATTTCTTTTACATATTTTATTTTTAAATTACATTGTAATTACATTATACATTAAATTACAAAAAATACTTTCTCAGAATGAATTACTTTAGTTTAAATACTTAGCACATAGGCAATAGACTTTTAAGTACAGTAGTTACAGTTGTTGCAATGGGCAACACATTTTCAAACACAATGCAACATTCAGCTCAATGTGAATTTCTAGTTAAATGCAATTAGTTACTTTATGGATTACTTTTCTAACCACAGGACTGGATCCTAGATTCAGTCCTGGGACATCTCCTGTAAACAGTTGAGTAAAAGCGTTTTGGTTACAGTCGTGATTTTTAAGGAATATTATTGTATTTTAAAAGTTGACACAGAAACTTTTCCTCATAGAATCACCAATGTTATCCTATGGAAGGAAATTCACTTAGCAGGTAAAAACTGTTATCGTTACTTTTTCTTACTCAGTGTTGGATCCTGGATCCAGCACTGGTGCATCTCCTGTAAACAGTTGAAAAAATGCGTTTAAGTCATACAGGCGATTTTTAAGGAATATTTGTAGTTTGTGAAAATCGACACTTTGAAACTTTTCTGCTGAAAACCAGACAATGGATTCCTATGGAAGAAAAGATAAGTTACTGGTAAGTACGGTTAAAATTACTTTTCAGGGTCAGTGCTGGGCTAAAAGATGCAGCACTGGGTTCTCTCCTGATAACAGGTGAGTAAATCGGAATTCGTATTTCGGCTGATTTTAGAAGAATAATTTAAAGTTCCAAAACTCCACACTTAGAAGAATTTCCAAGTGAAACCAGTCAATGTTAGCCTATGAAGGAAATTCAAGTTACTGGTAAGTACGGTTAAAATTACTTTTCAGGACCAGTACTGGGCTGAAAGATACAGCACTGAGGTCTCTCCTTATAACAGGTGAGTAAATCGGAATTCGTATTTCGGCTGATTTTAGAGGAATATTTGTAGGTTTCAAAAATCAACACTTAGAAACTTTTTCAGCAAAAAGCAGGCAATGATATCCTATGGAAGGAAATTCAAGTTACTGGTAAGTACGGTTAAAATTACTTTTCAGGACCAGTACTGGACTGAAAGATACAGCACTGAGGTCTCTCCTTATAACAGGTGAGTAAATCAGAATTCGTATTTCGGATGATTTTAGAAGAATATTTGCACAATGGTGAAGGGAGGGGCGGGGCCTGAGGTGACATCTGTGCAAACGCGCCCCGTGGCGCGTTTTAGGTTGGGGATTAAGTCCCCTTGAATCCTGAGGGTCCCTAGGGGCCAACTAGCCCACCAGGAACCTCCAATATGCGCCAGGGGCTGCGTTGCAGAGACGTGTAGAGAGGCCACACCCTTTTACACCTCTCTGCAACGCAGCTCTGTGGCGCTTTCTGGATGTACCTGTTGGGCTAGTTGGCCCCCAGGGACCCTCAGGATTGAAGGGATTTAATCCCCAACTTAAAACGCGCCACGGGCGCGTTTGCACAGATGTCACCTGAAGCCCCGCCCCTCCCTTCACCACTGTGCAAACGCGCCCCGTGGCGCGTTTTAAGTCGGGGATTAACTCCCCTTGAATCCTGAGGGTCCCTGGGGGCCAACTAGCCCAACAGGTATATCCAAAAGCGCCACAGAGCTGCGTTGCAGAGAGGTGTAAAAGGGGCGTGGCCTCTGTACACCTCTCTGCAACGCAGCCCCTAGCGCATACTGGAGGTTCCTGGTGGGCTAGTTGGCCCCAGGGACCCCAGTATTCAAGGGGAATCGTTCCCCCTCTGCAAGCGCGTCAGTGTGGTGAAGGAAGGGGCGGGGCCTGCGGGCCCGATCGTTTTTTTTTTGTCCCCTGAAGGGGGCTGTGTGGCCCCCTTCCTTTTTCCTGTTTTTGGGCCCTGGGGACCCCATCCCCCAGGGCCTTACCCCTTTTTTAAATTAAATTAAAAAAAAAAAACGGGAAGGCGTGGCCCCCCTTCCCTGGGCCTGTATTGGCCCCGGGGACCCCATCCCCCGCGGCATGGCCTCGATTTTTTTTTTCTTTGGAGGGGGGCTGCGTGGCCCCCTCCTCAGGCCATATAAGGCCCGGGGACCCCATCCCCGGGGCCGGCCTTTCCGTTTTTTTTAAAAAATGTTTTTATTTTTTGGGGAGGGGGCCGCGTGGCTCCCCTCCCGGGCCACTACTTGCCCCGGGGACCCCATCCCCCGGGGCTGGCCCTCTCCGTTGGGGACTGTGGGGGTCCCCAATCCCCCACAGTCCCGCCGGCTCCCGCGTCCCTTGGGAGCCGGCATTGCTTTCCACATGTGGAGCTGCTAAGATGCAGCTCCCCATGTGGAAAAGCAATGTGCTGGATATTGGAAGAGAGGCAGGTTTCCCTGCTCTCTCTTCCAATATCCAAAGCAGTTTGCTATGGCAGGACGGGAGCCGCGAGGCTCCCGTCCTGCCATAGCAAACTACAGTGTCCCGGGGGTAGGCACCCCGGGACACTGCAGGAGCCGGCCCTGGGGGTGGCGGTCCCCAGGGCCATCAAGGGCTCCAGGAGGGGGCCGCGCGGCCCCCCTCCCTTAAATTGCACAGCCCGGGGAGGTGGTGGTCCCCGGGGCTCTGGGGTCCGTAATGGACCCCCACATTTATTTTGTAAGTGCCCCGGGAGGTGGTGGTCCCGGGGCGTGTGGGGGCTGGAGCCCCCCACACCTTATTTATTTAAAAAGAAGCCCCGGGGGTGGCGGTCCCCGGGGCTGCGGGAGGGCAGGAGAGCCCTCCCGCACCATTTTTATAAAGCCCCGGGGGTGGCGGTCCCCGGGGCTTAGGGGGCCCTTGAGGCCCCCCATACAAACAATATACCCACCCCCACCATGCCCCCGGGACTTGGGCCACCCGGGGGCAAAATGCTATCGAAGCGCGGGAGACCGCGCTTTGTTTTTATTTTTTTTCGTTAGGATTCGCGCACTCTGAGCGCATCCTGCCGATTTAAAAATTTTTTTTTTTTTTTTTTTTTTGCCCAGGGGGTCCTTGTGGGACCCCCTGAGCAAACCTAGGGGGTCAAGGTGTTTCTACCCTGCCCCCTTTGTGCGCTTTGCGCACTTGTTTCTGTCCCTCGGTTCTACCGAGGGACAAAATGGCTGCCAACATTTCCTGAATCGGAATGTTGACAGCCAGCTGACAGCCAATTAACATGCAGCTCGTGATCGGGACGGTGCGCGCAGGGTGCGCTGAGGGTACGCGGATCCTACTCGGCCATAGATATATCTATCTTTTTACTTTTGATTTTCTCAGCAACTACTGAACGGATTTACACCATTTAACAAAAAGGGTTCTTTCTGAACCAAGAACTACCTCTTTGCCAAATTTGGTGTAATTCCGTTCAGCAGTTTGGGCTGTAGCCGTGTCTAAAGTTTCCTATGGAAAATTGCATGGGGAAAACGCGTTTTGCGACCCCCCTTTTTTCTCGGCCCCCGCTTGACAAATCCCCCCGAGACTTTCAGGGTAGGAGCGGACCGGAGCGCCCCACAAAGTTTGAAAATTTTGCGAAGATACGTCAACCGGCAAGAGAGTTATTTCAAATAGAATGTCACGGATTTCCTATGGATAATAGGTTGTAACTATGACTATCTACTGGCGACCGCCAGTAGATAATATATCTATATATATATATATATATATATATTATCTCCTGGCGGTCGCCAGTAGATAGTTATAGGCAGGACCTATTATCCATAGGAAATCCGCAACATTCTATTCCCAATAAGTTTGGCGTCGTTTGACGAATCATCGCAAAATTTTCAAAACTAGTGGGGCGCTCCGG
Organism: Calotriton arnoldi; assembly: GCA_963921515.1. NCBI lineage: Eukaryota > Metazoa > Chordata > Amphibia > Caudata > Salamandridae > Calotriton > Calotriton arnoldi. The sequence goes on from CAWUFW010000146.1 coordinate 722,383, forward strand.
TCCACTCCTGTCTTGAAAGTTTCGGGGTGATTCATCAAGCGGGGGCCGAGAAAAAGGGGGTCCCAAAACGTGTTTTCTCCATGTTAATTCCTATAGGAAATTTTAGCACGTTGCTACAGCCCGAACTGCTGAACGGAATTACACCAAATTTTGCAAAAAGGTAGCGCTTGGTTCAGAAAGCAACCTTTTTTTAAATGGTGTAAATCCGTTCAGTAGTTGCGGAGAAATTCAAAAAATAAGAGTGAAAAAATCAATTTCCCATAGGAAAGTTTATGCAAGGCTACAGCAAAAACTGCTGAACGGAATTACACCAAATTTGGCAAAAAGGTAGTGCTTGGTTCAGAAAGCACCCTTTTTAAAAATGGTGTAAATCCGTTCAGTAGTTGCTGAGAAAATCCAAAATAAAGGTTTCGATATCTATGGCCGCGGTGGATCCGCGCACCCTCCCGACCACGAGCTGCATGCTAATTGGCTGTCAACACTCCAAACCAGGAAGTGTTGGCAGCCATCTTGTCCTTCGGTAGAACCGAGGGACAAGAAAAGACAAAAACAAGGGTGCAAAACGCAAAAAGGGGGCAGGGTAGAAACACCCTGACCCCCTAGGCCTGCTCAGGCCCTACAAAAAATGGTGCGGGAGGGCTTTCCGCCCTCCCGCAGCCCCGGGGACCGCCACCCCCGGGGCTTCTTTTAAATAATCAATGACCTGTGTGGGGGCTCCTGCCCCCACATGCCCCGAGGACCGCCACCTCCCGGGGCACTAAGAAAATACATGTGGGGGTCCGTTTTGGACCTCCGAGCCCGGGGACCACCACCTCCCGGGGCTATGTAGAAGTGGGGAGGGGGCCGTGCGGCCTCCTCCTGGAGCCTGTGGTAGCCCTGGGGACCGCCACCCCCCAGGGCCAGCTCCTGCAGTGTCCCGGGGTGCCTACCCCCGGGACACTGCTGTTTGCAATGGCAGGACGGGAGCCTCGCGGCTCACGTCATGCCATTGAAAACTTGCTTTGCTTCATTGAAGCGAGAGCAGGGAAACCTGCTCTCGCTTCAATGAAGCAAAGCAGAATTGCTTTTCCTTAAGGGGAGCTGCATATCAGCAGCTCCCCTTATGGAAAAGCAATGCCGGCTCCCGCAGGACGCGGGGAGCCAGCGGGACCGTGCGGGATTGGGGACCCCCCCACGGTCCCCAACATGTGGCCAGGCCCCGGGGAATGGGGTCCCCAGGGCCATTAGTGGCCCGGGAGGGGGGACACGCAGCCCCCCTCCCAAAAAAAGGATTTTTTTTTTTTTTTTAAAGGACGCAAAAGCCGGCCCCGGGGGATGGGGTCCCCGGGGCCTTAAATGGCCTGAGGAGGGGGGCTACGCAGCCCCCCTCCAAATATTTAATTATAAAAAAAAAGAGGGCATGCCCCAGGGGATGGGGTCCCCGGGGCCAATAGAGGCCCAGGGAAGGGGGGCCACGCGGCCCCTTCCCGTTTTTTTTAATAAAAAAAAAAAAAAGAAAATCCTCAGGCCCCGGGGGATGGGGTCCCCGGGGCCAAAAGTGGCCGAGGGAAGGGGGCCACGCAGCCCCCTCCCATACAAAAAAAAAAAAAAACTGGCATCGTGCCGGAGGCTCCGCCCCTTCCTTAACCTCTCTGCAAACGCGCCCCCTGGCGCGTTTTAAGAAGGGGAAGTAATTCCCCTTGAATACTGGGGGTCCCTGGGGGCGAACTAGCCCACCAGGAACCTCCAGTATGGCCAGGGGGCTGCGTTGCAGAGAGGTGTACAGAGGCCACGCCCCTTTTTACACCTCTCTGCAACGCAGATCTGTGGCGCTTACTGGAGGTACCTGGTGGGATAGTTGGACCCCAGGGACCCTCAGGATTCAAGGGGACTTAATCTCCCAACTTAAAACGTGCCACGGGGCGCGTTTGCACAGTGGTGAAGGGAGGGGGCAGGGCTAAAGGTGACATGTGTGCAAACAGGCCCCATGGCGCGTTTTAAGATGGGGAATTAAATCCCCTTCAATCCTGAGGGTCCCTGGGGGCCAACTAGCCCACCAGGTACATCCAGAAAGCGCCACAGAGCTGCATTGCAGAGAGGTGTAAAAAGGGGCATGGCCTCTGAACACCTCTCTGCAACGCAGCTCCCTGGCGCATACTGGAGGTACAGGGTGGTCTAGTTGGACCCCAGGGACCCTCATGATTCAAGGGGTCTTAATACCCCAACTTAAAACGCGCCACGGGGCGCGTTTGCACAGTGGTGAAGGGAGGGGGCGGGGCTTCAGGTGACATGTGTGCAAACAGGCCCCGTGGCTCGTTTTAAGATGGGGAATTAAATCCCCTTCAATCCTGAGGGTCCCTGGGGGCCAACTAGCCCACCAGGTACGTCCACAAAGCGCCACAGAGCTGCGTTGCAGAGAGGTGCAAAAAGGGGCGGGGCCTCTGAACACCTCTCTGCAACGCAGCTCTCTGGCGCATACTGGAGGTATCTGGTGGGCTAGTTGGCCCCTAGGGACCCTAGGGATTGAGGAGGAATTAATTCTCCAACTTAACACGCGCCACAGGGCGTGTTTGCAGACATGTCACCTCAGGCCCACCCCTTCCTTCACCATTGTGCAAATATTCCTCTAAAATCAGCCGAACCACGAATTCCGATTTACTCACCTGATATCAGGAGAGACCTCAGTGCTGCATCTTTGAGCCCAGTACTGATCCTGAAAAGTAATTTTAACCGTACTTACCAGTAACTTGAATTTCCTTCCATAGGCTAACATTGACTGGTTTCACTTGGAAATTCTTCAAAGTGTGGAGTTTTGGAACTTTATAATATTCCTCTAAAATCAGCCGAACTACGAATTCCGATTTACTCACCTGATATCAGGAGAGACCTCAGTGCTGCATCTTTGAGCCCAGTACTGATCCTGAAAAGTTATTTTAACCGTACTTACCAGTAACTTGAATTTCCTTCCATAGGATAGCATTGCCTGCTTTTTGCTGAAAAAGTTTCTAAGTGTCAATTTTTGAAACATACAAATATTCCTCTAAAATCAGCCGAACTACGAATTCCGATTTACTCACCTGTTATCAGGAGAGACCTCAGTGCTGCATCTTTGAGCCCAGTACTGATCCTGAAAAGTAATTCTAACCGTACTTACCAGTAACTTGAATTTCCTTCCATAGGCTAACATTGACTGGTTTCACTTGGAAATTCTTCAAAGTGTAGAGTTTTGGAACTTTAAAATATTCATCTAAATTCAGCCAAACTATCAATTCCAATTTACTCACCTGTTATCAGGAGAGACCTCAGTGCTGCATCTTTGAGCCCAGTACAGATCCTGAAAAGTAATTCTAACCGTACTTACCAGTAACTTGAATTTCCTTCCATAGGCTAACGTTGACTGGTTTCACTTGGAAATTCTTGTGTGTGTGGAGTTTTGGAACTTTATAATATTCCTCTAAAATCAGCCGAACTACGAATTCCGATTTACTCACCTGTTATCAGGAGAGACCTCAGTGCTGCATCTTTGAGCCCAGTACAGATCCTGAAAAGTAATTCTAACTGTACTTACCAGTAACTTGAATTTCCTTCAATAGGCTAACGTTGACTGGTTTCACTTTGAAATTCTTGTGTGTGTGGAGTTTTGGAACTTTATAATATTCCTCTAAAATCAGCCGAACTACGAATTCCGATTTACTCACCTGTTATCAGGAAAGAACCTAGTGCTGCATCTTTTGTATCGCTTTGGTCGCCCTAAGTTGGCGGGGGTATGCCCAGACGTGGGTCCCTTGCTCACTTTGCCACTGGATTCAAGCAAGCCTGGCTGATGACGGCTGAAATGCCAGAAACCGGTCCTAGGATGCTTGTTTCCGGTCCAGGGAAGACATGGCTTGGCAGTTCGGGCTGGACTGTTCCCATGAGGCACAGGGTCAGACTGATTTGCATATGGCCATGTCTGAACTGGGAGTGGTGGAGTGAGCTAAAGAATGATTATGGATTAAACCCAGATCAGTTGACTGGGGGTGAGTGTTTGATTGGCTCAAACGTTCCGTCCATCATCCCCTTTTGTATCGCATCTTTTAGCCCAGCACTGACCCTGAAAAGTAATTCTAACCGTACTTACCAGTAACTTGTATTTCCTTCCATAGGAATCCATTGTCTGGTTTTCAGCAGAAAAGTTTCAAAGTGTCGATTTTCACAAACTACAAATATTCCTTAAAAATCGCCTGTATGACCTTAAACGCATTCTTTCAACTGCTTACAGGAGATGCACCAGTGCTGGATCCAGGATCCACCACTGAGTAAGAAAAAGTAACGATAACACTACTTACCTGCTAAGTGAATTTCCTCCCATAGGATAACATTGGTGATTCTATGTGAAAAAGTTTCTAGGTGTCAACTTTTAAAATACAATAATATTCCTTAAAAATCACTACTGTAACCAAAACGCTTTTACTCAACTGTTTACAGGAGATGTCCCAGGACTGAATCTAGGATCCAGTCCTGTGGTTAGAAAAGTAATCCATAAAGTAACTAATTGCATTTAACTAGAAATTCACATTGAGCTCAATGTTGCATTGTGTTTGAAATTGTGTTGCCCATTGCAACAACTGTAACTACTGTACTTAAAAGTCTATTGCCTATTTGCAAAGTATTTAAACTAAAGTAATTCATTCTGAGAAAGTATATTTTGTAATGTAATGTATAATGTAATTACAATGTAATTTAAAAAATAAAATATCTAAAAATAAAGTTTAAAGAAATGTAGTAAATCAGTATCAAAAAATAAATATAACAATTAATACATTTAAAAATTGGCATTTACAAAACCTTTGAAATTCACTGTAAAAAACCATAGGTTTCAGACATGTTATAGTTAGGAATTAGCATTTAAAAAACCTTTGAAATTCACTGAAAAAACCATAGGTTTCAGGCACGTTATAGTTAGAAATTAGCATTTAAAAAACCTTTGAAATTCACTGAAAAAACCATAGGTTTCAGGCACGTTATAGTTAGGAATTAGCATTTAAAAACCTTAGAAATTCACTGAAAAACCATAGGTTTTAGGGACAGTTATAGTTAGTTGGACATTGCACTCGTACAAAACCCGTGAAATTCCCCCGTTATAGTTAGTTCAGCTAACTATAACTTGCGCCCCGCAATGCACTGCTGATGACGTCACATATTACATCACTCATGACATGGTCAGTGACATCACTGATGACATCACTGATGACATCATCCATGTGATAATTTCATGCATCTTCTCACACCCTAATATAACTTTTGATACACCCACTCTAAATTACAGACTGCCATTCTCAAAACCATAGACACTCCAACACCAATAACTACATACCCACTCACTGATTCTTAGGTCTACACACACATCCACTCACTCACCTGTACAGTCACTCATACTTACGGTCACTCAGTACAGGACTATCATATGCACTCATACACCTACATAGACACTCACACACCGCCACTCATCCATAGAGGTACTCACACACCTAGTCAGTCATGCAAATAATTAATCACACTGCCATTTACTCACCTATACAGTTATACACACACTAGCTCACTTACTCATACAAATACTAGCACATTCTTACGCTCTTATACAATCACTAATACAAGTACACACTCATCCATACCGCCACTCTCACAATCACACACTCTCACTTATACCCATTTATATACTCCAACACACATATATACTGCCTTTCACATATGTAGTTACTCACACATGTACCACTGAGATATACATTCACTCACTAACACACCCATACACACACTCACCACCCATACAGTCCATCACAGATGCACTCTTGAAACCATGCACCCAGTGAATCACCCACTCACACATCTATGCACAGAGTCGCACACACCCCACCCACACAAACACTCATGCACCCATACAGATACTCAGACAACCAATCAATAACTCATATAGACATTCATGTAGCTATTCACAAACCCATGCAGCCACTTACACAGCAACAGACAGACGGATACAGACATTCACACAGTTTAGTCACTAACCCATGCATTCAGTAAGATACGTTTAATCACTCACTTATAGAGTTAGTCACACACCTAGTAAATCATCCATTCAGACACTTATACACCCACTCATTCTTCAATACGCCTTTCCCTATATATATTAAACATATTTAAACTTTACAGAAACACACAGTCACTGGATGATGTCATCAGTGATGTCATTTGAGATGTCATCAGTGATGTCACTGACCATGTCATGAGTGATGTAATATGTGACGTCATCAGCAGTGCATTGCGGGGGCGCGAGTTATAGTTAGCTGAACTAACTATAACGGGGAATTTCACGGGTTTTGTACGAGTGCAATGTCCAACTAACTATAACTGTCCCTAAAGCCTATGGTTTTTTCAGTGAATATATACATATATAATATATTTTTTATTTTTTATTTTATTTGTCCTGTGCGATTGCTTCTCTTTTGATGGAAACAAATGAGATTTGGCTCTGCTTATCATTGACACCTGTTTGTCTGGGTACTACAACCTGGCCAAGGGGAGGGTGTCACGTGGTTGTTAGGGACATTAGAGACATTGTTAAGTTAGCAAGAGCCCGGTATCCATGATGCTGCTTTTGCGCACGATACTATAAGCTTTTATTTTGCACGACTCTGTTTCTGCCTTTCACATGAGAAAACTCTGCTGTGCGCGTTCTCTGTCTGTTCCTGGAGTTTAGTCTGAACATTGTGAGCAAGGTTGATAAACAATGCCTCTTGTTATTCTGTTCTGGTCAGGCCCTAGCACCTAGACAAAACATGCCAATGCAGCTGCTACAGGCAAGAACTCGTACTTTGATATTATAGGGATGCCTGCTTAGGTAACGCACACTTGGGGAGGGACCTTTCCATGGAGAAGAGCAGCACGCACCTGTGATGTAGAAATACGATCTATGTCCTGAGGTATGGGGTCTGCTGACAAAACCCAGAGATCTTCTACTATATAACAATACTTCTTCTTACCAAGGGGAGGGAGGGAGCATAGGCACTGTAGTCCTTTCTCCATAGTCTTTATAAAATGACATCTCCCTTTAAGATATATGGCCTTACTGCAATGCTAACCATATTGGTAATATGTATCTTTATGCTTGTTGTGGCTCGTATACTGCATCTTAGAGCACGTTAGTTAAAATAAAGGTTTTAAACTATCTTCGTGTTTCTGTGGACAAGTAAGAGTAAGTGAGCGAAAAACAGTGTCTTGTTTCTGCGATTCCTGAGAGATCAGGGAGTGTTGTGTTCTGGGGTGTGTAATCATTTGTTGCTCCGTTTGTGAGTAGGGGAGCGAGTAAGACACTATAGCTAGTCTGGGTCCTGGGCTCGTGGGTACTAAGGTGGTAGGAAGGCACAGTCCCTATGCACCGAGGTCCCATAATCCTGTTCTATGTATGTGCAGAATCCCTGCAACATCATAGCAACACCATCACACACTGCTTGTTGACTGAAAACTTTAGCCAAACGGTTCAAACTTTCCACCAATCCATTGGCTAGAGGTGAGTAGAGTGCAGTTCAAAAATGTGGGCGTCAGCAATATCGTGGACTGGTGTGGGCGTCAGCAGTATCGTGAACTCCAGCAACCAGCATCCTTCAGGGCCCCAGGAGGCGGTCTCTGAACCCTGTCACAGCTGGCCCTCGTTGGTGCTATAAAGCACGCTTCCAGCTCCCTCCACGTGGGATAGGTGGGCCAAGCCCGGGCAAAGAACGGGCCAAGGGCTGGCCCATCCTGCGCTTGTCAGAGCCAGTAAGAGGCACCCCCCTTGGCCCTGCAGTAAGTGCCTTTGCTTCCCTGGGACTTAACATCCTGCACCGTCCACCCAAGGTACTTTTGTATCCGATTTCTAGCCCTCAAAAAAGGCTGTTTTGGTGTGTTGTATTGTTTTGCTCCCCCCTGTTCTGTTTTGAACTGCCCCCTTTCCCCAAATTCTTGGATTGGGGTACCCCCTTGACTATACCCCTCGCTACGTTGAGAGGAAAAGAACCTTTACACCCAGGTTTTCTCTGTGACTGTGTGACTCTCTACCCACTGTAGTATTGTATGTGCTGAAAAGTTATTTTGTTTTTAGGTGACAATGGACAAAAGGAAAGTCCATAATGGGGTTTCTGGGAAGACGCATACTAAAGAACAGTCCCCTGGCACAACTGGTAACAATGTTATGGATCGGATCGATAATCTGTTATTGGAATGTCAGGAAATTGTAAACCCTTCATCCTCCCCCACACACAATGTATCAAACGCACTAATCCCAAATCCATCTGAGACATCCCCTACCCCCCCTTCTAAAAAAAAAAATGATCAAGCACATCCCACAAATATTCAATAAATCTCGCCAGAACACTCGTGCTGGCACTTGCAATAGTGTAGGTAATATCAGTGTAAGATGTAGTGAGGAGCCACTTGCCTGTGTTTCTGAGCAGCCTCTGGATCTCCAGGTGGCCACTGGCTAGCCAGTTTGAGTGCAGTAACAGCTATGCTGCCCTAGCTACAGTAGAAAAGATAGCAGAAAGTGCGATAAGGTTGGATGTCCCTAGTGAAGAAGTTTTATCTTTGCTCCAAAGTTTAAGGGGCACAATTGAGGGTCTTAAGGAGGAGGTAGCGTCCCAGGGAAAAGTGGTGGAGGACTTGGAGAAAAGGGTGGTAAAATATGTGGTACTAAGTACAGCAAATCAAGCAAAGGTGATAGAAGATAGATGTGAGGGGTTTCTCCATATAAATGTCCATGAGGCTGTTTCTTTACCTCGCCCAGTGATACCTGTCCGACAACCGCTTACACAGAATAACTTCAGTTCTCACTCCCTAAGTGTGGGCAAATGATACACCCTTTGTTTCTCAAAGTGCATTACTGGGTAGAGGTTTAGGTAGAGGGTTTGAAAGAGGAGAAGTAGCAATAGACAAGGGTGTTCCACAAGCCACTAGAATTGTTCAACCCCACCTTAGGGTTGTGGTCACAAATGGCTGCTATATTAAAGAACGTGCCCAGAGGAAGGAAACTGTAGTAGTCCTTACGCAGGTCCAGAAACTAACTTCTGTAGTAAGAGAGGATCATGATTCACAGATAAATAAGGTTATGTATTGGTTTAGGAAGACCTGCCAATGCTTCTCTATTATAAGGGATGACATTACCCAAGCAGAAATTATATCTCGTGTAGGTTATAGAACAACCCAGGAGACACGTGGAAGTGCAATTCTGCAACCAGTTTCAGATAAAAATCCTGGTTTTGAATGCATCAGGGTTTTCAAGGATGCAGTTAGATGAAGAATGGGGCACATTTATCGATTCTCATGATGTGTGCCTGTTCCAAGAAACATGGAGTCTGTCACTCTTATACAGGAGTGGGTTTACTGCCTATTGCCAAAATGCAATTAAGAAAGGAAAAGTAAGACCATCAGGGGGCTTAATGATCTGGGTGAAAATGTCATTACAAAGTAAAATTAAAGTTGTCCCTGTAGATTCCCCAGATATTTTGGCAGTTGAGCTTGCCTTTCATTCTGGGATGAAATCCAGTTTATGATGTGTATAACCGAGTTGGATCGGGTAAAGAGGACATCAGTACTATAAATGCCCTTGATTATGCCCTTGTCGAGAACAAGGGCAGTAACCCACTATTGGTAGCAGGGGAACTTAACTGTACTTTTGAACGTTTTGCAGCCACTCCTTCAGATTTGACTTTAGAACAGGAAAGAAATTGGAAAATACCCCAGTTAGAGCTTCCTGCTGTTAAATGGACAGAAAAAGCAGCTCAGGTGTGACCTGACCTGAGGGCTACCAATGGGTAGGACCAATTCAGATCAAAAAGGCAAAATGGCCTGTAATAGGCCCGGTCACTCAAGTCGCATTGACTACTGCTTGGTCGACTGTCGACTCTGGCCAGTTGCCCATGATATGGAGGTGGTTGAAAGAATAGACAGTGACCACAATGCTCTTAGTTTAACCCTAGGTAGTTTCAAACCTCTGGAAGTACCTTATGGGGGTTTTAGGGTCTTGGGTGTATTGTCAAAGCCAATAACCTCAGGACTATAAGATGGGACTGGGTGGGAAAACCTCCTGCGGTCCTTGAAAGTGTTAAGAGTAGACTAAGTAGGGAGGTGGCTCTTTTGTCTTCACTTTCCCCAAGAAATCAGAATATAGGAGATAAAATCAATGCATGATATATTTTATTTACTGATTAGGGATACCTTGGGACAAGCTAAAAGGTGGGGAGAAATCAAACAAAACCAGCAATTTGTTATAATCCAGATTGCAGGAAGGTGAAGGGGATGCTTCTTTCTGCAGCCAAGTCCAACTCACGTCAGGATCTAGCGAGGTTTAGAGATATGTATAGATTGACTTTGGATCGTGCCAAAAGGCAATGGGAATATTCGATTATGGTCTACTCTCCATAAAGCCTTGGTAGATAAAGATAACAAGAGTTTCTGGAAGAAAGCAGCATTATGTTTGAATGGTCCTAAGCACGCCCACAAATTTACTGTCCAGATAAATGAGTTGGTGCATCACTTTAGTGCATTGAACTCGTGATCACGGCAAGGAAGAATACAGCTGTAGCCCTTTGGAAAAGGACCTATCCAGTTAGTTAGATGCCCTTGTACTCTCTCCCAAAGAAACCTATGCCGCAATCAGTATATCTATTCCAGCCCGAGCCCCAGGTCCGGATAGGATCCCGAATGATCTTTATATGAAAGATCCAGGTGCGTGGGGTGTCTACATTAATCTCATGTCTAATGCCATTCTCTTGGATATGGAGAATCCTGCTTCGTGGAAGTTGGCGGAGATTATACCAATTTTTAAAAAGGGGAACAGAGCTAACCTTGGCAGTCACAGACCTATCAGCTTAATATATTCTCATCAGAAGATATTCTGCAAACAAATATTGGCGCATCTCCAGGAATGGACTTCAGAAGAAAATATTTTGTCTGAGTTTCAGGCGGGGTTTCGTGCCAATATTAGCACCCTGGATCAGGTTTTTCGTTTTATATGCATTTTTTGGAGAGAAGTTATAATAAATGGGGGCAAACTGTAGCGTTCATTGATTTGCAGACAGCTTTTGATCTGGTACCAAGGGACATATTCTAGAAGGTGCTGGCAGAGATGGGAATCCCAGATAATCTACTGGATATTTTGAGGATATTACATGCAGACAATATGGCTCAGATTATGTGGGGGGGGCAGCTAACAGAGCCCTTAGAGATCAGGCATGGAGTTAGGCAGGGGTGCGTTTTGGCACCCACTCTGTTTTCACTATTCATAAATGGAGTAGTGGGCTACCTTGAGAAAGATGGGTGCGACACCCCAAATACAGAGCGAGAAGGGCCCCTGCCCTACTCTTCGCCAATGACCCTTTATTGATATCAAAATCTCCCCAAGGGCTCCAACAGTTATTGAATGATTTTAGCTCTTTCTGCGACGGGCGAGGGTTCGAACTAAACGAGACAAAGACAAAGTTCATGGTCTTCTCCAATGGTGCTCTTAAATCTTTTTAGAAAAGAGTATGCTGTTTGGGGGCAATCCCATTGAACTGGTCCCCACATTTGATTATCTAAGCATCCGGCTCACCCCAAATTTGCGTTGTGCTCCCCAGAACGAGAAAGCACGCCTTCCACTTGAAAGGGCCGGGCCCATAAGTTCTAGACCTGTTCTAGAGTCACATTCTGATGGTTCTTTTTCGCAGCATAAAAGTGTAAAGGGGAGAAAACTCGTTAAGAACCAATCAATTTGTCAATAACTCTCCTTGGTACATAATAACCCACGGACAACTACTTAAGATTAGCTAATTTATTACAAAGCCAAAAATAACTGAACATAGAGGCACCTCAACACAAGGGTATAGAAATACAAAGGAATAAGCATGAGGCCAAATCTGCGCATCCAATTTAGACGGTGCAGCATAAACAACACAATTAATTCAAGTAGTAGGATACAGAAAATCAGGAAGCATGCGTCCAAATTTCCCTGCATCGAGGGTTGGTGAGTGAAAAGCATTAATTCTATCCCTACTCCAACACTAAGGTGGCATCCTTAAAAAAGCATTTTCAGAAGGAAGGATAAGAAGGTGTCAGCATGTGGAGTCTTCCTAAGAAGTCTCTCCACCATTAATGGGTCAAGTAGCATAAAGCTACCATTGCAAAGATACAACTCATTCTACGATGCTCTCTCTCTTTTGTTTTTTTGTCCTCTTATCACCATGGCGTCTGCAAATCTTGGACCGTTTTTATTGACACCCTGGAACAGACTCATGGTCCGTTGCATTTACTCGCCCCCAGCCCCCAAGGCTCTGGTCGCCTCCATGGGGGAGAAACCGCCCTCGGATACCATGACCAGGTGTAATCATAGGACTATGGAAAAGGTTTTTCGTATTTCAACACAGCCCTGCATAGTATCCTGATTGCTAACTTGCCCACTTAATAAAGTCTTCCCAAATTTCCCCCGACCTTCGTGAGTTGCAGTCCACATCCACTACTAGTCCACTTAGCCACTTTTAACCACGCTGTGGGGTGTGGGGTGTCAGGGTCTATCCAGTGATTACAGATCTCCCGCCTGGCTAAAAAGCAATAAGTAGAATAGGAGACCCCTATGCTTTCTGTTCAAGGTGTTGTGTGTAGTGTTATCCACCCCAAAGAGGACTAAGGTTGCTGTCAAGACTACAGGTTCCCCTAAAATCCCCCTTACAGTGGTTTCTACTACCTTCCAGTACTCTATTAACCCGGGGCATGTAAAGAAGATGTGCACATCATTAGCTTTTAGAAAGTTACATCTTCTGGATCTGGGAACTGGCTGCAACACAAACTTAGCCACTCTTTGAGGAGTCCAATACAGCCTGTTAATTACAAAGAAATGATGTTATTTAAAGTTTGCAGGCGTAACTATTGAGTATAGCAATTTTAAAGAGTCCGTCCAAAGAGTTTGTATATTATCTTCCTGAAGCTCTTCCGACCAGATCGCATAAGGAGCCTCCAATTTTATTTCCTGTCTCCAAGAATTGCCCATACCACTTTACGACCTCTTTACTTTTTGGGCTTACATCCTGAAGGAGGACCTCGAAGTCCCATTGCCCTCCTGTCTCCCGGGAGACGGTTGAAAACCATGATGTGAGCTGAATGTATTTGAATCTAGACAATCTATTGCTAGTTTGCGCGCTCAAAACCTTCCAAGGTAGCAGAACTTCTGCTGATATTAAATCGCCCCACTTAGATATCCCTGCTTGCTTCAAAGGGAGACTCAATCCATCCTTCAAACGTTCTGGTGTCCCTGGGGATTCCCAAATTAGTGCGAGTTCAGAGTAATACCCGATGTTTAACATCTTTCTCACTCCACACCAAAGGCTTAATGCTGTTTTTAGGACCTTCAGCCTTACTTTTTTAAAGAACATTTGGGCTCCGAATTTAGATAGAAAGGCTGCTGGTCCAAACTCGTTGGTCATTTCCCCCAGTAGTGCTCCCCAAGTGGAAAGGTCAGGCTCCCCCATAAGCATACGGAAATTTTTGAATTGAAATGCTGTACAATAGAGACTAAGGTCTGGCAACGCCAAGCCACCCTTCTTAAGACTACGCCTTAGCTTTTTCCAGGCGAGCCGTTCTCCACGGGATGCCCAAATGAAGCTGGTTATTTTCCCCTGTATTTTATTGATTACTTCCTTGGGGAATTTAAGTGGAATGCAATTAAATAAATATGTCAACTTCGGGAGGATAGATATTTTTACTAAGTTGACCCTTCCATAAATGGTTAGTGGTAGGTTCTTCCACTTGGACAATGACCTGTCGACCTCCTTGGCCAACCTCTTCAGGTTACATAATGGAATTTCATCGATTTGATTGACTATATTAATCCCTAAGTATTTTATCTCTGAACACACTCTACCCCCCCAATCCTCCAAGTTCCAACACATTACCTCTGTCTTAGAGATATTCACTAAGTATTCGTGATAATGCCCCGAATTCTTTAGTCAGCTGTTCCACCCTTGGTAACGTTCGGGCCGGATCGGCGGTATAAATTATCAAATTGTCCGCATATAATGCTATTTTACTACAAAAGGGAAGTAAGTGGATAGGCACTATCCGATCATCTTTCCGCAAAAGATGCGCCAATGGTTCAATGTACAGGAACAGGAGGGGCAACAGGGGGCAACCCTGCCTTGTTCCTCTATGAATATTAAAACTCTTTGTCAAGAACCCATTTAGGAGGATTTTAGCCATAGGACACTCATACAGCCTTCTTAATGCCATGATACAACCTACACTGAAGCCCAGTGACTCTAGGACTGCCCAGAGAAATGCCCAACTGACACGATCAAATGCCTTGGTGGCATCGATAGTAATCACCGCCAAGGGAATCGAGCGCACAGTTGCTAGATCTATCGTCCCAATCAATGACAATGTCAATTCTTGAATTTGTCTTTTTGGGACAAAACCCTTCTGAGCTATATGTATCAATTGGGGTGCCAACTTTGCCAATCTCCCTGCCAAAATGCCAGTATAGATTTTATAATCCACATTTAGAAAGGAGATTGGCTGATATGAGTCTGCCTTCCTCGGGTCCTTTGCAGGTTTTAGGATTAAGGCAATTGTGGCCTCCTTCCATGAACTTGGGATCTGCCCTTTCCCTTTATATATTGAGTTAAATAACGTCTTCATTTCTGGGAATATTTCGTCGGCGATTAGTTTATATACCTCAACTGACAGTGAATCTGAGCCCGCTGCCTTCCCATTCTTTATATGTAAAAGCTGTTCCCTTATTTCCTCCTCGGTAACTGGGGCGTCCATAGTCTTCCTACCCTCTGCTGTGAGCACTGGGAGTCCTACATTTTTTAACCATTCCTTTAGGCTCCCATCGTCCGGGTGCACTTCTTCCGTATATAGTTCAGAGAAGAGTGAAACCAAACTGGCCTGCATTTCCTCTTCCTTATTCGAGATATCCCCCTGGGGATTGACAATCAACTCCCCGATGTAATTTCGTGATCTCTCAGCCCTCGACTTCCATGCTAACAATGCTCCTGCCTTTTCACCATATTCAAATTGTTGCATACATCCCGTTGTCCACCTGTCCCGACATTTTGCCTCTAAATTGATCTTATAATTTAATCTGGCGTCCTCCAGCTGTTTCGTTATAGTCTCTTTTTCCTGGCTATTTCCTATCATTTGCTGTAGACTGGCCTCTAACATCTCTACTTTTCCCTCCAATATTTCCAATTCAGCTCTGTCAACCTTGTTCTTATATGAGACCTGGTTTTGTAAGACACCTCGTACATAGGCCTTGAAGGTATCCCAAATTACTCCAATAGAGGCTGAGTGGGCATTATCGAGGTAGAACTCCAAAGTTTTTTTTTTCAGGAGAGTGGATACATCTGGGTCAAGTAATATAGATCTTTTCAATGTCCATCTCCCAATGTGGCTTGGTCTAACTCCTCAATGCTGCTGTTAGGATGGTTTCTTTAACTGTATATGAGAGGAAGTTTACTAATATTTTCCTTGGCTTCTGTCTGCATATTCCATTTAAAGGGATCCCGAGGGACCCGTTGTATCTCATGGTCTAAGTTGACATCTGGCCTACCTTTCAAGATGGTCTCCTTTAGCAGTTGGATTACCAAAGCCTTTATATTAGTCCCCTCTTCAGCTTCTGGGATATTTAGAACTCTCAAGTTAATTCTCCTTGAATGGTTCTCAATTCTTTCCACGTCTTCTCTGAGTCCTAAATTTTCTTTGGCCAGTGCTCCCCTCCCATCAGTATTTTTGGCTTTGTCCTTCCTCATCAGCCCAACTTCTTCCTCCAATACGCCCGTCCGCACTGCGACATTATCTAATCTAATTTCACATGAAGCTTGTATGTTTGCTTGATTTGCTTCCGAAGTCCTAAACCTGTTTCTGATTTCCTCTTTCAAGTTCAGAATGATGGAGGCCAACGGGGTTTCAGACTGCGAGTTCAGACCTCCTGTCTCCACTACCTGGCGGGCTTCATCTTGTTGTCTTCCCACACCATCTTCCTCTTCTCTCGCTGCCAGTATACTGAAACTGTTCTGTGTTGGTATCCGAAAAGTGCCGCTATCCTCTACTCCGTGCCTACCAGCTGCTTCTACGCCTCACCATAACCTCCTGGGCTATATTAACATCTGTCGGGGCAAGGTTAACCCTCTCCATCTCAGGCCCCTTTGGGGGCACGGCGACTGATCTTCCACCCTCTACCCCCAATGTTGTTGTATGGGTCAAGACCTTATAAAATGTTTTAAGGGAGGGAGATTTTTTTTCCCCTTCCAATAGGACTCTGCCCCAATTGCCTTGCAGACCTCCCAGCTTTCACCTACTTCATTGGGGCAGGCCCCCCTACTTTACTAGCACTTGAATCACTTGGGGCCACCGTAGCTAAGGATAGTTGTAGATCCGAACTCACCCCTGCCAATTTCCCAATTATCCGGTGCGTAGAGTATATCTGGAGATCTTATCGGGATTTACACCTACTTTCTCTAGAGGTGGTAGACTCTTCTCCATAGAGAAATTCTGTTGTGCTCGCAAACCTCCTTCCCCACTCAGCCAACCTTCAGTTACATACTGGGAGGCTGCTGCACCGCTGACCCCATCCGGAATCCCCCTCGTGCCGCTCTCACCATCTGCGCCTTCCTCACCGGGACTTGTGCTGACTCTTCCACTGTAAGAGAGGGCTCGGGCCATACGTGAACGGTGCAACTGAATGGCGTCCCTCTCCCACGTCAGAACTACTCTCCCTTCCTCTAGGCGGCTCCCCAAACAGGCGCCGCTCGTCAACCAAGGATGCATCTGCGCTTCTTCTCAGGATGTGGTAAGCCCGTTTACACGCCCGCATTCGCCATCCATACCGCCATCCGTACCATTCATGTCGGGGGACAGTGACGGAGGGAGGAGGGAGGGATGGGCCGCACGCCTACTCGCAAGCTCTCCTCACCTCTCCGGCGGCCCGCGACCATTTACCTCGCGGCCGCCATGTTCCCTCCTTTGGAAAACTCTCGCTCTCTCTCTCTCTGGAAGCAAGAAAGAAGAGGGACACTGTCCCTAATTCAAACAAGCAATTATCCACAGGTAGCACTCCCATGATGCAACTCGAGTCACGCCATCCACTCTGGGTACAGTCCTTAATGTACTTTTCCATGATGTTGTCCATGTACCTTTCTCGCTACAATTTGTCCTTGGTTCCCAGCCCTTGTCCTGTACAAATCGTAACATCCTTCCCTTATCGACTCAAGCCACACAATTGTAACTTCTTTTCTCCTTGCCTAAGAAGTAAAACAAAGACATTAGTCTGCCTAACTTTTCTTCACCTGCAATACAAAACGTGAGATTCCACAGCACACATGAAATTCAACTATTTATTCTAAAGTGAGAGTTTTCAGGGACTTGCATTTCAGGCCTACGAATTTCAGCTAGAATAAGAATGTGCCATGTAAGCTTTACAAATTCACATAACATTAATACAATTGCAACTAATGCATTTACCTACGTATGAAATGACATAATTAACAAGCACATTTAATACACGTGTAATTGTCAGTTTCACAACACAAGTTCTTTATGTTAACATTCTATTAGTTACATTAATTTTCTATGTTAAGTCTCCATAATACTTTGTCAATAGCCTAAAGTACGTCACGTAATAAGGTTAACACATTTCACAATTCTAACATTTCACGTTAATACAGTAGATGATTAAACGTGGGTATGCTATATACGTGATAATAATGCACTCCTACAAATGAAATGAGATTTCCACTCCAACAGTTCCCCTGTCTGATGATGTTGAGTCATCATAAAACACTCTCAAATATCTCTGCAGAGTAGACCGATCTAAACAGATGTTGTAGCTAACCTCCTCTGTCTGAACTCCTCCAATCGCTTCATATTCTCATAGTGACTGTCCTGCAGTCTTTCCATCCTTCTCTCTCTTTCTCTTAAGGAGTTTTCCACTTGCCTCGCTTTGTGTCACTTATACGCCTTTAGCATCCCTACCAAGATAATGATACAGAGCACAGCAATTATTATCGGCTTCACGATGTATCCAAGTATTCCATTTCCTAGATTTGCAAACTAATTCCCCGCTGCACCAAATTCTTTTACAATCTTATCCCAAATTCCTTCAGCTGCCAGATCTTGTATCTCATGATGTATATCAGTGATGTTATTAGTATATCCACTCAGATCTTTACTTCCACTGTTGGACTTTCAGCGTCAGACAGACTCCGCCTTCTTTTGCCAGAAACACGTCTAATGCAAGATGGTTCTGCATTACCATCACCCTTATCGAGACCATTTCCCATCTATGAGTAGCAAAGACTGAGCCATATTAACTGACAACTTATCCACTATTGTAGACAGCCTTCTAATCTTGATGTCATTCAATACCGCTCGCAGACTAGGTATCATCGCTCCAAATATATCTCCAACAACCTCTTCAGCACTCAATCCACATTTTTCCCTACTGTTATATTTTCCTTCCAACCCCTTCAAATCCTCCACATGATATATCTTTGGAAACACAATTGCCAAATAACACGCACCATACCGTTTGCTGGGAAGCCGAACATATGCATTCTTTCCACACACAAAATACACTCCTGGTACCCTTCGAAGTGGCTCTTGCAGAAACTTCTTCCAAGGACCATTTTTTAAGAAGATATGATCACACACACTCTCTTCCATTAATACAGTATCATATCGACTCGCAACTTGATGCACGCAAAGCTTGCCCCGTTGTTCCCAATCTAAAGCTATAGGACCAGAACTTCCCTTAGCCTTGTGAGCTAGCTCCTCCTTGGTCCACTCGGAATTCTCATCTTTGTTGTCAGACTTAACAACTAATCCCCTATGTCTATCTTCTACTTGATCTATGAATTTCTTTTCTATGTCTGTTAGTATGCAAGTTAGATCTGATAGAGACATCTAGCCTCAGATTCCTTATCTTTGAACTTCCAGGCGTCAGGCTGGATCCGGAAGATTTTTCTTAGCAGTACCCAGTGCGCCGGTAGGTGGCATCGGCTGTCTCCGCGTGATGTCAGTTCTTTTCTTTCCACGCCAGCCAGCGCTGATCCATTGAAGAGAGTTACCCCCTGTCAATTTTTGACAGACTTTTTTTCCCGACTTTTTGTCGACTTCTTTTGGTGTGTAGGAGTGTCAAGTAAGAAGACCTCGGGGTTCAAGCCGTGTGGCGCCTGTTACCGCACCATGTCGTTCACGGACCTCCACTTGGTGTGTCTGTGGTGCCAGGAGCGCGACCATGACTCGAAGCCGTGCTCCGACTGCCGGGCCACGGCGCCAAAAGCTTTGAGGGAGCGGTCCCTAAAGCTGCTTGCAGCCCAGCATCTGGCACCGCGGAGGTCGTCTCGTCGGTCTGGATCCCGGTCCAGGACTCGGTCGAGAGGAAGGTCCGAGCACCGTTCTGGCGAATTGAAATCCTCTTCATTGAAGTAAGGGAAGAGGAACCACAAAAATAACAAGAGGTCGAAGCGTGCTTCAACTTCACCCCGCCCGTCTCGCGACGTGGCAAAGGAACTTCGGCGTTCGAGGCCCCACTACACGGACGAGTGCCTGGGTCGGCTCAGCGTTTCCCTGCCTTTACGGGTCTGGAAGCGACCCCCCGCCCAGCTTAAAGAGTTTTACAACACCATGTGTGCCGTATTTGGGCGGTCTGACCCTGCATGGGCACCTTCGGGCCCCACAGGCTCAGATAATGGAGGTGTCCCCTTGGGTTCTGCACCTGCGGCTCCGGCGCCACGGCCTCCGACTGGAACCGTTCCCGGACCGGCGCCGGTCGCACCCCCACAGCGTCCTTCCCTGGTGCCGCATCTAGCGCCGAGGTCCTCGGTGTCCCCGGCACCAAATGGCGGCGCCTCCCCAATCTTCATACCCGACAACACGGAGCCGGTCGAGCATCCCCTGACACCGAGATTGGCGCCGACGGAGCCGTACGGCGCCATGTCCTTCAACCTGCCCTATTCTGAAGGGTTGGGGATGGATGAAGAGTATTGGGGGGAGGGGCAGCAGAATCCCTTAGAAATCCAGCAACCACAAGAGATGGACTGGTATGAGGAACTGGGTGATGCCTCTCCAGACTCTGGAATGCTGTCTCCACCTAACCTGGCTACGGAGGAGGGGGCATCATTTGCTATGGTGCTGCGTAGGGCTGCGGAGGTCCTGGACCTGCAGCTCCTTATGGTGGCAGTCAAGACTAACATCTTGACAGAGATCCTGCAGCCTGGGGTCTCCAGCTCGGAACCCTTGCTGCCTTTTAATAGGCCTTGACGGACGTCCACCTGGGTACCTGGTCCAAACCCAGCACAGGGGCTCCTGTGAATAGGATGATTGCTCTCCGCCATCGCCCTGCACCGGGCCACTCACTTTTCCTCACCACCCACCCCACCCCACAAGGTTTGGTGGTCCAAGCATCTGCTTCTTGTGGCGCGTTCCCTTCCGCACCTCCAGACAGGGAATCCAAGAGACTGGAGAAGTTTGGAAATACATTTTTTCTTCTGCCAGTCTTGCATTGTGGTCGGTGAACACCGCATGCATTTAGGGCCGTAATTCCCATTCTATATGGAACACAGTTGCGCAAGTGCTGTCCAGGTTCTCAGAGAAGGACCGAGCTCTACTCTCCCAAGCTATTTCCGATGGGAGAGACTCAGCAAAGTTCACCGTCAGATGTGGCTTGGACAAGACAGACTCACTGGGCAGAGCGATTTCCACGACGATGGCCGTCCTTCGCCATGCTTGGCTGAGAACGTCTGGCTTTTTGGGGGATGTCCAAGCTAACCTCATGGACATGCCCTTCGATGGCTCCCTTCTCTTCGGAGACAAAGCAGATGCTGCCCTTGAGCGCTTCAAGGACTCGCGGGCCACGGCCAAGTCCATGGGCCTCATCAAAACTTCCCGGCCGGCATCTGCTTTTCGCTCCTTCTGTGGCTACGGAAGGGACTACCAACCACACCAACCCTATTCCAGCCAGAGGGCCCCGAAAGCTGAGCAGCCTCTGCGGGGCCGTAGACGCGGTTCACCCCAGTTCCGCGGGTTGGAAGGCATGAAGTTGAGCTAGGCCACAACCCCCTCCTCGACCGCAAAACCTTCCTAGTCCAATCCTCCAGGATCATTTACAGGCAGTTAGTGGCAGAGCACACCATCATCTTCACCACTGGCAGGGCATCACGTCAGACAGGTGGGTGTTAAAAATAGTTTGAAGGGGTTACTCCCTTCCCTTCGAGACTACCCCTCCATCCATGGCTCCAGTATTTGATCGGCTGACGGAGGATCACCTTGCCCTACTCCATGAGGAAGTCAAGACTCTCTTGGCCAAGGGAGCCATAGAGAGGGTTCCCCGGCCAGAAGTGGGCTGTGGTTGTTATTCCAGCTACTTTCTGGTCCCAAAAAGGAAGGAGGCCTTCATCCTATCCTAGACCTTAGAGCCCTCAACTACTTCCTCAAAAAGGAGAAGTTCAAGATGCTCACCCTAGCTCTGCCTTGGACCAAGGAGACTGGATGGTAGCATTGGACTTGCAGGATGCCTATTTTCATATCCCGTACTGCCGGCCCATCGTCGCTACCTGCGGTTTACGGTGGCCCACAAGCACTTTCAATTTGCAGTGCTCATCTTCGGCCTCACCAGCGCCCCTCGGGTGTTCACACAGGTGATGGCGGTTGTCGCAGCCCATCTGCGGAGATCAGGTGTTCCAGTCTTCCCCTATCCTGACAACTGGTTGTTGAAGGCGGGCTTGTCCAAAACTGTTGTCTCCCACCTCCAAACTACGGTGAGCATCCTGCATTCGCTCGGGTTCACTATCAACGTGCCGAAGTCACACCTGACCCCTATCAGATGCTCCCTTTCATTGGAGTGGTTCTGGACACGGTTCCTTTTCGGCCCTATCCTCCCGAACAGCGAGTCCAGGATATTCAGGCTATGATACCGATGTTTCGGCCTCTATCCTGGATTTTGGTGAGAATGACTCCGAGACTGTTGGGCCTCATGGCCTCCTGCATCCTGCTAGTGACCCATGCACGATGGCACATGTGGGCTCTGCAGTGGACCTGAAGTTCCAATGGGCACAGCATCGAGAAAATCTCACCGACCGTGTTCAGATATCAGAGGGCACTGTGAGAGACCTGCAGTGGTGGCTAACAGACCGCGATTGGTTCAAGGGCAGACCCCTCTCCCTTCCTCACCCAGATCTAACTGTAGTGACGGATGCGCCCCTTCTGGGATGGCCAACTGGGGGAGGTGGAGATCAGAGGACTCTGATCTCCGGCGGAAGCCAAGCTCCATATCAATCTGTTGGAGCTTCGGGCGATCCGACTGGCACTGAAAGCCTTCTTGCCTTCGATAAAGGGAAGGCTCGTACAGGTGTTCACAGACAACACTACCGCCGTGTAGTACTGCAACAAACAGGGCGGAGTGGGGTCGTGGACTCTTTGTCATGAGGCCCTGCATCTCTGGACTTGGCTGGAACAACAAGATATTCCCCTGGTGGTTCAACACCTGGCGGTTCTCTGAACGTCAGGGCGGACGAGCTCAGTCGAAGGTGCCTTGCGGATCAAGGATGGCGGATCAAGGATGGTGGATCAAGAATGGCGTCTCCATCCGGAGATGGCACAAGGTCTCTTTCAGCGGTGGGGAGAGCCTTGGTTAGATCTGTTTGCCTCCGAAGAGAACGAGCAATGCCAGAAGTTTTGCGCGTTGGAGTTTCCAAGGCGGCTCTCGTTCGGCGACGCTTTTTGTCACGAGTGGAGCCCAGGCCTCCTATACGCCTTTCCGCCTATCCCACTCCTGCCCAGAGTGCTCAGGAAGATCAGGAGTGACCAGCGCAAGTTATTCTTGTGGCTCCGGACTGGGCACAGAGAGTTTGGTATCCCGAGCTTCTAAATATGAGCATTGACCCTCCGATCAGGTTGCCCCTTCGGGAGGATCTTCTGTCGCAGCAGAAGGGGTTGGTTCTCCACCCGAAACTATCCACTCTCCGTCTCCTTGTGTGGAGATTGAGCAGTGACAGTTTACAGCTTTCAACTTCCCTCCCGAAGTCTGTGAGGTTATTTTGGCAGCCAGGTGTCCCTCCACAAAATCGGTATACCCTGCCGATGGAAAAAAAATTGTAAATATTGTACAGACCGGTCTATTGACCCCCTATCTGCACCTTTTTTTTTATTAGAGTTTTAGTCCCATAAGAAAGTACACATTAATAGCCATACACTTTACCATAGCTTATTGTGATAGTATCAAAACAGATGGCACATTATGAACAACATTATCAACCATTAATATTAGGGGACAGGGTTGTAGGGGTGAGGCATCTTACAAAGTAACCTACGACTTGTTGTGCTTTACATGAGAAGACAATACAGCGTTAAGCAAATGAGCACATTGTGACAACCGTACATCAGTATAACATAGCTGGGTATTTCCGTTCTTTATACAACTACTGTTTGTGTGGGTGGGCAAGAGAGGGCTTTCAGCTTCACCATAGGGGCTCCCATGTCTGATACTGAGACACTGTTTAGCTTGGGGATGTGGTTGTGTGTTATTTGTAGCTGCGCTCCGAGCACCCTGCCCATTGTTTGAATGGGGCCCAGATGTCCTTGGGCCTGGATGCTGGGGGCATCAGCTCCCAGAAGATTGTTAGCTGCTCTTGGCAGTAAGTGATGTGTATCCATGTGTCTATAGAGGGGGCCATGATGGTACCCAGTGCATTGCTATTCTGCGTTTAGCAAGTAGGAGCATCATGGCCGAAAGGCGGTGTGTGTCAGAGGGGGCAGTTTTTAGCATGTCCCAGCAGAGCCACAAGTGGTGTGCACTCTAGGGTTATCCCTGTGATCTGCTGTGTAATATCGTAGACCCTGTCCCAGAAGTTGGCAACGGGGGACATTGCCATGCTAAATGCAAGAATGACGTTTGTGGGTTTCTGCATCTCCAGCAGTATGCGTCCGACCGGAGACCCATCCTAAGCATCTGTAGGGGGGGTACGGTATAAGCGATGGAGGGATTTGAAGTGGCTTAGACATAGCTTGTAGTTAGGAGATAGGAGCTCAAGCTGAGTACAGCAGTATGTCCACTGCTCATCAGTAAGGGGATGGTCCAGCTCCGTGCTCCAGATCGCTAGTGCCTTGGCAGTGGTCGCTGGGGCCGTGCGCTGAGTGGTGTTATACAGGCGGGTTTTCAGTTTCCGAGGTGAGGGGTTAGTCAGCAGATGGTCTAGTGATGGCAGGGCAGGGGGCACATTAGGGAAAGAGGCGTGACTTTGCCGGCATGTCGCCCTTATTTGGTAATATAAAAACAGGTCCGACAATGATGGAGGGGGGAGTCTCCAGTTGATGCTGGCGGAGCCATGAATTTGTTACCTGGATATAAATCTGCGAAAGTGGTGATACCAAGTTGTCAGGCTCGGGTCCTGGCCCCGCTGTCGTGCAAAGAGGGGATAAGTGGGTGATGTGCTAGCGGGATGGTTGGAGCGTAAATTGCCAGGATGTTTGCCCATCTGCGTAGACCTTCCCATGCCCACCTAAGAGTCTCTACTGTGTCTATTACCTCTCTGGGGCATCTGGATGTTTGATATATGGCAACCTGCAGTGTGGTGGGTCAGCTATGTCTTTTTCAAAGGCCACGTGGGGTTGGAAAGGTGTAGGATGTACCCAATAGTGCAGAAATTGGTCCTGTGCACACATTGCATATAGTGTGAGATCAGGGGCGCTGAGTCCTCCCTGTTTGAGTGGCAATGTTAGGTCCCAAGATATGCAAGGCTGTTTACCTGCTCAAGCAAGGGACACCATTTGAGAGCGGAGTTTCTTAAAAAACGCACTAGTTAGTGGCAGGGGTATGTTTACAAATAAGTCGAGGAATTTTGGTAGCACCACCATTTTCGCTATGGCAATTCTGCCAGCTAGGGACAGAGGTAGTCTGGACCAGGAAGTCACATTCCCTTCTAGCCAGTCCATAGCTCATCCGTAGTTCATGTTCCAGAGTTCCTGCGTGTCCCGACTGAGCCAGATCCCCAGATATTTTATCGGGCCTGTGGCCCATGTTTGGGGGAATTCCAGCTCAAAGGAGAGTGTGACGCAGGTTAGTAGGAATAGGACATATTTGTACCAGTTTATGTTCACTCCTGACAGGCCGCCAAATTGAGTGATCTCCCTCAGCACAGGGTTTAAATTTTCCTCGGGTTTGCGTACATAAAGGGTTATGTAGTCCGCGTACATTGAGAATATTAGTACTCTTTCTGTGAATCCAAGTCCTCTGTGTGCAGGGTGTTGGCGCATTCTCACTGCCAGTGGCTCCATGGCCACGGCAAAAAGGAAAGGGGAAAGGGGCAGCACTGCCTGGTGCCTCAAGACCCCGGAAAGGGGTCAGAGATTAGGTTGTTGGCTTTCAGCCTGACTGTGGGGTTGGTGTGGAGTAGTCAAATTAATTTGACAAATTTCGTACTGAATCCAATTTTTGATAATATGGTGAATAGGTATGCCCATTCAAGTGAATCGAAGGCCTTGGTGGCGTCGAGGAAGGTGGCAAGTGCCTGTAGGTGAGGGTCTAAGTGGTGCTGTGTGGCAAAGAAGGTGCGCAAGTTGTGTGCCGTAGAGTGGCCAGGAATAAACCCAGACTATTCTGGTCTAGCTATAAGTGGGAGGAGAGGTTGAAGCCTTGTGGCAAGAAGTTTGGCCGGTATTTTAGTATCGATGTTTATGAGGGACAATGGGCGATACGAGTCTCGTTGGTGGGCGGGCATGTCTGCTTTTAGAAGTGATATTATCACGGCTTCGTGCATGGATGGGGGTAGGATACCCTTGTCAAGTGATTCCTGGTAAACTGCGAGTAGGTGAGGCACCAGTATGGCTGCGTATGTTTTGTAGAAGGAGGATGTCAACCCATCTAGTCCGGGAGCTTTGTCGCCTGGCATGCTGTGTATGGTTTGAATTATATCTTCGGATGTAAAGGGTTTGTCAAGGTATGTGCGGTGCGCTGCTCCCAGCCATATTGGTTCGATCGATTCTAGATAGTCACACAGCTCTGCATGTGGACCGCCTCCAGTGGAAGTGTAGAGTGTGGCGTAGAATTCAGCGAGGAGGTCAGGTGTGGCACGCTGTCCTCTAACAGGGCTGGAATTATCGTCTAAGAGCTCGACAATATATGATGATGCCCGTGGCTGTCTGAGTATTGAAGCCAGGGTTCTGCCGGGATGGTCCCCCTCCCCGTATCATCCAGCCCTGGCATGTTTGCCTAGGAAGTGGGTTTCTCTCTGGGCTTCTTCCTTGTATTCAGTAATTTTACCTCTAATGGTAGCTAACTTTGCGCGATCGTTTTCGCGAAAATACATGAGTTCCATATCGCGAATGTCGTGTTCTAACCGTGCCAGGCACTGTCTCATTAATTTCAGTACCCCGACTGTTTTGCTATGCATGCTCCTCTGATAACAGCCTCAAAGGCCTCCCAGAGTACCGAGGGGGACGATACCGATCCCTCATTGAGTGTGAAAAATTGCAGTATCTCGCTACAGATCTCCTCCCTGAATACCATGTCCTGCCAAGCATTTGGTGGTAAACGCCAACTAAATGCCCGTGGGCTCGTCTGGGGTATTGTCCAACTAAGAAGTACAGGTGCATGATCGGATAGTGCACGCGCCATGTGTGGGGTGTCTGTGGTCCAGGTCGCCACATCAAGTGTTATGATGCAATGAAATGCATGTGTCTTCAGTGGTGTGGGGTGCCATTTGTGCCAAATGTCTATCAGCCCCTGTTCTTGGAGTATGGATGCTAGCTTCTGTAGTGCCCTGGGGTATAGGTTACGGGCAGCGCCCGAGCGGTCCAATTTGTTATTCAATATGGCATTGAAATCTCCCCCACAAATTAAGGAACCACATTCCATCAGGGAAATTTTTGACCAGACATGTCGAAAAAGCCGGGGTTGTCCGTGTTGGGACCATTTATTGCCGCCAGAGTGATGGGGTTGTGCCTGAGGTGCCGCTTATAATGACACATCTACCCTCAGGGTCAGTGGCGGTGTGGGATGTGGTCCAGCCCAGGCCGTGTCTTATCAATATAGCTACTCCTCTTGCATAATTAGAGTAAACCGACGAGTGTGCCTCTCCCCAGTGTATATTTTGTTGTTTGGAGTCCAATGTGTTCAGGAGATGTGTTTCTTGTAAGAAACAAATATCTATCTTATGCCTAATTAGGTAAGAGTGGATGAGCCTTGTTTTTCTTTGATCATTGAGCCCTCCTACGTTCCATGTGAGAAAATTAACCAAAGTCATAAGTATCACTGGTGTGCAAGCTTGTTACGGGTATGCCCAGGTTGCGGCTTAGATTGTGCGCAATTTGTGAGTGTGTAGGGATGCTTTTTTATCGAGGAGTTTCAATGTGTAGAAAAAGAAAGTGCCCATGTGTTTAATCGTCCCTCCGTGTCATGTGCCCCCCTACCCCAGCCCCATACCAACGGTGGTATCCGTCCCCTCCCCTGCTCCCCCCTCACACCAACCCCCAACTAGGTTGTGAATTACATCCCTCCCACCACCCTCCACCCATCAAGTAACACAAAAACAAACTCTGCAATGGGAGTTTTCCCGTCGGGCCTGGGTCGCCGGCTTACAGCCCTGCCGGGTTGGCGGGGTGGCCGAGCATTACAGGTACAGTGGGCAACAGAGTTAGATGTTGTATGGTAAGAACTTGAGCACGGGCATTGTGAACTTTTAGTCTATATCCTCTTTATGGTATGGACCTTATAGGCCGACAGATATCGCCGTGCAGGCATTCCGTACCGCAGGAAGACTGAGGTCAGCTTTACGTTGTCAATCATTGTCACTCATGCCAGGGTCCATTCCAGCATTCTGAGTAGGTCCGGGCGATTTTTTTACGACTGCTTATGTGTTTCGCGAATTTAAGGGCCTACTTTGCATCCGTGAAGAAGTGTTGTTGTCCATCGAATGTCACTTTCAGTTTTGCTGGGTAGAGCAAGGCATATGGAATTTCGGTCTGTTGAAGAATGCGTTTGGTTGGCACAAAGTCACTACGGGCTGCTTGTACTGTAGGGGTGAAATCGGGATAGAACGAGATGTTATTGCCTTGATGGTTAATGGTTCTGCGCACTCTGGCCAGGCGCAATACAGTGTTGCGGTCAGGGTAGTTGAGTCTATGCGCGACGATGGGTCTAGGTGTAGCACTCACTGGAGGTCGGGGGCCCAACGAGCGGTGTGCAAGCTCTACTATGAGCATGGGGGAGAGCTCTGTGCCAAATAGGTCGTTCAGTAATGTTTCTATGTAGGGTTCCATCTTCGGGATCGCGGTTGTCTCGGGTATTCCAGTTATTCTGAGGCTGCTGCACCTAGAGTGGGCCTCTAGGTCCTTGTTCTTTGCTCTACTCACGTTGAGGACTTTTTCCATTTGGAGTAGATGGTCTTTAGGCTCGACCTGGAACTCATGCGCATCAGAGGCTCGATTTTCCAGAATGTCTAGTCTGGTTTCATGGGAGTCAACTTGCTTTATGACCATGTCAAGTGTGGAGGTCAGGGCGTCTAGTTTGGTATAGATTGTCTTGAGGCTGGTTCTGACCTGAAGGATCGCCCGGAGGTTGTCCGCCTGGCCCTTGCAACTTTCTTTGGTGCCCAATACAGTGTCAGAGTTTGGGCCTGCCTCCGTGAGGCGGGTGATTCATTTGTTTTCAAATAGGAACTTTGATTGTTTGGGGTCATTTTTCCCCATGTCGTGAAGTTGAAGTGCACTAGTTACGCTGTCAGTGAGCTGTGAACAGAGTGTGTGGTGGGGGCAGGTCACCCCAGGAGAGTGTCCATTTTGTACTGATGTTGTTGTAGCCTTAGACTGTCACACAAATACTGCTCGGTCCAGCCAGGGGCAGCAGCCCACACGATCTGGGATCCATGAGTCTCAAGGGGCCTCCATGGCACAGTCCTGTGTTCGCAGTGTATCCGACCGTCCCTCACTCGAGTCCCACCTATGGGCGGGAGATGGACCACTCATGCGTGCTGGAGCCAGCCTCTGGGGCCTCACCGCCTATTAGCGCGCAGGAGCCTCACCCGGGTCTTGGACCCCCACTGGGCCCGCGCTGCAGCACCCGGTCCCAGAGAGCGATGTCAGTGATTTCGCTCTTTGGCCTGGCCGGCACCGCCCGACCGCAGCCCCGACTAGGCCTACCCCCTGGGATTGCTACGCGCATTGTGAGGCGGCCCACGGGCCCAGCCGTCCCCGCCGTGGCCTTAGGGACTCCACCCAGCCAGGCAATCTTGCAGCGCGCCCCCTGACTGAGGTTCCCCCGCCGACCCATGCCGGGAGCACCCAGACCCAGGGCCCAGGGGGTACTCATGTGTCCAGGCCTCCGGTCGTCCCTCCGTCCTCCAAGTGCACACCGGCGGGTGCGGACCCGCAGTCAGATCAGGAGCCACATAGGGCGGTTGTGCACGTTGTCCGCAAGCCGCCCCCAGGAGTCTGGGAGTGCCGTCAGGTCACAGAATTGATGATCCTCTCTGTGCCCTGGCGTCTCAGGCTCAGCGGCTGGGTCCCGGCTCACATGGTGCTCGGATTTGCCCCGGCCAGCCAGCAGCCCGATTAGCGCTCCACAGAGGCCGCCGGAGCTCGGATTTTCTGCGAGTGGCAGCCCAACTGGTCCGAGTGTACCGGCTGTCTATGAACGCCCTCTGATTGCCGTACTATAAGCAGGATTCTGCAGGATTAATAGCTCGCCCAGGAGAGCCCTCTTAGTGAGCGGCCATCTTGGTGCTCGGTGAAGCCACGCCCCCTCCCCCAATCTGCACCTTCTGTTTATATTTTCCTTGGCACTGCAGGGTTCTGCTCTCGCCACCTTGAAGGGCTATCTTTCGGCCATTTCCTCTTTTCTTCGACTGCCTGATCAGCCTTCTCTTTTCAAATCACCTCTGGTGCAGAGATTCTTGAAGGGGTTAACCCACTTGTTTCCCCCTTCACCCTTTATTATGCCACAGTGGGACCTTAATTTGGTTCTCACCTTTCTGATGTGTACACCGTTTGAGCCGCTGCACAACTCTCCTCTACAGTTGCTCACCATCAAAACAGCTTTTTTGGTGGCAATAACCTCTGCCAGGAGGGTAAGCGAACTGCAGGCACTGTCTTCTCAGCTTCCTTACCTGATGGTCTTTCCGGACAAAGTGGTACTCCGTACAAGGGCATCTTTTCTGCCTAAAGTGGTAACACCCTTCATATGGGGCAATCGGTTATTCTACCCACCTTCTATGCACCTCCGCACCCTTCCAAGGAAGAGGAGCACCTCCATCGTCTGGACCCAAAAAGAGCGTTATCATTCTAGCTCGAAAGCACCAGAGAGATCCAGGTGGATGACCAACTCTTTATAGGGTACGTGGGTGGAAAGAAAGGGCGTGCTGTCCAAAAGAGGACTATATCCCGCTGGGTTATCCTCTGTATAAAAATCTGTTACGCCTTAGCGAAGAAAGATCCCCCTGAAGGGCTTAGAGCCCATTCCACCAGGGCAAAAGCTGCCACCACAGCTCTTCAGCGTAGTGTCTTGTTTCTGATATCTGCCAAGCAGCCACATGGGCATCGCTGCACACGTTCGCCAGACACTACTGCCTGGATTCCCAGGTTCGCAGAAAAGGCCTGTTCGGTCCCTCTGTTTTGCATGGTTTTCTGGCCTAAACCTTTCCGCAGTCCCTCCTCCGGGGATAGTATTGCTTGGGTATCTGTTCAAATGTAAGGAATCTGCTGCTAGATGTCTCTATCAGATGGACAAGTTACTTACCTTTGGTAACACCTTATCTGGTAGAGACATGATCAAGGCGCAGATTCCTTACCGACTCACTCATCCTCCTTGCACTGCGAAATTGTTTTAAGTGTCAGGGATGTTCCCCTTCAGGGCCCTAGCTGTCCATTTTTTACCACACCATGGTCAGTCACTTCATGGCTTCGCGCTTCTGGCGTGAAAAGTTGTGAGAAGTACTGACGTCAGCGCGCCGGAGTGACAGTTATATTGACGACGCAGACGTACCGACAACGACGAACACAATGCCGACGACGTCACGCAGAGTTGACCAACGCTACCTACCGGCGTGCAGGGGTACTGCTAAGAAAAACCTTCTGGATCCCGTCTGACGCCTGAAAGTTCAAAGGTAAGGAATCTGCGGCTAGATCGTGTCTCTACAAGATAAGACGTTACCGAAGGTAAGTAACTTGTCCATTTAATAGAGACATCTAGCCACAGATTCCTTACCTTTGAACAGATACCAAAGTAATACCAGATAAGGCGTTACTGAAGGTAAGTAGCTTGTCCATTATGTCTATGCGTGTAAGCAGTGTCTAATGTTACTGTTGGTGAAAAGTAATTTTCCATTCTCTCTATTTTCTTATAATCATATTTGTTCAGGTGTTTATAGACGGGTTTTTCTGAAAGCACTACATCATCATTTTAGAAGTAGTACTCATAATAGCTTTTTCCATAAAACATACTAAGAAGTAAACTACACCATAAGTCAAGGGTAAGTGATGATAATGTATTCCCTCCTCAACCGAAGCAGGTAATTGCATACAGATATAGTAATGGTGTCAACATACTCATACAGTAACTTAGTATAAGCATTCAGTGTATAATCACCCTTGGCAAAACTACGTGAAGAAAGTGACGAGTTAGCTCTATTAAGCCTTCTTCAGATCCTAGTGGACCCTCCTTTGAGGCAGCAGTGGTAGGTGTGGATGTCCCATGTACCCCCACTCCATGTTCCTCACTTTTGTGTGCACTTAAAATGGACTCAGTAATTACTACAGCTATCACTATAGTTACTCCTACAATGAGTGTATCTATAATACATTTGTGCCTATGATTAATTTCCAGACTCCATTTTCAAAGTTGCTCAGATCACAGTTCATAAGAGGATCAGCACATAGTCTCTTTTCTCCGCCTTTTATTCACGTCTAACAACGTTCTTGAGCAACATTCTCTTTGAAGTCTCGGAAAGTTCTTTTCAACAGTCTCTTGTACAGTATATTCACTTCTTGGAAGACTTCCCTAGCCCTCTTTCTTCTTCTTCTAGATGGAAGTCCTATTTTATTCTTCTTCCACTCGGGCCTAAGTTATCTTCTCCCAAACAACTTATTTACAGTTCAAAGTTCAATCTACATCCCTTAAGAGATCAGAGTCAGCTTCCTCAATGACTCGTAACAGTTTAGCTCTCAATGCTGCAATCTCTTGAGGAGACTATGGAGCTCAAAAGCTTGGGAATTCAATCTCTTCCAGAATCAGAGTCTGTAAGCCACTCAACCTTGGTGGAAAAGTCACAGTCAATGACAGAAGTGCATTAGCTTTAATTCCAGGAACTCTCAGCAAGCTCTCGACAACCAGTATCAAAATCATGGACCTCGCTCTCCCCAGCATTGGTAACCAGATAAGTCCACTTGGGAGAGGAATATCTCCGATACGGCACTCAAGCTCTCCTGGACCTTCTTGCACCTTCTGTAGTATGCTCAGTTTCACTCAGATCAGACTCCGAAGATTCACCTATCGGTACAAGTTCTCATTCAGATGCGAGTCTCAGATTCCTTCTTCTCTGTCTCACAGGCCACGTTTCACCTGCAGCATCTTTCTTCCTTAACTGCACATGACCATTTGTCACACCAGTCTCTTCCACTGAGTCAGACTGTCTGTCACTCACAACGTTACCATCTCCCTCAGAGTCTATACCAGGGTCTTGTGTAGCTTGATCCCCCTCAGATCAATCTGGTGTATATCCAGCCTCTTCAGGTACCTCTACAGCTTGGCTTGTCCCCTTCTGTGACCCCCTCGGTCATGGCTGGAAATATTTCTGGGAGAGGAGCTGTTTCATCAGTGGGACCTGTGACTCGTCGGGTATGAGAAGCATGGGTCCAATTCGGCACTCCACCACACTTCACAGCAGTGTTAGTCACCAGTATCACGCCACTGAGAGTCATGACAGTTTTTCATCACGTGTTTTCTGATGAGAACCCAATCTCCTGGGTTCAGGTTTTGGCAGAGGTCTTTTGAAGTCTGTGCAGTCGCTGCTTCAACCTGATGAGACACAGAACAAACCACGTCAGCCAATCCTTTACAGTAGTCAAGGACCAAATCATCAACGCATTGCTGTTCCCATTAGGATCTCATGAGGCGATAACCCAGTTCTCCTGTCAGGAATGCTGCACAGACTCATTAGCCCTGAAGGAAATGCACCAGGTCACTTCAGAGGTATCGAAGCACACACTTTAGCCAACCTCGATTTCAAGGTCCCGATGCTTCCGGCCTGTAACTACAATGCAGTCTCTGATCCACACTCAAGGCGGTGCACAGCAGCTTCATAACTTCATTGTGGAAGTGTGTATCTCTATCCGATTCCAATGTAGTTGGAAATTCGAATCAAACAACGAGTTCCCTGAACAACAACTACGCTACTGTGAGACTATTGCACCTTTTAGTTGGATAAGCTTCAACCCATCGAGAAAAGATGCACACAACAACAGAATGTATCTCAACCCATTACACACAGGTATCTCCACAAAATCCATTTGGATCCGATTAAAGGGACCCCCATATCTGCCAATGTGACTCAAAGCAACATTCATTTGTTGACACGTAACACACTGATGACACACAGCTTCCGCAATCACTCGAAACCTTGGATTGAACAGAGTCTATCTGAACAATTTCACCATTGCATCTCTTCCTATATGAGCTGCTCCATGAATTTGCCTTGCCATTTGATGTAACAAACAATCTAGTAATATCGTCCTGCCATCAATTGACTCCCAAATATAATTTTCCCCTTTCTCATAAGCTGCTCTGATCCAACCCGCTTGTTACTTGTCAGTGGCTTCCAATTGCAACCGTCTCACTTCATTCCACGTGTCAGCAACAGCTAGCATTATGCTGAGTTCGGTCTTCTCTGTACTCTCGCCAGTATATTCCCCATTGAAAACACATGCATGAATAGCACAATATTGTGCAACCTTTTCTGCATACCTATTTCTGATGGTAACAAAATAATTTCCCCTTCCATGGGCTGCACATTCTCTTGGCAATTGCAAGGCTTCCAACATTTGTCTCACATACTCCCGTTCATTATAGGAGAACCTGATGACGTTAGGAACCTTCTCTGCGACCATAGTTGTCCAAAGTCATGAACTACACCGAAACCGTACTGGCTATCGAAATAGATGGCGACTTCGATCTGTTCAGAAACTCAACATGAACGGGTCAAGGCAACGATTTCAGCCACTTGTGCAGAGTGTACTCCCTGTAAACAAGCAGCTTCCACCACTGCAGAGATGGTACAGACAACAAACGCTGGTCTCAAATTTCCTTCATTGTCTCTTAAGCATGAACCATCAACAAAAAGGGCTTGATCGGGAACAGACAATGGCTCATCAACAATGTCAGGTCTCAGCTTCGTGCAAAACTACCAGACAGTCATGGTCTTCACATTCTTCCCCATCAGCATTTGGAACAGGAAACAAAGTAGCAGGATTTAGCACAGAACACCGCTTCAGAGTGACATTTTCGGCAGTGAGTAACACTTGCTCATACCTTGTAAGCCTGTTATTTGTCAAATACTGTGTTTTGGTTCTCATCAGGAGCTCAACTGAATGTGGTACATATACTGTAAGAGGATGATCCATCACAATGCTTTCACATTGTTTGATACTGACACCTGTTGCAGCAACAGATTTGAGACATCCGGGCAGCGCTGAAGCTACAGGATCTAAAGTAGCTGAGAAATAGGCCACTGGTCTACGGGCACCTCCATGTGTCTGGGTGAGTACAGATAGAGCACAACCTTCTCATTCATGGCAGAACAGTGAGAATGCTTTGTTTGTAATCAGGCATTCCTAAAGCTGGAGCGCGACACAGGCACTCTCTCAACTCCAGGAAGGCAAGCAGACAGTTGTTATTGCAAGCTACCAGATCACATACATCCTTGTGGGTCACCATCTGTAAAGGCTTCGAAATCACAGAGAAATTAGGACTCCACTGTTGGCAGTAGCCAACCATTGACAAGAACATTCTGACCTCTTTCTGGGTACTGGGAGGATTCATTTTCATGATCGCCTCTACTCTTTCTGGTGACACCTTCCTTTTGCCTTTTTCGATTTGATGACCCAAATTCTGTACTTTGTTTAGACAGTACTGAAGCTTACTCGGAGACACCTTATGCCCATTGTAAGCCAAATGGTTCAGTAAGGCAATAGTATCATCCCTGCAAGCCTCCCGTGTTGCAGACGCAATGAGGAGGTTGTCAATGAACTGGACTAACATTGAGTTTTGAGGCAGAATCAAGCTCTCAAGATTCTTCTTTAAGACCTTATTGAATATGGATGGACTTTCAGTATACCTTTGAGGGATACGACACCACGTTAAGATACGATTCTCCAGACGGAAAGCAAATGAAAATTACCTTTCCTCATGCAATGGGATAGAGAAAAATGCTTGGCAGAGGTCAGTCACTGTGAACCACTCAGTTTCACAAAGAACCTGAAATAGAATTACAGATGGATTCGGTACCATGTGACAACATGGAATCACTATGTTATTGAAATTTCTATGGTCTTGGACAATGCAATATTTCCCGTTCTGCTTCTACAATCCCATAATAGAAGAATTGCATGGACCTCACATGATCTCCTTTAGGATGTCCAGCGCAATCCTGGACTCAATTACAGGTGTAATTCCTGCAACTGTTTCTAGGGTTAGGTTGTACTGAGGCGTTCTTGGAAACTCTGCATTTGACTTGACCTGAATGCGGACTGGTTCTACTCCTCGAATCAGTCCGATCTCTTGCGCAGAGAAGTCCCATTCCACCGGAGATACGATGTCCCTCAGATCCAGCGGCATGTCTTCCGCTGTCAGTAAAGAGACCATGGCTGCGTAATGATTATGGTTAGCTAATTTGAAAGCAATGTCCTCATCATTAGTCTGCAATTCAATTGCCTTTGGTATGCAGTAAATAGTATAATTCAATTTGCACAAGTTGTCACACCCTAGCAAACAGACTGGACTCGAATCACACACCACACACTGTTGGTGATCCTAAAAGGTTCCGATCTTCACCGACACCTCTTCCGTCAAAGGGTTTGTCATTCTTCTGTTAGAGTCTCCTACAACTTGGATCAATTTTCCTGAGAGGGACAGGTTTGGGGCAACTGCAGATCTCACAGTAGAACGGGTAGCACCAGTATCAACCAAGAACCTAATGGGATGACCAACTATGTCTGCTTCTACGTATGGTCCACTCTGGTCTACCTCCAAGACTACGCCAAGTGTGCAGTCTTCCTCCCCCCTCAGCCACCGTCATAAGGATGGGTCATGATAAAATCCATCCAGAGCTTCCATTAAAGGCATCTTATGGTAAGTTTGATTGCCCTGCGAGATTCTCGGAGGCTGAGGAACTTCCACTAACTGGTTCTGATTTCCTCCTGCATTAAGCGTTCTTGGCCTAGTCACTGTCGGCAACTGATTTACTCCATCTGCCACCTGTACGAGTTCTCCTTCCTGCACTTGATTCGCAGGATTAAGGCGACACTCGTGCTTCCAATGCCCGATCTTGTCACAAAAATGACAGGCAGTGGTTTTCTTCAGAGTTGCAATATCTATATTTCTCTTCGGATCTATAAGGACTCTTCTTTCCCTTACCTGCCCTGTCGACCCTGTGACTGATGTTATTTGGACACCTCCTGGGACATTCCCTTGACCATGAGCTACAGTTCCTACCATTGCCTGCACCTGCTCTCCCTTTTGGGAATTTTGCATTTGGACCAGCATCAATTTCTCCTTTACCCTCCTATGCTTAGAGTCCACCTCATCACTGCAGTACCTGGCATACTGTAGGATTTCATCCACAGATTTGTTTTGCCAACAAATCAGGTGCTGTTAGATCATGAGGCTGATCTCCAGCCTCAAACCATTCACAAATTTGGATGCAAATTATCCCATGTCTTTAGGGTCGAGCGTATCTAAACCATTATACTGCTTAAAGGCTTGTAGCATCCTCTCATAGTAAGCATGTACTGACTCTTTAGCTTCCTGGGTCGTTCAATCTATCCTTACCCACTCAATGTTTTGAGGGGCTATTTTGGACTGCAACTATGTGATCACCTGATCGTACTACTTCATAACCATTGGCGAAGGACCATGAGTTACTCGATCCCTCTCTGGTTCAGCAGTAGGCCACTCAACAGCTATCTTACAAGCTGACCATAGATCACTAGGAACCACAATTTCAAACAAGGTGTTTAAGTCAATCCACAACATTTTCGAGATCTTAACAAAGCGAACAACTTGCTTATGCCACTCCTCAGGTTTCTCCCTCAGCCTGGGGAAATCATTTGCGAATGCCGCAGATTATCCCAATTCCAGGAAACATGCACATAACCACCACTAGGCACTTCCTGTAACGGATATGCTTCTACTCCCTGCGCTCCCCCTCCTGTTGCCTTTCTCACTCTTTTCTTCTTTGACCATCTCTCCTCCCACTTATCTAGCATACTCCAGGCCCTTATTCCTGTTGCCAACTGTCGGATGTGCAGCTTCAACTCCGTCACTCTCTTTTCCTCTAGTTCATAGTAACTGTAAGTAAGCCTGTGATTTCCCTGTAGTGTCTTCGTTCGAGACAAGTCTACTCGATACCTCTGAGCCAACTCCAAAAACTTCTCATGTGCTTGTCTTGCCCTTTGGGTGACATCCTTAGCTACGAACAACAGATCATCTGGCCCAAAGGTCTCTATTCTGTCTAAAGGTAGATTCCCTTTGATGATTTCATCTAATCCATCCTTCATTCTCACCACATCCACTAACTTCACCTTCATTGCAGCCTTGATGGTACCCTGACTCGATGTACTATTCTGACTCTCTTTGCTATTATTGTGGTGTCTCAACCATGACTCCAAGTCAGCAACATCTAGGACATACTGATTTTCAGAGGCTCTCTGATTTGTGCTTGCTTCTAAAGTCGCACCACTTGGTCCTCTCAAAGGAGTTTCCCACACCGCAGATCTGAACTAGTGATTACCATGGGTATAGACCATATAGTACTGGAGCCCATGCATACTCTGGAAGGGTCAGCAGTAGTTGCTAAAGGGGTACTAGATTCCATAGACACTAAGGAATGGCATTTCTCATGTGTGCTCCCTGTCCTTCTCAAGCCGTTCCCTTCAGCATATATGGGCTTTCTCTGACTAAGACCTTCCCACTGAGCTTGGGTCATAAACAGGAACAACAGGACCAATGGTAACCAGTACTGTAAGAGCTTCCGGCAACCGTGAAGCGGCATTTACACCATTCTATTCCATACCTCCAAGGCAGAGACTCCTGTCCCCCCTACTCCTGCTGATATCCTTCCCACGACCCCTGGATCAGGACCCACTTGAGCTTCTACGCTTCCCACATTCTCAGCACTTTCCGAGTTTCGCCCTCCTTCACCCGATTGTGGACTGTAAAGTGGAGATGATTGGCTAACAACCCATCCAACTGTCGTGTAGCTCCTATAGTACCCATGCAGGACCTGCGCATTTGGATAACATAAACTGTAGGATTGGTGGCAGACTAACTCTGAGCACCCCCACCGCGTATGTTAACCGGTTTTTGCATTAGCTAGCTCACAGTGTCACCAGTGTCTCCTCTTATCGGGGAGAGATTAGTTTCTGGCAGCCTCAGAACATGACAACCCTGATCCCTCAAGATCGTGGAAACAATGTACTACATTTCACTCAGTCACTCGTGCTCGTTTAGTTTATCTCAGAGGTACACAGAATAAACAGTCTGGGCGTTTCAATAAAAGGTTTATTGAACAGTTGTTATTCTCGTGTAGAATATATGAGCTGTAACAACCATTAGACAGTAGCAGAGATATATGATTAGCAGTACTATGAATATAAACGGATAGTACAGTTCTACCATTGTGCAATGAGAATGAATAAATACATGAATATGAAATGCATGATAAAAGTGCGCGTACTCCTACGATGCCTATCTAGATGTACCTAAGTGTACCTAGCATATGAGTAGGTGTAAAAGCCAAGAATCCCTCTAGGATTTAGTCAAACCCCATTACCTGAAGTATGAGAAATGTCGGAGCCCTTCTTGGTCTCGAGTTGCACACCCCGCAAGGGATGTTCAGACCACTGTCAGCTGGAGCGTCTGCATGCAGGAGCCTCAGCGTCTCTGGTCAGTGTGTCGGCCTGGAAGTCTCGGTTCCCTCTGCCTTATCTTGGCAAGATGTGGTGTATTTATACCCGAAAGTATGTTTTGTATGGGTCATTGTCGGACTGAGGAAGACGTAAGGGATGAACCTTGTACATAGATATTATGCAGGTGATGTGGTTTCTGCTTCGTTTCCAAGAACCCTCATGAATGCTCATACATAAAATTCTCCCATAAACTGTGCATCTAAGGCGCTAAGCACTGGGTTCATGCTCTTGCGAATTGGAATTTCAGAAAATATAACATCTATATTGGAATAGTAATATTGTAATCTACCTGTACTATAAAATAAACTTGTTAATACGCTACATGAAATGCCATATGTCAATGGTAAATGATGGTATGTTAATCCTTCTGCTACTGATTCAGGTAATTTCATACAGACATAACAATTACTAACTTCCATGGTGTCTACATACTGAAACAATAACTTTGTGAAAACATTTAAACTAGTGTCGTTATCAGCTATCGTATGATGAATTCCTTCATCATCTTCTGCCATTAGCTCTATTCTATTTCCCTTCATGTTTGCTGTCCTCCCTATAGTTTCATTATTGTTCTTTTATCTATTATCATCAGGTAAGGAACTGCTACAATCAGGACTAACCATACTATAAGTACCAATACTAGACTACATATGCAAATTGCACAGCATCTTCTACAACACTTTCTCTTTGGTCTCCCAGTATCTATATCATCAGGCATTTTTCGACAAGGAAGATTGCTCTTCTTATCTCTATTCCTTTTCTTCAGTGGATTCTTTTGTTTAGTCAGGGTGGTCTTGTTTCTTCTTCGTAAGTTAGTTCTGCACTTGTTCCTTCACCACCACTGTCACTTGATTCTGAGCTTTCAAAGTCTTCAAGAACGATATACGTCCAATCAGGACCCTTGAATTTGTTGTTCACAAGTCTTAATCTTTTACTTTTTCTTTTCCCAGACTTTTTCTCTTGATCGGTTTGACTTGTTACTTCAGGTACTTGATCTGGATCTTCACTTCTGGTTTTTATGTGGCACTTCACTCTTTTGATGAAACTTGGCCAATGATCTCCTTTTCTTGGTTTTTCTACTTGCACTATTTCTTTATTTTCATCTTCATGTATCTTTTTATTTTCACTGCTTGGCACTGTTTTGTTTTCTGTATTCTCTGATTTATTTGATTGTTCTTTTTCTGGTCTTATTAGTTTCTCATTTGCAGCTCCACTGTGAGTTTCCAATAATTCACTTTGTTCTGTGTTCAAATTTTCATGTTCATTTTTATCAGTCTCTTTTTCTTCTGTATATTCCTCTTGACCTAACTGCTTCTGATCAGGGCTTATTGCACTGTGTACTTCTGCAGCCTGACCTGCTTCTTCTAAACCTGTCTTTCCCTGTTCAAATTGTATAAAATCTTCACTATTTTCAGTCCAGTTTTCTTTCCCTATCTGATTTTGTTCAGGCTCGTTTACTAGCTTGTCTTCTTGATCCTGAACCCCTTCTTCTTCACCTATCTGATCTTCTTCAATCGCTCTTAATTTCTTTTGACTTCTTGTTTGGTGGTAAACTTCAGGAATTTCTACCACTGGTATCCAATCCTGACTTGTGCTCGGTTGTTCTCCGTCAGCTTCTCTTGAACCTCGAGCCTGAGATTCTTCAGCTTGGCAACCTTCAGCTTCTTCAGTGATTGGTGTCATCTGAGTGTTTTCTTCTTCTGGGTCTGGTACTCTCTTGGTGTGACTTACGTGAATCCAATTCGGAAATCCGGCACACTTCACTGCTGTATTCGTGGTCAATATGATTTGACAAGGTCTGCTCCACCTGGGTGATAGACACGTTTCTCTGGTGTGATTCTTCACCACCACCCAATCACCAGGATTCAGATCATGTTCTAGTTCAGGCTGCCTGGAAACTGCGTCTTCTCCAACCTGGTGAGAGACAGAACGTACTAGGTCAGCCAATCCTTTACAGTAGTCCAACACCATATCATCAGAACTATTCACCAGTCTATTTGTGGGAACATGTGTTTGTCTCATTGCTCTTCCCATCATAATTTCATGGGGGCTCAAACCTGTTGTTCGATCAGGTATACTTCTGAGTCCCATCAGAACAAGTGGCAATGCATCAGGCCACTCCAATGATGTTGATGCACACATTTTTCCCAACCTCGACTTTATAGTGCCATTCAATTGTTCAACCACTCCAGAAGCCTCTGGACGATATGCACAATGCAGTTTCTGTTTGATTTGAAATGCTTCACAGATTATCAGGATCACTTCGTTGTTAAAATGTTTTCCTCTATCTGATTCCAAAGATACTGGGAAACCAAACCTAGGTATGAGTTCTCTTAGTAACAGCTTTGCAACTGTAATGCTGACATTTCTCCTAGTTGGATACGCCTCCACCCACTTTGAAAACAGACACACTATGACTAGTATGTATTTCAACCCTCTGCATGGTGGTAACTGTATGAAATCAAACTGTAGTCTTATGAATGGACCCTCTGCCTTCCCAATCTTCCCAAACCCAATTATTGTTTTCCTGCCTGTGTTGTGCATTTGGCAAATTAGACATCTCTGGCAAAGACTTTCTGTAACAGTTCTGAATTTGGGATTGTACCAATTTTGTCTGAATAGTCTAATCATTGCATCTCTCCCTATGTGTGTGTCTCCATGATACATTCTGGCCATTTGTGAGAGTAAACAATCTGGCATGACTGGTCTGCCATCTGTACTGACCCATACTTCATCCTCTCTTCTTTGAGAACAACCTGCTTTGATCCACAATTTTCTTTCAACCTCATCAACTTCATCTTGTAATCTTTTCACTTCGTTCCAGGTTTCAGGTGGCATAAATAGCATAAGTTGGCAGCTGATTCCCATTCTTTCCACACTCTTATTCACTGATGTTCTGGTTTTGGCACAATATTGAGCCACCAAATCTGCATATCTGTTGCCAACTACCACCCAGTCATCTCCTGACTGATGTGCGGCACATTTCACCACAGCCAATTCTTTTGGTGATTGTATTGCTTCTAGCAATTCTTTTACAAATTGTCCATTTTTAATGGGAGATCCTGAAGAAGTCATGAAATCCCTCTGCATCCACAGTTGGCCAAAATCATGCACAACCCCATAACCATATTGACTATCAGTGAATATGGTTATTCTCTGATTCCTCCCAATTTTGCATGCTTTTATCAGTGCAATCAATTCAGCTACTTGTGCAGATTTTACTCCTGGTAAATAGGATGCTTCGACTATTCCAGTTAATTCACATACTGCATAGGCAGCGGTTAGCTTACCATCTTCATGTCTCTGGCAAGAGCCATCAACAAACAGTTCTTTATCTGGCTTTTTAAGAGGCTGTTCCTCTATATCTGGGCGAGGTTTTGTACATAGTTCTGTAATCTGTACACAATCATGTTCATCTTCAACGTCATCTTTATTTGTCTCATGATATGGATCTGGTAGTAAGCTTGCTGGATTTATTATTGTACATCTTACCATGGTCACATTTTCAGCACCCATTATTATTCTCTCATACTTAGTCAGCCGACTAGGAGTGAGATGCTGAGTTCGTGTTCTGGTCAACAGAATCACAACTGCATGTGGAACATATACTTTTACAGGATGTCCCATCACAATTGAGTCACTTTGTTCAATGCTTAAACATGTTGCTGCTACTGCTTTTAAACATCCTGGCAACGCAGATGCTACAGGGTCTAGCGTAGCAGAAAAGTATGCTTTAGGACGTCTGTCCAGCCCATGTCTTTGAGTTAAAACTGAAAGTGCACAATTTTCTCTTTCATGACAGAATAATGCGAATTCTCTTTTATAATCTGGCATGCCTAAGGCGGGTGCTGAACAAAGGGAGTTTCTCAATTTTACAAAAGCTTCTACACTTTCATCTTCCCACTCAACAGGATCTTTTGCTTTCTTTTTTGTCATGTTAATCAAGGGCTTAGCCAACATGGAAAATCCTGGTATCCATTGTCGACAGTAACCTACTATTCCTAAAAACATTCTTACTTGTCTTTGCGTTACTGGCATTTGCATTCTTTTATTAATGCTACTCTTTCAGAGGTTACTCTTCTTTTTCCTCTCTCAATTTGATGTCCCAGGTATTTAACAGTTGTTGTACAAAACTGTAATTTTTCAGGTGAAACTTTATGTCCTTCTTCTGCCAAAAGATTCAAGAGTGCTATAGTATCAACAACACAGTCCTCTCTGGTGTTTGATGCCACCAATAAGTCGTCGATATATTGGACTAAGACTGAGCTTCCTGGCATCACTAGCTTTTCAAGGCACTTTTTCAATATCTGATTAAAAATTGAAGGACTTTCTGTGTACCCCTGAGGAACACGATTCCATACATAGACTTTGTTTTCGAATTTAAATGAAAATAGATATTGGCTGTCTGGATGTAACGGA
The DNA here is from genome assembly GCA_963921515.1 of Calotriton arnoldi. NCBI lineage: Eukaryota > Metazoa > Chordata > Amphibia > Caudata > Salamandridae > Calotriton > Calotriton arnoldi. Next base: position 765,985 of record CAWUFW010000146.1, read on the forward strand.
ATTGAAAAGAAAGCTTGACACAGATCTATAACTGTGAACCATCCAGCATTCCAAGGAATCTGGTACAAGATTACTGCAGGATTTGGCACTATAGGACAACATGGTTCCACAATTTTGTTAATTTTTCTTAAATCCTGTACAATCCTATATTTTCCACTAGGTTTCTTTAAACCCATTATTGGTGAATTACATGGGCTACTCATCACTTCTCTCAGTATGTTTTGTTTGACCATCCGGTTGATTTCTTCAATGACACCTGCTTTTACTTCTGCACTCATTTTGTACTGTTTCGTATTTGGGAAAACTGCACCTTCTTTTACAGTAACTTGGACTGGATCTATTTTAGCCATAAGTCCTACTTCTTTTCCGGTGAAATCCCATACTATAGGGTTTACTGTATCTTTTAATTCTTCTGGCAATTCATCTTTTGTTATCAATGAAAACATTTCATCTACTTCTGTTCCTTGTTTTGCAACCATAATTTTATATACATGATCTTCATCTGGTGTCTGTACTGCCACACCATCCGGTGTGCAGAAAATGGTGCAATTCATTTTGCACAATAAGTCCCTACCTAGTAAGTTCACTGGACTGGAATCGCATACTACAAATTGATGCATTTCTTTGAAGTTTCCAATTTTAACCTCCATTGGTTCAGTGAGTGGTGTTCTAATTCTTTGGTTAGCAACCCCTACAACTTGAATATCTTCAACAGAGAGAGGAAGGTTTGGGACGTCTACTGTTCTTACCGTAGACCTGGTAGCACCAGAATCCAAAAGAAAAGTAATATCATTACCTCTCACTTTTCCTTCAACATATGGACCTGATTGATCTACCTGCAGGGATGCGCCAAGTACGCATTCCTTCTCCCCCTCTCCTAGGCACCGTCATGCGTCGAACCTGCAAAAGTCATCCTGCAAAAGAAATTGTGAGGTCATATAATCATTCTTACCACTTCCTCCTGGGTATCCGATGTCTGTACCGTGCTTTGCTCTGCTTACATTACCCTGAACAGGTGGAGGTGGCCACTGACTCTGAGGATTTACCCCCTGCTGTGAGTCATTCTGTGTCTGTGTATTTTAATTTTGATTTGGGCCATTATTATTTCGAATCTTTTTACACTCGTCCTTCCAATGCCCCAATTTTCCGCATCCATGACAAGGAAATTTCTTTTTAGCTTCTTCTCTGCTCATTCGTCCTTTCATTCTTCCACCATTTCCAGAATCACCATTCGTTCCAGAGTCTTTTCCCTGAGTTTCATTAGGATTATCTAGATTAATTCCCTGTTTCTCAGCCATTTTCACCTGTGCCCACATTACTTTTTCCTGTAATTTCTTGTACCTATCCTCAATGTCATCCCACAATATTTTGCATATTTCAAAATTTCGACGATGGGTTTCCCTTGCCAGCAAAGCATATGCTGCTTAATCATCTGGCAAATCTCGGGCTTCAAACCATACACAAATCGGTATACAAACTGACTCATGTTTTTGTCTCCAATGTCCTCAAATCCACTGTACTGTTTGAACACCTGCAAGAGGCGCTCATAATACGAATGAACTGTTTCACTGGCTTCTTGGGTAGTTCGATCTATTTTTACCCAATCTGTTTCTTTCGGTGGTATTTTCCCTTTCAGGTATGTTATCACCTGCTGGTACTTTTTCATCACGTCATTTGACGGGGCACCTGTCTTTGGATCTCTGGGATACTCATCACTTGGCCAATCCACTGTGATCTTACAATCTGTCCATAAATCTGCAGGTACCACTATGTCAAACAGACCATCCAAATCCTTCAACAATACTTTTGACACCTTTACAAACCTTTCAACCTGCTTGTACCATTCAATTGGCTTTTCTCTCAATTTCGGGAAATCATTCGTAAATGATAAAATATCCTGTCTACTCCATGGGACATGCACATAACCTCCTCCTGCAACTTCACGCATCGGGTACAATTTGTCAGCTTTTTCTGTCTCTTTCATCACATATTCAGAAGCTGTTCGATTTGAGCGAGCTTCTTCCATTTTCTTTGCCCACCTAGTTCTCCACTTATCTAGGTCTCCCCATTTTTGCAAAACTAACATTAATTCCCGTATTTGCAGTCTTCTTCCAGAAGCATTCATATTTTCTAAATCTTTGTCTGAAAATTCTGCTCTATAGGGCTTCTGTAGTACTTTCGATCTCCCTATTTCGATTCCCATTTGTAGGGCTAGATTGGACAATTTTTCATGAAATAACCTTACATTCCTAGTGATACTCCTGCAAAGGAACAGCAATTCTTCTTCATCATAAGTGTTTAAGCGTTCTACTCCTATATTTCCTGCTATCATTTCTTCTAACTCAACTTTTAATTTCTGAATGTCTAGTAATTTTGGAGGTGTGCACATTTTATCTGATCCTTGTACCCACCTTTCTAGATCTTCAGGTGTTACTATGGTGGCACTCTTTGCCCCTGATGAAGTTATTAAACTTACATCTTTGGAACGCTCAGGTATTTCTTTTCTTGGAGTACCCTTTACTGGACCTCTGACAGGTAAATCCATGAGAGATATTGTGGAATCACAATCACTAAATTGATCTTCAATTATAACTGGAGCTTCAGGTTTTTGAAAATTTTCGGGAATATTCATAGGAGAAGATACGGGTATCAGAGGAGGACAATTTCCTTGTGTACCATATAATGGCACTACTGGACCAATTGTTACAGGAATAGTCAATGAATCAGGATGTGTTTTTATCTGGGATATCTTCCGTACTAATTCTGCTCTGGTCTTTTCTAATGCTTCCTTTTCTTTATCATGAAGTATTCTATTCGGGGTGAATTCATGTAGTACCTGAGGTACCATTGGTGTTTGTGGTGGGGCACTAGGAGGAAGTCCACTTGACCCTTCCTGATACGGTGGAGGATTTCTCAATATTTCTTCCATAAACTCATCTTCTGAGGCTTCATGTCTCATTAAATGTTTGGTCTTTTCTGTACACTTGCCTCCTGATTTCGCTCCTTCTGTGAATAATGGATATAATCCCTCAACAAGCATTGCCCTTCTCCATTGCTTCATCTGACCTTCCCTAGTTTCACGTAAATATCTGGGGAAAAATCCTGGATACCTCCCATTACTTCGAGATCGATCACGCTCAAATGCCTCAGTTTCCCACTCTTCTAAAGCTTCGTATTGAGTTAATCTGGGTCTAGGTTCTAAATCATTCATCCTTTGTCTCAAATTTTGAAGAATTCGCCCATTGAATGTGCCATTCTCGGGAAATTCTTGTATCCCGTCATTTTTGGTATATTCTCTCCAATTCTCTATCCATACACAAGTATGATAACCTCTCTCCATCATCATATATGATGCAGGCGTTTTGGCTGGGGAATAATAATTCCCTCCCTAGTCTTGATTGGTTTGTCCTTTTTGAAATAATTCTTAATCTTTTGTAAAACTGACATCTTTTTCTTTTCTCCGTACATCTTAGGCAAATACCGATGTATAAAATTATATTCTGCAAACCCTAGAAATCTCCTATCTGGACGATTCCCTGTTAAAGTCGGATCACGTTTTAACATGCAATCCTTATCCACTTAGAATTTTGCTTCTAAACTCTCAACCAATCAAACCTTTGCTAACTTTTAATTCTAAGCCAATCCTTGTGCGGCCTTTTTGGTGACGTTTCTCTGTCAACCCCTCCTTTACAATCTGCTCTTTTCTGTTCCCACGCTGATTCAACCAATCCTAGCGCGGCACCTATGACATCAGTACTACTCCTGACTACTGACCCCTCCTTTACAAGGGTTTTCCCACGCCCGCGGATCCAACCAATCCCAGCGCGGCGTTTGTGACGTCAGCTCCCTCTCCGGCAACTGACCCTCCCTTTACAAAAATCTTACGCAAAACTTATTTTCTCTATAGTTCTTAATTAAATTTCAGTAACAACATAAAACATTTGCTATCGTGCCAGTTTCTCTAATTCAGAAAGATAGTTTCTCTTACACACTTAGTAAAACCTTTCCATTTACTAAAACATACACTACGAGTAAAACCCTTCCGTTTACTCTTCACACAAGCTTCCGAAATACCTGTTACTTCTTCAATGTTACCCTTTCTAGGTGATATAACATCAAATTTTCACCAGCATACTCCTTCCACTATTCTTATACGCATAGAATCCCTAACGAGTACTGATAGCCCTGCTTAACTTTTCAGTACTATTTCTGCCTGACAGATAACCTCACTGCAGTATGGCTTCTACCTGCCACCCACTATTCTTTTTCCCCGGGGTATTCTGGACAACATAAAACAATACTCAAGAATAACGGGTATTAGTTCATAAAAATACAAAATAAAATTCTCATTACCCAATTAACAAAGAGTAACACAAACCGTCCTCTGCTTACCAGAAAACTGATCCAGCGCGATATTAGCAAACTGTATTCATACACCATATACTCACTTGGGCCCACACATTCATACTATACTAATACTTACGCTGGGTGTCAGATATACTCTTATATCAAAAATCCCTGCAACCAATTACCTTCTGATTGAAGAGTAATAACTTACCAATGGATCCTTTGCTAATTGGGAAATTTAAAATGAGTGACATTCAATATAGTACATAATCCTGAAATAACCAGAGAGTCAGGAAGTTTTTAAAATGTTTATCTAAAGTTTTAGCAGAGTAAAATACAGAAAAAGACACGGTATTTGATCAGAATACCCATGTGAAAGCATAGAATGATTATTGCTAATAAATGACGGTGTTTAAGGAAAAGAGGAGATAGGAACAGCAGCGCAACTAAAGGTTGCATATATTTACCTAAGTGCGAGAAACCAAATCCTTAACCAAGGAGTTTGAAAGAATAGGACCCTGGAAGGATGAAAAGCAAGGACCTCCTTCTGGATTAGACAGGACTGGTGACCTCTCTACAACGACGCCTGCGCCGTTCCCCTCTCTGGCACTCGATTTCTCCTCGATTCTCCCGTCTAATGGACTCAGCCGCCCCCTCCTCAGGACCTCTTCCGGATAGGGATTCAGTCAGCAACCGATCAGCTGGGCAGCCTGGAGCTCTTCTGTATGTTCTGAGAGTCTGAGCTAACTAATTACTAATGCTATCTTCTATTATACCCTTCTACACCCATGTACCTCCCCTTAATGTTGCTAAAATATGGGACCACTACTTCTGATTGGACAGGGACCGGAGGTGGATTCTCGCACTATGACAAATTTGGCTTAAATTGTGTAGCCTATTGTATTTACGTTCCCACCCTTCAAATTAATACATTCGCTTTATTTCCCACCCGTCTCACGACAAATGTACACCAATTTTCATAGACAATGTATCTATGCGCGACAGGAAATACAGTAGTTATAACATCTTTGGCCATCAGGTCACGGCCTTGTGAGACGTCCAAGTTGACTTCATTTTGGCAGTCATTCAGGACACATGCGCAGAACCTTCTGCTTCTCGAGTTTCAAGTCACCAACCCAGGCCCAAGATTACGAATTACTAAAAGTGCAAGAAGGAAATATTAATATCACAAATAAAACGTTTCACTGTATACCCACTTATCTTATTTCTAATCCCATTTAATTATAAAATCCTATCCCGCATTAATTGCGTTAAGAAACGACAATTTAGTAATGACACGAGAGCAAGCTTAAACATGTGAGAACATTGAACAGCCATTTTAATGCACACTGCGCAGAAGCAGAAATTCCCACCAAGCAAAGAAAGACGTCACACCATGTGATCAGGTTGTGACATGCGCAGATAAAATCCCGCGCTTAAGCGGCCATTTTAGACTAGGAACAAGCGTTATTCGTTAGTAAAACACATAGGCAAGCGTCCTCTCTGTTTGTGTAATGTGTGCAAGGATTAATACGGACAATACAATTTTTAATATTAATACTATGAGTGAGATTGCATCCGAGCAAGTTTCATTTGCGAAACCTTGCTCCATCAAGCCCCTCGGAGATGTTATAGGAGGCCTTTGTTCAGGGAAAAACCCTCCTTCTGCACCCAGAACTGAAACTAGATAAGGTTCAATCCTCAGAGCTCGTTATTGTGTAGTGTAGGGAACTAATGTAGGTGAAAGATCATGCCTATATAAGGGCATCTAGAATCATGCCTATATTAGGACATCTAGAGTCATGCCTATATTAGGGCCTCTATATAAGACATAACACCCACTCCTCTTCCGAACCGGATGACAATGATAAATATTAGCAAACCACTATTATTCAGGTAACTAGCGCACAATAAAAATTAGATTTTTTAATACCATTTTAAAAGTATTTCAAAATAGTGTTTAAAAATTAAAAGGAAAAGTTCTGATCTGTTGCATTGCCACTCGGGCAAAAAGTCCAATTTGTTCATTTATAGTAGTTGCATTACTACGAGCAGAAGAAGGCCATGTCTTTCCAATTGAAAGTGTCAATTTAGGAAATGTTCAAAATTTTGTGCGTTTTGTTTATGAGAAGAAGGAAGAAGCCGAATTCTTTCTCAGCACACGATGAGCCAATTCGAAATTAGATGTTCTGGCTGGGAGATGTAACAGTATCGGTGCTTGTAGCAGCAGATGACGAGTCTAACACCTCGCAGAGGACGTCAATTGCACATAGATGATATTCAGTACTGCCAACAGCCGGTGCTGGGGCAGCTTGTACAGCAGTTGTTACCTGCGTGCCTGTGGAGGAGTGACCACCTAACCCAGCAGGAGCAAACGGCACCTGTGGATTCTCAAGGAATGCAGTCACCAGTATAGGAATACGCTGGGGACAACGCATAACATGGGCCTTTACGGGGTCCAGCATAGCATCCAAGTCCGAAGACGTAGCTGATGAATATGTCAGACAGAGATCCAACACGGATTCATCTCCGCAAAACAGGCATCGAAGAACAGGTAAGATGCAGTCCATCCAGACTGGTCTAAATTACTAGAACCAAGAGGCGCTCAGTTCTCATAGGCGAGGTGCGCCCAGATGCTGTACCATGCGTTCACGGTACTTCTGCTCCAGGAGCGCTTTTGCCATCTCGTTGTTGATTGGCCCGTCCATTGCGTAGCAGATAGATGACAATCAGGATTCCAGCTATTGAGAGCAGGATTAGAGGCAGACCTCCAAAAATGCTTCCAAATACGGAGTGTATAAAGTTTGGAATAACTCCGAGGATTGTCTGAAAGGTGCTAAGAAATCCTGACCCTATGGTCTTAAATAGGTGTACAATACCACTCGTGTCAGACATATTAAAGAGACGACCCACCATTTCTGCTAAATGAATGGGGCACTTTGTACGTATAAGTGCCTGTATCTCAGTCGAGGTCCTTGCTATTTGAAGATCAAAGGTCTCTCGAGCGGAGGCTAGGGGTACAGTTTGCTGTTAAAGCATGACTTTCATTCTGCTCAAAGTATCAAATCGTATAAAAGAAACATTCAACGAAGGCCATAACAGCGCCTCCCTGACTGTGTTTGTAGGGGGAAACAATACTTGCATATAGCAAGTAACCCTGGAGTTCACAGTGACCAGATAGGCAATGCCCGGAAGCATACCACAGCAACCTTCATCGTTCAGCATCAAGTAACTCCCATTCGAGAGCAGCTCGAACACCTGTTTCATCACGGCAGCTGGAGTCCCTTTCATGTGGCAGGACAAGTTTGCTATTGACCCATTACAAGCCCCGTGCAACGAAATGTCATGGCACATGAGAGAACCGCTCAAAGCGTTCTTGCAGTTTGTACCACTTAGAAACACTTCTCGATCCCCACTCCGACATCGAAATCTATAGGGTAAATCCCAGGGTTCCTTAATGTATTCTTTACCCAATTTTTCATATTTGCCCACCTGCCTTTGCTCAAGGCAATATTGAAATTGAAATGTAGTGACCGGGAGAGTTATGTGGCCATCGATAAGCCATTCAGTAGACGGAGCTTCCGCTACTGTAAATGGTAGTCGTTCCAGTTTTTCAATACGCAGCATTGTATATTTAGCTCCCCTTTGTGCCATTTCAACCTGTTTAGTTGTTAGATTATATTCAGAAAACAGAGACGTATTGTTTATAAAACGTCAAGGCACAAAGCCTGCACGCAAAGATTGCAGCGTAAATCTCAATAACATGATAGAACGTAATTGAGATTGCCCGTGTTGTAATATGGCCAAATCTTGTTCTAGGATGTCTATCGCAGAAGGCACAATGTTGCCTAAAGAATATATCCTGGAGGACAAAGTTGTTAACCCATTGTCTACCACAGCTAACGATTTTTCTAAGTTAATACGGTCTATTTCCCGTATTCTTTCTGCGGCCTCTTGTTGGGATATTTTCCAGATTTCATTATAGGCAGCGTAAATGCCAGCATATATGAAACATTTCTGACGTGTCTTTCTGGGACCTACTAAAAAATCCCTAAGATCCATGTCTTGTGAGAGTAAAGATAAGTGTTGTTTCACTTCTGTGAGTGTTGAGGTCTCTAGCTAATCAAGGCACAACTTCCCAACACTATAGGATGTCACTACCCCCGGTTGTTCCCGCTGTACATAACGTGGGTCTGGCCTGTGGATACTATACTCTTCGGTAATACCCAAGAATCTCTTGTGACATATGTTCGTGTCTAAGGGCCATACCACCCATTCTTTCCAATTTGGGTCTGTTCTATTGTACTGTAAAATGTCATCTACTGTTGCCCCATCCTGTGTAGTCGAATTTTGCCACCCCTGTGATGGTGTCTGAAACCGAGGTGTGTTAAGGTCCTTTATCTTGGCTAATCCAAGACAGGATGTCTGTTGCACAGTTTCATTTTAGAAATATCATCTGCTGTGGAATGAGGCATGCTCTAAATAGCGCTTCTGTTCCCTGGACTTGCCAGTCCCTAGAACCCCAGACTGACTTTGACTATTGTGTCCTTCCATAGGTCAAAACCCTGTTCAGACAGTTGGGCAATAAAGGAAGCAGAGTAAATCTGTTTGGTGTTAGTCAGCATAATTATCAGTGCCGATGTCGGTGTAACCTTATAATAAATTGAGGTCGGGTCAGTGGTGTTAAAACCTGAAAAATATGAAAATTTCTGTGCAAAAGTTTGTGAACTACTTTTGGGTGGTGTAGGGCAATGCTCCCATTGATGGTACTCAAATACATTTCTAGGTGAAATAGATTTGTGTAGAAAATGATGACCATAATGTTGGTAACAGTACAATGTGTCATAGTCTGAATTATCTTCTAGCATTTCAGTATTTGGAAATGCAGCAGTTTTTTCTAAATCAGACAACATGTTATTAACAGTTTCAGTGTCCCAATCATCAGATAATGTACTGGAGGTAATGATATCACTTAAAGAAATTTTAAATAAATGAGGAATTTTTAAAAGTTACGTCGGGCCGAATATATCGAAATCAACCTTGTCCCAAACTATACCGTCCGGTATAGGGACTGCTGTAATGTTCACTGATGACAAGTCTCTTTGTTCACGGTGTGATGATTGATGTGGCTTTAAAATCAAGTTGACTTTTTGGGATGTAGTGCTTTGCTGAAGGTATCTTCCATTAATAAGCATGCTAAAAGTTATTACTAAGCCTAGACAGAAAAGGAAAAACAGTATCCCAGTAATTACCCAGAGTTCTACCCAAGGCGATACCAGGTATGTCTTTTGAAGAAAGTGAAGAAAGTTCTTGATTTGTTGCTTTAGTGGTGTTTTGGCTGGCGTCGTTTCCTGTTCACTTGGATCCAAAGAAAACGTATCAAAGTTAATGAAGTAGCCAGAAGCAGTTCAATCAATTGTTGGAATTGCATCGGGATTTGTTGAAATTGTATTTTGCTCTCGTCGAGGCATGTGGATGTTGACGTCTGTATTTGGTCTAATTGCAATTTGGGTGTTGCTTTGAGTTTGATTTTGAAGTTCGGGTTCAAGAGGAACGAGTTCCATAGCATTGTTGCATAGTCCTTCATTCCGCACAGGAGGCTCTTCAAACGTGATAAGTCTTTCTGTTTGAACTTTTTGGATTGTAGCGAGAGGAGGGTGTCTGCTACTGTGGAGTCCACGAGGCCTACTGTTCAGTATCGGCCACATAGTGTGGTTTGATTAAGTCAATTGAGACAAATCTTTTCTCCTTTTTTCCGGCAAGAGGCGGGAGCAGCACAGTTCTTGTTCCTTGTACTGCTAGGACAGGTACAGGTGTTCTGTAGGATGGTCCAAATTCTTTTTTGTCCGCTATTTTCTCTCTGACCAGATCCCCGACTTTTGGGATCCAGACAGGTCTTGCCAGTTCTGCCTTGACTTCCCCAGTGGCGGTCTGTGTTGCACGGACGTTGCTTTGGTTAGTCCTGGATTCATTAAGACCCTGTAAAACAGCCAAACGATCATGGATATCAAATGGTTTCCCATCCGCCACTGCACCTTCACAATCAAGATCAGGTACCAACATTCTCGTCCCAAATAGGACCTCATATGGAGTGACACCCCCTAGAGAACTTCTTGGCTGGTTGTTAAGTGCTCTCTGTACCCCATTAAGTGATTGGCCCAACTACCGCCCTTGCCTGATACCCTAGCTGTTAAAGATTGCTTTAAGTCCCGGTTTTTCCTCTCCACGACCGAATTTCCCTCAGGGTGGTACGGAGAGGAGTACCGTAATGCTACGCCCATACTTTCCATGGCCTCTTTGTAAGCCCGAGAGCTAAACGCCAGGCCACGGTCAGAATGTAACGTGCCAACTGCGTATGTCCCTATAAAGACTTGCAAATCCTTTATAACATTTCGAGCGTCAGCCGAGCACTGAGGCCAAACCCATAGGAATCTGGAGCATGAATCCACTGCAACCATGATATATTTTTTAGCCCCATCAGATTGTAAGGGGCTGCAGTGGTCCAAGTACACACATGCAAGAGGTTTGTCTGATTTTAACAATGGTGTCTGTGCCAGGCGTGTAATGGTGGATCCCTTCATCTGCTGGCAGATGTCACATTTCAAGACATAGTCCTTAGTTTGTTTTGTTAGACCTGGCCACCAGTAGCGCTGTTTCAATAAAGAAACAGTCGCTGTAACGCCTGTGTGTGCAGAGCCCAAACCCTCGTGTGCTGCTAGTATTAAACCTTGCCTACGATCCATATTTGGTATTACCCTATCCCCCACTCCAGGAATCTGAGCTAATGGAATGTTTTGTGCATCTAACTTGTAGGAGTACTTGAGTGGAAACTTTATAGGTACTGCTGTGCTGCCTTTGCGTGAAGCGATGACAGCTACCATAATCTCACCATCTATTCTCGTTTTAGAGCGAGTGATTGCAGCTACGGAAGCCGTGCGTACAGCCCCCTTTGCGGCTTCATCAGCCAATGAATTCCCTTCAACGTGAACGCCATCACGCTGATGACTCAGTGTATGGATCACGTGAGCCCTTGGTAGTTCGTTTTTCAACTCCACTACCTGTTCCCATAGCATTTTATGCTTAATTGTGCCACCTTTTGCATCTTTGAACCTGTTTTGCTCCCAATGGTATAAGTACTCATTGTACCACTGTACACAGTAAAAGGAATCACACACAATTAGTGTGGGGAATTTGTGATCCATATTTACAAGTGCCAGTATCAGTGCTTTTAGTTCTGCCAACTGAGCCTTGCAGTCTCCTAGAGATTGCGTTTTAGTGCAACTTGGATAGAACTTTCCATCCCACTTGCGACCTTTAACGATTGCACATGCCGAGCTGTATTGTTGCTTACTCCCTATGGCCGGTTGAGCTGATCCGTCAGTGTAAATTATGTATTCATACTGACCTAGAGGCAATATTTCATTAGGTAGAGGATATTCTTGTTCGTATTGCAGAAATGCTTGCATTTTTAAACTTGGATCAAATCCGTACTCAACGTCCGTTGCAGTAAGAGAATTAGCCCATTGTATCCATCTCGGATGTAAGGCTTTCGCATTTGGAATGCTAGCCTTTGTAACAGCTTCTAAAGCCGGTACCGGGGTTACAACAATTATGTGTTTCCCCTGAGCCAGTGCTCTTTCTCTTGCTACAGCGGTCTGAACTGCTGTCAGAATCTTTTCAGTTGAAGTGAAGCGCATTTTGGCATTTGTGTACAGGTGTGATTTGTATGCGATCGGTACCGTTTCGCCTTCATTAAAGCTTAAGTACGTGTACCCGCATTGACTCTCTATTACACGGATCACCAAGTTGCGTACGTTTACGCGTGTCTGTAAGTCTTTGGAAGCAATCATGTCTTCTTGTAGTGAACGTAGGATATTGGAATGTCCAGTGTCCAGTGTTTGACTGAAAAGTCAGGTTTTATTAAATCGTAGAAAGGTTTTACCCTTTCTGCGTAATCCAAAATGTATGTTCTGCCGAAATTTAGGAATCCCAGTATTGATTGTAAGATTTTTAATGTTTTTGGAAGTTGGAGCAGCGCACACTTTTCTAAAAAGTTAGCTGTCAGACTTTTTACTTCACTTGACGGCTCGTATCCTAAAAATAGGACACTGAGGTGGGCTATTTTTGATTTTTAAAGTTACATTTGTAGCCCTCAGACGCGAATCCCATAATAATGGTGCTCACTCTGGTCAAGTGCCTCCTTAAGTCATCGTCCGTCAGATAAATATCATCCACATAGGACAATGCTTCCTCATCAAAATTTTGGAGTAACTCAGTTACCCTTGCTGAAAATACCCCCTGGGCTATTCTTATACCCTTGGGGGAGTCAACAAAATTGTCACTGGGACCCCCAACGCTGAGAATGCGGTCAAATACCTGCTTTCAGGCGCTATATTTTGGCAGAAAAATCCATTTGCGATATCAAGTGTAGTTTTGTATTTTTTCCGCACAATGTTATTCATCAATGCGGCAATGTGTGGGTTTTGGACAGCAAATGTCTTTGTGCAAGTGTTTAAATGTCTGTAATCTAAAACTAGACGATATGATTTATCTGGTTTTGATACGGGAAACAAAGGATTGTTCATTGGTGAGGTGCAATTTTCGATCACCCCTTGGTATTCAAGTTGATCTAAGATCTCCCTGACCTGTTTTTCAGCTTTTTGCTTTATAGGGTATTGCCTCTGAGCATTTGGTGAAACTTTTAACAGGATCACGTAGTGGGTTGAGTCCTCATCCCATCCGGTATGATTTTTATACAATGCTGGAGCTAGGGCTACTGCCCACTCCCGTGCATATGCATGTTTAAGATGTATGGGAATGAGGTCGGAAAAAGATGGAAAAATTAAATTTTTTCCCCTTGGGCACTCCATAACGAATGCTGGCGGCCAATCTTGTTCTGCTAATAGGATGTCATACACGGATGACAGATTTTCCCAAAAGAGACCCTTTACTTTCCTGGGCTTGTCCCCCTCCATCTAGAGTGTTATCTTGTGTAACTTATGTGGGACGCTCACCCTGGTGTCTGGTGTTTCCACCGTGATATAATTATTCAAGTCCGCTGTCACCAGAAATTCCTTCAGGTTCTGGCGAGCTATTGTTACTTCTGCTGCACTGTCTAGCATCGTCTGAGCCCATTCCCCGTTCAGAAGCTGCGTCCTCAGTATTCTGGGCATGTCTGATCTTCAGACCTGCAACTTTCTTTTTCTTAAATTGAGGTTTTGATTTTGGCTTATCTTCTTTTTTGGAAGTATAGTCTTGAGCGTGTTGCTTGTCTCTGGACTTTGTACGCTCTTCTCTGTGTTCTGACCGTCCTTCTCTCTCTGTAGTTTTCGTCGAGCCCTGAAAGGAACGAGAGGAACGTGTATCAGTATCCTGTTACCTGTCAGGTTTCCTAATATTATCCCTATTCCTAAGGTTGTACCTCTTTTCAGAGGGCTCCTGTGGAGGAGATCTACTTTGGGATTGAGATCTCTTTTCTATATAGTTTGATTGTTTTTTATTATCCCAGTTCTTTTTAGAAGAAGAAGAAGCAGGTGTCTGCTTAGAAGTGTCCTTTTCAGGACTGCCCATCAGTTGTGGTTTTAAAGGTTTCCCACCCAAACTGTCTCTGCCTAATTCTGCGTATGCAGTTTCAATTATTTTGGGTAGTTCGTGTGGTTGATCTAAAGGATCGAACTCCCTTAGGCGTTGGCGGATTGCCACTGACGCTGCTTCCCCTTTAATATTAGCCAGTATTATAGCTGATACCTGTTCGTAGTTATTTAATAACTTCATCCCTAAGTTCAGAGCAGGCTCTGCTCCGTACTCATTCTGTATTTGTCTCAATACATCAGGTATCACCGTTAATGAAGGAATACCATGAGTTCTGGTATATATGGCAGCAAAGACTGTACCCCAAGTGGTACAATCCTCTAACTGTGGTGTTATCCCTATGGGCAAGCAGATTGTTAACATTCTGTATTTTTCAAATGTGGTAGTATTTGGAAATACAGCTTCGAGCTGAGTTATTTTCTGAGCTACCCAGAATGGTATTTGTTCGCGTTTCGTGGGCATTTTGCCCATTACTGCGTGTAATGTTTGTGGAGTTATTTTAGTTGGTGTACCCTGGTATTGAGTACCATTAGTTCCAACTGTTGTTGGTTGGACTGTGAAAGTCCTCATGACGTATTGAGTCAAGTTTCTGTAGATTCTAATTAGATCTTTGTGCTGTGTAAGTCAGGTTGTGGCATTGTGTCAATGTCAGGATGCGGTGTGTAGCCTGCTAGTTCGGGCCATGTTGCCCAGTCTCCTCCGAGCGGGCCTCATCTTACTCTGTTTCTTAAGTGGGGTAGGGCGCCTTTAAACCAGTAAAGATTTTCCTGGTACGTGAGCGGAACCTCTATGTCCTCCCAGGGACCGTATTCCGCTGGTGCATCTCCCTCTGTGTAAGAGTGAAATGTGTGTGTTCTAGCATCTGCTTCTGGGAATGTAACCCACGAATAGAATACCTCTGTTTTGTTTGATTTGTGTGCCTCAATTACAAAAGCTACTAAGCCTCTCCTTGCTGATAAACCATGTTCTAGTAGTTTCAGGGTGATAGTACGTCTGAATTTAGGTGGAATCAGAATTCCATCCACCTCTTCTTCTGCTTCCGAGAGGTGCAGATTTATAACCACGTTATTTTCAGCCCCAGTCTCAGTCATTTTTTAAACGAAGAAGTTTATTCCAGTTTGTTCAAGGGAACTAAGATAAGGTGTTATGCACAATTTTAGAAACACTATGTCCTTCAAGCTTGATTAACCAGCAGCCAATAAATAGGATATTTCGCCTACTCAGCTGTGGCAGAGTTTTGAGCCCACCCACTCCAGACATCTCTGGTGTTTGTGAGTAGAGGTCTCTGAGAATTAGCACAACTGAACTACTCAGATGCTACTGTTAATTAAGTGCCATACCAACGTTGGTGGCGCCATGTCGTGTAGCTCCTATAGTACCAATGCAGGACCTGCGCGTTTGGATAACATAAACTGTAGGATTGGTGGCAGACTAACTCTGAGCACCCCCACCGCGTATGTTAGCCAGTTTTTGCATTAGCTAGCTCACAGTGCCACTTGTGTCTCCTCTTATCAGGGAGAGATTAGTTTCTGGCAGCCTCAGAACATGACAACCCTGATCCCTCAAGATCGTGGAAACAATGTACTACTTTTCGCTCAGTCACTCGTGCTCGTTTAGTTTATCTCAGAGGTACACAGAATAAACAGTCTGGGCGTTTCAATAAAAGGTTTATTGAACAGTTGTTATTCTCGTGTAGAATATATGAGCTGTAACAACCATTAGACAGTAGCAGAGATATATGATTAGCAGTACAATGAATATAAACGGATAGTACAGTTCTACCATTGTGCAATTAGCATGAATAAATACATGAATATGAAATGCATGATAAAAGTGTGCGTACTCCTACGATGCCTATCTAGATGTACCTAAGTGTACCTAGCATATGAATAGGTGTAAAAGTCAAGAATCCCTCTAGGATTTAGTCGAATCCCATTACCTGAAGTATGAGAAATGTCGGAGCCCTTCTTGGTCTCGAGTTGGACACCCCGCAAGGGATGTTCAGACCACTGTCAGCTGGAGCGTCTGCATGCTGATCAGTGTGTCGGCCTGGAAGTCTCGGTTCCCTCTGCCTTATCTTGGCAAGATGTGGTGTATTTATACCCGAAAGTATGTTTAGTATGAGTCATTGTCGGACTGAGGAAGACGTAAGGGATGAACCTTGTCCATAGATATTATGCAGCTGATGTATTTTCTGCTTCGTTTCCAAGAACCCTCATGAAAGCTCATACATAATGTATGAGCCCATCGGAGATGTTATAGGAGGCCTTTGTTCAGGGAAAAACCCTCCCTCTGCACCCAGAACTGAAACTAGATAAGGTTCAATCCTCAGAGCTCGTTATTGTGTAGTGTAGGGAACTAATGTAGGTGAAAGATCATGCCTATATAAGGGCATCTAGAATCATGCCTATATTAGGACATCTAGAGTCATGCCTATATTAGGGCCTCTATGTAAGACATAACACAACAAGCTGCCTTCATTGTCCCTACTGTCACTTCCATGTGTCCTTTTTTTTCCTATCTGGTGATTCTCCAACTCCTACCAGTACTGGGTACAAACTTTCTCCCTCAATTTATTTATTTATTTGGTGTTTTATATAGCGCGAACATGACCCCAAATAGGGTATCAGAGCGCTTCACATTTCCATAGCTTTAAACTTAGAACAGCATGTTTGACGTGCAAATTAAGTAAGAATAACCAGCGTACAGCAATTTGCTAGAGACAGTTGTGCTACAAGATCCTAAGTAATTATACATTGATTTGAGAGTGAAACATTTGTGCTTTCACACTCTTATATACAAGTCCAAAACGATTGTTAGGAGTCGATTTGTATTAGCAGGTGTGTGAACAAGAAGGTAATCTTACAGTGTCATGTCTGCTGAAATTATGGAAGGAATTTGCACATAAAAAAGGACTTGGCTTCATTTTTGAAAGCAGAAACGGACGATATTCTTCTAATGTTCGGGGGGAGACCGTTTCAAATTCTTGGTGCTGCACCAGAGAAAGCTCCGTCATAAGTTCTTTTCTTTCGGAAGAGGGCGGGTTTCAGTAATAGATCTCCATGACGCCGGGAAACTGTACATCCTCCTGATAGTGTGATTTTCTGGACTAGGTACATTGGTGTTTTGTAGTGTATCACTTTGTGAGTGATAAATGCCATCTTTAGTTGGATTCTTGCTTTGTAAGGCAGCCAGTTGAGCGCTTTCAGATGAGGGGTGATGTGGTCGAATTTTCTGGAGCCTGTTATAAGTCTTGTGGCCGCATTGAGACAAGCTTTTAGTGGGGCTGTTGAAATCTTGGCTAGACCGGCTAGAGTTGTGCATCCGTACTTGATCCTCGATGCCTGGACTGCTGTTTTAAGGTCTGAGTTAGTTATGAAAGGTTTCAGTTTTCCGAGGTAGCTTAAATGGAAACGGGCGATTTTTGCCATCGTGGTAATGTGTGTTAGCATGTTCAGGTTTTTGTCTAGCATAATTCCAAGGGATTTGGTTGAGTCTGCAAGCCTCGGAGAACAGTTTAGAGCCATGATCAGCTTGGTCCATTCCATGATATTCATAGTGCTTTTCTGGGGGGAAATCAGAAGGAATTCAGTTTTATGTGGGTTAAGCTTGAGGTGATTACTAGTTAGCCAATGGATGGTCCTCTTTAATGCCTGGTTCATGATACCCAATCTCTTCTATCAATTTGATCTTGATATAAAGCTGTGTATTGTCTGCATACATATGGAAGGAGATGTTTGCCTGTTGCACGATTTCTGTTAGTGGTTCTACTTAAAGATTGAATAGAGCAGGGGATAGTGTTGAACCCTGTGGTACTCCAATAAGATTTCGGGATGAGGCAGATAGTGTTTGGTTCACTATGAATCTTTGCGATCTGTTCTCTAAGAAGGATCTAAACCACTCCAGGACTGTACCCTCTAAGCCCATCCTTTATTTCAGGTGTTCTAGTATTTTGGCATGGTTTACAGTGTCTAATGCCGACGAGAGGTCGAGCAGGATTAGGAGACAGGTTTCGTTGCAGTCAAGGGCAAGTAGAGCGTCATCCACAATGTGAAGAATTGCTGTTTCAGTACTGTGGTTTGGTCAAAACCCTGATTGGTAGTTATTCAGAAGTTTGAATTCAGAGATGTGTTGGCTCAGTTGTTGTTGTACACATTTTTACAAGAGGAAGGGGTGGGAGCACACTGCTGACCTCCCAGCACAGTTCGCCCCTTAGCATTCTGGTAAATGCAGTTTGTAGTGCATGCTTACTTGGTATTTTGCTGGAGTGTTCCACCAAAGTTGGTGCAGATTAGTGCTGTCATCTCTAGACACATGTTTCTGGATTTTATCCGTCATCAGTAGAGATCAAAAACAATTTTCTTCTGGGGTTGCTGAGCAGGCTGCCACAATTCTTACAGGTCTCAGTACCTCTCACAGGCGCACAGGTGCATCTCCACTAGCTCGTCAGCTCAATGGCTCATGGGAGCCTTTTTAAACAGGAAGGGGTGGGAGCACACTGCTGACCTCCCAGCACAGTTCGCCCCTTAGCATTCTGGTAAATGCAGTTTGTAGTGCATGCTTACTTGGTATTTTGCTGGAGTGTTCCACCAAAGTTGGTGCAGATTAGTGCTGTCATCTCTAGACACGTGTTTCTGGATTTTATCCGTCATCAGTAGAGATCAAAAACAATTTTCTTCTGGGGTTGCTGAGCAGGCTGCCACAATTCTTACAGGTCTCAGTACCTCTCACAGGCGAACAGGTGCATCTCCACTAGCTCGTCAGCTCAATGGCTCAAGGGAGCCTTTTTAAACAGGAAGGGGTGGGAGCACACTGCTGACCTCCCAGCACAGTTCGCCCCTTAGCATTCTGGTAAATGCAGTTTGTAGTGCATGCTTACTTGGTATTTGCTGGAGTGTTCCACCAAAGTTGGTGCAGATTAGTGCTGTCATCTCTAGACACGTGTTTCTGGATTTTATCCGTCATCAGTAGAGATCAAAAACAATTTTCTTCTGGGGTTGCTGAGCAGGCTGCCACAATTCTTACAGGTCTCAGTACCTCTCACAGGCGCACAGGTGCATCTCCACTAGCTCGTCAGCTCAATGGCTCAAGGAGCCTTTTTAAACAGGAAGGGGTGGGAGCACACTGCTGACCTCCCAGCACAGTTCGCCCCTTAGCATTCTGGTAAATGCAGTTTGTAGTGCATGCTTACTTGGTATTTTGCTGGAGTGTTCCACCAAAGTTGGTGCAGATTAGTGCTGTCATCTCTAGACACGTGTTTCTGGATTTTATCCGTCATCAGTAGAGATCAAAAACAATTTTCTTCTGGGGTTGCTGAGCAGGCTGCCACAATTCTTACAGGTCTCAGTACCTCTCACAGGCGCACAGGTGCATCTCCACTAGCTCGTCAGCTCAATGGCTCAAGGAGCCTTTTTAAACAGGAAGGGGTGGGAGCACACTGCTGACCTCCCAGCACAGTTCGCCCTTAGCATTCTGGTAAATGCAGTTTGTAGTGCATGCTTACTTGGTATTTTGCTGGAGTGTTCCACCAAAGTTGGTGCAGATTAGTGCTGTCATCTCTAGACACGTGTTTCTGGATTTTATCCGTCATCAGTAGAGATCAAAAACAATTTTCTTCTGGGGTTGCTGAGCAGGCTGCCACAATTCTTACAGGTCTCAGTACCTCTCACAGGCGCACAGGTGCATCTCCACTAGCTCGTCAGCTCAATGGCTCAAGAGAGCCTTTTTAAACAGGAAGGGGTGGGAGCACACTGCTGACCTCCCAGCACAGTTCGCCCCTTAGCATTCTGGTAAATGCAGTTTGTAGTGCATGCTTACTTGGTATTTTGCTGGAGTGTTCCACCAAAGTTGGTGCAGATTAGTGCTGTCATCTCTAGACACATGTTTCTGGATTTTATCCGTCATCAGTAGAGATCAAAAACAATTTTCTTCTGGGGTTGCTGAGCAGGCTGCCACAATTCTTACAGGTCTCAGTACCTCTCACAGGCGCACAGGTGCATCTCCACTAGCTCGTCAGCTCAATGGCTCAAGGGAGCCTTTTTAAACAGGAAGGGGTGGGAGCACACTGCTGACCTCCCAGCACAGTTCGCCCCTTAGCATTCTGGTAAATGCAGTTTGTAGTGCATGCTTACTTGGTATTTTGCTGGAGTGTTCCACCAAAGTTGGTGCAGATTAGTGCTGTCATCTCTAGACACGTGTTTCTGGATTGTATCCGTCATCAGTAGAGATCAAAAACAATTTTCTTCTGGGGTTGCTGAGCAGGCTGCCACAATTCTTACAGGTCTCAGTACCTCTCACAGGCGAACAGGTGCATCTCCACTAGCTCGTCAGCTCAATGGCTCAAGGGAGCCTTTTTAAACAGGAAGGGGTGGGAGCACACTGCTGACCTCCCAGCACAGTTCGCCCCTTAGCATTCTGGTAAATGCAGTTTGTAGTGCATGCTTACTTGGTATTTTGCTGGAGTGTTCCACCAAAGTTGGTGCAGATTAGTGCTGTCATCTCTAGACACGTGTTTCTGGATTTTATTCGTCATCAGTAGAGATCAAAAACAATTTTCTTCTGGGGTTGCTGAGCAGGCTGCCACAATTCTTACAGGTCTCAGTACCTCTCACAGGCGCACAGGTGCATCTCCACTAGCTCGTCAGCTCAATGGCTCAAGGGAGCCTTTTTAAACAGGAAGGGGTGGGAGCACACTGCTGACCTCCCAGCACAGTTCGCCCCTTAGCATTCTGGTAAATGCAGTTTGTAGTGCATGCTTACTTGGTATTTTGCTGGAGTGTTCCACCAAAGTTGGTGCAGATTAGTGCTGTCATCTCTAGACACGTGTTTCTGGATTTTATCCGTCATCAGTAGAGATCAAAAACAATTTTCTTCTGGGGTTGCTGAGCAGGCTGCCACAATTCTTACAGGTCTCAGTACCTCTCACAGGCGCACAGGTGCATCTCCACTAGCTCGTCAGCTCAATGGCTCAAGGGAGCCTTTTTAAACAGGAAGGGGTGGGAGCACACTGCTGACCTCCCAGCACAGTTCGCCCCTTAGCATTCTGGTAAATGCAGTTTGTAGTGCATGCTTACTTGGTATTTTGCTGGAGTGTTCCACCAAAGTTGGTGCAGATTAGTGCTGTCATCTCTAGACACGTGTTTCTGGATTTTATCCGTCATCAGTAGAGATCAAAAACAATTTTCTTCTGGGGTTGCTGAGCAGGCTGCCACAATTCTTACAGGTCTCAGTACCTCTCACAGGCGCACAGGTGCATCTCCACTAGCTCGTCAGCTCAATGGCTCAAGGGAGCCTTTTTAAACAGGAAGGGGTGGGAGCACACTGCTGACCTCCCAGCACAGTTCGCCCCTTAGCATTCTGGTAAATGCAGTTTGTAGTGCATGCTTACTTGGTATTTTGCTGGAGTGTTCCACCAAAGTTGGTGCAGATTAGTGCTGTCATCTCTAGACACGTGTTTCTGGATTTTATCCGTCATCAGTAGAGATCAAAAACAATTTTCTTCTGGGGTTGCTGAGCAGGCTGCCACAATTCTTACAGGTCTCAGTACCTCTCACAGGCGCACAGGTGCATCTCCACTAGCTCGTCAGCTCAATGGCTCAAGGGAGCCTTTTTAAACAGTAAGGGGTGGGAGCACACTGCTGACCTCCCAGCACAGTTCGCCCCTTAGCATTCTGGTAAATGCAGTTTGTAGTGCATGCTTACTTGGTATTTTGCTGGAGTGTTCCACCAAAGTTGGTGCAGATTAGTGCTGTCATCTCTAGACACGTGTTTCTGGATTTTATCCGTCATCAGTAGAGATCAAAAACAATTTTCTTCTGGGGTTGCTGAGCAGGCTGCCACAATTCTTACAGGTCTCAGTACCTCTCACAGGCGCACAGGTGCATCTCCACTAGCTCGTCAGCTCAATGGCTCAAGGAGCCTTTTTAAACAGGAAGGGGTGGGAGCACACTGCTGACCTCCCAGCACAGTTCGCCCCTTAGCATTCTGGTAAATGCAGTTTGTAGTGCATGCTTACTTGGTATTTTGCTGGAGTGTTCCACCAAAGTTGGTGCAGATTAGTGCTGTCATCTCTAGACACGTGTTTCTGGATTTTATCCGTCATCAGTAGAGATCAAAAACAATTTTCTTCTGGGGTTGCTGAGCAGGCTGCCACAATTCTTACAGGTCTCAGTACCTCTCACAGGCGCACAGGTGCATCTCCACTAGCTCGTCAGCTCAATGGCTCAAGGGAGCCTTTTTAAACAGGAAGGGGTGGGAGCACACTGCTGACCTCCCAGCACAGTTCGCCCCTTAGCATTCTGGTAAATGCAGTTTGTAGTGCATGCTTACTTGGTATTTTGCTGGAGTGTTCCACCAAAGTTGGTGCAGATTAGTGCTGTCATCTCTAGACACGTGTTTCTGGATTTTATCCGTCATCAGGAGAGATCAAAAACAATTTTCTTCTGGGGTTGCTGAGCAGGCTGCCACAATTCTTACAGGTCTCAGTACCTCTCACAGGCGAACAGGTGCATCTCCACTAGCTCGTCAGCTCAATGGCTCAAGGGAGCCTTTTTAAACAGGAAGGGGTGGGAGCACACTGCTGACCTCCCAGCACAGTTCGCCCCTTAGCATTCTGGTAAATGCAGTTTGTAGTGCATGCTTACTTGGTATTTTGCTGGAGTGTTCCACCAAAGTTGGTGCAGATTAGTGCTGTCATCTCTAGACACGTGTTTCTGGATTTTATCCGTCATCAGTAGAGATCAAAAACAATTTTCTTCTGGGGTTGCTGAGCAGGCTGCCACAATTCTTACAGGTCTCAGTACCTCTCACAGGCGCACAGGTGCATCTCCACTAGCTCGTCAGCTCAATGGCTCAAGGGAGCCTTTTTAAACAGGAAGGGGTGGGAGCACACTGCTGACCTCCCAGCACAGTTCGCCCCTTAGCATTCTGGTAAATGCAGTTTGTAGTGCATGCTTACTTGGTATTTTGCTGGAGTGTTCCACCAAAGTTGGTGTAGATTAGTGCTGTCATCTCTAGACACGTGTTTCTGGATTTTATCCGTCATCAGTAGAGATCAAAAACAATTTTCTTCTGGGGTAGCTGAGCAGGCTGCCACAATTCTTACAGGTCTCAGTACCTCTCACAGGCGCACAGGTGCATCTCCACTAGCTCGTCAGCACAATGGCTCAAGGGAGCCTTTTTAAACAGGAAGGGGTGGGAGCACACTGCTGACCTCCCAGCACAGTTCGCCCCTTAGCATTCTGGTAAATGCAGTTTGTAGTGCATGCTTACTTGGTATTTTGCTGGAGTGTTCCACCAAAGTTGGTGCAGATTAGTGCTGTCATCTCTAGACACGTGTTTCTGGATTTTATCCGTCATCAGTAGAGATCAAAAACAATTTTCTTCTGGGGTTGCTGAGCAGGCTGCCACAATTCTTACAGGTCTCAGTACCTCTCACAGGCGCACAGGTGCATCTCCACTAGCTCGTCAGCTCAATGGCTCAAGGGAGCCTTTTAAACAGGAAGGGGTGGGAGCACACTGCTGACCTCCCAGCACAGTTCGCCCCTTAGCATTCTGGTAAATGCAGTTTGTAGTGCATGCTTACTTGGTATTTTGCTGGAGTGTTCCACCAAAGTTGGTGCAGATTAGTGCTGTCATCTCTAGACACGTGTTTCTGGATTTTATCCGTCATCAGTAGAGATCAAAAACAATTTTCTTCTGGGGTTGCTGAGCAGGCTGCCACAATTCTTACAGGTCTCAGTACCTCTCACAGGCGCACAGGTGCATCTCCACTAGCTCGTCAGCTCAATGGCTCAAGGAGCCTTTTTAAACAGTAAGGGGTGGGAGCACATTGCTGACCTCCCAGCACAGTTCGCCCCTTAGCATTCTGGTAAATGCAGTTTGTAGTGCATGCTTACTTGGTATTTTGCTGGAGTGTTCCACCAAAGTTGGTGCAGATTAGTGCTGTCATCTCTAGACACGTGTTTCTGGATTTTATCCGTCATCAGTAGAGATCAAAAACAATTTTCTTCTGGGGTTGCTGAGCAGGCTGCCACAATTCTTACAGGTCTCAGTACCTCTCACAGGCGCACAGGTGCATCTCCACTAGCTCGTCAGCTCAATGGCTCAAGGGAGCCTTTTTACACATGAAGGGGTGGGAGCACACTGATGACCTCCCAGCACAGTTCGCCCCTTAGCATTCTGGTAAATGCAGTTTGTAGTGCATGCTTACTTGGTATTTTGCTGGAGTGTTCCACCAAAGTTGGTGCAGATTAGTGCTGTCATCTCTAGACACGTGTTTCTGGATTTTATCCGTCATCAGTAGAGATCAAAAACAATTTTCTTCTGGGGTTGCTGAGCAGGCTGCCACAATTCTTACAGGTCTCAGTACCTCTCACAGGCGAACAGGTGCATCTCCACTAGCTCGTCAGCTCAATGGCTCAAGGGAGCCTTTTTAAACAGGAAGGGGTGGGAGCACACTGCTGACCTCCCAGCACAGTTCGCCCCTTAGCATTCTGGTAAATGCAGTTTGTAGTGCATGCTTACTTGGTATTTTGCTGGAGTGTTCCACCAAAGTTGGTGCAGATTAGTGCTGTCATCTCTAGACACGTGTTTCTGGATTTTATCCGTCATCAGTAGAGATCAAAAACAATTTTCTTCTGGGGTTGCTGAGCAGGCTGCCACAATTCTTACAGGTCTCAGTACCTCTCACAGGCGCACAGGTGCATCTCCACTAGCTCGTCAGCTCAATGGCTCAAGGGAGCCTTTTTAAACAGGAAGGGGTGGGAGCACACTGCTGACCTCCCAGCACAGTTCGCCCCTTAGCATTCTGGTAAATGCAGTTTGTAGTGCATGCTTACTTGGTATTTTGCTGGAGTGTTCCACCAAAGTTGGTGCAGATTAGTGCTGTCATCTCTAGACACGTGTTTCTGGATTTTATCCGTCATCAGTAGAGATCAAAAACAATTTTCTTCTGGGGTTGCTGAGCAGGCTGCCACAATTCTTACAGGTCTCAGTACCTCTCACAGGCGCACAGGTGCATCTCCACTAGCTCGTCAGCTCAATGGCTCAAGGGAGCCTTTTTAAACAGGAAGGGGTGGGAGCACACTGCTGACCTCCCAGCACAGTTCGCCCCTTAGCATTCTGGTAAATGCAGTTTGTAGTGCATGCTTACTTGGTATTTTGCTGGAGTGTTCCACCAAAGTTGGTGCAGATTAGTGCTGTCATCTCTAGACACGTGTTTCTGGATTTTATCCGTCATCAGTAGAGATCAAAAACAATTTTCTTCTGGGGTTGCTGAGCAGGCTGCCACAATTCTTACAGGTCTCAGTACCTCTCACAGGCGCACAGGTGCATCTCCACTAGCTCGTCAGCTCAATGGCTCAAGGGAGCCTTTTTAAACAGGAAGGGGTGGGAGCACACTGCTGACCTCCCAGCACAGTTCGCCCCTTAGCATTCTGGTAAATGCAGTTTGTAGTGCATGCTTACTTGGTATTTTGCTGGAGTGTTCCACCAAAGTTGGTGCAGATTAGTGCTGTCATCTCTAGACACGTGTTTCTGGATTTTATCCGTCATCAGTAGAGATCAAAAACAATTTTCTTCTGGGGTTGCTGAGCAGGCTGCCACAATTCTTACAGGTCTCAAGTACCTCTCACAGGCGCACAGGTGCATCTCCACTAGCTCGTCAGCTCAATGGCTCAAGGGAGCCTTTTTAAACAGTAAGGGTGGGAGCACACTGCTGACCTCCCAGCACAGTTCAGCCCCTTAGCATTCTGGTAAATGCAGTTTGTAGTGCATGCTTACTTGGTATTTTGCTGGAGTGTTCCACCAAAGTTGGTGCAGATTAGTGCTGTCATCTCTAGACACGTGTTTCTGGATTTTATCCGTCATCAGTAGAGATCAAAAACAATTTTCTTCTGGGGTTGCTGAGCAGGCTGCCCCAATTCTTACAGGTCTCAGTACCTCTCACAGGCGCACAGGTGCATCTCCACTAGCTCGTCAGCTCAATGGCTCAAGGGAGCCTTTTTAAACAGGAAGGGGTGGGAGCACACTGCTGACCTCCCAGCACAGTTCGCCCCTTAGCATTCTGGTAAATGCAGTTTGTAGTGCATGCTTACTTGGTATTTTGCTGGAGTGTTCCACCAAAGTTGGTGCAGATTAGTGCTGTCATCTCTAGACACGTGTTTCTGGATTTTATCCGTCATCAGTAGAGATCAAAAACAATTTTCTTCTGGGGTTGCTGAGCAGGCTGCCACAATTCTTACAGGTCTCAGTACCTCTCACAGGCGCACATGTGCATCTCCACTAGCTGCGTCAGCTCAATGGCTCAAGGAGCCTTTTTAAACAGGAAGGGGTGGGAGCACACTGCTGACCTCCCAGCACAGTTCGCCCCTTAGCATTCTGGTAAATGCAGTTTGTAGTGCATGCTTACTTGGTATTTTGCTGGAGTGTTCCACCAAAGTTGGTGCAGATTAGTGCTGTCATCTCTAGACACTTGTGTTTCTGGATTTTATCCGTCATCGGTAGAGATCAAAAAACGAACGAACACTCCAGCAAAATACCAAGTAAGCATGCACTACAAACTGCATTTACCATAATGCTAAGGGGCGAACTGTGCTGGGAGGTCAGCAGTGTGCTCCCACCCCTTCCTGTTTAAAAAGGCTCCCTTGAGCCATTGAGCTGACGAGCTAGTGGAGATGCACCTGTGCGCCTGTGAGAGGTACTGAGACCTGTAAGAAGTGTGGCAGCCTGCTCAGCAACCCCAGAAGAAAATCGTTTTTTGATCTCTACCGATGACGTATAAAATCCAGAAACACAAGTGTCTAGAGATGACAGCACTAATCTGCACCAACTTTGGTGGAACACTCCAGCAAAATACCAAGTAAGCGTGCACTACAAACTGCATTTACCATAATGCTAAGGGGCGAACTGTGCTGGGAGGTCAGCAGTGTGCTCCCACCCCTTCCTGTTTAAAAGGCTCCCTTGAGCCATTGAGGTGACGAGCTAGTGGAGATGCACCTGTGCGCCTGTGAGAGGTACTGAGAACTGTAAGAAGTGTGGCAGCCTGTTCAGCAACCCCAGAAGAAAATCATTTTTTGATCTCTACCGATGACGGATAAAATCCAGAAACACAAGTGTCTAGAGATGACAGCACTAATCTTCCCCAACTTTGGTGGAACACTCCAGCAAAATACCAAGTAAGCATGCACTACAAACTGCATTTACCATAATGCTAAGGGGCGAACTGTGCTGGGAGGTCAGCAGTGTGCTCCCACCCCTTCCTGTTTAAAAGGCTCCCTTGAGCCATTGAGCTGACGAGCTAGTGGAGATGCACCTGTGCGCCTGTGAGAGGTACTGAGACCTGTAGAAGTGTGGCAGCCTGCTCAGCAACCCCAGAAGAAAATCGTTTTTGATCTCTACCGATGACGGATAAAATCCAGAAACACAAGTGTCTAGAGATGACAGCACTAATCTGCACCAACTTTGGTGGAACACTCCAGCAAAATACCAAGTAAGCATGCACTACAAACTGCATTTACCATAATGCTAAGGGGCGGACTGTGCTGGGAGGTCAGCAGTGTGCTCCCACCCCTTCCTGTTTAAAAAGGCTCCCTTGAGCCATTGAGCTGACGAGCTAGTGGAGATGCACCTGTGCGCCTGTGAGAGGTACTGAGACCTGTAAGAAGTGTGGCAGCCTGCTCAGCAACCCCAGAAGAAAATCGTTTTTGATCTCTACCGATGACGGATAAAATCCAGAAACACAAGTGTCTAGAGATGACAGCACTAATCTGCACCAACTTTGGTGGAACACTCCAGAAAAATACCAAGTAAGCATGCACTACAAACTGCATTTACCATAATGCTAAGGGGCGAACTGTGCTGGGAGGTCAGCAGTGTGCTCCACCCCTTCCTGTTTAAAAAGGCTCCCTTGAGCCATTGAGCTGACAAGCTAGTGGAGATGCACCTGTGCGCCTGTGAGAGGTACTGAGACCTGTAAGAAGTGTGGCAGCCTGCTCAGCAACCCCAGAAGAAAATCGTTTTTTGATCTCTACTGATGACGGATAAAATCCAGAAACACAAGTGTCTAGAGATGACAGCACTAATCTGCACCAACTTTGGTGGAACACTTCAGCAAAATACCAAGTAAGCATGCACTACAAACTGCATTTACCATAATGCTAAGGGGCGAACTGTGCTGGGAGGTCAGCAGTGTGCTCCCACCCCTTCCTGCACATTTTTACAAGACTTTGGCTAGCTTGGGAATGCTTGTTACTTGTCTAAAGTTGTTAAGGTCTGAGGGGTTCTCTATCGGTTTTTTTAAGATTGGAATGACTTGCCCTGTTTTTAGGCAGTCAGGTAGTGAGCCTTGCGATAGCGAAGCATTAATAATCTTTGTCCATGAGGGAATAAGCAGATGGTTTACTGTAGACCAACATTTTGGAGGTAGAGGATCTTTGAAATTATTGTTTGGTTTTATGGTCGAAATAATTTTAGCAATATCTGTCATCATATGGCTTGAATTCTGACCATAAAGCATTATTTTTAGGCATTTCCAGAGTTGGTTGATATTGAGGCTTAGCTGGGGTGCTCTTTATGATTAAAGGGATCTCCGGAGCCTTTTGAGCTCCACCTTCATGGATTTGGCTTTGGCTGTAAAGAAAGAGGAGAATTCTTCGCTGCTTATGTTCGATTTTGGAGCTATTATTGTGGATTTGGCCGTTTTAATGGATTGATCTTTTAGCAGTTCGAAAAGTTTTCTCAGTTTGTTTTTTGCATTATCCAATTCTTTTCTAAAGAAGTCTTTTGTTGAATTTAGAATACTTTTATTGTAGGTATTTCTGGCATGTCTTAGTTGGCTTAGATGGGGTGAGGATGGGTGTTGTCTCCATTTCCGCTCTGTGAGTCCGAGTGATCGTCTTTCTTTGTTGAGGGATCCGTTAAACCAGGGGTTTTTATCTTTGACAGGGACCCTTTTGAGTTTTAAAGGGGCTATGTCCTCAATTATACTCATCATCGTATTGTTGTAGTATTCCGTGAGGTCACTGGCGTCTACCAGGTTATTAGGAGGTTGCAGTTCTTTCTCACAGCGTGTTGCAAGATTTTCCATATTGAGCCCTCTGGTATCACAAACTCATTTTCTGGGTTTTATTGATTGTGAGGAGGTTTTCATTTTTATGTAGGGTATTTGGAAGGTAATGATGTGATGATCAGACCAGTCGCAAGGGATGATCTCGATTGTATCAACAGCTTTTTGTTTAGAGATGATCCAGTCTAAAGTAGAGCCTTTAGAATGGGTTGGTAGTTGGCATTCTTGAACCAGCGATCGATCTTCAAGGAAGGCTTTGAGCAAATTGATCTGATTGTCATTGTGATCCTCCCAGTGGAGATTGAAGTCTCCTAGGGAAATATCATTGGATTGGGGAGTAGAGTTTGCTGTGATGATTTCTATCAGTTGGTCTATGAACATGGTGTTTTTGCCTGGGGGTGGTAAATCGCGTGAAGTTTGCAAATTTGGTTATCTATGGATCTTAAGGACAAACCGAGGTATTCACATGACTCTAGTGGGTCTGATTGTACTTTCATAAGGGCAATGTCAGATCTATGTATACAGGCGATGCCTCCACCCTTTTTATTTAGCCTGTCTAGTCTCACAATGCTGTAGTTCGGGGGGACTAATAGATCAAGGCATGGGGAGGATGATTCAGATAGCCATGATTCTGTTAGGATAGATGCGTCAATTTCCTGGTTTAAGATGAGGTCGGCTATGTCTGCGGCATGTTTCTTTGCTGACCGACAGTTAAGTAGTAGACACAAAATAGGTTTCTGTGGTTTGATCCTTATAGAGTCTTGCTTTTCGGCAATTAAAATCACTTTTTTCAGGTTGTTGAAGTTTGGCATTCTGTGGCTAGTCTTTGCAGTTCTTCTTGCATTAATTGGGATTGATTGAATGATATGTTAGTCTACCTTAGGTGGAGGATTGGGGGATGATTCATATGATAGCAAAGGGTTTGTATCTCATTGTCTGTCAGATATCTGAGTTGATTGTGAGGACGGTATAGTCTGTTTGTCGATGACAATGGGATAGTATTTAGTTTATTGTCAGAACTGGTAAAATTCCATTGGGTTCCCCAGGAGCAGTACCCTCAAGAAGCCCACCTTCCAGCAGCCTTGACTCAAGCTCAACTGCACTGAGTATCAAAGTGGCTAGACGGGGGGAAGGGAATTAGGGAGGGTACTGCGGGGAGGGAGACCTGGAACGAGACTTTGTATTGATTAGCTTTCCTTTCATGCTTAGTAAACTCTTTGACTATATTTAACATGGGTTAAACAATGACCACATACCTGTAAAAGAAAAGCAGGTTATGCATAGAACAGTCGTTGTGTACGTCTTCTCAGGCTCCACTGGCAATTTCTGTTCCTATAATTCTCAAGGATACAATGTTATGGCTAAACAACCATGTTTCAAAACGAAGCACACATTCATATAAAGAGCCACTTGGCTTTAGACACAATGTTTCTGTAATGATGTGCTTTAACCACTGTTAAATATCACAGTGGTACTTCCAACAACCTTTTTGCAATACACAACACATTACATATGCTAATGAGGCAGATTAATAATCAAATGCCCAAGGGAGCGCTTCAGCTCTATTTATCAGAGTTCAAATATGCAAATGTCCAGGAAGCGCATCAGCGCGATGCACTGAGTCCAAATATGCAAATGTTCAAAGAGCGCTTCAGCACGATGTGACACAATGCCAAAGTCATCAGGTATGTAAATCCCCCAAGAGCGCTTCAGCGCGATGTGCCCAAAATGCCAGTCATCAATATGTAAATGCCCAAAGAGCGCTTCAGCGCGATGTGCCAAGTTGCCAAAATCACCAAACATGAAAATGACCAAAGAGCACTTCAGCCCGATATACAAAAATGCCCAAATCACCAAACATGTAAATGACCAAAGAGCGCTTCAGCGCGATGTACAAAGTGCCAAAATTACCAAACATGTAAATGCTCAAAGAGCGCTGCAGCGCGATATGCAACTTTCTTTCAAAATGCAAAATAACAAAAACAGCAAATAACAAAAACAGCACGTAGTTCCTTTCACAATGCTGTTGGTTAAGAAAGGAACGATCCTACCTGATTGTAGCTGAGAGAGGATCTACAACCTGGGAAAAGAAAACAGAAGTCTCCTTGCTGCAACCGGAATCTTCTTTCAGCAACCCGAGAACAGGAACAGCTGCTGCTCAAGCTCAGGGTTCTCAATAACCAGCAATGAGAACAGGGTGTGGCCCCTATTTAAAGGGCTCAGGAAGAAGCTTCCAGATTCCAGCTCACAGGTAAACTACTGGAGCTGAGAAGGGACAATAGGCCTTGATAACATCATAGTCTGCAACAAGCATTGGCACAGACAAATGGCAAAGTCACAACAAGTATTGGTAAAAACAATAGAAAACAGTAAACAGGTGCCAGACAAGGTGCACCAGGAAACTGACGTGACAGAATCATGACATTTATTATGGGTTTCGTGAACTGATTTCTGAAGGAGCTCCAATTTTGATAGAAATGTTTTTGATAGGAGTAGCAAGTTCTTCATATCTCTGATAGCGAATTGCATGGCCTTGTAAGTCTTGCTCGATTGAGAGCTAAGATTTTCAAACTCCCTACCGGGATGAGGAGAGACGGGAGGTTGTATGGGTGACCCTGTTGGTATGCTAGGAGAAGCTGTCTCTGGGAGATTGAGGCTATTGTTTGACTTTTCTGTATATATTTTCTTATATCTTACTGTTATCTTGCGGTTCTTATTACCGGCCATATGAGTACATCTCCAATTTCCCTGGTTGATGACTGTTGACTCCATCCTAACGTCTTTTTCCAATAAAGGGTCTGGTTCGGTGTTGGGGCTTGATTTAGAGCTAAAGGCTCTGTGGTTAGTGGGAGGTAATGTTAATTTAGATTGATGTGGGCTGTTACTCTTAGCTTCGGAGATTCTGGATTCCTGTTTCGACTGCTGGGGCTCTTTAGCGGTGATAGATTCTACCGTAGCAGATTGATTCATGTGTGGGGAGACGGCTTGCGAATTGTTATTTGGCAGGGTTCTTGAAGGAGGGCTGTTGAGAACATGTTCTTTTAAGGTTGAGAAATATTCGTTGAATAGTTATAGATCTTTGTTGGCGGCTTGTGTGAGAATCGTGCCGTTTTTGTAGCATGTTATGTTCAGTGTAGCTCTTAGTTTTCGAGAGGGTGTTATTAGCATCTTAGTGCCGTAAGGAATGTTTCTCATTTCCTGTACCTTAAGCACTTTAGTTAGGGTGTTGCGCCATTTTTCTATTTTAGTAGTGAAAAATATTAGGTCGTTAATAATGGCGCCTTTTTTATGTTGAAGGAGGGGTCTGAGATTAAGGTTTCTGGGTTTTTTCTAAGTAGGTTGTGTTGAAAGGATTTGATAGCATTTTAAGAGAGATTAGGGGGTATGAGATGGTATAGGAATTCCTTCCTTCAGATTTCAGATAGGTCCCTGACATGTTTGTGAGTAATGAAATGAATTTGGGCCTTATTATTGTATCCTCTCTGGCTATGTCTATCTTGTAGCAGGAGGAAGAATATAAAGATACCTTAAATTATGTGTTTCCTAGGCTGGTTGTATAATCTGTGATGGGGGATATACAACGTAAACTGATACAACTCATTGAATGGGAGCTACTCCAACATGGCTGCCTTAATGCTAGGAGCTCACAGTGCAGTCCTGTTTCTATGTTTATTAGTTATCTTGGTTCCCCACAGTGCAGTCCTGTTTCAATGTTCATCAGTTTTCCTGGCTCCCTGAGGGTGAATGCCCTCTTTCTGTTACTGGTCTTATTGAGGTGGGCGTATCCTTGCACAGTACATGGTGGCCATTTTGTAACTCGAGGGCAGAGTGAGGGGAGATGCTGGGGCAATAAACCGATGTGGTTCCCTAGTAAATTTCAACTATCTGTTCCCTACTGATTTCTCTATTTATTTCTTAAACATTTATTCTACACCAGTTATTTCTTTTCCTCTTTCCTTCTCCTTTTAGCCTGAAGGCAGATATCCCCAGTGCTCTCTTATGACTCCTCGTTGTCACCGTGCTCCGGTGCCGTTTTATATAATGTTGTGCTCTGGTGCCGTTTACATGACTTGCTGTGCTCCAACTGAGTGTGGCCGCACCGCCCCCGTGCTGCACCACCCCTGTGTCAGAGTCGGGAGCCGCTGCCGTGCAGAGAGACGCTCCTCTGTCGATTCCCACTGGGCCGAGTGCTAATGACTCTTCCCCAGCAGCGCTCTCGCCGCTAAGCTCTGCCGCGTCGTGTCGGAGAGGCTCGTGAGTGACTTTCCCAGCTGGTCCGGGTGTCTGCGTCTCTTTCCCCGGCGGCGCGACCTCTCTGATCGCACCGCCAATTTCAGCTGTTAGTCGGGTGCGCTCTCCGGCATCAGGAAGACCTTTGCTTTCATTCATCAGGGCAGCCCTTCCCTAGCAGCGCGACCCCACCAGTTGCTCACCTCGATCGCCGACTCTCAGCACAGCCCTGGGGAGCTCAACGGTAAAAACCAGAAGACTCCGGGAGGACTACTCGACTGCTTATCCGCTACGTTATTTATCCAGGCAAACTCTTAAGCTTCGCATCCTAGTGTGCATCCAGATATGCCCTCACAGTTTTCCTCATTCTCCTTAGATATTTCTCCCTCTGCTTAGCATGAACTGCACACATCCATGCATCTAACGCTTCAAACTGTGTTGGTCTAGGCAAAGGTCGCAGTGCAAACATTGCTCTTCCAAGCTGATTCAATACATCCAACCGGAATGAACCAAAGCGTGGATTGGCAATTCACCCTCCTTTTCAGTGATCTTATGCCAATTGTGAAGCCAAATATTAGTGTGAAGCCCAATATTTGCCGCCATATAGTGTGCTGGAGTATCCTTGGTTGGCGCCTCTTCGCCCACTCGGGTGACAACCCCTTCATCACCCCTAAAAAGATCCCGCAACACCCTAAAGCATCGCATGATTTAAAAATGCAATTTGCTGTTCAATAGATTACAACGAGCCATTGAGCTGACAAGCTAGTGGAGATGCACCTGTGCGCCTGTGAGAGGTACTGAGACCTGTAAGAAGTGTGGCAGCCTGCTCAGCAACCCCAGAAGAAAATCGTTTTTTGATCTCTACCGATGACGGATAAAATCCAGAAACACAAGTGTCTAGAGATGACAGCACTAATCTTCACCAACTTTGGTGGAACACTCCAGCAAAATACCAAGTAAGCATGCACTACAAACTGCATTTACCATAATGCTAAGGGGCGAACTGTGCTGGGATGTCAGCAGTGTGCTCCCACCCCTTCCTGTTTAAAAAGGCTCCCTTGAGCCATTGAGCTGACGAGCTAGTGGAGATGCACCTGTGCGCCTGTGAGAGGTACTGAGACCTGTAAGAAGTGTGGCAGCCTGCTCAGCAACCCCAGAAGAAATTCGTTTTTTGATCTCTACCGATGACGGATAAAATCCAGAAACACAAGTGTCTAGAGATGACAGCACTAATCTGCACCAACTTTGGTGGAACACTCCAGCAAAATACCAAGTAAGCATGCACTACAAACTGCATTTACCATAATGCTAAGGGGCGGACTGTGCTGGGAGGTCAGCAGTGTGCTCCCACCCCTTCCTGTTTAAAAAGGCTCCCTTGAGCCATTGAGCTGACGAGCTAGTGGAGATGCACCTGTGCGCCTGTGAGAGGTACTGAGACCTGTAAGAAGTGTGGCAGCCTGCTCAGCAACCCCAGAAGAAAATCGTTTTTTGATCTCTACCGATGACGGATAAAATCCAGAAACACAAGTGTCTAGAGATGACAGCACTAATCTGCACCAACTTTGGTGGAACACTCCAGCAAAATACCAAGTAAGCATGCACTACAAACTGCATTTACCATAATGCTAAGGGGCGAACTGTGCTGGGAGGTCAGCAGTGTGCTCCCACCCCTTCCTGTTTAAAAAGGCTCCCTTGAGCCATTGAGCTGACAAGCTAGTGGAGATGCACCTGTGCGCCTGTGAGAGGTACTGAGACCTGTAAGAAGTGTGGCAGCCTGCTCAGCAACCCCAGAAGAAAATCGTTTTTTGATCTCTACCGATGACGGATAAAATCCAGAAACACAAGTGTCTAGAGATGACAGCACTAATCTGCACCAACTTTGGTGGAACACTCCAGCAAAATACCAAGTAAGCATGCACTACAAACTGCATTTACCATAATGCTAAGGGGCGAACTGTGCTGGGAGGTCAGCAGTGTGCTCCCACCCCTTCCTGCACATTTTTACAAGACTTTGGCTAGCTTGGGAATGCTTGTTACTTGTCTAAAGTTGTTAAGGTCTGAGGGGTTCTCTATCGGTTTTTTTAAGATTGGAATGACTTGCCCTGTTTTTAGGCAGTCAGGTAGTGAGCCTTGCGATAGCGAAGCATTAATAATCTTTGTCCATGAGGGAATAAGCAGATGGTTTACTGTAGACCAACATTTTGGAGGTAGAGGATCTTTGAAATTATTGTTTGGTTTTATGGTCGAAATAATTTTAGCAATATCTGTCATCATATGGCTTGAATTCTGACCATAAAGCATTATTTTTAGGCATTTCCAGAGTTGGTTGATATTGAGGCTTAGCTGGGGTGCTCTTTATGATTAAAGGGATCTCCGGAGCCTTTTTGAGCTCCACCTTCATGGATTTGGCTTTGGCTGTAAAGAAAGAGGAGAATTCTTCGCTGCTTATGTTCGATTTTGGAGCTATTATTGTGGATTTGGCCGTTTTGTTGGATTGATCTTTTAGCAGTTCGAAAAGTTTTCTCAGTTTGTTTTTTGCATTATCCAATTCTTTTCTAAAGAAGTCTTTTGTTGAATTTAGAATACTTTTATTGTAGGTATTTCTGGCATGTCTTAGTTGGCTTAGATGGGGTGAGGATGGGTGTTGTCTCCATTTCCGCTCTGTGAGTCCGAGTGATCGTCTTTCTTTGTTGAGGGATCCGTTAAACCAGGGGTTTTTATCTTTGACAGGGACCCTTTTGAGTTTTAAAGGGGCTATGTCCTCAATTATACTCATCATCGTATTGTTGTAGTATTCCGTGAGGTCACTGACGTCTACCAGGTTATTAGGAGGTTGCAGTTCTTTCTCACAGCGTGTTGCAAGATTTTCCATATTGAGCCCTCTGGTATCACAAACTCATTTTCTGGGTTTTATTGATTGTGAGGAGGTTTTCATTTTTATGTAGGGTATTTGTAAGGTAATGATGTGATGATCAGACCAGTCGCAAGGGATGATCTCGATTGTATCAACAGCTTTTTGTTTAGAGATGATCCAGTCTAAAGTAGAGCCTTTAGAATGGGTTGGTAGTTGGCATTCTTGAACCAGCGATCGATCTTCAAGGAAGGCTTTGAGCAAATTGATCTGATTGTCATTGTGATCCTCCCAGTGGAGATTGAAGTCTCCTAGGGAAATATCATTGGATTGGGGAGTAGAGTTTGCTGTGATGATTTCTATCAGTTGGTCTATGAACATGGTGTTTTTGCCTGGGGGTGGTAAATCGCGTGAAGTTTGCAAATTTGGTTATCTATGGATCTTAAGGACAAACCGAGGTATTCACATGACTCTAGTGGGTCTGATTGTACTTTCATAAGGGCAATGTCAGATTTATGTATACAGGCGATGCCTCCACCCTTTTATTTAGCCTGTCTAGTCTCACAATGCTGTAGTTCGGGGGACTAATAGATCAAGGCATGGGGAGGATGATTCAGATAGCCATGATTCTGTTAGGATAGATGCGTCAATTTCCTGGTTTAAGATGAGGTCGGCTATGTCTGCGGCATGTTTCTTTGCTGACCGACAGTTAAGTAGTAGACACAAAATAGGTTTCTGTGGTTTGATCCTTATAGAGTCTTGCTTTTCGGCAATTAAAATCACTTTTTTCAGGTTGTTGAAGTTTGGCATTCTGTGGCTAGTCTTTGCAGTTCTTCTTGCATTAATTGGGATTGATTGAATGATATGTTAGTCTACCTTAGGTGGAGGATTGGGGGATGATTCATATGATAGCAAAAGGGTTTGTATCTCATTGTCTGTCAGATATCTGAGTTGATTGTGAGGACGGTATAGTCTGTTTGTCGATGACAATGGGATAGTATTTAGTTTATTGTCAGAACTGGTAAAATTCCATTGGGTTCCCCAGGAGCAGTACCCTCAAGAAGCCCACCTTCCAGCAGCCTTGACTCAAGCTCAACTGCACTGAGTATCAAAGTGGCTAGACGGGGGAAGGGAATTAGGGAGGGTACTGCGGGGAGGAGACCTGGAACGAGACTTTGTATTGATTAGCTTTCCTTTCATGCTTAGTAAACTCTTTGACTATATTTAACATGGGTTAAACAATGACCACATACCTGTAAAAGAAAAGCAGGTTATGCATAGAACAGTCGTTGTGTACGTCTTCTCAGGCTCCACTGGCAATTTCTGTTCCTATAATTCTCAAGGATACAATGTTATGGCTAAACAACCATGTTTCAAAACGAAGCACACATTCATATAAAGAGCCACTTGGCTTTAGACACAATGTTTCTGTAATGATGTGCTTTAACCACTGTTAAATATCACAGTGGTACTTCCAACAACCTTTTGCAATACACAACACATTACATATGCTAATGAGGCAGATTAATAATCAAATGCCCAAGGGAGCGCTTCAGCTCTATTTATCAGAGTTCAAATATGCAAATGTCCAGGAAGCGCATCAGCGCGATGCACTGAGTCCAAATATGCAAATGTTCAAAGAGCGCTTCAGCACGATGTGACACAATGCCAAAGTCATCAGGTATGTAAATCCCCCAAGAGCGCTTCAGCGCGATGTGCCCAAAATGCCAGTCATCAATATGTAAATGCCCAAAGAGCGCTTCAGCGCGATGTGCCAAGTTGCCAAAATCACCAAACATGAAAATGACCAAAGAGCACTTCAGCCCGATATACAAAAATGCCCAAATCACCAAACATGTAAATGACCAAAGAGCGCTTCAGCGCGATGTACAAAGTGCCAAAATTACCAAACATGTAAATGCTCAAAGAGCGCTGCAGCGCGATATGCAACTTTCTTTCAAAATGCAAAATAACAAAAACAGCAAATAACAAAAACAGCACGTAGTTCCTTTCACAATGCTGTTGGTTAAGAAAGGAACGATCCTACCTGATTGTAGCTGAGAGAGGATCTACAACCTGGGAAAAGAAAACAGAAGTCTCCTTGCTGCAACCGGAATCTTCTTTCAGCAACCCGAGAACAGGAACAGCTGCTGCTCAAGCTCAGGGTTCTCAATAACCAGCAATGAGAACAGGGTGTGGCCCCTATTTAAAGGGCTCAGGAAGAAGCTTCAGATTCCAGCTCACAGGTAAACTACTGGAGCTGAGAAGGGACAATAGGCCTTGATAACATCATAGTCTGCAACAAGCATTGGCACAGACAAATGGCAAAGTCACAACAAGTATTGGTAAAAACAATAGAAAACAGTAAACAGGTGCCAGACAAGGTGCACCAGGAAACTGACGTGACAGAATCATGACATTTATTATGGGTTTCGTGAACTGATTTCTGAAGGAGCTCCAATTTTGATAGAAATGTTTTTGATAGGAGTAGCAAGTTCTTCATATCTCTGATAGCGAATTGCATGGCCTTGTAAGTCTTGCTCGATTGAGAGCTAAGATTTTCAAACTCCCTACCGGGATGAGGAGAGACGGGAGGTTGTATGGGTGACCCTGTTGGTATGCTAGGAGAAGCTGTCTCTGGGAGATTGAGGCTATTGTTTGACTTTTCTGTATATATTTTCTTATATCTTACTGTTATCTTGCGGTTCTTATTACCGGCCATATGAGTACATCTCCAATTTCCCTGGTTGATGACTGTTGACTCCATCCTAACGTCTTTTTCCAATAAAGGGTCTGGTTCGGTGTTGGGGCTTGATTTAGAGCTAAAGGCTCTGTGGTTAGTGGGAGGTAATGTTAATTTAGATTGATGTGGGCTGTTACTCTTAGCTTCGGAGATTCTGGATTCCTGTTTCGACTGCTGGGGCTCTTTAGCGGTGATAGATTCTACCGTAGCAGATTGATTCATGTGTGGGGAGACGGCTTGCGAATTGTTATTTGGCAGGGTTCTTGAAGGAGGGCTGTTGAGAACATGTTCTTTTAAGGTTGAGAAATATTCGTTGAATAGTTATAGATCTTTGTTGGCGGCTTGTGTGAGAATCGTGCCGTTTTTGTAGCATGTTAT
This sequence comes from Calotriton arnoldi, assembly GCA_963921515.1. NCBI lineage: Eukaryota > Metazoa > Chordata > Amphibia > Caudata > Salamandridae > Calotriton > Calotriton arnoldi. The sequence continues at coordinate 805,189 of CAWUFW010000146.1, forward strand.
GTTCAGTGTAGCTCTTAGTTTTCGAGAGGGTGTTATTAGCATCTTAGTGCCGTAAGGAATGTTTCTCATTTCCTGTACCTTAAGCACTTTAGTTAGGGTGTTGCGCCATTTTTCTATTTTAGTAGTGAAAAATATTAGGTCGTTAATAATGGCGCCTTTTTATGTTGAAGGAGGGGTCTGAGATTAAGGTTTCTGGGTTTTTCTAAGTAGGTTGTGTTGAAAGGATTTGATAGCATTTTAAGAGAGATTAGGGGGTATGAGATGGTATAGGAATTCCTTCCTTCAGATTTCAGATAGGTCCCTGACATGTTTGTGAGTAATGAAATGAATTTGGGCCTTATTATTGTATCCTCTCTGGCTATGTCTATCTTGTAGCAGGAGGAAGAATATAAAGATACCTTAAATTATGTGTTTCCTAGGCTGGTTGTATAATCTGTGATGGGGGATATACAACGTAAACTGATACAACTCATTGAATGGGAGCTACTCCAACATGGCTGCCTTAATGCTAGGAGCTCACAGTGCAGTCCTGTTTCTATGTTTATTAGTTATCTTGGTTCCCTACAGTGCAGTCCTGTTTCAATGTTCATCAGTTTTCCTGGCTCCCTGAGGGTGAATGCCCTCTTTCTGTTACTGGTCTTATTGAGGTGGGCGTATCCTTGCACAGTACATGGTGGCCATTTTGTAACTCGAGGGCAGAGTGAGGGGAGATGCTGGGGCAATAAACCGATGTGGTTCCCTAGTAAATTTCAACTATCTGTTCCCTACTGATTTCTCTATTTATTTCTTAAACATTTATTCTACACCAGTTATTTCTTTTCCTCTTTCCTTCTCCTTTTAGCCTGAAGGCAGATATCCCCAGTGCTCTCTTATGACTCCTCGTTGTCACCGTGCTCCGGTGCCGTTTTATATAATGTTGTGCTCTGGTGCCGTTTACATGACTTGCTGTGCTCCAACTGAGTGTGGCCGCACCGCCCCGTGCTGCACCACCCCTGTGTCAGAGTCGGGAGCCGCTGCCGTGCAGAGAGACGCTCCTCTGTCGATTCCCACTGGGCCGAGTGCTAATGACTCTTCCCCAGCAGCGCTCTCGCCGCTAAGCTCTGCCGCGTCGTGTCGGAGAGGCTCGTGAGTGACTTTCCCAGCTGGTCCGGGTGTCTGCGTCTCTTTCCCCGGCGGCGCGACCTCTCTGATCGCACCGCCAATTTCAGCTGTTAGTCGGGTGCGCTCTCCGGCATCAGGAAGACCTTTGCTTTCATTCATCAGGGCAGCCCTTCCCTAGCAGCGCGACCCCACCAGTTGCTCACCTCGATCGCCGACTCTCAGCACAGCCCTGGGGGAGCTCGACGGTAAAAACCAGAAGACTCCGGGAGGACTACTCGACTGCTTATCCGCTACGTTATTTATCCAGGCAAACTCTTAAGCTTCGCATCCTAGTGTGCATCCAGATATGCCCTCACAGTTTTCCTCATTCTCCTTAGATATTTCTCCCTCTGCTTAGCATGAACTGCACACATCCATGCATCTAACGCTTCAAACTGTGTTGGTCTAGGCAAAGGTCGCAGTGCAAACATTGCTCTTCCAAGCTGATTCAATACATCCAACCGGAATGAACCAAAGCGTGGATTGGCAATTCACCCTCCTTTTCAGTGATCTTATGCCAATTGTGAAGCCAAATATTAGTGTGAAGCCCAATATTTGCCGCCATATAGTGTGCTGGAGTATCCTTGGTTGGCGCCTCTTCGCCCACTCGGGTGACAACCCCTTCATCACCCCTAAAAAGATCCCGCAACACCCTAAAGCATCGCATGATTTAAAAATGCAATTTGCTGTTCAATAGATTACAACGAAACAATCTTTTTTCAACCACAAACTTCCCGATGAGTACCAACCAATCCCAGTGCAGCGTTACACCAATCAACCTATCACAGCATGACACACTCTGACGTCACTCTCACTCCTCGCAGCGGTTGACCCTCCTTCACAACTTCTTCATACGCATTCACTCACACAGTCATCTTAAATACGTAATTGTCTGCCATCTAAAGGGATCAATAGAATTCAACCACTCAAGAACATTCACACGTGATAACCCTTGACCAGCGTAGATAACCCGAATCAGTATAGTTAACCCCTGTACACAAGGTCCACTAGACGATTCCCATATGTCCCATTCACACAAAGTTCCCTGCCTTAGGTGGAACTGTCAATGACGTCTTACGAAAATTCCTCAATTCTACGGTCAGACAATCACAATCTTGGTGTCTTCTACACCTTTTAATATCCCGGGATCTTAGGCCACTTCGAGAACTGCAACTCAAATCTCAATCCTTGGACCACTTCTGGCCTGAAACCACATTCACACGACTCGTCATCCCAACTGTGCAAGACATTACACAATCAAATAACTCCCACAATCTAACACAATGCATACACACTAATAATACTCACTCCTCTTTCCGCTGCTGATCTCGCTGCACCATCAAACACTGTCGGTCTCCACCAGATTCCGTTGTCTTCCGTTCTCAATCATTGGGCTCTAGTTTGGGGCTTTGGGGTTCTAAGTTCCACCTACGCTAGATCACTTCCAGATTCTCCCCTTACTTCATGTGCGAATCATCCTACTCTATTATCAACTGAAAGGGCCGGGCCCATAGGTTCTAGACCTGTTTTAGATTCACACTCCGATGGTTCTTTTTTGCAGCATGAAGGTGTAAAGGGGAGAAAAGTCATTAGGAAGCAATCAATTAGTCAATAACTCTCCTTGGTACATAATAACCCACGGACAACTACTTAAGATTAGTTAATTTATTACAAAGCCAAAAATAACTGAACATTGAGACACCTCAACACAAGGGTATAGAAATACAAAGGAATTAGCATGAAGCCAAATCTGCGCATCCAATCTAGATGGTGCAGCATAAACAACACAATTAATTCAAGAAGTAGGATACAGAAAATCAGGAAGCATGATTCCAAATTTCTCCGCATCAAGGGTTGGTGATTGAAAAGCATTAATTCTATCCCTACTCCAACATTAAGGTGACATCCTTAAATAAGCATTTTCAGAAGGAAGGATAAGAAGGTGTCAGTACGTGGAGTCTTCCTAAGAAGTCTCTCCACCATCAATGGGTCAAGTTACCATTGCAAAGATAGAGCTCGTTCTAAGATGCTCTCTCTCTGGAAGCAAGAAAGAAGTGGGGCACTGTCCCTAATTCAAACAACCAATTATCCACAGGTAGCACTCCCATGATGCAATTCGAGTCACGCCATCCACTCTGGGTACAGTCCTGAATGTACTGTTCTACTATGTCGTCCATGTACATTTCTCGCTACAATTTCTCCTGTACAAATCGTAATGTCCTTCCCTTATCAACTCAAGCCACACAATTGTAACTTCTTCTCTCCTTGACTAACCAGTAAAACAAAGACATTATTCTTCCTAAAAGAACATTTATTCACCTGCAATACAAAACGTGAGAAATAACAGATTCCAGCACACATGAAATTCAACTATTAATTCTAAAGCAAGAGTTTTCAGGTACTTGCATTTCAGGCCTACGAATTTCAGCTGACATACGAATTCACATAACATTAATACAATTACAACTAATGCATTTACCTACGTATGAAATAACATAATTAACAAGCACATTTAATACACGAGTAATCGTCATCTTCACAACACGAGTTCTTCATGTTAATGTTCTATTTGTTACATTCATTTTCTACGTTAATTTTCCATAATACTCTGTCAATAGCCTAAAGTACGTGACGTAATAAGGTTAACACATTTCACAATTCTAACACTTCACATTAATACAGTAGATGATTACACATGAGTACGCTCTACAAGTGATTATAATGCACCTCTACAAATGAAATGAGATTTCCACACCAACACACTAATCGAGCAAACCTCACATATAACCAGTATACATAGCAGAACTGTGTCAAGAAAAGTGGCCCTAGCACTTGAAATTTATAACACCAAGGCCCTAGGCTCAGCCTTGCATGGAGCAGAATTGTGGGGAAGTGGGAACATTGACAGCCTATCAATGACTGAGAATCGTTTTATAAGATCCTTACTCAATCTTCCGAGAATCACCCCCTTAACCCCAGGTTTCTTAGATTTGACTCAGAGGAAGAGTGCTCATAAAATAAAGTGTAGACTTTTAATGTTTTGGTATCAGGTATGGTCTACAGATGTACTTGTTTCCCATCGTGTGGGCTTTATGGATCTTATCCAGTCTCCATGTGTTAGTAAAATTCCTTGGTTACGTTCCCTTATGGCACTTATGAGGAAATTGGGGCTGGAAACATATTGAAAAGACCCAGAGAACATGGCTCTAATTCCGAGAGTCAGGATCAAAGAAATCTACTGGGATTTTATCCAGATGGAAAGTGTGCCCAAAGCTGAGGGATCACTCATTCTAGCATTTTTAGATTTTAAACCCTATGCTCAATATGAATCACTATTGTCGCTCCAATTTTGATAAAAGACTCTCCCCACCGGGGTGTTCTGCAATAGATGGTGACTCTAAGATCCACTTGGTGATCAGTGTCCAGCATGCAAAGGGGGACCAGAATCCCTGCCCCTTTTATTATTCTTTTGCCCATTTTACAAAAACTTGAGGTCCAAGTGGATTGTCCCCCTATGTAGGTGTATTGATTCTAGACACCATCTTGAGGTGCTTCAAATTCTCAGTACTGACACGAGGAGAGTTTTAGTTTTCGGCCTAGCTAAATTTCTGATGGCCCTCTGGATTAGACATTAGAAGTGCATGGGGTGACCTCTTCAATTTATCTAATGCCACATGCTGGTTTCTGCACCTTTTTATCGCCCAAGAAGTATGTATTGTGTGACCTTTTTTATTCTACTCAATATCGCTTGATGGTTTTTGTACCATTTTATTTTTCTAGATGTTTTTAGGCTTTAGGCCCACAGTTTTACTATTTATGTATGGACAGGGACCCAATCCCAATTTAAAACTTTTTATAACTCAGTAACGAATGGTATGTGTATTGTTCCTGGAACCATTGTGCATACATGGGTCTACATTTGATTAGGAAGGGTAACATTGCATACAACAATGTCTTCGTAAAACAGGCCTTTTGTCTCTGTTCTTTTTAAACAAGTATTGCTGTGTTTCATTTTCATTTATTTTTAACTTTTTAAATTATTATATTTGTAAATTATTATGAAATATTGTGATATGCACTTTATAAGATCCTAGTGATCAAAATAAAGATGATGATGAAAATGAAAATGTCTAACACCCATGTCCTTGAAAAACTCCACCATCTGAACTCAGACGAACTGCACACAGTTGTCAGAGACAATACATTCTGGCACACCCTCTTTCACAAACTCATTCCTCAAGAACTCAATTACAGTCGGAGTGTTGACCTCATTGACACACTCCGCACTAATACACTTACATGTGTAGTCTACCAACATTACTACAAATCTCTCCCCTTGAGCTAGAGCATTAAAAGGCTCCACAATGTCTACAACCACCATGGTCCACAGTTTCTTTGGCACCTCCACAGGTGACAAAGGAGCAGTCCTCGTTACCTAGCTGCTGTCACAGTGAGAACACTGGACACATCCTTGGACCACCTCCTCTACCATGTGGTCCGTATGCGGCCACCAGTAGCACTCTCTCACCCAGGACTTAGTTCTATTTCTGCCCAAATGACCATCATGTGCAAGATTTACAATCTTGTCAATCAACCCCACAAGTGACACCAATCTCTCTCCTCTACACATAAAATCCTCCACAATCGTCAATTCCTCTCTCACCGTCCAATAATCGTTCACCCCGGTTCCCAGATGTTTTTTCTCTAGCCATCTTCTAACAACCAACTTTTTAACAGTGACCAAAACTTCATTATCTTCCACCACCCTGCACCACTCAGCTTTTGTTATTGCTTGCTCTTGTACCAATAGCACCTTGACCTCTTCACCCTCCCCATTGCCCTTCAACACAGGTGGTCACGACATACAGTCCGCTGTTTTGTTACATGATCCACTCAAGTACTTAACATGGAAATTAAAATCTTTCACCCCCTCTATCCACCTGTGGATGCAAGGCATTGCTCTTTCACTACCCTTGCCAGTGAACAATGGGGCACATACATCAAGCCATTTTCCGATCGCAAAAGGTGCGATTCATAAAAAACAGCCGTATGCGATCGCAAAATGGCCTTTTCTGATGCATGTAACTTTTGGGCACTTCGCAATTTAGGTAATTGCAATTATTTGCGATTCTCTAAATTGCGAATGCAAATAGGGAATAGCAATTCCCTAATGCAGATGCAAGAAGCCTTTCCTAAATGTGAAATGTGGATTCAGGAAACGCTATTTACCATCAACTTCAAGTTGATGGTAATATGTGCATACTTTGAAAAATGGACAAAAATGCATTTTTCAAAGTGCCATGTAGCGCACACATGCCCTTAGTGCATGTGTGTGCTTTACATGTGCACACTTGCATTTTTCTTGGGGTGCTTCAGGGGGGGCCTTAGGCCCCCTGGCAACCTTGGCTTTGCATTCACTATTTGTGATTACCAATTTGGTAATCGCAATTAGCGAATGCAATAGCATTCATTCCTATGGGCCTGTAGGCCCATTGGAATGAATGGAGTCACATTACCTAATAGCGATTCGCTATTTGCCGAATCGCTATTAGGTAATGTTAAGGAATCGCAAATATTTTTGTGATTCCTATATGCATAGCATTTTGCAATTCCCAAATTGCGAATCGGTAAAATTCCCTTTTTGGGAATCGCAAAATGCAGGCTTGATGCATGTGCCCCCAAAATCACCAAAGGCTTATGGTCTGACCCAACAACAAAAGGTAGACCCCTCATAGAAAATTTTAAAGTGTGAAATATCCCATGTGCACGCCAGAGCCTCCCTCTCGATGACCAAATAATTCTCTTTGGCACCCTTCAAGGCCCTAAGAGCAAATGTGGCCACCTTTTCTTCCCCATTACCTATTTGGGACAATACCGCGCCCAGACCCTTTAAACTCATGTCTGTAGTCAAAACTGTCTTTTTCAAAACATCAAAGTGCCAAGGTGCGAGCAGTACATCAATATTCTTTTGACAATTTCAACAGCCATTCTGCAGTCCTCCGACCAGACAAATTTTACGCCTTTCCTCAACAGCAGTCTTATTGGCTGAACCACACTCGCAAAGTTTTGGATGAACTCGTGGTAATACTCTGCCTACCCCCGGAATGAGCGTGCTTCATCTTTATTGAGGATTTCAGGAGCATCCATGATGGATCTAGCTAAATCAGGTTTGGGATTAATGCCTTCTGGAGATAGTATGCCCAAGGTAGTACACTGTTGTCACTGTAAACCTGCATTTCTCTCTTTTTACAGTCAAACCATAATCATGTAATGTACTTAACACTTCAAATAACCTTTTTTTCATGATCCACCGTATTCCTGCCATACACCAGTATATCGTCCTGAAATTTTTTGATCTGGTCAGTCCCTTCCAAAACTTTAATCATCACTCTCACGAAACATGCCACAGCAAGATGCTAACTCGAACGGCATGCGGAGAAATCTGAAGACACCCGGAGGAGTAACAAAGGAGGTTAGATGTCTGGATTCCTCACTCAGTGGCACCTGGTGATAGGCAGCTGAAAGATCCATTGTGCTAAACAAACATTCACCTTTCAATAGGGACAATTCTTGTCCAATATTTGGCAAAGGCTGCCTGTCAACCCAGATGTTTCTGTTGAGGTTTCTTAAGTTAACACACATCCTCAAACATTTCCCATTGTCTTTAGGTGCCAAAACCACCAGAGCCAGTCATTCTGAAGATTCAATTTCCTTTATCACTCTAACTCCAACAGATTGCTCAACTCTTTTTTACGGGGTCCAACATCAAGTTGGGCACCTTTCTCACCTTGTGCACCGCAGGCCTCTCTCTCTCCCTTAAGTTGATGCTAAGCTCAAAACCTACCAACTTCCCCAATCTCTCCTCAAACACCTCAGGGAAATTCTTCACTATGTCTTCATTTTCCCTCTCGCCGTCCACCAGCAAAACTTGCTCACGAGCATTAGGGTTAAGGGTGATACCTAGATCACTGTGGTGTCTCCACCCAAACAAAAAATCACCCCTTTTTGCCACATACACCTTTCCCCACGTCTTTCTTCCTTTAAAAACAATTAGCATGGGGACAAATCCCATGACATCTATGGTCGCTCCACCATACCCAAAGGGTTTAATATCCAGTGGATTGAGTTCAATGCCATCTCTGCCATACACAGTCTCCCAAATACGGTCACCAACAAGAGTATAGGGAGAACTCAAATCTGCCAAAACCATCAACCGTTTTTTTCCCAATCATCACTTCACACTCTGGCATACTCACAGTATCTTTATCACACAACACATCCCTCACAATGACATCTTCAGTGATATTAAACATAAGATTCCAGACCCCATCATCCACCTGATCCACCTGATGCACCACTTTGCTTTCAGCACCCATTTCGGTAGAGCCTTTGCATACTCTCGCAAAATGCCTCCTCCTTCCACACTTCCTGCAAACTGCATTCCTAGCAAACTAATTGGGATAGCTGACAGTGTGCTGCACACTACCACATTTATAACACTTGAATTTACTGTTTTCAATCTTGTGTTTTCATTCTTTCACATTTTTGTCGTCCATCTTGGAAGTTGCAATTTTAGAGACCGCCCCTTCTTCACGATCCTTCTTCCGCATCACTTACCCAAAAGGCTGTGTGTTTGATACCCTCAATTTTACCAATTGCTTCCTTTAGATGTGAATTCTTGGATAACAACCTCTCTTGTACTTTAACATTATTTGTGCAGTTCATTAACTGGTCACACACTAAAGAATCTGTGAAATTACCAAACTCACATGTTCTGGCCAAATTCCTCAAACATGCAACATAACTTCCAATACATTCAGATTTGTCTTGCTGGCATGCAACAAATGTTTGCCGCTCCAAGACCACATTAATCTGGGTCTCAAAATGCAGCTCTAGCATCTTCACAGACATTTAATACAAATCCCTGGCACCACCCTCTTCATGCCCCTCCAGAATCTCCTACAAGCTCTCGTAATCATTCTGGCCCTCAACCCCTAGATTATGCAACAAAATCCCTTGTTTTCTGGCCGCAGAAAGTTTCTCCCCCCAACAGCCATCAGGTATGAGTCAAACATTTATTTCCACCTTATCCAAGGTAAAATGGTCTCCCCAATGCTGCTAAGAAACTGCGGGGTTGCAACATCATTCCTGTGCTCGACATCTTCCTTACTGCACCACAACAAACTAACACAATAAACTAAAATGACAACGTCGTAAAACAAACAGGCTATTGAACAACTAATGTGGGAATAGCCTCCTCCAGATGGACAACGCAATGGACTCAAGATGTCCAGACCAGTGTGATGGCCAGTTACCTTTCAAAACAGTAATTGTGTACAGTACCACCACAATGCACAGAGAACTTCCACAAACGAAAATGCTTGAAATTGTGCTGTATCCTTGAGAACATTTGCCATGATGAACCACTCTTGCCACTGCAAAACAGTAAATGTATATGACGAAACACTCCTGCTACTGCAAAACAGTAAATGTATATAGTACCATGTGAAACAGTCTTCCAGGATTCCCTGCAAACCCACTTCAGCTCGAGTGATTCAAAGTAGCAGGATCTGGCTTTGCGTGGAAATCTAGTGCCAAATCAAAACATGTGCAAACAATCGTTGTTTGTTGAGGTGGGCAGCATCTTTTCATTTATCCCAATTTTATGTGCGTAATTTTCATGAAAGGCACATTTTCTTATGAGTAGTAATTGAACTTGAGGGTTTGCCTCAAGTACATATGTCACGCTAGATAGTGCTTGATCAGGTTCTGTGCACCCAGGCACATTTCTAAAATGGGCTCACATAAGCACTGTACTATTTTCATCATCAAAGAAGCTTTGTATATACTACAATGCAGTTTTTTCCCGTTCACGCAATGCAGCCCTGCTGATTTGTGTGGAGTGTTACACTGTAGGAGTTTTAGTAAATCAAGGCAGAGGTGAGTTTACATTTTTTACTAGACTAACACAGCATTAAATGCCAGATGTACTATTTACGGTCACAAAATACTCGTGAGCAATTTGCAATCAGTATTTTTGTGACCAGTAAAGAAGTTTTAGAACTGACAAATGTACTGAGTATTTAAAAATCTGATTTGTAATGGGTCCCAATCTGACCTACGTCATGAAGATGAATGAGATAGGTAGGAAATAGCGAGTCACTATGATTTGAGGTCTTCATCAAGATGGTCGCCTGCTTGCTTCAGCAGGCCAACATGTCCGTGACTGCGTTTAAATCAAGCAAACTTTTTTTAATGCAGCCCATTTTCCTTAAAAGAAACAGGGCCGCATTTAAAAGGCAAGATTTTTTTTATCCTGAACATTTGTTAAAGAGTTGGCAGTGATCCCCAGGACCACTGACTACTCTTTAACAAATTTTATTTTGCATTCACAAATGGGAATTGATCTCAAGGGAACCCAACCCCCCCTTTTTGCGATCAATCATGTGTTTGTTAAGTGCGACTACTCACCCGTAAGGGTCTCAAGGCGCTGGGGAGGAGGGGAGTTGCAGGTTCCAGTCCATCAAGGAGGGGGTCTGTCGAAGAGCCAAGTTTTGAGGTTTCTCATGCGATTGGGTTGACTCCTCCTTTGAGGTGTCAGTAAAATATCACAGTTATGCGACGGTGTTCCTTTTTTCGATGGCAAAGCTTTGATGCATAGCATACTGATTTGGAATTTGCAAGCAATGCCTACAACACACCTCTTCTAAATTCTAAATTTGTATCCATTACAAAACATATTTAACAACCTAGATATACTTTTCTGAATAAATACGGAAGAGAGAGGGCCCCTGAGAAAAAGATTAACTGGCAGGCCAATCAGGGGAAAATAACACGAATCATATGAAAACTATCCTGCCTGTAACAATAACTGGAAAAACAACTAAGGTAAATACCCATATATTGGAAAAAGTATCATGCATTGAAATACACATGTATTAAACAATGAAAAAACACAGAAAATATGCTATCATTTTTATTATAAATATGAAATATCAAAGGCTTGAATATTATGTGATCACATCTGTAAATATTTCTATTTACATGAGAGCAACAGAATATAAGAAACAGACAAGACAAAAAATATCACAATCTCTAATCACCAACTTCCACACATACCACATTCATACCACATGCGTTTAACACATTCGAAAAAAACGACCCACTTTTTCCAATAGCAATACTTAGTATAACTATTAATTGCAGCAAGTTTTTTCCGAAGATACTGAGATTGATTATACTATCATTCCTGTAGAAGCAGACTGAAATAATTTATCAGATGCTGTTGATTTTTCAATTAGCTTTATTCAGCATGGGTCTTAAGCAACGACATCCATAACCCACTGAGAGAAACAGTTGGCACCAGGGAGTGCACCTTAGAACACTCGCAACATTCTAGGAATGTACAACCAGGGCGGAAACAGAGGGGTGGAGGGAGGAACCAAAAGTGGGTAAAGCTAAGAAAGAAGGTAGAATACAACACATCTCCTTCCCTAGGGATCTAAAAAGTGAAAAAAGGAAAAGAGAAAGGCAGACAAGAAAAGAAGAAAACAACATTAATGCATATCGTAGTCATTATGCCATAGTGGTTTATGAAGAGCATTTCTCAAAGACTTCCTTACATGTTGAGCACCATTTTTGTTCATTACATTATCTTCCTGTGTACAAGAGGTATCAAGTACACCTTCGCTGTTGTCTTTGACAATTCTGTCAGTGCTCCATGATTGACCATCATTAAGTAATACAACATTTTTGAAAACTTTACATATCACTTTTCTGTCAGAGAACTTCGAGCAACCTGAACGCACAGACCTAGGTAACTTAACTCTTACAACATCTCCTTCCTCCCAACATTTTACTGGTCTTTGTATTTTACAATTGTACTTGTCTACATATTTTCTTTGGTGTTCATGTACTCTTTCCATAATTCTCCCCCAATCAACCCCTTTCATCTTGTTCCCAATTAGCCACATGGGACTTAGTTTAGTACCAGGTTCCCTTCCCTTGAGGGACTTGAACGGTGAAACACCAGTGACAGAGTGTGGGATTACAAGGTAAGACCAGATCATTTCATCCAGAGCTTTTTTTACATTAGTTCCTTTGCTTACATTGAGCTGGATGCAATCTTTGATCATGCGATTGACCCGTTCAACAAGTCCATTTGCTCTTGGGCAATACAATGCAGTTTGCAAATGAGTGACAGAGAATCTGTGTAAGACATCCTTCATGAGTGAGGATATGAATTGGACACCATTGTCCGTAACTATGGTCTGGGGTACCCCTTCACTGCGGAATACCTCTTGTAGGAATGAAATAACTGTACTTGTGATGACATTATCCACTATCTTGATGATTACCCATTTGGAATGATAGTCCACTAATGTGAGTATGAATCTTCCTCCTAGTCCCTTCACATTAACAGAAATAATAATGTCCATGGCTAGCTTGTTCCATGGAGTAGAAGGAACCTCCACAGCAGAAATTGGTCCCTTGCTAACTTGTTTGCTTTTATCACTCATTGCACAATGTAGACATTGTCTAATATTTCTCTCAACCATGGTGTCCATGCTTGGCCACCAATAATGAAGGCGGATTTTACTCTTTGTAAGACTGCATCCTAAATGGCCTTCATGTGCCAAGGTTACAATTTTCTCTCTCAAACTCTCTGGTGGTACCAGTTTGTTTCCTCTGTAAAGATTTTGATCACAGAAGTACAGTTCGTTTCTTACTTCCCAAAACCCATTCTCATCACTCTTGAGATCTGAGCATTTATTCAGCCACCCATTCAACACCATTTACTTCACTCTAGGAAATACAGGATCACTCTCCATACTCTCATCCCATTCCTGTTTATTTATGCCTTCTGTAACAGCCGCCACCACAAATTCATCCACAAATTGCTTTCTGTCTCTTTGTTCTCTAAGGGTAGTCTGGACAGACAATCAGCTGCCCGATTTAGTTGACCAGGTATGTGTACAATCTTAAAATTAAACCCTTCAAGACCCAGGAACCACCTTGAAATCCTGGGTGTAGTTCTTTCTATGTTTTTTACTGAGAACGCACTTACTAAGGGCTTGTGATCTGTCCTTATAGTGAAAGGTATTCCCCAGATAAACACACGGAAATGTTTAACTGCCCAAAAGCATGCAAGTACTTCTCTTTCAACAACTGAGTAGCGAGATTCAGCTTCCGTTAAAGCTCTTGACGCGAATGCCACAACTCTTTCTTACCCTTCTACCACTTGGCTGAGTGTGGCCCCAATACATTTAGTGCTTGCGTCAGAGGTGATTAAGGTACGCTTACTTGTCTCAAATTGCCCTAAAAAAGGTGCATTAACAATGTGAAACTTCAACCTATTAAATGCTTCTGTACATTCTTTGTTCCAGTCAAACTTCGCTCCTTTTTTTAACAAACTCCTCAAAGGATAAGTAATGCCTGCAAAATTTTTAATGAATTTAGAATAATATTCTGACAGCCTAAGGAACGACTTCACTTCTTCCTTTGTATTGGGCTTAGGCACAAATTTGATGGCATCAACTAAATCTACCTTTGGCTTGATACCTTCCCTGGAAACAACATGCCCAAGGTAGGTGACTGAACGAATACCAATTTGGCATTGTTCTCTTTTTAATGTTAATCCAGCATTCCTTAATCTGGTCAATACTCTGCGGAAGGTTTTATTGTGCTCATCCTCATTTTTTCCAAAAACTAGCAAATCATCTTGGAAGCACAATATGTGATCTATACCTTCCAAAATGTTTTGCATAGCCTTTTGGAAAACCGCGGCAGCGGAGGCTAAGCCAAAAGGCATCCTACAAAATCTGTATGCACCAAAAGGTGTGATAAAGGTAGTTAGTGCTTTACTCGAAGGATGGAGCCTCACCTGATGGTACGCTTGTGATAAGTCAATCACAGTGAAAAACTCTGCCTTATTGACTTGACTCAATAATTCACTTATGTTAGGCAATGGATGCCTGTCGATCCAAATATTATTGTTTAACTCCCTCAGGTCGATGCATAGCCTAATGTTCTTAGTATTGGCTTTGGACGTAATAACTATGGGTGCAACCCACTCTGCGCACTCTACTGGTTCAATGACTTCTTGGCTTAACAATTTATCCAATTCCTGTCTCAGAGGCTCCTTCATCATTAGAGGTATATTCCTACATTTATGTGCCACAGGTTTAGCACCTTCTTTTAGCTTAATTTTGTGTTGATATTCCCTCAAACAACCGAGTTTATCTGTGAAGACCTCTGGGAACTCATCAATAAGCTCCAAACCACACACAGTTCTTTCAACAAGCATGACGGGAATTTCAGCTGTAGGATCAAGTTTCATCCCTAAATCTTTTTGATGCGCCCATCCTAGAAGATTTGATCCATTCCTTGCTATGTACACTTTTCCAACTGTACTCCTGTCTTTGAACGTGATTCTCATGGTAACTACTCCTTCTAGAGGAATGGGGTCTTTGTTATACCTGACCGGGCACACATCAGGTTTTTCTAGAGATAACTCCCCCACATTAAAGTTGGCATGAAAAGTTTCGCTGTTGATAAACGTGAAGGGCGAGCATGAGTCAGCAAAGACTTCCACTTTATGACCATCCAACCCAATCTCACATTTAGGTAAATCAATCTTATGCACTTTACAATTTTCATCCACATCTATTCGTAGAACATATTTGCTCCCTAATTCTTCGCTGGTATTAACGACATTTACAGTTCTACTTGACATATCCTTGCAAGCACGTGCGAAATGTCCCTTACGGTTGCAATTTCTACACGTAGCTGTTCTTGCAAGGCAATGCACATTATTAGCCAAATGCCCCGTACTCCCACAACGGAAACATTTAAGTCTGTTTTCGGAATTTACTCTTTCCTTAGTAAACTCTTTTAACATCTCATTTTTCTTTACACTTTTGATAGCGCACACACTTTTGAATTCTTCACCGACTTCATTTACACTGCCATCACCAGTCACATTCATTTCTTTGATATATTCTGCGGTATGCTCCACACTCTTCGCTATGTCAATAGCATTCTTTAAATCAGGATTTCCTACCAATAACTACTCCTATATTTTCTTATTATTGGTACAACGCACCAACTGATCACGAATCAAAGACTCTGTTAGCTCATTGAATTCACAAGTATTCGCTAGTCCTCTTAAACTGGCAATGTAATTTCCTACCTTCTCATTTTTTCCTTGAACTCTACCAAAAAACTTATGTCTCTCCAAGACAACGTTTATCTTGTCAGCAAATTGCATTTCAAATTTTTTAATGCTGTTCTCATAAACATCTCTTTCTTCCAACCCAACCTCTTCTCCCTCTAGATCAGGAAGACTGTCAAAAACGTTCCTACCCTCTGCTCCTAGGTTGATTAAGAGTATGTGTTGCCTCCTTATAGCTGAAAATCCACTTGCGCCTATAGCAATGAGATATGATTCAAAACCCTTCCTCCAATCTTTCCATGGTACCACAGGTTCCCCAGCCTCTGAAAGAAAAGGTGGGGGTTGACTCATGCTAGCCACTGCCATATTAAGGAGAAATATATATATATATAATAAATCACAGATGGTGCAACTATAAAGTTTCCCTGAAAAACAAATGGTTAGAAACTTTTACATGTAACTCAAATATGTACTCCAGAGGAATTGTTCTCTATAAATGGCTGTACACTGAAGTCACTGAGATATAATGAAATGTACATGGACTGTCGAAACCTTTCAGTTTTCACAAGTAAGCGCACAGTTCTTAATGTAACGGCATGGTTTGCATGGACAAGTGCTCCTGGTATGTTGTTAATTACACAACTTGAAGATCAACATCCACTGCAATTCGCCGCTCCGAGGGATAACTTGTTAGTATTAACTTCACTCACCGATATTCCTGAAACATGTTTCCTCGTGGAAAAAAAATGAACAAGAAGTTGTAAACTTTAAACACGCACATTGATGAAAAGATGCAACACTCAGTGCAATATTTCCTTAATAAATTTGTGTAATGGCACATTGCATCTCCAATCGGGAAGACAATGGGCCGGTATGACAAACAGTACCTCAAAGTGCCGATGATGACCTCCGCGCAAGTTCGTTAAACACTGCCTCGCCTTCCTGTGATCCTGAGGAGATTAGGGTACTCTCGTTGCGGCTCCCAACCGGAATAACCTGTGGGTCGGTAGTGACTCGTTTCCTTCACACTACACTAATAATCTCCTCAGCGCATGAGCAACTAGACGGTTCCGCCCCATCAAAGGACGAGACTAGCAGTGCAGCGCGGTATCCTCACACAGCCGTCAACTACTTGAAGTGCTTCAGATAAAATGACACGAAGCAAAACTCCGCCAATACCACGCCAAAATCAGATAAGTAATGTAGGTAACTTCTCTCTTTCCTCATATTTCAACCGTTTCACACATGAAATTGAAGTACTTGCCAGACTCTCTTTTAAATATGAATCGTGACTTCCTCAAATCTAATTCAGTTCAGCTGGGTAATGTCAGGAGGGGATGTCGTAACGTTGTCCTCCTCACAACAATTCATAGCCAGTGAAATAATTTATCAGATGCTGTTGATTTTTCAATTAGCTTTATTCAGCATGGGTCTTAAGCAACGACAACCATAACCCACTGAGAGAAACAGTTGGCACCAGGGAGTGCACCTTAGAACACTCGCAACATTCTAGGAATGTACAGCCAGGGCGGAAACAGAGGGGTGGAGGGAGGAACCAAAAGTGGGTAAAGCTAAGAAAAAAGGTAGAATACAACACAGACATTATGATTTGAGGCTCCTTTCGTATATTATAGTGGTCTGGTCCCTCCAGATTTTCATGCAGCTTTCGTTGTTTTTAACGTATTTTCTGTGTTTTTTCATTGTTTAATACATGTGTATTTCAATGAATGATCATTTTTCAAATATATGTGTATTTACCGTAGTTGTTTTTCCAGTTATTGTTGTGTTCTTGGCTCATTTTTGACTCCTAGTGAGCACTGTTATGATGTCGAGAGATTCCGCCCATTAAAGTACATTACAGGCAGGATAGATTTCATATACCTCATTATACTTTTCAGAATAGCTGAATGTCTTTAGGACATGGGAAAACGGTTTTAGAATTTGCAATCTCTTAACCAATTTGAAAGGTTTGCAAACGCTAAAGCCCTTCCTACATGTGGCTTATGGTCTTTAGCTGCATGTTATTACCATTTCCATAAATACCAAAATCAGAGTCTGCTGAATGTGAAGGTATCTTGCATATACAGTTCTTCAAGGAACAGTTACTGTCAGAGCTCAGGAAATCTTTGCATTGACTTTCAGTTTAAAAACTGGCAGATTGTATGAACTTTTTTGCTTGGCTTTTAAATATGTATACAGTTTCTTTGTGCTTATTTCAGAAACAAAAGTGCAGCACTGTGTAACTGCTGGAGTACATTGATAATAAGTCACCGTGACAGGCTCTTGCTGCTAGTTCCTTGAAATAACAGATTTGTTGTCCAGACTGTATGGTACCAGAATATCTCAGTCTAAACAACATCTGACAAAAATATAGTCTCCTAAATATCATTTACAAACATATCGGCCCATTATAGTAAATAATAGAAAATTTACACTCAGTGGAACAATATTTTGTAAACCGTCCTGGTGCCTAGTGTCTGGAATGCTTTGGTAAAAAGTCAGTATCACCATGGAAATGCCAGATTTCGCTTTGCCAATACTTCTGCATCTGAAGCATTGAGTGGCAAAGCCAATAATATTGGGCAGCCTTCATTGAACACAACATTGTGTACACAGAACCTGGTGGCCATTTTGTAATGGTATAATGCTAATAAACAATAGATCCTGGGGGGATACCACTCTGGACAACTACAAGTTTTGCTGTGGCTCCTGGCCTGCTATTATAGGGTTCTGAAACTCCAGATCCGATTATTACAGGCCCAGAGACACTGGACCTAGAATCATCAGCAAACTGCGGGGGAATGAAACCCCAGAGCATTTACCAAACAAGTGATAAATGTTCACGGATTTCGGACTGTTGCTTCCCCCGGGATGGTGAAAACATGCGGAATTAGACTCAGTATTCCAGATTCCGCATAGAATTCCCCATTCTGGGGAAAACAACTTGTATTCCCACGGAGAGATAGCACCTGGTATTGTATATTCCATCCTCAGTATCTCCCAGCGGACAAACTTGTTAAAGGGCATAGAATGTTTTTAAATTAAAAAAAATAGTCTTCCAAGATGGTCACCAAGTGGTATTGACTTGATAAAAGCTAACTGACCTTAAGTAGGCAGTTCCAGCAACAGTAGACCGTGGTGGCCATGTTTGTTGTATCCAGGCTCCAACAAGAAGCTTGGACACAGAGTGAGGAGATAGGGTAATAGGGAAGTGATACACACCCATGTACTGGCCAATTTCCCATTATCACTTTGCAGGACACTCTGTGCATGAAGAGACATTTTGTGTGTGCAGAAACAGTTTGTGGAGCAGTTTCTTGTGGTGGGTGTAGGATGACACTGAGTGCCTGTTTAGGATGTACTTCCATAACACCGTCTTCTAGATTAGGCCCTTAGTCTTTTTAACCAATATAACTCTAACCAAATGTTGAGCTTATCCTGAGTGTGGTTTGTGATCTCTCTACCTCCTCCAGGAGTAAGCCTTGACTGTTCGCTACTACTGCCCCTGGAGAAACAAGGGCACAAAATGAATAACTCTTTTAGTCAACTGGAATGAAATAGTATCTTAGGTCTTGACACGCCATTGGTAAACAAAAGAGTCCACCACAGATACTGCCCACTCCTCAACCGCTGCCCCAGGGCACAAATAAAAACCTGTTGCAGCCTACTCCTGCCTTTATACCCTAATCTGAAAACAATTTAAGTAGTTACAAACCTGTTCAGTCCAGGTAGCTAGTGCTAATAAAAAACCTGACAGTGACTGGTGGGCCGATCCAATGGGTTTGTTTTATCAATGGAACTTGGAGACTGGACATCTAATACCAGTATTATCACTTTACCTAAATATGCTGGTGAAATAGACTTTATTAAACATGTGGGCTGGTCCCCACAACACAGTGGCATTTCCCTGGGAATGGCAGCTCCTTGTCCCTCCTCCCCCCAAAAGCTGTGCTCTATTACACAAATTGGAAACCTGAAAACATGAAACACAGTTTGAAATCCAGACTTCGTCGCTTGGCCATACTGTATGCTCTTTGGTAAATATTATTTTGAACTTATTTCTCTGCTCCCACTTTTGGTCAAGGCCGGGACTACTTAGAATCTAGCTAAAAGCTGTTAGTGAGTGTTAGATTTAAAAATTGGACTAAAACCCAACATCCATTGGACATTGCCCTGGGGAGGCAGTGCCCAGTCTCTAAGCCTATTCTCCAAAATGTGCTATAGTGGAGAAGTTAGGGCGCTTGGAGCAAGCAGTACAGCATTACAGTCTCAAAAAAGCCCACTTTATCAAACTAGTTGACTTTGTGGAAAGCAAAACCTCAGTAAGCATCTGTCCCCTAATTTGCCAACAGGCAACAACCTCGAAACAGGCTTTGTATCAAGGCTTGTCTTTTCTCTTCCAACACATCTCATTGGTGGAAACTAGATTCTAAAAAACACTAAAGTCATAAAATCATATTTTTCTTTTTTATGGCTTGTAAAATTATTGAAACGTATTGCCTGGCAAAGGTTGAAGTCTATTTTTTTCAATAGACTGTGTGGCAATTAAGTAAACCAGAATAGTTCAGGGCTTTGGAATTCATTAAAGCCTTTATACTTCACAAGAGAAAGGAATGGGAGGGTGGAAACCAAGCCATGGGGATAGCAATAGGGGGCTCAGGGAAAACATTAAAAGAGCATCATCTCCCATCGAGTACAAAAAGTGAAATGCTATAGGAGGAGGCTTAAGGAAAAATAGTTCTCCGATGTCAGCAGTGGAATGATACAACACATCCAGTCAAAATCCATTGTAAAGCAAGAATGCTCCAGGACATGACAAACACTTGGGCAGGAAGAAAAGCAATGAACTGAAATGGAACAAGAAAGTAATTCAATAATGTGCAGGGGGCAGACCCAAAACCCACTCTGAGTACATGTTAAAGTGCTGGTTGCAATACAGTCTGTAGCGAGAATACAAATATGGGCCTGCACTGTAGTAACTATTTTCATTAAGGTTTCTAAGACCTGGTTTGCTATTTAGCAATTCACGTCTAATTTCTACACGTAAATGTCCTATAGTTTGCAGCATATGCAATCTATAAATAGCAAAATACAAAAAGGCCAATATTCTTATCGTGAAAAGAAGTGGATACGTTGTACACTGTGAACTTGCCAGGAAGCAGGAATCCTGTTTGTATATAGCTAATCCAAGTCCCGAGGCCATATCCAATGTCATGGAGGGATACGAGCGGGAGTCAAGGGAATAACATCTTGGCCCCGATATAATACCGGATTGAGGAAGAGGTAATTTGTAATGGCAATTCAGAGGACACATTGGAGAAAAACACCTTCCAATGTCTTTAAATTTTAATATTTTATTGATTGGTTAATGTATTTATAAATATTTTATGTATATATGTATTTGTTTCTGAAATTGTGGTAAGTGTACTTTAGCAAGAACTAATCCTAAAAAACACAGCTTGGTAGACATAAAAAATAACGACATTAATTAGGTATTTAAGAGAGTGATAATGTAGACATTACAAGACATTATGGACCACATATATCAAATTTGGAAATTGCGATTACCTAATTGCGATTTTCTAAGATTCGCAATTAGGTAATCGCTATTTCCAATGTATGAAACTCCATGACTTTCATATACCGATTCCTAATGGGTCGCAAATCCACCTACCTCATTAATATTAATGAGGTAGATCGCAATTTGCAACCCCCTAGGAATCTCTAAAATCACAGGGATGGTGGCCTGATCAGGGTCAGCAGACCATCATGTCTGTGATTGCTTTTAAATAAATAAATCTTTTTTTTTTAATGCAGCTTGTTTTCCTTAAAGGAAAACGGGTTGCGTTAAAAACAAAAAAAAAAGAAAAGTTTTCTTTTCATTTTTTAAGAGCAGGTCGTGGTCCATGGGAGTCTTTACAAGTTTTTACAACCAAGGGGCAGATTTACAAGCCCCTTGCGTCACTTTTACGCTGCCGTTGCGTCACTTTTGTGACGCAACGATGGCGTAAAAAATGCGGCAAATGTACAACGTGACGCATCTAGGGAGATGCGTCACGTTGTAAAGCCCTGCGTGACATTGTACCTGCGTCAGGTATAATGTATGCAGGGTAGGCGTTCCCACGTAGGAAAGCCTCGTAAAAGTGACGCAGTGAAATCTACAAGATTTCATTGTGGGGGGCAGATTTACAAGCCCCTTGCGCCTCCTTTGCGTCACTTTTTTGGACGCAATGGCGGCGCAAACAATGCGGCCTACTTACAACGTGATGCGTCTAGGGAGATGTGTCACATTGTATAGCCCTGCGTCACATTATACCTGTGTCAGGTATAATGTATGCAGGGTGGGCGTTCCCATGCAGGAAGGCCTTGTAAAAGTAACGCAGTGAAATCTACAAGATTTCAATGTGCCACTTTTAGGACGCCACTGCGTCAAAACCTTACGCCTGCTTGAAGCAGGCGTAAGGAGTGACGCAGTACAGTAAGTATATTCCTCAAAATACATTGCTGGAGTTGCGTCGTGCTTGCGACAACTCCAGCAATGCGTGACTTTTGGGCCAACAGATGCGTCAGAATTTCTGACGCATCTGTTAATCCTTGCGCCATGGAGCACTGTATTGTAAATACAGCGCATCCATGGTGGCGCAAGGACATTTGACGCTGGCACAAGGAAACTGACGCATCTATACAGATGCGTCAGTTCCTTGTAAATCTGCGCCTGTGACTTTTAGGATGCCACTGCGTCAAAACCTTACGCCTGCTTGAAGCAGGCGTAAGGAGTGACGCTATGTATTGGGAATAGGCTGCAACACGCATTGCTGGAGTTGCGTCGTGCTTGCGACACGACTCCAGCAATGCGTGACTTTTCCGCCAACACATGCGTCAGAATTTCTGACATATCTGTCAATCCTTGCGCCATAGTGCGCCGTATTGTAAATACGGCGCATCTATGGTGACGCAAGGGTTTTTCGCGCAGGCACAGGGAAACTGACGCATCTATACAGATGCATCAGTTTCTTGTAAATCTGCTCCCAAGTTTTTACAATCATTCTCAAAGGGGAATTGGTCCCTTGACAACCCCTTCCCATTTGCGAATGGGTTACCACCTACTTGAAGTAGGTGGTAAAATGCGAATGTTTTGCGACTGCATTCACGGTCACAAAACATTCATACCTACCATTAGTATTCGGTATTTGGAAGGGACGCCCTAAACACGCCCCTTCCAACTACTGAATTGCAAACCAATTTTGTGATTCGGTAACACGTTACAGAATCGCAAAATATGGTTTGATACATGTAAAAATCCTTTTCTGAGTTCGCAAACCGGCCGATTCTGCGAATCGGCCTGTTTGCGAACACAAAATTGGTTGATATATGTGGCCCTATGTACCCAAATATGGAATTGTAGCCCACTGCTGAGGGATATAATGGTTATTAAAGGCCCTTAACCAGAGTTATTATATAAAAAGAGAGAGGGTGTTTACAGTATTATAAGCAGAGGCACAAGGGTTATAATGCTATTAGAACATTTCACCCACTGAGGGTAGAATGTTCTTATATAAACAGGGAGAAACAGCAAGACAACTATTGGAATGTTGGAGCAGATGGCGTACCCAAACATTAGCCCTGAGCCCCTTCTTTGTTATTAGTAGAGCTCTAAACAATCCAAGGGGCTAATTAAGCATTATAGACCGCTCCGGAGGGATATACGAATCGCTAAAGGTCCCAGACCTCAGTTATAGGGCAAGCCACAGGTAATGAGGTAGAGGGCTTTAGCCATAAACCCGGAGGCAGAGTGCAGATGGGCTATAATGTTTTTACAGTATTCCAACTACTAAGGGGCATATTAGCAAGACCCACGTTAAAATTATCGCCGTTTTAGCGGCAGGAAACTGCCGCTAAAACGGCGATAATGGGCTTGCTAATATGCGTTATGGAATTCCAATAGAAGCCCAGGTTAGATGTCCTGCACATCTAACCTGGGCTTCTATTGGAATTCTATAACGCATATTAGCAAGCCCATTATCGCCGTTTTAGCGGCAGTTTCCTGCCGCTAAAACGGCGATAATTT
The DNA here is from genome assembly GCA_963921515.1 of Calotriton arnoldi. Classification (NCBI taxonomy): domain Eukaryota; kingdom Metazoa; phylum Chordata; class Amphibia; order Caudata; family Salamandridae; genus Calotriton; species Calotriton arnoldi. The sequence goes on from CAWUFW010000146.1 coordinate 828,570, forward strand.
TAACGTGGGTCTTGCTAATATGCCCCTTAGGGTCGAATAATTTTTAAATAAACACGAAGAAACAAAAAGACAGGCATTGCAATGTTGGAGCAGGTCTGTAGCAGCCATTATTGGCCATGAGCCACTCTGTTGTCTTCAGTGGACGGCTCAGCATTCAGATGTTCAAATATAGTTTACAGCTGATGTAGTTGCATGGAGACATGATTTTCACAGCAGGATGATGTGAGGTGAAAAAAGGTAATTATGACAAAGTATTAGTCAAACTCCCCATTTTGTATAAGAAAGTATATTTTAGAGCAGTCTTGAAAGTGGAGAGAGATGAAGCACAGGCCGGTCTGCTGGAGGTACGTTCCAGTGAAGAGGTCCAAGCAAGGGAGGTTTGGGTGTGACTAGAAGATTATAGCTACTATACAGAAGGTTGTGGTGGAGGGCTGACTACCTAACAAGGACACAGGATCTTGTCCGGTCAAAATTTTGATAACTGGAACATGTAGTTTATATAAGGCCCTGTTTTTGGCAGTTACGCATACAACCTGATGAGGAGGGTATAAAATAGGGGTATGTCCAGGGAGGTTCTAGAGAGTCTCTGTGGCAAAATGTATTACCTTATCGAGGGATTAATGTTTTGGGAGGCCTACAAATAAACAGATAGACCTATATTTTATTATTGCAATTCAGCGCTGTAACCAAAGTTGCTGTGATGGTTGCACAAGGTGTAGAAACACCACAGAGCCATAGTTATTAAAAATGGGGATCTATTGCTCACCACCCCTAGTTTGCTCACAAACAAGCTGCCTAGCGCCATGTACAACTTTTGCACAGTGGTGCAGAGGTGTATGCATGCTGGCTAGCATCAGATTTGTGCTGGAAGCATAACCTTCCAGTACAAAATCTTATAGCTGGACAAATTCCTAAACATTCCACACATTGAATGAGTGCTGTACAGTGCAGCATACGTGCAATATGTAAAATGATTTGAGAAATTACAACATTTCTCCTTGTTAGCTCCTGCTATGAGGTGTTATATTTTGACCCAAAGCCTGTTCTGGCTATCTTAGATTGGGCTTTGCATAAAAAACTGTGGGTGCTTGCACTGATCCAAACAAGTTACACCCAAATAATGTCCCCTTGACACAAAGTGGTGCAAAGCAGCGCAAAGAGCTACTTGCATTGAGAAAAGAGCCCACATTTAAATCTAAATATACATTTTTGTAAGTGCCCTTGCACGAGTTTGCACCAGTTTGCATGACTTTCGTGATGTTGCTCCGGTGCAAACCAATATTGAATGTGTCCCAAAGTTTTGCAGTAGTCCACTTTGCTGAGGACTACTGTAGAGATCAGTACTTCAGAAGTACAAAAGGAATGGTTATGGTGGATTTTGGTATCTAGTAGTAGTAGCTGTGGTCCTTATGAAAGGCACCAGGTGTGTAGTCGATTTGAATAGTGCTCCAGGATTTCCAGCTGACGGAGCTAGAATGCGAGTGCAAGGTGAACATTTGTGGGGTGTGGGAGGGATGTGGCTGCAGTGTAAAGAGGGAAATGATGATTTCCATCTTAGCAGAGTTCAACAAGAGAGCAGAGCACGCTCTAGTACCGGATGGCAGTTAGACCGTGATCCAGCGCAAGCCAATACCTAATCAGGGATCAATACTTGATAACATTCAAATGGCCCATACACATTCACCCAAATCCCTGATGCGCTGGGGGTCAATTTTTATAATGACGACAAAATTTGTTCCTTTCACAGATTCATGTTTGTCATTTTTAAATACATAACTAAACTTGTTCATCAACTTCCTTTCTTCTTGGTCGAAGGACCAATTAATTGAATAGTTGATGGTAATGATAGCACTATCTAACCAACTATGTAGTCAGCTAAATAATCACAGACTCTCGGTAAGATTAATAAAGATTTATCTCAAAATCAATGCTCAATGCATTCGGTCACAAACGTAAACAATGAAATTCACAAGAGGGAGAGGAAACAAACAGCAATGCAAACAATGTCAAACACATCGTCAATATTAATAAGCGCATGAAGGAGTGGATAGATTAAGAGACATCAGTTTCAGCAAAAATAATGCGAAACAATATACATATGACGGAGTGGATAGATGAAGAGACAAAAGTTTCAAAGACAAAAATACATTTGCAATTGAATATGCAATGTACGAGTCAGAGAAATAATACAAACCCAAAGGATCTGTGGAATACTACCCCCCTGGCCAAGGAAGTGGTGGGGGTCCCCTGAAATAGAGTCAGGGAACAAAGACTTCAGGGACAGGAACGGGACAGGACAGGAACAGCTAGGCCTCTCTGCAAACCGATGGACATCGACGCATCACCCCTCTCGAGCAGCTAACAGCGATAACCACACCCCCAAAAGCACCCCAGTTATACCCTAAAACCTACATGTCCATCCCACATCAGTTGAAACATTTCACGAAACTCAACAGTTGATTGGCTAGTTCGGGAGGTGGTTTGTCACAGCATCAGGTTCCCATTCATGACTACTATTAAACTATTGTTTTACTTCCCTTCTCATGACATCAGTTCTGACTCGTTCATACATTTTAATACATGATACATTTATATTCTTTCACACACAAATGTTAGCAACGTCCGCGGTAGAAAATTTGGATCCCACGGCCAGTCTCATCCATTGGCAGGCGAACAATGCACTCTGTGCTAAGCGTCCTTGAACTCTTTTCCATCCTTTGCAGCGCTCAACACTTCTGGCTGTTCTGTCATGACATTTTTGTTCTTACTCCAGCCCCTCCTCTATCAGGCCAATTTAAGAATAATGGAGACCCATCCGACTCACTATAGCAAATAGAACATAAACATTCATTATTTATATGATAATGCACTTTTCACTGTTTACCACCCACCTTTGCACTATCCCTGTTATATGCTTTCCTAGCAAAAGCTTAAGGCAAAAGCGGCATTATTTATTATTTTTAAAGCAGGATGCAAGATGCGGCCTAGTCATGCATTATTTCTCGTTTCTTCTAAAGCACAAATGTGAATACGACTTAGTCCTTTCATGCATTCGTTTACATTAGTGCACACATGCGCAAAGCAGTTTCCCTCATGTTCATGTGATGTGTATGTTAGTCCTTTACCGTACACTCTTAGTATGTATTATGGGGGTGTCAATCCGAGCAGGTTTCTTTTTGCGAAATCCTGCTCCATCAATCCCCCTCTGATGGCTTCCTGGAGCCATCATAAAATACCTACCATACCGAGTGCCATCTTCAGTTTCAATCATCAAGAACCCACCAGCAGTATCTGTTGATAAACGATCAACCACTGTGGACAACTTTCGAATTTTATGTGAATTCAGAACGACTCCAACTGAGGGTATCAGTGCACCAAAAATATCACCTACTATTTCTGAGAAACTCGCTCTCTTGTTACGTGTTAGTCCTTGTTTTATTTCATTTAGTCTGTTATTGTTTCTGTCTACATGGTAGACCTTCGGGAAGACTATTGCAAAATAACAGCTACCATACCAATGTGCAGGCAACTTATAATAGGCTTTCTTACCACACACATAATAGACTCCTGGAAAAACAGGATCAGTTCCACCCTTCAATCCCCAACCTCCAGTAATTTGGAAAGTATGCTCACATTCACTAGTACCAATGAAATAATTGTTATAGTTAGTTTTCATTCTAAGCAAACATATTTTTCCCTTTTGATGCCAGTCCAGGGACATTGCAGCGTATGTCTCGCCTTTTTCATAATTTCCTTCTCTGAAAGCCCACGGCGGTACTTGTGACCTCTGTCCAGCAGCTTTTCTTTGGAAACTTTCTCTTCTATTTTCTACCATCTCTATAAATACTTTTTCTTCTACCCGCAAACTACATGTTAGATTATTTCTATAAGCATATTCTATATCAAGGGTCTTGGTAATATGAAAGAACTCTCGCATATAACGTGCATTTTCACTACTCACAACCTTATTCAGCTCCTTTATAAGAGGTATTTCTGAAAACACTAAATCTATATTGGAATAATGATACTCGAGCTTCCCCGTCACGTAGAAGAGGCTGGTTAGAACACTGCAAGACACACCATATGTTAAAGGTAGGTGATGATATGTCATCCCCTCTGAGACAGACAAAGGTAATTGCACGCACACATAACAATCACTCACATTCATCGTATTGACGTACTCGTACAACAATTTAGTAAACACATTTAACGAGAAATCACTAATTGATTTATCATGATGGAGAATGCTTCCATCCATTGGTTCTATGTTATTATTAGGAGTTTCTTTAGTAACATCACTCACTCTTTCACTTGTTACATTATTAATATTGTTTCCATTACTAGTTACCATTAGAATAGGTACAAGGACAGTTAATAATATCCACATGAATGTTAATAAAATGACACTACATAAGCAAGCTTTAATACATCTATGTTTTAAACTAGATTTTGGATGTTCAGTCACTTCTGCTTCAGCCATTTTGTACTCTATTAAAAAATAAATATATATAAAAATCTATCTAGACCAATAAAAATTCAAATTTTGCTAAAAAGTTTCTTAAAAAATAGTAGTGTAATCCTACACTTCAAGGCTTTCTTCTTTACCCCTTTCTTTTATTTATTTCTTCGGGTTTTCTGAGTCATTTAATTTTTCTTTTCGTCTGACAAGGTTGCACCTCGATCTGTCACAGTTCTTTTAAGGCGGTCTCAATTTGCTTTCATTAACTTGCTCAGTGTCAGATCTGTCTTTTTCTTCACTTGGATCTGAGCTTTCAATTTCTTACAAGATAACGTAAGTCCATTCAGGTGCTGTGTATTTCTTACTTGGAATTCTTACTCTCCTTGTTTTTGGTACTAATTCTTCTCCTGACTCTTCTTGTTCTGTTTGGCTTGAGACCTCATTACTTTGCTCTGGTCTTCTCTTTGACTTTCTCCTCACAAGAGTGTATTTCAATCTTTTCACTCCACTTGGCCAATTATCACCCTTTCTCGGTCTCTTTGTTTGAACTACCCTTTCACCTTCTGCATCTGGTTCACAGGTTCTTTTATTTGGCCTTTCTTCTATCTGTTCTTCTTGATTTTCAATACCTTCTGTTTCTGCTGATTCAACAGTAATTTCACCTTTTCCTATTTCAACTGTGAACTCACTTTCTTCTGGTTCAACAGCAGTCTCACTTTCTTCTGGTTCAACAGCAGTCTCACTTTCTTCTGGCTCAACAGCAGTCTCATGAGACCCAGTAGCTGGGGCCCACTCTACTTGACTTGTGCTTGGCTGTTCATCATCTGTTTGTTCTTCAGAATCTGTCACTTTAGATTCTTCAGCTTCACACACTTCAGCCTCTGGTCTTTGACTTTGATTTACCAGTTGCTGCTCTTCTTGTCTTTCAAGTGGACTTGGGACTCGTCTGGTATGGCTCGCATGGATCCAATTTGGCAACCCACCACACTTCACTGCTGTTGTCATGCCCAGTATGATTTGGTAAGGTCCGTTCCACCTGGGTTCTAAACACGATTTCCTCATGTGTTTCTTGACGAGAACCCATTCACCAGGACTCAAATCAAGAGCTTGATTCCACTGTGTTGTAGTGGCATTTTCTCCAATCTGGTGAGACACAGAACGCACCAGATCAGCCAATCCTCTGCAATAATCAAGCACTAGATCATCAGATAAAGTCATCAGTTTGTTCGCAGGTATAAATGCTTGTCTCATTGCTCTTCCCATTAGGATTTCGTGAGGACTCAATCCCCTCTTTTTGTCAGGAATACTTTTAAAACTCATCAATACAAGGGGTAAAGCATCAGGCCACTTCAGTGTTGTGGATGCACACACTTTCCTAAACCTAGATTTTATAGTGCCATTGATCTGCTCGACCACTCCAGATGCTTCGGGTTGATAGGCACAATGCAGCTTTTGCTCAATTTGTAATGCTGCACAAATCATCCGAATTATCTCATTATTGAAGTGCGTTCCTCTATCTGTCTATAAAGTGACTGGAAATCCAAATCTAGGAATCAGTTCTCACAAAAGCAATTTGGCTGTCATTTCTTCTCGTGGGATAGGCTTCTACCCAGCGAGAGAACAAGCAAACAACAACCAACACATATTTCAGCCCATTGCACGGGGGAAGCTCTATAAAATCCAATTGGAGACGGGTAAACGGACCTGCTGCTTTTCCAATTCGTCCCCAACTAACAACTGTCTTTCTGCCTGGATTTTGCTGCTGACAGATGATGCACCGCTGGCAAAGGCTCTCTGCAATGACCCTGAACTTTGGGTTATACCATGACTGCTTGAAGAGTCTGATCATTGCATCTCTTTCAACATGTGCAATTCCATGGTACACCCTGGCCATATGGGAAAGTAAAGAATCTGGCATGACTGGTCTTTTGTTTATATAGACCCACACTTCGTCCTCTGCTCTCTTTCTACAGCCTGAATTTCTCCAAATTTCCTTTTCCTCATCACTTGCTTCTTCCTGCAGCTGCCTAATCTCATCCCAAGTTTCAATTGAAGATGTAAACATAAGATAGCAATCGGTATTTCTCCTCTCAATCCCTGTATTTAAGGCTATCAAATTTCGTGCACAGAAACGCGCTATTTGATCGGCGTATCTGTTGCCATTTGTCACATAATCATCTCCTGATTTATGTGCGGCACATTTGACCACTGCAATTCTTTTGGGCAGTTGTAAAGCATCCAATAAATCTTTTACAGTTTTGCTGTTTCTTATAGGGGAACCTGAAGAAGTCCGAAATCCCCTTTGCATCCATAGCTGACCGAAGTCGTGTATAATCCCAAAACCATATTGACTATCAGTAAATATGGTTACCCTCAAGCTTTTGGCAATTTTGCACGCTCTAATTAGAGCTATCAATTCAGCAATCTGAGCAGAGTTTACCCCTTTTAGACAGGATGCTTCTAGAACTCCCGCTATGGGGCAAACAGAATAGGCAGTGCATAATTCACCTTTTTCATTTCTCAAACATGATCCATCAACAAACATCTCACAATCTGATTCTTCCAATGGAACGTCCTCAATATCAGGCCTGGGTTTGGTGCACAGTTCTGTCACATCCAAGCAATCGTGATCCGCTTCCTCTCTTACTTCCTCACAATAAGAATTCGGCAATAGAGTTGCCAGATTTACAGTTGTGCACCTCACCACGGTTACATTTTCAGCACCCAGAATCACTCTTTCGTACTTAGTCAGCCGACTAGAAGTAATGTATTGTGTTCTGGGGCATGTTAAAAGAATCTCAACCAAATGTGGCACATACACCTTGACTGGATATCCCATCACAATCGCTTCACTCTGTTCCAGACTCACGCAAGTGGCGGCTACTGCTTTCAAACATCCTGGTAACGCTGCAGCCACTGAATCCAAAGTAGCAGAAAAATATGCTACTGGACGCCGTGCCATTCCATGTTTCTGGGTTAGGACTGAAAGTGCACACCCATCTCTTTCACAGCAGTACAACGCAAAATCCTTTGCATAATCTGGCATTCCCAATGCAGGTGCTCGACAAAGACTGTTTCTCAATTTAGTAAAAGCTTCCATACTTTCATCATCCAACACAATCAGATCTTTCACATCTTTTCGTGTCAACCTCTGTAGAGGTTTTGCAATCAGTGAGAAACCACTGATCCACTGCCTACAGTATCCAACCATTCCTAAAAACATTTGTACTTCTTTCTGAGTTTTGGGCGGGCTCATTCGTTTAATCACATTAATTCTTTCTGGTGTCATCTTTCTGACCCCTTTTTCTATTTTGTGTCCTAGGTACTGGACTTCCTGTTGACAAAATTGCAATTTTGCTGGTGACACTTTGTGTGCTCCTTCTGCCAAATGGTTCAATAAGGAAACTGTATCTGTCACACATGCCTCTCGTGTCTTTGATGCCACTAACAGTCATCAATGTATTGAACCAAAATTGAATTTCCTGGCATAACTAAAGTCTCCAGACATTTTTTCAAGATCTGATTAAAGATTGAGGGACTCTCTGTGTACCCTTGAGGGACTCGGCACCATGCCAAAACACGGTCTCCGAACCGGAATGCGAATAAATACTGGCTTTCCGGATGTAAAGGAATCGAGAAAAATGCTTCGCACAAATCAATCACTGTGTACCATTCAGCATCGCAGGAAATTTGGTAAAGAATCACTGCTGGATTTGGCACCACTGGACAACAGGTTACTACGATTTTATTAATCTTTCTCAAATCCTGCACTATTCTGTATTTCCCACTGGGTTTCTTAATTCCTATAATAGGCGAATTACAGGGACTGCTCAGTATTTCTTCTAGAATTCTCTGTTCAATCATTTGGTCGATCACAGGAGTGACTCCTGCAATTACTTCTGGACTCATTTTGTACTGAGGTGTGTTTGGATAAACAGCACCCTCTTTCACTGTAATTTTAATCGGATCTACATTTGTCATTAGGCCAATTTCCTTTCCTGTGAAATCCCATTCATCCAATCTTACTGCACTTTTTAATTCTTCAGGCAAATTCTCTTCTGTGAGAAGTGAAAACAACTCATCCACTTCTGTCCCTTGCTTCGCTAATATCATTTTAAATGCGACATCCTCATCAGGTGTCTGAAATGCAATACCATCCGGCGTACAATAGATGGTGCAATTCATTTTGCACAATAAATCTCTACCTAAGAGATTTACTGGACTTGAGTCACATACCACAAACCGATGCATGTCTCTGAAATTTCCAATATGAACTTCTATTGGATCTGTAACTGGTGTTCTAATATGCTTATTCGAGACTCCTACAACTTGGATAGTTTCTCCCAAGAGGGGTAGGTTCCGAATTTCTGCTGCTCTCACAGTATAACGGGTAGCACCAGTGTCCACTATGAATGTAATATCATTACCTTCCACTTTTCCGTCAACAAATGGACCTGACTGATCTACCGCCAAGGATGCGCCAAGTACGCACTCTTCCTCCCCCCTCAGGCACCGTCATTGAGATGAATCTGAATCACTCTCATTGCACTGCAACCAGTATTGCGGAACCATTTGCACACTTTGATTCTTACCAACTTGATCACCTCCGTGAAATCCAGTGTGCGCACTGTACCTCTGCACTTGAGCATTCACATTATTTGGCATGGGAGCTTGTGGCACCTGTAACTGTGGAGTAACTATCTGCTGCTGCTGGTTCACAACCACCTCATTCTGCATCTGTGGATTTAAATTTTGATTTACCCCATTATTCTTTTGAGCAGATCTACACTCATTCTTCAAATGTCCAATTTTTCCGCACGTATGACAGGGAAATTTCTTTTAGCTTCTTCTCTACTCATTTTACCTCTTCCTCTACCCCCACTGGGTCCTTGACCATTTTGATTCCGACCATTCATCTGATAACCTGTTTATCTCAACAAACACCGACGACACCCTCAGCACCGCCGAACACATGCACTTCCAGATCCACACCGATCCCAACACCACCCTCAGAGGAACCCTCATCTACAGACCCCCGGACCCCGACCACAGTTCAGCGATTCCATCGCTGACTTCGTCAGCACACACGCCATCGCCTCCACGGACTACATCCTCCTCGGGGACCTGAACTTCCACCTCGAGAACAACAAGGACACCAACTCCACCACCCTGATCGACAACCTCGCCACCCTCGGACTCAGACAGCTCGTGACTACACCCACCCACGCCGCCGGCCACACGCTCGACTCCATCTTTTCCGCAAGCCCACACGTCTCCTTCAACCACACCTCCGAACCCCACTGGACTGACCACCACTGCATCCACTTCACCTACAGGAAGCCCACCATGCACCACCGCACCGAACAAATGCCTCGCCACTGCTGGAGCAGAGTCACGGAAGACCAGCTAACCACAACCCTCGCCCTGAGCCCACCCGCCGAACCCTCCAACCCTGACACCGCCGCCCGCAACCTCAGACAGTGGATCGACGACTGCGCCAACACCCTCGCCCCGCTCAAGAATCCGCCCAACAGCCACACCAGCAAGAAAGCCACCTGGTTCACCGAAGACCTCCAGGCCTCCAAACGAACATGCCGAAAACTGGAGAAGATCTGGCTCCACGAACGGACAGCGGACAGCTACGCCGCCCACAAGAGCGCCACCCACAGTCACCATCACCTCATCAGATCCGCCAAAAGGGCCTCACTCAAAGACCGCCTAGACAACAACGCACACAACAGCAAAGAGCTCTTCAACATCGTGAAGGAACTCTCCAACCCCAGCTCCAACACCAACAACATCCAGCCGTCGCGAGACCTGTGCGACTCACTGGCCACCTTCTTCCACCGCAAAATCGCCGACATCCACGACAGCTTCAACACCACGACCGCCCCGGCAACCACCGAGACCACTGCCCCCACAACCACCAACCGCCTGCTCTCCTGGACCAACATCAACGACGAGGACACCAGCGAGATCATGAACACCATCCACTCCGGTACACCGCTAGACCCGTGCCCTCACCACATCTTCAACAAAGCCAGTACAGCCATCGCGCCCCATCTCCGGAAAATAATCAACATCTCCTTCGAGACAGCAACCTTCCCGGAAAGCTGGAAGCACGCCGAGATCACCGCCTTACTCAAGAAACCCAAGGCAGACCCCAAGGACCTCAAGAACTTCCGACCCATCTCTCTGCTCCCGTTCCCCGCGAAGGTCACCGAGAAAATCGTCAACAAACAACTGACCCGCTACCTCGAGGAGAACAACATCCTGGACCCTTCCCAGTCCGGCTTCCGCAGCAACCACAGCACCGAAACCGCCCTCATCGCCGCCACCGATGACATCAGGACCCTGCTAGACAACGGAGAAACAGCAGCCCTCATCCTCCTGGACCTATCAGCCGCCTTCGACACGGTCTGCCACCACACACTACGAACACGCCTTCACGACGCCGGGATCCAAGAGAAGGCCCTGGACTGGACCACATCCTTCCTTTCCGGCAGAACACAAAGCGTCCGCCTCGCCCCCTTCCGATCCAAGGCCACCAAGATCATCTGCGGCGTACCCCAAGGCTCCTCCCTCAGCCCAACGCTGTTCAACATCTACATGGCACCCCTCGCCCACGTCGCCCGACAGCACAACCTCAACATCATCTCCTATGCCGACGACACCCAGCTGATCCTCTCCCTCACCAAAGACCCTCACACCGCCAAAGCCCACCTCCACGAAGGAATGAAGGCCGTCGCCGAATGGATGAGGACCAGCCGCCTGAAGCTGAACTCGGACAAGACGGAGGTCCTCATCCTTGGTTCCAACCCTTCAGCCTGGGACGACTCCTGGTGGCCCACATCACTGGGAACAGCCCCGCTACCCACCGACCACGTACGCAACCTAGGGGTCATCCTCGACCCCACCCTCTCCATGACTAAGCAGGTCAACGCCGTTTCCTCATCCTGCTTCAACATCCTCCGAATGCTCCGCAGGATCTTCAAGTGGATCCCCACCGAAACAAGAAAAACAGTCACCCAGGCCCTCGTCACCAGCAGGCTGGACTACGGAAACGCCCTCTACGCAGGAACGACGGCTAAGCTCCTGAGACGGCTGCAACGCATCCAGAATGCCTCTGCACGTCTTATCCTCGACATCGCCCGACGCAGCCACATCACACCCCACCTGAGAGACCTGCACTGGCTCCCTGTCAACAAGAGGATAACCTTCAAGCTCCTCACCCACGCACACAAAGCACTCCACAACTCCGGACCAGCCTACCTCAACAGACGACTCAGCTTCTACACCCCACCCGCCAGCTCCGCTCGACCAGCCTCGCCCTCGCCACAGTCCCCCGCATCCGGAAACGACCGCCGGCGGCAGATCCTTCTCCCACCTCGCCGCCAAGACCTGGAACACCCTCCCCACCAACCTCCGACAGACCCAAGACCTACTGGCCTTCAGAAGACTCCTCAAGACCTGGCTCTTCGATCAGTAGCAGCACCACCCCCCTCTTCCCCCAGCGCCTTGAGACCCTCGCGGGTATGTAGTGCGCTTTATAAGTGATACAAAAGGGGATGATGGACGGAACGTTTGAGCCAATCAAACACTCACCCCCAGTCAACTGATCTGGGTTTAATCCATCATCATTCTTTAGCTCACTCCACCACCCCAGTTCAGACATGGCCATATGCAAATCAGTCTGACCCTGTGCCTCATGGGAACAGTCCAGCCCGAACTGCCAAGCCATGTCTTCCCTGGACCGGAAACAAGCATCCTAGGACCGGTTTCTGGCAATCCAGCCGTCATCAGCCAGGCTTGCTTTAATCCAGTGGCAAAGTGAGCAAGGGACCCACGTCTGGGCATACCCCCGCCAACTTAGGGCGAACAAAGCTTTATAAGTGACATGATTGATTGATTGATTGATTGATTGATTGAGAACTATTATTTATTTCTTGCTGCTCTGCCACCTTTACTTGTGCCCACATCATTTTCTCTTTTAACTTTTTATGTCTCAATTCAATGTCGTCACTACAATACTTTGCATACCTCAGAATTTCATCAATTGTTTTGCTTTGCCAACAAATCAAATGCTGCTGAATCATATTACAAATTTTTGGTTTCAATCCAAACACAAAACGGTACACAAAATGTCCCATATCTTTATCTCCAATATTCTCAAATCCACTGTACTGTTTAAATACCTGCAACAATCTTTCATAGTATGCATGTACTGACTCCTTTGGTTCTTGGGTTGTTCTCTCAATCTTAACCCAATCTGTTTCTTTTGGAGAGATTTTTCCCTGCAAAAAGGTGATTACCTGATTATACGTTTTCATCACCTCTTCTGATGGTGCACCTGTTTTAGGATCTCTAGGATATTCCTCTTTTGGCCAATCGACAGTGATCTTACACTCTGTCCACAAATCTGCTGGAATGACAATCTCAAACAACCCATCCAAATCCTTTAACAAAACCTTTGAAACTTTCACAAACCTTTCTACCTGTTTGAACCATTCACCTGGTTTCTCCCTTAACCTAGGAAAATCATTCGTAAAAGATAATATATCCTGTCTGGTCCAAGGTACGTGAACATATCCACCACCTGGAACCTCTCTCATCGGACACACCCTTTCAACTTGCTCCGTCTCTTTTAACGGAAACATAGACACTCCTTTACTAGCTGCTTCTTCTTTCTTTCTCGTCCATCTACCCTTCCATCGCTCCACATCTCCCCATTTCTTCAAAATATTCATCAATTCTTTTATTTGCAACCTTTTTCCAGATGCATTCAAACTCTCTAGATCCTTGTCGGTAAAGGCCAATCTGTATGATTTCTGCAACACTTTCGACTTCTCTATGGCTCTTCCATACTCACTAGCAGCTTCTCATATTTTTTCATGAAGATTCCTCGCTCTCCAGGTAATACTTTTACACAAAAACAACAGTTCTTCATCTCGGTAAGTCCCTAATCTGTCTGGACTTATTGTACCGATAATCATTTCTTCCAGATCTACTTTTAATTGACTCACATTTATACTCTGTGGTTGAGGTTTCGGCTTTGTCATTTCTTTTATCCAATTATTCAATTCCTCTGGTGAAGGACCTTCTGAACTACCTGCCATTGGAGTGACACTCGGCCCTATTCTCCTTGGGTCTATTTGTATATTTCTTTTAGGGGTTTCTGTTATCAACTCACAAACCGGAAGATCTAACAATGTAGTATTCGGATCAGCCTGTCCACTCTCATTCGTTACCGTCACCATTCCACTCCTGACACTACTTCTCGGAACTGCCAATATATGTACTTTTGACAGATTTTGCTTCTCTCCATACAATGGGACTACCGGACCAATTGTTACCGGTACCGTCAATGCTTCCGCATTCAGACTTAACGGATTCATTTTCTGGACCTGCTCCATTTTTGCTTTATTCAACAAATTCATTTCATTTTCTCGTACTACTCTAGCTATTTCTGTGACTTGTGGAGTTAATGGGGTTCCCATTTGTGGGGCACTCGGAGTCACCTCCCCTGAATTTTCTTCATATGGCGGAGGTCTTTTGGTCATGATATCCTCTAACAACTCATCGTCATCAGAATCGTTCAGATCATCCCTTAAACTTGAAGTCTCTATATTTTTCTTTTTCTCTTTACATTTGCCTCCTGTCTGATCTTCAGCAACTAAGACTGGGTACAAACCTTCCGTTATCACAGCTCTCCTCCATCGTTTCAGCTTATCTTCTCTACTCTCAAAAGGATATCTAAACATCATATTTCTGTAACTTCTGCTATCTCTATATTTTTCTCTTTCAAATGCCTCAACTTCCCATTCCTCCAATGCTTCGTACTGTGTAAGTCTAGGATTCGGCTCTAGTGAATTCATCTGATCTCTCAAATTCTGCAATATCCTTACATTAAAAGAACCATGCTGTGGGAAAGCTATAACACCATCATCCTTTGTATATTCCACCCAATTCTCTAACCACATACACGTATGGTACCCTCGCTCTAACATCATATAAGAAGCAGGCGTTTTCTATGGTTTTTACTAGGTGGAATAGGAATTCCCTCTCTAGTCACAATTGGTTTGTCCTTATTAAAGAAATTCTTTATTTTCTGAAACAACTTCATTTTTCTGACCTTCTACGCTAATATACCTCAGCAGAACAAACAAGGAAACCTCTCTGTGAATCTGCTTATTCTATTTGTCCGTCCTCGTCCTATACCAGTGCGACTCACATCAACCAACCAATCAGAGCTCAGTACACGCCCGCTGCCTGACCAATGCCAGCGCGGCTTTCTCTGACGTCAGTATTACTCCTTCTACTGACCCTCCCTTTACAAAAGACTACGGCAATATTTTTCTAAGTTTTTCTTAATCAAAAATTTCTGTTAGTAACACAAAACAATACTACCTTGTCTGTCCAATAAATAAAGAGATAGTCTTCACCTTTCAAAGAGGTTTTCTTCACTACGAGTAAAAATAACGACCAGCGCTATTTTACCCCTCAAACAAGCTCCGGGAGGACCTCTTACTCCTCTAGGGATAAGGCCAAAGTTTTGCAAGAGGACTTTTTGGTGTGAAAAGAGGTCTTGGTACTCCCCTGGGGATAAGGCTAGAGTTTCGGAAGTGGACCCTTCGCTATTTCAAACACTCTACTTACATACAAAATTGTCCTTAAATATAACACCTACAGCCCTCCGTAGCTTCGGTATTATTACAACAGACAAAGTACTTCTGCAGTGTGATTTCTTTATCCACACTCTTCTTCTGCCTACTACAGGCTACATTCCATTCCCGGGATTCCTCAGGTATCTCCGTACCTGTACTTCTAGGCAACATAGAACAGGACACTAACTTTCCATGTTAAGAACATATAATCAATCATCATTACCACACAAATCAATAATTAAACCGCCCTCTGCTACCAGAAACTGATCCAGCGCAAGCCAATACCTAATCAGGGATCAATACTCGATAACATTCAAATGGCCCATACACATTCACCCAAATCCCTGATGCCTGGGGGTCAATTTTTATAATGACGACAAAATTTGTTCCTTTTGCAGATTCATGTTTGTCATTTTTAAATACATAACTAAACTTGTTCATCAACTTTCTTTCTTCTTGGTCGATGGACCTATTAGTTGAATAGTTGATGGTAATGATAGCACTATCTAACTATCTAGTCAGCTAAATAATCACAGACTCTCGATAAGATTAATAAAGCTTTATCTCAAAATCAATGCTCAATGCATAAGGTCACAAATGCAAACAATGAAATTCACAAGAGGGAGAGGAAACAAACAGCAATGCAAACAATGTCAAACTCATCGTCAATATTAATGAGCGCATGAAGGAGTGGATAGATTAAGAGATATCAGTTTCAGCAAAAATAATGCGAAACAATATACATATGACGGAGTGGATAGATGAAGAGACAAAAGTTTCAAAGACAAAAATACATTTGCAATTGAATATGCAATGTACGAGTCAGAGAAATAATACAAACCCAAAGGATCTGTTGAATACAACCCCCTGGCCAAGGAAGTGGTGGGGGTCCCCTGAAATAGAGTCAGGGAACAAAGACTTCAGGGACAGGAACGGGACAGGACAGGAACAGCTAGGCCTCTCTGCAAACCGACGGACAGCGATGCATCACCCCTCTCGAACAGCTAAGAGCTAACAGCGCTAACCACACCCCCAAAAGCACCCCAGTAATACCCTAAAACCTACATGTCCAGCCCACATCAGTTGAAACATTTCACGAAACTCGACAGTTGATTGGCTAGTTCGGGAGGTGGTTTGTCACACCATCAGGTTCCCATTCATGACTACTATTAAGCTATTGCTTTACTTCCCTTCTCATGACATCAGTTCTGACTCATTCATATATTTGAATACATGATACATTTATATTCTTTCACACACAAATGTCAGCAACGTCCGCGGTAGAAAATTTGGATCCCACGGCCAGTCTCATCCATTGGCAGGCGAACAATGCACTCTGTGCTAAGCGTCCTTGAACTCTTGTCCATCCTTTGCAGCGCTCAACACTTCTGGCTGCTCTGTCATGACATTTTCGTTCTTACTCCAGCCCCTCCTCTATCAGGCCAATTTAAGAATAATGGAGACCCATCCGGCTCACTATAGCAAATAGAACATAAACATTCATTATTTATATGATAATGCACTTTTCACTGTTTACCACCCACCTTTGCACTATCCCTGTTATATGTTTTCCTAGCAAAAGCTTAAGGCAAAAGCGGCATTATTTATTATTTTTAAAGCAGGATGCAAGATGCGGCCTAGTCATGCATTATTTCTCGTTTCTTCCAAAGCACAAATGTGAATACGACTTAGTCCTTTCATGCATTAGTTTACATTAGTGCACACATGCGCAAAGCAGTTTCCTTCATGTTCATGTGATGTGTATGTTAGTCTTTTACCGTACACTGTTAGTATGTATTATGGGGGTGTCAATCCGAGCAGGTTTCTTTTTGCGAAATCCTGCTCCATCAACCGTCACTGACTCAACTGGAAGGGCGGGGGAAAATGTTGGCAAAGAGCAGTTGTGTATTGTCTGTGTAGAAACAATTATATGAAAAATCAACACAAAATAGGAAACAGTGGTTCAGAGGGAAAGTGCATAGAGTGAGAAAAGCAGAGAGCAAGGAACTGAACCCTGTGGTAACGGTTTCACAACCCTCTTGTGAAGGACAGCGTTTAATGCCTATGACTCCCAGCATCATATATCTCTTTCTAGGAAATGTTTTTAGTGGTTCGTTTCAAGCTTTGCATCACATTTGTGCATTATATTATCTTAAAATGAGAAAGCGTGTGCTTGCTAGAAGGTACCGGATGTGGGAATGAGGACCCCATGTCTGCAAACTCAGGCCAGACATCACCTAACTTAAAATGTTATTATTGTCACCTGCAGATTAATGTGAGCCAATGTTATCTTTTAGGAATGGATACACTTATCCGGGCTATTGGCAGGTTTACACCGGTGGACCACAGCTAAACTCCTATGGCTATCCTTACTCAAGTCACAGTGTTATAAACATCTACATCCATGAGAGCTACACAGACTCCCAGCCCGGCTTTGACATCGCCCTTCTTCAGGTGTCCCCAGACTTCGATTTGAATGTGAACATCCAACCCATCTGCCTGCCCTACAGCAGCCACCAGTTCCAGGCTACGGTGCAGTGCTGGTTGACCTGGTGGCGTAACGGAGGTATGAGAGTGAAGTGCCAAGTGGATTCTGGGGATGGAATAATCCTGGGGTATTTTAATTTCCATTAGATCAGCTCACAAACTGATCTGTGTCAAAATATGTTTGTCATTAATTCTTATTCATAGGTTATGTTACGTCTTGTTGTTCTACGTTATGCTATTTATGTTAATGAGTTGAACATTCACAGATGAAAAAGGCAGTGATCTTCACTTTCCATCCTTTCACAGGACTGTCAACTGAGAGTCAAATTGGGCGATAGCAACATCTGCTATTTACTCCACTTGTTGCCTCGATTACCTCTGGTCTCTGAGGTTAGGAAGTGGTTGGAAAAGAAAGCAAACACTGTTCCACAAGTCTTGTGCATTTTCTATGGTTTTTACTACTTACCCTTCTCATATCTGTTTGTCGCTTGATTGACAAAGAGTGAGACACAGAGTTACATGTGACGCCATCTGGTGTCAAAGGGTGCTTGCTCTCTCTTCCACTACCTCCAGGATTTTGTTGAATTTATGTCCACTTTCAAAGGATGAGAAAATGAAGGAACAACCCAAAGCAAAGAACACTAAATGTTTTCTCCCATTCAGAATGGATTTCCACCTCCTTCTCAGCGACTTAATCAGAAGGCACATGATGGAAGAGGTCAACTTGTACGAGCTTATATTGTTTGTTGAAGAGCTGTCAGTAAGGCAGCAGCAACTACCACTTTGTGACCATCACAGTCAAGCCAGTTGTTTGCAGACTTATAATCAGTTGTCAGGATATGTAAAATAGAAAATACTAAAGATCCAAAAAGATATTAACCAAATGAGGTTGTATGCCCCTGGCCGGTGGGCCCATGTCCACCTGGCATCCATCATCGAACGGAGGCTGGGTTGGGGGGGGGGGCTTTTTCTCAGAGTTTAGGATTGAGCTCCACCCTGTTTAATATATATGTTACCCCTCTAGCTGTGATCATTTGAGTTTATGGCTGCATTTGACACCCAGCTCACTTTAGGATTGAAGGAGATATGTCCAGTTTCCTATCTAGATTTAGACCTGTCTAAGATTACAGAGTGGATGAATCAAAATCTGCGGACACTACACTGTTCCAAAACTGAAATTATTGTTTTGAGTGACCCAACCATCTGGAATTCGATATGTGTTGTGTGTATATATATATATATATTCACTGAAAAAACCATAGGTTTTAGGGAAAGTTATAGTTAGTTGGACATTGCACTCGTACAAAACCCGTGAAATTCCCCCGTTATAGTTAGTTCAGCTAACTATAACTCGCGCCCCCGCAATGCACTGCTGATGACGTCACATATTACATCACTCATGACATGGTCAGTAACATCACTGATGACATCACTCATGACATCTCAAATGACATCACTGATGACATCATCCAGTGACTGTGTGTTTGTGTAAAGTTTAAATATGTTTAATATATATAGGGAAAGGCATATTGAAGAATGAGTGGGTGTATAAGCGTCTGAATGGATGATTTAGTAGGTGCGTGACTGAGTCTATAAGTGAGTGATTAAACGTATCTTACTGGATGCATGGGTGAGTGACTAAACTGTGTGAATGTCTGTATCCGTCTGTCTGTTGTTGTGCAAGCAGCTGCATGGGTTTCTGACTAGCTAAATGAGTGTCTATATGGGTTATGGATTGGTTCTCTGAGTATCTGTATGGGTGCCTCAGTGTTTGTGTGGGTGGGGTGTGTGTGACTCTGTGCATAGATGTGTGAGTGGGTGATTCACTGGGTGCATGGTTTCAAGAGTGCGTCTGTGATGGACTGTATGGGTGGGTGAGTGTGTGTATGGGTGTGTTAGTGATTGAATGTATATCTCAGTGGTACATGTGTGAGTAACTACATATGTGAAAGGCAGTATATATGTGTGTTGGAGTATATAAATGGCTATAAGTGAGAGTGTGTGATTGTGAGAGTGGCTATATGGATGAGTGTGTGCTTGCATCAGTGATTGCATAGGAGCGTAAGAATGTGCTAGTATTTTTATGAGTAAGTGAGCTGGTGTGTATAACTGTATAGGTGAGTACATGGGAGTGTGATTAATTATTAGCATGACTGACTAGGTGTGTGAGTACCTCTATGGATGAGTTGCATTGTGTGAGTGTTTATATAGGTGTATGAGTGCATATGATAGTCCTGTACTGAGTGACTGTAAGTATGAGTGACTGTACGGGTGAGTGAGTAGATGTGTGTGTGTAGACCTAAGAATCAGTGAGTGGGTATGTACTTATTGGTATTGGAGTGTGTATGGTTTTGAGAATGGCAGTCTGTAATTTAGAGTGGGTGTATCAAAAGTTATATTAGGGTGTGAGAAGATGCATTAAATTCTCACATGGATGATGTCATCAGTGATGTCATTTGAGATGTCATCAGTGATGTCATCAGTGATGTCACTGACCATGTCATGAGTGATGTAATATGTGACGTCATCAGCAGTGCATTGCGGGCGCGAGTTATAGTTAGCTGAACTAACTATAACGGGGGAATTTCACGGGTTTTGTACGAGTGCAATGTCCAACTAACTATAACTTTCCCTAAAACCTATGGTTTTTTCAGTGAATTTCAAAGGTTTTTTAAATGCTAAACCCTAACTATAACAGGCCTGAAACCTATGGTTTTTTCAGTGAATTTCAAAGGTTTTTAAAATGCTAATTCCTAACTATAACAAGCCTGAAACCTATGGTTTTTTCAGTGAATTTCAAAGGTTTTTTAAATGCTAATTCCTAACTATAACATGTCTGAAACCTATGGTTTTTTCAGTGAATTTCAAAGGTTTTGTAAATGACAATTTGTAAATGTATTAATTGTTATATTTATTTTTTTTGATACTGATTTACTACATTTTTTTAAACTATTTATTTTTAGATGTTTTATTTTTTAAATTACATTGTAATTACATTATACATTACATTACAAAATATACTTTCTCAGAATGAATTACTTTAGTTTAAATACTTTGCAAATAGGCAATAGACTTTTAAGTACAGTAGTTACAGTTGTTGCAATGGGCAACACAATTTCAAACACAATGCAACATTGAGCTCAATGTGAATTTCTAGCTAAATGCAATTAGTTACTTTATGGATTACTTTTCTAACCACAGGACTGGATCCTAGATTCAGTCCTGGGACATCTCCTGTAAACAGTTGAGTAAAAGCGTTTTGGTTACAGTAGTGATTTTTAAGGAATATTATTGTATTTTAAAAGTTGACACAGAAACTTTTTCACATAGAATCACCAATGTTATCCTATGGGAGGAAATTCACTTAGCAGGTAAGTAGTGTTATCGTTACTTTTTCTTACTCAGTGGTGGATCCTGGATCCAGCACTGGTGCATCTCCTGTAAACAGTTGAAAGAATGCGTTTAAGTCATACAGGCGATTTTTAAGGAATATTTGTAGTTTGTGAAAATCAACACTTTGAAACTTTTCTGCTGAAAACCAGACAATGGATTCCTACGGAAGGAAATATAAGTTACTGGTAAGTACGGTTAAAATTACTTTTCAGGATCAGTACTGGGCTGAAAGATGCAGCACTGAGGTCTCTCCTGATAACAGGTGAGTAAATCGTAATTCGTATTTTGGCTGATTTTAGAGGAATATTTGTATGTTTCAAAAATCGACAGAAACTTTTTCAGCTAAAAGCAGGCAATGATATCCTATGGAAGGAAATTCAAGTTACTGGTAAGTACGGTTAAAATTACTTTTCAGGATCAGTACTGGGCTGAAAGATGCAGCACTGAGGTCTCTCCTGATAACAGGTGAGTAAATCAGAATTCGTAGTTCGGCTGATTTTAGAGGAATATTATAAAGTTCCAAAACTCCACACTTAGAAGAATTTCCAAGTGAAACAAGTCAATGATATCCTATGGAAGGAAATTCAAGTTACTGGTAAGTACGGTTAAAATTACTTTTCAGGATCAGTACTGGGCTGAAAGATGCAGCACTGAGGCCTCTCCTGATAACAGGTGAGTAAATCGGAATTCGTATTTCGGCTGATTTTAGAGGAATATTCTAAAGTTCCAAAACTCCACACTTAGAAGAATTTCCAAGTGAAACCAGTCAATGATATCCTATGGAAGGAAATTCAAGTTACTGGTAAGTACGGTTAAAATTACTTTTCAGGATCAGTACTGGGCTGAAAGATGCAGGACTGAGGTCTCTCCTGATAACAGGTGAGTAAATCGGAATTCGTAGTTCGGCTGATTTTAGAGGAATATTTGCACAATGGTGAAGGGAGGGGGCGGGGCCTGAGGTGACATCTGTGCAAACGCGCCCCGTGGCGCCTTTTAAGTTGGGGGATTAAGTCCCCTTGAATCATGAGGGTCCCTGGGGTCCAACTAGCCCACCCTGTACCTCCAGTATGCGCCAGGAGCTGCGTTGCAGAGAGGTGTTCAGAGGCCACGCCCCTTTTGCACCTCTCTGCAACGCAGCTCTGTGGCGCTTTCTGGACGTACCTGGTGGGCTAGTTTGCCCTCAGGGACCCTCAGGATTGAAGGGATTTCATTCCCCATCTTAAAATGCGCCACGGGTCCTGTTTGCACACATGTCACCTGAAGCCCCGCCCTCTCCTTCACCACTGTGCAAACGTGCCCCGTGGCGCGTTTTAAGTTGGGGGATTAAGTCCCCTTGAATACTGAGGGTCCCTGGAGTCCAACTAGCCCACCATGTACCTCCAAAGCGCCACAGAGCTGCGTTGCAGAGAGGTGTAAAGGGGCGTGGCCTCTGTACACCTCTCTGCAACGCAGCCCCTGGCCAAACCGGAGGTTCCTGGTGGGCTAGTTGGCCCCCAGGGACCCCCAGTATTCAAGGGGAATTACTCCCCTTCTTAAAACGCGCCAGGGGGCGCGTTTGCAGACTGCTGCAGGGAGGGGCGGGGCCTCGGCACGATGCCGGTCTTTTTTTGTTTTGTTGCTTTTTCTGCCCAGGGGTCCTTGTGGGACCCCTGAGCAGACCTAGGGGTCAGGGTGTTTCTACCCTGCCCCCTTTGTGCGTTTTGCACACTTGTTTCTTGTGTTTTTTTTTTTAATCAGTGGGATCCGCGCACCCTAAGCGCATCTTGCCGATTTTGAAAAAAAAAAAATGCTTTTTTCTGCCCAGGGGGTCCTTGTGGGACCCCCTGAGCAGACCTAGGGGGTCAGGGTGTTTCTACCCTTCCCCCTTTGTGCGTTTTGCGCACTTGTTTCTTGTGCTTTTTTTTTTAATCGGCGGGATCCGCGCACCCTAAGCGCATCTCTCCGTTTAAAAAAAAAATGCTTTTCTGCCCAGGGGTCCTTGTGGGACCCCTGAGCAGACCTAGGGGTCAGGGTGTTTCTACCCTGCCCCCTTTTGCGCTTTGCGCACTTGTTTCTGTCCCTCGGTTCTACCGAGGGACAAAATGGCTGCCAACACTTCCTGATTTGGAGTGTTGACAGCCACTTGACAGCCAATTAGCATGCAGCTCATGATCGGGACGGTGCGCGCAGGGTGCGCTCAGGATACGCGGACCCTACTCGCCCATAGATATATATGTGACTTTACTTTTGATTTTCTCAGGAACTACTGAACGGATTTACACCATTTATGCAAAAGGCACGACACTGAACCAAGGGCTACCTCTTTGCCAAATTTGGTGTAATTCCGTTCAGCAGTTCGGGCTGTAGCTGCGACTAAAGTTTCCTATGGAAAAATGAATGGGGAAAACGCGTTTTGGGACCCCCCTTTTTTCTCGGCCCCCGCTTGACGAATCAACCCGAGACTTTCAGGGTAGGAGCGGAGCGCCCCAACAAGTTGGAAGCTTTCGCGAAGATTCGTCGACCGGCGCAAGAGTTATTTCAAATAGAATGTCGCGGATTTCCTATGGATAATAGGTCCTAACTATAACTATCTACTGGCGACCGCCAGTAGATAATATATATATATATATATATATATATATATTACGTACTGGCGGTCGCCAGTAGGTAGTTATAGTTAGGAAGCTAGTTTCCATTGGAATAGCATTTTTCATTTGCTAATAACTTTGGCGTCGTTTGACGAATCGTCGCAAATTTTTCAAAACTAGTTTGGCATTACTTCAGCTGCTGTCTTGAATATTTTGGGGTGATTCATCAAGCGGGTGCCAACAAAATGGTGGGGTCCCAAAACGCCTTTTCCCCATGTTAAATTTCAAAGAAACTTTAGACCCGGCTACAGCCCAAACTGCTGAACGGAATTACACCAAATTTGGCAGAAAGGTAGCTGTTGGTTCAGGGAATTTGTTGTATATCCGTTCAGTAGTTGCAGAGTTATTTAAAGAAGTTTCCAGTTATATATCTAGGGACACAGAGGATCCGTGACTCCTCCTGAGCTCGTGCTGAGATCTGATTGGTTGCCAACACTTCAAACCAGAAAGTGTTGGCAGCCATCTTGTGACTCGGCTTGAACGAGTCACAAAAAAAAACGTAAAGAAAAGGGAGCAGGGTAGAAACACCCTAACCCCCTGGGCCTCTTGGGGGGAGGGGGTCCAACAGGGACCCCACAGGGCCAAAAAAGAATTTAAAAAAAAAGAATTTCGGCTGGGCCGCGCTGGATCCGCGAATCCCACCGAAAAAAAAAAAAAACAAAGCTTGGGCTTCCACGCTTCATTTCTAATCAGCCCCCAGGTGGGCCAGGTCCCGGGAGCATTTAAATAATAATGGAGCGGGGGGCACACACTTACTGATGCCCTGTTGTCCACCACTTCCCCAGGGCTTCTTTATAAAAAAATGCGAGGGAGGCCTGTATGGCCACCACCTTCTCTGGGCTTATTTAATTATCAATGGGAGGGCCTCTATGACCCCCCCACCAGCCCTGGGGACCGCCACCTCCCTAGGGCTTTAAGTTTGAAGAGCCTGGGGGACTGTGCAGACCACCCGCATCCCCAGAGGCCGCCAACTCCCCGGGGCTTTGCTTTTAATTAATGCAGGGTGCCACATGGATCCCCCCCCACAAACCCAGGGACCGACACCCGCCCGGGGCTTTTGTCAAATGGAATTGTAGCTCCGAGGACAACCACCTCCCCAGGGCAAAATTGAAGCAAGGAGCCATAGATGGCCCTGGGGACCACCACCCCCCAGGGCGGGCTCCTGCTATATCCTGGAGTGCCCACCCCTGGGGCATAGCTGTTTACTATGACTTGACAGCAGCTTTACCGCTCCTGCCAAGCCATAGCAAACTGTGCTCCGCTTCTAGCAAGCAAGAGCAGAAAAAAATGCTCTCGTTAGCTGGAAGCGGAGCACAATTGCTTTGACGGAGAGGGAGCTGCATGTTCAACAGCTCCCTCTCTGTCAAAGCAATGCAAGCTCCCGCAGGAGGGGGGAGCCGGTAAGGACCGCAGGAGCCTTGAGGCTCCACCGTGGTCCCAAACACTTCAAAGTGGGTGCCCTGGGTGGGACCAGGGCACCAGGGCACCCACAACAGAGGCCGGCCCCCTCCCTGTATGTTTTATTTTGTAAAAAAGAAAAAGTCTGGGCACCAGGAGATGGGGTCCCCGGGTCCGAATCAGCCCGGGAGGGGGAACCCCTTTCCCCATTCAAAAAAAGCCTTGAGGCTCCCCCCGCAGTCCCCAACACTTCAAAGTGGGTGGGACCAGGGCACCACAACGGAGGCTGGGCCCTGGGGTCCCCGGGGCCGAAATCTGCCCAGGGAAGGGGCCTCGTGGCCCCCTTCCCTAATAAATAAATATATTTTTTAAAAAGGGACTAGCAAGTTGCCTTAGGCCCTGCACCAATTCTCCGCCACTCTGCAAACACGCCTCCTGGTGCACTGCTGGTTGGGGGATGAAATCCCCTTAGCTGCTGAGGCTCCTTGGGGGCCAACAAACCCTCCTGTTACCTACAGTAAGACCCACACAGTGGAATTGCTGAGAGGTCCTTGAAGGCCATCCTCTTTTTCTCCAGGACTCTGCAAACACACCTCCTGGCTCTCTGATGGTTGGAGGATGAAGTCCTCTTGGATGCTTAGGGTTCCTGGGGGCTCAGAAGCCTGTGCTTAAAATTTGATCCCTCCAATTCTGCATGACAGGCCACCTGCAACTAATGCTCCATGTCTTAATGTTGTGAATTTAGTGTAAATGGTCAGAGAAGAAAATGCAAGCAGGTAGAAGGCAGTCAGGTTCAAACTGGGGTTCCTAGGAATTTGACTTTGTGCTGCACTTAGGCATCTCAGTCACCTGAAATAAATGTGTTTTAATACAAGTAACAGAAGTTCCATTTATTAGGTCAGTATTTTTGGGGTGTCAAAAATTATCCATGGAGCCACACGTTTAAATAAAACCAACTGGGTTAATAAAAAAGCAAAATAAGGATATTAAAAATAAACAAATAAAATTCAACCAATTCCCTGAAGCATCATGGTGTATCCGTTATGCCACGTTTTAAGCCACCTGTGGGTTCATTTAACATAAGGTGAAAATGGCTACCAGATCAGTATTTAATTTGTAAAAAAAATAAGTATCTGATAGAGACATCTAGCCACAAATTCCTTACCTTTGAACTTCCATGCGTCAGGTTGGATCCGAAAGATTTTTCTTAGCAGTACCCCTGCGCACCGGTAGATGTCGTCGGTCGACTCCGTGTGACGTCATTGGCGTCGTGTTTGTCGTCGTCGTGACATCCGCATAGTCAAAATAACCGCCACTCCAGCACACTGACGTCAGTTCTTTTCTTTCCGCGCCAGCCAGCGCCGATCTGTTGAAGAGAACTACCCCCTGTCATTTTTTGACAGACTTTTTTTTTACTTTTGTCGATTTCTTTTGGAGTGGAGGATGTCAAGTAAGAAGACCTCGGGGTTCAAGCCGTGCCTGTCACTGCGCCATGTCGGTCACGGAACCCACTTAGTGTGTCTGGTGCCTGGAACGCTACCACGACTCGAAGTCGTGCCCCGACTGCCGGGCCATGGCACCGAAGACTTTGAGGGAGTAGTCCCTAAAGCTGCTCGCGGCCCGGCGTCCAGCACCACGGCAGTTGTCTTGTCAGTCTCGATCCCGGTCCAGGTCTCGGTCGAGAGGAAGGTTCCGAGCACTGCTCTGGTGAATCAAAGACCTCTTCGTCGAAGTCAGGTAAGAGACACCGCAAAAAACACAAGAAGTCGAAGCGTGCTTCAACTTCACCCCACCCATTTCACGAAGCAGAGGAGGAACCTCGGTGCTCAGGGCCCTGCTCCGCGGAGCGGGTGCCTATGTTGCCTCCACGTTTCCCTGCTTTTCCGGGTCCAGGAGCAACCCCCGCCCAGCTTAAGGAGTTCTATGATGCCATGTGTACCATATTTAGGTGGCTTGACCCTGCCGGCTCGCATTAGGGCTACGCAGGCACATAAGATGGAGTAGTCCCCGTGGGTCCCGCTCCTGTGGCTCCGGTGCCACGGCCTCTGATTGGACCCGTTCCTGGGTCCGGACCGGTGCCGGTCGCACCTCCGCAGCGACCTTCCCCAGTGCCGTGTCCAGCGCCGAGGTCCTCGCTTTCGCCCACCAGTGGTGCCTCCCCGATCCTCATTCCTGACGACACGTAGCCGGTCAGGCGTCTCCCGAAGCAGAGATCAGCGCCGACGGAGCAGTACGCCTCCATGACGTTCAACCTGCCCTATTCAGAAGGGTTAGGGATGGATGTAGAATGTAGAGGATTGGGAGTGGGAGCCGGATCCCTTAGAAATCCCACACCCACAAGATATGGACTGGTATGAGAAACTGGGTGATGCCAGTTGGTTGGACACCTCCCCAGACTGGTTTTCTGTCTCCACCTACCCTGGCTACGGAGAAGGGGGCATCATTTGCTATGGTGGTGCGTAGGTCTGCGAAGGACCTGGACCTGCAGCTCCCTACAGTGGCAGTCAAGACTAACGTCTTCACAGAGGTCCTGCAGCCTGGGGTCTCCAGCTCGGAGCCCCTACTGCCTTTTAATGAGGCCATAACGGACGTCCTTCTGGGCACCTGGTCCAAACCCAGCACAGGGGCTCCTGAAAATAGGACGATTGCCTGCCACCATTGCCCTGCACCGGGCGACCCAGTTTTCCTCACCACTCACCCCACCCAGCGAAGCTTGGTGGTCCAGGCTTCCACTTCCCGTGGTGCGCCGCACCCCCAGACAGGGTATCCAAGAGATTGGAGAGTTTTGGAAAGAAAATGTTTTCTTCCGCCAGTCTGGCATTGCAGTCGGTGAACAACACGTGCCTTTTGGGCCGTTATTCCCATTTCATATGGGACACGGTTGCACAGGTGCTGCCCAGAGTCTCGGAGGAGGACCGGGCTCTACTCTCCCAAGCTATTTGAGACAGGGGAGATGCAGCAAAGTTCGCCATCAGATGTGGCTTGGACACGACAGACTCGCTGGGCAGAGCAATTTTCATGACGGTGGCCATACGTCGCCACGCCTGGCTGAGAACATCTGGTTATTCGGGGGATGTTCAAGCTAACCTTATGGAAATGTCCTTTGATGGCTCCCGTCTCTTCTGAGACATAGCAGATGCTGCCCTTGAGCATTTCAAGGACTCGCGGGCCATGGTCAAGTTCTTGGCCCTCACCACAACTTCTCGGCCCGCATCTGCTTTTTGCCCCTTTCGTGGCTACGGAAGGGGCTACCAACTGCGCCAACCCTAT
Source organism: Calotriton arnoldi (assembly GCA_963921515.1). Taxonomy (NCBI): domain Eukaryota; kingdom Metazoa; phylum Chordata; class Amphibia; order Caudata; family Salamandridae; genus Calotriton; species Calotriton arnoldi. Next base: position 856,868 of record CAWUFW010000146.1, read on the forward strand.
TCCGGCCAGCGGGCCCCGCAAGTTTAGCAACCTCTGCGGGGCCGTGGACGCAATTTACCCCGGCCCCATGGGTCGGGAGGCCAGAAGTCGAGCCAAGTCACGATCCCCTCCTCCACCGCAAAACCTTCCTAGTCCGATACCCCAAGAACATTCACAGCCAGTCGGTGGCAGAGTGCGCCATCATCTCCACCACTGGCAGAACATCACATTGGACAGGTGGGTGTTGCAAATTGCCTGAAGGGGCTACTCACTCCCCTTCAAGACTACCCCTACATCTATGCCTCCAGTGTACGATCGGCTGACGGAGGATCATCTTGCTCTGCTCTGTGAGGAAGTCAAGACTCTCTAGGCCAAGGGAGCTATATAGAAGGTTCCCAGGGCAGAAATATGCTGTGGTTGTTAGTCCCGCTATTTTCTCCTCCCAAAGAAGGACAGAGGCCTTCGTCCTATCCTAGACCTCAGAGCCCTCAACTACTTCCTCAAAAAGGAGAAGTTCAAGATGCTCACCCTAGCTCAGGTCCTGTCTGCCCTGGACTCAGGAGACTGGATGGTAGCGCTGGACTTGCAGAATGCCTATTTTCATATCCCCGTCCTGCCTGCCCATCGTCTCTAACTGCAGTTTACGGTGGCCCACGAGCACTTTCAATTTGCAGTTCCTCCCTTCGGCCTCACCAGTGCCCCTAAGGTGTTCACAAAGGTGATGGCGGTGGTCGCAGCCCATCTGCAAAGATCGGGGGTTCTAGTCTTCCCTTATCACGATGACTGGTTGTTGAAGGCGGGCACGTCCCAAACAGTTGTCTCCCACCTCCAGACTACGGCGAACCTCCTGCATTCACTGGGGTTCACTATCAACGTGCCAAAGTCACACCTGCCCCCCTCTCAGACGCTCCCTTTCATTGGAGCGGTTCTGGGCACGGTGCAGTTTCGGACATATCCTCCCGAACTGCGAGTCCAGGATATTCAGGCTATGATACTAATGTTTCAGCCTCTATCTTGGATTTCGGTGAGAATGACTCTGAGGCTGTTGGGCCTCATGGCCTCCTGCAACCTGCTAGTGAACCATGCACAGTGGTACATGCGGGCTCTGCAATGGGACCTGAAGTTCTAATGGGCACAGCATCGAGGAAATCTCACCGACCTGGTTCAGATTTATGAGGGCACTGCAAAAGTCCTGCAGTGGTGGCTAACAGACCGCGATTGGATCAACGGCAGACCCCTCTCTCTTGCCCACCCAGATCTCACAGTAGTGACAGATATGTCCCTTCTGGGATGGGGTGGCCATCTTATAGAGGTGGAGATCAGAGGACTCCGGTCTTTGGCGGAAGCCAGGCTCCATATCAATCTGTTGGAGCTTCGGGCGATGTGACTGGCACTGCAAGCCTTTTTACCATCCATAAAGGGACGGCTGATACAGGTGTTCACGGACAACACTACTGCCATGTGGTACTGCAACAAACAGGGCGAAGTGGGGTTGTGGACTCTTTGTCAAGAGTCCCTGCGTCTCTGGACTTGGCTGGAACAACAGGACATTTCCCTGGTGGGTCAAAACCTGGCCGGTTCGCTGAACGCCAGGGCGGACGAACTCAGCCAAAGGTGCCTTGCGGATCACAAGTGGCATGTACATTCCGAGGTGGCACAAGGTCTCTTTCAGCGGTGGGGAGAGCCTTGGTTAGATCTGTTTGCCGCCAAAGAGAATGCGCAATGTCAGCAGTTTTGCAGTTGGAGTTTCTCGGTTCTCGCTCAGCGATGCTTTTCGCCGCGTGTGGAGCTCAGGCCTCCTATACGCTTTTCCGCCCATACCACTCCTGCCCAGAGTGCTCAAGAAGATCAGGAGCGACCAGGCACAAGTTATTCTTGTGGCTTTGGACTGGGCACGGAGAGTTTGGTATCCCTAGCATCTAGACATAAGCATCGATCCTCCGATCAAGTTGCCCCCTCGGGAGGATCTTCTGTCGCAGCAGCAGGGGAGGGTCCTCCACCCGAACCTGTCCACTCTCCACCTCCTTGTGTGGAGATTGAGCGGCAACAGTTGACAGCTTTTGACCTCCCTCCCGAAGTCTGTGAGGTTATTCTGGCAGCCAGGCGTCCCTCCACGAAATTGGTATAGGCATGCCGATGGAACAAATTTTTTAAATATTGTACAGAAAGGTCCATTGACCCCTTGTCTGCTTCCCTGGCAGATATCCTTTTCTTTATCCTTTCCTTGGCCCAGCAGGGCTCTGCCTTGGGCACTTTAAAGGGCTATCTTTCGGCCCTTTCAGCTTTTCTTCGGCTGCCAGATCAGCCTTCACTTTTCAAGTCCTCTCTGGTGCAGAGGTTTTTAAAGGGGTTAACCCACTTGTTTCCCCTTACTTATGCCACAATGGGACCTTAATTTGGTCCTCACCTTCTTGATGTGCGCACCATTTGAACTGATGCACAACTGCCCTTTACGGTTGCTCACCATCAAAACAGCATTCTTAGTGGCAATTACCTCTGCTAGGAGGGTGAGCAAACTGCAGGCACTGTCATCAAAGCCTCCTTACCTGACAGTCTTTCTGGTAAAAGTGGTGCTGAGAACTAGGGCGTCCTTTTTGCCCAATGTTGTAACTCCCTTTCATCTGGGACAGTCAGTTACTCTGCCCACTTTCTCTGCATGTCCGCATCCTTCCAAGGAAGAGGAGCGTCTCCACCATCTGGACCCAAAAAGAGCGTTATTATTCTATCTTGATCGCACTAGAGTTCCGGGTGGATGGCCAACTCTTACAGGATATGTGGGAGCAAAGAATAGGCGTGCTGTTCAAGAGAGGACCATCTCTCGTTGGGTCATCCTCTGTATAAAAATCTGTTACGCCTTGGCAAAGAAGCAGCCTCCTGAAGGCCTTAGAGCCCATTCCACCAGGGCGAAGGCAACCACCACAGCTCTCCAGGTTGTTGCTCTGATTGCTGATATCTGTCAAGCTGCCACATGGGCGTCTCCGCACACGTTTGCCAGACAATATTGCCTGGATTCTCAGGTTCGCAGGGTGGCCCTGTTTGGCCCCTCTGCTCTGCAGGATTTTCTGGTCTAAAACTTTTTTTGAGCAGTCCCTCCTCCGGGGAAGGTATTGCTTGGGTATCTGTTCAAAGGTACGGAATCTGCGGCTAGATGTCTCTATCAGATGTACAAGTTACTTACCTTCAGTAACGCCTTATCTGGTAGAGACATGAACTAGCTGCAGATTCTTTACTGACCCACCCATCTTCCCCGCACTGTGGAATTGTTTTTAGTGTCAGGGATGTTCCCCTTCAGAGCCCTAGCTGTTCTTTTTTAACACACTATGGACAGTCACTTCATGGCTCTGATCTTCTGGCAGGAAAAGTCGTGAAAAGTATTTACGTCAGTGCGCCAGAGTGGTGGTTATATTGATGACGTGGATGTCATGATGACGACGAACACCACGCCGACGACGCACACGGAGTCGATCGACACCACCTAGACGTGGGTCCCATGCTCTCCATGCCACTGGAGTCATGTTAGCCTTGCTGATGAGGGGGTGAAACCCCGAAACCGGTCCTAGGATGCTTGTTTCCAGTCCAGGGAGGACCTGGTCTGGCAGTTCAGGCTGGACTGTTCCCCTAGGGAGCAGGGTCAAGACTGATTTGCATATGGCTGGATTCAAACTGGAATGGCATGGGGAGCAAAAAAACAATGGATTTAGGCCCATATCTCTGTACTGGGGTGAATGTATGACATTGTTCTGCATTCTGTCCATCAATTGTTCATTTGCATTCATAGTGTAGAAGGCACTCACTGTGACGTTTTTAGCATGAGGTATCAAGGATAAGCCTGAATCCATGGTTACTCATAGGTTTCTAACTTCTCTTGATGTTGTCGGAGAGGCTTCAGATTGTGTGAGCCATATGATGGTAGGCTGGTAGTGTTGTCATTGTCCACGTCATAATCTCTGTTTTTGTGGTGTTGAGCTTTAGATGGTTCTTCATCATCCATGTGCTTATGGCTCAAAGGCAGTCTTTGAGTTTTGAATTGTAGAGGTCTTCGGAGCTATCCATTTAAAAAAGGATTTCGATGTCATCTGCATAGTTGGAACAGGTGTTGTAGTAATAGTTAATTAGATTTGGCAAGAGGGTTAAGTAGATGTTGAATAATAAAGGAGATATGATGGACCCCTGAAGAATGCCACAGTGTTGTGTTTGAGAAGGTGATGTGAAAGGGTGTAGGTAGACTACACTTTGGGGGTCATTATCATAGCGGGCGGATCGCCACCGCCCATATGGCGGTGGCGATCCGCCCGCCAATTCCCACCGCCCGCCTACCATTTCCCCCCGCCATATTACGATGGCGGGGGGGACCCCGGCGGACGGAAAGACCGTCCGCCGGTTTTCCGCCGGTCGGACAGGCGACCGGTCGGAAAAGGGCTCCAATATGGTGGGGGTGTCTGCAAGACACCGCCATCCATATTAGGATGAATGCGGAGATGTGCCTTTCCATGGCGGCAACGCCGCCATGGAATGGCATGCGGTTTCTGCCTTAGGGGGTCCGTTGCGGGCCCCTAGGGTGTTCGGGGTGGGGGTGCACTCGGGGGGTACCTATGGTACCCCCCTACATTTGAATGCACAAGGTGGCAGGCACCGCGTGGTGCCTGTCATGTTGTGCATTCAAATGCACAACATGCATTTTTCACATTGCGGTGGGTGCTGCTTGCAGTACCGCCCGCCGTAATGTAAAAAATGCGGGATGCGCCCGCCAGTGTGGCGGGCGCATCCTAATTTGAATGGCGGGACCGCCGCACCTATGGCAGGCGGTCCCTTTTGCCATTGCGGTGGCCATCGTAATGGATCCCCTAGTGTGTGAAATAAGAAGTAATCCATTTAAAGTATGTTCACAGATTCCAATACTGTGAAGTCTTTGCAGTAGGGTGAATTGGTGGACAGTGTTCAATGCAGCTGATAAATCCAGAAGTACTAAGGCAGCTACTCTATTTTTGTCCTCTGTGAGTTTTAGATCATCCCAGATATAACAGCTATGTACTCCTCTCTGGTCTCAAACCGGACTGCTGGTCGGACAGCAAGTCATAATGTTTGGTAAAATTAGACTGTTGAGTACACACTGCTCTTTAAAAATATTTTCTTATGAATGGTCTATTTGATATGGGCCTGTAATTTACTGAATCAGATGGGTCGAGGTTTTTCTTTTTGATGAGAGGTCTGATGTAGGAGGTTTTGAGCTCAGGTTGGAATGAAGAATGCTCCAGGAACTTGCTGAGTACGCATCTGGCTACCTCGCCCGACTGTGTTTTAACTGTTTAAACTCCTCCATGTATCTGTGCCTACCAGGAAGTAGCTGCATTTCCAAGCTTTCCCCGAAAAGCTGAGAGGGGCATAGAGATATGGTCAAATATTTAAGGGTAGAATCATTTACCATTCTATCAGCCTTCCACTGTTTGTAGGAAGTGTATTTTTATGTGTCATTGCCAAAGTTTCAGCTAGTACAAACTGTATAAATACAGATATGTCTACACATTCTTGCAGTGCATCCACATCCATAGTAAAAGTGGGTACCTTAAACATTCCTGGACATTGAGCTCTTGGGTGAATTAGAAAGGGCAACGCTGCCCCGAAGAGAAGATTGAATAAGTGAAATATAGATGTTCTAGTGGAATCTAACTCAAAAAGGAATTGTTGTTCTGTAGAATTTTTTTTGATGAATGACATTTCAAGACTCCCATTATACATTTCATTTCTTTTGATTGTAGCTGATGCTAGTGTGGTGCTAAGATTGTATTACCCACTACTACATTGAATTTACAGTTTGAAATACCTTGACTTTAATTCCCTGTGTAGCAGTGGATAATGCTTTCCCTCAATATACAATATAGGCTGCTAGAGGGTAGTAATTTACACTTTTTGCTGAGTCAACCTTGCTCTGCCTCCTTAAATTCTTAACCCATATTTGTGTTTTTGTTGTTGCAGAGGGCTACACTTCACAAACGTTGCAGGAGGTGGAACAGGAATTGATAGGAAGTGCAGGTTGCTCCTGCTTGTATGACTTGTCTGAGATGCATGAGGTGACTGATTTGTTCCAGAATGGGATGACTTGTGCTCAGCAGAAGAATACAACCAATCGCTCATGCCACGTAAGTTATTCCAAAACACATTGCAACTGCTGTCTGGTGATCTCTGAAACCTGTGGGGGTTCACTGACAAAATATCTACCCCCAAAATATCCCCATACAAAAATACAGTGACAAATATTGATGTCAAAAATATCGTCATGCTATACTGATCATGTCAATTACAAACATATCGCGAAAAAATATTGTTGTCACTAATATCGTTGTATAAAACATTGTTTTTTAAATATATATACATTTAAATAGTAAACAATATATTAAATAATTACACTAATGTAATAAAAATACAATATATGTAATGTTTTTAAAAATATAACAAATATAATTATTTTCAAAAAGTAAAACACATATATATTTATGTATATAATAATTTACATATATCTGACTACAAATAATAAACTAATAATGTAATTTATATTATAATGTAATATTTTTTTATGTAATAATATAATATATATATACATATATACAAATAGCCAAAAAACTTTAAATACAAATTTGCAATTTACTAAAAATGTATTATATATTAAAAACATTAACAATCATAAATATATTTTTAAATAAACAAAAACATAATATAAATTTAAACAATACAAACTAGACTATACATTTTTACAATTAATACATATACTATTCCCAACTACAATTTATACAAAAGTAGGCAAAGTGTTATACTCAGGCGAGGTAAAATGTACTATTCCCACTCCAGTCAATGCAATAGTAGGGAAAGTGTTGGATAGCGGAGGGGTAAAATTTACTATTCCCACTCCAGTCAGTGCAACAGTAGGGAAAGTGTTGGATTTCAGAGGGGTAAAATGTACTATTTCCACTCCAGTTAGTGCAACATTAGACACAGACTAATTAACTTGAACAAAATAAAATAATTTCAAAAACATACTAAATAACAAAAAATATAAATATGCAAATATAACAAATCTAAATACATTTTCTATAAAATTACATAAATTAAATATTTATTGCAATGTTTAATACATATAATGAATAACTACAAATATTATAATTAAAATACAAAACTATATTCTCAAATTATTATTAACCAATAAATACAATATTATTTACATTTAAAAAGCACAACAAATTTAACAAAAATAATAAATACCATATTTATAAAACAATTAACTATTTTGAAATGTATTACTTAAATACCTTTCTACCCTACATTTCCATAAAGTACACAACACATATCTAAAATTAAATCTTTAAATGGTATTATTTACACATGTCACATAAGTAAATATTTTTATAAATTATTAATGATTATTAATTATTGCTAAAATAATTATATTTAATTGCCTCCCCACCCTTTATCCATACAAAACAAGCAGCCCACACCTAATATATAAAATTTAAAATAGTAATTGCATCATTTTCATAATTGTCAATTAAACAATTATTATTAATATTTAAATATAAAATATTAATTATATTAATTAACTTCACTTCCTTCAATCCTACAAATGCCACAACTCACACCTAAAATACAACATAAAGAATATCTTAATGATATATTTTACATAATTATTTATAATTTCAATAATTAATATTAATTAATTATTATAATTAATTTCCTACACACCCTTTACCCATACAAAAACACACACCAAAAAAAAGAAATATATTGTATTACACAATTTACATAATTGTCAGCTAATGATTAATTTTCCCAATTATTATTATTCATTTACTTCCCACCATATACCCCTACAAAATACATAAGCGACACCTGAAATGTAATTTAAAAAATATATATTATACAATTAACATAATTATTTTTCAATGAAATAATTAATATTAATTAAAACCTATTTATTAATTATAATTAATTCACTTCCCACCCTATACCCCTGCAAAACACACAACCCACAACTCAAAGTTAATAAATAAAAAAAATATGATATAATTACCAAATAATTATCAATTAAATAAAAAAAAATCATTAAAAATTATTTATTAATTAATTCTAAATAATTTACTTCCCACCCTATACCCCTATAAACCCCACAACGGTACTAAAAATGAAAATACAATATAAAATTACATTTCAAAACTACTAACAATCTAAAAACTATATTAAGAAACATCAACAACAATTAAACAAATAGTTTAGAAGATATACAATTAAAATGCGTACTAAAATACATAAAAATAATTAAAAAACGATATTCTTAACAACGATATTTTTGTCAACTTTTTTATTGCTTTCAGAATGTTAAAATCGATATTTTTGACAAGGATATTCTTGCACATGATATTTCTGTGTGACGATATTTCAGACTCAGTATTTCTGTCTGACGATATTTTTTTCGATATTTTGTCTGAACACCACCTGTGGGACATCAATATCCTCGTTGACTGACTGAGCAAAGCGAGGGAGCCAAGCCTCCTCTTTAAAGTGGAAAAATTTTGAGAAAAATTTAGAAAAAAAGGCCAGATCATGCATTTTAAATCACAAATTGTACATCAATTGGCTAAAATCCAAGAGGTTCCGAAGGAACCCTAATAAAATATTACAACTCGTTTTGGTGTACCAGACAAATCTTACGTTCCTTAGGGTCGTTAGGACGCAAGTTCCACAAGACAACCTTGAAAGCATGGGGCAAACTGGAGTTTTTTTAACAGAACGTATTCTAAATGTTTGTTGAAGAACTATACGTATTACTGATAGTGCAGAGTTGCGCACCTGTTTCTAGGACATAAGGCACTCGATGTAGTAAACACTTTTGCATTTGCAAATGTAAAAGTGTATTTGCAATGTACTAAGCACATTTTGCCGCTGCAGAATGGGTTTTGTGATCCATCCCGAACTGCATTTAAGAGGATACATGAAAGGGGCATCCCCTCCTAATTATGATTCATAATGGTATTTATAATGATTTGGGACTCTAATTGCGGTCTCAAGCCATTTATCAGTTACTGTGATCTCATAGGAGGTAACAGATTAACAATAGGGAATGGGTCTACAGCTCACACACTTATTCAAAGATTTTCTGAGTTAAGTGTGTGCACTTTAGACAGTGCAATATCTCAAAAACTGGCGTTGTGTTAGGTTCTGCGCTGGTACCTGTTCATAATATGACAGCTGGTTGTGCAAAGTCACATGGCCTTTCAGTTTTCAAAATGTTTGCAGCATCTTTCTTGACTTTGATTTTCCATCCAGCCACTTGTAAGTAGATTCTCAGTAATAATTTAGGACTCTACATTGAATAGGAGGGAGGACAAATCAGAAGTTATACATATCTCACAAACTCAGACCATGGACAGCAAAAGTAAACAACACTTACAGCCTTATACAGCAATGATTCTGCTCAGTTACATAGAAATAATAGGATCAGACAGGAGGAAGGTTAAACCAGCCAACATTATTTCATAAAATCTTTTTGTAAATATAGTCAGTAGCGTGGTTATCTATTGTGCAGCAGTTGAAGTGGCACCAGGTCCCAGGGGTTTGAGAAACACGCTGATACATAATACTACACAATCTCAGAGTAGGGGCCACTCATCTGTAATATGTCCCTGGAGCTCAACATGATTGTTACTCAAACATTAGCCTGACATTTACTTCAGTAGTGTAGTAATTTTACCCAAAATGTAAGCTGTGCAGTTTCAGAAAATGCAGGAATTTCACCGTAAAATACATTTTAGATAAAAATTATTTTCTCTAAACAGAAGCTTGTGACTTTCATGAAAAAAATTTTTTAGCCCCAATACTGCATGTTCATTTTTATTAAATGCATTTTTGGTCTACAAATATCAGCTTGTCATTTTTACCAACCACTCGTATATGAAACAATATGATTCTGCCAATTTGCAATCCTAATCAAATACCAGGAATGTCCATCATATGGTAAGATTTTTGCCAGCATGATGCTAGGGATAAGCCAAATTATGACCATAATTATGACTGTAAGTCAAGGATGGGCCCCTGTTGTAAAACGAAAACTAGCATTTTACCAAGGATGCCTACAACAGGACAAGGATAGGCTCTTATTATTCAGGATAGCCAACATGTCACCGAGAGTGTATACACATATGCCGAGGCACACAAAAATCTGTCTATCCTGTTTCGAAGGCAGTAACCAAATCAGTAATCACAGGAAGTCCTTTTCACATTTTCTTTTCTCTTTAGTTTGTCATTCCTTTCATCTCAATGTAGTATAAAAAATACTGGCAGCCGACACGTGTTTCGTCCTATGGAGTTTTTCATGGCTGCAAACAATTTAATAATATTTAGAACCATACATAGCAATATGTATTTTAATAAAAACAGAGGTTACGCCCAAAACTGGACGATACCAAGTGTGACCAACACCATCAACCCATACGTGCGCCATAAAAAGATGTAGATCTTGGTACAAAAAACACCATCTTATAGAAACCAATCACCCTATGCATGATGATATGGGTAAAGGAGGAGGGTCCACTCCCCGGACCCGAAATCCAAAACAGAAAAAGAAACTAGAAGAAGTGAGGATTATTAGAAAGGGTGCAGGTCCGGTGTTGCTGTCAGTAAGCAACATCCATATATACATAGAGACGGATGTCTCACCCTAAGGCCTTCACATACAAACATGCTGTGCGACAAGGAAACATGAGCAATCTTTCTTACCCAATAAGATATGAAAGAAAGAATGGCAGAACTGTACCTAATAAGCCGGCAAACACAGCGGAAAAGTGATTCCAAATGGGAGAAGCTTACAATGAATCTGTGGAACAGACAATGTAAGAGAGAACAATATAATTAATCTAACTGAAATGCATTGCAAGGGAGACTGCCCTTATATAAATCATCATAACACGTAAAAGATGGCATGTGAGGTAACACCATGTCCATAGATCGGAGACATGCAGTGTCTCATGGGAATGTATTAGTCTTCAAGTATAAAGAGTTTTTTATTTTATTTATTCAATAACCCCATGCTGCAGCCGCAGACCCTCCCCATAGGGGAAGCATATGATGACGTGATTCTACCCACTAGAACTATGAAACCTGTCATGGACTAACCTGGATATCCTAACTGGACGTAAGATCTTACACATATAATCATATAATCTACTTGTGCGTAGCCCCAGTGAGCAAGTACTTTGAAGTGTGGTCTGCAGTCCAAGTAATGGCTTAAAAGCACCTGCATAGGTAAATAAACATGGTAGAGCATGGTATGCCAATTACTAGGATGCTCAAGGGATAAAATCCTCTCATATGATAAACGTAGTTCATACACCAACCTGTTCATACTCATACAGAGCCGACGAAGTCCCTCTTAATATCAAAAGGTTGAGCACTACGTGTTTCTATCACTCTGCATACACACTCTTGCCTACGGTCCCAAATAGACCTTAGGTACCTGCATGGAAACAGAGGAGAAGAGCATGCCAATAAGCGGGCAGCCCGGGGCTAGTATGTAAACAATGGGGTGGGCCTATCATATCAACCAACCTGTTTCGTCCGGCGTAAGAACTGCCAAGCGTCCTTGGACGTACAGGAAAAGATAATGGTATTGTCCGTCCCACCGTGAAGTACCACAGCAACCAACCGATAAGTTGGCCTTGATAAGCCTACATGATGGCAAAATAAACATAAAAATATCGGAACACATACTACCACAAGTATTACAATACGCAATGCATAATGGCCGAAAAAGCCCAACAATAGTGAGCGGGTAAGCCCAAAACCCACCTGGGAGTCGACCGGACTGCAGCGTGCATGAAGGCCTGCTGTGAGCTCAGAATGCCCGTACCGCCCGTAATAAGACGGCGATGTAGTGATCTGCTGATCACTGTTCTAGTTGTTCTTAGAACCAGCCACTCCCCAAGGGCTGGCTTACACCCCACCCCACACCCATCCAGCACAGGCGTCACTGGTCAGGTGACCCTGGCAATAAAAGGGGCCGGGCGCACGTGCCCTGGGCCGATTCTATACAGTAACTATCTGTGTCCGTGTCCAGTCATTGCAGCGTGCATGAGGGCCTAGGGCCCTGCACCAACATTACATTAGCGATGAGGATGGGACCTGCCCGCGTGTGCTGCCGCCTTTTTAGGTGGGTGAAAGTGGGAGAGTGCTGCCCGCATCGAGGGTACTCCCTGAGAGCCGGCACAGGACGCGCCTAACGGCCCGCGGGGCATGCAAAGAGCCCCAGGCCTAAAGGAGGTGGAAGAGGTGATCAGGAGCCCACCCTGCACCTGATGTGGCCGTGAATGCATGGCGGCACCCAAAGGAAGGATCGCGAGGCGAGTAACCGGGCCAGTGACAGGACCCCTGCCACCAACGTACTGAGGCCCCAACCGAAGAGCAGGCTGAGCGGGAGCCCACTCCGCATTACAAGAGCCCGCAAGAGGGAACGAGACGGCCCGGAAGACCGCAGTGCGGCAGACCCCACCCGGCACCGGTGAGGGTTTCAAAGGAGAGTGCAGTGGGGAGAGAAGTGGCACGTCTGCGCAGGAAGGAGAATGTGAGCGCAGCGACCACTGCCGAGAGGTACAGAGGCATGCAGCGCGGAGCAACCAGAATGCAGTGTCCCAAAATGAGTTAAGAAGAGTAAGTAATGAGTGACCCTGCCGCGATAGCATGGCATGCCCCCCCCCGCACCTGCAAGACTTACACTGACTCACCGAAGGGTGAGGGGGCCGGCGTCCGTCGAAGCGTGCCTGTAGGGAACAAGAGACTGTGCACGATACAGGAGCAGCGATGCCCGCAGAGAGGCTGGTGCGGCATGGAGAAGGTAGCCGGGGCGCCACACAGTCATCTGCCCCGTCGCACTGAAGACCAAGTGCCAGGTGTAGCAGGCGGACGTGGTAGATGGTGCTCCGCCCCTAGGCGAAGAGAGCGGGTAGCGACAGTGGCGGATGGGCCCGGCGCGAGGCCGGCAATTGTGAGGAAGCCAGTGATGAAGTGGCGAGGCCGTTCGTGTACCAGCATGAGGTAAAATGAGGCCCCAGCGGCAGGAGCGACTGCGAGAGTGAAGTGGCAGCCGAGCGAGGCCCGCAGCGTGTGGAGAGCTGCTGAGGCCTATTGGAGCACAGCAGGGACATCTCAGCCCAGGCAGCCTTCAATATCAAGGGCCTATGTCGGGCGCGTAATTGATTGCAGCTGCGCCCATCGGATGTGCACAAAGAAAAAAAGAAAGAAAAGATAATCAAATAAAGCACCTTGGAAAAAAAATAATAAAGAAGGAAATCTCCTACCGTGGTCGGAGTGCTGCTTGAGTAAGGTGGCGAGCTGTATCTGGAAGCAGCCGGAGTCACGAAGAGGTCCTGGCACCGGCATACCTGTGAAAAGAAGAGTGGCGAAAGCGGGAGGCAGCGGTTTCAGGAAAACAGCCTGGGCCCGTGAGTGAAATGAAGAGACACTGCTATCTAGTGGCCGATTAGCGGTACCGCACCTGCTAAATAAAATACACTACAACATGACTGGGACACGTCGAAGACTGCCAGGGCATACCGAGAATGCCTAGGGAGAGGCAGATCCAGGCAGTCAAATGGCAAAAGAGAGATGGAAAAGACATTGGTGCCAGGTGAAATGCACAGCAGCTCTGGGACATCCTGTTGATGGGGGGAAATGTACAAATGCCTAAACTCATGTGGCCAACACCCACAAGGGAGCCTGAAGGAAGTCTCAAAAGACAGACTGCCAGGGTTTGTGTGATTTGCAGTGATGCCTACTGGCCAGGGGTGGTCACTGCAGGAGGGATGACTTCAGTGAGAAATGCACTTGGATGGCAAGTGTTGAAGGGACAACAGCCCCAGGCAGCAAGGCTCCGAGGGACTGGAGGAAGTGCGCAGCATACGCGCCCAGTGACGAGAGGACAACACCGCAAGGGAAGCAGTAGGTGCGCAAGCCGCCCGACGCAAGAGTACCCTCAGATGAAAAAGTGATAGCGCAAGGAGAGATGTGCGCAGAAGATCGTACCTGAGACGATGCCTGTAAGAGGTCAGCGGAGATGACCGGCAAGAGGTCGGCCAGGAAGACCTGCTAGAGGTCAGCGAGAAGGACCTGAGAAGAGGTCGGTGAAGCAGTGACCTGTGAAGAGGTCAGAGAGCAGTGACCTGTGAAGAGGTCAGAGAGCAGTGACCGGAGAAGAGGTCAGAGAGAAGAGACCTGACACGAGGTCCGAGAAGATGACCAAGGAGCGGTCTGAGAACATGACCGAGGAGAGGTCTGACAAAATTGACCTGAAGTCAGAGGAGATGACAAGAAGAAGGTCGCGACGGCAGGTCTGGTCATTGGAGGAAAAGAAGGCATTGCCCTAGGGGTAGGACAAGACCAGGGAGACACGTGTGGAGTGCACGCCACACGGAGAGGCCTGGGTAGTGAAGACAAGCAAGAAGAGGGGACTAGACTGCGTCGCGAAGGAAAGAAAGGGAAGATGGAAATGGTGTGGCATGACGCCACGGTGAAGAAGAAAGCTCAAGCAGAAGAGAAGAGTAGAGAGGAGTGTGTGACACGACAACTCGCACACCAGAAGGCAAAGGTGACTAGTGCAATAACATCAGAGCACAGGGCCTTGAGAGCATCAGTGGCACTCGGAGAAAACATCTATCTACGGGTCTTCAGAACACCTGATGACGGCAGAGGCGAGCAGGCTGGACCATTGGTAACACCCACCTTTGGGATGGAACAGGAGACTGGATGGCGAGAGTGCTCGGACGTCCTGAAGAAGAGGATCTGACCACTCCACCCCAGACCGTGGATATCCAAGGGGCAAAGGCCTCAGGGACGCTGGTGTGAGCGGGTCCCACCACGAGAGATGGATCCACAGCCGCTCTTCCGCAGGGCCCAGGAGGATGAAGATCCCGCGCGAAATGGCAGGAGCCAACAACCACCCTTCAGGTGGAGCTCAGGACATAAAGGAGGGACTTGTAGCGATTCCTCCACACATCATGAGGGTGCGTTGGAGCGACACAGCGAAGTGCACCAGTCCAGTGGAAGCCTGGTGAGGAGGGCCTCCAGGACATCCCGTGAGAGGGGAACACCTGCGAGAGGAGCATCCTAGTGAGAGGGATGCCTTGCAACTACTCCACCATTTGTATAGAGAAGCAATGCTGCCGGTGTGGAGAAACCACGACAACCAGGACTGATTGGTGGGAAGTGGCATCCATCTGAACCACCATCCCTCTACCTGTTTTCGTCACCAATAGAGCGATGCAAAGAGAGACTGGGAGAACAACTTCCATGCACAGAGTCGAATGGAGACCGGACCCGCCGAGCACCCATGAACTGTGCCAAAGTGAACTGGTGGTCCAAGCTGCTGTAATAGCATCGTCTTTATTTAGCAAGCAGCGGAAGAGACTCCTTGGAAGTTTCTGTTATTGTGTTTTCTTTTGTTTATTCTCTCCCACAGGTTGGACTTTATTTGTTTCCAGTTTGAATAAAGTTTGGGAGGGATGTAGTGATCTGCTGATCACTGTTCTAGTTGTTCTTAGTACCAGCCACTCCCCGAGGGCTGGCTTACACCACACCCCACACCCATCCAGCACAGGCGTCACTGGTCAGGTGACCCTGGCAATAAAAGGGGCCGGGCGCAAGTGCCCTGGGCCCGTTCTACCCAGTAACTATCTGTGTCCGTGACCAGTCATTGCAGCGTGCATGAGGGCCTAGGGCCCTGCACCAACATTACAGGCATGCATCCCCGGAAGGGACATAGAAATAGAACAAGAGTTACTGGGACCCGCAATGCAGCGAGAATGGGCGCCATATTGGAGTGGAGTCAAGACATACATATTCATATTATGAAAGTATGTGGAAAACTCAGCACCGAGTAATAAGGCCAACGAAATATTGGGAGGAAACTCAGAAAGCAGATGCGCTTTGTAAACCAATGTGCTGTGAGACACAGGAACACTATGTTTCACGGGGGCACATAGCCTAGAATACAGGAATATATTAGGAGGGGACTAACTCTCTTCCCAAAGACGAACGCCCTCTTCGTGTGTGTTTTAAACGTGCAGACTCACACAGTAAGATCCCCATTAGGGGCTATGTAAAGCATTGTAACAGTGGTGCATCCTACATTGAAACAGTAGTACCCGCAATGTGACAGTGGTGTATCCTAACTAGAAAAGCAGTGTTCGCAAATGCGCTAGATGCCCACCCGTATGTGTCATGCGTCATAGAACCAAAGTGTGTTTCATCGTATTGCATAGCATAGCGTGCAAATTTACGAAGACAGCGGAGAATTCCAAAAATACATGTAGCTTCAAATGTCATTTAACATGTTGTCAGCAGCATTCCCAAGATAAGTGTGAGTATCACACCCAGTACTGGTTTCTGTTTTCATTGTAGTATAAATAGGGTTGCCTGTTTATTGGCACAAGAAAACAAAACTTTTCAGAACGCAACAAAAAACGGATGTGGAAGACTTACAGTTGATATGGGGCCTCCTAAAGCCTCTAACCAGGGCCGGACTGGCTACCGGGCGTTTTGGCATGCTGCCGAGCTGGGGGCTGATTTCGTTGATGGGGACCTGCGTGTGCTGAACGAAATTCGTTTTGCTTTGTTTATTTCGTAGCACACGCAGGTCTCCATCAACGAAATTAGCCCCCACCGCAGTGACATCAGCCCCCAGCTCGGCAGCATGCCAAAACGCCCGGTAGCCAGTCCGGCCCTGCCTCTAACTGAAGAGGGATGGCAGGAGACTGAGAAGATGGAGGCATGAGGAAAATAAAGAATTTGTGGGGATTGGAGGCAGGAGAGAGAGAGGGAGGAGAGGGAGAGTGAAGAGGATGCGAGAAGCAGAGGACAAATGAGGTAGTAAGTGAGAAGAAGATGATTAGGGAGAAATGGAGATAGCTAGTAAAGAGATACATGGGAAATGAGCCAAAGAAGGGGGTGGTGAGAGGAAACTTTGGCAAGACAGCCAAGGAAATGTGCTGATGGGCAGAGTAAATACAGGTGTGAAAGAGAGGAAAGAAGAGGCAGTGAAGGGAAATAGAGGAAGCAGCCATGATCTGAAGTTGCCCCAAGTAAAGTTTGAGGTGCTTTCTAGTCTATTTTTTGCTTTGGAAGCTGACGCTGTTTGTTTTGCAGTTTACCTTGTAAATAAAGGACCATAAATTTCAGAATGCAAAGGAAAACAGGTAATCGCAGCAAGCATAGATAGGAAAAGGAAGTTTAAGGGAAACGGAAAGATGTGGATAATGAGTGCTGTAGAGTGGGAGGGAAAGAAATGTGGAAAAAGAGAGAAGTCGTGAAGCGAGTGGTGATAGAAAGATGCAGATACAGGCACAGTGGCGGCTGGTGACTGCAAAAAGTAGTGGATGGGAAGGTAAACACAGATATTCATTTTTACCCAACTGAATAGTCTTCTTTTTATCGACCTTAAGAGGATGAAAGACTGAGTGGGGAGCTGGAGTTCAAACAACAGGGTCAAATACAGATCATCAGCCTTGTCAGAAGTCTTAGTGAATACAGAAGTACAATGAGCCTTCAGACTCAGCTAAGAGGCAAGAGTGGTGTGACTGACTAGATTCCCTTCAAACCTTCACCAGTATTACCAGCATATGCTTCGCACAATTTCTCATCAACTCACATTCATCCCTCCACCCATACACTCTCATTCCCCCACAGAACCATACACCTCCATCCACTCACTCACCCATTCTGCCGTTCACCCTCTTACTCGTACTCATTCACACACACAATCAAGCATTCTCATCTACCACACCACTCATTTCCAGCAGCAGCTCCTGTCTCAAATCCACAGAGATACTGAACAAATAATCAGACTGAATTATGGCCCGGCAGTGCACAATTTGGAACAGCAGGTTGAGCGCTGGTTAAAGCTCCCGCTCTCCCTTGCCGGTCGTGTGGCGCTTGTGAAAATGATCGTGCTTCCAAAATTTCTATATTTGCTTCATATCATCCCCATTCCTCTCCCTAACTAATTTTTCCTCAGGTTGCGATCTCACCTGATCATGTTGGTCTTGGGGGGGGGGGGGTAGACCCCGAGTTAGCTGGGACGCCTTGGCATTACCTTATGTGAGGGGTGGCTTTGGAGTTCCCAATTTACAGGTTTATTACTTGGTAGCTCAGTGTAGCTTTGCTCATTCCTTGTATCATCCGGATGCCCGTATTCCATACTCCAGACCAGAGGCGGACCTGGTGTACCTGCGCCGCTGCGCACTGTCTTACCGCAGGGTTTCCCGCGAGATCCTCAAGATATTCAGACGGTCTCCACCACTAGCTGGGCCTGGCAGAGGTTGGCGGGAATGACGGGTGGGGGTGCTCTGTATTCACCGGAGATTCCACTTCTTAACAACCCTTGGCTCCCCATCACAGAGGAGAAACTGGTACAGCGCACACTCACTGCATACTCTATGACTAAGATCGGGGATTTGTTTTAAGGGGGACACGTTTTTTTCTAGTACGGAGGGTGGGAAATTCAGCGATGCATCATTTATGGATCAATTTGTCTTCAGTAGGGTCCGAAGGGCGCTTAGAGCTAAGATCACGTGCTATCCACAGGAGCTCGAGCCCTTTCCTCCGCTCACGCTGCTAATTTCCAGCTCTGGTGGGGACCACTTGATAACGAAGTTATATAAAGCATGTATGTCTTTAGTCCCCAGCAGGGATTCTAAGATACAGGAGGCATGGGAGCGAGATCTTGGGCACCCCATCCAGGACTCATATTGGTCCTATTGCTGCGCACAAACCAAAGAGGTCTCTTTAAATAGCAGACACAAGCTGATACATTTTAAATATTTATGGAGGGTTTACATGACGCCAGCCAGAATTCACACTATAGACTCTAATCGGCCACACTCCTGTCTTAAATGTGGCGGTCCACCGGCTGACTTTGACCACCTGACGTGGAACTGCGTTAACATTGGTAGCTTTTGGAGATCCATTTTTGGGGTTATAGCGCAAATGACACATCTTGAATTGGACCCCACACCTGAAGTAGCCCTGCTGGGATATGTAGGAGGGATCCCAAAGAAGCTACGTACATTTATTGCAATCACTCTTATGCTTGCCAAGAGGGAAATAGCTCTTCAATGGGGTAGCCGGGTCACTCCTAGGGTGAAAGACTGGCTCCTGAGTCTCACATATTGCAATATTAACAGCGAACTCTATGCCACGACGCAACCCCCGGCCTCTCACCCAAAGGATATCTGGGATCCACTCAAAAATTATTTATTGGAATCCAGTTCCGCCCCCACTTCTCAACAGCTTCCTGGGTTTGTCCCTATGGGTGTGGGATAAGTTCCTTGACATACTTATTTACCATACTTCATAGTGCATTCTACTTTATGGTAGATCGAGGTGGGATGGTTGGCGCTGATTCACAGCCTTGTGTGTGTCGGATATTACAGGATTAAAGTACAGTATACGCCACCCTGTTGATATTGAATATTGATTGCTTGTGCACATTCATTGCATTTCCTGTTGATTGAATCACAAATGATGTCAGCTTGCTTATGGAAACGTTCCTGTCTGCTGAGAATACCCTTGTAATGTTGGAAGTTAAAATGAAAATGAAAATAAAGCTTTAAAAAAAAAAGAATTGGGAGAATAAGGTAAAAAACTGTTCCCTCTCTTCTCTTTTCTTTCCCTTTCTAACTGCTGCTCTCTCTCTCCTGTGAAGCAACAATGGGGTCAGTGATAAAATCTTAACTACCACAACTACATGTGGTTGTTTTTATCTCCAGTGCAGGTTATATATGTATATTGTTTGGACAGTGGGACATCTAGATGAAATCTGCTGGGACAATAAAACCAGCACTAGCAAAGCCACTAAGTGTATCTGGTTACTCAATAAGTGATGTGTTTCGTGTGTTTCTGTAAATGGGTGAGTTATTGAATGTGCAGGGTTGACTGTGGGTAGGTAAATGGGATGACTGGTCATATGAATTGGGCGAATGATAAGTGAAGCTTGATGTGCATGGGTGAATATGAGTGGGTAGGTTATTGATGTAAGGTGGGTGAAAGTGAATGAATTGTTGAATGTGGATAGGTTAGTATGTAAAGTGTGTAGGTTAGTGAATGATCTTGAGTAGTTGAGTAAGTAACTGAGCTGATGACTAGGCATGATAGGTGGGTAGACGAAAGATCATTAAAACACCATGAATTGACTGATATACAACATGCTGCCTACAATAATATATTTTAATAAATGAAAGTATAACAGTGAGTGGGTGAGGCAGAGTGAATTAGGGAAATGAGCAGTGGCGGCTGGTGACATTTGAAAGTGGCGAGGCGTAAACGTTGGGCATGTCTTTTATATAGCGGGCAATGTGAACAAGTTCAATGGACAAGCCTGGGGTCCAGGGTGAGTCCCTCTCCCGAGAAAGAAATGAAAAAAAGATTGGCAAATGGTGCATTTTAAAGCAAATGAATGTAGCCGCCCCATATCATCCTGCATTAATATGTTCAACAGTTACTGTAATGTGTAAATTGTACAGCATGACAACTTTAGCCCTTTAAAATGTATGCTTGACCAGTGTCTTGCGCTGCATGCAGAATTACCTTTGGAAAAATATGCTCTAACCAGACTTCGAGAAGCACCCACAGATGCTGGCTGTAACCAGTCATATACAAATATTTAAGTGAGATGAAAAAAGTGGGGGCTCTCTATAAAGGAACATGTCAAATACATTTCTGTAATTCCCATAGTGTGCCACCTGACCGGTATTTTGGTTTCTCTCTGAGATGCAATTTTATCCAGATAAATGACACAACAACTGACATATAGGTGTATGATTGACACTGTCACTGGGTGTTACCTGTTTAAGATAAATGAGTAGCAACAATGATTTCTTATAAATAATTAACATTGGAAATGTTTAAATTCTGAAATAGTGGGTCTGTGAATTAAATAGCATTGAGGCCTGTGGAAGGAGTTTTGGCCTTCAGTGATGTGTGCTTTATGTTAAATAGGTATCCTCTTTTTCTCTGTATATCTTGTCCATCTGCACATCTTCAACCCCCTCTCTTCACTCTTCAGCATCCTCTTTTCACTCTTCCCCGAATGCACTTCCTTGCATCTATGTCACTTCACCGCCCCAACATGCACTGCACTCCCCTCCCTCAAATTTAAGCACTTTAATTTCTCTTACTTTTGCCTTGCAAATATTTTGCCATCTGTATACCCCCTTCACACACATATCCACAGAATATCAGTTGCAAATGGAATGCATACATTCTGTGTGCTCTGCAGAGAGGCCAACCCACTGACAGGCACTTTGTTTGGCTTCAGCCTTTGCGCCTGCTTGCTTAATCAAAGCCCCTCATAAACACCTGACATGGCTTGAGCCTCAAAGTATGCACAGAAAAAAATACAGATAAACAACATTATAAAATAGCTAACTCTTGGGGAATGCAAGATTAAGTAAAGCATGTGAAATAAGAGAGGAACTAAATTGCTGAAATGCATTCCATTTTTAACATTCATTGTTTACAAGTCAATCCATGTTTTTGGCATCAGGGTTAACTTAGGGGCATGAAGACAGGCCAGTTGTAATGTCAAACATCAGAGAACTGGCCACTGTAAGCACATGTTCCACAGTAAGCACATATCTCTCACTTTGGGCTTGACTCAGATATTTGGATCAACTTCGCAAGGGAACAAGAACCCTGCTCCTTATTTGGATACATTTCACGGGGGAACAAATACGCAGCTCAACTTCTAAAGGAGAGAGCGATGTGCAGCAGGGGCGTGGGGTGTCACAGTGGGGGAGGTTAGCAGGATGAGGGGTCTCAGTACAATATACATAACACAACATTAGCTTGCAAACACTTACCATTACCGGGAACAAGGCACCGGATCAGACGTGCTTGCATCTACTCTTACGTATGACGAAAGGGTGGGAATGACGGAAGTCTGAAATCGCGCAGGGATGAAGTCTCCGACTCCCGAAACCGTGACACTTATTGTGTCACTGGCCTACAGAGTGCATACAGCCCTAGACCACAATGGCAATGAAGGGCTTTAAAACAGAAAACCCTGCGTCGTGCATCACAGTTAAGAAAGTTGATTTACTGCCTGGCTTTCATCTCCTGCTTCAGAGCGAGGTGTGGCAGGCAGCCTGTAGCAAACAGCCCAGACTTAAATACATCAATTTATTTAGTGATACTATCGTATCTCTAAATAAATCGAACTATTATGTTTTTATGTAAATGTGTAGGAATTTCAGAGGGGCACAGCCCCTGAGGCCTAATGGAGAAACCCCCCCTGCTAGTTCCAGAACTTCAGCCAGTGGATCCAGATCTCCTTTCTGGAAAGTAAGTATAAATGTGGGACCCAAAGCACCCTACTTGGTTCCATTTCCAAGTTCTTCCTGATAAAGGAAGAGAGTGCACCATAAAGTACTCGAAGGACTGCTGTGTGACCTTGGCTGGTCTCTGTATCTCAACCAATCCCACAGACATGAGGGGATATTCACTGAAGTCTGCAGCTTGCTGGAGAAATTGATGATCTGTCAAGTACCGTTTCAGCTTGTTTATATGCTCAGACAAGGAAGGAGAGTGCCTGGCCCTGCAGGCAGAGAGACAGTCCAGAAGGAGAAGTGTAGTGTCTTCCCATCATGTAGATCACTAAGATGTGGACAACTGCGATCTGGGAGTAAAGCAGTTGCCCCCCCAAGTTATGAGGAGTCCCCCAGTCTCCCAGTGTAGTTCCCACCTTACTCTCTGGTATTCTGTTTGCAGAGCTGAAAACTCTTGTGATGCTTCTCCCTGCCTGTGGTGTTCACCTGTGAGGAGCTGCCTGCAACTGTTGAAAAACACCCACCTGCACCAGTCTCTGCAGGCCATAACTACCAAAGATGAGCAAACACCTTCACTGACCTAGAGGCCACAAATGCGTAGTATTTGCCGAGCAGGTCAGTCATGCAGTTTAGCACCGATAGTAGAGGGAGGAGTGATACGGCCCCCACTGGTCCTTATCTTGAAGCTGATTGCAAAGGTGTGAGCTCATTGACTGCATTATCCGGCATCACCAGCACACAATGCCTATAAGAAGGCAACACTGGACTGAGCTCACATGAACAAAGAGACTGCTTCTTAATAGTGAAAGGTTGAAACCCTGTTGCTGGATCACTAACTTTTGCCAGTATGAGCTCTGTAGACACAAGAACTATTCAACTGACCTACAAATTGTCTGTTGGAGTAATCAATAGTAATCTGCACCTATGACTAATCAATGCCTATACCTGTATATTTGCATAAGTTGCTATAGTCATTGGGGGCTTCTCAGAGGGGGAGAAGGCACAAGAGAGGCTGTAGAGCTTCACTGGAGCTTGAAGGTGAGGTATCAACCCTGTAACTGAACCAACCTTGGAGTGTGTAGTATTTGTTTTTACTTTGAGAATAAAATACTTTCGGCTTCATTTACAAGGCCCTGTGCAACGCCGGAGCGACGGTCTGGCGGCGCACACTGCAGGGCCATATCTACAAGGCCACGTAAGCCACCCTGCGTGGCTTTACATGGCCTTGTAGTTATGGACTGAGGCAATGCAACACAAGTCGCTGCATTGCCATTACGGTGGGTGCTCCCACGTAACACCCATGGCATTTGACACATTCCCAGATTTACGAGATTTTGTAAACCTGGGACTCCCTTTATTTCTCCTCAGTTTTCCTTTTGCTATGTGTGCTGCATTCTGTAGCACACAATGAAAGAGAAAAAAGCATCTCATGATTTTTTTTGCGGGTGAAGGTGTCCTTTCTTTTACAAAAACAATCATCCCTGCAATGCAGGCACCTACGTTGGTGCATGGCAGCCCATTGTGCAGCTGCGCAAGGAAAAAGGACAGGAATGCACAGTTATCTGATAGATACGGCGCATTCATGCTCTTTTCTTTTGCCATCGGGCAGCGCAGCAAGAAGGCTCGAGGCACTGCCCTACACCACAACCTTATAAATGAGGCCCTTTATTTTTATCCAGAGATAAGCATTTGGCTGAACAATATGTTATTGTATCTGTTGTTGAGTTGTGAGCTCTTTACCCCCCAAACTACTTGCCTGATAAGCCTTTGGATGCTCCCCACTGCTACCCTGAGAATCAAATGCAGAAAGGATGTACTTGGCCCAGTTTGCAGAGCCATAGTAGAGCAAACCCCTGACCATCAGTTGGCAAAGGGCCGCAACTTCCCTGGTTGTGTCTCAGTGCCCCTGTCTGTCTTGTGCCCCTACTCGAATGGGAACTGACTGCTCTATACAGACCTGTGTTTGGCATTCAAACCAATATAACTTGTATGAACCAGTGCATAATGCAAAAAAGCACATGCAACACACTTCAACATAAACCAGTGTAGGTGATCCGTTAGCCACTAAGGTTAATATAAACCAGTATGTGAAAAAAGAGGAGAGAAATGTTTGCATTTATTTTTTGCCCTAATTTATCATGCTAAGTTAAGATGCTTCATTCCAGCTAGGTCACTACCAATTTATCAAGATGAAATGCTACTATGGCAGCATTGCTGCAAAACATACCCCCTGATAAAATATCTCAAACTATCATTCAGAGGCTGCTGCATACCTTTGACAAGCACTGCTGCCTGAATCTGGATGTGCGTGTTGACACTGATGTGGTTCGGGCGATACTCAACTATCAGTTTCATAGCTGAGAAGACCACTATCCCCACTTTCGGGTTATTGCAGTTTGCTCTTCTCTCAAAAATGTGTACAACTGTGAGTGAGTTATCGCAGAAAAAGAAAATAATTTTCTGATAGCACCTGTTTCCCAGTTTGTATATTTCATGGCTTCTTCTGCCTCTCCAAAATGATATTTGGTTATGTATGTGTATGCTGTTATTAATTAGTCCCCCAAGATACTAAGGTTTGATGAATCTGAACAAGCAGGGAGAGAATATCTATTTTCTGGTTTCTTTAACATCACATTATTGTTTAGCCCATTATTTGGGCTACAAAAGTGAAGATTCACAACCTCAGAGAATTATTTGAAAGTGCTTCAGTCTCTAATATTCCCCAAGCCTTGGGGACTAGTGTCACATGAAAGTACCCTGCTCTTGACACCCACACTGTATATTCTCAATCACCTTCCTGCCAATAAATTCCTTGTGTACCAAGTATCTTCATAAACTATGCACATAGACGGTACGTACTGCTCAACCCACCTGCTTAACCCATCTATTGTATCCGTAGGGGGAACCTGGGGCCCCGCTGGTCTGTAATGAGAATGGAACCTGGTTTCTGGCGGGTCTCAGCAGCACATTCATAGAAGACTGTGGCATTCCCAACGCCCCACCGCTGTTCACTGCAGCATCCGCCTACGCCAGCTGGATCCAGGGGATGATTTCACAGGCTTCTTTTGCCAACCAAACAATCGCAGTTTCTAGCAGCAGTGATGATGGGAACTGTACAAACATCACTGTATCCCAGCCGGCAGGTAAGGCTGTACGTTCTGCTGATTCCCAGAGAAGCAGTGTGTTACCATAGAGACAACTTGTATTTAAAGTTTCACTCAAAAATCAAGAGTTACAGAGAGGACAAATAGGACACAATGAATAACCCTTTTATAGTCCATAACATGGTGATATTTTGCTCCCCTTTACAATTAGATGGCATGACAGAGGTATTCATCGATCCATGTACTCAGTCACTCATCATACATGCACAAAATCAGTCATCCTTACACTCATGCATCTATTCATCCACACTTTGATTCATTCTTGCATTCACAAACTCTCCCACAATACCACAGGCATAAACTCACCACTCAATGAAGAGGCAATTTCAGTAATCTGCCTGACCTATTGGCTTTGGCAACAGAGAGCTGTAGAAGTCATTCCTATGCAGAGTCTGTTTCATCCACTTGTGAGGCTCCACAGTGTGCTTTCTCTAATCAGACTGTTCAAAGATTTGGGAAATTAACCCCTTAACTGCTGGACCTTTTCCCCCCCAGTGCTGAGCCCTTTGTTGGCTATTTGGGGTAGTTCATGCTTAGGGCCCAATAACTTTTTTCCCACATAAATTATCCATGCCAAAATGCATCCTTTTTTTCCAACATCCTGGGGATTCTAAATATACCCAGAGTTTGTGGATTCCCCTCAAGGGGACCGAGAAAAAAGGCAAAATATAGCAAAATGTTGAGTTTTGCTGTAAAATAGTAAAAAAGTACTGCGCATAAAAGTGTCTGCTTTTTTCCAGAAAATGGCATCGACGAACAGTTTGCCATGCTAAAGTCACCATCTTCCCAGCTTTTAGGAACATGCAGAGCTGAATAATAAAACCTTTTTGTACCACAGTTTTGGCATGTTTCAAGGAGGTTGGCATTGTTCCTATATTTTGTGCTCTCAACCTACTTCCAGTTGTGGTGGAAACCAGTGTGAAACGCATGGGGGATCCAGGATAGCTATAGATTTCTCAAAAGTAAACAAAATTCCAAGGGCCAGATGTATGACCATTTTTTGCGGTCACAGAGGGGTTTCAGACCCCTTTGCGACCGCAAAAAACGAGTTGGCCATGTACTATTCCCATTTTGCGAGTCGCAAATTATTTGCGACTCGCAAAATAAGAATAGCGAGTCGCTATTAGGAAGGGGCGTTCCGAGGGCGTCCCTTCGTGATAGCGAGTCCTCCAGGTATGTATGACTCTTTTGCGACCGCAATTGCGCTTGTAAAACAGTCGCAGTTTACCACCCTTCCCCTTTGGGAATGCAGGGGAAAATATTTTTTAAGGGCAGGCAGTGGTCCCAGGGACCACTACTTGCCCTTAAAAAATGAAACGAAAACGTTTCATTTTTTCTTTTTTAAATGCATCCCGTTTTCCTTTAAGGAAAACGGGCTGCATTTTATTTCTTATAAAAAAACTGCTTTATTGAAAAGCAGTCACAAACATGGTGGTCTGCTGACCCCAGCAGGCCACCATCCCTGTGAGGCTGGCCATTCCCAATGGGGTCGCAAATTGCGAGTTGCTCATGAATATTGATGAGCCTCGCATTTTGCGACCCCATTGGAAATTGCTAACAGTGTCTCTGACACTTTTGTACATTGGATTTAGCGCCTCACAATTTGCAACTCGCAATTTGTCGCAAATTGCGAGGCGCTAAATCCAATGGTCGTACATCTGGCCCCAAATTCAGCAAGGGGTCATATTTGTAGATCCATCAAGGTTTTCCCAAGGAAAATGACTATTGAAATATTGAAAATGAGTATACAAAAACAGTAATTTGTTTTTGTCATGATGGCCGATTTAAAAAAGCAATATGCCATTATGTCCGCTAGACCCTTCTGGTTGCGGGGAAAAATAGGGTTTGTAGGTTCTCCAGGAACCCAAGGTACCCAGAGCCAACCACTGAGCTGCACTGTACAATGTTTTTCCATTGAGTACTGAGTACAGATCAATTCTTGTGGTGAAATATGTAGAGTGCAAAATGGGTATCAAGGACACCTATGTATTCCTGAAACAGGCAAAAGATATTGGGCCATATTATCAAGAGCGGCGATAACATTATCGCCGCTTTAGCGGCAGGAAACTGCCGCTAAAGCGGCGATAAGGGGCTTGATAATATGCCCTATTGAATTCCAATAGAAGCCCAGGTTTGATGTCCTTCACACCAGAACCTGGGCTTCTATTGGAATTCTATAGGGCATATTATCAAGCCCTTTATCGCCGCTTTAGCGGCAGTTTCCAGCCGTTAAAGCGGCGATAATGTTATCGCCGTTCTTGATAATATGGCCCATGGGGTTTAGGAGCAGTAGTTATTTGTACATCTCTTAATTTGTGGGTACCTGTACTAGCATCTGATTTAGAGGGTATCTTTCAAAATTTCTTCTTTCTATACACTGGCATACATTTGAAAGGCACAAATGCAGCAAAATCCAATTGGTAAAAATTTTCTACTATTCTATGCTCCCACAAGTTTACAGATAAAAATGGTAACTCACTTTGATGGATGGGCCTAGTGCCCACGACAGGAAACAGCCCAAAACGCAACATGGATGCATCACATTTTTCCACTCAAAACTGACCCTTTTTTTGCAAAGTGGGTAGCTGTTGATTTTGGATCCTAGCTCAGCCGGCACTTTAGGAAACCTAGCAAACCTGTACATTTTTTAAAACTAGACACGTAGGGGTATCTAGGGGGATGACTTACGTGGCTCTCACCAGGTTTCTCTTGCAAACTTTGACTAAAAAAAACACATTTTCCTCACATTTCTGTGATGGAACGTTCTGAAATCTGTGGGGAGCCTCAAAATTCCAGTCACCTGGCATTTCCCAAAGTCTTCCGATAAAATTGGTACCTCACTTGTGTGGGTAGGCCTAGTGCCCGCAACAGGAAAGAGCCCAAAACACATCATGGACTCATCGCATATTTCAACTGAAAAGTAACCCTTTTCTTCCAATTTGGGTAGCTGTAGGTTTTGGACCCTAGCTTAGCCGGCACCTACGGAAACCTAGCAAACCTGTACATTTTTTAAAACTAGATACCTAGGGGTATCCAGGGGGATGACCTGTGTGGCTCTCAACACTTTTGTTTACCCGGAATCCCATGCAAACCTCAAACTTTGAATAAAAAAACTGATTTTCCTCACATTTCTGTGATGGAAAGTTCTGAAATCTGTGGGGAGCCGCAAACCTCAATCCACCCTGCATTTCCCCAAGTCTCCCGATAAAAATGGTACCTCACTTGTATGAGTAGGCGTAGTGCCTGCAACAGGAAACAGGAAAGAAATCAACATGAACGCATCACATTTTTCCACTGAAAACTGACCCTTTTTTCCAGTGTGGGTAGCTGTAGATTTTGGACCCTAGGTCAGTCAGCACCTATAGAAACCTAACAAGCCTGAACATTTTTCAGAACTAGATACCCAGGGGTATCCAGAGTGGGGTGACTTGCATGGCTCTCACCAGGTTTTTTGTTTACCCAGAATTTGTTGCAAAACTTAAACTTTGACTAAAAAAACACATTTTGCTCATATTTCGGTGATGGAAAGTTCAGGAATCTGTGGGGAGCCACAAACTCCATTCCACCCTGCATTTCCCCAAGTCTCCCGATAAAAATGGTACCTCACTTGTATGAGTAGGCCTAGTGCCTGCAACAGGAAACAGGAAAGAAATCAACATGAACGCATCACATTTTTCCACTGAAAACTGACCCTTTTTTCCAGTGTGGGTAGCTGTAGATTTTGGACCCTAGGTCAGTCAGCACCTATAGAAACCTAACAAGCCTGAACATTTTTCAGAACTAGATACCCAGGGGTATCCAGAGTGGGAGTGACTTGCATGGCTCTCACCAGGTTTTTTTTACCCAGAATTTGTTGCAAAACTTAAACTTTGACTAAAAAAACACATTTTGCTCATATTTCGGTGATGGAAAGTTCAGGAATCTGTGGGGAGCCACAAACTCCATTCCACCCTGCATTTCCCCAAGTCTCCCGATAAAAATGGTACCTCACTTGTATGAGTAGGCCTAGTGCCTGCAACAGGAAACAGGAAAGAAATCAACATGAACGCATCACATTTTTCCACTGAAAACTGACCCTTTTTTCCAGTGTGGGTAGCTGTAGATTTTGGACCCTAGGTCAGTCAGCACCTATAGAAACCTAACAAGCCTGAACATTTTTCAGAACTAGATACCCAGGGGTATCCAGAGTGGGGTGACTTGCATGGCTCTCACCAGGGGTCATATTCACAAGGACTTATCGCCGAGTTATCGCCACCCTAACGCAACAAAAGTGGAGATAGATTTAACGCCCCATTCACATGCGGGTGCAAACTGCAGACAACGCAAGTATTCCCGCGATAACTGCCGCAAAATTTACCTCCACGGCTGTCACCACCAACTAACCTTAATGAGATGCAGAGTAGGCGTTCCCGTGCAAAAACACACGAAAACACCACTACGCCACTTTCACAACGAACTGCCAGATCTGCGATGCGAACCAAAAACAGGCGATAAGCCGCGGTAGCAGCAGGGATTTAACACCTGCCTTCTGCTGGTGTAAAGCAGGGCGACTACCTGCAGTCTGTATTGCTGCCTTCTGGTTGCCTGCAAGTTTCTCCTTGGTCTTGCGCTTGATGTCAATCCATCGCCTCTTGGCCTCGTCCATTGACCTCTTGTGCTCTCCGACGGCATTCACCTTGTCCACGATGGACCGCCATAATCCATTTTTGGTGCCCAATGAAAACATTGGAGGCGACGAACAGTTGTTGATGGTGTTCTATCACCTCCGTGACCAGGATCCTATTCTCCTGCGGACTGAACTTCGTCTTCCTCTTCTTCTTGTCCTTGCCCTTCCCTGTCACCGAGGTCCCAGGTTGGTCGTCCGGGGTGCTTGTGGGGTTCCGCTCATCCTCTGCGCCTGCTCCGGCTGCCTCCATGGTGCTTCGGTGTTGGTCATTTTGTGTTTGTGTGCTTTTTCTCCTTTTGTAGTGATTTTTCCGCCTGCCGTGTGTGTATGGCAGGCCTGGCGCTGCTTATCGCTGATTTGCTCATCGCAAATGGGCTCATCGCACGTTTTTTGGTGTTGTGGTTTGTATTTTTGGCTCGGTCGCGGTGGTTGTTTTGCGGACATTGGCCACGTTTTCGGCAACCTATCGCATGGTACCGCCGTGTTGTAAATTCCAGGTTAACACAGGGTTATTTTCCCGCAATCGACTGCGATGTGTAAAGTTGCGTTAACATTTTTTGGTGATGTTTAGCGCACGTTCTTGTGAATATCCCCCCAGGTTTTTTTGTTACCCAGAATTTGTTGCAAAACTTAAACTTTGACTAAAAAAACATTTTGCTCATATTTCGGTGATGGAAAGTTCTGGAATCTGTGGGGAACCACAAACTCCATTCCGCCCAACATTCTCCCAAGTCTTGCAATAAAAATGGTACCTCACTTGTATGGGTAGGCCTAGTGCCCGCGACAGGAATCGGCCCAAAACGCAACATGTACAAGACAGACACATCACATTTTTCCACTCAAAACTGACCCTTTTCTTGCAACGTCGGTACCTGTGGATTTTGAGCCCTAGCTCAGATGGCCCCTTGGGAAACCTAGCAAATTTGCACGTTTTTGAAAACTAGACACCTGGGGGAATCCAGGGTGGGGTGACCTGCGTGGCTTTCACTGTTTTTTTTTTAACCTAGAATCCCTTACAAACCTCAAACTTCGACTAAAAAAACACATGTTCCCCACATTTCTGTGATGGAAAGTTCTGGAATCTGTAAGAAGCTACAAATTCCATCCACCTGGCATTCCTCCAAGTCTCCCAATACAAATGGTACCTCACTTGTGTGGGTAGGCCTAGTCCCCGCAACAGGAATGAACCCAAAACACAACATGGACGCAACACGTTTGTATTCAGTGGAGAAAGTAGTCACACCTACACATACAGGAGTACTTCTAGACAAAGCCAACAATGTGAAACCTTGTCTAGGAGTACTTCTGTATGTGTTCGTGTGACCACTTTCTCCATACAATACAAAGCTGTCACTTCTACTGAATAATTTGTTTACCCCGCCGGAACTGTCCGACTAACTGAGCGGCCTGATACACGTTATAGACTCTGACTTAAAGTATTTTTGCACGTATTGCTTACAGGATGCCTTATTGAAACTCCCAAAATCAATCTGAGCCCGATTCACAAAGGCAAACGTAGACATTTGGTCTAAACTTTGACCAAACATCTAAGTTTACAACTTTGAGAATTCACAAAGGGCATTCACAAGTACTATCTTTATGTCCGCACTCAGGCCGAATCTCCGCCCTGAGTGTGGACATAAAGGTAGTACTTGTAAAAACCCAGTATGAATTCCCAAAGTCATAAACTTAGATGTTTGGTCTAAGTTTAGACCAAATGTCTATGTTTACCTTTGTGAATCTGGCCCACTGTTTCTAGGGAACTTTAGTCAGAAGACTTTTGTCAACATCCCCTCCCTAAGTAGCTTTCAAAACATTCTATGGTTTACCAAGAGATACCATGTAGGAACAGACAGGACCTCTGCTTATATTTCTTTGATATAAAATCCTCTACAACCTTGGAATCTGTCCACTGTCTTCTTCTATGTTGTTGTGTATATAGTAGTTCACTGTCTGAGCACTATGACGTCTGCACTAATTTTGATACATACAGAAATGTATATTGTCCTGATATTAAAAATGCGAAAATCATCATCGTGCAATAAATTGTTATCTGTATTATTTTTCAATAACATTGATTATGATACAAGTTACTAATTGAGTTTGCACATTTTCAAAGGAAGTAGATGCGTTGGTGAATGAGTCCCAGGGGACATTTGTTTGACTTATTACACTTACTCGGGTTCTCGTGGGCAATTAGGGTGGCCCTTGTGTTGTATACATAAGTTCCCTAAAAAGCACTTCAAAATCTATTTAAGACTCTACAATTTTGCCACACAGGGTACTCCGTGACAACGTGGCCTATGTACCGTCCACCATTATGTGCACTGTGGGGAATATAATGCACTTGTCAATCAGCGAACAGAACACCTACCACGTTCTGACGGTGGATAAAGGTGTTGAGCAGGCCATAAGCAAGTCCATGATTTCCTCAAGTAGAGGAACAAAAATACTAGCGCAGCTTGCCTAGTGAAGTAGTGGTCCATGGGAGGTAGATATCCATGTACAGCCATTGAAAGGTTTACTTTATGGCAGTTCCACCACAGTCAGTTTCCTAATACTTCACTATTTTATGCTACAGCATAAAGCAAGAAGGAAAACACAGGGATGGCTGAGATGGGCACTGGGGACAGTAAACACGACTCTCTTGATTCTTTTTGCTAAAAGCAGACTCTCCAACTACGACATGGTCAAGTATTTTTAGCTGTTTCAGGAATGTGATTGGCAAAGTGTCGATCCTGCACCCTTACCACATCCTCTAGAGCGTATGAAGTGGAGGTTGCTGCTTCTGTAGCAGTAAGACTTTCAATGACAGTCATCTGAAAATCAAGGAAAGATATGAGTGTTCCTGTTGTGGTCTGAGGATGAACAACGTACACATTGTATATTGTCATTTGGATCAGGTGGGTAAACAGCTTCTTATACCAAGTGCGAGTTTTAAAACTCTCATTGTATGGCTGAAGAACCTGATCATTCTTATCCATTCCACCCATGTATTTGTTGTAATCAAGTATACAAGTGGGTTTGTGAACTTCAGCCATCTGACCTCAAAGCGTGATGGGGAAAGTGCTCTCATCATGAATTGTAGTGACAGCTTTGCACAGCTCACTGAACAGCTCTACTCTTGTATAGAAATTGTCCACAGAAGGGTTATAACCTTTGTGAAGGAGTGGTTTAGTAAGCTCCCATACAATCTTTCCTATGACTCCCAGCGTGGGAGGGCAACCTACAAGGTTAGGAGTGGGGTCCTTACCTGTATACACTCTCAAGCTGTACACATAGCCAGTCGAGCTCTCGGGTAGCAAGTGCAACTTGATGCCATAGCGAGCTCTTTTGCTCGCAATGTACTGCCTGAACAGCAGCCTCCCTTTGTACAGGATCAAGGACTTATTGATGGCTATATTCTTTCTAGGAATATAAATCTCTGGAAACTTGACAGGCAAATGTTCCATGACAGGCCACATTTTGAACAACTTGTCATGGTTTGGTGGTCCCAGGGCAATGCAGCAGAATTGTCATTAAAATGCAGCATACACTGCAATAGCAAAAAACGATCTCTGATCATGTACGGTGCGAAGATCGGGGTTACCCAAACCTTGCAAGTAGACCAGTAGGACAACAAGCTTGCTTTGCGCGCTAAACCCATTTTGAGCGTAAGGCCCAAAAATATCTTCAACTCCTAAAGTGAAGTAGAAGACCACTGTTGTGGCCTAGAATGAGGCCCTATAGTACCTCCATGCTCTTAGAAATTGTTTGGCATGCAAATGTGTTTGCTGCACAATTTTCTCAAGAAAGTCAACATCCAAAAAGTGATGAACATAGTCAACTGGCAAAAAAATTGCCTCTATCGACTTTACATCCACCGTCGCCAGTGAAAGGTGGAATTTGGGGCTGTACTAAATTGGAAGGCTGCCAAGAGATCACTTTGTCTGTTGTTACCGCCACACGTGCCTGCTCTCTGGGTAGGTCTAACCTGCTATGGTCGCCCGCTGAAATGGGACAGCACGACTGCCATTATCATGTCCCTCAGAATCGCTGAAAGATGAGACTTCGGATGGAACTCCGCCGACTGAAAAATCACTTCCAGATTCTGCTCCATTTTCCTCTCCCTCAAAATCCATCTCAGTCTCTGATACAGCCTCGGAGCTATCCTCCACAAAATGAATTGGGGCCTCGGCAGCAGTCATCCACCGAGACGCCATCTCTGCTGACTGGCTAAAACCTTCCCTCTAAAACTCTGTCCTACGTAGAAGGCAGAAGTGTTATTCTTAATCAGTTGGTGGGTGTGTGCATTTGTGAAATGTGTGTAACAGTAAATAAACAAAAACTTAATTTTTGGTGAATCTGCAGGTTTTCCTTGCCACACATACCCAATTCAAAGCATACTTTTTCCATGGTTTATGCAAAACTTTAATGTTGAGGTGTAAGAATCTGGCTCTGTGTATACTATACTAAAGTAAGGTATAGTGTGTACAGAGAACAGTGGATCCCCAGAGGCTTACAGAGGCTTAGGTAGATAATACTAAAAGCTATATTTGTGGTAGTGTGGTCGAGCATCTAGGCTTATCAGAGGGCTGTGCAAAGCATTTGCTGTACACACTCAGGCAAGAAATGATTACACTCACTCAAAGACTGAATCTAAGACCAATTGTTTTATATACAAATATTACTTTATTACTTTTATTTCGAGAACCAAGAGGAACTCACTTGCAGGTAAGTAACAGTTTTAAGAATAGCAATACTTTTCAAATATAGTAGGTATTGTATTGTAAAGGCATAGAAATACTTTACAGTAGTATTAAAAATACTTTTGTAATGTCAGTCAAACAGTAGCAAACTTAGCAAGACATTTAGTGCAATAGGCAGAAATGCAATGCAGTTCTAAGGAAGAAAAACAGTTATGTACATTTACCGGTAAGTACTCGACTTACACGTACAGTCTTTGGGGTTTTAGACCAACACTGGGCAAGAGTCAGATCAAGGTATTTACTGTACCTCCCCTGGCATTGGGACGGCCAGGTGCAGAGGTTACTGGGCCCAATGTTAGGGGTTAAAGCAAGCACGGGGCGGGCCACAAGGCAGCACCAAGCCTACACCACCAGAGGCACAGGGGCAGCAGGGTGCAAATCAGCATCGGGCACCCAATGCAAGTAAAGGGGAATCTCAGTCGCACAGTGAGGCTGCAGGCTCGGACCAGGAGACTGGACGAAGGTGACCACCAGCTAGGAAGGTAATTTGGGATGTTGATGGAGGCCTGGGCACCATCGGCGGGGCTCCCCAAAGTTGGGGGGCTGAGGATGCAGGGGTGCCTTTAGGTGTTGGATTTTCTTTACCAAAGCCGGTCGTGGTCGGGGGGACCCTTCGAGATGAGGCTGCAGGCGTCTTTGTGGAGTCCAGGAGATATCTGCTACCAATGGATTTGAGATCAGGATCGCTGGGGAGACTTCACTGGACAGGTGAGTGACTCAGACTCGGGCCGTGGGCGTCAGGTGCAGAGTGGGCATCAGCTGCGGTTCCAGCTGCATTCGGAGTCCTTAGAGTTGTTTTCTTGTGGACAGGGCCTCTGTCCCCTTGAGATCTGGTCTTTGTTGAAGAGCAGGCAGTCTTCCTCGGGTTTCTGGAAGTTGCTGACTGCATGACAGGCGTCGTCTTATTTGCAGGGTCTTTAAGCATGAGACAGGCCGGTAGGGCTGAGGCCAAATCAGTTGTCGGCCTCAGGCTTGGCTGCACAGCATCTTCTTGTGTCCTTATTCTTCGTAGGTCACAGGAATCTCAGGATCAAGGTTCAGGGATGACCCTAAATACTGAATTTTGGGGTAAGGGTGTTACTAGCACTGGCAGGTAGAAGCCAATGGATTACTTACCTTTAGGGTGAATACACCCTTTGTATGTCCCCTCCCTTTGGGGAGGGGGCATCCCCTAACCTGATTGGCTAGAATCCTTCCATTCAAGATGGGGGATTTTTTAAGGAGGGGGTCACCTTTGTCCAGGACACCTCAGGGGTTGTCCTGGCTGAGAGGGGACACACCTCTCCTGCTTACTAAGTTTCCCGCCGACCTTGCTGCCAAAAGTGGGGCTTGGTCAGGGGGGCGGGTATCTCCACTAGCTAGAGAGGCCCTGGCTAGCATAACAAAGGGCAGGAAGCCTTTGAGGCTCACCGCCATGAATGCTGTTCCTGCTTGGGGGTAGGTAAGAAGCACCTCCACTTCAAGTAACTTTGTTCCTGACCCACAAGAGCACAAGGGCTCCCACCTCAGGGGGTCAGAAACTTGTCTGAGAGTGCCAGGCTGGTGCCGACCAGTCAGCGGCATACTAGAGAATTGGTTGTTTTTCAGGGGGCATCTCTAAGATGCCCTCGGAGTGCATTTTGTAATAAATCTTACACTGGCAGCAGTGTGGGTTTATTATGGTGAGACAGTTGATACCAAACTTCTTGGCATTCAGTAAAGCCATTGTGGAGCTGTGGAGTTTGTAATGGCAAACTCCCAGCCCATGTACTCAATATGGCTTCACTGCACTTACAATGTCGGAATATACGCTACCCCTACTGCGGGAGCAGCAGCCAAGATTTGCATTCAGAACCAGCGTCTTGCACTCGAAACCGACCCATCGCCAGAGTTGCGTGGAGAAAATCAATGCATCTTGTCCACTGTTTTGCTTTACACCGACAAATTGGTATTTTTTGTTTTGTATATAAAATCATAATCTATGTTTCTAACCTGGTGTTGAGTCTTTTTGTGGTGTTTTCACTTTGTTATTGTTTGAAGTGTTGCACAAATACTTTAAACATTGCTTCTTAAGTTAAGCCTGAATGCTCTGTGCCAAGCTACTAGAGGCTGAGCACAGGATAATTTCAGGTGTGTTGTGACTTACTCTGACTAGGATTATGGTCCCTGCTTGGACAGGGTGCATACTTCTGCCAACCTGAAACCCAGTTTCTAGCAATAGCTAACAGCACTCTGTGTGCTTAAATTGTAGGCACATATTTAGAGTGGGAAAAGTGAAACTTCAGGTCACACAGATGTAATCTAAAAACTCAGGTCTTGCTGAAGGTTTCTAACATGTCATGGAGGCTCTTGATAGCTATGGGAAGTGTTCTGGAGGCCCATGGCAAACTGGGATTACAGGATAGAAAAATCTTTTTGGCACTGCTGTTTTGAGCACTTTACCTTATTATTTAATCCAAACCTGAGCATCAAGTACACCCCTTTAGGACTTGTCCCTCAAGATAGCGAAGTTGAACCATCCAAGGTTTACTCAAGGAGGTGATATGGAGTAGAAACTCAGGACTCAATGAGACATAATTTTAGTAACTAATTCATTAACTTGCAGGGCTTTTATTTAAAAGAAAAACATAATTTACTTTCCTCATACAGCACGTAATACCCAAATGTCAGCTGACAACATAGGACACAATTATCAATGCAATAATCAGTGTCAGGGGAGAGCAGCTGCTACTTGCTTACGCTGTTCCCACTGCTAAGGGTGGGTGGAAGCTGCACTGCCTTGGGTGCTGTCTCGGGTGTATTGCCCTGCAGAAGCACTCAGTGCTGTGCATGAGGGAGCAATGAGTAATGTACAGTTCTACGGCATGGGCCAGCTGCATTATGGATGCATGGGTAAAGTATATAGGAGGAACACAATGATATGCCCATGTTGTGTAAGGCACCAGTTGTGTTTTTGGCCAGTAGAATTTTGCCAAATTGTATAATCTATATAGCCAGAAATAGCTTAAGGGCTCACACATGATATGGGCAAATTGGCAAGTATGTACCGGATGAATGGAGAATTCAAAACAACATGTTCATCCTTAATGAAATTTTGATGTTTTATTTAGCTGCTGTAACATTTTCAGTTTCTTCCATACTGAACAAACAAGTGTCTTAAGTAACACATTCCTGTATTTTCATTTGCTGTCATTCACTGAAATCTTTTCTGGTCAGTTGTGAAGTCTAGACTCAACTGAGTGCCAGATAATAAATCTCTGTAAAGGCACGTGCCATTACACACTAAGGACCAGATTTATCATTCTTTCACTCAATGCAGCAAGACACCTTGCTGCGCTGCATGAAAGGGAAAGGGCAGGAATGCACAATATCTACCATTATACGGTGCATTCTTGTCCTTTCCTAGTGCTGGTGTACTGCTGGCTGCCTAGCACCAATGTAGGCACACTTGCATCTTGGTGCAAGGGTGCCTGCGTTATAGGCAGGATTGTTTTTGTGCAGGTAGGGATACCTTCCTGCACAAAAACAATCTTCAGAGGCATTTTCCTCTTTCTACATGTGGTGCAGAAAGTGGAAAAAATGAGGAGAAACAAAGATATTTCTCCCCATTACACCTCACCTGGGAAGGCATAGCATTTTGACACATTCCCCGGTCTACTACTAATGGTACCCACTCTCCACCCATGGAACACCTCCCTGCTGCAGAGTAACACAAAGCAGCGATTTGCGCAACCTTGCATACCTCTAGATTTTTAAAGCCATGCAGGGCCACACAAGGTGGCCTTACAAGGACTGGATAAATCTCACTTAGGTTTTGTCTTGCCTTTGCGCCCTCATGCGTGGCACAAGGGCGACGCAAAACCTTGATAAATCTGACCCAAAACCTTCTGGAAGACTGGGAATTCAATGTCTAATTCCAATGATTTCTATGAGGGCTGAAGTACATTTTTTAACAAAGCAACACCAAGGAAAACAGGGAATGCTTGAAAGAGAAGTCAGAGTTCAAGCAAAATTCCATTCCTGTCGCTTGACATTGACAACTACAAATTTCAACGCCAGAAATTTCAAGTCTTGCACCACAGCCATATTGACTCTAGTAGGTTTGGCATGGGAACGATGCTTTGAGGCAACTCTAGAAGAAAAACCTAACATTCCAAGGGGGACTATAAGGATGTTCTCCCACACGTATATTATGACCTGAACCCCACAAAATATTTTGATGGTCCCATTATAGGAGTTGGTAAAGGTTTACAGACTCCTAAAATGGGATTCATATATTAGAAAAACCTAGGAATGTGAGGGAACACAGCTGCATATAAGCGGCACCCTTGCATGGTGACATTAGTTCCTTCATTTCCACAGCCATCAACGTGAATCTGGAGATCCACTCTTAACTTGGTTGGTCTACAAATGACTTACAAATACAAATAGGGTGTGTGCTTAGGGAGCATGTCACCTCCAAAAACAACATGATTCAAGCACCCAAAGACAATCCACGAGCTAAACATAAGAAAAGGTCACGGTCGGAGCATGAGCCCTGCTCCCATTATAACTGACGGGACAGCTCGCTATCTCAGTCAAGAGGACGGTCCCGCGTGAGGTCCAGTTCCTAGTCGAAACCTTTTGGTAAACTGAAAATGTGCCATAAGCACAAAAGGGCTAAGAGGAACCTGAAACCATCCTGCAATTCGAAGTGTGGCAAAAAGGAGCAAGAATGTCAATTTAAGGACCCTACCCCCTATATCCCCATGGCATCAACTGACACAGAACTGGCCACGCAACTGGTCCCAGCATGCCCAAATTCCCTAGGGTGTTGTTGAGTCCACAGTCGATAACAGCCTTTAAAGAAGCCATGATGCACCTGTATCTACTTCTTTTGTCTCCCTCTGGTGCATCTCCGGGCCCCACAGAGATTCCACCATTGGGTCCACACCAAGCTGGCCCTTGGTGACCTGTTCACGGTCCATACCGATGCAGTTTGAGACTTTTACACTGGCTCCTATGTGTAAGAAATTGGCTCTATATATACTACACCAAAATGAGGTATAGTGTGTATAGGGTCCAGGTGACTCCAAAGGTAGGCAGAGGTTAAAGTTAGATAGAACCTTACCCTCTACTTGTGGTAGCTTGGTCGAGCAGTAAGGCAGTATCAGAGGACAGTGTTAAGCATTTGATGTACACACTCAGTCAGCAAATGAATTCACACACTCAAGAACTGAACTCTAGGCCAATTGTTTTTGTATAAAAATATATTGTTGTTTTATTTTAGAACCAAGCAAGCCTGGCACAGGTAAGCCTGAAATATTTTACAGTAATAAGTTACTGAATGTCGAACAGTTTTAAAAAGCAATAGGAATTGTACTTTGTTTGATTTACAGGGGAGCAGTAGTATGCAACACTTAGCAAATGCAGTACATTGGAATGAATAGGCTTTTTCTGTAAATTGCAGGTAAGTTACTTTTACGTTTCTTCTTCTAACTCAGTGCTGGATGCCTGGATTCAGCACTGGGACATTTTTGAAAACAGGTGAGTAAAAGCGTTTTTGTTATTCGTGCGATTTTTAAAGAATATTTTCAGATTTCAAAACTCCACACAGAAACTTTTTGGAGCAGTACATTGAAATGAATAGGCTTTTTCTGTAAATTGCAGGTAAGTTACTTTTACGTTACTTTTTCTAACTCAGTGCTGGATGCCTGGATTCAGCACTGTGACATGTCCTGCAAACAGGTGAGAAAACACGTTTTGGTTATTTGTATGATTTTTAAAGAATATCTTTAGTTTTCAAAACTCCACACACTCGTTTTTTTTGGAAGAAAAATTGTCAATGTTATCCTATGGAGGAAAAACAGGTTATCGGTTTGCAGGTAAGTAAACGACTGTGGGAGTTAAGGTTCTGGGGTTAGAACAAGGGTTCCCCCAGGGTCAGTGATGCACTGTTGTTGCACCCTCAGCGTCACTAGGGCAGCCGGGTGCAGAGTGTTGAGGCCCAATGTTATCCTATGGATGGTAGGGGGACTCCGGTTGGTGGCTGCTGGCAAGCAGGCCACTGGGTTGTGGGAGCAGAGCTCCTAGGGTTTAGGTCAGGGCAAATGGGGAAACAAGTAGGCACAAAAAGTGCACCCTCAGCGGCACTGGGGCGGCCGGGTGCAGAGTGCTGTTTCGACGTCGGGCGCCCTGTTGTTTTCTATGGAGAACCTCCGGTTTGAAGAAACACTGCAGGCTCGGGGAGGAGTATCTTCTGGGTGCGACCACCACTTCGAGGGGTAAGTTGGGATGTCTTGGTTTGGTTAGGCACCATTGGTTTGGGCACACAAGGCCGTGGGGCGTCGGGTGCAGGGGTGCCTTTTAGGGTCGGATTTTCTTACCCGCTCTGGTCGCGGTAGAGGGGACCCTCTGGATTGAGGCTGCAGGCGTCGTCTGGAGGCTTGAGGTAGGTCAGGAGTCGCCGGATCTCGGGTCAAGATTGCCGGGGTGACCTCCTCGTGGTGTTTTTCAACTCGAGCTCGG
Organism: Calotriton arnoldi; assembly: GCA_963921515.1. NCBI lineage: Eukaryota > Metazoa > Chordata > Amphibia > Caudata > Salamandridae > Calotriton > Calotriton arnoldi. The sequence continues at coordinate 898,263 of CAWUFW010000146.1, forward strand.
GCCGGGTTCGACGGGTTCGGCGGGTGCAGAGTGGGGTGAGTTTGCGGTCTCCGGGCAGAGCCAGAGGTTGCTGTTGAACAAATCCAGTGTTCACGGGAGAACCAGTTTTTGGAAGTGAAGGCAGGAAGGTCCTCCGGGGTTGGTGAGGTTGCTGGCTGCTGGACACACCGGGATTTCGCAGGAGCAGGTTCGAGGGGAGACAGGCCTGTAGGGCTGGGGCCAAGTCAGTGGGCGTCGTCCTCTTGTTAGCTCTGCATGGCTCTTCGTCCTTCTTCTTTTCTTCTTTTCTTGTTGTTGCTGGATCTGAGGAAGTAAGGTTCAGGGTGCCCCCTAAATACTAGATTTAGGGGCATTACAGGTAGGTAGAGGGCAGGGACCAATGGGTCCCTTCCCTGGGGTGGGTACACCCCCTATTCTGCCACTCTCCAGTGGGAGGTGGGCAGGAGCCTGTCCCTGGTTGGCTGGGTCCCCCATCCTCAAGATGGCGGGGACTCGAGGTTGTGCTACACCTCGCCTCCCCACCTGAGGGGTGGAGTTGGCAGAGGTGGGCACACCTCCCTTCCTCACTTGTTTTTCCCGCCGGTTCTCCCGCCCAAAGTGGGGGTAGAACCAGTGGGGACCAGTTGCTGAAAGCAGCAATGGGTCTGGAGAGGCTCACAAAGACGGCATGCCTTTGAAGCTTCTCCTTCGTGAACCCTGCCCATCCTGGGGGAGGAGGCTTGGCACCTCGTCCCAGGATCTGCATTGTTTCAGGCCCCCGAGAGCAGCAGGCTCTCGACCCAGGGGTCCAGAAACATGTCTGTTGGTGGCAGCCTAAGTAGCCACTCAGTCAGGTCACTAGAAGTTGGTCGGTTTTCAGGGGGCATCTCTAAGATGCCCTCTGTTGTGCATTTTACATTAAATCCCACACTGGCATCAGTGTGGGTTTAATGTGCTGAGAAGTTTGATACCAAACTTCCCAGTCTTCAGTGTAGCCATCATGGTGCTGTGGAGTTCGTAATGACAAACTCCCAGCACCATATACTCTTAATGGCAGCACTGCACTTACAGTGCCCAGGAATGGACTTGGGCACTGTAGGGGTACAGGGCTCATGCACCTGTACCCTCACCACTTGCATAGGGCACCCAGCTAGAGGGGTGACTGATGTATGCCAGGGCAGTGGTTTGTGGGCATGGCACACAGGGATGTGTGCCATGTCGACTCTTCACTCTGTTCTGCACCAAGACACACAGCCTGCAAAGGCAGTGTGTGAGTGTCAGAGTACAGGGCCTCTAAGGGTGGCACAATAAGTGCTGCAGCCCTTAGAGGCCTTCTCTGGTCACAGTGCCCTGGGTACCTGTGGTACCATTTACCAGGGGCTGACATGTGGCCAGAGATGCCAATTGGATTTAGGCTTCAATGAAGTTTTAGGGAAGGAACATAGGCCCTGGGCACCTGATTAGCAGGAGCCCAGGGCACACTCAGTCAAAGAACATCATCAATTCAGCCAAAAGTGGGGGCATACCATGCAGAAAGAGGGCACTTTCTCACACAACCCCCCCTCCCCCCAAACGAAAGATGATGAGACTAACCTTTCCCTAGAGAGTCTTCATTGTCTAAGTGGAAGAACCTGGAAAGGCCATCTGCATTGGCATGGGCAGTCCCCGGTCTGTGTTCCACTTCAAAGTCCATTCCCTGTAGGGAGATGGACCACCTCAACAGTTTAGGATTTTCCCCTTTCATTTGCATTAGCCATCTGAGAGGTCTGTGATCAGTTTGAACTAGGAAGTGAGTACCAAACAAGTATGGTCTCAACTTCTTCAGGGACCAAACCACAGCAAAGGCCTCCTCTCAATGGCACTCCAACACTGCTCCCTGGGGAGAAGCCTTCTGCTTATAAAAGCAACAGGTTGGTCTTGGCCTTCATCATTGGTCTGGGATAGGACCGCTCCTATCCCTAGCTCAGAGGCATCAGTCTGCACTATGAACTGCTTGGCATAATCTGGAGCCTTCAGAATTGGTGCTGAGCACATTGCTTCTTTCAGGGTGTCAAAAGCCTTTTGGCAACTAACTGTCCAGTTAACCTTCTTGGGCATTTTCTTGGAGGTGAGTTCTGTGAGAGGAGTCACAATGGACCCATATCCCTTCACAAACCTCCTGTAGTACCCAGTCAAGCCAATGAATGCCCTGACTTGGGTCTGGGTTGTTGGAGCTGCCCAGTCCAGGATGGCCTGGATCTTGGGCTGTAAGGGCTGTACCTGGCCTCCACCAACAAGGTGGCCCAAGTACACCACAGTGCCCTGTGATATCTGGCATTTGGATGCCTTGATAGTTAGACCTGCAGTTTGCAGGGCTTTTAAAACCTTCCCAAGGTGGATCAGGTGATCCTGCCAGGTGGAACTAAAGACAGCAATATCATCAAGATAAGCTGCACTAAAGGACTCCAACCCAGCAAGGACTTGATTCACCAACCTCTGGAAGGTGGCAGGGGCATTCTTTAAACCAAAGGGCATAACAGTGAACTGATAGTGCCCATCAGGTGTGGAGAATGCTGTTTTCTCTTTGCTCCTGGGGCCATGCCAATCTGCAAGTACCCTGCAGTTAAGTCAAAGGTACTTAAGAATTTGGCTGCACCCAACTTATCTATCAACTCATCTGCTCTTGGGGTAGGGTGAGCATCTGTCTTGGTGACAGAGTTGAGCCCTCTGTAATCCACACAAAACCTCATTTCTCTCTTTCCATCCTGTGGGTGAGGTTTGGGGACCAGAACCACTGGGCTAGCCCAGGGGCTCTCAGAAGGTTCAATAACCCCTAACTGCAGCATCTTGCTGACTTCAGCTCTGATGCTTTCCTTGACTTGGTCTGACTGTCGATAGATTTTGTTTTTGACAGGTGCACTGTCACCAGTGTCCACATCATGGGAACACCAGTTTGTCAAACCAGGGGACAAGGAAAAGAGCTTAGCATACTGCTGCAAGACTTGCTTGCAGTCATTCTGCTGTTGGGCAGAGAGGGTGTCTGAAAAGACAACTCCATCTACTGACCCATCTTTTGGGCTGTATGAGAGGAGGTCAGGGAGAGGTTCACTCTCTGTTTCCTGCTCCTCATCAGTCACCATCAGCATGGTGATGTCAGCCCTGTCATTGTAGAGCTTTAGGCGGTTCACATGGATAACCCTTTTGGGTGTCCTGCTTGTGCCCAGGTCAACTAAGTAGGTGACCTCACTCTTTTTCTCTAGGATAGGGTAAGGGCCACTCCATTTGTCCTAGAATGCCCTTGGTGCCACTGGCTCCAAAACCCATACCTGTTGCCCAGGTTGAAATTCAACCAGTGCAGCTTTTTGGTCATACCAGTGCTTCTGAAGCTCCTGGCTGGCCTCAAGATTCTTGGATGCTTTTTCCATGTACTCAGCCATACTGGACCTTAGGCCAAGCACATAGTCCACAATATCTTGTTTGGGTTCTTGGAGAGGCTTCTCCCAACCCTCTTTTACAAGACAGAGTGGTCCCCTCACAGGATGGCCAAACAGAGGTTCAAAGGGGGAAAAACCTACTCCCTTCTGTGGCACTTCTCTGTAAGCGAAAAGCAGACATGGTAAGAGGACATCCCAGCTCCTTTTGAGTTTCTCAGGGAGCCCCATGATCATGCCTTTCAATGTCTTGTTAAATCTCTCAACAAGGCAATTGGTTTGTGGGTGATAGGGTGTAGTAAACTTGTACTGCACTCCACACTCTTTCCACATGTGTTTCAGGTAAGCAGACATAAAGTTAGAAACTCTGTCTGAAACCACCTCCTTAGGAAACCCTACCCAGGTGAAGACACCAATGAGGGCCTTGGCTACTGCAGGAGCTGTAGTAGTCCTAAGTGGAATTGCTTCAGGGTACCTAGTGGCATGAGCCACTACCACTAGTATGAATTTGTTCCCTGAGGCTGTGGGAGGTTCAAGTGGACCCACTATGTCCACACCTACCCTTTCAAAGGGAACACCCACCACAGGCAGTGGTATCAGGGGGGCCTTTGGGTGGCCACCTGTCTTGCCACTGGCTTGACAGGTAACACAGGAGCTGACAAACTCCTTCACCTTTTGGTGCATCTGGGGCCAGATAAAGTGGCTAACTAGCCTTTCCCAAGTCTTGGTTTGGCCCGGATGTCCAGCTAGGGGGATGTCATGAGCTAAAGTTAGGAGGAACTCCCTGTACCTCTGTGGCATTACCACTCTCCTGGTGGCTCCAGGATTGGGGTCTCTTGCCTCAGTGTACAGTAATCCCTCTTCCCAATAAACTCTGTGGGTACCACTGACATCTCCCTTTGCTTCTGAAACAGCTTGCTGCCTCAGGCTTTCAAGAGTGGGACAGTCTTGCTGCCCCTGGCACAGCTCTTCTCTAGTGGGTCCCCCTGGGCCCAAGAGTTCAACCTGGTAAGCGTCAAGCTCCATAGGCTCAGTTCCCTCTGGGGTGTCCAAGTCCTCTCCCTGAGGAGAGGGGTCCTGATCCTGTTGCTGAACAGAAGCTGGTTCCCCAGTCTTCTTGCCTTTTCTCTTGGTAGGTTGGGCCATACTTTCAGGCTCCAACACTTTTTCACCCTGCCTTTTGCTCTGTGCTCTTGTTTTTACACACACCAATTCAGGGATATCCAGCATTGCTGCATGGGTTTTTAGTTCAACCTCAGCCCAGGCTGAGGTTTCCAGGTCATTGTCAAGCAGACATGCAGCTGGTAGCTTTGGAGAGACCACTACCTGTTTCAGGTCAGTAACCCCCCCCCCAGTCTAATGTCACCATAGCCATGGCTAGTGGTAACACTGTCAGCATTGGTGACTGGGTAAGTACGCCCAATCAAATATTGCTCAGAGAAAACCAGTGTGTCTCTCACCATAGTGACACTGGCACCTGTATCCCTCAGAGCCTCTATCCTAGTTCCATTAACCCAAGGGTATTATAAGTATTTCTTTAAGTTGGGGGACCACACAGCTACTGTGGCAAACTCAACTTCCCCTTCTGAAACTAGAACTGCTTCAGTGTGCAACCTGATTTGCTCTAGGCACACTGCTGATCCCATCTGGAGACTGACTACACCAGGAGTAGCTGTAGCTGTAGGACTAGGAGCCTTCTTGCTAGGGCAAGCCTTGTCTCCAGTTAAGTGTCCCAACTTCTTACAGTTGTTACACCAGGCCTTTGCAGGATCAAAGTTCTTCCCTTTATAGGGCTGTGGAGTATAGGGAGTATTTTGGGACCCACCCCCCTGTGCAGGTTTTTGAGGCCCTTTAGAAGACTCAGACTTTTTATCTTGGGTATTCTCACCACCTTTCCCCTGGGGAGGTTTTGTAACCCCTTTCTTTTGGTCACCCCCAGTGGTTGTCTTAGTCACCCTAGTCTTGACCCAGTGGTCTGCCTTCTTTCCCAATTCTTGGGGAGAAATTAGACCTAGGTCTACCAAATGCTGATGTAACTTTTCATTCGTGCAATTACTTAAAATATGTTCCTTCATAAACAAATTGTAAAGTCCAGTAAAGTCATGCACATTGTGTCCAGTTAACCAACCATCCAGTGTCTTTACTGAGTAGTCTACAAAATCAATCCAGGACTGGTTTTGGGTTTTGTGAGCCCTCCTGAATCTAATTCTGTACTCCTCGGTGGTGAGTCCAAATCCCTCAATCAGAGTTCTCTTCATGAGGTCATAGGACCCAGCATCTGACCCAGAAAGGGTCAGAAGCCTGTCTCTGCAGTTACCAGAGAACAGTTCCCACAGGAGTGCCCCCCAGAGAGGTTTCTTCACCTTTCACATGTCACAAGCCCTCTCAAAGGCTGTGAACCATTTAGTGATGTCATCACCCTCCTCAAATTTAGGGACAATCCCTTTGGGGATTTTAGGATCATAAGATTGCTCTTTATCCTTATTAAGATTGCAGCCACCATTGATGGGTGCTAAACCCATCTCCTTTCTCTCTCTCTCTCTAGAGCCAGGAGTCTGGTCTCCAGATCCAGTCTTTTGGTCAGCCTTGCTAAAAGGCTGTCCTCCTCATTGAGGCTGTCCTCAATGCCCTCACCAGAGCCTGAGCCACCTGTGTGGCCTCTAGGTCCCCAGAGGTTAACTCTTGGATTCAAGGGTACAGGTTCCCTTTCTTCCCTAGGAAGTGGTGGAGGTGGGTACCTATCTCCATCCTCCCCACCTCCTTCTTCCTCTGACTGGTCATCACCATTTTCAGAGGGGTGGGCCTTTGAATACTCAGCCAACAGCTCCTGGAGCTTTTGTTTGGTTGGGTGAGGGCCCATTGGTATGTTTATAATTTTACATAACGACCTTACTTCCTTGAAAGACAAGTGAAGGTAAGGGGTGAGGTCAAGCTCCTCAACCATGTCCTGTATGTCATTATTATCTTCACTAATAGCTGGGTTCTGTTTTTGAGACATTCTAGCAAAAAAGTTCTAACCCCTCTACCCTTGACTATAGTGACTTTTTTTATTTTCTAAAATTCTAAAGGGACTTAAGCAAGGCCCTAACAAGGCTTTTAGTAGTTTGGGAAAAAAATGCCAATTTGAAAAAATCAGAATTCTAAAGGCAATTTAAGAGTTCTGTCGTGTGATCAGGTGGTAACCAAGTAGTCCAACAAATGCAAGTTGTATATCCCACCGCTGATCCACCAATGTAAGAAACTGGCTCTATATATACTACACTAAAATGAGGTATAGTGTGTATAGGGTCCAGGTGACTCCAAAGGTAGGCAGAGGTTAAAGTTAGATAGAACCTTACCCTCTACTTGTGGTAGCTTGGTCGAGCAGTAAGGCAGTATCAGAGGACAGTGTTAAGCATTTGATGTACACACTCAGTCAGCAAATGAATTCACACACTCAAGAACTGAACTCTAGGCCAATTGTTTTTGTATAAAAATATATTGTTGTTTTATTTTAGAACCAAGCAAGCCTGGCACAGGTAAGCATGAAATACTTTACAGTAATAAGTTACTGAATGTCGAACAGTTTTAAAAAGCAATAGGAATTGTACTTTGTTTGATTTACAGCGGAGCAGTAGTATGCAACACTTAGCAAATGCAGAACATTGGAATGAATAGGCTTTTTCTGTAAATTGCAGGTAAGTTACTTTTACGTTTCTTCTTCTAACTCAGTGCTGGATGCCTGGATTCAGCACTGGGACATTTCCTGAAAACAGGTGAGTAAAAGCGTTTTTGTTATTCGTGCGATTTTTAAAGAATATTTTCAGATTTCAAAACTCCACACTTAGAAACTTTTGGAGCAGTACATTGAAATGAATAGGCTTTTTCTGTAAATTGCAGGTAAGTTACTTTTACGTTACTTTTTCTAACTCAGTGCTGGATGTCTGGATTCAGCACTGGGACATGTCCTGCAAACAGGTGAGAAAACAAGTTTTGGTTATTTGTACGATTTTTAAAGAATATCTTTAGTTTTCAAAACTCCACACACTCGTTTTTTTTGGAAGAAAAATTGTCAATGTTATCCTATGGAGGAAAAACAGGTTATCGGTTTGCAGGTAAGTAAACGACTGTGGGAGTTAAGGTTCTGGGTTTAGAACAAGAGTTCCCCCAGGGTCAGTGATGCACTGTTGTTGCACCCTCAGCGGCACTAGGGCGGCCGGGTGCAGAGTGTTGAGGCCCAATATTATCCTATGGAGGGTAGGGGTACTCCGGTTGGTGGCTGCTGGCAAGCAGCCCACTGGGTTGTGGGAGCAGAGCTCCTAGGGTTTAAGTCAGGGCAAATGGGGAAACAAGTAGGCACAAAAAGTGCACCTTCAGCGGCACTGGGGCGGCCGGGTGCAGAGTGCTGTTTCGACGTCGGCCCCCCTTTGTTTTCTATGGAGAACCTCCGGTTTGAAGAAACACTGCAGGCTCGAGGACGAGGATCTTCTGGGTGCGACCACCACTTCGAGGGGTAAGTTGGGATGTCTTGGGTTGGTTAGGCATGGTTGGTTTAGGCACACAAGGCTGTGGGGCGTCGGGTGCAGGGGTGCCTTTTAGGGTCGGATTTTCTTACCCGCTCTGGTCGCGGTAGAGGGGACCCTCTGGATTGAGGCTGCAGGCGTCGTCTGGGGGCCTGAGGTAGGTCAGGAGTCGCCGGATTTCGGGTCAGGATCGCCGAGGTGACCTCCTCGTGGTGTTTTTCCACTCGAGCTCGGGCCGGGTCTGGCGGGTGCAGAGTGGGGTGAGTTTGCGGTCTCCGGGCGGAGCCAGAGGTTGCTGTTGAACAAATCCGGTGTTCACGGGAGAACCAGTTTTTGGAAGTGAAGGCAGGCAGGTCCTCCGGGGTTGGTGAGGTTGCTGGCTGCTGGACACACCGGGATTTCGCAGGAGCAGGTTCGAGGGGAGACAGGCCTGTAGGGCTGGGGCCAAGTCAGTGGGCGTCATCCTCTTGTTAGCTCTGCATGGCTCTTCGTCCTTCTTCTTTTCTTCTTTTCTTGTTGTTGCTGGATCTGAGGAAGTAAGGTTCAGGGTGCCCCCTAAATACTAGATTTAGGGGCATTACAGGTAGGTAAAGGGCAGGGACAAATGGGTCCCTTCCCTGGGGTGGGTACACCCCCTATTCTTCCACTATCCAGTGGGAGGGGGGCAGGAGCCTGTCCCTGGTTGGCTGGGTCCCCCCATCTTCAAGATGGCGCGGACTCAAGGTTGTGCTTCACCTCGCCTCCCCCACCTGAGGGGTGGAGTTGGCAGAGGTGGGCACACCTCCCTTCCTCAATTGTTTTTCCCTCTGGTTCTCCCGCCCAAAGTGGGGGGTAGAACCAGTGGGGACCAGTTGCTGAAAGCAGCAATGGGTCTGGAGAGGCTCACAAAGGCGGCATGCCTTTGAAGCTTCTCCTTCATGAACCCTGCCCATCCTGGGGGAGGAGGCTTGGCACCTTGTCCCAGGATGTGCATTGTTTCAGGCCCCCGAGAGCAGCAGGCTCTCGACCCAGGGGTCCAGAAACATGTCGGTTGGTGGCAGCCTAAGTAGCCACTCAGTCAGGTCACTAGAAGTTGGTCGGTTTTCAGGGGGCATCTCTAAGATGCCCTCTGTTGTGCATTTTACATTAAATCCCACACTGGCATCAGTGTGGGTTTAATGTGCTGAGAAGTTTGATACCAAACTTCCCAGTCTTCAGTGTAGCCATCATGGTGCTGTGGAGTTCGTAATGACAAACTCTCAGCACCATATACTCTTAATGGCAGCACTGCACTTACAGTGCCCAGTAATGGACTTGGGCACTGTAGATGTACAGGGCTCATGCACCTGTACCCTCACCACTGGCATAGGGCACCCAGCCAGAGGGGTGACTGATGTATGCCAGGGCAGTGGTTTGTGGGCATGGCACACAGGGATGTGTAAATATAACAACAAGAGCCACCCTATTAAAAATAGGGACAGGGTAATAGCAATCTCCAAACAACAAGTCCCTCATAGAAATGTGTGGACCCAAAACTGTAATCCAAATGTGCAAAAACCTCAAGGCAAAACTATCCACAGTGAGTATACTCTTACATAACAAGCCCAATAGTACCCTTTTCCAATTGTTTCAATAACACTTGAGAATCAAACAGACAATAATCCCAACACAATGTTAAATTATACAAAATCAATTTTATTCATAAATTCTAATTTTAAAAAAACATGATTGACAAATCTTTAAAAAAGTCATTAAAAATTGGTTTTTCATTTAATACATACAAAAATTTCATACACAATAATTGCACACCAGAAAACTACATAAAAGTCGACGCAGCGTTTCGGTGAAATGCTGATTGATCACCTTCTTCAGGACAGAGTTTTCTACGAATTAAATACACAAAAATATGTGTCAGGTTCACTTTTCTATTCTGTTATCCACATATTATCGTATTAATCCATTTATTGTCATATCATGTGATTTGTTACACAGTCAAATTATGATTCTCAAGTTACGTACATTGTAATAAACCACCTACACGTGGCTTACAGCATTTACAAATTCACACAAAACCTCTCCATCTTCCATTTGTCACATTAAAGACACAGCATATGAGCCCACACATTATGATAATGACCTACCTATTATCGATATCAAAAAGTGGTAGATCCCTTATTCTCTATAGATGGGAACCACTCTTCCTGATTGGAAACAAGGAATGACCTAAAGTAATACAGATAGTGTACAGATGAATGAAAGGAATATTTAGCACTTCCTCTTATTTATAAGGAAAAGAAGAAGAAAAAAAGACAAACAGAGGCCAAAATTGCGCCATAAGTTTGCTAACGGATTAATGTATCTATAAAAAACATCTAGGATGGCATACCTTTTTATGTGGTACTATTCCTTTTTATTGAGTTGCATTTCATAGGAGCCACCAATAAATCTTGTCATCAATTTCCCTTCAAATCAAACCAATAAAAAAAGGGGGTTTTAACTCTCTGGAAAAACTATTCTCATGAAACATCTATCTAGTATCACTACACTTTGTTCACAAATATCTGTTATACCTATTGAAAGTCAGCAAAAATCTCCAGAAGGGTAGGCCGGCATTGGACTCTTCTAATGATTTAATCCTCGTTGTTTATACAGGAGAAAGTGCTGGTTATGTTGCCGCCCTTGATTGCGCAACTTCAGTCTGACATTCTGTGTGGATAAAGAGTATAAAGGACTGAGTCAATGTGCATTCTCCATTCTAATGGAAAGAACAATTTGTTTAGCAACTCCGTGAGCATCCCGGATATTATCCGTATGTTTCCTCATCATAATAGACAATTTCTTAGGTTTCGATGTCCATTAAACATATCTATTCTCTATGTCGGGTCCTCTCCATTTTCCTAGTCTATATGGGGGCCATCCTCCTAACTATTTAATAAAAATAATGGCCACAACCCTCCCTCTTATTGAGGACGTAGCTGTACATCGCCAGGGTGAAACTCTATCAATATTTCATCGTTTTACCCCTGTCAGTTCTTACACCCTTTTAAAAAAGTTTAAAAGACCTTTAAAAGGCCGTCTATACTATCGCGTTTAGACTTACTTGGAACCGAAAGTTTGGCCTCCTCGCTCCTATGTAGACGATTTCCGGATCGGGATACAATGATCCACTTCTTCCGGGTTATGTCTTTAAATACTATTACCACAGTCATGTGGTACAATTAACTAAAAGAAGGAGTTAAAGCTTTATGGGCGGGGACCTCTCTCTTTCTGAAGCGGCCATCTTGTAGTGGCCATATAGACTGTTGTTTATGACTATTGTGAGTCTATTATATAATCTGACTCATCTCTCACTGTTTTAATAACAGAATTAACGTCCCGAAATATCAGTATTTATCCGAAGTACCTCTTAAATGCCTACCATTTATTTAGTCTTGAATTCTTCGTTTATTTCACAATTCAAAAGCCGAGGTGTTCTCAAGATAAAATAAGCAAAAATAAAATAAAATAAAATAAAATAGGGGTAATTCAATTGTGAGAATATATCATCTTTTGCCTCCTATAACCTCGTATGCTATTAACGCGCATCCGAAGATAATCAGTCTGTCAAGTCTAGATCGATGAAGCACCGTCAAATACCGGCGGCCATCTTGTAATATATAATGTGGGCGTTAAGACTGCCCCAAAAAGTACAATAAGCGGTCTTCATACGTACCCGATGTTCAACTTGTAATGCTATATAAAGGGCCCATAGTCAAGTTCAATATCTAAAAATTGCTAAATAATAGGATTGCTAAATAAATCAAACCATCCTATAGGGCAGTGTTCTTCAATCTGTGGGCGCGCCCCAGGGGGCGCGCAACAATCCCAGGGGGCGCGCACTCCACCCGAAAATTTTACCGTTGTTGTCTTGTTTTTCCTCTGTCCCACGTCGCAAGTTATCACCCATTTCAAATGGGGATTTTTGATTGGCTGCTGCTCCCGCTTTCTCCAATCAGCACGCAGGAATGGTGACTTCCACCAATGAGGGGAACAGCAGCTGAGATTGCAGGAAGTGCCGCGAAATTTGCGGGCATAAAGCTCCTGCATTCCACTTTTGCTGCATTTTCTTCCTGGTTTCCTGTAAAGTCAAGATTTTTTAGAACCTCACATTTTATTCTACATGCTCATTTTTATACGAGGCTTTTCTACGTTTTCCTGTCGCCTCGCTGTGAAGGACTGCTGAAATCTGCACAGATAAGAGGGCTTTCTCGAAGTGAGGGGGGATGTTGGGCTGATGTTCGGCCCTAACGAAGGTTTTGATCACAATGCGCGCCTAAAAGCATCCTCGAGCACAGCGCTTTATCTGCGCATTGCTGCACTGCCGGTAAGCAATCTAGCCTGTCTGCAGGTGACCTCGTTGGTATTTATACCACACAATACATATGGCAATCACACCAAACGCAAACAAACCACACGCACCTGTGTAAGGTTTTCAACATGCTTTTATTCTGGCTGGCGCAGCCTTCATTAGTGGCGCTTCCTGTTGCATTGCCATGAGAAGTATCACTTTCTCTTCCGGACAAGCAAGAGAGCGACGCTTAAGTACTGGGCCGAGCGCTCGCTCACGGAAGAATGGACTGCTTGGTAGAGAAAATTGGGAGGTTATTTACATGGCAAAACGGATCAGGGAATAGTTCGCCCTCAAAATGTAAGTGCCTCAAGACATGGCTCCGCAGGGCAGGTGGACGGGGGCTGGCACTTATGTCCTGGATGCTACAAGGCCCTCCTGCAACGTGGTGATCATTCACCCACTCTGGAACCCTTCTATGCTGTCAGATTCCAGTGCTGGGCTGCACTGTTTCAGTCGTATATCAATCACTATTGCACGGTTTGCAAAGGGATGGTGTGGAGCTGGCAATGATGTTGGTTTTGGCTTTCTATTAGCAGTAGCAACCACTGGGGATTATCAGTTCTTGCACACAATTTTCAAAGCAGTTTTACGTGCCCATTTGAGCAGAGGTGAAAACGTTTGTTTTGAAGAGCTTCCAAGTAGCCTCCATGTCATTCATAACATATCGGCTATTCCTGCCATTTTAGTCAAGATAGTTTTGCATTCTTGGACTCGTAATTTCGATTTTAACATGGCAAGTATGGGATAAAACGTAAAGTAGATCCCGTAACTCCAATGCTTGCTGAAAAATCAGAGCTGGTTGAGAGTTTCGTTTTAATAGTAAATTAATGTCAGTCTCACAGTGGAAATGCTAACTAGAGACAGAATAACCATGAGAATTAGTGAAAAGTGGGAATCCTCATTCGTGCAGAGTAGCCTTCATATTCAGTGTAATACAGCTGTAATATTTAGTGTAGGGTGACAGTAATAATTCTAAAGGAAAATCAGAACAAACTGGGATTCATGATCAGAGCCCTGTGGCTATTGAAATCAGTGCAGAGTGGGCAGCATGCGCAGTCTTATTAGGAGTACGGTCACAGTTCTCTGCCTCTCCCTGACTCAAAACAAAAAGTTGTTGTCCTTGTTGAAAGTCAATGCTGTGGGTTTCAACCCCGATTGTTCAAGATTTTGGTTCTTCATTAGGCCAGGTACCCAAACGGGTCTATGGGAAAAACATAGTACTTTTTGCAGCATATGCTTCACAAAGGGGCTTGTAAAAATATATGGTGGGAAAGCACACATCATTGAAACTCATCAAGTGCAGGCTGTTCAAGAATCAAACAAAAATTTGAAGTGTTTTTTATTGTTTTATTTGGTAAGATTTTAGGACCACATCTAAGTCTCAATGAAACATGTACCAGGTGCTTTACCTAGTCATGAAGTATTGAGTCCTGTCGCACACTTTAGTTCAGTGACTTCTTAAGAGTTTCTCGTTGCTCAACTGGGTGTGATTTCTGATATTTATGTTTCCCTCATCTTCTTTGCTTGATTTTGCTTACGAGAAAGTCACTCATAGTCGTTGAAATGTCACTCATAAGACACTAACATTATGAAAATGTCACACATAGCAATCTGAAACCTTGGTAGCTCTGCACTTCTCAGAAGACCCGTTGGCTTTAAGAGTCCCACACATGGAAATAACAAAAGATTTGGGGGCAATGGTGTGACGTGTACAGTGTGGAATGAGGTGTTAGGGTACACTTAAGTCAGAGTTCATCAATCAAGGGGGCGCGCCACCATCCCAGGGGATGTCTTCAGAGGTGCTCTTTAGGGCAGCAGCCCCTGGGTCTGCACAGAGAAGCTAAATTACACCATTTCAAACCTGTTTGTAAATATTTGGGGAATGTTTAACTTTATCTAAAATATTCCCGTACTGAAGTTCAACAATTACATAGGCCTCCCAGGCAATTGTGTAGAATGTTGCACTTGGGCTGCATTTAGAAGACCACAGCAGCCAAGCTGGAAAATACGTAGTTTCTTTTAGAATTATACAGGCAGGCAGCAACACCCACAGGGCTAGAAGGGCTTCAAGCTGCCAAAAGAAAAATGCCAGCCATGTGTTGTATAAACACCCTGCAAATTGCTTGTCTTGGCACTAAATATGGGTTATAAATAAAGAAGTATGTATTCATTTGTAATGTGACTTTTCTGTCTTTGTTCCCTTTAATTATCAGTCATGGATCTTCAGGCAGCCCTAGAACACAATTTAAAGTGCTTTCTATTTATATTTGCTGTTCGAAGTATGCACAGATAAGTGCTGAAAATACAGCTTTAGGTGACTGCTTATTTTGTTACCGTCTGGGACATCAAAATAAGGAGCTGGCAACCCTAATCATAAAATTGGAAGTTTGTTGCAGGATCAGCACGTTATTTATTTCCTCCACCCTCGATCCCTGGTTAATGCCATAATAGCAATAGTTTAACTTATATGTGAAATCCTACGCCGCCGTCAATAACATGCTGACATACTTCAAGTGTCTGGGAATGCACCCTACATTCAGACAACACACTCCTCATTATCGCCCTTCACTTTCACGCTCACCCTGCAGTCACAGCGATCACAATGCCCTCACACTGTTCCCCATGCACTCACACCATTCACCCGCTCACCCTGCACTCACAGTGATCACTCTGCACTCACAATGCACTTGCGCTGTTCACCCTGTACCTCACCCTGCAGTCACACAAGCACACTACTCACCCTGTACTCTAGTGACACTTCACTCACCTGTCCCCCTCACATCTCACTCCAATAAGCCTATCACTAACCATACATTCATTTGTCCCACTCTGCACTTACATCCGCACCCAAATTCATACGTCACCTCACTCACCCTGCAGTCACTCCTCTTACCCTACTCTCTCACTGTAGCATGGCTCACCGCGCACTCACAATTTGCGCACATTTTATCTTGGAAAATGTTGTTTTGAGCTGTGTAATAAGCCTATGTCATTTAACCACACCCACTCACAAACCTACAGTTAACTAAACTCTTATTGCGTTGAACATTATTTGCCGGATATGGCCCGGGATATGCGGTTGGTGGTCAATTATGTAGTGTACCAGATTCCAGAAATTTCTGTCAGGTGGTGGGGGGGCCCGACACTTCAAAAAATTCAGCTGGGGGGGCTCAACCTACAAAAGTTTGAAGACCTCTGCTATAGGGGATATAGATACTAGGGCTTATCCGCAGAGTCCATTACAGACCGGCGGCCATCTGGTAATATGTAATGTAGGTGCAAGAACTTTCAAATTCCAAAAAAGTACTGTGTGTACATAAAACGGTCTTTATGCGTACACAACAGTCCATCTATTATTATATATAAAAAAGCTGCCGTTATCAAATTCAATTTATTAGGATTACTAAATCATTTCATTGGAGAGCCATACTATGGGGGATATTGATACTAGTACTCTTACACAGAGTCTAATCCAAATGGTCTCATATTAAATCAATTTCTCCCACTCTTCTTTGCTATTTAGGCCCAATCTAAATGTCTGGAATTTCGACATATAGAATTGTTCTCGTTTTCTACGTTTAATTGTTGTATCACCACCCCGTATTGCTTATTTTATCTTGAGAACACCTCGGCTTTTGAATTGTGAAATAAACGAAGAATTCAAGACTAAATAAATGGTAGGCATTTAAGAGGTACTTCGGATAAATACTGATATTTCGGGACGTTAATTCTGTTATTAAAACAGTGAGAGATGAGTCAGATTATATAATAGACTCACAATAGTCATAAACAACAGTCTATATGGCCACTACAAGATGGCCGCTTCAGAAAGAGAGAGAGGTCCCCGCCCATAAAGCTTTAACTCCTTCTTTTAGTTAATTGTACCACATGACTGTGGTAATAGTATTTAAAGACATAACCCGGAAGAAGTGGATCATTGTATCCCGATCCGGGAATCGTCTACATAGGAGCGAGGAGGCCAAACTTTCGGTTCCAAGTAAGTCTAAACGCGATAGTATAGACGGCCTTTTAAAGGTCTTTTAAACTTTTTTAAAAAGGGTGTAAGAACTGACAGGGGTAAAACGATGAAATATTGATAGAGTTTCACCCTGGCGATGTACAGCTACGTCCTCAATAAGAGGAAGGGTTGTGGCCATTATTTTTATTAAATAGTTAGGAGGATGGCCCCCATATAGACTAGGAAAATGGAGAGGACCCGACATAGAGAATAGATATGTTTAATGGACATCGAAACCTAAGAAATTGTCTATTATGATGAGGAAACATACGGATAATATCCGGGATGCTCACGGAGTTGCTAAACAAATTGTTCTTTCCATTAGAATGGAGAATGCACATTGACTCAGTCCTTTATACTCTTTATCCACACAGAATGTCAGACTGAAGTTGCGCAATCAAGGGCGGCAACATAACCAGCACTTTCTCCTGTATAAACAACGAGGATTAAATCCTTAGAAGAGTCCAATGACGGCCTACCCTTCTGGAGATTTTTGCTGACTTTCAATAGGTATAACAGATATTTGTGAACAAAGTGTAGTGATACTAGATAGATGTTTCATGAGAATAGTTTTTCCAGAGAGTTAAAACCCCTTTTTTTATTGGTTTGATTTGAAGGGAAATTGCTGACAAGATTTATTGGTGGCTCCTATGAAATGCAACTCAATAAAAAGGAATAGTACCACATAAAAAGGTATGCCATCCTAGATGTTTTTTATAGATACATTAATCCGTTAGCAAACTTATGGCGCAATTTTGGCCTCTGTTTGTCTTTTTTCTTCTTCTTTTCCTTATAAATAAGAGGAAGTGCTAAATATTCCTTTCATTCATCTGTACACTATCTGTATTACTTTAGGTCATTCCTTGTTTCCAATCAGGAAGAGTGGTTCCCATCTATAGAGAATAAGGGATCTACCACTTTTTGATATCGATAATAGGTAGGTCATTATCATAATGTGTGGGCTCATATGCTGTGTCTTTAATGTGACAAATGGAAGATGGAGAGGTTTTGTGTGAATTTGTAAATGCTGTAAGCCACGTGTAGGTGGTTTATTACAATGTACGTAACTTGAGAATCATAATTTGACTGTGTAACAAATGACATGATATGACAATAAATGGATTAATGCGATAATATGTGGATAACAGAATAGAAAAGTGAACCTGACACATATTTTTGTGTATTTAATTCGTAGAAAACTCTGTCCTGAAGAAGGTGATCAATCAGCATTTCACCGAAACGCTGCGTCGACTTTTATGTAGTTTTCTGGTGTGCAATTATTGTGTATGACATTTTTTGTATGTATTAAATGAAAAACCAATTTTTAATGACTTTTTTAAAGATTTGTCAATCATGTTTTTAAAAAAAATAGAATTTATGAATAAAATCGATTTTGTATATTTTAACATTGTGTTGGGATTATTGTCTGTTTGATTCTCAAGTGTTATTGAAACAATTGGAAAAGGGTACTATTGGGCTTGTTATGTAAGAGTATACTCACTGTGGATAGTTTTGCCTTGAGGTTTTTGCACATTTGGATTACAGTTTTGGGTCCACACATTTCTATGAGGGACTTGTTGTTTGGACACAGGGATGTGTGCCATGACGACTCTTCACTTTGTTCTGCACCAAGACACGCAGCCTGCAAAGGCAGTGTGTGAGTGTCAGGGTACAGGGCCTCTAAGGGTGGCACAATAAGTGCTGCAGCCCTTAGAGGCCTTCTCTGGTCACAGTGCCCTGGGTAGCTGTGGTACCATTTACCAGGGGCTGACATGTGGCCAGAGATGCCAATTGGTTTTAGGCTTCAATGCAGTTTTAGGGAAGGAACATAGGCCCTGAGCAATTGAGCCAAAAGTGGGGGCATACCATGCAGAAAGAGGGCACTTTCTCACACAATGTCCATTTATGTTTCTTCATGTGTCCTGAAACCAATCTTGATGCTGGTTACCTCCACTGAACCAACAGTGGTGCCAGGCCTACACCTATGTCGCACTACGAGTTTACATAAGCCCAACCAGTCTTTATGCCCCTATGCTCTAATCCTCGGTGCCAGTACCATTAGAGACATCAGGTCTTATTTGAATTCAGATTCTGGCATGGTTCAGAGCATACCTAATGTCTCACATTACTCTGATGACAAGAAATCTTACTCCTCATTACACTGATAACGACTCATATTTTATCACCAATGGAGGAAAGTGCCTCTTTCGCAGTAGTGGGATGAAGAGCAGCAGAAGTACTAGACCTAGAGTTGCCTATTGTTGAAACCAAGGTGAATTTGTTAAATGAAATTCTCCAGTAAGAGCCACCATCATCTGAGCACCTACTGCCATGACAAAGCCTTTTCAGGTACTCTGATGGCCTCTTGGGCTACGCCATGTTCGGCCCCTGGTGATACTGATTTTTTGACAAAGCATCCTACACCTGAAAGCCTGGTGGTTTAGGCATCAGTGAGTGAAGTCAATCCAAATGGTTTTCTAACCAACCCTCTGGAAAGAGCCAAAATATATCAATGTATTTGGAAAGAAAATGTTCTTCTAAACCATTTGGCCCTTAGCTATATAAATGCAGTGTGCATTCTGGGCAGGTACACCCATGCTTTATGAGACATAGCGAGCAAGATGTGGCTAGCCATCCTAGAAGACATGAAGACTTCGCTGGACTGAATGATACAGAATGGCCAGGACACAACTAAGCATGTGTTGCGAGCTGGCTTGGACATGACAGACTGAATAGGAAGAGCGATTTGCACCAGTGTTATGCTTAGAAGGCCCCCTGGATGTGATCAACAGATGTCCAAGGTTCCTTGATGGACATGTCTTGTGATACATTCAGATTGTTAGAAGAGAAGGCTGATTTGCTGCTCGAACGATTTAAGGACAGTCCTGCCACATCCCGATCTTTGGGACTGTTGTCGTCAGCCAAGCAGTTGCACCAATAGTACAGGTAAAATAGGGCCTGTTTAAGGGGGATAGCTTACCAGCAATATCAGCCCTCCCAGCCTGTACAGCAGCAGCAGACCGAGTGTTTCAGCGGTGGCTGAAGCCGTATTTGGAAAAAGGAATGGGATTCTACTTGGGCTACTTGCTCATAATTAAAAATGACAAGTTGCTTAGGCCCTTACTCAACCTCTGCCCATTAATGGAGAAGGACGAATTGAAAATGCTCACTCTGGCTTAGATCAAGTCCACTATTGACCCAGAAGACTGGACGACGTTCCTGGACTTGCAGGCCGCATATTTTCATGCACCTAACCTGCAGTTCCAAAGGCATTATCTGTAATTTGCAGTGGGGTTAGAACACTCCCTAATGTGTTTATGAAAAGGATGGCAGTGGTCGCTGTCCACCTTTGAAGTCATGGATATTCACCGACTGGCTGCTCTACATGGACAAATCGCATTCAGCCATGGCCTACTGTTGGATAACTGCAGAACTCTTGACAACTTTGGGGTTTTCCGTCAACACGCCGAAGTCCCACCTGAACCTCACACAGAGGTTTCCATTCATTGGGCTATCTTGGACACAGTGGCATTCAAGGCCTTTTCATTGTTGCAGCAAGTCTGGGACTTTCAGGATATAATCCTGATTTTTCGGGCTCATTCCTGGGTCTTGGCGAGGGGTTTCTGATGCTCCATGGACTGCTTGCCTCATGCCTCCTCCTCACCCTGAACACCAAGGGGTACATGTGGGCTTTGCAGTGGAACATCAGATTTCAGTCTGCTCAGCATCGAGGATGACTCTTTGACCCCATTCAGGTCTCACAGGAGCTGGCTCAGGACTTTCAGTGGTGGCTGATAAGCACCAGTCTGACCTGCAGGAGACATCTGTCCTTTCCCCACCCAGACTTGACAGTTGTGACAGATTGTTAGACCTGCCGGCCTTAGGGTGGTCTTCCTCCAAACTATTTGCCTCACTTTTAGTTGATCTGTTTTTGTTGTCCTTAGGACTCTGGGTATTTTACCACTGCTAACCAGTGCTAGAGTGCATGTGCTCACTCCCCTAAACATGGTAACATTGGCTTATCCACAATTGGCATATTTATTTTACCTATAAGTCACTAGTAAAGTGCATCATATGTGCCCAGGGCCTGTAACTTAAATGCTACTAGTGGGCCTGCAGCACTGATT
Source organism: Calotriton arnoldi (assembly GCA_963921515.1). Taxonomy (NCBI): domain Eukaryota; kingdom Metazoa; phylum Chordata; class Amphibia; order Caudata; family Salamandridae; genus Calotriton; species Calotriton arnoldi. The sequence goes on from CAWUFW010000146.1 coordinate 918,668, forward strand.
GTGCCTCCCACTTAAGTAGCCCTTTAAAACATGTCACGGGGCTGCCACTGCAGAGCTCGTGGGTCCAGTTTACACTGCCATGTCCAACTGGCATTTAAAACTCCTTGTTAAGCCTTAAACTCCCCTTTTATTAAATTGAGTCACCCCTAAGGTAGGCCCTAGGTGGCCCATATGGCAGAGTGCTATATAATTAAAAGGTAGGACATGTACTTTTAAGTTTTACATGTCCTGGTAGTCAAATACACAGAAATTAGTTTTTTACTACTGTGAGGCTTACCCCTCCCGTAGGTTACCATTGGGGATTCCTTGTTATATCTAATAAGTGAAATTCCCAATTGGAAGGAGTCAGAGCTCTTATGTTTAGTACCAATAGAATTGTAATGATGAACCATCTTTAATGGTAAAGTCGAATTTATCATTACAATTTTAATAATGCCACTTTTTGAAAGTTACAATTTTTCTGCTTTTAGCCCTGTGTGTCTGCTTCCTGTCTCAAATATACATCTGGGGTGGGTAACAGTTGGGCCTTGTGCATTTCCTGAAGATATCCACACGCAAAGAGAGCTTAGGTGTGACTGATGGGCCATCCACATCCTGTTGAGCCTCCTGAGCAGGATGGAAAGGAGAAGCTGGGCACAGTCTCACACTTAAACCTGCATAGGCTGTGTCCTGTCCCCACACAAAGGACTGCTTAATCCTCTTTAGTGATTCTGGAGCCAGGGCAGGAAGGGAGTATCTCTATGCACTTCAAAGCCCCTCTTGAAGTCTCCTTCATATCAAAGGCACTACTGGGTATACAAACTGGACTTCTCCAACTCAGTACACTTTTGGAACTGTGGATACTCTGCCAGGAAGAAGGACTGCTGTGCAGCTGAACGGCTGCCACTCTGCTGTACTGCTGCTCTGGAAGACTACTTTTCTGCTGTGCTGACCTGCCTGCTGCATTTCCCTCCTTGACTGGGTGAGAAGAACTGGACCTGCACCATTTGATCCCAGAGTGACTCTAAGGGCTTGTCTGCTTGCCTCCTGTTTGAACTCTCAGGGACACAAAAGACTTCCAACCACTCCCAGCACCTGGACTCTGCCATCTGGGAGTCTTGCCCTGCCAGGTGGTGCCAATCCAGTCCTGGGCCCTTGGAAATGGGTATAAAGTGCTGCTACAGCCAGAACTCACACATTGCTGACGCATCTGCAAGGACCCAGTACATCGCAGGCCGACTGCATGACTCATCGCCTTCAACTGGAAGCTCGACGACAACGCATAGCCCCTTTGCTGCTCGCATCTCAAATCCGTCGACGATGCAACAAGGTACTTTGCAGCGGACCAAGACTGGTCCTTGTATCCGACCCTCACCCCATCACGGCCGGCCTAAACATTTTACTTTGTCCCAGGCAAGCATGGCCAGATAGCCCCAGTTGGTATTTTATGCTTTTAAGCAGTATATTTCAAGATATTTTGTAAAAATGCATAACTCTGGTTCTACTTTTTGGATTGTTGTTGTTTTGGTCATGTTTTGTTCATTAAATTAAGTTCTATTTTACTAACCAGGTGTGATATCTTTTTGTGTGGGGTTTTCACTGTTTTACTGTTTGAAGTGTTGCACAAATACATTGCCTCTTAAGTTAAGCCTGACTGCTCTGAACCAAGCTACCAGAGGGTGGGCACAGGTTAATTTAGGGTGTGTATCTGACTTACCCTGACTAGGATTGTGATTCCTGCTTGGACACGGTGCATACTGCTGCCAACCATAAACCCAATATCTAAAACAGATGCACCACTGCTGTGTTGAGGAGGGTCACTTGGGGTGGGTGGTCTCCAGTTGCAAGTCAGTTCCACATAAACCTTCTGAGCTTTATGTAATCCCCCTGGCTCTGAAAGTCTTCCTTTCATCTATCAAGGAAAGGCTGATTCAGGTCCTCACAGTCATCAGTACCGCTATATGGTATTGCAGTAAACAGGGCAGATGTGGTATTGCAGCAAACAGGGCAGAGTGGTGTCTTAGATCCCCTGACAGAAGTCCCTAAGTCTATGAGGTGGATGGACCACCAGAACATCTTTCTGGTTGCCAACCAGCTAGCAGCACCCTTGGATGCTAGAGCTGATGAACTGAGCAGGCGTCAGCTGGTGGACCATGAGTGGTGTCTCCACCTTCGATCAGTGGAGTGTGCCCTGGCTCAATCTGTGCCACCATCGAGATCATGCTGTGTCCAGACTTTTGCGTTCTGGTGAAAACTCCCTAGAAGACGCATTCCACCTTCAATGGGACACAGTGTTCCTGTATGAGGACCTACTGCTACCTCTCTTTTTTTCTGTTTTGTTTTTGGGAGTTTTATATAGCGCAAACTAGACCCGAAGATATCGGGTATCAGAGCGCTTTACATGAGCACCAGTTTTGTTACACAAGGACACATTAATTTTTGTTAGGCACGGGGAGATTAAGTGATTTGCCCAGAATCACAGGCTGTTGAGCATCGTTGTTGAGACTCGAACCTGGATCCCCAGCTTCGAGGTCGACCGCTCTAGCCGTAAGGCTACATCCTCTCCCCTTGCCTTGAGTTCTGAGGAAGATCAGGGCAGATCGGGTCCAAGTCATCTTAGTTGTCTCAGACTGGGCCAGAAGTGTATGGCACACAAAGAGCTGTGCATTTACTCGGCGATTCAACTTCTACTTTAGGGGGATCTCCTGTCTCAATAACAGGGGCGGGTCCTGCACCCGAATCCCTGCAACTTCCACCTTCATGCTTAGAGATTGAGGGGTGGCAGTTTACTGCATTCAAGTTAGCAACCAAAATACTCAATGTCATCCGTGCAGACAGATGCCCTTTGACAAAATCTGTCTCTGCTAGGAGAAATTCTTGCCCTGGTGTGGTGCCTGACATGCTAACCCTCTGCAGACAAGACGTTCAGATATGTTGCTGTGTGGTCTTCGTTGGCTCAGTAAGACTTTGCAGGGACCACAGTTAAAGGCTAGACCAGTGACTCATTGTCAATGAAATTGCTCTCCCACCCTCGCAGCTCCACCATTAAGTGAGGCCTCCCCCGAGCCCCTGCACTCTCGAGTGTTGGTGTTCGAGGCCCTCCTCCACCCGCAGGTTTACCTGTGCCTCATCCCTGGTGGTCCAGTGGACCTCTGTCTTCTTTCTCTCGCTCATCTTTCCGCTCCGTTTCCACTCATTTTTACCCTCTTTTAATTTCTTTTCTGCACTTTTCTGCTTTGCTGCACTTTACTACTTTTTGCTTTATTCCACTTTTATTTCCTTTTATTTCCTTTTTATTCCTCCTTATTCCTTCTTTCCCGCCTGTTTTCCCCGCGGCCCCTCCCCTCCGGCCCCTCCCCCCCCCAGCATGACCAGCCCGACCAGCCCAATGCAGCTCCCCTCCCCGCTCCCGCCTCCCAGCTGTCCAGCCATCCCCGACCCCTACTTAATAGCGGCCGTTGCGCGGCCGCACCGCTGGCGCTCCAAAGGCAAGCCTGTCTGCGCCCATCTGCGCCCGTCCGCGACCAGCGTCAGGAACCCTGGACCTCCACGACGCCAACGCTATGACCCAGCAACACTCCACGCACTCAACCCAGGCCGCAACAACAACTGCAAGCTAGCGTCACCAGCCGACACCCACGGACCCTTCAGCTGTCATCGCTGCCGGCACACCTACAGCATCGTCAGGAACACAGACCCAGCACAACCCGACCGCAAGAACACACCCGAACCGAAGACCCTGCAATGCATCCTCCTCAACGTCAGATCACTCCACAAACACGCCACCGAAATCTGGGACCTCCTCGACAGCTCCACCCCGGACGTAGCATTCTTCACCGAAACCTGGACCAACACCACCTCGGGACCAGACATCACCATCGCCATTCCCCAAGGATACAAGATCTCCAGGAAGGACCGCCCCACCCGGCCGGGAGGAGGAATCGCCATCGTCCACAAATCCACCCTCCGCCTGAGCACACTCCCCGACAAAACCACAGACCTGATGGAACACCTTCACTTCAAGATACTGGCCAGCCACACCACCACCCTCCGAGGAACCCTCATCTACCGACCCCCTGGACCCCGCGGACCATTCGCCAACTCCATCACGGACATCATCTCCCCGCATGCCATCGCATCCACCAACTACACCCTGCTGGGATACCTCAACTTCCACCTCGACAACCAACTGGACCCCAACACCATATTCCTCCTGGACAACCTCTGCAACATTGGACTCCGCCAGATCGTGACTGAACCCACGCACTCAGCAGGACACACCCTCTACCCCCTCTTCACAACAGGGAACTCCATCACTTTCAGCCACACCACCGAACTCCCATGGACAGACCACCGATGCGTCCACTTCAGCTTCAGAACACCAACCATCCACAGACACCAGTACCTGCTCCCATGAAGAAACTGGACCAAAATCACCGATGACCAGCTCACCTCCTCACTCGGCAACTCCACCCCAACCATCGTGGAAGAGGACGACGCCAACACCACAGCCCGAACCCTGCACAGATGGATCTACGACAGCGCCAACACCATAGCCCCCCTCAAGAAAAACAACAACACTCACGCCAAGAAAGCCAGATGGTTTACCACCGAACTTCGAGAGTCCAGACGCACGTGCCGCCACCTCGAAAAGGACTGGAGGAACTCCAAATCCACAGAGGCCCACAACGACTTTAGAGCCACCACCAACGCCCACCACCAACTCATCTGAAAAACGAGAAAAAAAGCGATTGAAGACAGAATCTCCACACACGCGCACAACAGCAAAGAACTCTTCAGCATCATCAAGGAGTTCGCCCAACCCACCAGCGAGTCTACTGACATCCCTCCCTCACAAGACCTCTGCAACAAACTCAGCACCTTCTTGCACCTCAAAATCAAGAACATTTACCACAACTTCGACGAAGACAACCAACACACTGAACCCTCACCAGCCACCCCCGATCCCCTTAAGCCAACGATTGACAACTGGACAGCCCTCACCACCGAAGACACACTGAAGACAATGAAGTCAATCCACTCCTGGCCCCCAAGGACCCCTGCCCCCACCACATCTTCAACAGAGCCGCCGACACCATCGCACCCATGCTCCATCATACCCTCAACCGCTCCCTGACGAATGCCTCGTTCCCCGACGACTGGAAACACGCCAAGATCAACCCCCTCCTGAAGAAGCCCTCAGCGGACCCCACCGACCTCAAGAACTACAGACCCATCTCCCTGCTCCCGTTCCCAGCGAAAGTCATTGAGAAAGCCATCAACAGCCAACTCGCCACCTTCATCGAAGAGCACAACATCCTTGACTCCTCCCAATCCGGCTTCAGAAAAAACCACAGCACAGAAACCGCCCTCCTCGCCGCAACAGACGACATAAGCTCCCTACTGGACAAAGGAGAAACAGTAGCCCTCATCCTCCTCGACCTTTCAGCGGCGTTCGACACAGTCTCTCACCGCACCCTAATACGCAGACTCCACGACGCAGGGATCCGGGACAAGGCCCTCGACTGGATCCACTCCTTTCTCTCCGGCAGAACGCAGCGGGTCAGACTCCCCCCTTTCCTCTCGGACCCTACACCCACCACCTGCGGAGTCCCCCAGGGGTCCTCCCTCAGCCCCACGCTTTTCAACGTCTACATGGCTCCGCTCGCCCCCATCGTCAGAACCTACGGACTCAACATTGTGTCATACGGAGATGACACCCAACTCATCCCCTCCTTATCCAACAAACCCAACACCGCCAGACACAACTTTCAAGAAGGCATGGAAGCCGTCGCCAAATGGATGAAAAGCAGCTGCCTACAACTCAACACCAACAAAACAGAAGTACTCATCATGGGCCCTAACCCCGACGCCTGGAATGACACCTGGTGGTCCCCGCCCTCGGAAGCCCACGGACCACGCACGCAACCTTGGAATCATCCTGGACTCCGAGTTTAAAATGGACCGCCAGATCAACTCTGTTGCATCCTCCTGCTTCCACACCCTCCGCCTCCTACGTAAGACCTTCAAATGGATCCCCCTCGAGCACAGAAAGACCGTCACTCACGCCCTCGTCACCAGCAGACTCGACTACGGCAATGCACTCTACGCCGGAATAAACAAAAACCTCACCCGCAAGCTACAAAACATCCAGAACGCCGCCGCAAGACTGGTCCTCAACCTGCCAAGACACTGCCACATCTCCCAGCAACTGCGCACACTCCACTGGCTCCCCATCGAGGCTAGAATCACCTTCAAGATCCTCACCCACGCACACAAGGACCTCCACGACACTGGACCAGCATACCTGAACAGCCGACTCAAATTCCACCACCCCAAAGGACCCTACGATCGGCCCAGCTCTCCTACGCCGTTGTCCTCCGCACCAGAAAGACCAGATTGGGAGGCCGCTCCTTCTCCTCTTCCTCGTGGCCAGAGCCTGGAACGCCCTTCCGCTCCACCTCAGACAGACAACATCGCTCCCCATCTTCGCCAGAAACCTCAAGACCTGGCTCTTCGACAGACCCCCTCCTTGATGGACTGGAACCTGCACCCCCCCACCCCCAGCGCCTTGAGACCCTCACGGGTGAGTAGTCGCGCTTAACAAACACCTGATTGATTGATTGATTGAAGGCTATATCAGCCCTTTTGGTCTTTTTTTGTTTATTTGATTAGCTCTCTCTATTTAAATCCCATTGTGATGCGTTTTAGCAAAGGTCTGACTCACATATTCCAGCTGAAACCATTTGTCATGACACAATAGGCTTGAATTTGGTTCTGGTGTATTTCCTGTGTAAACCTTTTGAGCAGGTGTACAGCTGCTCTCTGAGACGGGAAACGTCCTATAGGACGAATCCGGAATCACGCTATGCCTTCACAGCGCCGGGAATCGACTGAACGTGTCTCTAGCACGCATTTGTTCAGAATGCAATTCGTTCCAACGACTTGCTTTAGGGGGGAGCATTGGTGGAATGGTGTTGAATTTAAAGTCCAATACCTTCCCTACTTGTGCACAGACTGGCGTTGGAATAGTAAATGAAACTATTCAAAATCCAGCGCCCCCCTAAGGCAAGTTGTTACAACGACTTACGTGCTGAACGAATGTGTGCTAAAGACGTGTTCGTTCTAATGACGGCGTTCAGAAGGCATGCGTGCTAAAATCATGCGGAATACCGTCATACATTCCTCTTAGACTTGTGACACTCAAAACTCTTTTCTTGATTGCCCCAAGGTGCACTCGGTACTGTCCCCCTACACCACCTTCTTCCTGGATAATTTTATGCTGAGGACCCGGGTGGCTTTCTTGCCCAAGGTCATGACACCCTTTCACAGCAGGTAATCCATGCATTACCGTGCCTACATTGTTTGCTCCACCTCACCAATCAAAAGAGTAGGAGAAGCTCTCCCGGCTCGACCCTGGGTAGGCAATGAGCTCTTTGTGAGATTTACTGATGCAAAAGAAAGGAATAGCAGTGCAAAGGAGGACCCTGTAAAGGTGGATAGCCCTCTATATCAGGTTTTGCTATGCACTGGCTAAATAGCAACCCCCTGTAAACATGCAGGCTCGTTCCACAACAGCCAAGGCTGCTGCAGCAGCATTGGCAAGTGGGATACTGGTTCTGGACATCTGCCAGGTCCAATGAAAGGGGCACTGCTCACCCTCATCCTCACTGCCCTCTCTCCTTCTCAATATGTGGAGTGGACTTCTGAACATCGTAATAAGGTTCCACACTAGTTTCAGAACATGTCACCTTCAGTTTGTTAGAAGTGCTCTGTGTCTGCCTAGGGTTGCAGACGGAGGAACGTTAACAAACTGATGTCAGCACACCGGGATGGCAAATATATGCCGTTCCGGTCCGTCATTACTAATGGGGTACTGAGTCACTGTGGAACCACATGGCACCACCTGTTGGCACATGGGAGCATTGCTGAAGAATTCTCCAGATCCACTCTGGGAGTATGCTAAAGGTGAGAAAGCTGTGGTTAGATAGAGTATCCTCCAGAAAGAGTGTTACCAAAAGTAAGTAACTTGTTTGTTTGATTGTTTGATTGTATCAGTGAGGATTCTGTTGAGGATTACTTCTGTAAGTGATTTAAATTGTTGTCTCTTTCATAGTGTGTGGAAGTCATTCGATGCTGAACATTAGTGATGGCGTTGTCCAGGCAGGGGAGTGGCCCTGGCTGGTCAATGTTAGGCAATATAGAAATCACAAGTGCGGAGGAGTTCTTATTTCCAACAGATGGGTGCTAACAACTGCCAGCTGCATATGGTAAGTTTCCAGAATCTTACACAATCATGATAAATGCATCCTTTATGCCCTTGAATCTTTAAGACTTTTTCCAGCAATCTTCCAATAACAAAGATAGAATTGTATGTGTCTAGCAGGGTTTGCTAATGTTGAAAAGTTGAATAATTCAGGGCATCCATAGTCACAAAATACATCTGACAAAGTTGACACTCTTTTCAAGCAAATTTCCCTTACTTCAATCAGAGATGGGATTTGAGATTTGAGATTGACATGTCAAAGATCTGTGTTCTCACTGATTTGTATTGCCTTTCTCACTGAACTACTAGCCTAGCAGCATTCATTCAGGGAAAGGTGCTAATCATATGGATCTAATTATGTCTATTTTACATTCAGGACAAAGGCAGACGGGTTTGGCCTCCGCAGCGAAGGGTATATATATTATACACTATCACCCTGATAAGTGCCACCCAGCTTCAAGCTTCCTCAAGCATGACAATTGAAAGGGCAGTCAATAGACGGTGTTAATGCATGTCTGCTGGAATTGGCCAGCATGTTCACTGAAAGTGACTCGGCAGAGGGTGTCAGGGTGCAAGTTGTGTGTGCTTAGGATACTAATAGTGCGTGAATCAGGGATGAAGCTTGATGCTATATTCATACTGGTTAGGGCACACAAACCTTTGACAAGAAAATGAACATGCCCCCAAACACCATCAAGCTGAATCCAGATCCACTTCCATAAAGGAAAACAGAAACAAATGATGCTGTCAAAGGAACATTCACTCCCCGAACCACTGTGAGTGACCCAAAGCTGACCATTGCGACACAGATCATCACCCAGCACAGCCATGCCCCGCTGAAAGGAAGGCCTGCTCCAACTGTGGGAAGTTGACCCACCTTCGCAGGTCTCTTCTGAAGTGGTTGCAAAGGGAAGCAGCTCACTGGGCATAGCGAGACTGTTGTCCTTCCACAACATACCACTAAGACAGGACCCACTGACCGAGTCCACCCAATCATCAACCTTTGGCACTGATCTGGATGACAATGAAGAGGTAAAATTTTTCATTTCCTACACCTGAGATTTGTCAAAATCAATTGAAAGTGGAAACACCTCACCGCAAGGAAGTCAAAGATACAAACCCCTTCCGTAACTCATGCCTAGACAGAGACTCAAGGCCTACGTGTGGTGGCTGAATGGACACTTCTGGATGAACAAGATGACCCCATTGGGTCCAGATGCAGTCTAAGCCAGGGAGGGATCGAGTGTTCAGCCCAACCACTGTGTGGCTATGTGTCAGCACGCACACAGAGGCAGGGCATGGCAGAGGAGTTAAATAAAGATGGGACACCTCTGTGAGCCCTCATGTCCTACATCAATGCTCTACCACACTTATTCCCGACCGCAACCTGTCCCACTACATTATGTACTTGTGCAGCATCTTCTCCAGTTAAGAATCATTCTCATTATCCATGAACATTAGAAATGCTTTCTTTATCAAAGAGTTCATGCAACACAATTTCAAGCAATACTTAAAAACAGCTTTTTCGAAAAGTCTCAGGCAGAACTCCATGTCATCTCACTTTATTTGCTCACATTTTTAACTTCTTTAAAACAAATACTGGATACTCATTCGTGTTTTTTGGCCGTTTTTGTTTTTTCATTATTTTTCATGTATGTCATTACTATATTTTTCTACTTGTTCTTGCTTCCTCGTTAGTTTTCTCCATTTCCACTTGTATTTTCAGCTCTAACTCTAAGGGGCATATTCACAAGAACGTGTGCTAAACATCTCCAGAAAATGTTAACGCAACTTTACACATCGCAGTCTATCGCGGGAAAATAACCCTGTGTTAACGTGGAATTCACAACACGGCGGTACCATGCGATAGTCTCCCGAAAACGCGGACAATGTCCGCGATACAACAACCGCGACGGTGATAAAAACCCCAAACCCCAACGCGTAAAAAGACGCGATGAGCCCAAACGCGATAACAAAACAGTGATAACCAGCGAGAGGCCAGCAATGCCCACGCGTAATGCGGGAAAAAGCACAAGAACAGCATACGGAAAATGACACCAAAAAGGAAAGGAACTGCGGAGTACCAAGGATGCTCCCTGACCGACTGCAGAGGACAACATGAACCCCACAAGCCCCACGGAGGAACACCCAGGAAACCAGCGCTCGTGGAAGGGCAATGAGAGGAGGAAGAGGAAGACGGGGTACAGTCTGCAGGAAAACACGATTATCGTCACGGATGAGAGAGAACACCACCACCAACTGTACGTCACCCCCAACGTGTCATTGGCAACAAAGAGGCAAAGATGGCACACCATCTCGGACCATGTGAATGCCGTCGCAGCGCCGAGGAGGACAATGGAAGAGGACAAGAGGCGCTGGATTGATGTGAATGGCAAAACCAAGCAGAAACTCGCTGCCAACATGAAAGCAGCAACGCACACCGGAGGAGGGGGGCCAGCAGAACACCAGGAGCTGAATGACATGGAGAAAATGGTGGCCACAGTCATAAGTCGGGAGACAGTGACAGGAGTTGGGGATCCGGACACTGCCCAACATGACCCGACACTACATCAACAGGGTGCGTACCGACCAGGGAGTGGGGGGACGGGGAGAGATGGGCACAATGGCACACATGCACAATTAAGCAGAGCACACTGCACACCAACAATGACTCTGGATCATGTCCCTGATCCCACGGGTACACTTCAGCACACACACAAACACCAAGTAGTCCCACGTCCACCATGTGCCCAAAGGGGCCCCCACCCAACACATCACCAATCACACAACCAACATATGCACACGTGCGATGCGAAACACAGCAAACATGCATATACGTCAGCCACACTGACAACGCAAGAGACACCACATGACGAGTAGCATGGCTGCAGTCCAATCATCATGACAATGTGCACGCCACAACCCTGAGGATGCTGAGTGCGGACCACAACCGGAAAGGAGCAGGTCACACTCGGACACATCCACATCCACCTGCACAAACAACCCCTGATGTCAACAACACATCTGCGTCCAAACCATGCATAAGAGTCACAACTCGACAAAGAGCACAAGTTACCCAAGTTTGCAACAGCTCAGCACTGTAGAAGCACAGAACTGAAAGGCACACCGCATGAAAGGGATAAGTGGCAGACAAATCAGAGCTGCAGGAGCGACTCACCCACAGTGCAGCATACGCACATAAGAATAAGGGCACCTCGACATTGACAACATCGTGGTACAAACAGCAACACCTCCACAACAGAACACAGGACACAACTGGTGCCGCATATGTGCACAACATGGCCAATCACATCTGGCATAGCAGGAAACTGTGACATGACAATGGTCGAGTACAACCTGTGACCTGCAATTATTTTTTATTCACACATGCTGTGCCTGTGGACATTTTGTACTGTCCCATGATTTGCAGGGACGGTCACAATGTGACGTGCTCATGTGAAGAAGTTGGCAATGAGGGTGTTCCTACGGGCTATTCCTGCCGCAGCTGCAGTGGGATGTGGGCCACCTGCCCCATCGTTCTCATCATCGTCCGGTGCTTCTGGCACTTGGATCCATGGGGCATTGGTGCATACACAGATGTTGTGCAACACACAACATGCAACGATCATCTTGCACACGATGTCTGCCCTGTACAGGAGCCTTCCACCTGTGACGTCCAGGCACCTGAAACGTGACTTCAACACGCCAAATGTGCGTTCCACGATGCCCCTGGTGCGTATGTGGGCCGCATTGTACTGCCTCTGGGCTGGTGTGTTCGGGTCTCGGAGGGGTGTTATCATCCAAGGGCAGAGTGCATATCCTTGATCACCTGTGACAGTGCAGAGAGAAAAGAGTCAATACTTGGTTCGGCATGATGTGTTGGCAGGCCCACTAGTCCAGTGACGCCTGTGCTGGCTGTGTGTGGGGTGAGTGTAAGCCAGCCCTCAGGGAGTGGTTGGTGCTGGCAACAACTACAACAGTCATCAGGCACTCAGACATGCAATGTTCGACCAGCAAGGGACCATGACTTGAGTTGCACAGAGTTAGTGGCCCCGGATGCACAGCGGCTGACAAGGGCCTACCGCCACGGGACGCTGACTTGCGGGGCACTGGGGTAGGGTCATGAGAGCAGAGCAGGGTCTCGTAGGAATCAAAGGTGGTTTTCGCAGAGTGTCTCGGGGGAGAGTGGAAGGTGTACCCCCAGTGCATGATGCAGAGGGCACATACCAGCTGTGTCCGGCAACATGGCAGATATGGATGCCACAGACTCATGCCAAACACCAAGTCCATACCTGCCAGTTGATGATGACAACCCCCAGGCCACAGGCTCAGACACCAACAATGTTCTGCCGGAGGCTGGCGGTGACTCACGGCGCACAGGGTTAGTGGCACCTGGTCAGTCCTTGCTAGTTGTCGACCTCCTCCGTAACGGTGAACCGTGTTTCCACCAGACTGAAACGCATCTTCCTCTCACTCCTCCCCCTGCGTCCACTGGCATGAACTCTGCCATTGATTAATCAAAACTCAGTTCTAGATGTGGGACCTACTGGACTGCAGTGTAGGCCGGCTGCAGCGGTGGAGTACGTCAACGAATGAGGACTCCTGTGGGCCTGTGTCACGGAGGACAGCGATGGTCTGAGGATGCTGCCACTGTCACAGGCATGGGGCTTGGAGCTTGCACCGGCACGTGGTGGGCCCTCTTTGACACACGACGGTGTCGGCGGGTGAGCAGTGCGCCTGGGTGCGCTGGGGCGGGCAAGCCCGGTCTGGGTATCAGCGTCCTGGGGTGCAGCAGGCGCACAGGCTCGCCGGCCCCACTGCTCACGGCGTCGGCCTCGCGTGGCGGGCTGAGAGGCGCCGCCCTGGCAGTCACGTTGGCCATTCCGGGAGAGCACCATGCTCAGCGCCACAGTGTTTTTATCCACACCCCTGCGCAGGCCTGGCGTGCGCCGGGCCAACCCACTACGCTCACGCACACAGGGGGGGACGCAGCGAGCGACATTTCCGCGATCTACCCCACAGCCTGAGGTGACATGGTTGCGTCCACTGTCCACTGCTCTCCAGACACCAGCAGTTAATCTCTGCATGGACATATCTGTGGTTTGCATACCCAAGTCTGTCCAGCACATTCACGCCACACTTGTCGTTGTGTACATTCCCATTCATGGGTCACTTGCCTCCTTCGCACATGCCTGCTTTCCGCCTCTTCACACATTCAGCTGTTGTGTGGCTGAGGTGCAATGATGTAGCTGGCTTGTGTACATGGGAAGCCCAGGATCCCAATGGAGTTGTGTTGTCATGTCTGGTAGGTGGGCATGTTGATTGACATGTTGTATGTGGTTTAGTCATGTGTGCATTCCCACAGTTGTGCGTTGTGTGATGGTGGATTTGAGGTGTGTGGTGTGTTGATTTGGTACTTACCAACGAGCAGTGCATTTCCATGGGTGCCATCCTGGAAGCGCTGGTTGTTGATGGACTGTCGGAAGATGTAGGAATCGTGCACACTGCCTGGATAGTTTGCGACGACATTGGTGAACTTTCCCCGGTGGTCCACTATTGCCTGCACATTGATGGAATGCGTGTGCTTTCTGTTGCGGTAGATGTGTGCAGTGTCGGCAGGGGGCACAAGTAGGACATGTGTGCAGTCAATAGCCCCCAACACGTGAGGGAATCGAGCTATGGCGTAGAAGCCTTGCTTGTTTTCCAGCTGTTCCTGCCCAGTGTGGGGGAAGTGAAGGTACTGGGGTATGAAGCTGATGATGGCATCCAGGACAGGTGTGATGGACTTTGATAGGGCTGGCTGTGAGACTCCTCCGACTCTGGCAGTTGTTGGTTGGAAGGTACCAGAGGCCAACATGTGCAGCACAGCCAGCAGCTTTGTCTGCGGAGGGATGTTGGTTGTCCGCTGTGTTGGGACCGTCAGCCTGTGGGCGATGTGGGTCAGGATGCGGAGGATGGTTGTCCTTTTGAGCCTGTAGTGGGCAATGACCTCCTCTGGCGTTAGGTCTGTGAGACTAGTGCGTTTTCGGTAGGTCCGCTGTCTTACTCTGCGCTGCCTCTGTGGTGGTCCGGGGGGGGTGCAGGTCCGGGTCCTGGGGGTGGTGGCGGTCCTGGGGGTGGTGGCGGTGGGTGTTGTGGCCCTGTTGGGGCTCCAAGCTGCATGATGAGTAGCTCCATGGCGTCGGTTGTTCTTCGGGTGTGGCTGTGTGCGGGGCTCCGTTACCTACTTCAGGTAGTCGTCCAGCTTAACACCAGCAAGAGGCAGGTGTTAAATACCTGCTGCTACCGCGGCTTATCACGTGGTTTTGACTCGCATCGCTGATCTGGCAATTCGTTGTGAAAGTGGTGTAGTGGTGTTTTCGTGTGTTTTTGCACGGGAACGCCTACTCTGCATCTCATTAGGGTTAGTTGGTGGTGTCACCCGTGGGGGTAGAATTTGCGGCAGTTATCGCGGGTATACTGGCGATGTCTGCAGTTTGCACCCGCTTGTGAATGGGGCGTTAAATCTATCTCCACTTTTGATGCGTTGAGGTGGCGATAACTCGGCGATAAGTCCTTGTGAATATGCCCCTAAATTTTACACATTTTTTTCCTCTTCCGGAGGAGGGAATTCATTTTTTAAAGGAAGTTCTGCTTTTTCAGTCCTTTGTCCGTTTGATACATAGGCTTCATTACTGCTGCTAGGTTAACAGCATTGGCCCTCATAAGCATACTCCTGTGTTCTTTTGCTAAAAGGGCTGATTTGGTATTAGAATAGTGGCAGAAACTAGTTAAACATGGACCGGGCACATGTCATCTTAGTGGCACTGAATTGGGCAAGGAGAGTGTTATACCCGAGCATCTGCCCTTTGATCAAGTTGTCACTTTGAATGATCTTCTGGCGCAGTAGCAAGGCGGGGCCTTCTATTCAAGTCTGCACAATCTGCACCTCAACACGTGGAGATTGAATGGCGACAGATACATTTCACTTTCCGTCTGAGGCAGTTGACATCATCTTAGCGATGAGGCATCCCCCTACAAAATCAGTTTACGCCAGCTGTTTGGACTGATTTGTGGCTTCGCGTGGCACCCACCAAACTGATCAACTACAAACCAAGTTGTCGGAAGTGTTGTTAATTTTGTCCCTGGCCCATCAAGGACTTGCTTTGGGCCCTATTAGAAGGTTATTTGTCGTCTTTCAGCTTTTTGCATTTGCCCGATCAGCATTCTTTATTCAAATCCCCTGTTATGATGAGATTTTTAAAAGGTTTATAACACTTGTTTCTGCCAAAACCTTTTGTGATGCAGCAGTGGGACTTGAACTTAGTCCTCACCTTTTTGAGGTACACCCATTTTGAGCCACTGCACAGCTGTCCATTAAGATTCTTAAAATTGAAGATTCCTTCTTCATTGCCATAACATCAGCTCGGCTTGTGAGTGAGCTACAGGCGCTCTATGTCAATCCACCGCATACAAGATTGTTCCCAGATAAGTTGGTGTTGATGACCTGAGCTGCTTTTCTACCGAAAGTGGTCCCTCAGTTCCATGGAGGGCAGGCTATCACCCTTCTGGAATTCTTTGCTCCACCTCATCCCTCCAAAGAGGAACAGAGACTCGATTGCTTGCGTCCCAAAAAAGCACTGAGTTTTACATCAGTCATACCAGGGAACTTTGTGTGGATGATAAGCTCTTTGTGGATTTCTTTGAGGCAAGCAAAGACAACAATGCAAAAACAGACCATCTATTGAGGGATTGTTTTCTGCATCAAAAACAGACCCCCAGAACGCTCGCAGGCTCATTCCACTAGGGCCAAAGTTGCTACTAGTGCACTGGCATATGGTGTGCCTGTTCTGCCAGGCTGCTACTTGGGTGCCAGTTCACACACTCATGAAGCACTACTGCAGGGACATGCAAGACAATTGAGATAGCAATTTTGCCCATTCGGGCCACCAAGAATTTTGGTCAGAGTCAGTTCACAGACACACACTTAGGGAAGTACCGCTGGGGTATCTGTTCACAAGGTGAGGAATCTGTGGTTAGAAGTATCTATCAGAAGAACAAGTTACTTACCTTTGGTAACAATATTTCTGGTAGAGACTATCTAAACACAGATGCCTCACCGACCCTCTCACCTCCCCGTTCAGTGAACTGGATCTTCTCATCAAAAATGGGCCCAATCTGGAGATCTGCTCATGGGTCGTGCAAATCTGCTGATATACGCTCTGTCAGAGGGCATAGACAGCCTTGAACACAACTCACATCACAGCGCATAGGTTGCACTTCTATGCGATTCATCTCGTTACTTCCGGAGTTGAATGGCGTCGGCATGGAGCCACCTACCGACACAGGAGTGCTGCTTTAAAGTTTCCCAATTTAGTCTGATGCATGTGGAATATTCACAAGGTGAGTAATCTGTGGTTAGATAGAGTAGCCACCAGAAAGGGAATTACCAAAGGTAAGTAAGTTGTACTGAGGCTGACTTCCTCAGAGACCTTGGGGCATAATTATGTAGAAGTCATACAGCGCAGTGAGTCACCTTGCTGCACTGCGCTGTATGTCAGTGAAAGGACAGGAATTCACCTTATTTAACATAATACGCCACATTCCTGCCATTTCCCAGTGCTGGAGCACAATATGGTGCCTAGCGCCAAGGCAGGCACTCTTGCACCATGGTGCAAGGGTACTTGCGTTGCAGGCAGGATTGTTTTTGTGCAGGAAGGTACACCTTCCTGCACAAAAACAACGCTTAAAGGCATTTTTCTCTTTCTATGTGTGCTGCAGAATGCAACACACAAAGAAAGAGGAAAAGACAAGGAGAAATAAAGATATTTCTCCTCTTCATGCCTCCCCTGGGGATGCGTAGCAGTTTTGGCACATTCCCAGGGAATTCCCTATCGAGGGATTGTTTTCTGCATCAAAAACAGACCCCCAGACGCTTGCAGGCTCATTCCACTAGGGCCAAAGTTGCTATTAGTGCACTGGCATATGGTGTGCCTGTTCTGCCAGGCTGCTACATGGGTGCCATTTCACATACTCATGAAGCACTACTGCAGGAACATGCAAGTCAATTGAGATAGCAACTTTGCCCATTAGGTCCCCAAAGCTTTTTGGTCAGAGTCAGTTCACAGACCCACACTGAGGGAAGTACCACTGGGGTATCTGTTCACAAGGTGAGGAATCTGTGGTCAGAAGTATCTATCAGAAGAACAAGTTACTTACCTTTGGTAACAATCTTTCTGGTAGACACCCTATCTAAACACAGATTCCTCACCGACCCTCTCACCTCCCTGTTCAGTGAACTGGACTCTTCTCATCAAAAATGGGCCCAATCTGGAGATCTGCTCATGGGTCGTGCAAATCTGCTGATATACTCTCTGTCAGAGGGCGTAGACAGCCTTGACCACAACTCACATCAGAGCACATGGGTTGATCTTCTATGCGGTTCATCTCGTCACTTCCGCAGTGGAATGGCGTCGGCTTGGAGCCACCTACCGACACAGGAGTGCTGCTTTAAAGTTTCCAAATTCAGTCTGATGCATGTGGAATATTCACAAGGTGAGGAAACCCTGATCTACCACTTATGGTAAATCAGGGAATGCCTCAAAATCCATGGGTTTTGCGTGGCAACACCCTCGCACCACCTATGGGATGCCTCCCAGGGGCCGAGTAACACAACACAGCCATTTGCGTTGCTTTGGGTTACTCTGGATTTATTAAGCTACTCAGGGCCACACAAGGGGCCTTGGTGGCTTGATAAATCGCATCTTGAGAGCTGCTTCGCTTTTTCACCCGCTGCATGGTGAAAAAGCAACGCATTAACTTGATAAATATGGCCCCTTGTATTTAACAGTGGTTTAAATCCTTGCAGTGATCCAACAATCTGCATAGCTTAGTGGGGAACCATTGCTGCAGCCCTAGCTGTATTGGCCTGTTGCAGCTCCTGTGCATCACACCACCATTCGACAACTGCCCAGGATATCCTCCAAAATAGGAGGTTACGTGAGGCAATTTGGGTTTTAGAATCAATTCTGCTTAACAGCAGTCACTGCAGAAATTGAAAATAGGCTGCTATAGCAAGTTGTTGAATCTCTACTGCAATATAAAGGGTCCACTCAGGAAATAGAACTCCAAGGAAAGAAAAATCAAAGGATTTATTCCAAGTACATTCAAGTACAAATAAAGGAACTGAAGCAAACCTGTACTCAATACTGGACTTGAGTAACACATTTCTAAAGGCAGAGAGGCACTGTAGCTACCTTGCAGATTGCAGGTCTTCCATCCCTGGCAGCATACCAGCATAGGAAGGCTTACCTGCAGGTAGGAGCATCTTCTCTACAAGGCCTCATGCGCAGTTGGCAAGGCAATCCTGTTTGACCGCATGCCCCATGGCGCCAACCAGCACTCTACACAACAGATTTCTTTTTCCAGTGGCCAAACACCAATTAGAATTAAAAATGTTAAATCTATGCATATATTACAGACAGGGTGCAATGTCCCTTTCCTGTGAACTCATGCTGTTCTCAGGGCAGCATATTCAGTGAAATACAGTGAAGTTGTCGCAAAGCTGCTCTGTGTTTCTCTGTGCAGGCGGCAACCTGCCTGCCCTTTAAAGAATTGTCAGAGATCCCCTGCAGGCGGGTAAAGTGAGTTACTCCACCTGCCTCCAGAGGGATGTTTGGGGTGTCCATGGGACCCCCTTGCCCCTACGGAGGGCTGCAGTCTCCTCCTAAGGGCCTGTTTGCCTCTGAGCCCTCGTCCAAAATACAGTTCGGGCATAGAGCAGTGGCGGCTCGCATAGGGTGTGCTGCGGGGCGGTGGGGCGGAGAGGGCAGGGTGGGGGTAGTAACTCGGACACGACGGAACGGAGGAAAGTAATTATTACGTTCCTCCGTTCCGTCGTATGTCCGAGTTTACTACCCCCACCCTGCCCCTCCCCCACCCCACCACCCCGCAGTACGCCCTATGCGAGCCACCACTGGCGTAGAGGCAAAGTGATTCCCGCATTTGCCTGAGGCTACACCGCCACGCAAATGAGAATGCCCTCTGAAGATAGCTCTGTCACTACTTGTGTGCCAGCGCTATGTGTATTACAGAAGGGGATGCTCATGGCAAAAACTTTAACCAGACTTAAAAATAATGAAGGTGTCGCAATCTGACTGCAAGTTTGCCACAATGAACATAATCAAATTGCATTTCTTTGTCTTTGGAAGCCATTTTGTACTCTTGTCTAAAAGGGCCTTAGTAGTGTAAATAGCGGTGACCACCTGGCTGGGTTGAACATCTGCCTGACTGGGCTTTGTACCAATGTGGCTACTGTTTTTAATATGACTAACCAAAAGGCTATAACTTACCTCCATCGGGGAAAATTGATAGAGGAAAAAAGACACACGGAACACTGCCTGGAAGTTTTTGAGATGTATAAGCACTGTACCCTCTGCATGCCTGTAATATCTGTCAACTCCTCATTGCCTCCCTCATACCTTTTGTTACTTTATGAAAGACGGTTCTGCTCCTTAACTTAGCCCTCCCCTATCCAAGCTTCAAATTTGGTTTGGGTGTGGTTCAGGAAAAAAGATTTCACCAGAAGGGTACTTAGTGACTTTGCCCATCATGTTGATTTTATCGTGGTGTGTTGGCTTGGAAACATTGACTATGTGTTTTGAAGCAGTACTAGGGCCTGCATTCATGATAGTGTTGGCCGTCTCATGTTACTTCCTACAAGAGAGCAGGCCCCATTTTGTGGCAGTGCGTGTGCCTAATGGTGTTTTACGCCAGCGGTGCATGGGCCCACGTTCAGGGCAGCGCATTGGTCTGCTTGGCTTCTTCCTTCTAGCGGGGATAGAGCATGTTTTTTTTAGAGAAGCAGAGCAGAGGCCTGCATTACATTTTCCAGAGGCGGTGCATGTTCCTCTCGTGCATGTAGGCGAAGAATGCAGGGCTGTGGATCGTAGAATTTGTTTGTAGTGTGTTTTGTTTAAAACAGAATGGTCTGACATGCTTTCATTATAATTAGATGTTTTTGTGTCTTTCAGAATTAAAACAAATGAAACAGAAAACACACAACTTTTTTTATTCAAGGCGTTGATTCTTTTTAGAAATAACCTACCTCTTTTAGCAATTATGTTAAGGGCTGATAGTTGTAGTAGTAGCCATCTTTATTCCCTGTTTATAGAAGTTCTGAAATGGCCTGAAAAAAGAGAATGAGAAACAGAATAAAGTAAATAATCAATAAAATAGGAGGACGTTATATATTTTCTTTTTTGGCTGTGTCTCCATCAGAATCTTCAAGGAGAAAGGAGGAAATTGAATGGAAATGTGCAGTTTTCATGTTTTCTTTCAGATATCTCTTTGCAAAGGGGTCCTTAGAGAGTATTTCAGGAATTAGAAGACTAAGGATTGTTTGATCAATTTCTTGCCAAGATGGGGAAGCACAAGCATAAGAAGCATCATTTTCCTTCTCCTTAATAAGTCAGGGAAGAGAGACATGAAGACAAGATCTATGGTTTTAGAGATGGACTGCCTCATTCAAAGACAGATCCAATTCAATTTCTGATGCTTGGAATTCTCATCAAGAAAATATTATTTGCCCTCCTGCTTCTCCTGATTTGTCAGGGAGTTCTCAATGATCAGCACAGTCTCCTTCAACTGTGAGTTCTTCATGGTCTTCTCCCGACTATTATGAAAAAGAGGTTGTTCCCAGAGGCGTATATTCAGAAGGAATTGAATGCTCTGGTATCCTATTTATCTTCCAATCTTCAATAACCATAAGATGAAGAACAGCCTGGGCTGACTGGAGAATGATTCAGACAGTTTCCTAGAGCAAACACAGATACATTACTGATGATGCTGTGCTGTCTACCCCAATGGATTAAAAGTCTGCTTATGAAGAAGATGTTCAGTCCCTAAAAAGCCCCAAAAAAACGTTTGGACCCTATTCTACAGAAAGCAACATATTTCATAACTAGTAATTTACAAACAAGTGAACCATTTGTAACCTTAGAGTAATCACGTGAACCTTTATCCAGTTATTTCCATTTGGAAGTTTCATGTCAAGTTACAAAAATATGCATTTATTAACACTTTTCCAAACAGTCATATTTCATTGAAGGAAAGGGAAGGAGAGAACTCACCAGAAAGTGATTGCAGGTAATGAAGGGTTGTAATGTGCTTAGTTCAACGTTTTAATAGTTATGTTGTTTGGTTAATGGGTAGAAAATTACAAATAAAACCAGTCAATGCAATTTTATTCCGATAAGCAAACAATTAATTAACTAGATTAACTTAGTAACTAAATTAACTCGATTAACTTGTTTGTATTTAACTAGTACAAAGTGAAGCTAAGAGGGTATAATATATGTGGTTTTCCAATACCTAAATCACAGAATCTACACTTAAAAGGGCATATGCAAAACTATGTTTGTCAGCGAGAACAGTAATATATGCAGTGTATGCCTCCCAGTCTAGCTAAAGATTTTTCGTATTTGTAGTGATCATTTCAAGTAAGCGATGTGATGTTTGCTCATTTGAAGGCAGCAGTAGTGGCATTAAGTGGGGTTGTTGCAGCAAGGTGTCTTCATTTAAGAGGTTAGAAGCCCAAGAAGCCTGTTGGCTGAGAATGCTATTTTCACATTTTAAATTATTTGTTGATAAACTTGTAATGGGACTATATAGATCTTCCAAGAACCAAAAACACCCTCCAGGACTTTGATTTTAAAAAAAACCCTGTGATGGTTCTCGTCACATGCAATTTGACCAAGTAGCAAATTGTTCCTGTTTTGAATCAAGAGTAGACCAGACTTCTTCTAGTCTAGGAGCAATAAGGAATGATCAACAACCATCTTGACTATGCCAGTATAAAGTGGTAGTCTGCTCCATTTGGGGGAAGAGTATCCCCTTTTCAAGATGTATGAGGAAAAATGATGATAGACAATTGGAGTTTGGAAATCATCAAATTAGGATACATTCTAGATTTCACCTTGTTGCCTTTAGATTCAGAGGTGTTTGTGACTCCCTGGTTTCTGGACAAAAGAAAATCAGTGTAATTGGAAGAAAACATAACATCTTTGCTTCAAAAGAAAGCTATAACTCCTATTCCTCCACAGTAAAGGGGCTCAGAACGGTACTCAATTGTGTTCTTGGTCTACAAAAGTTCAGGAGAGTTCAGACTGGTCGCAGTTTTTAAGGGGTAAACGGTTATACAAAAACAATACACTTCAAAATAAAAACTCTACAGCAAATTCTTCTTTTAATTACAAAATGAGTATTTTTGATCTAAGTAGATACTAACGATGCATACCTCCACATCCCAATAGGAAACTATCACCAGAAATATGTTTGGTTGTGTAAGGGGGACTACCATGGACAGTTTAATGCTCTTCCATTTTGACTGAAAGCATCTTCCAGACTATTTATTAAAATGTGGATTCCACTGACAGCTATGTTACACAGGGGGAGTGTTCAAATAGTCATATTTGGATGGTCTGAAACAAACTCTGTCAGAGACTCAAGCTTGTATAGATGTATTTAGAGAAATTCGCCTTTTTTAGGCTCTTGTTCTTAATCACATAAAGCCACTTCTTGAAACTGCTCAGAGTTTGGGCTGAGCCTGTTGCTCCAGAAGGTGCATGCCACATTAAGGGAATGGCTTTGAGCAAAAGGGCATATGGCAAGTAAGATTCTGGAGATTGTCTATGGTAGAAGTTTTAGGCACAGAGATCATATATTTGGATTCTTTTAGCTGTACTTTATTTTAGGCCGCATCTGTCTTTCTTGTTCCTTGGGAGCGTTTTCACTTGGGTGCCCTAGTACTTCAAATCCTTCTGTTCTGAAAGCCAATAACAAGGAATTTCGAGAAGAAGATTCCAGCGAAAAGAAACATTTGCTTCATGAGAGTTTGTTAAATTCAATCAATTATTTTTTAGGGATATCTCTTGCTCAGCATACTGCTTGGGTGTTAACCATAGATGTCAGCAATAAGGGTTAGAGTGCTGCACTAGGAAGGTTCTCAGTGGGGGCCTCTGGTTAGACAGTCAGAGAAAAAGGTGTTCCAGTTGGTGGGAGATGAGAGCAGTTTGGCAGCAAATTCAGTTTTTTCTTCTCAGATTTAGGGAGATGATCTTGTGGTAGGTGCAGAAAATACAACAGCAATGTCTTAAATTGCTAATTCGTGACAGGCTCGCAGTCTGTAAGTAAGTTGACAATCCACATCCTGCCTAGGGCGTAAGGTTGGTTACAGTCCCTGAAAGCAATTCATATAAAGGGGAGGAGAATGTAAGGGTAGCAACTCTTTGATTAATCTTTCCATCATCCCAGAACTTCTCTCTGGCTCTTACAGATTTTCAAAAGATCTGTCAAAAAATTGCATTCAGACAGTAAAGCGGCTTGTGGATCATTACAGGTTACTTAGACCTCAATTTTTCTTGAGGTTTTGAGTTTCTGAGCCAATGGGAACAGTAGAATCTTTGAAGGCAATTACTAAGAGAGAACTTTTGTATGCATTTCCCCTTAATTCCACTAAATCCAACAGTGTTGGCTAAGAGCCAAAGACAAAAGAACACGTAATAGTGGTAGTTCTGAAGGATATCATAGTTTCCTGTGCTAAGAAAGTTGACAGTGGCAAAGAAGTGGTTGATACCTGTGGTACCTTGCTCTCAATGTCATTGTCTCTTGACTCCAGGTTCAATATCTGATCATAGCTCATCAGTTTAGATGTTGAAAGGAGGGGCATATGCAGTTAGGCCTATTCCTTCGAATGTATCTTTCAATACAAGCTTCAAGAAGGCAATCAATAAGGAATGATCATAAAAATCAATGGGCATCATTTCGTAAATGGTGTCTACCTGCAGATAGAATTTTCACTTTTTGCAAGAGTTTTGTTCTTGGCCTGGCATTAACTACTTGAATTCAATGGTAGCCAACCCCCTAGCAAACGATTTAAAACCCCATCTACTGCTCCGTTAGTCTCGCTAACTGTACTTAGCGAAGATGGAAGAGCAGGTAGAGCAGGTGGGAGTAATCAACGTTCTAAGAACATCCACAAGCAACCCTCTACTAAAAAAACAAAGAAACCAGGGGTAGAACAGAAGCACACAGATTATGTAGCCCTGTTTGCCCTAGTTCAATCCTTATCTGAATCAGTAAGGGTCGCTTTAGTTTACTGACTGACCAACTAAAAGGGATAGAGAAGAACATCCTCTCCCAATCAGACCTGCGACTAAATATTCAGTCAATGCCGGCAAACCACCAGCACCCTCAGAAAAGCACAGATAACAGTGCCTGTGCCCAATCCTCTTCTTGTACTAATTCCATCCCTAACACCTGAGGTACAAATCAATCCTATCGTACTGTGGGTGGCAGGCTAGGGGATATGATTAATGCTGACTTATCTACCAACTTGTCACAGGGTGGTCCCCTTCTCCCTCCTAAACCCTCATCTTCTCAACTTGGGCCTAGCGATGGCCCCTCCATTCCATATAAGCCCCCACACATTCCTACTCGTACAGATCTATCTACCGCTGACTCCAAGCGCACTTTCCCGGTAACAAAAATTGATTGTTTAGAGCTACCACCCGCAGCCACTCCCTATGTAGTAATATTAGCAAATGTCCCGGCACTCACTAACCCTGTATTTGAGTCATGGGAATCCCTTAGGAATAAATCCCTAAACTGGTTGAACGCAAGGGTAGGGCTTGGGGGGGCACTTTTTGCTGATTTGAAAATGATTAGGAGGGTTAGATGGGTGGGAACAAGAAGCAAAACGTTAGAGTGGGACTGCGTTGTGCTTTCATTTACTTCCTCCAATTTGGTGAATCTTATTCTCGAGAGAGCCAGTCTCCCCTCTCTTGCCTCTAAGCAGATTATGGCTTTACCACTTGGGTTTTTTTATCAACCCCTGGCCCATCATGAACAGCTGTCACTCCCAGTAGGCCCTCACCATCAGGGGCTTCGGCTAGAGCTCCAACACCCAATTGAAACCCAGAATAGATTTGATTGCCTCTCTTCATTAAATGGTGTTGATTGACTAAAGAATCCAGTGGAAACAAACAGGGAGAATCAGTTGGGCCCTGAGATTGTCATACCGCATGAGAAGGGGTCACAAGCGGAGACAAACGAGGCGACGGTGTATTTAGAAATCTCTGAGTGTGGTCCTGTGGGTTATCCATCGTCTGTGTTGTTAGTAGACACTGAGGTTAGAACTCCTGCTACAGCCCTAAATGTACTTTATTGGAATGTTGCCGGTTTACGCCACAAATACACCATGAACGAGTGGGTAGTCTTCACGTCCAAATTTAATATTCTTTGCTTACAGGAGACGTGGACAGCTGGGCCAATACATCTTAATGGTTTCAAAACATTTCATAGTCCAGCAATGGAGTCCAAGCATGGGCGACCTAAAGGGGGTCTATGAATATATGTCTCAAACATGTTGGCTCCCCTAAGTTCCATAGCGATTGTAACAAGAGTTTTTTATCAAATTGTGTCTCTGGTAATCTCTGCACATGTTACTTTAGTTATTGTCAATTTTTACAATAACGCCTGTTCATCGGATATTATTACTGTTCTTCACCTACTAGATCATGACTTAGAGAAGGCCTTTCCTTTTAACTGCTGTGATCCCATTATCTTGTGGGGCGGTGATTTTAACATACGCACATGCCCTGTGACAACTAATAAGGCATGTGGTATGACATCCCCTGACCTTTGTGAGACAACCCACTTTACCCATTCTGAGTACGGGGATACTTTAAACGAGCTACTCTTTAAGCATAATTTGGGGTTCTGTAATGATTTAATCTGCACACCGGTTACAGTGAGGTGTACTTTTAATGGAAGGGGGGACAATAGTGTGATAGATTTCCTACTGTTCCCCCAGGGTTACTCCACATTGATTTTGGGATTTACCTTGCACAACATAGCGCTCAGTGATCATTTTCCTCAAAGTGTCTCATTGAACCTTGATCTTGCCGGACAGTCACGCGGCACATCTAAAGTTACTGCATTAAAGGAAATTGTGCTCTCTCGCCGCAATGGGTATGCATTGAGGTGGTCCCTAGTGGATCCACCTAATTTCATCTAAAAATTGATCCGAAAAGAGAGGGAGGCCTTTGAAGTCTGCTTAGATGAAACCACAGAGGAGCATATTTTTATTTTAGCATTTAATCAACTAAAAAAGGGCATGGGGGAGGGTCTTTTTGCTAAACAGAAAACTCAAAAGGCGGGTGTGTGTGGCTGGTATGATTCAGCATGTACAAAAACTCATAGAAACTTGAAATTAGCTCTAGCTGAACAACCTAGATCCGTAGGGAAAGTTCGGGAGTGTAGACTGGCTTACAAAGCAGCCATTAATCAACGTAAAAGAAATTTGAAGGAGGAGACATGGAACGAGTTACTGGAGGCTAGTCTATCCAATGACAATATCACTTTTTGGCGCGTTTTTAATTCATCTTCTCATACCCTCCCAGACTCTCCACGTGCAGAGATAGCGATCACAGAGGAAGCCTGGATAGCCCACTTTTCTAATCTGTACTCCTCTAGTGAAGACTCTGATATTTCTACCACCAGCGCCTCTGCCCATCACGGGCTTATGTGTTCTGTGAAAGCACCAAAACCTATTGGTCCTTTAAAGGCCTCTAGATATCCAGAGTTTTCCTTGGACGAAGTTGTTCTGGCACTGGAAGAAAGTAAGGGGGGAAAAGCCCCAGGGCCCGACGGGATCCCTATTGATCTGTTTAAATTTAAGATCAAGCTCTGGGGCCCTATCCTCACCTTGCTTTTTAAAGCTTGCCAAGCCCAGGGTTTTTTACCTACCTGGCCCGAGTCGCTTATTGCCCCGATTTTTAAGAAGGGTGACCGCAACAACCCAGCGCATTATAGGCCCATTTCTCTTTTGGATTGCCTGGTTAAGGTTGCTGGCCATATGCTTCTAGGACGCCTACAGGATTGGGCAGAAACAAATAATATTCTTTCTGACTTACAGTACGGGTTTAGGGCGGGGCTGGGAACTGTAGAACAGGCAATACATTTTGATCTATTAATTGGCAAATATGTACACATGAAAGGTGGCAATTTGTTTTTAGTTTTTGTTGATTTATCTTCCGCTTTTGATTTGGTAGTGCACGATAAGTTATGGGAAATCATGGCCAATATGGGCGTGGATGACTCAATCGTGAACTTCCTTAGAGATCTTTACACCCAAGGCAGAGGCAGAGTACGTTATGGCCTCAATGGTACTTGTACTGAGCCATTTAAAATAGGAAGAGGGGTGCGCCAGGGATGCGTAATGGCCCCCTTCTTATTCAACCTCTACATCAACAGCGTAGGGGATATTTTGGCAAGTAAATGTGCGGATTTACCCCAGGAGGGACATCGGCCTATACCAGCATTATTTTACACCGACGATGTGGTGTTGATGGCCCGCACTCCCATCGCTCTGCAGCGTCTGGTGGATGAATTCGCCCAGTACATGGGAATACATGGGAAACCTTGGGCTAAAAATCAACATATGCAAAACCTTTGCCATGAAGATCGGGAAGAAGGCCACGCGTTGCCGTGACATTATTATTGAGGGTTCCACCATTCAGTTTACAGAGTCTTTTTCATATTTGGGCATTGTTTTTAACCAATCAGGGTATTGGCAAGGGGCAATTAAATCAAGGCGACTTCATTTTATGAAAACTCCAATGGCCCTTTTAAGTTTTGCCAGAAAGCTTGGCTTTAAACACCCAAAGGAGATGATGACAATCTGCAATGCTAAGTATAGATCCTCTGCGATGTATGGGGCTGAGCTATGGGGGCATGGAAAGATTGACGCATTACAGCTTGAAGAAAATGTCTTTCTCAGGTCTCTCCTTGCTCTCCCGAAAAGTAGCCCAACGTATGTGTGTCATTCCGAACTAGGTGCCCCCTACATAGGAGACCTGATTAGAATCCAGCCAGTCCTGTTATGGCACAAAATATGGACATCTGCACATACTACTTTTAATCGAGCCATAATCGCCGATTGCCAAAAATCCCCAAATGTTTTTAATATCCCGTGGCTCAAATATGTGCATAATTTTTTAATAAATCTTGGTTATCCTGAATATTTTACTCTCCCCGAGAGCCTGGCCAATGTGCAGAGGAAAGCCTTGAAACTGAAATGTATTTCATTATTGGAAGAAATCAGATTAGCATCTGAAATCTGTAAACCAACCGTGTTGAGGAATCAAATGATCTTGACTAGTTTTCTTATGCAACCATATCTAGCCAATGTCCATAATCCTCGTCATAGGTTTGTGCTTATCCGTTTCCGGCTGGATATCTTCCACTATTTAATTAGCTTTCCTACCGCTAACAACTGGTCACTTGACATTGGGAATTGCACGTGTTACGACATCTCTCTTCAGAACACCATGCATACCGTGCTTTTCTGTAAACACTTCTCAAGCTTGAGACAGAAATTCATTAAACCCTTGCTATTAGAGCTGGGTTTCAGACTTTGTCGCCCGGCGTATTTGTATCTGCAAATGTTACCAAATACAGTAATGTCACGTTTTCTGTTGGCTATCATCACCTATAGGAAGCAGCTGTAAATAGTAAACGTATGATTGTGCTGTGATGTCAGTTTTTTTAATGTTTTGAGCTTGAGCTTTTTGCTTTTTATACGGAAGAATTTTGTATTTTGTTTTAAAACTGTATTTTGGTCTTTTAAAAGTTTTTCTTACAGATGAAATATGTAGCTTTTATGATTCACTTTGTGATTTCGAATAAAGCTTACTTTGACTTGACTTGACTGGTAGCCAATTCGAACTTTCAGATCCCCACGGAAACATCTCTTATCAATAGAAGATGTGATTTCCCTCTGATTTAAGGGATTTGCTTTCTCAAGACCAAAGGTGAGAGGTCTTGCTAGTTCTTTGGATTTACCAGTGGTATTGATGTATCGTTGTATTAACTTACTGAAAGGTTTGAGTCATTGTAGCGACTTCTGAAAGGTTTCCAACATTAAAAGTTTAAAAAGTTAGGCTCCCTGAATTGTCAGCTTCTAAATCTTTGATCTGTGAGGATCAAATTGTATTGAAATTGGGTCCTGGATTTATTTGTAAGATATAGTATTGCATTCATCAAGACCAAAAAGTAATTGCTCCAGTAGTTCTACGTCCTAATCCTAATTCAGATCAGCATAAACATCTGCATAATTTAGATGCTCTGAGATTTACCTGTAAAGGTCTACATAATGCATACAAAGTGATAGTCATTTGTACATTTTGGTACAGCAAAAATAAGTTAAAAGGCCTCAATTTCAACTCTGACTCATTGTATTATGACAGTTATTTCTACTGCTTATCACAGGTCCCACCTTGAGAGGCTTGGTCAGGACAAGCTGGAATCTAATAGTGGCATGGCTGTCTCTTGGGCAGAGTAGTGAAGTGTCTTGATTCAAGTTATATGTAATGCTGCAACATAGGCTACTCCTTCTACATTTGGAGCGTTTTATAGGTTTAATGTGGCTTGATAGAATTGTTTTTTGAGACAAGTATTTTGGCAAAAGCTGAAAATCTTTAGTTTTTATTGTTTCTGAGTTTTAGGGCATACCATACCCTTGAGGCGGCCATATCAGAGGTATCGTTAATTCTAAGATTATCAAAAATGGCTGTCCTAATGTGGCTTATCACCTCCGGACGCCGTAAAAGCATCTCCCTCAATCACCATTGTCTAGGGGGGCCCCTAGGCTGTGGAACCTGCACCCAGAGATCGACTGCAGAGAGGTCTGAGAGGGATCTGGGCTCAATCTCCACCACTGTGACCAACTGCTGCAATTCCCTGGTGCCCAAAAGATGATAGAGGCGGGCATATGACCTATGTGCGTGGGAGTAAAAGGTATAATCCATGGTGTGGGGGTGGCACTCACTCCACAACTCTTGTAGGCCCATCTCTTGAATACAACTGACTCCCTCCATCGAGAGTGCTCTCGTTGCCCCCTCCCCGTTAGCTGAGCGATCGAGGTTGTTGTGAAATACCAGGTTTAGGTTGCTCCCGATCAGGACCAGGCGGTCCTGTGTTGTGAGAGAGTCTGCTATGACTGTCTGTATGAATTTTTCCTGTCCCTCATTAGGGGTGCAAAGAGAACCCACAACAAGGGCATGAGTGCATAGCTTAAAGCTGCAGACCAGAAGACGACCCCTGATCTCTGCTATTTTGGGTCTGACCCTCCCCTGAAGGTTCTGGTGAGCAGCATAGCTATCCCTGCCACTTTCCAGCCTGTGGAGGAAAAGAATTGGTGTAGGAAGGCTCTGGACTTCAACCGATGACAATCTCCCATGGTCAGGTGTGTCCCCAGGAGGAGGCAGATGTCCACCTGAATGTGCTCTAGATAGGAGAGGACGGCGCGCCTCTTAACAGGATTGTTAGGCCCTTTCACTTTGAGATTGACCACTTTCAAGGAGTCAGTTGGCATTGTTAAGTGTGTGCGTGTTCGCATGGTGTCCCAGGATGCATGCCCGCTGCAGTGTATGGTGTGAGCCCCGTGGGTGCAGAGGACCAGGTGAGGAGTTATCTCGTCATGCCGTGTACGTGCTATGTGTGGAAGTACCCTCAAAACTACCCCAACAATAAACATAACAGGATTAAAATGATAAAACAAAAACACAGTCAATGTCCCTGGAAAAGGGAAGGCATCATCAAACAGCATTGCCAGTCCAGAGAAGGAGAGAGAGTTGGGGTTAATGGCTGGCCGGTCTCAGTAGGGCAGGTCCTCCCGCTCTGGCCCCAGCTGAGCCTTCTGTGCATAGAACAAGAAACATAGTCACCATGCTGGCGCTTCAAGGCTTGTCCTGTGCTGCTGAATCCTCGGCCAGCTTCTCCAGCACAAGTCTGCAATCATGGGCATTGGTGTCAGGGTCCGGTTTCGTAAGCTCGGCCCCAGACGACTTTTTCTGCCACCGGGAGCATCTGTGGGATATTTGCGCTGTTGTAGATATTGGAGGAGCGGAGCCATCTGTGCACTCTATCTTCAACAGGGTACACGCTGCTGTGAAGGAGCGAAGTTGATGGAGCTTCCCCTCCCATGAGAAGACCAATCGGGAGGGGTTGCCCCAGGAGTACGAGACACCCTGGTTGTGGAGGAAGGCTGTTACTGGGTGAAATTACCCTCTTTTCTGGAGTGTGATAGCGGAGAGGTCCTGAAATAATTGCAGTGGATGGCAAAACTATATCAGATTCATGTCTCTGGCTTTGTGTAGAATACGATCTTTGAGGGACGAGTCATGCACGCAAGTCAGAATGTCCGCTGGTGAAGAGTTCACAGATTGGGGAAGGCCCACCCTATGGACCCTATCTAGATGGACATCCGAGGCTTGCGTGTCCCCAAGGATCAGGGCGAAGATGGCCATCACATATTATCGGATATAGTCTGCCTCTGCTGCCCTGGGGGCCCCCCTTATCTTTATGCTATTGGGTCGTGACCTATTTTCAAGGGCCTGGAGGTAAATTTGCTGCTCCAACATACTATTTCTTGCTGAAGTTGTTCAATTTCCTCATCCCAGGATGTTTCATGGTTTTCTAGGGTGTCTACCCTATATCCAAAATCCGACACCTCTCTGCGAACCGCTTGAAATTCTTGCGGCAGATCTCTCTTGACTGTTTGCAGGTCCTCCTTGAGGGGGGAAAACAGCACTTCTAGGTAGAAGTGGGTAACCGGAGCCTTCCCCTTGGCGTCCAAAGGAGACGGGGATCTGTCTGCAACCCTGGATCGCTCTGCAGTCAAGGAGGTGGAGAGTTTTGTGAGCATGTCTCTGAGGGAACGATCTTTTTTGGTGCGCTGCGTCGCCATGGCAGAGCTGTGGTCTACTGCGCTGCACTGTGGGAATGCCTGGGGATTCAGCTGCGACAGCTACGGCAGGATCCCGATGGGCCAAGAAGAGATCCAGCAGGAGGCAACCCAGGAACAACCACCACCAGGTCCCCGTATGCTGTGCAGGAGCCCCACGTATCTACCACCTTCAGAGGTTATATGGAGCAGCTCACATTCTCGCCGTGTCACTCCTCTCACCTCCGACCCGCTCTCCCATCTAGTAGGGCCACAAGTCCTCTGCCCCTCTTACCGCTGTCAGCAAGCGATGTCCAAGTCAGTGAGGGTGAGGGGCTAATATCAACTTCTCTGGCTGGGCCCCGCCTATGTCCACCACAGGCCAAGGCGCCACAGCCTCCATGCAGCCAATCAAGACCCCAGCCATCTCCTCAAGGCAACGTCAGGCGCCCCGGGCCCTGGACTGGATGTCTAGGTCTCAGTCAGGCCCCTCCGGCCGTCGCGCTGCAACTGGTCTTCCTGCAGCGACCTGAGAGGGCCCCAGTGCTCAAAGATGTTCCTCTTGGCTCACCTGGGCTCTGCATGTGTGGAGGGGGGGAAGGCCCGGTCCCTCCTCACCAGCAGCAATTCATGCGGCTCTTGCCCTGCCGTCTGCTCCTCGCAGCCGAGGCCTGCCGCACAGCTCCTGACCTCTCTCGTGGCCTCGGCCCTTTGGGCGCCCAACCTCGAGCCGTCCAGCACGATGCCTCCTGTGTCTCGCCAGGGCTCTGCAGACATGGAAGAAGGGGCAGGGCCCGATATCGAGGCCCGCCAAAGGCTCAGGCCAACTGACAGTTGACCTCCGGTCATCTGGCGTCCCGTACCCAGGCGTCTAACCAGCGGAGAGCACCTCTCTGGGCCGCTTAATGCCTCCTGGCAACACGATCATTGCTGCAGGTCCGGGGCCACTGGAGGAAGCCATCGGGTTAGTCACCCCCGAGGCATCCATCCCCAGGGCCAGCCTCCGATGCTGGGGTCCCTTGGCCGGCGATATCACCCATCTTCAACCACCACAGACCTCGCCTCCATGGTCATCCCAGCCGGGACTCTCAGGCTCACAACTGGGGCCCCTCTGCCCCGATTAATGCTCCTCAGCACTACCAGGACACCAGGACCCCCCCAACGGGGCCAACGCACTGGGATTGCTTGCTGACTCGCCGAGGCCGAGCAGAGGGACCAAAGAGCATGTCCTCTCTGGCCGCCATCTTAGCCACGCCCCCAATAAATAGTATGGAGCAACAGGCATACTGCTGGGGTACGTCTGCATGGTGTAAGGAATAAGATGAGGCGGTAATGGTCGGGTACTTATCGGTAATCTACATTACTTTGATTCGTCCATCCTCATCACAGTACTTGCATACCCTCCCTCCCTCCATCCCAGGAATACACTTTTAAAGAGGTGACGGCAAGGTTAATAACAGACTGTGATGGAGGATGGAGTAGGTTTTTAAGGAGAGAGGAGGTGGTCCCAAGTTTGAGCTCATGGAAAGAGACACTGGATAGAGGATTGAGGAGTTTAAGGACAGAACCATCAATCATAGTGTAGGTACTGACTCAAGGAAGGGAGAATCTAAGTAATGAAAATTACTTCTAAGTCATCATACCATGAATTTTACATTTAATGCCCTTTTCAAAACATATATGGTTATTTTTTCTCACTGTTTTTTTAAAGTGATGCATGCTGCTTAAAGTACACAGCAACACTTCTGGGCATAGAGAGTTGTCTTAACACCCATCGTTAAGTTTCCATTTGCCCTTTTATGTTCTAAACAGTCTGCGAATATATGACTAAACCCGCCATTTACCAAATGCGAAGCCTTTAAGAAGACCCTTGAATGTTGTTGTACTAACTGAGACTGTCGCAACAAGCATGGGGGGTGTTGCTCAGGCATAAAATGAGAGGTGTTGGCAGCTGGTATAGACAGATTCAAGATGGTTGTCATGTTAATTTGCTAGCTAAACATACCCAGAAAATAGTGAAGGAAACTGGGTTCAGACTGACGTCTAAGGAATGGGAAGAATTGAACAAATTTAGTTATAAGCTATTTAGAGCTGCCAATTTTAGACGTATGGAGTTTTTTCCTCGATTGCTTTTCTATTATACCCCAACATGAATGAACAGGTTTTTTCATTCTGTTCATAATCGCTGTTTTAGATGTCATTTGGAGGCAGAATGAGATTGGCTTTATGTAATTGCGACGTGTCCCACTGTATATGAATTTTTGGAATCGATCTGAGCTCACTACTGAATAAGTCTTTTCAGTTTGAACCCTTCACTATTTTGTTTGAGAGTGTGACGTTATGTATTTACTCTGTCAGGTAGATGGAATAGCTTTAGAGATTTCTTCCAGCCCTGCTGACATCCTGTCAGGCAACCTGACAACATAAAACGAAATCACAAGAGTCAGGTTGGCAATCTTCACTGGTCTGCAATTTTATGGAGTATCATTAATAAATGCAAATATTTATGGTAGACATCTTGAAGAACATCTCATTGAGATCTTTGATTCAAGTAAGCATGTGTCGGATTCTATCAAAGGTCAGTTGTACACCATTCTGTTTCCATCTTTATTAACAACTTCAAAAATGAGTGCCTGTTCTGTTTTTTACTGCAACTTGTTTTTACCTAGCACTTGCTATGCCATATTTTTGCCTTGTTGTAACCCTTTTATAAGATGTGTTACTATATAATTCAAGGACATATATTTTTATCAAATTTCAAGGGTGAGAAGCTAGGTCGATCTACGGAGACTTAATCCTCTGATCAGCAGTTTACTCATGTTTCACCAACTGGTACTTTCTGGCAGTGGCGGCTCCGCTATGGAGGAGGAGCGTCGCCCCACTGCCTTGAAGCAGCAAAAGAAAGGGAAAAATAAAATGATAATAACTAATGTTATTATCATTTTATTGTGTCCTCCTGCTGCGGCAGCTTGCGTAAGGGGGCGGGGCGAGGCTGCAGAGCAGGGGAAGAGTGGTACAACGCTCCTAAGTGCAAATGACTGGTCGGCTCTCTCGGGCCACCCAAAACAGTCATGCACACTTTCCCTGTTCTCCATGCAGGCTGCATTACAGCTTGCATGGAGAACATGCCCACCCCCTCCAGCTCCTGGCTGAGCACCGTGTCACAGCGCTCAGACCAATCACACCGCTGCATTGCAGCATTGTGATTGGCTGCGGGGAGCGTGAGAGCCCTGGTGCTTCCTGCTTCCTGTTTTTCCCAAGGAGCCAGGAAAAAGCGGCGGCCAGCCAGCTGGACGGCCGGGAGGTAAGTGATCTTTTTTTTTTAACCTGATCGATGCCCCCGCCCTCCCTCTCCTCCCGCCCCACTGCTGCTTCTAGGTAGAAGCCACGACTGCTTGCTGGAACCTTCTGAGCTATCCGAGACTGTGCTGGCTGACCATTTTCATACTTGCAAATTGTTTATAG
This sequence comes from Calotriton arnoldi, assembly GCA_963921515.1. Taxonomy (NCBI): domain Eukaryota; kingdom Metazoa; phylum Chordata; class Amphibia; order Caudata; family Salamandridae; genus Calotriton; species Calotriton arnoldi. Next base: position 954,142 of record CAWUFW010000146.1, read on the forward strand.
TTTACATCACGAAGGTTTTTGTACATAGATCTATTTATCTTGTAAGAAAATGCCCAAGGAAAGTTATACATTACATAAAAATACCAAAGGAAATTAACAATTTTTTAGATGAAACTCACATCAAGTGGAATTTTCTCCTAACCAATTTCAACCAGTTTCAAATGTACTGATTTAAAACCAATGGTAACCAGTAGACCAGAATTTGCTGCAGAGCATGTCTCTTTATTGTTTATTCAGTTATTACAACCATCAAAGTACACATCCGACAAAAATTACATCCATTAAAAATAACAATAAATACACGGGACATACATCAAGATACTGTGTAATATTCCATAGCCCACTGGGGGCTTGTAATTATGAAGCGGGCAATAATACAAAACAGATGATACTGTATGGACCTTCCTGCAACACTGCAGTTAGATTATTAAGATCGTATCCCAAAACGGATGTCTATAAAAATGTAAGGTACATAATAACACAATGGTGGACTATACAGTTAAAAAGATAAAATTCAGGAAAAAAAGAACATGTACATGCATGCAGTGTTAACAGTAATGCTTGGTTACCACCCTCATTGAGGGTCATACCAAGGAATAAAGTGACCAGTGCTTCAAAATCAGTACAGCTAGCGGTACCAGCTATAACACTCGCTAAACAATAGGACACAACCCCTTTGATGGAATCACTTCAAGGACTAAATTGCTCTGTGCATCGATACCAGTACAAAATAAGAACAATAATAAATGTACATAGATTCTATACAACAGGGGCACCTTAAAGTCCTTCGATTATGAGCTAGTTACGCATGAACAACGTGGTTTTTCATAGTTAGGGGTATAAAAAGAGAGGACCATTGATTGTTTACACATCACTTTTAAAAATTGCTCTTCGTTTGTGCCAGACTGTCTCTAAAAATGTACTAACAGCTAAAACGATTTTAAAGATGTGTCGGTTTTAAAATCCTAAGAGCTACTTGATAGCGAGAGTCCCCCAGTTCACGACATATGGGAACGATCCACTTATGGCAAGAGATAGAATACTCTGGGCAGAAAAAGAGTAGATGTGATTCATTCTCATCACCCTGGTTGCACATAGAACAAACCATAGTTACCTGTTCTTTACTCCATTTGTGGGTGAATGGTCTTAAAGCGAGTGTCCCCAAGCAAAATCGTAAAAACAGGCTCTTAGGAAAAGAGGAGTGCATAAAATCTAAATATTCCTCAAGAAAGTTAAGAATTTGTGATCGAGAAACTTATTGGTCATGGACCCCACAGGACTTCTGTTTGTAAGTTCTTCATTGATGTATGCCGAATAGGTAGCTTTCAATACATTTTTATCTATTAGATTTAATTTAGTTGGGTCAGCCCAAAATCTAAGCAGTCCTACCTTCCCCACCCATGCAAACACATGTTTAATCCAAGGGAGCGGTCTAGCACCTGGTAACTTGAGAATTTCATCAAGTGAAACCCTATAATCAGCAAGCTCTGGAGTACTCCATAGACGGATCCAGTAGACTAGTATTTTTAGAACAGCCACATCAGTTACTCTTTTTAACCCCAATTCAAGATACAACAGGATAAGGGGAGGCAGAGTAGTTTCCTAGCAAAGTTGTTTTCCGCCAATTCCAAAAGCTGAACATCCACATAGTCCCATATTTCAGCCCATAGAGTGCAGCCCCTTGTGCCTTATCCTGATATATCTCCAGGATTGGTGATACTACATGTGACACCGTTCTCTTTTGTGTCCTGATAATGGCATTAGACCTGTGCTCGATTATCAACCTGCTTTTGGTGATCTGATCCATCCACTTAAAACTTTCCATGAATCATACCGCTAAGTAGTCGAAGTTATTTACCCTTTCAAGTGCCTCAGTCTCTACCCGGATGGTTGCTTTTCCTTTCTTGACCCCCTTCCCCAATACCATGAATTTGGTCTTGTTAACATTTAATTCAAGGCCCCTTGTCTTGCAAAAGTCTAAGGATTTGTTAACTAAAGTCTGCAGACCAATGGGTGACTTCTAAATAAGGAGGCAGTCATCAGCAAATAATAGAATCCGCACCTTTCTATTATTCAGGGTTGGGGAGTCATTTACACAGTTTTCCAAAACTTCGACTACATCGTTTAGATACAGGGAGAACAGCGTGGGCGCAAAAATGCCGCCCTGGTGAACTCCACATTCGATCAGGATACGTTCCGTTAGTTCGCCATTTGGGCCCCAACGGACCTGTGCAAAGTTGTTCACATGCAGTTTACTTAGGAGATATACAAGGTTACTGGGAACACCTACGTTGAGTAGGACTTGCCATAACTTTGCATGTAGGATGAGATTAAAAGCAGCTCTAAGGTCTATAAAAGTTACATAGAGCTTTTCTTGTTTTAAAAGGATGGTTTTATAATTTATTACAACAAAATTTTTTAAATCTGGTCAGTAGTGCTAACCTTTGACTTAAAGCCCGCTCGGTATGGTGACATTATTTTATTGGCCTCCATTCAGTCAATCAATTTATTAAAAATGTGTCTGCTAGAAATTTTCTGAGCATGGTCTATCAGGCTTATAGGCCAGTGGTTTGCTGGGTTGCTAGTGTTTACCTTTTTAAATATGGCTGTGATCTCAGCCTCCCTTCAGGATTCAGGTACTTCTCTCCCTGCTGAGATGGCGTTTGCTAGGAAGTTAAAATAAGTTGACCAGATTTGAGGCTCAGTCTTATAAAGGTCTCCCGGGATTTTGTCCGGGCCTGATACCTTAGCCATTTTAAGCGAATTTATTGCACTAGCAGTCTCTTCAAGGCTAAAGGAAACTGGGGTAGTATCCACCTTTTGCGTTGCAAGATGTGGGATAGCGGGGCTAGTCTTACTGTTGACTCTGCCAAAACTGTTGTTCTTTTTAGCGGAGTAATGAGCGGGAAAGTGTGCCACCCATTTTTCAGGAGAAATATTGAAACAAGGGGGCTTCACAGTTCCGGGTTTATTAGTCGGTACTAGTTTCCAAAAGATTCTACTATCCTAGGCTTTACTAACGGCGAGTAAATCCTGCCAGTAGTTATCCTCCCAGTCTCGTTTGGCCTGTCTCAGTCAAGGTTTATACGTGCTTCTGGCCATACGAATTTTAAATCTTTCCCCCTCAATAATGGCCAACCTCAGCGAGCTCTTGGCTACCTTACATGCTGAGTCAAACCATACGTTTTCTATGGAGTGTGTAGTGTTAGTGACAGTCACCTCTTTATAAAAGACCTTTTGCAGCTCACTAAACAGCTGGTTATGCACAGTTAGAATAGGGATACTAGCTGCATCTAACCCCTCATATTGTTCTAAGGAGGCAATAAACTGTTTATATAGCTCTGAGTAAAGGTTTTGGTTTGCCAGGACTTTGGGCCATTCAACAGAGCGAAGGTTGTTGGTTACAACTGGGGCAGGTACAACCGTTAGCAAAACGTTACTCCCTTGTTCGAAGGGCTCGCCGGGGAAAGTCACCTCGAGAGAATTGTGGTCGCTCTCAAACCTTACATTAACTTCCATATGGGCCAACAGTGTCCACAATCTCACGTCAATCAATACGTAGTCAATTATGCTAGTACATGTTCTCCTTTTAAATGTTGGTGCTCGATTAGGATCTGAGGTGGTACGACAATTTAGAGCTCTAAGTCCCTTGCTAGTTATCAATGAGGCTATTTGCAATGCACTAGAAGAGAGATTTTTTCCTCTGGTATTGTCAGTACAGGGATGCCCCAGTACTCATCCTCCTCTGCGGTAATCTCCTTTAAAAAAGTGCAGAGTTCAAAGGAGGTGTTAAAATTCCCCGGCACTAATAGTTTTGTATCAGGGTGTAAAGTATCCAGTGTGGTATCTAGCACTGCTATGATAGGGGATTTATCATTCGGTTTTACTGTTCTAATCTACATGTTAAATAGGGCCAAAGAAAGTCCCTAGGGTAAGGTAACTATGGTCCCCATTAAATCTGGGCATTCAATTGCCAAGGGAGTTAAGGTGCTGAAACGGAAATTCTTATCCAAAGTTAAAAGCACTCCACTTGCTCTATCATAGTGCTCAGCAGGTTTAGCTTCCACACTAAGTGAGGTGAACCCATCTATATAAGCTTTCGCTACATCATTTTTTTACTATGTCATCCAGTCGGATGAGGAGTGGGTGTTATAAAAAATCTAACGTACTTCTAGGTGTTGTACGCAAACAACTAATAAATCCATAAAAATAGTACGTAAAAATGTATAAATTCTAATAAATGCTAAAAATAATATTGTAAGCAATAGAAGTCCTTAATAAAATATGTTCGTATATATAGTTCGAACAACTATGAGTGACTGAAAGCCATGCAGTTCAGTAAAAGTGTCTATTGTTTAAAATTCCAAATCTGGTTGTTTTGAAAAAGGCAATTTTTTTTCTAGCACACGATGAGCCAAATGTTTATGTGTCCTGGCTGGGCGACGCAACATCGCTGTTGCCTGCCATCGCAGACGACGATCCCTGCAACTCCTCACAGATTAGAACATTCGAGCTCAGATGATCTTCTGTATTATCCACAGCCGATGCTGGGGAAGACTGTGTGACATCTAAGGCCTGAGTATTATTTGAGGAGCCGGTATCCGTTTCAACAGGAGCTGAAGCATCCTGTGGTGGCTCTAAGAATGCAGACATCAACATTGGAATACGCTGAGGACCCAGCAGAACATGGGCCATTATTGGGTCCAGTAAAGCATCAACGTCCGGTGGCACAACCGATGGAAGTATTAGACAGAGATCCAACACGCATTCTTGTCCGCAGAACAGGCATCGGAGGACAGGCAGAACACAGTCGATCCAGACTGGTCTAAATGACAGGAACCAAGACTCGCTCAGTTCGAGGTGTGCTCAGATGGAGTACCATGCGATCACGGTAACGGCGCTCCAAGAGCGTTTTTTCCATCTCCTTGGTGACTGGGACGTCTATTGCGTAGCAAAAAAATGACAATCAGGATACCTGCTATTAGGAACAGGATCAGCGGAAGCCCTCCAAAAATGCTTTTGTATACGGAGTGTATGAAGTTGACAATAACTCCGAAGACTGTCTGAAAGGTGCTTAACAGTCCAGAACCTATGGTCTTAAATAGGTGTAAAATACCCGTCGTATCAGACATGTTAAAGATACGTTGTACCATTTCTGTGAAATGAAAAGGGCAGTTTGTTCATACAAGTTCCTGTGTCTCAGGTGAGGACTTTGCGACCTGAAGGTCATTAGTCTCATGGGCGGAGGTTAAGGGCACGGTTTTCTGTGAAAGCATGGCTTTCATTCGGCTCAGAGTATCAAACCGTATAAAGGAAACATTCAACGAAGGCCATAATGGCGCCTCCCCGACTGTTTGGGTCAGTGGAAACAATACTTGCATACAACAAGTAACCCTGTAGTTTACGGTGACAAGATATGCGATACCCAGAAGCATTCCACAACAACCTTGATCATTCAGCATCAAGTAACTCCCATTCGAGAGCAACCTGAATACCGGATTAATCACGGCAGCTGGGGACCCTTTCAAGTGACAGGATAAGTTTGCAACTGAACCGTTACAGGCCCCATGTAGCATGATATCCTGGCATATGAGAGATCCACTCAAAGAGTTCTCGCAGTTTGTACCGCTTAGAAACACTTCCACGTCCCCACTCCTGCATCAAAATCTGTATGGCAATTCCCAAGATTCCTTGATGAATTCCCTACCCATTGCTTCATATCTGCCTTGTTCTAGGCAATACTGAAACTGGAAAGTTGTGACCGGTAATGTTATATGGCCATGGGTTAACCATTCTGTGGATGATGACTCTGCCACAGTAAAAGGTAACTGGTCCAGGTTTTCAATACGCAGCAATGTATATTTTGCTCCCCTCTGTGCGGTTGTTATCTGTTTTTAGTTAGATTGTATGCAGAGAACAAGGACGTACTGTTGATAAATCGCCAAGGCACATCACCAGTGCCAAATGATTACAGCGTCCAGCTTAACAACATATTAGAACGTAGTTGAGATTGTCCGTGTTGTAGTATGGACAAATCCTGTTCTAGTACATCTACAGCAGAAGATACAATGTTGCCCAGTAAATAAATCCTGGATGTTAATGTAGTCATACCATTGTAAACTACAGCTAACGCCTTTTCAAGGTTAAATCTATCTATTTCACAAAGTCTCACCGCAGCTTCTTGTTGAGAGATTTTCCAGATTTCATTATAGACAGCGTATAAGAAACGTTTCTGACGTGGCTTTCGGGGACCTAATAAAAATCCCTTAAACCCACCTCATCTGATAGTAAGGATAAGTGCTGTTTCACCTGGGACAGTGTCCAGATTTTTAGCCAATCGAGGCATAACTTTCCAACACTGTATGATGTCACCACCCCTGGATGTTCTCTTTGTACATAGCGTTGGTCTGGTCTACGGATACTAAACCCTTCGGTGGTACCCCTGAATCTTGTTTGACATCTGTTTGTGTCTGTGGGCCAAACTAACCATCCCTTCCAATTGGGGTCTGATGAATTATACTGCATGATGCCATCTATTGTATCCCCTCCACGTGATGTAAAGTTTTGACACCCCTCAAAGTACGATGGTGTGGGAGTCTGAGGTGTGTTCAAGTCCTTTTTCTTGGCTAGTCCAAGACAGGAAGTCTGTTACAAGGGTCATTCAAAAATATTATCTGCTGTGGAATGAGGCACGCTTGATATAGTGCTTCTGTTCCCTGGACTTGCCATTCCTTTGAACCCCAGACTGATTTTATGTCTATAGTGTCCTTCCATAAGTCGAAAACTTGTGCAGACAGTTGGGAAATAAAGGATGCAGAAAAAATCTGTTTGGTGTTTGTTAGTATATGTTTCTGTGCAGTTGTAGGTACAACCTTATAGTAATATGAGGTTGGGTCAGAAGTGTTAAACCCTGAAAAATAAGAAAATTTCTGTGCGAACGTTTTCAAAATACTTTTCGGTGGTGTTGGGCATTGTTCCCATTGGTGGTATGTGAAAACATTTTGTGGGATACTGGATTTATGTAAAAAGTAATGACCATAATGTTGGTAACAGTACATAGTGTCAAAATCAGATGTGTCCTCTAACATTTCAGTTCTTGAAAATTCAGTGGATTGTTCTAAATCAGACAACATATTATGTACAGTTTCAAAATCCCAATCATCAGAAAATGTACTGGAGGTAACTAATGATCTCATTTAGAGAAATTGTAAATAAATGGGTATTTTTAAAGGTTCTGTGGGACCAAATACATCATAATTAACCCTGTCCCACACTATACCGTCAGGAATTGGAAATCTGTAATGTTCACAAAGCACAAGTCTCTTTGCAGAGCGTTCCGTGAGATAGTTTCCATTCATGAGTAAGCAAAAGACAGTCCAATCCAATATATCTTTATTCTGAGTCATAAAAAAGAACATCCATAAAAGCAGTTACACATAAAAGAAGCAGGCAACAGTGCAAAGCACATCGATACATACATTTCGTTTCGCTTTCCAGTAATAAATTACACTTCTTACAGTATAAAACGTGAAGTCATGAAATCCTCATATAAAAACTTTCATCCGGTTCATTTCACTTTATGTTAATAAATTACAGTTATAACTAGTGTAAACATATGCATATCTTGTTTATAATGTATAATTATAATTGCCTCCTGCTGCATTTCCTTCCTCCTTTATACGTGTACTTTTTAATATAAAAGTGGAAGGAACTAGAATATTTTTTTTCCTAGCGTAAAAGACAGCCCATAAGAATGATGACATTCTGCAGCACACCTCTAATGTTGGCAATGATTGTAAAGACAAATATGCAGGGCGACATTGTAAAGGGGACATGTGTCTAATAAGTGGGATAACGTACCTCTTTCTATACACAGTATAAAATTTACAAAAAAGTACCGCATGCATAGTATCCTGAGGCATCCTATCATCACAAGGGCAGTTTGGGAGATTTGGGGACCAATCATTCATGATGGGAAAGGTAATTAACCTATGAGATATATCTAATCTTGGGGGGGCGGAGCTTGCCTGAGCTGAAGATGGCCGCCTGAAACGAGAGCTCCGTCGAGCCACACACCGATACTTCAGGAATCCTGCATTAGGGAGATCACCGGCGAGGTTACTGCACCGCAACGTGCATCGGAAGCTGGGCCTGCACTGCTGGTGGCATTTTGAAATACTGGGACGCCCTGGGGCCCGAGAACGGCAGCGTTTACTTGGAGGCCGGGAGCTGCGACACAGGCCTGGGCGGAGCGTCCTGCGTGATCCTCCGGCCGAGAGCGCTGCTCTAGACCGGCGAAGAAACGAAACTGATGCCGAGGAGACGTCGATGGGGGGCCAGACCCATAGAGCAACAGTGCGCTAGTGGAACGCTTGCTCAGATTACCCCAGCGCGAGCACACTCGGTCCGAGGAGCTGCCGGACGTCCCGCATCGCTCCGATCTTCTTTGCTGGGGGCGACCAGCAACGTGTGCAGAGGAGCGCACCGGCGGCCTGAGTTGATTTGGCCCGGATGATCGAGTGAGGCGGGCTGAGTTGGCTGAGAGACACACCGGTGACTCCGTCTGCTTCCCTTCGTGACCTATCTGGCCTGCTGCGTTGAAGGATCCCTTATATTAAGTTGGAGGCGGGATCTACCTGCGGCGCCCCACGGAGGCTTGTGTAGCCCGATAGCCTCCCTGTTTGGCACACTGACAATATCGGGGGCGGTGATGGAGATCTCCTACGTCTCCTACACGTGGTAATGTACATAGCAGCATTGCGCAGCGTGCTCCCTCGCTGTTCCTTATTTGCCTGGAAGAGTCTGCTGGGATAGGGTGCACTCTGCTGGAAGGGCTGTGTCGGCTGGGAAACTGGAGAGAGCTACCGAAACGATACCCCCCTCCTGCTATATGGACTGACTTCTTTGTATCCAGGTGCTGCACTGAGAGGCTGCTTTATATTCTACCTGGCTGGGGACTTGCTTCTATGGTGCAGACTGGGGCCAATAGACTCCCCCATTGAGGCGGGAAGACAGCTGATAGAAAATCACGGGTGGCCTGCTGTGGTACATCCACGCCGGACTCTTTGCTGTGAACGCTTCCGCTTCGTAGCTAACTTGCCCTGGTTCTGCATTGCTTCGCCATTGGTGGACACTAAGTGGTTCAATAGACTGCTCCTCAGTGGACACTAGCCATCTGAGAAGCCCAGAGAGGCTTGCGCTGGAGGGGGCGGCTTGCTGGCCAATCTTGGAGTGAAGGCAGGGGACAGTGCTGCTACTCATCCCACACACCCACAATGGGCAAAGTTGACAAAGCTCAGCCGAAGATATCTTTCGAGCAGCGGAAGTCCAGGACTAGGGAAAATACCCCGGAGGGGGCTCCCAACCCACAAGATGAAACACCAGAGCAGGCGGCGGGGGATATTCGAAGCCGTTTAGCAGCTATGCAGAAGAGTCTTCAAGATAGCCTAACAGCCATAGATACAAAGCTGGACTCCCTGGTATACAGAATGGATAGAATGACGGAGCGTATGGACAAGCAAGCAGAAAGGCAAGATATGACCGAACGTCGAGTAACTGAAGTGGAGGAGGCGCAGACAGAAATGGACGTCACACAGAAGCAGATGAAAAGAGCGTTGCAGACCCTGCAGGACAAGGCAGAGGACCTCGAGGCCCGTTCTAGAAGGTATAATATACGTATTACGGGCTTACCAGAGTCCACACAGGTCGGTAATATGGAGTTGTTTGTGGAAAAGATGCTGGTCACCTTGCTGGGCGTAGACACCTTCTCAAATATGTTTGTGGTGGAGAGGGCCCATCGATCGCTGGGTCCGAGGCCTTCTCCGGGAGCTCCTCCAAGGCCCATAATTGCTAAGCTCCTAAACTATAGGGACCGAGATTCAGCGCTGAGAGTGGCGCGAGAGAAGCAGACATTGCAGTTTGAGGGGTCAGCTATTTCACTGTATCCGGACTTTACACTTCGTGTACAGGCAGCTCGGAGGCAGTTTGCGCCCCTCAAGCGCCAACTCCGCGATCAGCACATTGACTATGCTATGCTGTACCCGGCGAGGCTACGTGTAAATAGATAGGGAAAATCCAAGATCTTTACAGACCCCAAAATGCTGCAGAAAGCTATTAAGGAGTGGGCGAGGGAGCGGCAGAGAAGCCCGGAGCAGAACTGTTCGGAGGGCGCTGTTGGGGGCAGACTTGATGACCAGGAATAACGCACCTGCCTACGGACTGTCAGATAAGGAGGGGCTTGGAGGGGGGAATGTTGGGACTGCATAATTTTTCAGCTGCACTGTTGCTATCCCCACAGCTCTGACTGCGATAATACATAAAGTTGTCTCCGTTCGCTACCAATGTGTTAAGAATATTGACAGTCTACCTCATTTGTTCAGGGCTGGGCGGACTTCGTCAATAGGAACTCTGGGACAGGCCACAAGTACCCGAATTGTTTCCTAATGCACATATAGACTTGATGGCAGACGGTAATGTGTATTTAGCCTAATAAGTTAAGCTATAGTTTAGGTTGGCAACATCTGCCCACGTGTGTGCACCACTTTTGGGGTTGATTCAACTAGTGCGAGAGCACCACTGTTAGATGTGATCTTATCATGTTACTTCGGGGATTCATGGGGAAATTTCGCCATTGCAAAGTTGGGGGAAGCTTGGCGTGGGAGGGGGGTGGTGGGGGGTTGAGACTGACACGCTATGCAGTTTTTCTTGATGTTATGTTTAGACAGGACAAGAGCAGCCTTAAAACAGATTTCACCTCGCAGCTTAGCTCACGCATAAATCCGCATACCCAATGTCTCTGACCACTAATACACCAGACTTGGAAGCCCACGGCAGTATTAGGGCCCTAACCTGGAATAAACTGAGGAAAGTTATGGCCTACTTGCTAAGACATAAGATAGACATCGCGCTCTTACAGGAGACACACCTGCCCCTGGATAGCAACATGCTATGAAGTAGAAGCTTACACGGACTCACTCATGTCTCAGGTTTCACCACACACGCTCGTGGAGTGATTACCTGGGTGAATCCTAAATCAGCCCTCAAACTCGAGCCACTTGACTCTGACCGAAAAGGTAGATATGCTATATCTAGATGCTCGGGGAAGGGTTTGGACCTAATACTGGTCAATATCTATGGCCCTAACTATGACAACCCGACATTCTACATTTCACTAACAGAAAAGAAGCAGAGACATGAGGGACGTACCCAGCTGTGGGGGGGAGACCTTAATTGTGTCTTGAACCCGCGGCTGGATAGGTCTGCCGGGCCAGAGCAGCGAGTCACAGCGTCGGCCTGTGCTATTGCAGATGCATTGATACAGTTAGAACTTACTGACGTCTGGCGGCAGCGAAGCCCAAATGACGGCGGGTATACACACTACTCGGCATTCCATAACTTGCACACCAGGATAGACTATTGGCTGGCATCTCGGAATATCTATCCCCAAATACAAGACTGCTGTGTACTTCCACGCACCTATTCGGATCACTCCCCTATACTTCTTGTTGTAGATCCTCCACAGAAACGTATTCCACCTTACACATGGCGCTTCCCCCATACTCATTATTAGATACAGTTTATAAATCAGAACTGGCTGAGGCCATAAACACCTTCTTCACTTGTAATGTTGGATCGGTAGACTCTTTTGTGACTGTCTGGGAAACATTTAAAGTCTATATTCGTGGGGTAGCCATGTCTAAACACTCAGGGGTGCTCCGGGCAATCTGCAAGAGGCTATCTGACTTGGAGGGGTCACTTAAAACACTTGAAGGCGCAATAGCGGATTGCCCAACAGAGACTGACACAGCAACGTTTAAAACACTATTAGAGGAGTACCATGACGCTGCGGATGCGGAAATCAAACATTTGGGCAAATATGCAACAGCGCGTACGTATGGGGAGGCAGAGCGCCCGGGAGCGGTCTTGGCCTCGCTACTGAAGAAACGTAGGGAAGCCACTCTAATCTCTGAGATCAAGGGTGGGGAGGGGGAGGCTATAACAGGAGAGACTGAGATAGCCACTCGATTCCGGCAATACTTTTCGGCATTATACGGCATACGACATGTGAGCGGGGAAGCGGAGATTTTAGATTTTTTGTCACATATAAAGTTGCCCTGGCTAACCAACGAACACCGTGAGTATTTAATGCGACCACTGGAGCTCGAGGAAATCTCCTCAGCACTAGCGGGGATGAAATCTGGCAGCGCCCCAGGCGTGGATGGTCTAACGGTCAGTTTTTATAAAGAATTCAAAGACTTGTTGGTCCCTCACCTTGCTACTCTGTTTGAAGAGATATATGCGGATGGAATCATGCCGCCCTCTATGAGAGAGATGATCATTGTTGCTATTCTGAAGCCAGATAAACCACCTTCTGACTGCTCCTCTTTCTGGCCATTGTCGCTACTAAACGTAGATACCAAAATCTACGCCAAGATACTGGCGACTCGGCTTGCGCCCTTGGTCCCACTACTCATAGCCCCGGAACAAGCTGGATTCGTTCCCGGTAGGAATTTGACATATAATTTGAGAACGGTGTTCGGGGTAATGCAGCATACCCGCCCGGAGGTACAAGCCATAGCAGTATTTTTAGATATGGAAAAGGCTTTTGACTCTGTCGAATGGCCTTTCATGCGACAAGTGCTGATACGGATGGGATTGGGTGGTATATTTCTACAAATGGTTGCAATCTTATATAACACTCCTACTGCGAGAGTCAAAATCGGTGATTTAGTTACAGACGCCATACCTATTTCTAGAGGCATGCGACAAGGGTGCCCCCTATCCCCGATATTATACGCGCTGGTGGCGGAACCGCTGGCTTGCGCACTCCGAGAATATCATCGCCACAGAGGTCTAAGATTCCCAGGGTACGACCTGATTGTCTCAGCGTATGCAGATGATACGCTGCTTTATGTCAGGGACCCGGACATTAACCTGTCTCCTATACTCAGGGAAGTTGTGCAGTTTGGTACACATTCGGGCCTTTGGGTCAACTGGACGAAATCAATAATTTTCCCCCTCACTTCGGCTACTGTGCCGATAGAGCCTGATTACCCATTGCAGTGGTCTTCGGAGCCTGTTCGATACTTAGGAATAAAAATAAACACGGACTCGGAGGTAGTGTTCCGCGAGAACTATGGGATTGCTGTCAAGCTGAAAGATGAGATTGAAGGGTGGATTCGCCTCCCCCTCTCATTGCTGGGACGGATTTCGATCATGAAAATCGTGATACTCCCCCGTTTTCTGTTTCTATTCTCTAATATTCCTATGGTCCTCCCGGAGTCTTTTTTCCGCACTCTCACGTCACTTCTAATCAAACTGGCTTGGGCAGGGAAACAGGCCAGGGTTAAATGGGACGTCTTGACTCTCCCCTACCGTTTTGGAGGCCTAGGAGCCCCTGAATTAGATCTGTACTATAGAGTGGCACAGGCAGCCCATGCGCACTATTGGATGCACAGTCCACCGGGTACACCCCATATTCAGATAGAGAGTGTGGCGACGTCATCACTCCCGTTACCCGCTGTTTTGTTTACCCCTACGGATCGTCGGACGGGAATTTTTGATTCAATAAATGCGACTAGACATGCATAGCAGCACCTGCTCAAGCTACAAGCTGGAGCGATACTTTATTCCCCCCTTGCTGCTCTGGAGTGGTGTCGTTGGCTGCCTCTGTGCAGAGATAGAGGAGTGACGAGAGCACTTGGAGCTCTAGAGATAGCGACGATTGGGGATATGTTCAGGGAAGGGAAGGTTAAGACATGGGAAGAACTTGAGGCGCCAGGCGCACGCTCTACATTCCTGCACAGGCTCCAATTCCACAGAACTAGACATGCCTTGGCAGATATTCAGGGTGGCGATCTGGAGGAACCGCCGGACATAACTGCACTCACATACTTGATAAAAACTGAATCCCCTACCCACATAGTGTCCAAAATTTACAAATTAACTCAGGGATACCGGGAAAACTTTTACACTAAGGCGAGACTAGCGTGGCAAGCTGACCTAGATAGAAAACTAGATGACGAATCCTGGCGATATTGCTGCATCAATACAAAGCGGATTTCACTCAATGGGAGGCACATGCTAATCCATATTAAATTCCTGAACAGGGTATATTACACCCCTACAAGATTATATAAATACGGGTTGCGCGCTACATCGGTTTGTGACCGCTGTGGAGCACATCTGGCGGACTTCTGGCACTTGGATTGGAGTTGTCCTGGAATCGCCAGCTTCTGGGTGCTTGTGTTTAAAGAGGTAGGCAAAATTATTGCTATGCAACTTACTCCAGATCCTCTTCTCGCCCTATTGGGCTATTCCGGGCCATTGCCGAAGGCAGTTCGCAGACTAGTAGACATGAGTATGCTGATTGCTAGGCGCAGGGTCGCAATGTGTTGGATGAGAGGCCCAACACCTACCATTACGGAGTTTTGGGCCCTATACAACACATATCAAATGGCTAAGGAAAGTGCGACCACTGGATCCAATGCTACTGTAGAAGATGTAGGGGAGGAGTGAGGGGAGGAGAGCTTACTCAGTTACTGGCCACATAGAGGGGGATCATAATGTTAGAATACTGGCAAGGACTCGGTCTGCGGGCATTGTGGGCACTGGTGGCACATTGTATTGTGATGTTGATGCTTCAGGTTGCGGAATTGCCACCATAAAATATTACTGTAACAGGAGGTATTTGTTGATGATGTACATAGCTAAGAGCAACTGGAAGGGGCGTACTGCGAGGGATACTGCTGAGAATTATATTTCTTTAATTCTCTTATTTACTTTCTAATATTACCTGTCATTATGCTATAAGATGTCATGTCTCTTGGTTTTTCAGAAAATGTCAATAAAGTTTACTTTAAAAAAAATATATATGTATATATATATTATCTACTGGCGGTCGCCAGTAGATAGTTATAGTTAGGACCTATTTTCCATAGGAAATCCGCAACATTCTATTTGAAATAACTCTTGCGTCGGTTGACGAATCTTCGCGAAATTTTCAAACTTTATGGCCCGCTCCGGTCCGCTCCTACCCTGAAAGTTTTGGGGTGATTCGTCAAGCGGGGGCCGATAAAAAAAGGGGGGTCCCAAAACGTGTTTTCCCCATTCATTTTCCCATAGGAAACTTTAGCCACGGCTACAGCCCGAACTGCTGACCGGAATTACACCAAATTTGGCAAAGAGGTAGTTCTTGGTTCAGAAAGAACCCTTTTTGTTAAATGGTGTAAATCCGTTCAGTAGTTCCTGTGAAAATCAAAAGGAAAATCACATATATATCTATGGCCGCGTGGGATTCGCGCACCCTCCCGATCACGAGCTGCATGCTAATTGGCTGTCAACACTCCAAATCAGGAAGTGTTGGCAGCCATTTTGTCCCTCGGTAGAACCGAGGGACAGAAACAAGTGCGCAAAGCGCAAAAGGGGGCAGGGTACAAACACCCTGACCCCTAGGTCTGCTCAGGGGTCCCACAAGGACCCCTGGGCAGAAAAAAGCATTTTTTTTTTTAAATCGGCGGGATGCGCTTAGGGTGCGCGAATCCCGCGGAGAAAAAAAAAAGAAACAAGTGCGCAAAACGCACAAAGGGGGCAGGGTAGAAACACCCTGACTCCCTAGGTCTGCTCAGGGGGTCCCACAAGGACCCCCTGGGCAGAAAAAAGCATTTTTATTTTATTTTTAAATCGGCAGGATGCGCTCGGGGTGCGCGGATCCTGCCGAAAAAAAAAAAAATCAAAGCGCGGTCTCCCGCGCTTCGATGCAAATGTGCCCCCGGGTGGCCCAAGTCCCGGGGGCATGCGGGGGGTGGGTTTATTGTTTATGGGGGGCCTCTAAGGCCCCCCAAGCCCCGGGGACTGCCACCCCCCGGGGCTTTTTTAAAAAAATGATGGAGGGAGGGCTGTGCGCCCTCCCGCTGCCCCGGGGACCGCCACCCCCAGGGCTGTTTTTTTTTCATTTAAAAAACCTGTGTGGGGGGGCTCCAGCCCCCCACACACCCCGGGGACCGCCACCTCCCCGGGGCACTAAAGATTTAAAGCAGAGCCCCGGGGACCACCACCTCCCCGGGGTTTTGAACAAGTTGGGAGGGGGGCCGTATGGATGAGTGGCGGTGTTTGAGTGTCTATATAGGAGTATGAGTGCATATGATAATCCTGTACTGAGTGACCGTACGTATGAGTGACTGTACGGGTGAGTGAGTGGATGTGTGTGTGTAGACCTAAGAATCAGTGAGTGGGTATGTAGTTATTGGTGTTGGAGTGTCTATGGTTTTGCGAATGGCAGTGTGTAATTTAGAGTGGGTGTATCAAAGGTTATATTAGGGTGTGAGGAGGTGCATCAGATTATCACGTGGATGATGTCATCAGTGATGTCATCAGTGATGTCATTTGAGATGTCATCAGTGATGTCATCAGTGATGTCACTGACCATGTCATGAGTGATGTAATATGTGACGTCATCAGCAGTGCATTGCGGGGGCGTGAGTTATAGTTAGCTGAACTAACTATAACGGGGGAATTTCTATGGTTTTGTACGAGTGAAATGTCCAACTAACTATAATTGTCCCTAAAACCTATGGTTTTTTCAGTGAATTTCAAAGGTTTTTTAAATGCTAATTTCTAACTATAACGTGTCTGAAACCTATGGTTTTTTCAGTGAATATATATATATATATATATATATATATATATATATATATATATATATATATAATCTTAAACGCGTGAGAATATACCTATGGTGAGTATTTACAACACATGTAAGGTATGGCTGTATGTTAAAAGTAGTTAAAATCAGTTGATTTTTTAAAACGCTAGGTTTACAAAGTTCGGTAGTCAATTTAAGTGTATCCAGGTGTACCATTGCTTCTATTTTTAACGTTTTTCTACTGATCATTCCCAATGATTCTGGTTTCTCAAAGTACTCTGGGTGCACAAAAGAACCTCTGGACATACGCCAACCATGCAATACGTGGATAGAAGGCTGATTTTCAACAATCACCAATTAGTGCACGATTGAGATCTGTGTGGTCTGAGGTCCAGATTTGATGCCACAAGAGAATTGGTTCTATCTTGATCATGTCTGTAACAAAGAGAGCGCCAAGTTCAGCATGAGATACGTATACTGAGGAACTTTTAGGGACTGCCAAGAGGTATCTAAAAAAGTAGTTTTCTACTACCTGCACACCTTCGCACTTCTTATGTCCCCATATGCCCGCCCCATGCAAAGCTATACTGAGGCACTTTGCTTTGTAGATCTTCACCATCATCTCAGGGAGGTTTGAGCCCAATCGCATTGCGAAGGTTCTAAGAGCCCAACATGCCTTAGTGAATAATTTCTGTCTATTATCGATTGCATTATTCCAAGAACTGGCTTTATCGAATAAAACCCCTAGATAAGAGAAGGTGTCAGTGAACTCAATCTTTGAACCGGATATTGTTATGTCCCTACATTTCGTGGTTTTCTTCCCGCATTTCATAATGTATGTTTTTGATTGGTTCACCTGGAGGCCCAGTTCTCTCATATAATTGACAAAGCTCGTAAGCAGCAACTGTAAGGCCAAAGGGGTACGAGGCATAAGGACTGCGTCGTCGGCGTAAAGGAGGGCCGGGACAGGGCGCGCACCTATTTGTGGAAGATCTTTTACAAGTGCTGTAAACTCCTCCCCCACACTATTGATGTATAGTGAGAAGAGGAAAGGAGCTAGGACACAACCCTGTCTCACCCCTCTCTCCACGCCGAACGTTTCTGTGCATTCTCCTCTGGCACCGTACACAACCTTGGCTCTACACCCTGTATAAAGATCTCTCAAGAAGCTAATAATCGGGATCTCTACCCCCATATCTTTCAGTTTTGACCAAAGCTTGTCTTGTACCACGCAGTCAAAAGCTGATGAGAGATCTACGAATTCTAAATAAAGCATCCCCTTTCTCATCTTCACATACTTCCCGATAATTATATTTAAATTAAGACTTTGTTCTATCGTGCCGATCCCAGTTCGAAACCAGTATTGAAGGTCGGACAATTTCTGGTGTGTTTCAGCCCAATTCTGTAGCCTCTCCAAGATTATACGTCCTGCTATCTTGGCTAGGAAGTCAATCAGAGAGATAGGTCTGTAGCAGGCAAGGTTTAAGCGATCTCCCTTTTTATAGATAGGAACTATGATTGATTCTCCCCATGTAGTTAAAAAACCTGTAGTGCATACGGCCCTCAATACTATGGTCAATAATGGACCCCACAAGGCAATGTTGCTCTTATATAAATCTACTGGGATGGCATCAGGTCCTGGCGCTTTACTATTTTTACTCGCTTGTATGGCTGTGATAACGTCTTCCAAGGAAAACGGGACAGTCACTAGGCCAATGCCGAACAGAAAAAACAGTATTCCAGTTACTATCCAGAGCTGGAGTCAAGGTGATACTATGTAAGTCTTTTTCGGAAAAATGTAGAAGTCACAAATTTGTTGCTTACGGGAAACTGGAGCTGGCGTTGTTTCAGGTTTGCTGGGATCCAGAGAGAAGGTATCAAAATCGATGAAGTAGCCAGATGCAGTTCGATCTATTTTTGGTAGGTCAGCAGGTTTTGTTGAACTGGTAGACGTCTCTTATAGAGGCATATTGATGTAGACATCGCTGTTAGGCAGAATTGATATTTATCTTTCATTTGTGTTTTAATGTTCTGTTTCAAGAGGAACAAGTTCCATTTCATTTTTGGAAACTCCATTACTTTGTATTGGTTACTCTTCGAATGTTATGAGACTTTCTGTCTGGACTTCCTGTATGGTAGTGAGAGGAGAGCATCGGCTACCCAGGAGCCCACGAGGTCTACTATTCAGTATCGGCCACAAAGTGAGGTTTTATCAGATCGTCGGGACAAATCTCTTTTCTTTTTTGCCGGCAAGAGGCGGAAGAAGTACTGTTCTTGTTCCTTCGACAGCCAGGACAGGTACAGGCTTTCTGTATGATGGCCTAAATTCTTTCTTGTCCACAATCTTTTCTCTGACCAGTTCCCCGACTTTTGGGATCCAGGCAGGTATTGCTGTGACTGATTTGACTTCCCCAGTGGTGGTGCATTTTACTTGCACGTTGCTTTGTAGTGCCCGGAATTCATTGAGATCCTGTAAAACAGTCATACGTTTATTGATGTCAAATGGTTTTTCATCTGCCACTGTGCTTTCATAGTCAAGATCAGGTACCCACATTCTCGTCCCAAATAGGACTTCGTAAAGAGTGACACCTCCTAGGGAACTTCTTGGCATATTGTTAAGGGCTCTCTTGACCCCGTATAGGTGATTGATCCAACTACCACCCAAACCTAATACTCTTGCTGTTAAAGATTGCTTTAAGTCTTGGTTTTTCCTCTCTAAAACCAAATTTCCCTCGGGATGGTACAGAGAGGAGTACCGCAATGCAACACCCAAACTTCCCATGGCTTCCTTGTAAGCCTTAGAGCTAAATGCGGGGCCACGGTCAGAATGTAATGTGCCAACTGCGTATGTCCCTATGAAGACTCGCAAATCTTTTATAACAGTTTGAGCATCAGCCGAGCGCTGAGGCCAAACCCAAAGGAATCTAGAGCATGAATCCACTGCCACCAAGATATACTTGTAAGCCCCATCCAATTGTAGGGGGCTGCAGAGGTCAAAATAGACACAAGAGAGTGGTCTGTCTGATATTAGTAATGGTGTCTGCGCTGGACGCGCCACGGTGGAACCCTTCATCTGCTGACAGATGTCGCACTTTAAGACAAATTCTTCATCTGTTCAGTTAACCCTGCCACCAATAGCGTTGTTTCAATAAAGAAACCATCACTGTAATACCTGCATGTGCAGAACCTAGACTCTCATGTGCAGCTAGTATTAAGCCTAATCTGCGATCTATGTTTGGTATGACTCTATCCCTCACTCCTGGAATTTGAGCATACAGAGTGTTATTTGCATCTAACTTGTAGGAGTACTTGAGTGGAAAATCTTTTGGTAAGGCTGTGCTGTTTTTGCGTGAAGCTATGACCGCTACCATTATCTGTCCATCTATTCTTGTTTTAGAATGATTGATTGCAGCTATGGCAGCAATTCATACTGCCCTTTTGCGGCTTCATCGCCCAATGAATTCCCTGCAACTTGAACGCCATCACGTTGAAGACTCAGCGTGTGTATCACGTGAGCTCTTGGTAGTTCGTTTTTCAACTCAGCTACCTGTTCCCATAGCAATTTATGCGTAATTGTGCAACCATTTGAGTCTTTAAACTCATTCTGACCCCAGTAGTGAAGATATTCATTGTATGACTGGCACAGTAAAAAGAATCGCACACTATCAGTGTGGGGAATTCTCAATCCGTATTTATTAGTGCCAGTAACAGGGCTTTTAGTTCTGCCAGCTGCGCTGTGAAGTCTCCCAGAGACTGTGTCTTTGTACTGCTAGGATGGAACTTGCCTTCCTGCATACGACCCTTCACAATCGCACATGCAGCACTATATTGTTGTTTACTACCTACTGCAGACAGAGCAGAACTGTCAGTGTAAATAATGTATTCATACTGATCTAGAGGCATTATTTTATTCAGGAGAGGATATTCTTGTTCATATTGCAGGAATGCTAATGTTTTTGGTGTAGAGTCAAATTTGTAATCTACATCTGTTGCAGTGAGAGAATTATCCCATTGCATCCATCTTGGATGTAAGGCTTTTGCATTTTGAACGGTTGCCTTTGTAACAGCCTCTAAGGCTGCTCCTGGAGTTACAACAGTTATTTGTTTCCCCTGAGCCAGTGCTCTTTCTCTTACTACAGCGGTCTGTACGGTGCACAGATAAAATATTGAGTTTTTTATTTCGACGTACATTAATATCGAGTTTTAAATATCGTAGGGATAGAATATCGACATCAAGAATATCGGTGACCAGAATATCGACCCGAAGGTAAGAAATATCATTTTTTTTAATATCGAAGTTAGTAATATCGATAGCAAAAATATTGATGTTAATAATATCTATGTTTGTTAGTGTTATGTATTTTAGTATGTATTTTATATGTATGTGTTACACATGTTTTCTTATGTTTTGTATTTTTTTTTAAATATATGTATTAATTGTTTAGAAGTTAGTCATTTTTTTTAAAGTAAGTTTTGCGTTTTAGTACCGTAGCAGGTTGTGGGTATATAGGGGAATAGGGTGGGAAGTAATTTAATTATAGTAAATTAATTCATAATTTTTAGAAATTATTAATTATTTTTAACTAAATTTTGCATTTTAGTTCTGTAGCGGGTTGTGGGTTTATAGGGGAATAGGGTGGGAAGTAATTTAATTGTAATTAAGTAATTATTAATTTTTATTTATTGGTATTGATAATTTATTTATTGTTAATTAATTATTAATTGGTAATTAATTTTAATTAATTTATTAATTGATAATTATATTAATTGTATTCATTTTTTATTGGAGCGGGTTGTGGGTTTATAGGGGAAAAGGGTGGAAAGTAAATGAATTATAATAAATTAATTAATAATTTTTATTTTCTTGTATTGATAATTAATGTATTGTTTATTAATTATTAATTGGTAATTAATTTTTTATTAATTAATTGATAAATATATTAATTGTGTTAATTTAATTTAGGAGCGCTTGTTTATAGGGGAATAGGGTGGGAAGTAATTTATTATAATTAAGTAATTTTTATTAATATTTATTGGTATTGATAATTTATTTGTTAATGAATTATTAATTGGTAATTACTTTTTATTAATTATTATTTATTGGTATTGACAATTAATTTATTGTTAATTAATTATTAATTGGTAATTAAGTTTTAATAATTGATTAATTGATAATTATATTAATTGTGTTAGATTTTATGCGGAGTGGGTTGTGTGTTTATTGGGGAATAGGGTGGGAAGTAATTTAATGTTATTAAAGTAATTATTAATTTTAATTTATTGGTATTTATAATTAATTTATTGTTAATTTATTAATAAATCATTATTTAATTTTTTTTAAACATTTAATTGATAAGTATGTTATTTTTAAACCCTACGCTATCCAACACTTTCCCTACTGTTGCACTCTCTGGAGTGGGAATAGTAATTTTTGCCCCTACGCTATCCAACACTTTCCCTACTGTTGCCCTTTCTGGAGTTGGAATACCAATTATAACCCCTACGCTATCCAACACTTTCCCTACTGTTGCACTCTTTGGAGTGGGAATAGTAATTTTTACCCCTACGCTATCCAAAACTTTCCCTACTGTTGCACTCTTTGGAGTTGGAATAGTAATTTTTACCCCTACTCTATCCAACACTTTCCCTACTGTTGCACTCACTGGAGTGGGAATAGTAATTTTAACCCTTTCGCTATCCAGCACTTTCCCTACTGTTGCACTCTCTGAAGTGGGAATAGTAATTTTTACCCCTACGCTATCCAACACTTTCCCTACTGTTGCACTTTCTGGAGTTGGAATAGCAATTATAACCCCTACGCTATCCAACACTTTCCCTACTGTTGCACTCTCTGGAGTGGGAATAGTAATTTTTATCTCTACGCTATCCAACACTTTCCCTACTGTTGCACTCACTGGAGTGGGAATAGTAATTTTTACCCCTACGCTATACAACACTTTCCCTACTGTTGCACTCACTGGAGTGGGAATATTAATTTTAACCCTTTCGCTATCCAACACTTTCCCTACTGTTGCACTCTCTGGAGTGGGAATAGTAATTTTTACCCCTACGCTATCCAACACTTTCCCTACTGTTGCACTCTCTGGAGTGGGAATAGCAATTTTTACCCCTACGCTATCCAACACTTTCCCTACTGTTGCATTCTCTGGAGTTGGAATAGTAATTTTTACCCCTACGCTATCCAACACTTTCACAACTGTTGCACTCTTTGGAGTGGGAATAGTAATTTTTTTCCCTCTGCTATCCAATATTTATCTGTATTGTTTTAGTTAATGTTGTCTATAATTTGTTATGTTATATTATGTTATGTTAACCCAACTTGTATAGCGCACAGCTGCCTCAGCAAAGTGGCGTCCCGGTGCTGACTGCAGCAAGACATATAAGCTGTTATTTTAAAAACATTAAAAATATTGTAATTTATTAATTTGTTATATATATTTTTGATATTTTTATTTATATTATTTTTGTATGTGTATATATGTATTTATAATTTATAAAATGTTTTTTTAGCAATTTATAAGTTAAGAAAATAATTATTTATGAATATTATTAAGTAAGTATATATATTATATTTTATATGTATATGTTTATTTTATTTTTACATTATATGTATTAGTTATAATTTTTAAACATTTTTAAATATGTTTAACTATGTTTATTTTAATTATATGTATTATTTACTTTATTTTATTTTTTTAACCTTAAAAAAACCCAATAATTTTAACAACGATATTTTGACATCGATATTTTTTTTCTCGATATTTTTGTACTTACCATGATGTAGATAGGATGTCGATATTCTTGACTTCGATATTTTTGTCACAATATTTTTGTACCTCAATATTGTGGTAGTCGATATTTTGTCAGTGATTCGTCTGTACTGCTGTCAGAATTTTTTCGGTGGAAGCAAAACGCATTTCAGCGTTTGTGTACAAATGTGATTTGTATGCTATGGGTACTGTTTTGCCTTCATTGAAGGTTAGGTAAGTATACCCAGATTGACCCGCTATAACACAAGTCACCAAATTTGTGGTGTTTACACGTGAGTGTAGGTGTTTGGAAGCTATCATGTCAGCTTGTAAGGAACGAAGGATATCTGTGTGTTCCTGTGTCAAATGCCTAACTGACAAATCAGGTCTTAATAGGTCCTAGAAAGGTTTTACTTTTTCTGCATAATCTAAAATGTATGTTTTGCCAAAATTTAGGAATCCCAAAATGGATTGTAAGTTTTTCAACAATTTAGGAGGTTGGAGCAGCGGACACTTTTCTGAAAAAGATAGCTGCCAGGCTTTTCCCTTCACTTGAAAGCTCATATCCCAAAAATAGGACATTGAGGTGGGCTATTTTCGATTTTTTAAAGTTGAATTTATAGCCCTCAGAGGCAAACCCCAAAATTATGTTGCTCACCCTGGTCAAGTGATCCTTTAAATCATCATCCGTCAGATAAATATCATCTACATAGAACAATGCCTCTTCATCCAAAAGTCTGAAGTAACTCTGTTACCCTAGCTGAAAACAACCCCGGGCTAATCTTATACCCTTGGGGAACTCAACAAAATTGATGCTGGGAACCTAGCGCCGAAAAGGCTGTCAAATATCTGCTTTCATGCGCTATATATTGGCAAAAAAATCCATTAGAGATATCTATCGTTGTTTTGTATTTTTTCCGCACAATGTTATTCATTAGTGCGACACTGTGTACATTCTGTACTGCAAATGTTCTATTGCATGTGTTCAGATGTCTGTAGTCTAAAACTAGACGGTATGAATTATTGAGTTTCATTACAGGAAACAAAGGATTATTCATTGAAGAGGTGCAAGTTTCAATTACACCTTGGTATTCAAGTTGATCTAAGATCTCCCTGACCTGTTTTTTCGCTTCTTGTTTTATTGGGTACTGTCTCTGTGGAGTTGGAGTCGTTTTCACTGGGATTACATGGTGAGATGACTCAGCATCCCACCGAACATGGTTGCGATATAATGCTGGAGCAAGTGATATTGCCCACTTCTGCGCGTATGTATGTTTTAAGTATATTGGAATGAGGTCGGAAAAAGCTGGTAAAATTACTGTTTCTCCCTTTGGGCAATCCATAACAATTGCAGGCGGCCAATCTTTTTCAGCCAAAAGTATATCATATCCATGAGTCAGGTTCTCCCCTCAAAAGACACCTTTAATTTTTCTGGGTTTGTCCCCCTCCATCTGGAGTGTTATTTCATGTAACCTATGTGGGACACTTACCCGTGTATCAGGTGTCTCCACTGTGATATTTTAATTCAACTCCACTGTCACCAGAAATTCCATCAGGTTCTGGCGAGCTATTGTTACTTCTGCTGCGCTGTCTAGCATTGTCAGAGCCAATTTCCCGTTCAGAAGTTGAGACCTCAGAATTCTGGGCATGTCTAATTTTAAGACCTGCTACTTTCTTCTTTTTAAATTGAGGTTTTGATTTTGGTTTCTCTTCTTTTTTTGTAAGTATAATCTGAAGCGCGTTGTGTGCCTCTGGACTTTGTACACTCTTCTTTTCTGTGTTCTGACCATCCTTCCCTCTCTGTTTCTTGATGAACCCTGAAAGGACCGAGAGGAAGTGTATCAGTATTGCGATGCCTGTCAGGTTTTTGTATGTTATCACGATTCATAAGGTTGTACCTCCTTTTGGAGGGCTCCTGTTGAGGAGACCCACCCCTGGATTGTGATCTATTCTCTCTATTCTTTTGTTTTTCATTATTATCCCATTTCTTCTTGGAAGAATCAGGTGCTTGCTTGGTGTTATCCTTTTCAGGACCACCCAGGAGTTGAGGTTTTGTTGCTCTAGCGCCCACATTTTCTCTACCTAATTCAGCATAGGTGTCTTTGATAATTTTAGGTAATTCATGTTTCTGTTGTAAAGGAGTGAAATCCCTCAGGCGTTGGCGTATCGCCACTGCTGCTGCCTCCCCTTTTATGTTTGCTAATATATTAGCTGATACCTGGGCAAAATTACCTAATAATTTCATCCCTAAGTTCAGAGCAGGTTCTTCTCCATACTCATTCTGTATTTGTCTTAATACATCTGGTATTACTGCTAATGAATAGATACCATGTGTTCTGGTATATATGGCAGCAAAAACTGTACCCCAAGAGGTACAATCCTCTATTTGGGGAGCTATCCCCATTGGCAAGCAGATTGTTAGCATTCTGTATTTGTCTTGCGGGCTACTGTGTGGAAATACTGCCTCTAGCTGTGTTATTTTTTTAGCTATCCAGAATGACATTTGCTCACGTTTGGTGGGCATTTAACCCATAACTGCGTGTAGCGTTTGTGGTGTTATTTTAGTTGTAGATCCCTGAATTTGTCCTGCGTGTGTAGCGCTTGCTGGCTGAAGTGTGAGTGTTCGCATCATGAACTGTGTCAAGTTTCTGTTAAGTTCTATTATTCCTTAATGAAGTGGACGTAAGTCTGCTACTTGTATTGTGTCAATGTCTGGATGTGGCGTGTAGGCCGCTAGGACTGGCCAAGTTGCTCCATCTCTTCTGAGCGGACCGAGTCTCACTTTTTCTTTTGTGTATGGGAGGGCGCCTTCAAACCAGTGTATGTGCTCCTGGTAGGTGAGCGGAACTTCAATGTCCTCATAAGGACACTATTCGTCTGGTGTTTCATCTTCAGTATAAGAATTACATTTATGTGATTGTGCATCTGCTTGTGGGAATTTAACCCAAGAATAGAATACCTCTGTTCTATGTGATTTGTGTGCCTCAATCACGAATGTTACTGTCCCACCTCTAGCTTTGACTCCATAGTCTGCTAATTTTAGAGTAAGGGCAGTTCTAACATTTTCTGAAATGTTGATTTCTCCTTCCTGTTCTTCCTCTCTAGCTCCAGCACGTTGTGCTGGCACATTCGCATCTTCGTCAGCCATTATTTTGAAAAAGAATACATTTCATGGAAACTGAGATAAGGTTTTATGCACAATAGAAACCTTTTGTCCTTCAAGCTTGATAAACCTACAGCCACTACATAGGATATGCCTACTCAGCTGTGGTGGATTGTTCCCTTCCCACTCCAGACGTCTCTGGGGAAATGTGAGTAGGGGTCTCTGAGAATAGCACGACTAAACTACTCAGATTTGACCGTTAAGTAAGTATAAAACCAACGTTGGCGGCGCCTTGTCATGACGTTCCTATAAACCTATATAGGATCTGTGCGTTTAGACAACATAGACTGTGGGATTGCTGTCCAGACTGATTCCCGACACCCCCACCGGGTATGTTTGCCTGTATACCAGCTAGCTCACAGTACCACTAGAAACCCCTCTCACCAAAGAGAGAATAGTTCTTGGCAACTATCGTCGAACATGACAACTCTGTCCCATCAGGGATCATGGAAACAGTACAGTACTTATCGCTCAGTCACTCATGCTCACTTTGTCTCAGAGAGATACACAGAATAAATGGTAGGGACGTTTTTCAATAAGCAGTTATTGAACCAGCGTCATTCTAATGTAAAATAGGTGTGCTGAAGCAACCATAAGACAGAAACAGATATAAATGATTATAAGCACCAACAGAGTAAAAGGATGGTAGATTTCTACCATACTGCTAAAACAATAAATACAGACAGGTATTAAAATACATGACAGTAAGAATGTGTCTTCCTACGATGCGACCATAACTAGATGTACCTAAGTGTACCTAGCATGTATGTAGGTGTGGAGCCAAGAATCCTTCTAGGATAAAGTCAACCCCATTACCTGAAGTGAGAGACTGTGGGACCCCGTCTTGGTCTCAAGATGGACACCCCGGGAGGGATGTCAGACCACTGCGAGCTGGAGTGTCTGCGTGCAGGAACCTCAGCGTCTTGCGTCAGTGTGTCAGCATGGAAGTCCTTTTCTCCTCTCCCTGACTCAGCAAAGATATCCTGTTTATAAATCCAAAGTGGTACCCTCAGGGGTTCTACCTTGCTGTGTCATGTTGGACTTGGGGTGACGGAACGAATGACCCTTATACATACTTATTATGCAGGAGATGATAGTCCTGCTGAGTTTCCAAGAATCCTCATGCATAATGAATGAGGCTAGTTTTCAGGGAAAACCCCATGTCCTGTAAGCAGTACCATAACTAGGTAAAAGGTCAGTCCTAAGAACTAATATGTAGTGTAATGGTAGGGGAGAATATAGGGGAAAGGTTAGGTTGCTACCTGAGCCTATATTGGGGTACCTATATGGAACATAACACAACCATGCATTACCAACAAAATAGCTACTGACTTTACCAACAGTAGAGCACTTTGGGCAGTTGTGCTTCAACCTGGAAGCAGCAGTGGGGCGGGTGGGGGGTAAGGGGCAGGGGGATCAGTTAAAAATAAAAAAAACACTTACCGCCCTGCCAATTGCCGCCTTTCCTGCGTCCGCTTCCT
This sequence comes from Calotriton arnoldi, assembly GCA_963921515.1. Classification (NCBI taxonomy): domain Eukaryota; kingdom Metazoa; phylum Chordata; class Amphibia; order Caudata; family Salamandridae; genus Calotriton; species Calotriton arnoldi. The sequence continues at coordinate 982,198 of CAWUFW010000146.1, forward strand.
GGCTTCTTGGGAGAAACAGGAAGCAGGAAGTACCAGGGCTCCCACGCTCCCCGCACCTGATTGGTCTGAGCGCCGTGACAATGTGGCATGTTCTTCATGCAGGCTGTAATGCAGCCATTATGGAGAACAGGAAAAGTATGCATGACTGTTTTGGGCAGCCCGAGAGGGCCAACCAAACAGTCATATTGCACTTAGGAGGGTTGTACCACTCCTACCCTGCTCTTCAGCCCCCCCCCCGCCCACTCCCGAAAGCTACAGCAGCAGGAGGACAAAATGAAATGATAATAACATTAGTTATTATCATTTTCTTTTTTCTTTTCTTTTGCTGCTTCAAGGCAGTGGGGCGACGCTACTCCACCTTAGCGGAAGATCCGCCACTGACTTTGGGACATTGTCAAGTGGTTGAAAAGCACTCTTGAAGTACAGTGCAGCGCAACACACTACAGTACAGTCTTACGAGGTTACGATAGAATAGAAGAGCAAGCCATTTTGAGTGATACATATCAGTAAATAGAAAAGTTACTTGCCCTGTAGGAATATTTCCAAATGCCCTTTAACAATCCCCTTGTAGTCGTACTATTTCTTTTAGATCCAGACCAGAATATCATTCTTATGAAGAATTGTATCCATAAAAAGTATTTTTAGTAGGTTCCTTTCTAGGCCAAATTGGCAGGTTCGATGAAGGTGACATTACACACTGTTCAAACATTACATGCCTGCCCCTTTGTCACTCCTTCAATAGCTTACTTTGTGCCAAGAGGCTAATGGATGGACAAGGTGTGGATATTAAATAAAGAAGGATCTCATAGCCGTAGGGTTTCTGCATCCGTCCAGAGCCATTTTAAGACATGCATTGTGGGCAAATGCCCAGGGCTACTACCTTCCAGGAGCCCCTCTTGTAAAGTGATTGGGAAGTTCTGTTGCAATAAACTGTGCCTAAAAAAGATTTTTTACATTTTGCCATAAACCACTATATCTTGTAGCTCATCTCTCTCGACCTCAGAAACGACAAAATCCCTGTCCTTTGTTACTCGAATGTGAATTTACCTTGAAAAAATGAAAGACATGAGGCGCTTGGCAAACAGGAACAGTTGGTTTACTTAAACGCAGCGGCTGGGAGAACAGGCAACAGAGTCTGGGTCTGAAGACCATCTCAAAGCACATTGGTTTCAGCCGTCATTTTATACATTACATGAAGCATCATAAAATGATTTGTTCATTCCTTTGGAGATAGAAATCGGAGCCAGGTCATGGGGCCATAAATCTGGTTGTTTGATAAGAAGCACAGATGGACCTCGACCTTGCATGGACACAATATAGGGCCAGTGGGTACGTTTCCAGATGTCCGGCATCGGGAGCTCGTGAGCACTGTTTATAGTGTGCATGCGCCTAACGTCATGGTGTTTTTGGGAACACACACCCCTCCGGCCAAACATGTTTTATTGGGGCTAATTTCCTGAGACCATTGCGGTGTCGGTGCCTATCTGTGGGCATCGATCTGGGTTTTCCTGTTCCTGCGCTTGTCTAAGGTTTACGTGTTCCCCCCCACCTGTGAACTGTCAGTCAGCTGCTTCAGACCTAGTTCGCAGGGACTGCCTGACCACGTATTTCTGATTCGGGGTTAGGGGAGGTCATGTCAGGTGAATTCCACAACGGAGATGCGAGTTCATTATTATACGTACATATATCACGGTGTACATCGACACTGTATTTATCAATATTAACATTCCCCCCAATTGAAATTTCAATTACATCAATCGCCCCACACTTCATGACAGTCACATTGTTTGAGGTTTGGTATGTTTCTGTTGTGTCTGTTACTACCTTCCTAGTAACCTGCATTCAGCGGCATTTGGCACAGGTAAGCCCAGTGGGGCAGGGCAGGACATGGCGGAGGGAAGTTGACAGACAACGAAAGAGGTATTATTTATTTATTTCATTATACCTATTCTGTCATCTGTCGACTTCCCCCTCTCCTACTCCATCCCACCCACGCCCCACCGCGCTTACCTGTGCGATGCTTGCATTCTACCTAATTTGAGGACTGCGTTTTTGCAGCAGGAAACCCCCACTTGTCAGAAACCATACAAAAACAGCACAAAATAAGGATACGGAGCAATGATATGCACAGTCTGGTCACTCACCAGGGGAACCAGGAAAATAAATCAAAAAACCAGTCTTGCTCAGGGCTCAGGGGTACCTCTCTCCTCCTTCATGTCAGCTTGTAGACGATGCAGTGCTTGGATAGCAAGAGTAAGTGTCCCATTGTCCATATCATTTCCAGGGATACAAGTACAGCACACTGATCATGGCACACACCCCACCCTCCATTGCGGTCAGCAAGTCCAAAACATACCGATAGTGCATCACCAAGAGGTGGATGGCTCTTAGTTTGTCCTTAATAGCATTTACGCCGAGCTCAGTATTGTTGATCATCTTCAGTAGTTCCCACCTGGTTGTTTGTAACCAGTGGGCGTTCGCCTTTGTTTGCGGGCTGAAGAAGGGTATGGACCTTCCCGCGTTTACTTGAGTGTCAGAAAATAGTATGAATTCTTCGGGAATATCCTTGTACTAAGCCCAGCCAAAGTAATCAACAGTTCTTTTTTCTCGAGACTGATGCAAGAGAGTTTAATTCTTCTGTAGCAGATTTTGGAACAACTCAGACACATCTTCTCCAGAGATGACCAGGGTCAGGGTGTGTATGTTTACTAGGACTCTGAGGCCCCGCCATCCGGGGACGAGTTAAACGTAGGCAAACTAGCCACACTTCCAGTAGGTATCCATCAGCGCGGAGGTGCCCCATTGCATATCTGGTCATGCAGTATTGCTCCACAATTTTCATTGGTGCCAAGTGGGTCATTCCTTTGGCTCTGAAACACAAAAAATACAGTGTAAGTGTCCGTACAACTGGAGGTTGCCCCTTCCCTTCTAGCCATGTGTACCTAGCTATTTCAGTGTTCCAGATTTCCTGACATGGGATATGAATGCTGTCATTCAACCCTTCCCTCTAGACTAATTTACCCCTGTATCATTGAGGCGGATGGCCCTGCACTGGAACTCCACACCTGGGGTCCATTTGTTATTAAAGAAGACTGCCCCAGGCACGCTAAAGGCCACCTGGGACCACAGACGGAGGCGGGAGCGGACGTGTTGGTGACTGGTGCAGTGATTTTGCTACCTCCACAGGGGTGTGGAATTTAATAAAATATCTACTTGTCCATGGGACAGGTTGTTTCATAAATCTACTTGTCCTGTAACAAAATCCACTTGCCCCTTTGGTGCCATGAAGTGCAGCAACAAATTACGGCAGCAATCTCATTAAATAAGAGCTCTGATATAGCCTCTCTGATTATGCTGGGGCTCATATCATAGTAGTATTTGAATACTTGCTATCCCCTTATATTGCCACGTTTCCGCAGATCTACATACTGGGGCTGAAGGTAGTGGTAAGCAATAGTTCCTGGATTAGAATGCCATTCTGAGTCTGTGCAAACCTACTAACTTGTATGTTTTAACGGTTTTCAACAAGTCTTCTCTAATCTTTTCCCAAACTGAGAAATGTTGGAAATTTGCTCCTGACAATGGCAGGTGAAACCTTCTTCCAGAGTTGGGAAAAAAGTGGTTGGAGGGAAAGTGAACTTGCAAACACTCAGATTTTTGCATGAGCAAATCTACACATGCATATTTGCTCATGCTAAAATGCAGTTCACAAATATTTTCTAGGAGTATTATTTCTTGTACTACTTCCGTAAATTCTTGGGAATTCACTAAAGCAGTATAGCTGCACTTAATGCAAGGACATATACCATGGGTTCACTTTTGAGACTTTCTTTAATAATTGGGCCCATCGTTTGGTCTGGCGTTGACCGTGGCCTTTTGCATTTATTAAAATTCTGTCTCTCTCTCTTTTTCGGCTGGCTTCACTGTGCATGACAGCATTCTGCTCTTTCACAAGGAGCATATCGACACTCAAAGTAGTTTTGTTCAGTGCCAGTAACTACTGTGACAGTGTGTGCTTTTGAGACCAGAAAACAATTTTTTGCTGTTGCCAATGTTTGTTATAATGGTGAGGGCCTGGCAGCTCCCACTCAAATAAGGTTTTACAAAAACCATGCCAAAAAAAGTCACACATTGACATAACCAAAAAGCTGACCACCAATTTCAGACCTACTGGCTTTGCCAATGCTTGTTTATTTTTGTTTCCCATAATCTTATTGAAACCGGTTACACTGATTTTCTATTATGAATATTTTTTGGAAAGACTAGCATGCAGCAACATATGTTACTAAATGATGCTGCAAAGAAATAGTACCTGACATTTTACAGTAGTTTAGCAAAATGTTTTTTTCCTGCTTTCATTTTTTAATGAACATTTTATTTTTAAAGCAAAGAATCATCAATCTTGCTTTCAAGCTTCTGAAAATATTTGCATCAAATCAGAGAGCATTCTGAGAGCATTATGCATAGCCTCATATTGCTAAACTTTAAAAACGTGTGTACACATTTTTATACTGGAACCACTGTCAGTTGTGCAGTCGGAGCTTATAACATTTACTTAGAGCGCTCACCCTAATAATACCAGCTTTCAATTAATGAACCATAAATACAAGTTTGACCAGCATTAACATATGAGCAAAAACATTACCTTAACTGCAGACAGTGCCCTTCCCTGATCCATAATGTGGCGCTGCAAACTGGTAGCCGAAAGGTTTGTGCTGCAGGGGGCTGGGCCTACTTGTCCCAAGGAAAAAATACACATGATAACTTGTTGCCCTTGACCCCAGACAATATGTCCTGGGCATCAGGCCTATAGAAATTCCACATCCCTGCTCCAAGAACCTCTTTTCTGGAAAATCTCGGGGCAAAACAGTGTCCTCCCCTATGGTGCCCCACCTGCGCATCCTGTCTAGTTCAATTTGAATATTGCTAGGTTTGGTGGGAAGGTACAGTGTGGTGGGGTTGGTCTTGTACGGGTTGACATCTACTACTACTCCATGAATTTCTACACTACTAGATTTTATCTTGACCTTACTCCTACATCGGTACAGATGGATGAGACATTTTGCTTTTTTGGGGGCTATTTCTTGTGATATGTAAAGTCTGTCTGCACCCTTGGCGTGGGGTATCAGTGAGCAGACATAGCACAACCTAGCTGACGTCTGGGCTCCCACGACGGTCATGTGCTGATACCATGTGTTGTGTAAGAGTGTGGTGTGTAGTGCATGTGGAACACCAGTGTTTAGTTCAGTGTAAGTGTAAATGAGGTGGGAGAGGTCCCTACACAAGCACTGTAGAAATGTTGAGGTAAGCTCCATTTGACTAGGCACATTTCTCGCTACGGATGGATGCGACCACACCCCTACTAAGCTGATGGTGTACAAAGAAGCAATAATACATAACGTTTGGAACATTGCAGGTCTTGTGATGGTGTCTGGAGGGCTTGTCTGCAGCTCTCTAACATCCGGTGGGTGTTTTTGTATGGCACAGTGTAAAGAGTCTGTAAAAAATGTGCGTAAAAAATAGCCTGTGGTCTTTTTAGCTTGAACCCAGGGCCTCATTAGGATTTTGGTTGTTGCTACTGAAGAGATGACAGGCTGCAGTAAATGTGGTGCACATAAGGCTCGATTGCAGAACTGTTGGATAAGAGCTGTGGGTTGTAGGCCAGCTTTTAGAACAACATACATCATGATTCGGTCTTGGAAATTTCTGTGCCTGTCCTTTTTTGGGGAATATTCAGTTCATCCATTTTGCACAACCTAGTGGGGTACTGGAAGGTGGCCCCAGTTGGAGAGTCATTTTAGGAGATGGTGAGCATTTAGTCATGGAGCACCTGAGTTTTACTTTTGTGGGTCATTTAATTGGTCCTTCCCCCTTGCCATGAGAGAGGTGAGTGTTTTAGTGGAGCGATCTTCGTGGATGTGTGATGACTCTTTTTTCCTATCGTTTTATGGGTGTTGTCAGACCTTTAATACCCTACTTTCCCTAACGTGTGTTCCCAGGTGCTCGTGGAGTGTATGTTTTGTGGTCTAAATGCGGCAAATGGGGGAGTCGGGCTTTGGGGGATTCTAGCACCAAACTGGGGTGAGTCTGAAGTATTTTGGGTTAGCCAGTCGAGCAATCTTCCAGACCTGGACCTAGTGGCTTTCTGCCCAGTGCAGGGCCCTCCGGCCCCATCGATCAGTGGGTTTGTATAACCTAGTGCAGGAATGGCTGGGATGATCGACAGCAGAGGGCGCCTCTGTGCCGGTGTAAGGTGGGGGTGGTATGGACGCCTTGTTTGAGGATTCTGGAACAGGATTGTAGGTCAGGCCACCTTGAAGATGGCCCATAGTTCTAACAGTGCCTCTCTTTGAGTCTTTTACTGCCCAACGTATTTGGTCCAGAAGTGCACCCTTGTGTGTTCTATGATGTTGGTGTTGAAGGTTCCTCTCAGTGGCCAGAGGAATGCATGTGTCTTAGTGTGTGTATGCCATTTATATCAACATTTATCTAGCTATTTAGCCTGCTTGGGGAACCTATTTTGCATGTGGTTTAAAGGCGACTCCATAATGGGTTGGGAAACTTTTTTAAGGGACTAGTCCAATACTATATTTACTCTGAGTTCAGCTTAGGACAAAGATGCATCAAAAAAACCTAGTAAATTAAACAGCACATATGAAAAATAACAACCTGTAAGAAAGTGCATTGGTTAGTTAAAAAAATAATGAATTGTACTTTTAGCAGTGGAAAAGCAAAATGCAAACAAATGACGACTTTTTTATACGCACATAGAATCGTTAACTGGACATAAGATTCAACATAAAACACAGTTGCATTAATTTATCAGTACCGCAACATCAAAAACTGCTTCAATTGAAAATCACAATGAAAACTGAAGTAAAAGAGAAAAAATGACAGAGAAAAAAAAATGGTGACTTTGTCCAAACAATCTTAGCCCGCTCCTAGCGCATGCCACTGAATGACATGGGGAGGCCTGGGCAGTACACGGAACTAAGTGAGCCCGATAGTCTGTCAGTATCAGCTTGGGGATAAAGATAAGAATAATTTACGCAGAGAAGATAAAGCAACTCGATAACTACGGGCCCTCCATGGTCAACTGCAAGCCGCACCTTACTCTCCAAGGTCCAAATTTTTCCCTAACGTCCGAATTGCACCCTGTTTCACACCCAGAGGCTTAGCGTACCTTCTGTGTCATGCCCAGTGGTCCAAGCGAATAACACCTTTCACTTCTTTCAGACACCACCAGTGTTTTAAGAAACCGGTGATACTTTAGACTAAAACATAAGATCGAGATGCTGGTTCTATATCACACCCAGATCCTATGTGTGCCTTCTGTGTCACGCCCAGTGGTCCAAGAAGTGTGGACCCACCTTTGTATCACATCCAGGGACCAATCGTAGCCTCTATGTCTCGCCCAGCCGTCCCTGTATCACACCCAGAGACAAGCACACCCTCTGTGACCCTTCCACCAGACCTCTTCAATCCGCCTAACTGGCCCTGGCCACCAACCCACAGATCCGCAAGACCACAGCTGGAGGAAGATCCTTCCCCTACCTCACTGCGAAGACCTAGAACTCCCTGCCTCTGCACCTCAGGCAATCACCATCACTGACGCAATTCAGGAAGGACCTCAAGACCTGGCTCTTCGGCTGAACTGCAGACCCAGCCCCCTCCACCCAGCACTTTGAGACCCTCACGGGTGAGTAGTCACGCTTTATAAGATTCTGATTGATTGTGTCACTAACAGTGGTCCAAGCGACTAAACAACCGTCACCTTTCCTAGCAGGCTGACTATCGTAGAAAGGTGACCTCCACGGAATCGCCTCCGAGGCCACCTTGTGACTACTCAGCTCAGACACATAAAATAGGCAATATGTCAGATTTCCGTTAGTGGCAGGGCACTCAGGTTAGATTTTTACGCTTCTTCCTAGTTTGCCATATGTCAAATCTGATCCTTAGACATCTGTCTAAGGATCAGATGTAGTCTCTTACCCACTGTCAGCAACTTCAGGGCAGACCTCCGCCCCATGGATTCAGCAGGACTTTCAATAAATTACAGCGTCTGGTCACCGTTCTTGTTGCTCAGATCTTAATCCATACAGGTGGGGTCTTGTTCCTTCTGCTTCAGTCGGGCTCAAAGAACCAATCTCTCTTGGCTTGCTCACCAAAATGTTGATCAAATGTAAATTTACCTTGAAAAAATTAAAGACAAGAGGCATTTGGCAAAACAGGAACAGTTGGTTTAATTAAACACAGCGATCAGGAGAACAGGCAACAGAGTCGAGGTCTGAAGACTGTCTCAAAGCACATTGGTTTTGGCTGTCATGTTATATATTACATGAAGCATCATGTAACGATTTGTCGGTTTTTCTGGAGACAGAAATCTGGGCCTTGTCAGGTACCATAAGTCTGGTTGTTTGATAAGAAGCACAGGTGGGCCTCAACCTTGCAGGGCCAGGGGGATGAGTGTCCAGATGTCCGGCATGGAGACCACGTGATCACGGCGTGTAGTGTGCATGCTGTGTTCTGATTAGCTGTGTGTTCCTAACTTAGTGTGGCATCTGACTTTATGGTGTTTTTGGGAAAGCGTGCCCCTCCGGCCAAACGTTTTTTATTGGGACCAGTCTCCTGAGACCATTGTGGTGTTGCTGCCCATCTGTGGGATCGATATGGGTTTTCCTGTTTGCACGCTTGTCTACGGGTTATGTGTCCCTTCACCTGTGATCTGTCAATCAGTTGCTTCAGGCCTATGCTGCATGGCCTGCCTGACTGTGTATTTCTGGCTCGGGGTTGAGGGGGAGGTTATTTCGGATGAATTCAACAACTGAGATGCAAGTTCGTTATTATACGTATATATATCACGGTGTACATCAACATGGTATTTATCAATATTAACACCTTCTAGGTCACTTCTCAATCAGTCCCACTCTACAACTACGTCTGTCACCTCTCTCTAACTCACCTTATCTACCTCACCAATCTTTCTGTCTCGCGTCTGTCTTTACTGCACCTCACCTCTTCTACTTCACCCTCCCCTTTTTACCTATCTCTTTCTCTACCTACCTACTGCTACATTTACATATACCTTCCTGGTCTCTCTAAGCCTCAACCCTTTTTCTGCTTCACCACTCTCTACACCTTCCTGTTGTGTTTCCATATCACCTTCTGGTATTTGTCCTCCATCTACTTGGCCTTTCTTTCAACTTCATTTCTCTTCACTTTACCTTCCCATCTCTCTATACCCACCTGTCTGTGCATCTCTATCACCCCTCTGACTCACCTCTGACTTTAAATCACCATTCTCTATCTCACATCTCACTACCACATTCACTTACCTCATATCCCTAACTACATAATCTCTTTCCTACCATTCTTTAACTCTCACAACCAGCTCCCACTCTTTCTATTTAACTTACCTCTGTCTCACCTCGCTCACTACCATACTTACCTCTCTCACCTCTCTCACTACCGTACTTCCTTATTGCCACCTTTCTTTCTTTACCTCTTTCTTCTCTATGATTATCTATTTTCTGTTTGTGTACCCTTCACTATTTCAGTTCGCTCTCTCTACCTCACCTCTCATTCTACCTCACTCTGCATCCCTATATACCTACCCCCTCTCTACCTCATCTCTCTCGCTCTATACCATGGCTCTGCACCTCTATGCTCACGTTTCCTCTCACCTCACCGAATCTCCCTTCAAAGTCCTCTCTTTCTCTCTGACTTGTCTTTATCTCACCTCTCTCTACCCTCTTCTCATACCTTTCTCTAACTGACTACTCCCTACCTCACATCTCTCTCTTCCTCATTTTCTTCTGTACCTCACATCTCTCTCACTGTTTAATCTCTACTCAACCTCTGTATATCTTATAAGTGGAGTGGCGTAGAGTGGTGTGGAGTTGAGTAGATTGGAGTGATGTAAAATAGAGTGGAGTGGGATAGAGCAGCGTGAAATAAAGTAGAGTGCCATTGTGTGCAGTGGCGCAGAGTGGAGTGGTATAGAGCGGAATGGCACAGAGTAAAGTAGAGTGGGATACAGTGGAGTGGCATAGAGTGGAGTGGCGTAGAGTGGAGTGGCGTAGAGTGGAGTGGCGTAGAGTAGAGTGGCATGGAGTGGTGTAGAGTGGAGTATAGTGGCACAGAGTAGAGCGACCTGGAGTGGTGTAGAGTGGAATGGACTGGCAAAGAGTAGAGTGGAGTGACATAGAGTGGGGATTGGAGTGACAGAGTGGAGTGGCATAGAGTAGGCTGCCAAAGTGTAGAGAGGAGTGGTGTAGAGTAGAGTAAAGTGGAGTAGAGTAGATTAGAGTGGCAAAGAAGTGGAGTGGCATAGAGTGGGTGGAGTTGAGTGGCATGGAGTGGTGTAGTGTAGAATGGCATGGCATAGAGAGAAGTGGCATCAAGTGTAGTTGCGTAAAGTGGAGTGGCATAGAGTAGAGAGGAGTTTGAATGGAGTGGCATAGAGTAGATTGGCACAGAGTGGGGTGACTTAGAGTGGAGTGGGATAAAGTGGAGTGGAGTGGGGTAGAGTAGAGTGTCATGGAGTGGCACAGGCTGAAGGAGAGTAGTGAACAATGGTGAAGAGTGGAGTGGAGTTGAGTGGCATAGAGTGCCACAGAGTAGCATAAAGTAGAGAAACTTAATGGCTGCTTGTAGGCTGAGCTCGGTTCACCATGGAACAATCTGGATAAACATCCTAAGTCCGGCAACAGTATATATCAGACAATGGCTCCCTACGTAGCTATGGCACCTGGGAGTCAGAAGTTGGATATCGAATGTGGAGGATTTTACCACAACGTATAGTATAAAACATCAAAAGACTGGAAAAAAAGGGACAGCACTGAAAAGGAAGAGAAAGATCTGGAAGCTTGATCTAGGCATAAAACCATCAGAATCTCAAAGGGTTCAGAACTTGGGGTCTCATTGGAGAATCTAAACTAGGGAATCTCCTGGGAAAAGAAAGGAAAAAATCCTGTTCGAGGTAAGTGTTCTGTAGATACACATGCTTTGCATACTCCTGCCATCTAGGGTTGGGTCCAGATGTTTGCAAGCTGTTTTTCTTCGAAGAAGGCTTTTCCAGTCACGAGGTAAGATGACTCCTCCTTTCGGTGATAGTGTGCATGGACATTGACTCCAGTGTAAGATTGTTTTTCTTTCCGCTATCGGGTTCGGACTTGGTTTGCTGTACTCCGGTTTAAGACCACTCGTTGTGATCCCTTCCGTTCGCAACTCACTATACCCTCGTTGGTATTGTTTCGAACGCATTTTCCCATCCTCTGTGTGTCGAAAATCAGAAAACTATCACAATTGGATCGACAAATCTCCAACCGCTGCCTTTGGGCCTAGCCCGTTTCTTTCACTTCCATTCGAGAGACCAACATCGAGTAAATCTGTCGATGGAACAGACTCTGTTCCAATTCTACCCTCTGTGCCATTCCAAATATCCGTGCACCGACCTTCACAAAGTCTGTAACTTGTGCCTGTCTACAGAGCACAAGGAAGAAGACTGCGACGCCTGTTGCTCATTCCGATCGAAAAAGACCCTCCAAGACTGCTGGGGTAGACAGAAATAAATGCAGCGACAAAACATCGAAGAGACCCCCGATATCTTCAGAGAAGATATCGAACAGGAAGAAATGGAAGCATCCGCAGCAGAGGAAGAAGAGGCTTTCTCCGTCCAAGATTCACATTCCAAGCTGGAGATAGAATTGGAGTCCCAAGACGTTCCAGCCGGTCAATGTGCTGTGAGTACCAAAGCCCCTTTAGCCACAAAACCCACTGCCATCAAACATAAGGCTTTTCATCCACCACTGTTATCCGGCCATGGTAGGAACCGAGACTCTGCTTCCAACACCCCGCCCTTCGGCTCGGCACTGAAGGAAGTGACCCGCTTGGGCCACCTGGGTCTCCTCGGACCACCTCTCAGCCTTCCATGCCAAATGGAGAGTCGGAAGAATAGTGGAGAATATACCAATAATTGTTTTACTCAGATACACTCAGAGTGGAGCCCCGTCTGCACAGTCTCGAAGAGTGGTACAGAGGGAACTGAAATCAACAAGCATAGAGATACATTATGAACGTTTCATAGTTGGGCAAAGACACGCCCACAGTGGAATTTTCCAGGCAGATGCAACTGAGCAATGAAATACAGAAAAAATAGGTTTCAGTTCTGGTATCTCACGCAACCTAGCATAGTCCTAGGTCATTTCACCATGCGCCCGCCACCAGACAAGTGGGAGAGGGCCTCTATCTAGTGAGAAAGGTATGCGCTAATATGAACAGTCTATTCATTACTAAGGCAAGACTAAGGCATTTCAGAAACGAAACTTAACGGAAGCTTTTTCTCGGTAACAATAAAGGATTAGTTTCAATCATCATTCAAAATGGCGTCTAAACAGAAAATGGTGCAGCGGATGCTAACTTATATAGAGCACTGCGTAAGCAATATCAAATCTATTCTAACAACACCAAAAGCACACGTCAAGCCTGGGCTTCGGCACCTAAAGCTTCGGCTCTGAAAGACAAAAAAGACAAATCCAGCTCAGTACCGAAAATGTCGGCAATGAAACAGAAAGGTACTCTTCAAAAGCCTCCCGAGTCAATTTTGGAAACCATGCAACAAAAACTGGATCCAAAACAGAAAAAATTGTATATGAATCCAGACACTGAACATATTACAGCAAAACCAGTGATACCATCCTCTAAAAGAAAGATAGACACTGGATATAAAATCCCTCTTAAAAAAAGGACATGGCTATTAGCCCTGTTCACCCTATTTCTCCTACCCCTCCACCCTCTTCACCAGTACCTATTGTACCACCACCAAACCCTCTGGACATCACACCACAAGGCTCTCCACGTACAGATCCCGATACAGGGGATGGGGATGACACTTATGGACAACCACCACAAGATCCATGGGATGATTACAATGTAGATCCTCCTACAGATACAGACACAGATCTATGCCCCGCTAAACCTTCCCCTCCTGATGACAACACATCATACCAGGAGTTAATTTCCAGGGCAGCTACATACCATGGAGTTACTTTACACAAGGAATCTTTGAAAGAAGATTTCTTATTTGAAACATTAGGGGCCACACATAGGACAACACAATCATTACCTATGTTAAAAGGTATGATGAGGCATTCTGAGGACATTTTTAAAGATCCAGTTAGGGCACGTATCCTAACACCAAGGATGGCTAAAAAATATAAACCCCGCCATCTGACCCAATTTTTATTAAGGGCCAGCTTCCTTTAGATTCCTTGGTTGTCTCCAATGCTTGTAAAAGAGCAAATTCACAAACTACAGGGGATGCGCCACCTCATGACAAAGAGTCGAATTTAATAGATGCCTCAGGTAAAAGAGTGGCTGGGCAATCAGCCAACCACTGGCGTATAGCCAATAGACAAGGTCTTTTGGCTAGATACGATAGGGTCCACTGGGATGTAATGGAAGACTTACTCCAATATCTCCCAGAGGACCACAGAAAAAGAGGGCATGAACTAGTACAGGAAGGAAAACTAATTTCCAATTCCTTTATTAGGTGTGCATTAGATGCTGCGGATACTGCATCCAGAGGAGTCAACACTAGTATTCTCATCAGAAGACACACATTGTTGCGAGTCTCTGGTTTTAAACCAGAAGTACAACAAACAATACTAAATGCCCCCTTCGACAAGGAACATCTTTTTGGCCCTCAAGTGGATGAATCACTTGAAAAAATGAAGAAGGATACAGAAGTGGCAAAATCTATGGGGTAACTACAGTCACCCTCTAACAGAGGCTCCTTTCACCGTTCATTTTATAGGGGAGGCTCCAAAAGTACCTCCACAGATGCCAGCGCATCTTCCTATAAAACACAAAATCAATCCTCCCCCTCTAGAAGATTTTAGAAAGGCGGTTACACAGGGAACAATTTTAAAGGCAGAGGTAGAGGTACCCCAACACGTACCTCTCCATCCCCCAACAAACAGTGACTTCATGACAATTCCCCCGATCCGATCATCATACACCTATCGGGGGAAGACTTCATCAGTTTTTACCATTTGGCAGTCAATAACATCAGACAAATTGGTGCTGGACATTATCCAACATTGTTATTACCTGGTGCTCATCAGCAATCCTCCCAATATTCCACCTCAGATGCACAAACTCTCTCTAGAGCACCAACACCTGCTCAAACAAGATGTACAAGCTCTTTTTACAAAAGGAGCTATAGAATCAGTTCCAATACAACACCAAGGGTCAGGGGTTTACTTCACTTTGCTTCCTAATCCCAAAAAAGGACGGTTCTCTATGACCAATATTAGATTTCAGCCCTCGAAATTTATACATGCTGTCAGAACACTTCCATATGGTCACACTTCAACAAGTGTTTCCCCTCTTACAACAAAACGACTTTATGTCAGCACTAGACTTAAAAGACGCGTATTTTCACATCCCTATTCACCCAGCACATCGTAAATACCTCAGATTTGTGGTAGCAGGAAAACACTATCATTTCAAAGTGCACATTTGGAGTAACTACTGCACCCAGAGTATTCACCTAATGTCTGGCAGTAGTAGCAACTCATCTAAGAAGACAACAAATTCATGTCTTCCCATATCTAGACGATTGGCTCATCAAAGCCAACACACATCTCAAATTACAATAAATCTTCTTCATCAATTGGGAATCACAATCAATGTTCAAAAATCCCATCTTCATCCTACACAACTGCAACCCTATCTAGGAGCTATCCTAAACACTCAATTAGGTTTAGCCTATCTCAATGCAGCCAGAATTCACAATTTTCAAACACTGCTACTACAATTCCACAGCAACCAATATCTAACAGTAAGAACTTTCATGCAAATTTTAGGGATGATAGCATCATGCATTGCCATAGACCCTCATGCAAGATTAAGCATGCGTCCTCTACAGGAATGCTTAGCATGCCAATGGAATCAATCACAGGGTCAACTAAAAGATCTAGTGTTGGTAGACAGCTACACCCATCACTCTCTGCAGTGGTGGAACACCCAAATCTTGTCAAAAGGGCGGCCCTTTATCGACCCTGTTCCACAAGTCGTGCTAACAGTGGACGCATCCCTTACAGGGTGGAGTGCCCATCTACAACATCTAACTGGTTCAGGGTCTCTGGGACACCAAACACAAAAGTCTCCAGTTCAACTACCTTGAGCTTCTAGCTGTTCACCTAGCGCTCAAAGCATTTCTACCTCATCTGATAGGGAAAGTTGTCTTAGTCCAGACGGACAATATGACAGCTATGTGCTACGTACAAAAACAGGGGAAGGACACTTTCTACAGTTATCAAGCATTTCTCAGACCATTAGGCTTTGGGCCGTACATCACAAAATCCAATTGCTAGCAGAACACCTTAAAGGGAGGGATGGACAACAAATTTCCTGACATCCTCAGCAGGATGCTGCAACAAGTCCACGAGTGGGAACTCCACCCTCATGTTCTCCTTCCATACTTCCACAAATGGGAGTTTCCACAGATAGAGCTCTTCGCAACAGCAGAGAACTCAAAATGCCAAAACTTCGCCTCCAGGTTCCCACACCCTCTATCCAAAGGCAATGCCCTACGGATAAATTGGTCAGGGATATTTGCTTATGCTGTTCTGCCTCTCCCTCTTCTTCCATTTCTGATTCAGAGGCTCAGACAAATACCCCTCACCCTTTTCTATTGGCTCCCACATGGGCTTGTCAACCATAGTTCATCACACTTCCAGAAATCTCAGTAGTTCCCCATCAGAAGCTTCACCTCACCTCAGACCTTCTTACTCAGAACCATGGAGAAATCAGACATCCAAACCCCAGTGAGCTCAACCTAGGGATTTGGCTCCTGAAGTAATGGAGTATGGATACCTAAATTTACCACTGATTGCATGACAATTCTTAAAGAAGCAAGAAAGCCTACTGCTAGAGCATGCTATGCAGCACAATGGAAAAAGTTTGTTATATATTATAATAACCAAACCATTGATTCATTAGATGCTTCTATACAACAAATCATTTGTTATCTATTGCATCTAAAATGTGAAGGCCTTGCCTACACATCCATACGTCTATACAGTGCAGCAGTAGCTGCATATCTTCAAAACAGACAGCACTTATCTTTATTCAAAGTACAAGTGATTAAAGCGTTTATGGGAGTACTTAAAAGAGTAATACCACCAAAAGTGCCACCTGCACCTGCATGGAACCTTAATATTGTTCTAACAAGACTTATAGATCCATCTTTGAACCATTGCACAATTGTCCACTGCAATTCCTTTCTTGGAAAGTTGCTTTCTTGATTGCTATCACTTCACTAAGATGTGTCAGTGAGCTTCAGACACTAACTTTTAGAAGAACCATTCTTCCCACTCCATAAAGACAGAGTGGTTCTTCAAACTAATCCAAAGTTCTTTCCAAAAGTAGTCTCTGCTTTTTATATTAACCAATCAGTTCAGTTACCTGTGTTCTTCCCTCAACCTGATTCAGTAACAGAAAGAATGCTGCATACTTTAGATGTCAAAAGAGCATTATTATATTATATTGATAAAACAAAAGATTTTTGTAAAACAAAACAACTGTTTGTTGCCTGTGCTCCCCCTCAAAAAGGAAAATCTATCTCTAAATCTGGTATTTCTAGATGGATTGTTAAATGTATCCAAACATGCTATATTAAAGCCAAAAGAACTTTCTCTATACCTCCTAGAGCACATTCTACTCGTAAAATAGGAGCATCTATGGCCTTTTTAGGTAACATTCCTATAGCTGACATTTGTAAAGCAGCTACATGGTCAACACCACATGCATTTACCAAACATTATTGTGTGGATGTATTAGCACGTCAACAAGCCAAGGTAGGACAAGCAGTGCTAAAAATACTTTTTCAAAAAACTGCAACGCCCACTGGTTAGCCACCACTTTTGGAGGGTACTGCTATACAGTCTACTCAAAGCATGTGTATCTACCGCACACATGACTCAAACAGATTATTTTATTTAGCTTGTAAGCATCTGTTCTTGGCATGTAGAGCTGTAGATTCCCATGTGCCCTCCCTATCCCCGGACACATGTGGTAGTTGCATTTCTTATTGTTTGCATTATACATGCATGGACATCTCTGCACCACACTTACTTACTCCATTCTCACCCTCTTGCGGGAAAACAGTCTAATAATGGAGTCGATGCTAATGCATGCTATCACCAAAAGAAGGAGTCACCTTACCTCATGACAGGAAAAGACTTCTTTGAGGAAAAACAACTTGCAAACATCCGGACCAAACACTAGAAGGCAGGAGTAAGCAAAGCATGTGAATCTACAGCTCTACATGCCAAGAACAGATGCTTACAGGGTAGGTAACATAATCCTTTTGCTTTCACAAGATGAATACGAGTTGGCCCAGACCAAGACTTACAAATACACAGAGCTTAGGCATGATGTACCGACCAAAACGCTGGACTGACCTGAGGTCCCTGGGTGCGCCCCAATATAGAGCTGAGCTCCGAGCTGGGATCTGAGCTGGGCTCTGTTAGGGGAATTAGGAGAATGGGACAATTTCTTTCACTTAAAAGATCCTCATCAACAACAAGTCAGACAGGCTGTGGAGATGGGAAGAGGATTTGGGTGCAATGTAGAATATAGATTGGGAAGTCACACAGGTGCACCCAAGAGAGGTAACTATTAGTGTTAGACTTTACATCCTTGGTGTGGTATTCCCCAAAACTTTCTGCCTTCATGCCTCCTCTTTTACTGAATTAGTTTGTGTTAGCTTTTGGACTCTGATCTCCAGTGTGAGCTACATGGACACAACAAGCTTCAGAGGCCTCCCTGCAACTACCCAGCTGACCCGCTGCAACTGGACCTGCAACTGGATCTGCCTGAGCCCTGCTGCTGCCCTCTGCTGGAGTGATAACTGATACCCAAAAGGTGCACCCCTCTCCCCGCTGCAGGTCCTGGACCCTTTGTTGGAATCAGAGTGTACTTCTCCTGAAGAAAACGTGAAAATCCTGTAATATGTGCTCTTAGCGACCACAAAAGGGCCTGTTGGCTCTAAGTCCCTGCCACCCGTGATGTGCCAGCAAGAATGCTCTTTGTGCCAACAACAACCATCCGCGATAACCGGCATTTAGAGTCTCCAGCGGCAACCTGTTTTTCATGTAAACAGCTACCACCAAAGACTTCCGCCACTCAAACTGCAGCGCTGACCCGCACTTCACACCAACAGTGAACATCCGCGATGACTGCCAACGCGAACCTTCAGCAATGGCCAGGTCTTCGTGCTATAACAGCTGTTGTCTGTGATGCTTCACCCGGTCTTCATGTCAACAGTGGACTCTTTGTGGTTCCTGTCAACACCAACCTCCAACCGCACCTCCTCATTTGGATACATGAGACAGTAACTTTTGAGTAGGACTAAGCTGGTCTCTGTATTCACGCTCCATCATGGTGGGATGAACTTGAGACTTTCCCTCAGTCCCACGCGACCAGATAACCGAGAGTGGCGCTTTCTGCTTTTTTGGCACTGTATTCTCGAAAGGCATTAAAATTGCATATCTCTACTAATTGTATTTTTGTGGTTCTGGTATCATTTTACTTATTAGAGTACACCCTATTTTTTTAATTGGTTTGGGGTTTTTCTTGTGTTGTGTTTTCACTTTATTACTGTTTGAATGCTGCATGAATACTTTGCACATAGCCTCTAAGTTAAGCCTGACAGCTTTGTGCCAAGCTACCAGAGGGTTAAGCACAGGTTTATTTAGTTACTGTTGTGGTTCACCCTGACAAGGGTTGTGTTTATTACTTGAGTAGGGCTCTCATGCACCTCAACTAATAACTCAATTCCTTACATTCCTAGACTGGCAGATGCAGATGTTTTACCTTGAGAATCAGGCACTAGGGTGTTCGTCTGACTGCTAATTTACTTTACTCCATTATTGAAGTGAGAACGTGGAACGGATTGCACAGCTTGTTAACAATTTTGTAATTTTCACTACTTTTAAAAAACATATTTTATTTAGGCAAGCATATCCTCCTAGCCTTGCATGATTCTACCGTAACCAATGTCCTACTTTTCCCAACCGAACATTAATGGGAGAGGTTTTGAAGTCAACAAGTCCTATCAGAGTTTGACAAATGTATCTGGCCAAATGCGTCTACAAATGACCCATTTGCTACTGATGCACTCAATACATACTTGGGGTAGAATCTCAAGCTCTGGGGCAGATTTTTTTTTGCACCGCTGTTGCGTCACTTTTCGTGACGCGGCGGTTGCGTAAAAATGCGGCCCATTTACAACGTGACACATCTATGGAGATGCGTCACCTTGCAAAGCCCTACGTCACATTATACCTGCGTCAGGTATAATGTATGCAGGGTGGGCGTTCCGATGCAAAAAAGCCTCGTAGAAGTGACGCAGTGAAATCTACAAGATTTCACTGCGCTACTTCTAGGACGCTACTGCGTCAAAACCTTACGCCTGCTTGGAGCAGGTGTAAGGAGTGACGCAGCTCAATGAGGATAGGCCTCCCCATGCATTGCTTGAGTTGCGTTGTGCTTGTGACACAACTCCAGCAATGCGTGACTTTTGCGGCAACAGATGCGTCAGAATTTCTGACACATCAGTCAATCCTTGCGCCCAGGTGCGCCGTATTGTAAATACGGCGCATCCATGGTGGCGCAAGGGTTTCTCAGGGTGGCGCAGGGAAAGTGACACATCTCTACAGATGCGTCACTTTTTTGTAAATCTGCCCCTCTGCTTTTTTAAGGTCTACAGATGTAACCAATATTACTGCAGTCAGATGATTGCAAATGTACCATGTGCCAGTAGGTGTGACTTCCTGCTCACAGAGGTTCTGGCATCTGAACCAGAACGGGCACCAGGAATTATTTGGAAACCTGGAACGTTTACAAACACAACTCAATACTATAATATATACGAAAGCCACGTTTTATCCAGCGAAGGAGTAAAGCCACGTTTCATCCAGCGAAGGAGTAAAGCCACGTTTCATCCAGCGAAGGAGTACTCAAAAGCAGGGTGATACTGTGCCAACGTGTGACAGAGCTGCGAGGACGTGCTAATGGTAGAAGGACCTCTATAAAATTCTCAATAATGTACCATTTACTGCATTGTTAATAGCAGATTTGTTTCCTACATTTCGGACTCTTTCAACTGTTATATCCAACATGCTTTTAGTAAGCTAAATGTATCCACGGGAAAACCCCGGTGCTTGTAATACCAATGTGTGTGATATTTTCTCTTTCCAAGAAGGGTGTCATTATAAATTGGCCAGAGTGGGCTTGCCGCAGGCCCAGCCCCGTTAGCCTCTCTTAGAGGCCAGATATCTCCGGGCTCAGAATAATCGCACCCAGAGAGTTCGGACCCAATAATTCCAGGGCATGAACCACTCCTAATTGCGATTTACCATTCCAGGTAAATAACACAGCTCATAATGAGCACCCGGGTGAAGTTCACTCCAAACCTGTGGTGAGGGCCTATGTGCCTATTTGAAAGGCGCCTCTTTTACATGGTAGATTTAAGATGATACTTCCTTTGCCAAGTAAATACAGTGGGTCTCATAGATCAGATAGCAGGTAGATAATGTTTGAGGATCCCCCATTACAATATTTGAATATTTCCTTTTAAGTACTCACTCTTTTCCTATGTGTATATATGGATTACTACATTTCTAGAACGTAACAGAATCATATCATAACTAGGAAAAACAGCCCCATTTGGATAGTTAACGTGCAAAGCCCCAGAATACATTTATGAGACGCAAAAAGACCTGCAGACTAAAATGCTCCTTTAGGGCAAGAAAGACTTCCCCGAGCAATCGCCTTCCGACACTGGATTTCTACAGAAATGCAGCTCTTTCTTAAAATGAACCTTCAGAAGACAGTTGTGTTTCTTCAGTTCTTTTTCAGAGAGCGCACACCTTCTGGCTAGTGTTTCTATATTTATTCTAATCTCTGAGGAGATACCAATTAGGTACCTAGATCCCAGGAGAAACAGTTCCGAAAGCCAACACATTCTGGGGGCACTGAAGCAATCGTCCTCTGGCTTCAGATGCCATGCAACAGAAAAACAGGCTTCCACAATCTAGAACTAGAACTGAAGGCCAGTCAGAGAGAAGGAGCACACCCCGCCCCCTCCAGTTCCAGAGAACAGCAGCGAATCTTGATTGCCCCTTGTAAGGAGAAGCCAGAAACACAGCAAGGCATGAGCTTGATGCTCTCCTCGGATAGCTTCCACTGGTCTTACTTACAACGTCACATGAAGTAGAGTGTCAATCTGTGAGGATATCTCTTTTCACTCCTGTGCACATCTCTGTGCTAAATCTGTGGATGCCAAAAGAATTCAGAATATGTAGTTCTTGACTTTCAGATTTTCCTTTCAAGGACATATGTGAGTAGACTGAGGTGCCCCAATGGGCTGTGACAACAGGAGCTCACCGTGTCCATCGTCTCATTTCTACAGTCTATCCCGGGACTCGAGGGTTAGTTTGTTCCCACAAAAAGTGTTATAATGTAATGACGGCCTAGGTATTATGTGCATTATCTACCAAAGCTGGTTGAAGTAATCCAAGACCCTTTGAGCTGCTCTGATTTCGAATTGTGTTACAACCTGTGAAACATGCATATTATTCACGTTGGGAACTCTCAGTTGTATTAACTGCTGTATTACCTTCTAGGAACCAGTACATGGATCCAGAATCTTGGGATGTGATACTTGGACAAGTAAATCTTTATGACTACACTCTTCCTCGCATAAAACGCAGAGTGGTTGGGAGTTACATCCATGAAAACTACACAGACCCCATCAATGGGGATGACATCGCACTCCTGCAGTTGTCTTCATCTGTCCCCTTTGATGCCACCATCCAGCCCATCTGCCTGCCTTATGCAACACACCAGTTCCAGCTGGACTCCGAGTGCTGGGCCACAGGCTGGCAAGGAATCGGTAAGGAGCTTGTGGGGGGGTGGATCAGCTGGTAACACATTTGAACTCTCATGATTAGCAGTACAGGGGAGCTGTAGCAGCGATCCTGAACCTGGGTATATTGATGTTGAGGGGTCAGTAATTCTTCTGGGATAGTGGATTTTCAAATTTTGGATTCATAACCGCACACATGAATGCTGCTGCATGACATTTGCAGACTTGTTCACCACATTTGCCTTTTCTGCACAGACACTTTGCCATGTTTTTCATAGTGACAAGTCCATAGGGAAAGAATATGGACGTGCAGTTTAAATGCACGGTTGTAATTCCAATGTGGGCTGAAGCTCATGTTTCCGCTCTCATCGCAATAACAATGATCCCTTTAAGGAGGGCCTTGGTATTCAGGGGTGCAGCTTTGGGTTGGAGCCATGATTCAGATGAATCCTTGCCTTGTTCAGTATTCATTGTTTCTCTGTACACTACTAAAAGCAACAATTATATGAGGTACCCTATCTGGCACTGATGAGTAGTGTGTGGATGGGACTGGCGCAGAAGCTGCCACGTCTCTGATTCATGAAGAGATGTGCTTACACTTTGGCACCCTTTGATCATTCTCTGTGGAACTAGCAATAATCACAGGGGATGAATGTATACCATGGTGCATTCTACAGTCACACATTAATACTCATGCAGAGCATGAGGGCGAGTTGTACATTATATGATTTCTACCCCTTTTTAGTAATAAGAATATCCGTTAAATTTGCTTGGACTTGTTCCTACATGAACTTACTAGAACAATGCTCTCTGTCCATGTTGGTGGTTGTACAGGGACTGCTGCCATAAGCAGGTCCCTGGATCTACATATCCGACCCCGATCTCGAATCCAGAGCCGAGTTCAGCTAGATCTTGGCTATGTCTAAGTATAAGATCTCTACGGTCTGGGATGACTCACCTATGGTGCCCTAGCCTGGACTCCAAAGTTACAGATGATTAGAGACATACTTTGACTCCACTCTTTACAAGACCTTAAACATATTCCTCACAATGAGGATGAGGACAAGGAGTCGATCGATTTGCTCCCCCTCACTACTCTGATACTGGTCTATAATTGGATCTTCAAAATGCTAGTGCCTTGACACTTCTTCAGAGACAAAATTGGATTTCCCTTTGGGTCCTCCACAGAGGAGAGTGCCTCTTTTGCGGTTGTGGGCTGCACAGCTGCAGAAATTTTGGAGTTATAATTGCCTATAGTGGAGACAGGTACATTTGCTCATTGAAATCTAACAGCCAGACTCTTTACCCTCTGCTTGAATCCAGTGGTACAGCGAGCAAGCGACCCACATCTGGGCATACCCTTGGCCACTTAGGCCACGTAACGATGGATTAGGCCCAGATCTCTGTACATGGGTGAATGTTTGATATTGTTCAGCATTCTATCCATCAATTCTTATTTTTTCATTTGTCACCCTGAGTGGAACGGGTTTGCCCAGATGTGGGTCCTCTGCTCTCCATGCCACTAGAGTCAAGCTAGCCTGGCTGATGAGGGGTGATGCCCGAAAACCGGTCCCAGGATGCTTGTTTCTGGTCCATGGAGGATCTCACCTGGCAGTTCGGGCTGGACTGTTCCCATGGGGAGCAGGGTCAAGACTGATTTGCATATGGCTGGGTTTAAACTGGAATGGCATGGGGAGCAAAAAAACGATGGATTTAGTCCAAGATCTCTGAACTGGGATGAGTGTTTGACATTGTTCAGCATTCTGTCCATCAATTGCTCGTTTCGCATGTACCAGTAACGGCAAGGTCCTACACCCAAACCATCACAATCTGCACATCCATGCGTGGAGACTGAGTCAAGCCAACTGCGTGGCTTTGACCTGCTGTTGGAGATGATGGATGTGATTCTGACTTCTCATAGCCTATCCACCAAGTCAATCTATTTGAGGCATTGTCTAAGTTTGTGGCCTGGTGAGAGGCCCTCTTCAGGCTATTCAGGTTAAACTGTCTAATGTTCTCTTGTTTGTTCTGTCTTTTGGCACGGCAAGCCTTTGCTGTGGACATTGTTAACCCATACGCTGCTAGGCCTTTTTCCCGTGCTAAGCCTTTTCTTTTGGCTATTTGGGGTAGTTCATGCTTAGGTCCCTGTAACTTTTTGTCCAAATAAGGTATTCACGCCAAATTTACATCCTTTTCTTCAAACATCCTGAGGATTCTAAAGGTACCCAGGGTTTGTGTATTCCCATGGAGAGGACCGAGAAATTAGCCAAAAAACAGCTACATTTTGGGTTTTGGGGGAAAAATGGTGAAAAAGTGCTGCAGAAGAAAGCGTCTGTTTTTCCCCCTGAAAATGGTATCAGCAAAGGGTTTGTGGTGCTAAAATCAGTATCCTCCCAGCTTTCAGGAACAGGCAGACTTTTGTCAATCAATCAACAATCAATCATGAGTTTGTAAAGCGCTGGCTACTCACCCGAGCGGGTCTCAAGGCACTGAGGGAGGGGGAGGATTAGGGGGGGTGGGTCACGCAGATCCCGACAAGGTCAGCGGAGTTCCATCGAAGAGCCAGGTCTTGAGGTCCTTTAAGAACTTGGGAAGTGAAGGAGTCTGTTGGAGTTGAAGAGGGAGGGAGTTCCATGTTTTGGCAGCGAGGAGGGAGAAAGAGCGTCCTCCTGCTCTGGTTTTCTTGATGCGGGGTACCTTCGCGAGGGAGAGCTGGGTCGAGCAGAGTGGACTTTGGAGAGTGTGGAAAGTGAGGCGGTGGTTCTGGTTGTCGGGTCTGGTGTTATGAAGGGCCTTGTGAGCGTGGGTGAGAAGCTTGAAGGTGATTCTCTTCTCGAAAGGGAGCCAGTGGAGAGTCCGTAGGTGTTGGCTGATGTGGCAGTGGCAGGGTAGGTTGAGAACTAGTCTAGTGGCGGCGTTCTGGACGTTCTGGAGCTTGCAGGTGAGGTTCTTATTGATCCCGGCGTAGAGTGCATTGCTGTAGTCCAGTCAGTTACTGATGAGGGCGTGTGTGACGGTTTTCCTGTGTTCGGGGGGGATCCATCTGAAGGTCTTTCGGAGTAGTCGGAGGGTGTGGTAGCAGGAGGAGGTGATGGCATTGATCTGGTGGTCCATTTTGAGTTCGGAGTCCAGGATGATTCCAAGATCGCCTGCGTGGGGGGGGTCCCAAGGGCGGGGCCCACCAGGTGTCGTTCCAGGCGTCGGGGTGTGGAACCATGATGAGCACCTCGGTTTTGTCCGTGTTGAGTTGAAGGCAGCTGTTCTTCATCCATCTGGTGACGGCTTCCATTCCGTCTTGAAAGTTGTGTTTGGTGATGTTGGGTTTGTTGGATAGGGAGAGGATGAGTTGGGTGTCGTTTGCGTACGATGTGATGTTGAGTCCGTGTGATCTGACGATGGATGCGAGCGGGGCCATGTAGATGTTGAACAGGGTCGGGCTGATGGAGGACCCATGTGGGACTCCGCAGGTGGTCGGTGTGGGTTCTGAGAGAAACGGAGGGAGTCTGACCCGTTGTGTTCTGCCGGAGAGGAACAAGAGGATCCAGTCGAGGGCCTTGTACCGGATTCCTGCATCGTGGAGCCTGCGGGCTAGGGTGCGATGAGAGGCAGTGTTGAAACGAAAGCCGCGGAGAGGTCTAGGAGGATGAGGGCCACAGTCTCTCCTCTGTCGAGAAGGGAGCGGATGTCATCTGTGGCCGCGAGAAGGGTGGTTTCGGTGCTGTGGTTCTTTCTGAAGCCTGATTGCGAGGAGTCGAGGATATTGTTTTGTTCTATGAAGGCGGCGAGTTGGCTGTTGATGGCTTTTTCCATGACTTTGTCCGGATACGGGAGTAGGGAGATCGGTCTGAATTTCTTGAGGTCGGTGGGATCTGCTGCGGGTTTTTTCAGGAGAGGGTTGATCTTGGCGTGTTTCCAGTCGTCGAGAAAGGAGGCGGTCTCGAAGGAGCGGTTGATGATCCATTGAAGCTCGGGGCGATGGTGTCTGCGGCTCTGTGGTATATGTGGTGGGGGCAGGTGTCTCGGGGGGGCCCTGGAGTGGGTGGTCTTCATCATCCTCAGGGTGTCTTCAATGCTGAGGGTGGTCCAGCTATCTAGTGTCAGCTGCGTGGTGCTGGGATTGGTGGGAGGGGGTTTTTCGTGTGGTGTTGTCGTCGAAGTTGTCATAGATAGTCTTGATTTTGTGATGGAAGAAAGCGCTGAGTCTGTCGCAGAGGTCCTGGGAGGGTGGGATGTCTGTAGACTCGCTGTTGGGTTGGGCGAACTCTTTGATTATGTTGAAGAGTTCCTTGCTGTTGTGTGCGTGGGTAGAGGTTCTGTCCAGAAGAGCTTTCTTCCAGGAGTGTCTGATAAGTTTGTGATGAGCTGTTTTGAAGTTGTTGATGTCTGTTGGGGTTTTGGAGTTCCTACATAGCTTTTCGAGTCATCTGCAGGTGCGCCTGGAGTCTCGGAGTTCAGTGGAGAACCAGCTGGCTTTCTTTGAGTGAGGGTTGGAGGCTTTCTTGGGGGGCGGTGGTGTTGGTGCAGTCGGTGATCCAGTTGTGTAGAGTGCGGGCGGCGGTGGGATCGTCGTCTGTGGCGGTGGGGGCGGAGCTGCTGAGGGCGGCGGCGAGCTGCTGGTCGGAGATCTTGTTCCAATTCCTGCGCTGGAGCTGGTGTAAACGTCTGTGGTAGATGTTGGTTTTGATGGTGAATTGGACACAGCGGTGGTCCGTCCATGGGAATTCGGTGGTGTGGCTGAAGGTGATAGAATTTCCTGCTGTGAAGATGGGATCGAGTGTGTCCTGCTGTGTGCGTTGGTTCTGGTATGATCTGCTTGAGTCCTATGATGTGGAGGTTGTCCAAGAGGGTATTGGAGTTGGGGTCCTGGCGGTTGTCGAGGTGGAAGTTGAGGTCTCCAAGCAGCATGTAGTTGGTGGAGGAGATGGCGTGCGGCGTGATGGTGTCGGTGGTGGAATTGGAGAAAGGTGCCCGGGGTCCGGGGGGTCTGTAGATGAGGGTGCCTCGGAGGGTGGTGGACGGGTTGGTCTGTATCTTGAAATGTAGGCAATCCATCAGGTCTGTGGGCCCGTTGGTGTAGGTGTTCAGATGAAGGTTGGCCTTGTGGGCGATGGCGATTCCTCCCCCGGGGCGGTTGGGGCGATCCTTACAGGTGAGCTTGTATCCTTCGGGGATGGTGATTGCGATGTCTGGTCCGGAGGAGGCGTTCGTCCAGGTTTCGGTGAGGAAGGCGATGTCGTGGGAGGTGCTGTCCAGAAGGTCCCAGATTTCCGTGATGTGTCTGTCGAGGGAGCAGACGTTGAGGAGGATGCATCACAGGATTTGGGAGTGTGAGGTTGTAGCTGGAGGGAGGTGTAGAGTTCTGGGTCTTGGAGCAGGAGAAGGAAAGGCGACAGTGACAGCAGGTGAAGGGTCCGTGTGTGTCGAGAGGTGAGGAGAGCTTGCAGTTCTTGCCGACATTGAGTTCATGGAGAGTCGAGGAGCTGTATCGCTGGCGAGCCGGAGGACCAGGGTTCCTGGCGCTGGTCAGGTCGCGGACGGGCGCAGACGGGCTTGCCTTTGGCATGCCACCAGGGCACCACCGGCGCTCCTGCTGCACGCGGCCACACAGCGGCTGCCATTAAGTAGGGGTTGGGGTGGGGCAGCTGGGAGGCGGGCGTGGGGAGTGGGAACACGCGGGAGCCTGAGGGGCCACAGGGGCAGCAGCGATGCGAGAAAAGGGAGACAGAAACAGGAGAGACAGAGAGAAAAGGAGAATAGGGAGAGGTACCAAAACCAAAGAGCAGAAATAAGGAATGAGGAAGAAGTACACAGCCAATAAAAGATAAAGGAGATATACACAGCCAAAACGAAGATTAACATGCAGGAAGGAAAAAAAGCGAATAACCAGGTGTTAGGGGCAGGGGCACAGGGCCTCGAACCGGGGTCTGCAGGTGGAGCTGAGCGGGGCACTTACTGTGGAGCTGTGCATTGAGAGAGCAGAGCCCTGACCAGAAGGGTCACAAAACCAAAATTTTCTACACAGATTTGGCATTTTACTGGGATATAGCCTACTTTTCCTATTTGTTGTTTCAACCTCCTTCCAGTTAGTGGTAAAAATGGGTGTAAAAGCAATAATGTATCCGGGAAAGCTATTAATGTCCGAAAGGTAGACAAAAGTCTGAATTCAGCAAGGGGTCATTCGTGTAGATCCTTCAAGGTTTTCCTATAAAAACTAACAGTTGAAATAAAAAAATATTGAAATTGAGTTAAAAAAAACAGCCAATTGCGGCAACGTTTTCACCTGTAACTCCTTGAAAGTATGGCAGATTTTTTAAAGCAATATACAGTTACATCTGCTGGACCCTTCTGGTTGCACGGATATATAGGTCTTGTAAGTTGAAGAAGAACTCGAGTTACCCAGAGCCATTAACTGAGTTGGGCCTTGCAATGGTTTTTCATTGTGTACCGGGTATATAGCAATTCATTTGGTAAAATATAAATAGTGAAAAATAGGTATCAAAGAAACCTATGTATTTCCTAAATGGGAACAAAATATAGAGTTTATAAGCAGTAGTTATTTGCACATCTCTGAAATTGTTGGTACCCGTAATAGCATGTGAATTAGAGAAAAAAAATTCTAAATGACCTTTTTTACACATTGTCTTACATTTGGAAGGCAGAAATGCATAGAAAGTCAATTGGTAATAACACGTGTTCTACTGTTCTGTGCTTCCCCAGGTCTCCTGATAAAAATGGTGCCTAACTTGTGAGGTTAGGCCTAGTGCCCACGACAGGAAACGGCCCAAAACGCAGCGTGGACCCATCATATTTTTACAGTGAAAACTGACCCTTTTTTCACAATGTGACTAGCTGTGGATTTTGGACCCTCGATCAGCTGGCAACTAGGGAAACCTAGCAAACCTGTACATTTTTGAAAACTAGACACCGAGGGAAATCCAGTATGGGGTGACTTGTGTGGCTGTCACCAGGTTCGGTTACCCAGAATCCCTTGAAAACCTCACACTTCGTCAAAAAAACACATTTTCCTAAAGTTTCTGTGATGGAAAGTTCTGGAATCTGTGGGGAGCCACAAACTTCAACACACCCAGCATTACCCCAAGTCTCCCAATACAAATGGTGCCTCACTTGTGTGGTTAGGTCTACTGCCCGTGACAGGAAACGGCCCAAAGCGCAACGTGGGCACATCACATTTTTCCAGTGAAAACAGAACCTTATTTCGCCATGTGCCATCTGTGGATTGTGGACCTTAGCTCAGCCGGCAACTGGGAAACCTAGCAAACCTGTACATTTTTTAAAGCTAGACACCGAGGGGAATGCAGGATGGTGTGACTTGTATGGCTCTCACCAGGTTTTGTTACCCAGATTCCCTTGTAAATCCTCAAACTTTGTCCGAAAAACACATTTTCCTCACATTTCTGTGATGGAAAGTTCTGGAATCTGCGGGGAGCCACAAACTTCCACCCACCCAACATTCTCCCAAGTCTTCTGAGAAAAATGGTAAATCACTTGTGTGGGTAGGCCTAGTGCTTGCAACAGGAAAAGCCCGAAAAAGCAATGTGGGCACATAACATTTTTACACTGAAAAAGGACCCTTTTTTCGCAATGAGCCTAGCTGTGGATTTTGGACCCTAGCTCAGCCAGCACCTGGGGAAACCTAGTAAACCTATACATTTTTTAAAACTAGACCCCTAGTGGAATCCAGCATGGGGTAACTTGTGTGGCTCTCACCAGGTTCTGTTACCCAGAAGCCCTTGCAAACCTCAAACTTTCTCCCCAAAAGATTTTCCTCACATTTCTGTGATGGAAAGTTCTGGAATCTGCAAGAAGCCACAAACTTCCACCCACCCAGCATTTCCCCAAGTCTCCCGATAAAAATAGTACCTCACTTGTATGGGTGGACCAAGTATCCGCTGCAGGGAAGGGCCCAAAACATATTGTGGAGACATCAAAATTATCCATCACCAAACGACCTGATTTTGCAAGGGAGTCACCTGGGTTTTTGTCCCCGGGCGCTGCGGCGGTCTAGGGAAACCTACCAAACCCAGATATTTCTGAAAACTAGACACCCAGGGAGGTACGGCTTGCATGGATGCCCCAACGTTTTCCTACCTGGGTATCTTTTTTATCACGAGATCTGCAGGAACACTGGGTGGTAGAAAATTTGTGTCAGGCCATGATCCCACAACTTTCCCATACAGAAATGTGAGGGAAATTTGATATTTTAGCTAAATTGTAGGTTTGCAGGGGATTCTGGGTAGGAAAACATTGGGGAATCCACACAAGCAATACCTCCCTGGACTTCCCGGGTGTCTAGTTTACAGAAATGTCTGGGTTTGGTAGGTTTTCTTAGATGGCGGGACCGGGACCAAAAATGCAGGTGACGCCCTTCCAAAACCAGGTTGTTTCGTGATAGATAATGTTGATGTCTTGACAATAAATTTTGGGCCCTTCCATGTCGCAAGTACTTGGCCCTGGCCCACTCACACAAGTGAGGTACCATTTTTATCGGGAGACCTGGGGGAACGCTTACTGGTAGGAAAATTGTGATTTTTCTGATTTCAGAAGATTATGGCACAGTAATGCGAAGAAAATGTGTGACTATAGTCACATTTTGATGTTTGCATGGCATTGTGGGTAAAAAAACTTGTTGGGATCCATGAGAGGCACACCACCCAGTACTCCCCATGGTTTTAAGTTTTCAAAAATATCTAGAGTTGGTAGATTTTCCCTTGAGACAAACTACACCTTGGCAAAGGAAGACAGACAAGACAAAAATTACTGCCCATCCATCTGTTCCTCAAGTGCACAAACATACTGGTTGGATTTGGCACGAGGGTGAATGAAAGGTTCAAAATGTATATTTTATTAACATCATATTTCACAAAAATGAAATGCACTGTTAATAATTAAAGGTTAAAAACCTGAACTAATGACTCACAGCGTGTGAGCTGTAAAGCCACGTCAAGGCACCAACCTCTTTACAGGCCATTCACACACCTTTCATACTTGACACACAAATTCACACCACCAGCCGTGGGCCAGGCACATTACAACACTCACATCAACAGACAATGGAGAGACAATGTACACCCTGGCAGAGAAAGACAGAAAAGACAAATACTACTTCACAACTAACTATTCCTTAAGTACACACACGTTCTGGTTGGATTTGGTTCGAGGGTGAGTGAAGGTTCAGAGTGTAAACTTTTATTAACAAGATATTTCACCAGGCAAAGGGGTCCCTGAAGCAACCATCACAACATGGTCAAGAGAGAATTAAAGAGCCATCATCCTCGGGGAAGCCAAGACTTTTGAATAACCGTGGGCGCTCAACTCCGCTACGCCGACGGAGTTTGCGGATTTTTTGCAAATCCGCACTCCGCTCAGAGTGCGGAGTTCAGCAAAAAACTCCGGCTCCGTGGCATAGCGGAGTTTGCCCTGCCCCAGTGCCACCCATCCCGAGCAGGCTTACCGTCACGGAGCTCCTTCGCTTCCGTGCCCTGCCCCGGCTGTCCTCCTCCTCCTCCTGGCTGTCTTCTCTCCACTCCAGGCTCGCTCCCAGGCTAAATGAAACCCTGCGTCACTCTCGGGACGACTGCGCGCGCACATGCGCAGTTCTCCCAAGATGAAGAACAGGAGTTTTGTTTTGCCTGGGAGCGAGCCTGGAGTGGAAACGGAGACAGCCAGGAGGAGGAGGACAGCCGGGGCAGGGCACGGAAGTGGAGGAGCACTGTGACGGTAAGCCTGCTCGGGGTGGGTCAGGGAGCGGAATTCCACTGAGTTTTTAGCCAACTCCGTGGAATTCCAGGAAGTGGCACTCCGCCAACTCCGCCCACCCTTACTTTTGAAGACTGGGGCATTGAGCTCTGGACCCCCCGCCCACAAAAATATCCGTAAGTACTACTACAGGAAGACCTGGCAAGGCCTCACATAAGCGTGCTGAGAGGGACGTGGGAAGCAACCCACGACTGGCTCCCTGTTACTTCAAAAGCCAAAAACGCTATCAAAATCTCATGCACAAATAACCAACATCTGGTGAGATGCAAGTCTAACCCCACAGATCACTTCAATAGTCGGAGCCGCCAGGGGTTCCCTCACTAAGAGAAGCCAGTTTCCAGCTCCTAGCAGGAACCCTCAAAATCCCCTCCACGACTCATCCGTGTCGGCAGGCTCCAAACTGATCATCACTTCCTGGAACGTGGCTGGGCTCAAGTCAATACTCTCATCCAAATCTGCGGTGGCTTACCTGAATAAAAGTGACATTATCTGCCTACAGGAGACCTGGCCTCTAACTCCATTGGTCCTCTATGGCTACTATGAGCTTTTCCAACCGGCAACCAGGTCTAACCTTTTTGGACACCCATATGGGGGGCCTCTCAATGTTATGTTATGTTAGGTTATGGATATTTGTAGAGCACATGGCTACCCGAAGGCGTCCCAGTGCTAGCCCAGAGAGAGGCAGGTCACGACAGCTTAGTAGGAGGGGTTTTGGAAAAAACAAGTTTTCAGAAGTTTACGGAAGGGAAGGAGATTTGGTTCCGATCGGAGGTGGAGGGTGAGCGTGTTCCAGGGCTTAGCAGAGGTAAAGCGGAAGGAACGACCACCACTTCTCTTCCTGTTGATTTGAGGGGCCGCAGCTAGGTAGTGACTGGATGAAGGAAGGAGTCTATTAGGGTGGTAAGCGGAGACGATAGCTTGAAGGATGGGAGGGGGCTTTCTTCCAGAATGATTTGTGGGCAATACATAGAGACTTGAATTTTATTCTGTCCGCAACCGGGAGCCAGTGCAGGGTTTTCAGAGCAGGCCTTGCGGAGTGGCTGTTGGGAATCATAAAAAACATCTGTGCCGCACAATTCTGGACGACTTGCAGTTTGTTTGTGGTAGCCCCAGGAGCTCCTAAATACAGAGCATTTCCATAGTCGAGGCGAGAGAGGATTAAAGCCTGGACCATGAGTCTTCTTGCTGAAAAAGGGAGGAGCGGAAGAACTTTACGGAGCATCCGCAGGATGCCATAGCAGGATGCTGCCAGTTTAGTTACCTGATGATCAAAAGTGAGTGACTGGTCTAGCCACATGCCTAGACTTTTGATCTGATTTTTGGGTGTGGGTGGGGAGCCGAGAGAGCTTGGCCAAGCTAGGCCGATGCCAGAAATGGGTGAGTTGCCCAGCATCATGAGCTCTGTTTTGTCTCCATTTAGTTTGAGGAAGGAGAGTTTCATCCATTTGGCGAGTCTCTCCAGGCAGGGGCCTAGACTGGATGAGGTGGATCCTGGGTGGTTTAGGGCCACCACTAACTGGGTGTTATCGGCGTACGTTACAATGTCTATCCCGAAGGGGAGGACAATCTGTGCCAGCGGGCTCATGTAGACATTGAACAACGTCGGGCTCAGGGATGAGCCCTGAGGGACGCCGCAGCCAAGTGGAATTTGATCTGATGAGTTATCCCCTTCAAATACTTGAAAGCTCCTGTCCTTGAGGAAGGGCTGTAACCAGGTGATGACACTACCTGATAGACCAACATTCCTCAATCTGTGGATCAGGATGTCGTAGTTAACAGTGTCGAAGACGGCACTGAGGTCCAAAAGGATGATGGGCGTCGATCCTCCTTTGTCTAGGATCATCTTGGCCTTTTTGACCACTGCAAGTAATGCGGTTTCAGTCCCGTGTTGGGGGCGAAATCCAATTTGAGAGGGGTGGATTATATTATTAGATTCAAGAAAAGCAGAAATAACCGAATTAACGTGCTTTTCTAGCATTTTGCTGATCCTGGGGAGAAGGGAAATGGGGCAATAGCTTCCAAGTGTATCAGGGTCAAGACTGGGTTTCTTCAATAGTGCCCTCACCATGGCGTGTTTCCAGGGTGGGGGTACTAGTCCGGTTGAAATGGAGGAGTTTATCAGCTTCAGCAACACTGGGAAGATAGTATCCCCGGACTTACTAAAAAATTGGGGGGGTGCTGGGTCATTGGGAAAGCCAGATTTTACTGAGGCACATATGTTCACTAGGGTGTCCATGTCTATCAAGGGAATTTCCCTGAGAAAGTGCTCACCGGACATGGAGTGCTCCGTGAGCCGCTTATTGATCGATGGGCCGGGGGGGGGGGGGGAAGGAATTGTAGATATCAATCTTCATTAAACACTCCTGCAAGATCACGACTACACCTCTCCACCGAAACTTCCCAGCAGGGCAAGTTGTTCTAATTTCAGGGGCCTAAAATCGAACAAAGGACCTCCCTCTTCTTTTAGTAAATTTTCATCACAAAATAACGAAAACACCAAAGCTACCTGCAACAGTACTCTTGGCCAAGAGCTTGGAAGATCTTCTGTCAGAGTTTGTCTCTCTTGAAATTCTGCTACTGGGCGATTTTAATACCAGGGGCTTGGGAATCAACGATAACTTAGAGCCAGATGTATCAAAGGGTTTTACCCATTCTGTGTCTGTGGGAAAATGTGTTCGTACATAAGGCCCTTAGTTCCCAAAACCAAATAACAGGAAACTGAATATCCTATAATCTTACTGTAATATATGTTCAGCGAAACAAATCCTTCTGTCTCAAGATCCCAGTGTACAACTTTCCACAACATTCAAGAACATTTCAAACATAGACTATATCTTCATGTCAGCATCGCTGGCAAGTCATTTAGTCAAATTAGAGATCCGCATCTGCCTAGAAAGCGACCATAATCCATTGACTGCAACACTGGACCTACAAGCCCCAGCAGCCGCCAAAGTCACAGAAGTGGGGCACTCGGCCCAGACCGAATCTCACACTCTAGTCAGAAGAATTAAATGGGTCACCTCAAGCTCTGCCAAGGTGGGCAAATGGCTCCAAGATGCAACCCTGAACTTCATTAACAACCCCCCTGCGAACTACCCCCACAGATGGGACGATTTAATAACCTAATTAAGAGAACTCCTAATGAGACCCGGTGCCCCTGGCCGACATCTCAGGAACCCTCCGCGGAAGCCCCACAATAGGGCCATTGTCAACGCATGAAGAACATTAAGGAGAGCCACTCGTTCGGACAAACAAATTCCCACCACACTGTCCATTAAAAACTGGACCATTCTATGCAAATTGTACAAAAAATTAACATGGGAAGCCAAGAAACTCAAAGAACAGGAGGAGTGGATTAAAATACACAATATGCTAAAAGAGAAAATCTCAGCCCACTTTTGGAATCACATCAACAAACTCTGATCCTCCAACAGTAATAGGGGAAACGTGGTCCCAGAGGCTGCCTGGATTTGGCACGTCAATATACGATACAGAGGTGAAACCCCAGGCATCATCGATTTTCTTAGCAAAGGGACAAAAGACAACACACTGATGGAAACCCACGCTCTGACCACACCTGCCCAATTATGCAGATTCTTGAAAAACATGAAAAACGACCGAGCCCCTGGCCTCAACGGAACTCCCTGCTATTACATTCAAATGCACCCTGAAAGACTGGGCTAAGTTGCTAACCCCCCTCTTTAATCATGCCTACATTGCAGCACAGATCCCCGACTCCTGGAGAGGCTCGACCTTATGCCCAATCTTCAAAAAAGGGGATCCCACCCTTCCTTCCAACTATAGACTCATTGTCTTATTAGATCTAGAGGCCAAGGTCCACCCTCGGTGTGTTCTCACCTCATTGGAAGAATGGGTTGCGGAAAAAAACATCCTACCCTATTTCCAAACTGGGTTTCACGTAGCCGCCTCCACAATTACCAGCATCACTGCCCTAGCTATCCTGAGTCATCGAGCAGCCCAAAAAAGTCGACTTCCTCTTTACTATTGTTTTATAGACAACAGTGTTGCCTTTGACAAAGTGGTCCGCAACACTCTCTGGCGGAAATTAGACGCTTGGGGGATCCCCGAGGACCTGCTTAGAGCTCTCATTTTTCAGCATATGAATACATGGGTACGAAGGAGAACTGGCCCTTCGACTGATTCTACAAAAATGACCACTCAGGTGGGCTGAGGCACGGATGTGTTCTCGCACCCCTCTTGTTCAACCTATACACAGCCGACCGTGGGAGATTTTGGGAGCACAGCAGCTTGCCTCCTCCCCAACTAGGCCACTCAAAATTGCACATCGTACAATACGCTGACGATATCGTCATAATGGACCATGCCAAATCTGGACTCCAACGTGCCCTGAGCAGGCTCGGCGAATATAACAAAGCCAACTCTCTCAAAATTAATCAGGACAATACCAAGGTCCTGATTTTCGGTCGCTGCCGAAAAAGAGAAATTTTTAACCTGGAGTATCGGAGCCGCCTCGATCAAAACTATACCCAAGTTCAACTATCTGGGGGTACGGTTTAGCGAGTCTTCTAGACCATTAGTCCATCTAGCCACCCTGAAAAAGAGAGCCGGAGCTATAACACACAGCCCGACAAGCCTTAACCGGACTCTGCGCAGTGCCGCAGCCTGGAAAAGGGTTATAAACAAGCAGGTGAGACAAACTTCATATCAGCAGGACATTCAGTCCCTAAAAACCTCAACGACTTTGTCTGCCTTGAACGATTCTTATCTACCAGGGACGCCTCAACCATACCTCTCAAACCAATCGGCCCACAGGAATATCAAGTTTATGCACCTCCTAAGCCTGCGAATCACCGACCTTAACCAATGGGCCCCACATGGAGAAGAGAGGGTTTGCAGACTATGATTGAATCATGGCTCCACCTCGTGTGCTGCTGTCCTTCTCTTGACGCCCCCAGGAGATCTTTTCTGAAGCCACTCTATTTAAAAAGCGGCGTCCATACATGCCTGGATGCGTCAGCACTATGCTTCTCCCAAGCAGACACTCAAACTCTAGCGAGGTGTGGCAAATATGTGAAAAACCTGGAAGATCTACTATTCCCTTGCCCTGCCCTGTCCAAATCTGCTACCGCCATTCAAAAACTGATAACTGACTATTTCATGGCACGCCCCAGAGTTTTACTGACACACCAAACCCTTTTAGACTGAATTGCCATCTCTACACCCCTTACTTTTATCTTTTTCACCGTTTGCCCATGGGGATTGGGCTGCCACCAGCTCTCATGCTGCTTCACTACTCCTTGCACTAATCTATTTCTATTAAAGCGCACCTTGAATATCTATGAAGAAACCACTTTGACAAAGCTAGCTACCACCTGTTGGTCGAACTATCCATTGACACACCGGACCAGTCTGGCCAACACAGAAGTAACGGCAGGGTACCACGTACTTTGGGCCCCCACCGACAACACCTTCTGTATGTGGCCAAGGGATCCTGGAACTCACCGATTCGGAGCAGCCCTCGATCAGGCCCTACTCGACCTCAGCCCCTGCCTCGCACTTGGCATCCCACTTCACACACTTTCATTTGCCATTCTTTCTCCTAGGGGCTGACCAAATACTGCTCGAACCTTGGCACTGACATTTTGACAATGAAAAGATGACTACTAACTGCTGGTGTAATGTATGTTTTAACATTGATATCAATGGTTTTATCCTTAGTAGGGACATTGCAAAAGACTCCCTTTTATGAGTAACGATTTTATCCTATTATATGTGCAATACAGTACTACTCACATACTTAAGGTTGTACCATTGGTGTTATTATTTCAATGGTTTTAGGTAACTGTGCAAAGAAATAAATAAATTGTGAATTAACATTTCACAAAAAGTAAATGCACTGTTAATAATTAAAAGCCTAAAAACCTGAGCCAATGACTCACAGCTCGTGAGCTGTAAAGCCAGGAAAAGGCACCAACATCTTTACAGGCCATTCACATACCTTCATAAGTGACACACACAAGACCATTCACACCGCCAGCCACTGGCCCAGCACATTACAACATTCACATCAACAGACAGCGCCATTCAATGGCCCATCATTTTCATATGCTCACATGACTGTCACAGCAATCACACCAGCTGGCGGTTGACGTAGTGTGTGCAGTAGCGTTTGGGTAGCAGTGTGTGCAATGACCAGCAGCAAGTCTCTACTCACACACCGCCAGCCAAAAGCCAGTCCACACACACCACCAGCCAAGCACCAATCCACACAAACCACCAGCCATGCGCCAGCCCACACACACCACCAGCCAAGCGCCAGCCCACACACACCACCAGCCAAGCACGAGTCTACACGCACCACCAGCCAAGCGCCAGTCCGCACACACCATCAGCCAAGCCCTAGTCCATGCACACCGCCAGTCAAGCCCCAGTCCACACACACAGACAGCCAAATGCCAGTCCACGCACACAACCAGCCAAGCCCCAGTCCACACACTCCGCCAGCCAAGCCCCAAACCACGCACACCGCCAGCCAAGAGCCAATCCACACACACCGCCAGCCAAACGCCAGTCCACGCACACCACCATCACATTTTGTTTTAACAAAAAAGTAAATACAAATCAATTGGAAGTAGATAAAAAAGTATAACTACAAACACAACAGATGTAAATAAAACAGCACACTAATGCCAACTGTGAAACAGAACTAAAAATATAAAACAATACAGACCAGGCAGTTCACTATTACGCTCACGGTTGCTCCCAAAAACTCTTTTTTGTATAATACAATCTGAAATATGTGGGCACACACAGCCCAGGATTAGAAGGACAATCAGCACAGTGGATATGACTCTCCTTCCGCATACCTCTTTGCAAACAGACTCTACATCTCTTACAGGGATTGTTTTTTTTGGGCGTGGGAGGAATTAAATCAGGAAAGTGACGATCTTTCAATCTATCCACATCCTCCACCACTCCAACTCTACGAACACTTGCCTGTTCAACTACAACAAGGCTGCCTATCACAGACTCCTGAAACTGAACAAAAGTCCTCCTTTATGCTGGAGAACATGCCTTGAACACAACAAAAGCATGAAAAGTTGCTAAGTTGAAGAGATGGATGGCCGACTTCTTATACCAAACGTAAGCCTTACGAAAAGCAGTGTAAGGTTCCAACCTCTGATCTACTCTATCTACACCACCCATGTGCTTATTGTAGTCTACAATACACACAAGTTTGCGCACTTCAGCAACCTGACCCCAAACAGTCACAGATGAAGTACTTTAATCATGGATGGTAGTCAGCATGTAGACATCCCCCTGTCCACAAATTTCACAGCTAACATTTCATCACTTTGCAAGGTACTGCAATGTCCCCTCTCAATCTTTTTGCAAACAAGCTCTTTTGGGTAACCTTTACGGTTAGAGCGGATTGTGCCACAAGCAACAGTGTAAACTTTTAACAATTCCTTAAACAATTGCACAGCAGTGTAGAAGTTATCTAAGTACAAATGGTGACCATTGTTAAATAGTCCTCTACCAAGTTCCCACACAATTTTCTCACTAACTCCAAAAGTGGACGGATAACCAGGGGATTAATAGTGGAATCCCTACCAGTGTACACCTGGAAATTATAGACGTATACTGCCCTACCTTCAGATAACATATACATCTTAATTCCATATTGTGCTCTCTTGCTAGTAATGCAGTGCCTAAAACCTAAACAGCCCTAGAACAGGACCAAAGACTCATCAACAGCTATTTCTTTCCCTGTAGCATAGATCTCTGAAAATCGATCTTCGTTCATGTTATTACAGTTAGTAAACACATAGGCAAGCTTCATCTTTCCGCCTGTCGTATAAAATGCGTATTATTAATCACAAACACATAGTTA
Organism: Calotriton arnoldi; assembly: GCA_963921515.1. Lineage (NCBI taxonomy): Eukaryota > Metazoa > Chordata > Amphibia > Caudata > Salamandridae > Calotriton > Calotriton arnoldi. The sequence goes on from CAWUFW010000146.1 coordinate 1,021,791, forward strand.
GTTAATTCGTTAATAAGTTAAAATGAAAGGATTGCATCCGAGCAAGTCTCATTTACGAGTCCTTGCTCCATCAATCCCCTCTCTGATGGCATCTTAAGCCATCACAAAATTTCCCATCCCATCCCAGATACCAACTTTAGCACTTCTCAGTTTTCTCTATTTCTCCTCTCAATTTCCCATCAATCAATTCGTTTCCTTCTAAATCTTTCATTTTCTTATATATTTTGCCTTTCATTTCTTCCATCTGTATTTCATCATATTTTCTCTTTTGTTTCTGTCCCTTTCCTTTTCTTTCAAACTGTATTTTCTCTTTCCTTCCTTTTCTACAACACTTATATGTAATCACTATCATCATCACTACTGTTATTATCATGACTAAAGGTATTATTATTTGACCTAGAAAACTTTTCCCAAAACCAACAAACCATTTCCCTATTGATGTTATACTTTTTGTTAGTCTTCCCCATACACCGTCAACCTCCAGTTGGGTCAAATCTTTATGCATTCTTGTAATGTTTTCAATATATCCTTTAATTTCTCTGCTCTTGTCCAGAATATAAGTGCAGCAATGTTGAATTTTCAACATTCCACAGACTCCACCTTCTTTTGCTAATAATATATCAAGAGCAAGACGGTTCTGTAAAACCATAGATCTTATTGCAACCATTTCTGTGTTAATCATTAGGAATCCTCCTGCAGTGTCTGTAGAAAGATGATCAACTATGGTTGATAACTTACACATTTTCTGTGAATTAAGAATGACTCCAACTGAGGGTATCAATGCTCTAAAAATGTCTCCTACAATTTCAGAAAAACTAGCTCTTTTTCTACCTGTTAGTCCATTAGAATTTCCATTGGTTCCACTGATTATGTCTACATGGTAAATTTTTTGAAAAACTATTCCAAAGTAGCAGCTCCCGTACCATCTTGCAGGTAACCTATAATAGGCGTTGTTCCCACAAACATAATATACTCCTGGAAATACAGGATCAGTTCCCCCTTTTAGTCCCCACCTTCCTAAAATTAGGAAGTTGTGTTCTCATTCACTGGAACCAATGTAATTATTGTTATAATCTGTCTTTAATCTATGGAGGCAGAATTTTCCCTTTTCACAAAATCCAGGGACATCGCAGCATGAGCCTTGCCATTAGCATAGATTCCCTCTTTCCCTGCCCATGGAGGTACATGGGTTTTCTGTTCAGATGCTTTCTTTATTAAATCCTGTCTCCTTTCTTCTACTAAATCCAAAAATTAGTTTTCTTCTTTTCTTAATGTACATGTTAGATTATCTTTGTGTGCCTGAACTAAATCTATTGAACTCATTGTTAAGAAAAATTCACCCATAAACTGTGCATTTTTACTACTAGCTACTGGATTCATATTCTTTCAAATGGGTAAAACTGAAAATACTACATCTATATCTGACTAAAAATATTAAAGTCTCCCTGTAGCATAAAATAAACTTGATAAAATACTACATGATACACCATATGTTAAAGGTATATGGTCATATGTCACCCCTTCTGATACTGATGAGGGTAACTTCATACACACATAACAATTGCTAATTTGCATCGTATTAACATACTGAAATTACAATCTAATAAACACATTTGAAGACGTATTATAATCTGATTCATTGTGATAATTTATTTCATCTTATACCCCTATTTCAATTTTAGTGTCTTTAATTTTCTCTACCCTATCATTAGTATTTGTGTTATTCTTTTCATTGGTTTTCATTAACAAAGGTACTCCTACTGTTAGGAATAACCACACCAACACTCCTAATAAAATACTACAAAAACAAAATCTAAAACACTTTCTTTTTAATCCACGTTTTGGTCTTTCGGTAACTTCAATTTCTGCCATTTTACTCCTGAGAAAATTACATTTCTCTTATCTTTTTCTTTGTCAGTTTGACTTTCTTTATTGTTTTTAAGGAGGCCTCAATTTGCTTTCATCAATCTGAACAATATGAATCTCTTCTGTTTCATCAGTCAGATCTAGAGATTCAAATTCCTCTAGTATGACATACGTCCACTCAGGAGCCTTGTATCTCCTATTCAAATTTCTCAGTCTTGGACTTCTTCTAGTTATTTTTGCCATGGTTTGTTTAGATTGTGTCTGACTTGTGGCTTCATTTACTTGATCAGGTCTCTTTTCAGATTTTCGCAAGTGATATTTCAATTTCTTTACCCCTGTTGGCCAATTATCTCCTTTTCTGATTCTTTTGATTTGTACTGCCCTTTCACCTTCTTTATCTCCTTGTAAAGTTCTTTTTATTTCATTTAATTTTGGCACAATCTGTTCTGCTTCTTTATTTTCAGTGCTTGTACCTTCTTTTGCTTCCACCTGCTCAGGTCTTATTGCATTTTGTTCTTCTTCTTCCTGAGCTTGTTCTTCTAATTCTATATGACCCTGTTCAGGTCTTACTTCAAAACTTTCTTCTTCTGCCTGAACCTGTTCTTCTAACTCTATCTGATCCTGTTCAGGTCTTAATTCAAACTTTTCTTCTTCTCCCTGAACGTGTTCTTCTAATTTTCCCTCCTCAGGTTCATGAAAGTCTTTTTTAATTTCCACCTGAGTGTGTTCTTCTTCCCCTGTCTCTTCCTGACTACTTTCCTGTCTTTTCAGTTCTGTTCTTCTTCTTGTTTCAATAGTATCATCAATTACTTCAATTACTGGTATCCACTCTTCCTGATCTATACTTTGCAGTTCATCATATGGTTGTCTTTCAGAATCTATCACTCTAGATTCTTCAATTTCACAGTTGACAACTCCTGATGCTTCAGCCTGTTCAGTCAGTGGTTGCTCTTGTTGTTCTGATGGGCTTGGAACTCTTCTGGTATGGCTGGCATGAATCCAATTGGGCAAACCTGCACACTTCACTGCTGTGGTAGTGACTAGTATGACTTGCCGTGGTTTGTCCCACCTTGGTGCTAGGCACGACTTTCTGGCGTGTTTCTTCACTAGCACCCAGTCTCCAGGATTCAAATCATGCACTTGGTCTGGCTGTCTTTCAACTGCGTCTTCTCCAACCTGGTGAGAGACAGAACGCACCATTTCAGCCAGTCCTTTGCAATAGTCCAACACCAGATCATCAGTTATACTCATTAGTTTATTTCCAGGAATAAATGCCTGTCTCATGGCTCTTCCCATGAGAACTTCATGTGGGCTCATTCCTGGTTTTCTGTCTGGAATACTTCTGAGTCCCATCAATACAAGAGGTAATGCATCTGGCCATTTCAGCTTTGTGGATGCACACACCTTTCCCAACCTTGACTTGATTGTGCCATTCAATTGCTCAACAATTCCAGAAGCCTCTGGGCGATAAGCACAGTGCAGTTTTTGTTCAATGTTAAATGCAGCACAGATTAATCAAATTATTTCATTATTAAAATGAGGGCCTCTATCCGATTCCAAAGTGACCGGAAAACCAAATCGTGGTACTAACTCCCTCAACAACAATTTTTCAACTGTAAGACTGTCATTTCTTCGAGTGGGATAGGCTTCCACCCATCTTGAGAAAAGGCATACTATGACAAGTATATATTTCAGTCCATTGCATGGGGGCAATTCGATAAAATCCAATTGTAATCTGGTGAAAGGTCCTTCTGCCTTTCCAATCTTTCCCCAGCTAACCACTGTCTTCCTACCTGGATTTTGCTGCTGACAGGTTAAGCATCTTTGGCAAAGGCTTTCTGCGACTACCCTGAATTTCGGATTGTACCAACTCTGTCTGAATAGCCTGATCATTGAGTCTCTCCCTATGTGTGTTGCTCCATGATACACTCTTGTCATTTTTGAAAGCAAACAATCTGGCATGACTGGTCTTTCATCTATATACACCCATACCTCATCTTCTGGTCTTTTTGTACAAGCTGCCTTTATCCAAATTTCTTTTTCTTTTTTCTCAACTTCTTCTTGCAATTGTCTAATCTCATCCCATGTTTCTGGTACTGAGAAAAACATAAGTTGGCATCTGATTTCACCCGTTTCAATTTTTCTGTTTATGGCCACTGTATTTTTGGCACAGTATTTGGCCACTTGATCAGCATACTTATTGCCAGCAGTCACATAGTCATTTCCTGACTGATGTGCAGCACATTTTACAACTGCTATCTCTTTTGGCAATTGTAATGCTTCCAACAAATCCTTTACATTTTTGCTGTTTCTGATAGGGGATCCTGAAGAAGTCAAAAATCCCCTCTGCATCCAGAGCTGGCCGAAGTCGTGCACGACCCCGAACCCATATTGACTGTCCGTAAATATGGTTACCCTCCAATTTTTCCCTTTTTTACATGCCATCGTTAAGGCCACTAATTCAGCTACTTGTGCAGACTTGACTCCAGGTAAACAGGATGCTTCAATCACCCCAGATATTTTACAAACAGCATATGCAGCACTTAATCATCCTTCTTGTGTCCTAAGGCAGGATCCATCTACAAATAACTCATGGTCCGCCTCTTTCAAAGGTGTCTCTTTTATATCAGGCCTGGGCTTCGTACACAACTCAATCACGTCCAATCAATCATGATCACTTTCATCCCTCACTTCTTCATCGCAAGGGTCTGGTAGTAGGGTGGCTGGGTTCAGTATCATACACCTTATCACAGTCACGTTCTCAGCACCCAAAATCACTCTTTCATACTTAGTCAATCGACTAGGGGTAAGATGCTGTGTTCTGGTTCTTGTCAACAGAATCTCAACTGAGTGTGGAACAAAAAATTTGAAAGGATGTCCCATCACTATCGACTCACTTTTCTCCAGACTCATACAAGTAGCAGCTACTGCTTTTAAGCAGCCAGGTAATGCTGAAGCTACTGGGTCCAATGTAGCTGAAAAATATGCCACTGGACGTCGACTCAATCCATGTCCCTGTGTTAAGACTGAAAGTGCACAATTTTCTCTCTCACAACAAAACAATGCAAAATCTTTTGAATAATCAAGCATGCCCAAAGCAGGAGCCTCACACAAACAATTTCTCAATTTCACAAATGCCTCTATGCAGTCATCATTCGAATCAATTGGATCTTTTGCTCTTTTCCGAATCATTTGTATTAATGGTTTCGCTAGCATGGGAAAACCATTAATCCACTGCCTACAGTATCCAACCACTCCTAGAAACATTCTCATTTCTCTTTGTGTCTGTGGCAATTGCATCTCTTTGATTATTTTTATTCTTTCCGGTGTCACTTTTCTAACTCCTCTTTCTATTTTATGCCCTAAATTTTAACTTCTTGTTGACAAAACTGTAATTTTTCTGGAGACACCTTGTGTCCTCCCTCCGCCAAATGGTTCAGTAAAGCAATTGTGTCTGTGACACAATCTTCTCGTGTTTTTGATGCCACCAGTAGGTCATCAATATACTGGACCAGAACAGATTTTCCAGGCATAATCAATGATTCTAACCACTTTTTCAAAATCTGATTAATAATTGAAGGACTCTCTGTGTACCCTTGAGGAACTCGACACCATGCGTAAATACGATCCTCAAACTTAAATGTAAAAAGATACTGGCTGTCTGGGTGCAAAGGAATAGAAAAGAATGCTTGACATAAATCAATTACTGTGAACCATCCTGCATTCCAAGGTATCTGATAAAGGATCACTGCTGGATTTGGCACTATTGGACAACAAGGAACTACAATTTTGTTTATTTTTCGTAAATCTTGTACTATTCTATATTTTCCGCTGGGCTTCTTCAGTCCTATTATTGGCGAATTACAAGGACTACCCATCACTTCTTTTAAAATACCTTGTTTTACCATTCGTTCAATTTATGGAATCACTCCTGCTTTTACTTCTGGACTCATTTTGTACTGTCGGGTATTTGGATACACTGCACCTTCTTTCACTGTCACTTTGACTGGGTCTATATTAGCCATTAGCCCAATGTCTTTTCCTGTAAAATCCCACACTTCTGGATTAACTGTGGCTCTCAACTCTTCTGGCAATTCATTTTCGGTTACTAGTGAGAACATTTCATCTACTTCTGTTCCTTGTTTGGCTAACATCATCTTGTAAACCACGTCTTCATCAGGGGTTTGGAAAGCGACACCATCCGGTGTACAATAGATTGTGCAATTCATTTTGCACAAGAGATCCCTTCCTAGCAGATTTACAGGACTAGAATCACAAACCACGAACCGATGCATTTCTTTAAAGTTTCCAATATGTACTTCCATTGGTTTGGTGATTGGGGTTCTAATCTGCTGGTTCGAAACACCAACGACTTGGATTGACTCTCCCGAGAGGGGTAGGTTTGGGATGTCTGCTGTTCTCACAGTAGACCTGGTAGCACCAGTATCCATCAGGAAAGTAATGTCTTTACCTTCTACTTTCCCATCAACAAATGAACCTGACTGATCTACCGTCAAGGATGCGCCAAGCACGCACTCCTCTTCCTCCCCCCTCAGGCACCGTCATTGCATATCATCTGAATTCTCTTCATCATTCTGCAAATAATATTGGGTAATTGTTCTGTTATTCTTACCACTTTCTCCTTGAAATCCGGCGTTCGCACTGAAACTTTAATTCACAAAATTTGGCATAGGAGCTGGTGGCACCTGATATTGTGGTGTAACTACCTGCTGCTGCTGATTCAAAAGTACTTCATTCTGCATCTGTGGGATTAAATTTTGATTTGGCCCATTATTACTCTTATTACTCTGAGTACTCTTACACTCGTTCTTCCAATGTCCAAGCTTTCCGCACGCATGACAAGGAAACTTCTTTCTCGCTTCTTCTCTGTCCATTCGTCCCCTATATTTATTGCCATTTCCTCCTTGACTATTCTGACTTTGTTCTTTCACTTGATTATTATTTTGGTAATTTGTTTTATCCTCCTGCTGTTCTGCCAATTTAACTTGTGCCCACATCATTTTCTCTTTTAACTTCCTATGCCTAGCCTCAATGTCGTCACCACAATACTTTGCGTACTTTAAAATCTCATCCACTGTCTTGCTTTGCCAACACATGTGCTGCTGTATCATCTGACTAATCTCCGGTTTCAACCCATATACAAACCGATACACAAAATGTCCCATATCCTTATCACCAATATTCTCAAAACCACTATACTGCTTAAACACCTGCAATAACCTCTCATAATATGCATGTACAGATTCATTTGGTTCTTGAGTGGTTCTATCTATCTTTACCCAGTCTGTTTCTTTCGGAGGAATTTTCCCTTTCAAATATGTAACCACTTGGTGATACATTTTCATCACCTCCTCTGAGGGTGCTCCTGTCTTTGAGTCTCTTGGATACTCTTCACTAGGCCAATCAACTGTAATCTTGCATTCCGTCCATAAATCAGCAGGTACCACTATATCAAATAGACCATCCAAATCCTTCAATAAAACTTTTGAGACCTTTACAAATCTATCTACTTGTTTATACCATTCCACTGGTTTTTCTCTCAATTTTTGAAAATCATTTGTAAATGACAAAATATCTTGTCTACTCCAAGGTACATGGACATATCCACCTCCAGGAACCTCTCTCATGGGACACAATTTTTCCACCTTACTTGATTCCCTTACTGGAAATTCAGCTGCTGCTTCTCTTGCTTGTACTTTCTCTTTCTTTCTTATCCATCTAATTCTCCATTTGTCAATGTCTCCCCATTTACGCAGAATGCCCATTAATTCCTTTATCTGCAGTCTCTTTCCAGAAGCATTTACACTCTCTAAGTCTTTATCAGTGAAGTCCACTCGATATGGTTTCTGTAACAGCTTTGATTTCCTTATGTCTATTCCAATCTCTGAAGCAACTTCAGTCAATCTCCCATGAAATACTCTTGCTCTTCTGGTTATACTCTTACATAAATACAACAATTCCTCATCATTATAAACATTCAATCTTCCATGCCCACGCTTCCTGTTATCATCTCTTCCAATTCCACTTTCAATCTGCTGATGTCTAAAATCTTTGGTGGTGGATTTTGAGTATCTATTTCCTGTGCCCATCTCTCTATTTCTTCTGGGGTAACTACTGTTGCACCTTCAGTCCTTATAGGTACTAAATATCTCTTTTCTCTCAAATTCATAGGTGTTTTTCTCTTCGGAGTTTCAGTTGAGAATTCCACATTTGGGAGATCCATTAACGAAATAACTGACTCACTTTCGCTAACCTGATCATCTGTAATTATTATTTCTTTTCTAGGACTATTTAATGGAATTGTCATAGGTTGTGGCTTCTGGCAGATCTTATTGTCTCCATACAATGGAATCACCGGACCAATGGTCACTGGCACTGTCAAGGCTTCAGTATTCAAATTTAATTGACTTATCCTTTGAACTAGTTCTTCTCTAGTTTTATTCAAAGCATCTCTTTCATTGACCTGCAACACTCTGTTATATGACGAGTCATGTAAAATCTGTGGGTTCAATGGCATTACTGGTACTGGTACACTGGTACCAGTACTGGTGCACTTGGGGTAACCTTACTAGTTGTTTCTTGATATGGCGGTGGATTCTTAATTAGAATGTCCTCTAACAGCTCGTCATCTGATTCACCATATCCTGTCATATTCATGTGTTTCGTTTTCTCCTTACACTTTCCTCCAGACTGTTCCTCAGCCATTAACACTGGATATAAACATTCTGATACCATAGCTCTCCTCCATTGTTTCATCTGCCCTTCGCGAGACTCATGCAAATATCTGGGAAAGAATCCTCTATATTTCCCACTTCTGCATTTCTCTCTTTCATATGACTCAGTCTCCCATTCTTCCAAAGCCTCATATTGAGTTAACCTAGGTCTAGGTTCCAAATCATTCATTTTCAATCTCAAATTCTGAAGAATCCTCCCATTAAACGTACCATCTTTTGGAAAAGCTAACACTCCATCATCCTTCGTATATTCTATCCAATTTTCCAACCACACACAAGTATGATATCCTCTTTCCATCATCATAAATGATGCTGGTGTCTTCGGTGGCGGAATAGGAATTCCCTCTCTAGTCAACACAGGCTTATCCTTTACAAAGAAATTCTTAATTTTCTTAAAAAATGACATCTTTCTTTTCTCCCCATACATCCTTGAGGAACGATGTAGAAAATTGTATTCCGCAAACCCTTGAAATCTTCTACCTGTACGCCTTGCACGAACAGTCAAATCAAATCCCGCATACATTCTTTCTCTCCACCAATCCTAGCACGGCTTCTAACTGACTATCCAATCAAATTAGGCCCACGCTTGTGATCTGACCAATGTCAGCGCGGCCTTTTCCTGACGTCAGTTCTGCTCCTTACTACTGACCCCTCCTTTACAAGGCTGCTTCTGTCACACGCCCGCCGTTTCTACCAATCCCAGCGCGGCTCACTGTGACGTCAGTGCGACTCCGGCAACTGACCCTCCCTTCACAAGGTAATACAAAACTTTATTTCTCGATATTTTCCTTAAAATTCTTTGTTATTAACGACATAAAAACATTTGCTACTCTGTCTCTTCCGCTAAATCAAAGGATAGTTTATTTATTTCCACTGCGAGTAAAACCCTTCCGCTTACCCTTCATTCAAGCTCCAGAGAACCTGCTACTCCTCCGGTCTCACCCGTTTTAGGCAAATCGAGACCAAAATTTCACCAGCGAACTCCTTTTGCTGTCAATCTAGCTCAGAAGAACCTGTTACTTCTTCAGGGTTACCCTTTCTAGGTGATATAACGCCTAAAGTTTCACTAGCGAACTCTTTGCTATCAATTACTCTCACTTTTGTACAGAAAATAGTCCCTACTTTAACACTGCCAGCCCTACCTAGCTTCTCAGTGTTATTTCAACAGACGAGTAACCTCACTGCAGTGTGGTTTCTATCGCCACCCGCTGTTAAAACATTAAGTAATCAATAATCTATACTTATCACCAAACGTTACTAATAACCATAGCTCTGCTACCAGAAAACTGATCCAGCGGCGTACTAACAACAGATACTCCACTACCATATACTCTTCTATGCCCATATAACTTACTTTCCACTAAATACCTAGTAAACCGCTGGAGCTTAGTTTATGATTTTCATCGATCAGGATTAGTTATCTCTCATTTTAACTAAACCTTTCACTGATCAAAAAGTTCTTTCCTCTGGTCAATGGACCATTAGGTGAACTAGTTGATGGCGATAATTAACATACCTTATTATACATTTTCTATTTAAAAATGAAATAATCACAGACTCGGGAAGTTTTAAAATCTTTATCTAAATTAATTGAGTGTGAACCATCTCAAAGTTTCAGTACAAACACCCTCATTCGCAAGAGTCTCAAGTCAATCAGATCTCATTTAAACAATAACAATTCAGATCCACACAATAACAATGCTCAGAAAGAAGAGGACAGAGAGAGAAGAACATTTATCAATACGATGAGTTCATAATTACCAAGAATGGTGTGAAGACCAACCCCCTGGCCAAAGGGCTGGTAAGGGTCCCCCAGGATAGATCAGGAGACAAAGATTTCAGGACAGGATACTTCACCTCTCTAAATACCGACGGCTGCGTCGCACCCCTGTCTGACACTCTCTTCCTCCTCATGGTTCTTCTGCGATCTTCTTTCTAACCCAATTAAGTTAAATAGATGGTTCTGCATTCAGTTTCTTCTTCAGCATCTCACAGCATAAGCACCACCCCCAGCACCGACAGCATCCCGAGCTCACGACTTCCAGCATCAATGTCGTCCCAGTATCTGCGTTCGGCTCCCAAAAAGCTAATCTAACTAACTTAACTAGGGGGGATGATCGTCACACCATACTTACATTTCACTTATTTCATTAAACCATTGTTTTCAAGTCCCTCCCCACAAACTTTATTAAATCATTTCCTTTCCCATACATCTCCAAACTTTATTAATACAAAATGTTGCGATATCATGAATAAAAGTTCTTCATATGAACTCTTCACCCTCATGTTCCCAGGGCACATCTTCGCTGGCCTTGGACGCGTGACAAGTCCTTACTCATCTTTCATTTCTCTCTCTCCAGTACGCATGTGTGGGGTTACGTCAGTCAGCTCGATTCAGACAAGCATGGAAGGCCCAAATGCGCACTAATAATAAAGTCAAAAGAAGAGATGTTATTCTCAAAAATAAATGGTTTCACTGTATACCACCAACCTCTACTCTAACCCAGTTTTAATTATTATTACCCTTTCTGCATTTGCGTTAGTATTAAACTTATTTTCTACTTCAGCCAAGCAGGTGCCATGCATGTGAGCTTTCAAGCGGCCATATTTATTACTTCTGCGCAAGCACCAGAATTTTCCCTCCAAGCATTAGTACGTCATTACTACGTAGATGCAGTAGACCCATGCGCAGTAAAGATCCCTTGTTAGAGTGCGTTTTTAGTCCTTCGTTCATGTTATTGCAGTTAGTAAACACATAGGCAAGCTTCATCTTTCCGCGTGTCGTATAAAATGCGTATTATTAATCACAAACACATAGTTAGTAATTCGTTAATAAGTTAAAATGAAAGGATTGCATCCGAGCAAGTCTCATTTACGAGTCCTTGCTCCATCAGTATGAAGCCAGGGACGGCTTCCTTATCAAGCCCATCAAAAAAGTTAAACCCAAAAACTTCTTCATCTCATTCAGATTTGTGGGAATCCACCGGGTAGCTCTAAAGCGGGGCCTAAGTCTGGCACTGTTGTCCCTCAAATACTGTTTAACATATAAATTAGTCTGCTCAACAATCTCATCCAAAAATACATCGACCATAAACAACTGAAAAAACTGTATAGGCAAAAAATGTTCACAATTCACTTTATACCTTGCATCACCACTAAAGACAGGCAACACTGTCTTTAGTGGTCAACCCAGAATCCAGCACTTCCAATGGGAAGCCTTGCAGCCCCAGGCTGCAATTCAGGTGCCTCTTTCTGCACCATCGACACATCAGTGTCCTCCTCTAAAACAGACACTTCATCCGCACTGAGAGTAGCTTCATCTGCACTCAGAGTAGATCATCATCAGATGATTCCTCATCGACAGAAAACTCACTGCCAGAATCTTGCACGTCCTCCTCTGTCTCAGATGCACTGTCAGTCTCATAATCATGGTTAGAGGAAGGTTCAGAAAGCATACTGACAACCTGCTGAGTAGCAATCATGCAGCTAGCCGTAATCCTTAATAATAAACAACAAACACTTTGCAAAATAAGTAATAAACAAAATGTGGCTTTATCACAAAGACCTATATACTCCAAAACGATACCACTCACTTGCCAGAAACAGCTAGACTCTCCACTACCTACTCTGCACAGACACAGCAAGGACCAACAATATTCCACTGAAAAAGAAAAAGAATTTACACATAAGACAACGCAATATACATCCTGCACAAATCCAAAAAGAATCTCACAACATAAGCTAAATATGCTGCTATTATGACACCACTTACAAAATGTCACTCATGCATGACAATAATACTCATTTGGAGTAAATACAACAAAAATGTTTTTCTTACAAAACACATGCAACTACGCAAACTGCAAATCAGCCACTGCCGAAACTGCAAACAGGAATCAAAAGCTTTGCACTAGAATAAAAAGGAGAAATAAAACATTACAATCACATATGTAAACAATACACCAGTCCACACACAATCCACCAGCCAAGCTGGGGGGCAGATGGGCCTAAAAATATAGCCAAAACATTCACTCCCAAAAGGGGAGCGACCCTTGCCCAAGAGGCCTCGCCCCAAAAACATCAACTTAGTGAAACCAACATCCCTTGGTGCTAAGTTGGTATCAGTACCACCCATAAAAAAAAGCCTCTTGGGGCGGGAGAAGTTTTATTGCCGGTGCTGCTAAGGCCTGGAATGATCTCCCTTTCTATTTGAGAAATACCACTAATATTCTGACCTTCAGGAAGGAACTGAAGACATGGCTCTTTAATTTGTAGAGATGCCTTTCACCCAAGTGCCCAGATTGAGAGCAGCTAGCGCCAGGACACCTTTGGGTAACCGTTTGCGCTTTATAAATGCCTATAACATAACATAACATAACATCCCTGGTATCTAGTGGCTTCTGCCCCCCTTTGGGGCAGAAGGGCCTAAAATCATAAGGCCGATCTGCCTTCAAGGGGGGCAGAAACAGCCAAAATAATCACCCCGTAAAAGGGGAGTGACCCTTGCCCAAGGGGCCGCTCCCCAACCACAACATTCAGCCACCCCTGGTGTCTAGTGGCTTCTGCCCCGGGCCTAAAAACATAAGGCCGATCTGCCCCCAAGGGGGGCAGAAATCGCCAAAATATTCACCCCATAAAGGGGAGCGACCCTTGCCCAAGGGGCTGCTCCCCATCAACATTGAACAAACCCTGGTGTCTAGTGGCTTCTACCTCCCTTGGTGGCAGATCGGCCTAAAAAACATAAGGCCGACCTTCCGTCAAGGGGGGCAGAAACAGCCAAAATAAGCACCCCATAAAGGGGAGCGACCCTTGCCCAAGGGGCCGCTCCCCAACAACAAAATTTTAAAAAAAACTGGTGTCTAGTGGCTTCTACCCTCCTTTGAGGCAGATGAGCTTAAAAACATATGGCCGATCTGCCCCCCAGGGGGGCAGAAACAGCCAAAAAGGGGAGCAACCCTTGCCCAAGGGACTACCCCCCAACATCAAAGAAATATCAAAATCCCTGGTGGCCTAGTGGGTAGTAATACATTTTTTTTAAAAACACTGATCTTCCCCCAAGGGGGGCACAAACGGCCAACATAATTGCTCCCCAAAGATGCAGCTCCCCGCCATGCCTGAAATTGACACAAAAAAAGAAATCCCTGGTGTCTAGTGGACATTCCTGCTGCACAGTCGCGCATGGGGCCACGTTTGTGCAGCAGGAATGCCCCAAAGAGACATTGGAGGAAAGGAAAACCCTTTCCTTTCTCCCGATGCCTCTTTGGTACAAACCCCCACCCTCCCAAGAGGACTCCCTTGACGCGCTGGAAGCAAATGGCTTCCAACATTTCAGACAACATCTAATGACGTCAGCATGCGGTACGTACTGACTTCATTAGATGATGTGGAGGGGGGAGTGGGGGTTAGTGAAAGCAGTTCGCTGCCATCCTGGGTGGGACTCACAGGAAGGGCGGCCCACGGGGGAGCCCCAGCGCTTCCCCGTGGGTGGTTGCTAGAACAGCTGGGAGCCATCTGAAGCACATGCCCACTATGGCGTCGGACGGCTCCCGCCCATCCGACTCACACACGGAGTTTAGTATTACGATGGCGCGAACTGTGTCGAGAACAAACCAATTGCAAAAGAAAATTAACTGGAAATATACGAGATAATGTTTACAAATCAGACGCTTACTCCAGTCATGATCAGCTCACCTGATAGTATGCGCTCGTTAATGTAATGTTCGCACCAAACCGGAAAAAAATCCTGGTGGGCAATCGTAAAAAATGTCCTTGTGGCACCAAAGGTGCTGGTGCTTATTAGTCTGTGCGTTCTGACGCAATGTGCTTGAGTACGTGCCCCGAGTAGTGGAAAGTGAAAACAAACTCGAAGGAAGCAAGCAAAAACACTTCAGACTTCGGGAATGGATGTGAAAATACATATTGAATGGAAATCGTAGAGTCTGAGTGCAGTTAAACCTCCGATTAAGAACTACAGTTAGTTGTGAACATAAACATTAACAATAGGAGGCAAATCACATAGTCATTCCTTTGTTGTTGTTATCCCTCATTATTATCTATATGCGAAAATTATACATATAAGTGCCAAATGGTACAATACGATGGATGTACATATAACACAGATATCTTGGTATTCATGATTGTTACACCTCAGAAAAAGCCTATAGAAGTAGTGCCTTGTCTGTATGTCTGTAAGGTTGATCATCGCAAGTCTGTAGACATTAAAAAAAATATAATATAATCATGAAAAACAAAGGAGGAAAAAACAATGGTGTACATAATTATTGCACAATGCAGGTTCACATAGTGATTTAAACCTATCCACGGTGCTTGTTTGTACTATACCATAGTGAATGAGCCTCTATGAGTGAGGTTGAACTGTGCAATGATTTGCTGTATCATAGTGTCTAGGAGGCCTGCGCGGGCTGAGATTGAAACCTGGTCTGATGTCAAAAAATGAATGCTCTAGAGGATATTTTCTCATCTGCTGTGAAAGACTTTGGTTATGAACCTGGCGGAGTTTATGGATCCCCTATTGTGCATTGTGGTGATGAGTGTTGTTAAATGAATCATGTAAATTGATCAAAAGGACTATTTCTAACTATGTCAGTGAGTTATTTTCACCTGAATGTGTTCCCTACTGTGGACTGATGACCAGTGTGTTGGCTAATTATTGCAGAGAGTATTTGCAGAGTTCTTCAGAGAAAAAAGGATAATTCCAGTTTGTCATTTCAACCATTCAGAGCTAGAGTATCCAGATGTTTAATCCAGTGTGTCTCACGTTGAGAAAATGTTTTGTTCTATTAGTTCCTGGTTTGTCAGTAACTCTTTCTAATATTGTGAAGTGCAGCTGTACTATGGTGTGTTTCCTGGTGTTCCAATGTATGGCCAAATGTGAATTGGGGTTCTTATCAGACTCTTGTGTTCTGTCATCCGGATCTTTACCTTCCTCTCTGTTTACCCACATAGTATAGTCCACATGGAGATGTGATGGCATATATCACCCATTATGTATTGCAACCAGCTGAGTGCTTCAGCATAATCTGTTTGCCTGTGGACAGATGTGATATATGCTTGCCCACTATGACTTTGCTGCAGTGAATGCAGTTATTGCTTTTCCCCATGCCTTTATGTGTTTCTTTGACTTTCTCCTTCAGTGAAGACAAAAGTTCCTTCCAGTTGCAGGTCCTTCTATGCAAACAGTGGTTGATGAGTGAACAAGCCTATAAAATCGGGTTCCACTTGTAACAAATCCCATTGTCTGAGAATAATCCTTTTATTAACTGGAGGTTTTGTTGAAAATGTTGAAACAAATACTTCCCTTTTCATTGGTTCTTTGACCTTCTTCTCAAGTAGACTTGTCCTGTCGATGACTCCCACTTGTTAGCGTTGTCTAAGAGCTCATGTGGATACCAACGTAGCCCATCGACTTTCTGGAAGCTGTCTGGGACAGCACACAGTATATTCTGTAATGCACAGATACATTTGGGCAGTGTAATCAACTTGAAGATTATTATGAGCGAAAGGGGAACTCGTCACCAATGTTCCACATCAGCCTTGTATTCATCTAATATCTTTTCTAAATTGTTATTAATAAAGGTGTGTAGGTCTCCCATAATTTGAATCCCTAGGTAGCGGAAGCCATCCTCCACCCATTGCAGGGCTTTCTGCCAGTCTCCCTTGGGGCTCCCAAGTGTGATGGGAAAGCTCACAGATTTATTCCAGTTAGTACACACCGGGGAACATTGGATAAAATGTTTCCATATGTCCAAAATTCTGGGAACCAAGCTTTCAGGCTCTTAGAAGTAAATTAGGATGTCATCCGTGTTCAGGGATATAATATCTTACCAGTCTGGTTCCCATTGAAGCCCTCATATCTGCACCTCGCAACGGACCCAACTGGTAAGGGTCTCCAATGTCAATGTGCATAGTAGTGAGGGCAAGGGGCACCCTTGTGTCATTCCTAGTCCCAAGGAAAAGTGTCCTGATAGTATCCCACTCACCCTCGCCTGTGCCTGTGGTGCTGTGTACAACAGGCAGATCCAGCTCCGGACTTGGGGGCCAACGTCCATCGTTCGGAGAACTGCTATACGATACGCCAACTTCACTGAATCAAATGATTTTTTCATGTCTAATGCTAGTATGACGGTTGGTTCCCACAGGCCTTCCCATCTCACAAAATTACACAGAGGCAGCAGAGGTTGTGCCAGGTAGATATGTGTAACATAGAGCTTGACTGGTCTGGATGGATCACATGGTCAATCACCTGATATAGGGGAATGGCCAACACCTTATCCAGGACCCTTTTCTCAGTATTCTGTAGGGATATCAGCCTATAGGAAGAGAGTTGGCCAACACCTTATCCAGGACCCTTTTCTCAGTATTCTGTAGGGATATCGGCCTATAGGAAGAGAGGTTTCTGAGGGTTTGCCGTGTTTATGAAAAAAGTGCAATATGAGTCATTCTGAGATCTTAAGAGAGACTCCCCTTTGCTTTTACTCCCTGAAACATATGTTAGAGTGGCACCCAAATTTTCCCCGCAACACATTTGAAGAATTCCACAGGGAATTCACTAAGCCCGGGAGTCTTCTCTCAAAATTCAGCTGTCCAAATGCCTTCATCATCTCCCTGACCTCCAAGACTCTGTCCAACATGGTGGTCACCTCGGTAGACAACCGGGGTGTGGGTAGGTTGCTTAAAAAGCCTTCGATCAGTCCATTGGTTCTAAACTCATGTAGTCGTTCCAAGTATGTCTCAAAACATTGGGCAATGTCTGTGGGTGTCTGCCCCAGTTGTTCCTGATAATTGTTTTTTCTCCCTGACCCATCTTTGCTTGTCGTTTCTACTGGCTGGCCATGCCAGGAGTTTACCCGCCTTGTTACCCACCTCAAATAATCTGTGTTGTGTAGTGCAAAACAGGACCTGGGCTTCTTATTCCAGGGTTTGCCTGTACTCCTCCTGAGCTAGTTCTATAGCTAGTTCTTAGCACCTTGATACCTTTGGGTGAATGTCTTGCGCTCTATAAGTCTCCTTTTCATTTCATTTCATTATATTGCCCCTCTTGTGGGAATTCTATGTATGCTTCTCCATGCATGCCAGGCAGTCTTCTAATTCCATCAGTTTTTGATTTTGTAGCTTTATGTTGGCAAGCCACAATAGAGATAATTTGACCTCATGCTACTGTTTTCTAGGCCTCCCATAGGGTATCCTCCCTGTCAGTGAGCCTTCGTTTTCTTTAAAGTACTGTAGGGTAGTGTGTACTATTTGCTGCTTAATTTCCCAGTTCCAGAGATACCAGGGGCCTAAACTTCAACCCCTCCTCATGGCTTTTATGTGAATGCAGGCATTTGTACTAAGTGGGGAGTGATGTGAGGCCCCTTATGAAAGGTATTGTCTATCTGAGAACCTAGGTTCTTGGGACCTCGGTGTCAGGAGATAATCTATTCAGGAAAAGGGGTAGAAGCCTCCAGAAATGGAGGGGTATTGTCTGGTCATGATGTGGGCGGTTCATCAGAGGTCTGTAAAGCCCAGAGCTCGAACAAATGTGCAGAGTCTGCAGTCTTCCCATGCTGGCAATCCAGCTGCCGTAACCCTATTCATGTCAGCCTGCAGCATATGATTTACATTCCTCCTATCACCATAATGGCATACGGGGCTTGGCCTATCCACAGTCCTAGTGTATCTAACCACTTGCTTTGGAAGACGGGGGAAGTAGACTGACATTGCCACCAACCACTCCCAGTTCCTTTCACCCAGGACTGAGGCATAGCATCCTTTTGGGACTATCAATGTCTTAGTTAAGCTCAGGAGAAGGGAGCTTTTGGACAACTCCCCAGTACCCCGTGCCCCTCCAGTATAGCCAGAGTGTATCAGTACTTTGTATTTTCCCTTCCAGAGGAACCCACATTTACTGCCCACAAGGTGGTCTCCTGCAGCAGTATTGGATTTGGATATTACCTATTCAGACATTTACTCACAATTCCTTCTTCAGTTTGTTTCCTAAACCATTTACATTCCAGGGTAATATTTTAAGTTTAAGGTTATGTGATCCCATTTTCCTTGTTAGCTGGGTACATGGAGGCCCCACTGTTATACTGCATTGGCCATCAAAGTCTCTTTTCTATTTAGTGTCCCAGTAGTGCTGTACTGTAGTTACCCCAAAACAGTCGCCCCCCTCCTTACGACCTCAGACTGCCACTGTAGAGCTGGTCACATCCTCAATGTTTATGGTATCTAGAAACTTTGGCGAGTGTTGGCAGCTGCCCTCAGAGACAGGTGCCAGCATTGAGGCAGCGACCTTGGAGAGCTGCGTCGGTGTGCCGGAGCTACGGTACCGGTCCTGGAGGCGACGCTGGCTGATCGGGAGGGCGGACTAACGCTCCCCCTACCTCAAAGTGCTCTAGAGAGAAGCAGATGGTGAGCCGCCTTGGAAGGCGGCACAGCCGTAGGTCTCAGCTGCGCGCTGGAAAGAGACAGCAGGGTGGGAAGGAGCACTCGCCTGAGGCCTCCCGCTGTTGAGTGTGGCAGTAATTAAGCATGAAGGGCTCTGGAGTGGAGACCTCCCTAAGAAGTGAGAGGCAAGCACCTGAGGCCGAGGATGGGGCTCCCCCCGATTACCAGAGAGAGTGCTACGTGAGGGCCCTGAAGAACCGCTGGGCTTACTAGGCCGCAATCCCTGTGAGGCGGCTGCGGGACAGACATCCACCGGAGGCGGCCACGGTCTTGTAAAAGACCGCTCTACTACCCTTGGAGCAGCGGACCCAGAGACACTTACCAATTGCAAACACAATACGGGCCACACTGATGTGAGTAACTTGGTGGTGTCTCCAGCCTGGATGGGCCCGGCCGGCAATCCGAGTGCACTCTGAGGGGGGCGAATAAGTTGACTGCGGACCTGATCGAGGCCTGCAAATAGAGAAGCCAACCAGCAGCCCAATTGCATACCTGGACTAAAAAGGGAGCCCTGGGGCAAGGGGATCCAGCCCCTTCTTGATCTGAGGCCTCGGCCATTCCACATCCAGATTTACTGGGTTCTATGCCAATACGCCTGCACCCTGAGGAGTGAGGTGATTGCTGACTTGAAGTCTGCAGCTTTGACGGCCTAGCATCCCAAGCAGCGATGAACAGTGTCCTGCGCCCTCTTGGTGAGTGGAGAAAAGGGCTGGTCAAGGGCAGTGCCCACCAATACCTGAATATACTAAACTTACCAGAACACAGTGGAAGATGGGTAAATCCTCCCCCAGAAAGGACCAGGACCTGGATCAGCCGAGTACTCTACCAATTGATGAGACAACTGCACCCCGCCAGTGAGGTCCACTGGCGACCCCACCTTGAAAGACATACTCCAGTCCATAACCACCTACCGCGAGGCACTAGAGTTCAAGATTGACGCCATTGGCAAAGACATGAATCTTCTCAAAGACGACCATAAGTGCCTGGCAGAGAGCAAATGAGCATTCGCTGGAAGAACTCCCTCCAGCAATAGAGATGATGCAAAAACACTTGCAAACGGTGGAGGCTAAAGTGCAGACATTAGAAATCAGGGGGAGGATGGTTAAAATCGCTCCCGCCACAACAACATTTGAGTGGTGGGCCTCCCTGAGAAGGTTGAGGGCGCCAGTATGGTGGGATATATGGAACACTGGTTGCGGACAGAAGTGGCTCCTGAGGGGCTCTCAGCGTTTTTCAGTCTGGAGAGAGCACACTGAGTACCAGCAAGACTGCCACAGCCCGCCCGAGACCAATTGTGGCGGTGCACATATAGTCAGACTTCTCCAGGGAAGTCCAGAGACAGAAAGCATCATACCAGGAAGCTAAAAAGAAGCTGCAACAACTATATTTCAAACATGCGCTGCTGTTCCCGGCAAAAATGCGAGTGGTGACCCCGAGAGGTGCCCAGTTTTTTCACTCCCCACAGGAGATGTGGGACCGGCTGGAAGACCAGAGTGGATCGAAAACAGACACCAGTGATGGGAGGTGGCAACATCAGCGATTGGGCTCCCAACACAAGCGACTAAAACGGAGCTTGGACGCCCCCTCTCAAGCTAAGGTGCAACTAGGGAAACGAAAGGCGATGGAAGTCGTGGCCCAGCTGAGCGTGAAGCAGGCGTGCCAGGAGGCACCAGAACCAAGCTCTCTCATCCCAGAATCTGAGTCGGATCCTGAATCCAATGCTTAAGAGCTCGAGCCTGGAGATGCCCAAAGTAACTCCGAGAACAGCAGATGACATCATCTGAGACACTTGCTGAACTGGTTACGGGCGGGGTGGAGGTGTAACTCTGCATGCTGTATTGTCTCTCTTATAGGACAACTGCGATACATTTGGGAAACTGTATTATGTGTTGCTTTTTCACCACTATTTAAATAAGCTGGACGGGGGCCCGACTAGCTGGGGGACTCACGAACCACACCCCTCACACTACCGAGCGCTTAGGATGAACTTCCACGACTTTTGTTGATTTCTTATGCTGTTTGGATGGGTGGTGTTACTCTGCTCGTCCTGGGGTGGGGGATTTGGGGTTTTTGGAATTTGCTCTTTATGTTGGGGATTACTGAGTCGCACAATCTGAACCTTTGTGCTTACACTGAACACACCAAGAGGGCGGAGCAAGAGATCGTAATAGGGGCTGAGTGGAGTCCCTTTTCCCTCTGAAAACTAATGTGGCTGGTCACTTAGCTTACAAATACTTAACATGGAACATTCAGTGCATGCACTCCATGGTAAAATGCTATAAAGTGTTCTCTTATCTGCATAGGAGGGGGATGCACATAGCACTATTACTATTTTGTCTTAGAAATGTGCTAGTGCGTGTGGGCGCGCTTGCGCGCTCGCATGCGCAGTTCTCGCAAGATGCAGGCGAGAGACGGCGAGGAGGAGGAGGGCAGCCCGGGAACGCCGCAGTACAGGTAAGTGTGTTTATTATTTCTTTTTAAATTAATCGTTAAATATTTTTTATTGGGGGGTGGAGGCGGGCGGCAGAGCGGAGCGGAGTTCCACTGAGTTTTTTCCCAACTCCGTGGACGTCCGCGTAGTGGCACTCCACCAACTCTGCCCAGGGTTACTTATTACACAGCATATTCGGCTTATGCCAGAGGAGTCCTCATATGAATTCGAGCTGGAGTACCCTTCCAGCTTATAGACACAATGATAGACTCTGAAGGTAGATTGGTAGAGGTGCGGGGGCAACTGACGGGCCGAGAGATGACTATAGTGAATGTATATGCCCCAAATGTAGATCAGAGCGGGTTCTTTGTGAATTTGTCATGATGATTAGCGCCGTTTTTAACTGCTGCGACTCTAATTGGGGAAGACTTTAACTGTGTGTCTGACATTTTACTAGATCGCTCACACCCTCCCAGACTGTCCACACAGCTAAAATGTTCAAAGATTGGCAACTGCAGTGGGGCCTAGTAGACTCCTGGAGACGACTCCACCTGCAGGACGACACTATTCCTTCTTTTCGGGACTCCATGAAGTGGACATTCACCTAGATCTTTTTCTCTCTACCCCTAATACACATAGCTTAGTTTCCACAGTGGAATATCTCTCCCGCAATATATCAGATCATAACCCTATCTTGTTGCAGCTGTGGTGGGCCCAACCCACATGGCGGCTTAAACCGGAATCATTAGAAGATCAGGTCTTCCGTGAATCAATTAGGACTAAAATAATTCAATATTTCACTGACAACGCTGATACAGCGTCTATCCCACAAGCAGAGTGGGATGCCTTTAAACCAGTGACGCGAGGATATTGTATAGTCGAATCCAAAGGAGTTAGACACACGCTGCTGAGAGATGTAGAGGTTGCTGAAGAGCTCCTAAGAGATGTAGAGACCCGCCGGCCAACCGTCATGAGCTCCAACCCGACCTCTTGGCAGCCAGAGAAGCAGTGGCGACATAGAATGGATGCTATGCTTTGATTATAAGCAATATACAGACAAAATACATGCTGAGCGGGACAAATCTGGTTCCCTATTGGCATGGCTGGCTAACCCAGATAAACGTGGCTCACCGATTATGGTGTTAGAGGACAGGGAGAGTACCAGGGTGCATTTGCAGGAGGGGATCAATGACATATTTGATAACTACTACTCAGCATTGTATACTAGCTCCCCCACGCAAGACCTGGAAGAGATGCAGGCTCATCTGGCGGCACTCCCGCTACCGCGGCTCACGGAGGAGTAAGTGAAGAACCTCGGAGGGGACATCACATTGCAGGAGATCGCAACTACCATCAAAAATATGGTGCGCAACGAAACTCCAGGCACAGACGGGCTCTCAGTAGAGTTTTATGCTGCATATTCTACTGAACTGATGCATCGACTGGTAAGCCTCTATACGGCGACTAAAGAGGCCATATCCCTACCGGATACTACAAGGGATGCAGTGATAGTCCCTATTTTGAAGCCAAATAAACTTTCCCATGACAGGTCGGCATACCGCCCACTATTGATGCTTAACATCGACTATAAAATTCTGAGCAGGATTTTAGCCACTCGACTGTTGCCCTTCATGACTACACTGATACATGCAGATCAAGCTGGGTTTATCCCGGACCGTAGCATAGCAGGGAATATACAACGATTATTGACCATTATGGAGACGGGCAAGGGGGACCGAGGGTATGTAGCAATCTTTGCTGTAGACATAGAAAAATCATTTGATAGCCTGGAGTGGGGATATCTATATGATGTTATGGGACGCATGGGATTGGGAGAGGACTTTATTGATTAGATCCGACTAATATCTACTAGACCCACAACTGTGCGCACGGGAAGAGTTATATCGAGGGGGTGGCCAGTGGAGCGCGGCACCAGGCAGGGATGCCCACTCACCCTCCTATTATTCGCTATTGCCATGGAACCATTGGCGGGCGCGGCCAGATCTGGGCAATTTTACAGGGGACAGCATTTTTCATAGAGTTAGACACTTTGATCCAGACATTTATCTGGGGGGTCGGGATGATGCAGAGTAGCACTGACAACGATACAGCGACCGGTATCCGGGGGCGGGCTTGCGGTTCCTGACTTTGAGTCCTAATATATAGCGGCCCAGTTACAGTGGCTGGTTAGAGACATGGCACAGAGACTGAAGCCAGATGGGGTCCCACGCTCGTTCGCACCACCGCTACCCGATCTCCTGCGAGTGTTCCATGGAGTGGGTATGCCGATTGGAAACGATTCACACGAATTCAAGGTGCAAGCCAAATGCTGGCGTCGAGGATTGTAAAAAAGGCAGATTAAAGTTCCATATTCCCCTGAAATACCTCTAGACATGCTGAGAGCGCTTCCCCATGGGGGTAATTTGCAAAACCTAGATGTTTGGGTTGAGGCTGGAGCGAAGAAGATGGGGATCTTTATAGAGACGCTGAGTTGCTCCCCTTCCAGGAATTCCATGAAGAGTCTGGTCTACCTCGCGGCCATTTCTTGTTACACAGAGCACTCATAGCAGCAATACGCAAACATTGGCGTACGGGAACTATCGAACCCCCATCACAGCAGAGTTGTTAACATATGGCCCTTTTTGCAGGCACCGTAAAGGCAGTGTCTTGTCTGTACAGAGCACTACATGCGAATCAGGAACGCCCGCGGGAGAAACTAAGATCTCAGTGGGAAGCGGAACTAGCCATCCAGATTTTGGCAAAGGACTGGGATAACATATTAGCTGGGATACTCAAGGTTTCTTGAAATGTGCGCCTTAAACTCATTAATTATTATGTCCTACATAGATTCTACCTGACTTCAGAGCGCATAAGTCGATACTTTCAGGTAGCAGGGGAGACCTGTCCTCGCTGCGGAGAGGATAGGGCACATATACTTCATATGTTTTGGACCTGCTCGAGACTACATGAGTTTTGGGAAGGGGTCTTACATGTAGTGGAGGAGACTATCGAGAGAGAGGTTCCACACACCCTGGCCCACTGCCTATTAGGATGGTTCCCCCACACATCCAAGACTAAAGTCACAGCCAAATTCCAAGTCTATCTTTCATCCTTGCTAAGCACGAGATAGCCAGAAATTGGAAGGCATCTGGAGGTCCCAGACTGCACACATGGAGAGGAGAGCTGCTGAAGTGGGCAGGATGTGAAGGGCGACTATTGTTGAGAGAAGCTAGGAGGGGGATAAGGAACATGGAGGTGGCCAGAGCCTGGAAAGCCCTGATAGAAGACTTACCACACCCCGACCGAAGCTCCCCCGAGAGAATGCCCACGAGGTCCACATGAGCGCTTCCTGGAGAATACAAGCCTTTACGAGTCAGGCCTGCTATGTACACCTTCAAAAAAAAAAAAGACCACTGGGTTGTTAGATTGGTTTATGAATGCCCCAACCCTCGCCTGGGTATACAGGAGATATGCTACATCTATCGCAAAGCACGCCCATACATATTATACAGTACTGACTCATAGCGGGGAGGGGAGAATAGTTTCCTTTTTTGAACTGGTCTTAAGACTTTATTATTGCAATGCTTAGATTTTATACATGTGAAGATCAAGCGACTGTTGCACCGGACCGGACGGAATAATGACAATGATGTAATGCAGATTGAATAAAACCAATAAAATCTGTTTACAAAAAAATCATCTGAAAAAGTTGAAAAATGTGAGCAAAATCCAGGATAAGAATCTTGCACAAACATTTTGTCCAAAACATCCTTATGAACTTTAGCAAGTCTATCAAGTCTCCACCAAGAATTGTTGTTTAGTTTAGCAGAGATTTCCCTTATACAACAATTTTAAAAATCTTGGCAGAAAACTTGGAATCCCCCTTCTTAACACGAAAAGGCAATTTTATTTTAACATAATCACCTACAGATAACTCTACACCACTGCCATCCTGAAAGGCAGCAGTTCCAGGTTGGACAAACTTGGAAACGGATTTATTCCTATTGAAAAATTGGTGGCAATTTTTAGGAGCTTGAAGGGTAAACACAATATTGCAACTTTAACATACACATCCTCAAGATCAACCACCTGTATTCTCTACTTAATCCATGAGGGGGTAAAACTCAAATGTGGCATTCTTCCTTTTCACAATAGAAAAGGAGAAAAACCTATGATAGAATGAGGAGCTGTATGATAAGCCCAGACTTTCTCAGCAACAAATGTTTTAACTTCCATGCTATTGGCCTGTGCAGCTTGAATGGACTCTACAATGACTCTATTAAATCTCTCGACTTGACCATTCATATGTGGTGAGTACAATGCAGTTTTGATGTGTCTAATACCTCTAGCACAAAGAAAACATTCAAAGTCATGCGATGTGAACTGCACCCCATTGTCAGACACAATGCAATCAGGTAACCCTTCCTTGTAAAAACATTCTCTAAGAAAATCTGTTATTACCTTGGTGGTGAGTTGAGAAATCCACTTGTACTTTACCCACTTAGAAAAATAGTCAATGAGTACAATAATATACAACTTACAAGATGAAGGGCCAGATGTACGACCGTTTTTTTGAGGTCGCAAACAGGAAATCGGCCCGTTTGCGACTGCAAAATAGGTCTGCCCTATGTACAAACCCTATTTTGCGAGTCGGTAAACTATTACTGACTCGCAAAATAGGGTTTGTTACTCGCTATTAGAAAGGGGCATGGCAAGGGCGTCCCTTCCTAATAGCGAGTCGCATTTCAATGTACGAGAACGGGAAAGGGTCCCCAGGGGACACCCTTCCACTTTGTGACTGGCAGCGAAAATATTTTTAAAAGGCAGGCAGTGGTCCCACGGACCACTGCCTACTCTTAAAAAATTAAACAGAAACGTTTAATTTTTCTTTTTTAAATGCATCCCTTTTCCTTTAAGGAAAACGGGCTGCATTTAAAAAAACTGCTTTATTTAAAAAGCAATCACAGACATGGTGGTCTGCTGACCTCAGCAGGCCACCATCCCTGTGAGTGCTGGCCATTCCCAATGGGGTCACAAATTGCGACCTGCCTCACGAATATTAATGAGGCAGGTTGTTTGCGACCTCATGAGAATCGCAAACAGTGTCTGAGACACTGTTGTAAATTCCATTTTGCAAGTCTCAAATGGCAGGTCGCAAAACGATGCAATTTGCGACTCGCAAATTGGAAGGGTCATACATCTGGCCCGAAATGTTTTCATAAGGACCGAGAAGATCCACAGCCAACTTCTGCCAATGCCTAACAGGAAATTCAGACATGCTATAATCAGCCCTGGAGGTAATCAAGAATTTGTCTGAATTGGCATATGAAGAATATTGCTTGACAAATGAAGAAATTTGACAATCCATGTAAGGCCACCATGAAAACTCTCTAACTCTCTTTTTAGTACCAGTTTCACCAAAATGCCCCTTTTGACACAGTTCTAAAATGGTATGTCTGAGAGTTTTGGGAGGTACAACACGATCATCTTTGGTAGCAATGCCTTCAGAGACAGATACAGCATCCTTAACCTTCCCAAAAACTTGCATCTCAGAAGATATCCGTTTCTCCCTAGGCCAACCTTTATTGGTAAATTCGACAATTCCTTACAAGTCCTTGTCCTGTTGAGTAGCTTCCAACCAACTCCCCATGGCCAATTTTCCAGACTGTTCACTAAAACATCCTGCACAGTAACAGCTAAACACTTCTCCACCAAATCTGGCATATTCACGACAAGGGTCAGGCATCCTGGACAAGCAATCAGCAACCATATTACAAGGTCCTGGTATATAATTGGCTGTGAAGTTGTATTCATACATCTTGGAAAGAATTCTGACTAAACGGGCTGAAGCCTTACTGGTGCCATTACCATTTAACAACAATAAAAGGGGTTTGTGATCAGTCTTCACAATAAAACTTTTTTCCTGACAGGTAGCTCTTAAAATGATCAGTACCCCAAGCACAAGCTAAAGCTTCACGCTCTATGGTGGAGTATTTATTTTCTGCTACAGAAAGGGGCCTTGAGGCAAACACAATGGTTTTAACTTTGTTGTTAGACTTCTGGCTTAACATAGCTCCTAAACCATCCAAACTGGCATCCACATCCAACATACACTGCTCCTTGTAATGAAAAAAAGACAAAGGGGCAGCATTGATAATGGACAACTTGATTTTCTCAAAAGAAATCTGTAGATCACTTGCCCATTGAAAACGGTCACCCTTTTTGAGTAAAACTCTTAGCAGTGCAGCAATCGGAGAAAATTGGTTGATAAATCTTGAATAGAAAGACCTAAAATGTATCTTAACTGATCCTTGTCTTTTGTAGCTGGTATGGCCTCGATGGAATCAAGAAGTTTGTGTTTAGAACAGATATCATTACTAGAAATGGCATGGCCCTGATATTCAACTTCTGGGTGAGAAAGTCACATTTCTCCATCTGCAGAGCCATACTCTTGTCATGCAGAACCTGCAAAACACCGGATAACCTAGCATTGTGTGTCTCCACATTTTCAGCGAAAATCAAGATGTCATCTTGAAAGACAACTACACACTCCATCTCACCAAAAAGGGAAAACAGAAGCTTCTGGAATACAGACACCGCGGATGCTAATTCAAAAGGCATCCAGATGTACCTGAAAGCCCCCTCTGGAGTAATAAAAGTGGTCACGTGCTTACAATCCTCTTCCAACTCCATCTGATGGTCGGCAGACCTGAGATCTAAAGTAGTAAAGAATTTGGCTCCACTAATCTGAGCCAGGAATTCTTGAATCATGGGGAGGGGGTAACAATCCACAACAATTGGCTTGTTAAGGGATCTCAAGTCCACACATAATCTTAAAAGGCCAGAGTTTTTCCTTAGAAGAACAATGGGAGACACCCACTCTGAAGCATCAACCTCCTCAATGACCCCATCCATAAGCAATTGTTTGAGCAAGGTACTAAGTTCCTTCCTGGCACTAAATGGAACATCCCTAAGTTTGTGTCTGACTGGACAAGATTCAGGCTTGAGAACAATTTTGTGTGAAAAACCCTTCACAAACCCCCAAATCCTTGCAGAACACATCATGAAACTGATCAATAATTCTTTCCTGGCGGCCCGGTTGTTGCTGTCTACGTAGCTGCTTCTGTATTTTTTATTAAAACAGTGCTTAATAACTTGATCACGTAAGTACTGCTCAATAATAACTCCAAAATCTCAGTTAGCAGCTAAATCTCTCAAAACTGCCACGTAAATCTCAATGCGTTCTGAAGCCATTTGATGCTTGGAGTAAAGGTTAAACCGTTTCATGACAATATGTGGTTCCACTGTAAAGTCTAACTTCAGCCTGTCCATTGCCTTTGTATACTCATCATAGTCTACAACACCTTGAGGTGCGGGAAGGCTTGGCAAATGATCAAATATCTCCTGTGCTTCAGTACCAATGGAGTTGAGTAAAAGACCCTTCTTTCTTGCCACACCAAAAGAATCACCATCAATAGCCACCAAAAAATTAATTATTAAAGAGCCCCCACCCACTTACTCCATTTCATAGGTATATCACCAGGATTCTGAAGTAACGAGGTGGAGGAGTACAGCACTGCTGCATGATGACAAAATGCAAAAATCCCAAAGGGAAAATGAAGCAAAATACCTTAAAACATCAGAAAGACTTGTAAAATTATGAAATATATGTCCTGGGATAATTCTGTGTTTCCAAACGAGATGCAGAACAAAGCGGAGTAAGTGCCGACTAAACAATGCTTCATGAAGTAAAACAAAAAAATTTAAAAAAACACAAAACAAAAATGGCGTCACGTTGAGGATGCTCAGGTCGGGTGGCTCATGTCAGGCAGAGGCTGAAGGCGACGTGTGGATGGAGGCGACAAGTACGTAGGAGCAGGGTGGCACACAGGCAGGTCTGAACGCAGCCGCCAGAGGTAGTACATCAGAGGTGACTTCAGCAGCTTACGGGAGTGGCCGATGGCATCAAAGACCCCAAAAATGAACAGATCCAGGACAACACGGCTTCACAATGTGGCAGAGGCACGAAGTTTCCGCAGCCAGGTAACTTGCGTTGTAGAAGGTTTAAATAGCTGAATTATAAGTGGAGAAATCGGGTAGTGGTAGAAACCACAGTCAGAGACCAAAATATCGTCACCAAAAATGAAGCAAACACGGAAGCCGCCAAAGGTTAGCTAAAGTGTTTATTTTCATAAATGGTCCCCAGCAACCAGGACGACCATCCACAACAGCTTAGAGGCATAGAATACAACTGCCTCATTCAAACTTAAACCAAACGATATCAAATTGAACAATACATATAATTATAATGATTGATGTTTTCACCAGTATGCAAGAGAGATGTGTAATAGTATGACTGAGTGAGGTTAGGAGATTATGATTTATGAATGAATTGTTGTTTTTGTAATTAATAACAATGATTATGTATCTGTACAAAAAGAATATATTATAGAGACATTGTTATCTTCATTTTTATCTTAACAATAAATAAGAGTATATTTTTCTATTTGATGTATTTTTTGTCTCTCTGTTTGTCCTAGTATGTGCCTGAAGCTCTGTGATATTAATCATTAGTTGCCTGAGTTTTTCTTATATGTTAATTATTTCATCCCTCCTTGGGCAAAGTTTTTGTAGTAGGGGACCCTTTTTCTTTAAATTCAAGAACCAGGATCTTCATTCTGCGACGATCCACCATTTAGCCAGGAGAATCATCATGTATTGAATGTCCCGTTGTCTTAGTTCCAGCTTGACCTTGTTGAAGGAGCGCCACTTCACAAGTACTTCCTGTGCATAATCGGGGAATACCATAACAGTCTGGTTCTCATAGATAAGGGGCCATGCTTTTGGGCTGCCGATAGTTCAGGATTTTGGCCATGGGGGTCACGCCCTGATCCCTGGTTTAGGCTGCACGCCTGGTACACTGTGTGCCCTCTCAATCACAAAATGAAGGGACAGATCGTCAGGATGAATAGCCGTTTTGACTAAATATTCAAGAAAGCATTCTGGCCCTTACCCTCACAGTGCATGGAATGCCCCACTAGGAGCATGTTGTTCTGATGGGATTGATCCTCTGTGTCTTCCGCCCTGGCATGTAAATGACGCGTAATGTCTGTGAGGCACTCTACCTCCCTGATTGCAGGGTTTCCGTGTGGTCTTTCAGGATGTGTTCTGTGGTTGTTACAATGGCTGTGAGTTTTTGGTAGATTACTCGTATCTGTGTAACATCCAGATCCACCATGTCAATTTTTCCCTCCAGTTTCGATCTGGTATCCCTTATGGTTTTTAACAGGTCCTTCATGGATGGTTCCTGTCCCTTCTGCAGCGGAGGGTGGCACATGAGACTCCGCTTGCTTAGTGTTATTTGATAGAGACATCTAGCCACAGATTCCTTACCTTGTAAATTCTCCCCAGGTGCCAGACTGGATCTGGAAACCATTCCCAGCAATACCTCTGCGTGCCAGTGGAGTGCGCCGTGCGTCTCTGTAGTGACATCGTCTCCGGACATGACGTCAACGGAGTCCATTTAAGCCACCATCGACGTGCTGACCTCAGTTTCTTCTTTTTCCGCGCTGCAACGTGGATCCGTTGAAGCGTACCTCTGGCCATTTTCAGCCTCCTTCCTCGACTACTCACCAAGACCAATGTGCCCTCTATGCCTTCTGGCTTTAAGCCCTGTGGGTCATGCATCTGGTAGATGTTGGCCACAGATCCACATTCTGTTTGTATGTGGTGCTTGGGCATGCACCACAACTCTGAGGACTGCAATGCCTGTCAGCGACTGAGGCCGAAGGCGCTGCGGAGCATGGTAAGAAGCCCCTGGCTGCCCGGTTGTTGCGTCCTTCTGAGTCTCGTTAGCCCGCTCCTCTTCCTGGAAGTCTGCTCATTCCAGGGGTCGATCCAGTGGACGTCACCTGCAACAGGCGTCGGCGTCACCGTCTCCATCCTATGATAAGTCGCGACCCTCCATGGCCTCGTCATCTTACGACGCGGAGGTGAGTGCTCCCAGTACGGGGGCTGGCGATTCCTCCGGCCCTCTGGCTCAGGGCTCCGTCCCGGAGTCGGGGTGAGCGATTCCTTCTGACCTTGGTCTCAGGAATCTGTCTCAGATTCTGTCCCGTGCCTCCCTACCGTTCCGGGTGCCGGGGCTACTATGGCCCAAATGAAAGAATTTTACTTGGCTCTTAATGCCATTTTTGGGTCTCTACCTTCCCTAGAGTGCCTTCAGGTCCCAAGGAGGTGATGGGTTCCTTGAATGCGGCCACACCGGTGGGTTTTCTCTCTGCAGCAGTTAGGTCCTCTAGCACATCGACGCCGGTGCACAGTCCTTCGGGGTCTCCACCTTAGGGGCCGATCAACTCTGCCGTGCATCGCTTCCTCCCCTGGGGGTTGTTGTAGCGCCACCGGTCAGCTTCGAGCCGGAGTCAGTGCACGTCCATACTGCTGGTCCTAGGGGGGTGCTGTCCGACGCCCTACTGACCTCGTACTCTGATGTTGGTGTGCCGCCGCTTAGGCATTGGTCGGCGTTGTGTCTGAATCCTCTTCTTCCTTGTTCTGCGGCAGGGCCTTTGGTCAATACAACTGCAGCAGAAGTTTTTCTTCCATGCCCTGGATGTCCAATGCCCTCAACTCCACCTTAGTGATGTGTGGATTACTGATTTGGCTGAAGCCAGCAGACTGGATTCCTCGATTGCTTCTAGTCCGGCCCTGACCACTGAAGCCAGCTCTTGGCGGACATTTAACTATGGGTGGCTGTTGTGTTGGATTTGTCCCTCCCCTCCGTGTCCAGGCCCACAGACCCCCTCATGGGTATTCTTCACCTGGGTCAGTCAGGCCTTGAGTCGGTGCTGCCTTTCTGTGAGGCATTGTATGATGTTTTACTAGGGGCATGGGCTCGGCCTGCCACTGGTGCCCCTTGTGGACAGGGTTATAGCACAAAAGCACTGCCCTGCCCCCAATGACCCTGAGTGTCTCCATCGTCAGCCGACGCACCATAGTTTTGTAGTCCAGGCTGCTACGGCATTGTCTTCTTTACATGATCTTCCTCATACACTGGCTGATAAAAATTCTAGGAAACTGGACTCATGTGGGAAGCATATCTTTTCTTCCACCAGGTCTGCCTTACGTTCTATTAACACATCCTCTGTTCTTGCACGCTTTTCTCATGCCCTATGGGATTCCTTGGCACGGCTCTTGCCCTTCCTCCCAGAGGTTCATCGAGATGATCTAACTTAGTTGATTTCAGTCGGGCAGCAGGTGGCCAAATTGCTCATTTGGTGTGGACTGAACACCACTGACTCGGTTGGTGGTGCCATGGTGTCTGCGGCTGGTGGCGTTGCACAGACATGCTTGGCTTCGCTCCTCTAACGTTTCTGAGGCAGTCCAATCGGCGCTACTTGGCATGCCCGTTGATGGTATTCATTTGTTTGGTGACTGCGCAGATTCTGCTCTACGTAGATTTAGTGACAGTAGCGGTGGTTCAGACCCTTGATTCTCCCTTTTCTTCCCTAAGATCAATGGGGGAGGCCTTGTTCATGGCCGACTGTCCATGTTTACACTTTGATTTGCTACTGTTTCGTCGCATTTGGTCCTGCTCTTTGTACCCCGGATGGGTAAACCTGCGATTGCAGGAGTTCATTTTTCTTCTTTTCCACTCTTGTGGGTTATCTATCTGCTTGGCAAACCTTCTGTATGGCTATGCTGCAGTGTTTTTTCCTCAGTCATTATCTTGGGGTTTCCTTCTCGTATGCGATGGTTTCCCTGTGTTCCCTCCTCATGAAGGCATTTATGCTAGGATTTTTGCTTTCTTTTCCCTGCTATGCCATTCTTGGGGATTTTGTGCAGTGTTCTTCTTGGACACCTTCTTCCAGCCCTATATTCTCCTGCTTGGTTTCAGGTTATATGTTTGTTAGACTTGGCATCTTTTGGCATGTTTCCCCTGAGTTTTTGCTTTCTGACCTCCCGGTTTTGACTCTGTTTTTGCTGGCTTAGTGTCTCTGCGCACTTTTCTCACTGCTGATCAGTGGTAAAGTACAAGTGCTCCTGTGGTAAAATGTGTTATGGATTGGTGTTTCCATGATTGGCATAGTTGATTTATGTGTCAGTCCCTAGTAAAGTGCACTGAGTGTGCCAGGGCCTGTAAATCAAATGCTGTTAGTGGGCTGCAGCACTGGATTGTGCCACCCACACGAACAGCCCATTAACGTAACTCTGGTCTGCCATTGCAGAGCCTGTGTGCAGTCTGGTACTGCCATGTCGACTTGGCAAGTGCACCCACTTGCCAGGCCCTAACCTTCCCTTTTCTTACATGTCAGTCACCCGTAAGGTAGGCCCAAGGTACCCCTGTGGGCAGGGTGCAGTGTAGGTGAAAGGTAGGACATGCCCTGGTGTGTGTGGCATGTCCTGATAGTGAATTACTGCCAATTTCATTTTTCACTATTGCAAGGCTGCCTGTTCCCATAGGACAGAATGGGGAGTTTGTTTATAACATCTTATAAATATAACTGGCCTTGGGAACTAGGTAGAAAAATAAAGTTTAGTATGCCTGAACTCAGAATCTAAAGATGCATCTTTTAGTGAAGGTGATTTTTACATTCTGGGTTTGAAAATACCACTTTTAGAAAGTAGGTATTTTCTTGCTCAGCCATCCAGTAGGCCTCTGCTGGGTTGTGGATTGACTGTCTGGGTTTTGGATGATAGGGGCTGGGGAGCAGACGTGGCTCCAGATAGTCTAGGTGGGTCATGAAAGGGCTGAATAGACCTGGGCTGCATTTAGAGTAGGGGGAGGAGATTTCATTTCACCTAAATGGGCCTGGTCTGCCTCTGACAATGCCGTCTCCACCTCCTGCCAGGAAGCCACATCAGAGAGGGCAGAACTGGTTCTGGCTGGGCACAGATACTCTCTGCCTGAGAGGACAAAGAATTGTGGGCTATAAAAAGTGGAGCCCAAACCCCTGAACTTTAGAACTCTTTTGGACCAAGAAGACTGCCAAGAAGAAGAGCTAGAGAAGCTCTGAGGAGTGTCTACCACTTTGCTGAGTGCTTTGCTGTGTGGGAGTGCAGTGGCTGCTTCTGTCTTGGGCAGTGAAAGGACTGGACTGAACTTTCTTCAATCTGTTTTTGTGAGTTTCACCAAGCGCTTGAGGTAGAGCTTGCCCCCTGTTCAAGAAGTCTCAGGAATAGCAAAGACTTCAAGTTCTTCTGCCCTGAGCACTGGGAACTGTGTGTTTTGTGCTGCAACAGAAGAAAAAGCAACCCAACGCCGTCTACGACACAGCTGCTGACTCCGTGTCCTAAAGGCACCGCAGAGGGCACCGCCGCAACGCCGCACCGCGACCCTGGTCTCACCGACGACACCTGCTGATGCCACCACCGAGCCGCTGCACTGCTGGGCACCGCACTCCGCATCGCCTCGCTTCACGACGCCGCCTTGGTATCCCCAACGACGCCACTCCACGCCGAAATCAACGCCGCTGCTTGCACCTTGGTTCGTAAAGTTACACGACGCAACGCCCTCATCCTGCACCGCAGCCTTGGCCTACCGACGTGACGCCATTGACTCCAGTTCGTCAAACGACGACTCCGCTGCTTGCACCGTGGCCTGCCAGCACCACGACGAGCACCGCATCACTTTGCACCGCGACCCTGGTCTCACCGACACAATCTGACACCGCCACCGAGCCGCTGCTCGCACCGCGACCTGAGGGCACCGCATGCCGCACCGCTGCACTTCGCACCGCAGCACCCGCCGCCTGCCGACGCCAGCGCTCCTGACTTCAACCACAAGGAGTTCGATCTGCAACGCTTCTGACTTCAAGGGCCCGATGACTCCTGCACCGACCTCCGGAACCGATGCCTGCGGACGCCATGCTTTCGGAAGCTCAACAAGAGGCTGCCGACGTCCTGCATTTCTAAAGGTACTGTTTTGCGGGTCTTCCCGACACCGTAGCTGGCCCGCGACGCCGCGGTCAGCCAGAATTGTTTGGATTTGTTGTTCACGACGCCATGATAGCCCCAGAACGAGCCATCGACTTCAAGGAACTGTTTTTCAAGTTTATTTTGATAACTGAAGATTTCTGAATACTGTATTGTGGATTTTTATCGTTTTTGGTCTTGTCTTAAGTATATAAAAATATTGGATATTTTTCTAAACTGGTGTGGTGTCCTTTTGTAGTGCTTACTCTGTATTACTGTTGGTTATGTGCAAATGCTTTACACACTGCCTCTAAGATAAGCCTCGTGCCAAGCTACCAAGGGGGTGAGCAGGGGTTATTTTAGCAGTGTAACTCCCTTATCCTGACTAGGAAGAAGGGAGCCTGTTTGGACAAAGGTACCTACCTCTGCCAACTAGAGACCCCCATTTCTAACAATGTTCTTCAGTGTTTTTTCTGAGGGTCTTCCGCTTGGTAATGTGGTACTCGTGGCCCTTCCTTACAGTGGGCTGGCCTTCTGATTGCTTGGGACTTCGGTTCCTTTAGTCTCTCTTTTGTTTTCACTACTTCCTGCTATTGCTTCTTACCATGTGCTGGTACGAGTTATCTTCCCCCCTTGTGTTCTGGGAATATTCTTTCCCCTGATGGTTTTCTTCCACAAAGGTTTCTTTGTAATGTTTTTTCATCTTGGTTTCCTCTTATACAGCATTGAGGTGCTACCGTTTTCTCAGGTGGCTTGTTTTCAATGTGAGATTGAGACTATGTCTGTCTGTGCAGGTGACTTTCGCATTGGATCATTTTCTATTCATTTTGGTGAATTCTTGTCAGGAATTCTCCTCTTCATGGTGTTGCCTTTCGGTGCACATTGCATTCTCATTTCTATTGCACTGCGTTCCATTCTTAGGTGTGGCCAACATCCCTCTTTTGATTGGAAATTTTTCTTTCCTTATTGAGTGTTTTAACATTGGTTTCATGGGTTGGTTCTACATTCTTTACCCACCTTTGAGACCTGGTTTTGTACCTGGTCTCCTTGACCTCTTTTGCATACTGCTTTTGTTGCGTTTCTCTCTTTTGTGACTTGAAGGATGAGCTTTTCTGTATTCTTCCTTCCACATCTTGTTTTTTCTGCACTGTGGTGGGATACCCCTTCCTTCCTTTATATTGAAGGGGTATCCTATTCTCTGCAAACAGCTCCTGATTTCTTATGTTGGGTGAGTTCTTCCTCTTCGAAGACACAGGCTTTATGGTTTTCGTTTACCACTCTCCTCTTGTGGATTGTGGTTTCTCCTTGCCCTTTGCATATCTGGGTACTTACTCTTCTTTATGTATTTGTGTATATATGTGTGTATATATGTATATATATATATATATATATATATTATCTACTGGCGGTCGCCAGTAGATAGTTATAGTTAGGACCTATTTTCCATAGGAAATCTGCGACATTCTATTTGAAATAACTCTCTTGCCGGTTGACGAATCTTCGCGAAATTTTCAAACTTTATGGCCCGCTCCGGTCCGCTCCTACCCTGAAAGTCTCGGGGTGATTCGTCAAGCGGGGGCCGAGAAAAAAGGGGGGTCCCAAAACGTGTTTTCCCCATTCATTTTCCCATAGGAAACTTTAGACACGGCTACAGCCCGAACTGCTGAACGGAATTACACCAAATTTGGCAAAGAGGTAGTTCTTGGTTCAGAAAGAACCCTTTTTGTTAAATGGTGTAAATCCGTTCAGTATTTGCTGAGAAAATCAAAAGTAAAAACACATATATATCTATGGCCTCGGAGGGTCCGCTCACCCTCCCGATCACGAGCTGTCTGCTAATTGGCTGTCAACACTCCAAACCAGGAAGTGTTGGCAGCCATCTTGTGACTCGGTAGAACCGAGTCACAAGAAAACAGTAAAAACAATCGCGCAAAACGCAAAAAGGGGGCAGGGTAGAAACACCCTGACCCCCTAGGCCTGCTTAGGGGGTCCCACAAGGACCCCCAGGGCCAAAAAAAGCATTTTTTATTTTTTTTAAACGGCGAGATTCGCGCACCCAGCGCGAATTTCGGCCGAAAATAAAAACGAAGCGCAGGCTCCCGCGCTTCTTGTATTGAAGCCCCCGGGTGGGCCAGGTCCCGGGGCACTGAAAAACTGAAAACATGTGTGGGGGGGGGGGGGGGGCCCAATCCCCCCCACGCTGCCATATTTTGAGCAGGATCATTAACCCACCAATCTATCTAAGTGGTTATCCGGAATATCTCTATTGATGCCCATCAGCATACCCAACTTTGTTTCACCGGATCTAGATTACACAAGACAAAAAAGGAAAACACAGGGCTCAAACAGCCGGCAACGTTTGCCCAGACTGCGAAAGTTCAAAAACAGCGCCTGAATTTTGTTCTGCATTCTTGGAGATAGAGGGGTGGGGGGTGCTTTGCTTAAGTGATGCGGAGCAACCAGGCGAAAACGGAAAGAGAGGGGTTGAAGGCAAGTACGTTTCTTTTTGTTTATAATCAATTCTAAAGAAAAAACCATTGGCACTTCCAAAACAGCAGATGGATACAGAGGAGAGGGAGGGGCTAGAAAACGCACAGGCCCTGTTGTTAACTGCTCACA
Source organism: Calotriton arnoldi (assembly GCA_963921515.1). Lineage (NCBI taxonomy): Eukaryota > Metazoa > Chordata > Amphibia > Caudata > Salamandridae > Calotriton > Calotriton arnoldi. The sequence continues at coordinate 1,059,822 of CAWUFW010000146.1, forward strand.
TGTATCTGTCCTGACCAGTGTGTCTGGCGCAGTGGCACCGGATCCGCTTGTGCTGCGCAGCTGCTTAAGGATGAGCCAGGATTGGAACAAGTAAGGGGCATGCGAGGTTCATCAGCAGGGGGGAAGGCCATAAAGCTTCTAAAATCCTACCTTCCCAGTTGTTGTCTCCAGAGAGAGAGGTGAAGTCGAGCCGCGGCACCTCGTGGGCGAAGCTCTCTCCCGCGGGCACCTCCACTTCTTGGCCTCTCTGCGGCCGGGCCTCTCCGCCGCCCTGGTGCTCCGGAATCTTCATGCTGGAAACCTGCAAGAGAACCCAAGAGCCAGGCTTAGAAAGGCGGCACCCGTTAGAATCCACCAAGCAGTCCTCTGCAAAGATCAAAGCCACAACAAGGCCTATTGCTCCCAGGTCACAAGTCCCAGCCCCCTGGCCAGTGACTCGCGCGGCTAATGAGGAATGCGAAAACATCCGTCCCGCGGCCCTCCTCGACTCCGGCTCCTTGAGAGGGGGCTCAGACATTCAGGGATCTGTGGCACAGCCGAGGCGGCACAGGCAGTGATCACTTGCATTTACCAGTGTTGTGTGAGATCAAGGGAACTGTGGCGAATGGCTTCCCCGTTCACGTGCTGCTGCCCATTAGCAGATGTTAACTGCCCTTGGACGCGTTATGCGCCTTCAGATCAGGCTGTATTCAAGACAGGCACTTAACAGTCATTAATGGCTCCTGCAGGGGGTAGCACCCACTTGTGCAGTGTGAGTCTTCAGATTTACATCATTGTAGTGACGGAGTCCGGCTAAAATCTGATCAATTTAGGACACTGTTTGGGGGATCTTTCCTTCACAGTAGGAGTCAGCTTTCCACCTGCATGACACATCGCCGGATTTCTGCTCTTGAAAGAGGCTTCCTCGGGGTACAAGGGCCCGTATTCCCAGGCCGGACGGTACTGCAGCGACATTGCATCCATGCAGTGGCGGCCGCTCCATTAGGGCGTTGGGGCGCCGCCCTACTGCTTTCTCGCTGCGCCTGAAGCAGAAAATAAAATGGTATTTAAAATACCATTTTATTTCCTGCTTCTCGCGCTGCGAGAAAGCAGACGTCAGGGGTATGCCTGGTTGGGGGCGGGATTGCCTGGTTGGGGGCGGGCGGGTCAGGGAGGAGTGGCTTGCACCACTCTAAGTGCCCAGACTGCTTGGTCGGCCCCGGGGGCCGACCAAAGCAGTCATGCGTACTCTACATTTTCTCTATTTAGGCTGCATGCCTACATAGAGAAAATGGCGTCCCTACTGGTGCCCGGCTGGGCGCTGCCCCGGCCTCTGCACAGCGTTGTGATTGTCCTTACAGGAGGGGCGGGAGCAGCATGCCTGTTCCTTTGTTCAGAAGCAGCAGAGGCGACGCTGGACCCGGCTGAGCAGCAGAGGCAGACCCGGTCAGGTAAGTTGCTTTTCATTTTCTATGTACACCCCCCCGCGCAACAACACCCGCGTGAACCCCCCCCACGCGCAACAACACCCGCGCGAAACCCCCCCCGCAACAACACCCCCCGCGAATGTTAAGTTCTTAAATCAACTTAAGATCAACCTATTATCAACGCGTTGGCTTTTAATGCCATCTCTAAGTATGTACCGGGAGACATCCTCGATGCAGATTATAATGTTAGTGAACCCCCTTCTAAAGAATGTATTAATAAAGTGTGCATACGTTGCTCAGTCGGCATCGAAGTGGTTGGAGGCCGCTTGTTTTCTGTCTGCACATACCTACCTCCCAAGCTGACCGAATATAAATATAAACGCACTAAAATATGGCCACGGGAAAACTGGAGTTACAGCAGTGACCATTGTAAGTCGTCAGTGGTTTTAATTACTGGAACAATAAATCACTCAGCGATGTCCTGCAGCAACCAAACGATTTTAAAAAAACAGACGCACAATACTTTTGAAATTCAATTAATTGAAAAGAGCAGATAAAAGGTGCACATTCTTAATGGCTGTAAAGCAACCCTGATGGATGTAATCGAACTGCAAACACAGACTTCAACGTCTGACAGGAATACTTACTGTACTCCCTTAAAAAGTATCCAGATCAGTGAATCAGTTAAAATTACTTCTGTGTTAAGCTTTCTTTTCGTTTTCTTCGCTGGATATGAGATGGAGAATTGCTCTCATTCCCGTTTTACAAAAAGAGCCGTTGAGACCTGCACAAATGTAATTACAGCTGGTCTTCACTCAAAATTGCTTTTATGTATTTCTGACTGGCGCTAGATGATTAAGAGGTATAGCGCAGCATATAAGCAAAACGATAACACCTGCGTGCACCCCCGCCCCTCAAGTTCAGCTGGTTGATGGCGTATTTTATGCTGAGGTGTTATATATATCATGTGTTTAGGGCAGGCGGAAGTGGCGTGGGCGGCCGCGTGGCTATCACTGCTGCAGCCGGTGCAGTGGCACCGTGTCCCAGAGGTAGGAATGGACTCAGCCTATCCAGCATTGTTTACAGAAATTTAAGTGGCCTCACGCTCCAAGTTTATAAACACATAGCCTGCCTTGGGCCTGGGTCTGTGTTTACTCTTTGTGGAGGGCATGGGGGAGGAGTAGGTGAGTAAGGGGAATAGGGAGGAGAGTGAGAAACGGGTTGAAACGAGGGGGTAAAGACAGAGTAGAGGAGGATAGAAAAATGAGGGAAAGGGATATTGATGAGAGAGAAAGAAGATAAGCACGAGCAAAAAAGGCAGGTGGAAAAGAAAGATGCCATAAATAAGGACATTAGAAGGGGACAAGATAAGTACCAAGGAGAGACAGAAGAGGGTACATAGACAGAGAGGAGACAGTAGAAGGAAGGAAGGGAGCTGCGAAGAAAATACTGGTAGAATAAAGAACTTAGAGACACATTTGCAGGAACACTAGTGCAGAGTGCAGTGACAGCTGAGTCCATATTGTGAGGGGCCGACTGTACCCCAAATATGTCTGTATTTTTTTATTACCAACTCAGGGCAAGGGCCTATTTTCCTTGCTTGCGTTAGGGCCATTGATATCCAGGCTACCACTGGAAAGCGATTATTTAAAAGGTGAACGATGGGCCAGAATATTTTCTGAGAGGGAAAGGCGTAGTCTGTTTCTCATGCTTAACCATTGTTGACATGCTTAAAAAGACTTTTAGCCTTAGTTGAACGTTGTTCGGCTGGAGCTTTCGTAGACTTTCTTGAGAATTGTTCAGCAATACATCCAGTAGGCCAAGTTTAGCAGCTACCTTGCACATTATGCCTACCTCACTGCATGTGGAGTAGGTGAATGGAAGCAAGACTGAAACACAGGAGTTGGCAAAGGATCGTTGTCACGTTAGGAGCGGGAATCTAAATTGGGAACAAGCCCTCAGTTTTCTGGTATACATGTGTAATTGATCAGACAAGATTGCATATAGATGCCAGATTTCAAAGTAATCGCAATATCACCCCATAGACTTATAATGTGTTTTTTAACCGCCAGGAGGTCACGGGCATCAACAACTCTATAAGAAGCAGGGACTAGAACACACCAAAAAAGCCATTCCAGGTTTTTTCTTTTTATTCCGGTACCTGCACTCCCGAAGTTATAAAGGGGTAAAAACAAACTACAAGTACCAGCATTCAAAGAAAAAGCCTTCACATGATAGTCAGCTCACATTTGGAATTTGTAAACTTGAGAGAACAGGGGCTTTGCCTTGTAAAATTCAAGTTGTACATCCCACGTTTATTTAGAACATTTACAAAAGACTACAGACAGCATGACAGTTCCGTTAAAATGAACTACACACGTATTCAATCAGCCATTCTTGCAGCGACTGCATGACAAACCAGTTGGACAGAGAATGTAATGCGGTTTCATATTTTCCCACAGGGCTGTTGTTCTAATGTTTCCTTCCTTTGGACAGTTTTTCCTTCCTCCTGTTTTGCCATCCCTAGCTTCTGACTATTCCCGCCCTCTTTAGCCGCTTGGTTGTGAAGGGCATTTGCCTAGACAGCAGACAGTGCATGTGCGCAAGCCCTGGACATGTTCGCTGCCGACAGGCCCTTCCCATGTTAATTATGTGGACCCCAGATCAGCCCTCAGTTTCTCAGAGGAATGGAAAATAATTTAAATAAGTTGTGTGTGGGTGTTAATATGTGCTTGTGGGAAGATACTAGCGTGTGTGCTTCTTCTGCGGTACTGGAAATGAGTGCAACTCATTGGGCCCAATAAATATATATATTTATTTGGAACAAGTTTATTCAAAATTTGCATTGCATGTGTATTATAGGAGAGCAGGGGCTCAATTGAATTGTTACCATAGCACAGCCTATCTTGAGAAATCTTTGCTTCTGACTAAACCGTAGCCATGTTGGAATCGGTATTGAACTCTTAAGCTTGAATATTAACTTTACAAAGCTTCAGAAACATTTCTATCCACATGTTGTTATATGGTATCCCTTTATTAATGTAATAACTGCACTTTCACAATTGCTTTATTAACCTTCTTGCTTCTCACATTTGCTTGAAAATGCACCATTTACCCACTCTTTTTTCAAAATTTTCTCGGGGGAAAACCACCCCGAACCCCTCTTAAGATGTACGGTCTCGCTCGCTGCGCTCGCTTGACGCTGTGCACTCCAACAGAAAGTTCACGCCCCACCACTTTCAAATGTCACCAGCCACCACTGCATCCATGGCTGCGGGCCTGCACAGATGGTGGCTCCCCTGCTCCTGTGAGGTGGTGGGCGCTCAGGCGCTGGGGGCGAGTGTGAAGTTCGGGTGATGTGCGCCTTCCTGCCTTATTGGCAAGCAATGACGGGGAGATAAGGCCATTAAGGTGCAAATGAGGGCCTGCACGGCTCCAAGCAGGGGGCTGGTTTTCACAGAAGGGGCTGTGCTTTCATATTCAAATGAGCACTCCGGACCCCATCCCATGGGCCCCACAAACCATACTTTCGTGTTTACGAGGCCCTGGTGGCGTCAAATGACTGCTCAGCGTATCCTCGCTTTTTCATTCGAGTGATGCCGAACGCATCTCTGAATATACACACACTATCTCTGTGCCGGATGTAAACACATTTTACCAGTCGAAGATGTATTTTTGACCAAGTTCTACTGGGCTGGTCCCCGTGTTTGAATGTCTGCCTCTTTCACTCACCAGTGTCACCCATTTGTTAGACTGTTGTCAAGACAGCCACTTGCACCTCACAATGGCCCAAACCAGACAGAAGGGAAAGGGATAGTGGGACGGCAGACTCAAAAGCTCAACACATTATGGCCACTCTGAGCGAAGCACAAAGGCAAGGGAGCCAGTGATGTGTAAATCGAACAACAGAGGAGGGGGGCGATGGGGGTATTGAATATTTTCTGTCACGAGGCAACGGCTAAACCCAGGCTCTAATTCAATTAAACTCCAATTTATTTGCTCAGGCTGGAAAAAAAACGTAAGGTTTGCTCAACTGTTCTGAGGTACCACCTTTCGTCACCCCTGTATAAATCCGCCATCTGTGCCCACATGCGCCATCTCGCAGCAAACACCGAGGGCCTAGCAGGCAGAGAAGCCAAAAACGCAGCAGGCATACAAAAGCTCCACAGGCTGCCCCAGGTCGACGAAGCAGCCAAAGGGGAGGGGGGCAAGATCCTTTGCTCATTGCCCAGGTGATATAGCCCGGTGTGTACTCTCAGCCTCGATAATTTACCAGAATAATTAGAGTTAATATGGGTTAATTAATATGCAAATCAATCAGCAGATGTTTTGCAGCAGGGCCTGTGTGAGAAAACATCCTTTGCTTTCTCCCACGTGATTTTGGATGTCAGTTATTGGGTATAATTACTGTAACCGAATATACACAAAACCTTTGGAATATAAAATTGTTACAGTTCTGGTTTTGCACAAGCTGCTACTTCCCTGCAATAAAAGCGAACAATTTCTTTTAGAAAATAAAGGCCTTTATGATCCATTTTTGGATGTAAAAAGAAGAAATGAATCGAGTGAATGGCTTATCTTTTTTCTATGCATAATTAGGTCAGTATTATATGAACATTCCAATGAGCACTTGGACAAATGTACTTATAAAATCATAGCGCCAACCACCTGCAATCACATCACACTGTTCGACTCAAAGTGGTATGCTGACCGACTAGAACTTTGCTTTGCTGAGTGGATCCATCCAGCCTTTTACTTTACGAGCATGCTTCAAATGAAAAACTCTCCCCAAGCTTTTATTAGGAGCAGTTGCTCTGTCACTGGCATGTAAATACAACACTGCAGCTGGAAATATACTCACGTTTGGCGACGGGCACACAAGTAAACGTAACAATGAAGGGCCAAGGCTGAACACCAACAGTCTTATCAGCAAGCCTGCTCCGAGGCTGTCAGTCTCTTCTCATGAATGATTTCTGCACAACTCCAGCTCACTGACAGAGACGCCATGACCTGCTCTCCCCTCCCCTTCACTCCCTGGTACTGGCATTTGCTGACACTGACAGAGACGCCATGGCCTGCTCTCCCCTCCCCGTCACTCCCTGGTACTGGCATTTGCTGGCACTGACAGGAGACGCCATGGCCTGCTCTCCCCTCCCCGTCACTCCCTGGTACTGGCATTTGCTGACACTAACAGTGCTTGGCAGCGTGAATGCTGGCTGGGGAAAAGACAGGCAGACTCTCACAGCACATGCTCTGTACCCTTTGTTCCTTCTACACGGGCACCTGGCAGTTCTATACATTGAACACATTTAGGCCTTTTCTTCCATGCTTATTCAAGTTTCCAAAGTACAGGTGCCCATGGCACTTTTAAAAATAAATTGAACAGCATTTCCATAAGCATAATGGCAACTTTAAACAGCAACTGAAAGAGGTTTCTATTTTGTATTAACCTGCACAGTTGATATAGTAAACGTTAACACTACAGTCTATTTCAGCATTTCTAAGCTGAGCTTCTGATGGAAACACATGGGTCACTTTGAAAGTGGTATCCGAGTTTTCTTTTAACCAGCACCCTGCTACTGAACTGGGTCCCGAGGCAGCCTTGTGTGAATTATATTATGTCCTAACTGAACTATCTCATGAAACAATGACAACACATTATCTAAGCCAGCAGATTATGAGTGTAGAACGTGATAGCCAGGGATTCCAGAAACTCTCTGCCTCAAGCAGGTTATCAGTTCACTGAAGCCAGGGCAGAAGGTACAGAACATGCACTTTATGATTCACTGGAAGGATGGAGATGTGCTTGATAGAACTATGTTTGAAAAGTTTGAGTTTATCCCTGATGACGGTTTAGTTGCAAGGATATTCGTGCGTACGTTTTCAAAGATACATTTTGCAGGGAAAACAAAAGGCTCATGTTCATAAAATTCACTGAAAAAACCATAGGTTTCAGGCACGTTATAGTTAGAAATGAGCATTTCAAAAACCATTGAAATTCACTGAAAAAACCATAGGTTTCAGGCACGTTATAGTTAGAAATTAGCATTTAAAAAACCTTAGAAATTCACTGAAAAAACCATAGGTCTCAGGGACGTTATAGTTAGTTAGACATTTCACTCGTACAAAACCATAGAAATTCCCCCGTTATAGTTAGTTCAGCTAACTATAACTCGCGCCCACAATGCACTGCTGATGACGTCACATATTACATCATTCATGACATGGTCACTGACATCACTGATGACATCACTGATGACATCTCAAATGACATCACTGATGACATCATCCACGTCAAAATCTGATGCACCTCCTCACACTCTAATATAACCTTTGATACACCCACTGTAAAATACAGACTACCATTCTCGAAATGATCGACACACCAATACCAGTTACTACATATGCACTCACTGATTCCTAGGTCTACACACACATCCACTCATTCACCCTTACAATCACTCATACATACAGTCACTCATCAATACAACATTATCATACACACTCATACACCTATACAGACACACACCGCCACTCATCCATGGAGTTACTCACACACCTAGGCAGTCATGCAAAGAATCAATCACACTCCCATTTCCTCACCTATACAGTTATACACACACCACCTCACTTATTCAAACATATACTAACACATACTTACTCTCTTATACAATCACTGATACAAGTACACACTCATCCATACAGCCACTCTCACAATCATGGACTCTCACGTATAGTCATTTATATATACCAACTCCCACATACACTGCCTTTTACATATGTGGTTACTTGGACATGTACACTGAGACATACAATCTCTCACCAACACACCCATACACACACTCACCTGCCCATACAGCTGTTTACACATGCACTCTTGAACCCATACACCCAGTGAATCAACCACTCACACATCTATGCAGAGTCACACACCTCCCACCCACCCACACACACACTCAGTCTCCCATACAAATACTCAGGCAACCAATCAATAACCCATATAGACACTCATGTAGCTACTGACCAACACATGCAGCAGCTTACACAACAACAGACATACTGATACACACATTCAGACAGTTTAGTCACTAACTCATGCATTCAGTAAGACACATTTAATCACTCACTTATACTGTCAGTCACGCACCTACTAAATCCTTCATCCAGACATTTATACACCCTCTCATTCTTCAATACACCTTGGCATATATATAAAACATATTTAAACTTTACAGAAACACACAGTCACTGGATGATGTCATCAGTGATGTCATCAGTGATGTCATTTGAGATGTCATCAGTGATGTCATCAGTGATGTCAGTGACCATGTCATGAATGATGTAATATGTGACGTCATCAGCAGTGCATTGCGGGGGCGCGAGTTATAGTTAGCTGAACTAACTATAACGGGGGAATTTCTATGGTTTTGTACGAGTGAAATGTCCAACTAACTATAACGTCCCTGAGACCTATGGTTTTTTCAGTGAATATATATATATATATATATATATATATATATATATCCTTCTGTATTTCTATTTATATGTTCATGGGTATACATATATATATATGTATATTCCATAGAGAACCTGCATGAACGGACTTGGAGTGCCGAGATCGGGATGTCCCCCCAGGCCTGCTAGAGTGTCTCCACCAATCACAGAAAGATAATTTGCATTTAAAATGTGAACACTGGTAACACCTGTGTCATAGGCATAGGCAATTGATAAAGGCAGTTATGCCGAAATGCGTCATGCCGGTTGGATTAAAGTGTGAGCTCCTTTAAACCAGTGTGTGCTCAATCTCTTCGGAAGGGGAAGGATATGGACTGTGATCTTTTGTGCGGCCACCAGCACAGAGAGCACCCATCCTTAAGCAGTTCAGCGACAGCGGCGGCACACAAATGGTCTTTCCAAAGTTCTTGGGAGCCGCTGAACCGCCGCAGCCTGTTACAATAACCTGTCAACACGAGTTGGAATAGGATTTCATAGAAAGGCACAACTTACTGAAGAGGTGATTTCAGGTGCGACATTTGATGAGGCAGAAGTGGCTGGATGAGGGTTCAGGAGACTTGCAACATTCCCACAGCGACAATGCGGTACGTAAGGGGAAGCAGCAGGCGCCGCCCACTGTGGATCAAAAGGTACTTACCATAGAACGCCTGCATGAACGGACCCGGAGTGCCAAGATCGGGATATCCCTACACGCCTGCTACAGTGTCCCCACCAATCACAGAAAAATAATTTGCATTTAAAATGTGAACACTGTGTCATAGGCATTTGATGAAGGCAGTTATGCTGAAACGTGTCATGCCGGTTGGACAAAGGTGTGAGCTCCTTTGAACCCGTGTGTGGTCAATTGTTTCAGATGGGGAATGATTATGGACTGTAATATATATATATAGGCAACAGGGGTGCAGAAAGTGGGTGGATGGGTGGAGAAAGAGGCAAGGGGGTGCAGAAAGAAGCAAGAGAGCTGCAGAAAGAAACAAAAGAAGTGCAGAAAGAAGGAACAGAGGTGCAGAAAGAGGCAAGAGGGATGCAGAAAGAGGGGTGCAGAAAGAGGGAAAAGGGGTGCAAAAAGAAGTGAGAGGTGCAGAAAGAAACAAAAGAAGTGCAGAAAGAAGGACAGAAGTGCAGAAAGAGGCAAGAGGGGTGCGGGAAGAGGGGTGTGAAAGAGGCACAAGGGGTGCAGAAAGAAGCAACAGAGGTGCAGAAAGAGGGAAGAGGGGTGCTGAAAGAAGCAACAGAGGTTCAGAAAGATACAAAAGAAGTGCAGAAAGAAGGAACAGAGGTGCAGAAAGAGGCAACAGGGGTGCAGAAAGAGGGGAGAGGGTGCAGAAAGAGGTAAAAGTGGTGTAGAAAGAAGCAAGAGAGGTGCAGAAAGAAATAAAAAGAAATACAGAAAGAAGGAACAGAGGTGCAGAAAGAGGCAAGAGGGGTGCAGAAAGAAGCATGAGAGGTGCAGGAATAAGCAAGAGAAGTGCAGAAAGAAGCAACAGAGGTGCAGAAAGACAGATATGGGTGCAGAAAGAAGCAAGAGAGGTGTAGAAAGAAGCAAGAGGAGTGCAGAAAGAAGCAACAGGGGTGCAGAAAGAGGCAAAAGGGGTGCAAAAAGAGGGAAGAGGGGTGCAGAAAGAGGCACGAGGGGTGGAGAAAGAAGCAAGAGATGTGCAGAAAGAAAAAAAAGAAGTGCAGAAAGAAGGAACAGAGATGCAGAAAGAGGCAACAGGGGTGCAGTAAGATGGATGGAGAAAGAGGCAAGGGGGTGCCGAAAGAAGCAAGACAGCTGCAGAAAGAAACAAAAGAAGGGTAGAAAGAAGGAACAGAGGTGCAGAAAGAGGCAAGAGGGTGCAGAAAGAGGCAAAAGGGGTGCAGAAAGAAGCAAGAGGTGCAGAAAGAAACATAAGAAGTGCAGAAATAAGGAACAGAGGTGCAGAAAGAGGCAAGAGGGGTGCAGAAAGAGGGAAGAGGGGTGTGAAAGAGGCACTAGGAGTGCAAAAAGAAGCAAGAGGAGTGCAGAAAGAAGCAACAGAGGTGCAAAAATAGGCAACAGGGGTGCAGAAAGAGGGTGGATGGGTGGAGAAAGAGGCAAGGGGGTGAAGAAAGAAACAAAAGAAGTGCAGAAAGAAGGAACAGAGGTGCAGAGAGAGGCAAGAGGGGTGCAGAAAGAGGGGTGCAGAAAGAGGCAAAAGGGGTGCAAAAAGAAGTGAGAGGTGCAGAAAGAACCAAAAGAAGTGCAGAAAGAAGGAACAGAAGTGCAGAAAGAGGCAAGAGGGGTGCGGGAAGAGGGGTGTGAAAGAGGCATGAGGGGTGTAGAAAGAAGCAACAGAGGTGCAGAAAGAGGGAAGAGGGGTGCTGAAAGAAGCAAGAGAGGTGCAGAAAGATACAAAAGAAATGTAGAAAGAAGGAACAGGGGTGCAGAAAGAAGCAACAGGGGTGCAGAAAGAGGGGAGAGGGGTACAGAAAGAGGTAAAAGGGGTGCAGAAAGAAGCAAGAGAGGTTCAGAAAGAAAAAAGAAATACAGAAAGAAGGAACAGAGGTGCAGAAAGAGGCAAGAGGGGTGCAGAAAGAGGGAAGAGGGGTGCAGAAAGAGGCACAAGGGGTGCAGAAAGAAGCACGAAAGGTACAGTAATAAGCAAGAGAAGTGCAGAAAGAAGCAACAGAGGTGCAGAAAGACATATGGGTGGGTGAAGAGGCAAGCAAAGTGCAGAAAGAAGCAACAGAGATGAAAAAAGGGGGAAGAGGGGTGGAGAAATAGGCAAGAGGGGTGCAGACAAAAAGCAAGAGAGGTGCAGAAAGAAACAAAAGAAAAGCAGAAAGAAGCAACAGAGGTGCAGAAAGAGGCAAGAGGAGTGCAGAAAGGGGGGGTGCAGAAAGAGGCACAGGGGGTGCAGAAAGAAGCAAGAGAGGTGCAGAAAGAAGCAAGAGTAGTGCAGAAAGAAGCAACAGAGATGCAGAAAGGGGGAAGTGGGGTGGAGAAAGAGGCAAGAGGGATACAGAAAGAAGCAAAAGAGTTGCAGAAAGAAACAAAAGAATTGTAGAAAGAAGGAACAGAGGTCAAGAAAGAGGCAAGAGGGGTGCAGAAAGAGGGAAGAGGGGTGCAGAAAGAGGCAAAAGGGTTGCAGAAAGAAGGGACAGAGGTACAGAAAGAAGCAAAAGAAGTGCAGAAAGAAGCAACAGAGGTGCAGAAAGAGGGATGAGGGGTGGAGAAAGAGGCAAGAGAATTGCAGAAAGAAGCAACAGAGATGCAAAAAGGGGGAGCAGGGGTGGAGAAAGTAGCAAGGGGGTCAGAAAGAAGCAAGAGAGGTGCAGAAAGAAACAAAAGAAGAGCAGATAGAAGGAACAGAGGTGCAGAAAGAGGCAAGAGGGGTGCAGAAATACGTAAGACGGGTGCATAAAGAAGCACAAGAGGTGCAGAAAGAAGCAAGAGTGGTGCAGAAAGAAGCAACAGAGGTGCAGAAAAAGGCAGGAGGGGTGCAAAAAGAGGGAAGAGGGGTACAGAAAGAAGCACAAGGGGTGCAGAAAGAAGCAAGAGATGTGCAGAAAGAAACAAAAGAAGTGCAGAAAGAAGGAACAGAGGTGCAGAAAGAGGCAAGAGGGATGCAGAAAGAGGGGTGCAGAAAGAGGCAAAAGAAGTGCAGAAAGAAGGAACAGAGGTGTAGAAAGAGGCAAGAGGGGTGCTAAAAGAAGCAAGAGAGGTGCAGAAAGAAACAAGAGAAGTGTAGAAAGAAGCAACAGAGGTGCAGAAAGAGGGATGAGTGGTGAAGAAAGAGGCAAGAGAAGTGCAGAAAGAAGCAAACGACATGCAAAAAGGGGGAACAGGGTGGGGAAAGTGGCAAGAGGGGTGCAGATCTAAGCAAGAGAGGTGCAGAAAGAAACAAAAGAAGTGCAGAAAGAAGGAACAGGGGTGCAGAAAGAGGCAAGAGGGGTACACAAGAATCAAGAGGAGTGCAGAAAGAGGGAAGATGGGTGTGAAAGAGGCACAAGGGGTACAAAAGAAGCAAGAGGGGTGCAGAAAGAAGGAACAGAGGTGCAGAAAGAGGCAAGAGAAGTGCAGAAAGACGCAACAGATGCAAAAAGGGGGAACAGGGGTGGAGAAAGTGGCAAGAGGGTGCAGAAATAAGCAAGAGATGTGCAGAAAGAAACAAAAGAAGTGCAGAAAGAAGGAACAGAGGTGCAGAAAGAGGCAAGGGAAGTGCAGAAAGAAGCAACAGAGATGCTAAAAGGGGGAACAGGGGTGGGGAAAGCGGCAAGAGGGGTGCAGAAATAAGCAAGAGAAGTGCAGAAAGAAGCAAAAGAGGTGCAGAAAGAGGGATGAGGGGTGGAGAAAGAGACAAGAGAAGTGCAGAAAGAAGCAACAGAGATGCAAAAAGGGGGACAGGGGTGAAGAAAGTGGCAAGAGGGGGGCAGAAATAAGCAAGAGAGGTGCAGAAAGAAACAAAAGAAGTGCAGAAAGATGGAACAGAGGTGCGGAAAGAGACGGGAGGGGTGTAGAAAGAGGGAGGAGGGGTGCAGAAAGAAGCACGAGTGGTGCAGAAAGAAGCAAGAGAGGTGTAGAAAGAAGGAAGAGGAGTGCAGAAAGAAGGCCACAGGGGTGCAAAAAGAGGTAAGAGGGGTGCAGAAAGAGGAATGAGGGTGCAGAAAGAAGCAGGAGATCTGCAGAAAGAAACAAAAGAAGGACAGATGTGCAGAAAGAGGCAACAGCGGTGCAGAAAGAGGGAAGATGGGTGGAGAAAGAAGCAAAGGGGTGCAGAAAGAAGCAAGAGAGGTGCAGAAAGAAGCAACAGAGGTGTAGAATGAGGGAAGACGGTAGAGAAAGAGACAAGAGAAGTGCAGAAAGAAGCAACAGAGATGCAGAAAGGGGGAAGAGGGGTGGAGAAAGAGGCAAGAGGGGTGCAGAAAGAAGCAAGAGAGGTGCAGAAAGAAACAAAAGAAGTGCAGAAAGAAGGAACAGAGGTGCAGAAATATGCAAGAGGAGTGCAGAAAGAAGCAAGAGAGGTGCAGAAAGACGCAAGATAAGTGCAGAAAGAAGCAACAGAGATGCAGAAAGAGGGAAGAGGGGTGGAGAAAGAGGCAAGAGAAGTGCAGAAAGAAGCAACAGAGATGCAAAAAGGGGGACAGGGGTGGAGAAAGTGGCAAGAGGGGGGCAGAAATAAGCAAGAGAGGTGCAGAAAGAAACAAAAGAAGTGCAGAAAGATGGAACAGAGATGCGGAAAGAGACAGGAGGGGTGTAGAAAGAGGGAGGAGGGGTGCAGAAAGAAGCACGAGTGGTGCAGAAAGAAGCAAGAGAGGTGTAGAAAGAAGGAAGAGGAGTGCAGAAAGAAGGCCACAGGGGTGCAAAAAGAGGTAAGAGGGGTGCAGAAAGAGGCAAGAGAAGTGCAGAAAGAAGCAACAGACATGCAGAAAGGGGAAGAGGGGTGGTGAAAGAGACAAGAGGGTGCAAAAAGAAGCAAGAGAGGTGCAGAAAGAAACAAAAGAAGTGCAGAAAGAAGGAACAGAGGTGCTGAAACAGGCAGGAGGGGTGCAGAAAGAGGGAAGAGGGGTGCAGAAAGAGGCAAGTGAGGTGCAGAAAGAGGCAACAGAGGTGCACAAAGAGGCAAGAGAGGTGCAGAAAGTAGAAGAGATGTACAGAAGGAGGCAAGAGAAGTGCAGAAAAAGAAAGAAAGGTGCAGAAAGAAGCAACAGAAATGCAGAAAGAGGCAAGAGAGGTGCAGAAAGAAGCAAGAGTGGCTTGCACACCATGAGTACCTATTTAACACCCACATTTAGCAATAAGTAACAGGTGACCATTCTAGATTTGCAAAGGGCCTTCCACCACGCTGTAACACTTGTTGCTGCATTTTTGGTAACGTTTGAGCCGTTTGAGCTAGAAACAAGGCTTTTTTTGTTAGGCAGCAGATGATGGATTATGTGGCTATTGCGGAAAATGTATAATTGTGCGAAAGTCGGTGCAGCCAAACCGTCGCATAATTCCAGTGACCCTGCTCATACCTCTGGCTAGGTCCAGAAGTGCTCCTCAGTGATTCCTTCTTTTTTTTGTCTCATTGAGTTCATAGTTTAGCTTCTATGGAAACGAGGAAGACTAAACCTGAGGTTACCACTCCACAACACAGACTACCATACCACATAATTACTCTCCATAACACATAATCCCACTCTACATAATTTCTATACACTAAATACCACATACTTTCTATCCACATAATTTCTCTGCACAACATACCACATAATTCCACTACACACAACGTACATCCACTCCACTCCAAAAAACATTAGTAAAAACCTTTTACATTTACAACGCCAATAGCTCTAACTCTTGCAAATGCGAAACCTATTACATTGCATATGGTTCTTTAACTTGTAGTCGCATTTGCAGAGTGGTGGAGAAAGGGTGCTGGGCCTCCGACCAGCGTTCAGAAATTCCGCTGCGTACAGGCGGTACCAGGAGGGCTTCTTGGCCCCCAAAGTCCGTCAGGAGTAAAGTGGACTTCCTCCCCCAACCCGTAGTGTGCCAGGAGGCGTGTTTGCAGAGTGGTGGAGAAAGGGGGGCATGGCCTCCGAAGACCTCTTAGCAATCCCACTGTGTGGGACTTACGCAAGGTAACAGGAGGGGTAGTCGGCCCTCAACGACACCTTTGGGAGCCAACTACCCCTCCTATTACCTCCAGTAAGTCCCACACAGCAGGATTGCTAAGTTCTCATAGGCCACGCCCCCTTTGCCCACCACTCTGCAAACACACCTCCTGGCATGCTCTGGGATGGGGATTGAATTTCCCTTGACTTTTGGTGGTCCTTAGGGGCCAACTAGCCTACCTGATACCTCCAGTAAGCCCCAGATAGTGCGATTGCTTAGAGGTGGACACATGCTATGCCCCCTTTCGCCACCACTCTGCAAACGCGCCTCATGGTGCGCTCTTGGTTGGGGGATGAAGTCCCCTTGCCTCCTGAGGGTCCCTGGGGGCCGACTAGCCCTCCTGTTATCTCTAGTAAGCCCCACACAACTGGATTGCTGAGAGTGGTCCGAGGCCACGCCCCCTTTTTGCACCACTCTGCAAACGCGCCTCCTGGTGCACTGCTGCTCAAGGGATGAAGTCCACTTTACTCCTGAGCTCCTCAGGACACTAGAGGACCTCATCCCCCACCAGCAATGCGGCCACCTCTCAGTAATCCCACTGTGTGGGGCTCACTGGAGGTATCTGGTGGGCTAGTTGGCCCCCAGGGACCCTCAGGATTTAAGGGGATTTAATCCTCCAACCCAGAACGCGCCAGGAGGCACGTTTGCAGAGTGGTGCAGTGAGGGGGCGTGGCCTATGGCGAGATGCCGGCTTCTCCTTTCTTTTCGAAGGGGGGCTGTGTGGCCCCCCTTCTTTTAATATTTTTTGGGCCCTGGGGACCCCATTCCCCAGGGCCTCAGCCATTTTCTTTTGTTTTGTTTTTTAAAACCGGGAAAGGGGCCACATGGCCCCCTCCCAGGGCCGATTTCGGCCCCAGGGACCCCATCCCCCAGGGCTTTGCCTCTTTTTTAAAAAAAATGTAATAACTTTACGGGAGAGGGGCCGCGTGGCCCCCCTTCCCTTGCCCAGTTTTGGCCCCAGGGGACCCCATCCCCCTGGGCATGGCCACATATTTTTTTTTGCTCCATTTAAAGGAGTGGGGCCGTGCGGCCCCCCCTCCTGAGGTCATTATTGGCCTCGGGCACCCCATCCCCCGGGGCAGTGCCTCTTTGTTGGGGACCGCGGGGAAGCCCCAATGCCCCCGCGGTCCCAGCCAGCTCCCCGCCTCCTGCGGGAGCCGGCATTGCTTTTGGACAAGGGGAGCTGCTAACATGCAGCTCTCCTTGTCCAAAAGCAATCTGCTTTGCTTCATGGAAGCAAGAGCAGGTTTTCTGCTCTCGCTTCCATGAAGAAAAGCAGAGTTTGCAATGACAGGGCGGGAAGCAGTGCTCCCGCCCTGTCATTGCAAACTGCAATGTCCTGGGGGTAGGCACCCTGGGACATTGCTGGAGCCGGCCCTGGGGGTGGCGTGTCCCAGGGCCATGGAGGGCTCCAGGAGGGGGGCCATGCGGCCCCCCTCCCAACATGTATGTAGCACCGGTGAGGTTGTGGTTCCTAGGGCCGGGGATCAGCAACGGACCCCCGCATTAGCATAATTTGTGCCCCAGAAGAGGTGGTGGTCCCTAGGGCAGTGTGGGGGGGGAGGAGACCCCCCACTCTTCTTTAATTGTTTTGGAGCCCCGGGGAGGTGGCGGTCCCTGGGACTTGGGGGGGCCCG
Source organism: Calotriton arnoldi (assembly GCA_963921515.1). Lineage (NCBI taxonomy): Eukaryota > Metazoa > Chordata > Amphibia > Caudata > Salamandridae > Calotriton > Calotriton arnoldi. Next base: position 1,077,002 of record CAWUFW010000146.1, read on the forward strand.
CGAGGCCCCCCCACCCTTAATTTCAGTGTGCCCCGGGGAAGTGGTGGTTCCTGTGGCAGTGTGGGGGGCAGGGGCCCCCCACACTTGTTTATTTAAATTGAAGCCCCGGGGAGGTGGCGGTCCCTGGGGCTGGGGGGCCGCGTGCCCCCCGCACGTAAATAACAAAGCCCCGGGGAGGTGACAGTCCCCGGGGTTGTGGGGGCCCCCGTGGGCCCCCGCATGATAATTTTGCATTGCACCCGGGACCTGGCCCACCCGGGGGCTTCTAGAAAACGAAGTGTGGCAACCCACGCTGTGTTTTTTTAAATTTTAATATATTACCTACTGGCGGTTGCCAGTAGGTAGCTATAGTTGGGACCTAGTTTCCATGGGAAAAGCGTTTTTTCTTTTGCCAATATCTTTGGCGCCGGTTGGCGGATCTTCGTGAAATTTTTAAAACTTATGGGGCTCTCCGGTTAGCTCCTTTCTTGAAAGTGTCGGGGTGATTCGTCAAGCGGGGGCCGAGAAAAGAGGGGGGTCCCAAAACGCGTTTTCTCCATGTTAATTTCCATATGAAACTTTTATTGCAGCTACAGCCCGAACTGCTGAACGGATTTACACCAAATTTGGCAGAGATGTAGCTCTTGGTCCAGAGTGCACTCTTTGCTTTAAATGGTGTAAATCCGTTCAGTAGTTAATGAGAAATTCAAAAAAATAAAAATATCGATATCTGGTGACTGCGGTGGATCCGCGAACCCTCCCGATAACGAGCTTTATTCTGATTGGCTGCCAACACTCCAAACCAAAAAGTGTTGGCAGTCATCTTGTGACTCGGTTCAACTGAGTCACAAGAAAAAAGGTCAAAAAACAAGAAAAGGGGGCAGGGTAGAAACACCCTGACCCCCTAGGCCTGCTCAGGGGGTCCCACAGGTACCCCGATGGCTCAAAAAAGCATTAAAAAAAAAAAAAAACGGCGGGATTTGCGTAGGGTGCGAATCCGCCAATTTTGTTTAAAAAAAACAAAGCGCGGTCTCTCGCGCTTCCTTTAATTAAGCCTCCGGGTGGGCCAGGTCCAGGGGGCATTACAAAATTGTGATGCAGGGGCACTGCGGGGCCCCCGCAGCCCCTGGGACCACCACCTCCCTGGGGCATTCCTTAATTATGGTTGGGGCACCTCGTGGGCCCCCCCAAGCCCGGGGGACCGCCACCTCCCCGGGGCTCACACATTTCAAGCCCTTCCCCTCATGTCCGTGGCCTTCCGCATATTGAACCTCTCTGATCATTTCCAGAGCAGAAAAAAGATTGTTATGGAGAAAACATATGAGGTATTTGCAAAATAATGAGTCACGCCGCTTTGTAGGTTGTTGTGGCCATAAACACGCACAGCACCAGTCTGCTTTTACAAAACCAGCCGCAGAACAGGTTATTCTTACATCTCGCTCCTCTATGATTTCATTATTTTCCAACTTGTTTGTTATTATTAATATCCTTCAGTTTCAATTCACACGACTTTAAATCGAGCTCCTTGTTCGGAGGTGTTGTTATTGAAAACAGGCCTTCGATCAGCAGGGGTGTGTTCACGCTTCTTCAGATTAAAATAATCACAGATTTCACCGGATGACGACATCTAATCAACGAAGGGAAACAAACGTAACAGGAAAATGTCGTTTTTATTCGGACTCGTTGACACCGTAGGACATTGTTTTGACCAAGAGGGAGACACAGAAAACAGCAGAAGCTAAAGTCGACAAAGTAGACTACACCATTAAAAACAGGGTCAAAGAAGATCGCTATTTAATATGGTAAATTCATATTAATACTGATATTTAACTCTCCAGGGAAACGAACAGATGTCAATAACGCAAACCACTGAAGAAAGTAACTCATACATCAATGTATGCCTAGAGAGTACTAATATTAAAGACGGCAACTATCCCCAGAGGTCCATTTCATTACCAGCTGCTTTCCTTCCATTTGGGATGTTGGACTGCAGAACACATGCTTCTAGAATAACTCTAGAGAAAACATGAACTGCTGTAAAAGGAAATCTATCTATCTATCTATCTATCTATCTATCTATCATTCTATCTATCTATCTACGAGCTCACACACACAGTTGTAGGAGGAAATTCACGGACAACCAAACCAACTAGAACAAGCATTTGCAATGCAATAGGTCTCGCATTTGCAAGGGTTTCAGCTATTGGCATTGTAAATGATAATGCCTTTTTTTATGTGTTGTTTTTTTAAAACAGATAAACTAAAGGCATTGTCATTTACAATGCCAATAGCTTAAAACTCTCGCAATTGCGAGACCTATTGCTGTGCAAATGCTGGATCTGTGCCCCATGCAGCCTGCAGGTTGCGATGTTGTCACGACCATGGGCTATAATTTTATTTCCCTGGTTATTCCAGTATTTCTCCTGTTTCCGATGTATAGAACTTTTATTTTAAATTGTTATTTGTTTACCCTTTTCACTTCATGGACGATTTTGATCATTCTTTTCTGTATTTTTGTTAATAAAGTTTTCTATTTATAAATAACCCTTGTTTGGACCAAACGTTTCCAGGGTGGCCGCTGGAAACCAAAATACCTATGTGAATACTCTACTCCCAGGTTGTAGCCCACCCACAAGGCTCTACGTTTCTGCAAACGACAGGATGAGCTATGGGAGAGAGGGACAGACATGCAGACGGGCTGATATAGAAAATATTTGAACCAACAGACACGCTAAGCTATGCGAGAGCGCGACCGTCACCGACAGGCTGACTGTAGGAGACAGGAGCAGGTAGACATGCTGGGATTATGGGACAGAGGGACGGACAGACACTGGTATTTGAAAGAGGAACAGGCAGGTCGACTTAGATACTGAACGTAGAAGAAACAGACAGGGTGAACTATATTAAAGAGGGACAGACAGACTGACTGACACATGAGAGGGGTAGGAGCTAACAGACTGGCCGAGGTATGGGAGAGAGAGGTACAGACACACAGACTGATGTATGAGAGAGAGATAGGAGCCAACAGACAAGATGAGCTATGGGAGAGAGGGACAGACAGACAGACCGACTGATTTAAGAAACAGGTTGGTACATACATACACCCCCGCCGAGATAATGTGTGTGTGTGGGGGGGGCAGATAGACAGACAGCTCTGGGGGAGAGGCCTCATACATACTGACTGGATTAAGAAACCGAGAGCGGCTGCATCAACTATAGAGGAGAGGGAATCTGGAATCTAAGAACAATGTGTAGACCGGCCGGCGGATTGTACATGGGCCATGTTGGCAGATTAACCTTCCCTGAGAAGACAACAGCGTAAGATCTGTCCGATGTAGACGTGGCTGAATCCGGCAGAGTGGATGAACCCGCCGTCGGAACAGCCGTTCTGCGAGGGAACCATCCTCGCAAAATTCTGTACCCGTCCTATGTGGCTTTTCACAGAGGTGACTCCGCAGGTCAGTTTGGACCAGCCACTAAAGGTCTGGAGGGAGATGAGGCAGCCTCAGAAGTGAAACAGAGCGGACGGTGGAGCCGGCAGCCCTTCCATCAGCGGGCTGTCCGCCTCACTCACAATAAAGAGGATATCCTGATATACACGTGCAGGCCGCATCCTGCACTACCCCCTCGTTAAATCAAGACCCAAATATCCAATTGGGACACAGGTTACAATTGTAGCCAATGACGCTCACTGATAAATCAAAGGCACAAAGTTTCAAAATCAACCCACGGTAAAGTCAGCCCTTGGTGCTGAAATGGTATCCTATGGCCGTTCGTTACAATTTACAATCCGTACTCCGTCACAGCGCCTTTGGAGTCCCCGCCTACGCCGCTGCATGTTTCATTGCGATTTTTAACAAAGACCACAAAAACAGCACAACCGCGAACGTGCCTATGCTTGCTGCATGACGCCGACACTGTGCTGACGCAGCTCGAGGCCAGCCACCCCCCACGCCCTAAGGAGTGTGCCCAGGACTCGGCAGAATGCAATGAAACAAAAAACAAATAGCGCCTTTCCTCGAGCCCATGGACTCCCAGCACCATCGTTCAAGCCTCGTCGAGCTAAAGGTGCCTCGTTTTGACTCGGGACTTCACAGCACATCCCCATAGCTTCCAAGGTTTCAGATTGCTATGTGGGACATTTTCAGATTTTTTATGTAATTATGGGAGCGCGGACAGGAGATGTGCGTATGCGTGCACAACTTCTGTCCTCTGCACGCATGCGTGCACATGTCCTGTCCCCCTTCCACTGACAAACCAACAACAGTAGGTCTCGCTAAGGCGAGCAGCGCATGCGCTGCGTCGCTAGGCGAGACCTAATCAAGCGCACAGTGGGAGCGTGTGAGGCAGAGAGGAGACGCCATGCGCGTGCACATCGCCTGTCCAGGCGCGCACATGAACTGAAAGCTAAATCAAGCGCGCGGTGGGAGCATGTGAGGCAGAGAGGAGACGCCATGCGCGTGCACATCGCCTGTCCGGACGCGCACATGTCCTGTCCCACTTCGCGCACCAAACCGACAACAATAGTCTCGCCAAGGCGAGTAGCGCATACGCTGCGTCGCTAGGCGAGACCGAAAAAGCACATGCGCTAAAAAGCAATGAAAAAACAAACAAACAGGAAGGTACAGAGCAAGAAAATAAACAAACATATGCACACAAATGAGCAAACAAACTCTCAAGAAAGCAAAGGATGGAAAATAAATACAAAAACGTTCACACAAAAAACAACAAGCAAAGAAATAAATAAACGCACACCTGCAGGGAAACAATGAAACACACAAAAATAAACCCTCTCGAACAAAGTGAAGCACAAATTAAGAATTAAATAAATAAATATGAGGGCAGAAGCAAGCAATGACACAAATGTTTAAGTAAAAAACAAGCACACAAATGAAGATGTTTCCAAAAAAGCAAACTCACAATCAAGCAAACATCCGAAGAAAAAAAAGGCTAAAACAAAAACACCCATCAACAAGCGAACACGTCCATAAATACACCAACAGGCAAACACACAAGCTAAGAAATCACAACCACACAATCAAAATACCTGGGAAAGATGAAAAATAAACTATTGTGCACTTACCAATGACTTCAGCCACCCACTTACAATCACCAGAATAAGAGACAACGCATTCCAGTACCATGACAATGTATGGACCTTTAAAATTGAAAACACGATTGTTCATTATCTACGAATATGTTATTTCCATTATATGTAGTTATTTAAAGAATAAACATTCATACATTGCTATGGTTAGACTGGATCACAAAGAACTGTTCTCTTTTATGGCAACTGTGTCATTAACATACTCTGCTGGCGGTCTTTCACATGCACAAATAGTCAAAGGGGTCAAAGTGTCACAGAATATAGAGCAGGGCGTCTCTGCAACTTGAAGCAGGTAGGCAACGTTCTCACAGAGCATCATGCGATCTCTGTCTGTGCAGCTGGAGGAACAGGAGCACTCGGTCCGTTTGTGTGAAACATACTCGTGGCATTAATGCTCTCGCCCCCTGGACTACCAGGGACCTGGAAGGGGCGGGCGGGGCGTGTCTGTTTACACGGGCACCGCACCCCCATTTTCAGGCTGGGTGTCCACTCGGAGAAACAGTCACTGTAGGCGTGAGACCTGCGCTGGCAGGAAGGGCTCTTTGAGGTGTGGGCAGAGCGCTGCCCAAACAGACAGGGCACACTACTAACCTTGCCACGCACCCTCGCTCCCTCCCTTAGACCTAGAACCGAAGAGGTCCACAGGGCACATTTTCAGGGTTGGGCTTGGCCAAGGGGGGGGCAGGGCAGACCCGGCTCAATCACTCTCGTTTGTTTCAGCTTACATCCACGCCTTGGCGTGGACACCCTGAGAGCTGACAGCCATCCACAGGGATATATTGCCCTATTCCCAGGATGCTCGCCTCCTGGTAGCAGTAATCAGGAGTATATCCTGGGCTTTAAGTGGGAAAAAAAAACTGGGGGTGCTCTAAAAGGGGCGGGGCAAACCTCTTAAAGGGGTGTGGCCTATCCACGTAGGGGCGTGGTCTAAATAAAGGTAACTAGTGTAGCAGTACCCCCTGCTCTGACAAGCCGTCAGGTCTAGGACTCCTCAGAGTGTCATCAGATTTGGAATTCCCCGCTCAGGCTCGCTCTCTCCCCTCCTTATTACAGCAAGGCTATGTATGGATAACGCCATCCAACGCCATGGATAACACCCTCCTCAGTACCCCAAGACCGGTGTCGTCATCCCGGAAATGCCCAGGCAGACACCTCCCGTATAGGGTGGCTTCACGTGAGGCTGAGTGTACTAGAAGCACTGCTCCCAGAAGGCAACGCGGCTTCACAGGGGTGAGTTTTAATGAAGCCACCACCCCCTTCAAAACATGCCACAGAGTCCTCCTACAACGCGGTTCACCTGGCATGACGTCATGCCTTGACCTCCACTACCCAGTAGTGAGCAAAATGAGCATGTGCACATCGATGTGAATGCTCTCACTGAAGTTCAAGAGAAAAAAAAGGAAAACGGACTACCTCTGCGAGGCCCGAAAATAGAGCCTGATAGAGACCCGTTTCGAGGCCCCCTGAAAATAACTGCCGGTGCTCAGACCCGGACAGACCCGGCCCACTTAAAGCCCTGAGTTTAGTAGTAGTTAGACCTATGCTGCGGATGGCAATAGCACAACAGATACAACACCCAGTGGGTCTGACAGCCAAGTTCCCAGCGTGTGAAGAGCACCATGTCAGACAGTGTGTGCAAGATGGGGACAGGACGGCTGTGTACCCAACCCCCTGAGGAACTTACAACCCAAGATGCATCCAGGGATAATGTAAGCTCCTGCGAGGTGGGAAGCAGGTAGCCCCCTGACCCGCGCTTGGCTCAAGGCCTCTGTGTGTCTGTGAGGCAGACAGCCTAAGTGCTCTTTCTGGAGCCGTCACACGGATTTGCAGGACCGCTCCGCCATTTTGCATGTTGATTCTCTGGCACTAAAGCAAAAGGGCATATACCGCAAGCAGCAACATAACACCAGCAGCAGCATAACAACGGCACATAAGACATAAAATGTAGACTACAAGATAATGCAGCGGGGTGAGTATACTGTGGAGAGATCTGGGGTTAACCTCCAGGTCACATGGTCAAATCTCTGCACAGCGACTCAGCCGTTTATCTTTCCACGTTTGATGAATTGATTTGGCTGGCAGTCACAGCTGTTATTTAAATAACCTGGTCTGGCTGCTCTCGTGGGGGTAGATTTCACAGTCAAGCACGCTGAAAAGTGCTCATGCAGTCATGAGCAAGACGTAAATGTGTGGGCGCTTTAGATAATCTCTTCTGGTTTGCTCGCGTGATGGCTCTGCGTTATGCTGATAGCAGTGCTGCCTTCACCCGAAAACACTGCCCGCGCCATTCTTCTCCGTGACCTATCGTCACCCTGAAAACAAGGCCGCAAGCCCTAGGGTCACATGACCCGGCACGGGGCGCCGTTGGAAGTGCAATCCTCCTCCATTCCCGCCATGCCCGTCACAAATGTTCCCGCCGTATTGTTTTAGCATCCCCTTTGATTTTTCCGAAGCAGAAGGCTTGTCATGTAGGCAGAAATCCGGCAGTTACCTTTGACGGCCGTGCATTATTTCAGAAGGACGCACTCTGGTTTGATCCTCTCGGAAACCACAAACAGATATTGCAGTGAAACGGGATCTGTTTTATATTCCGCTCCCCGAGGATTTCAGCATTGAGCTGTGCACATCGATGTGCATGCTCTCACTGAAGTCCAAGAAAAAAAAAGAAAACAGACTACCTCTGCGAGGCCCGAAAATAGAGCCCGATAGAGACCCGTTTCGAGGCCCCCTAAAAATAACTGCCGGTGCTCAGACCCGGACAGACCCAGCCCACTTAAAGCCCTGAGTATATCTCCATGGCAACAAAGCTCCCAGAAGAGAACACCTTCTTCACTTTGAGACCCGTCCATTTACAAAGAAAGCTACCACTGTCGCCGCTTTGCCATCGATGACCCAGAAATCTGCAGTGCTCTCTCAGCTTACCCCTTAATTTAATGTATTCAAAATAATTCTCAGGAGTAACGTCTTTGGTAACCCTTCTCTCCCTTCGAGTAATGTTCCAGCAACACTGCACCCGAAGCCATCGACTCATGTCTGCCCTCTCCGCCCCTTGACACCCCCATCTGTTCTCTGCTCTCCCCCTCTGCTGCCCTTCGTACATCCTTTTAATTCTCAGTCCTGCTTCTTTTCAAATCACCCTTTACTTTAGCTAAAACATACACCGCCCGCTATTTTTGCATCTATGGTACATACTTTTAATTTATCTCTTGTATTTATGTATTCTGAATTTCTTCTTGCTGCATGACGCTCTCTAACGCCCCTTCACGGTGGTCGTTCGTGGCAAGAAAGATAAATAAATACAAATACATTAAAAAAAAATAACGCTTCGAACATGCACTTATAATGTTGCAGAATTATACCCAACATCAGACTGTAATTTCTTGCCGGTATTTCATTCTTGTAACATCAATCCTAGAGGCAGGGCACGAGTCGGGGGTACACGCGGGTGGACGGCGTCCACCCACTTTTTTCACAGGGTGGACGGCGTCCACCCTGCCAAGAAATTGGGCCCCACTGAAAAAGATGCTGAATTCGTCCCGGTGTAATTTCCAAACACCTGGACACTTTCAGCAGCGCCTGCACGTTGTTACCTGCTTTTGGTCGCAACAACGTGCAGGCCGGGACGAGGCTCTCTTATTTCTGACTCCTGCTGGGCCCATAACAAAGGCCGAATTTGAGGGGTCATCAGGCCTCCTTCTGTTCAAGTTGGGAGACATCCGTTACAACGCGGTCTTTACACCGCAATATGTTTACAGCGTGGCCATTACAACGCAAGTCGTTACAACGACTTGCGCTGGATGGCGCTATACACTAAGGAATAGTATGATTTACTATTCCAACACCTTCCCTACTGTAACGTAGGCTGGAGTTGAAATAGTAAATCATACTATTCTTAAGTCCAGCGCCCTCCAGCGCAAGTCGTTGTAACGACTTGCGTTGTAATGACTGCGTTGTAGACGTATCGCGGTGTAAAGACCGCAATGTAACGTCATACATTCGTTCAAGTCTCTGGCTGGGAGCGGTCAGGAGCCTCACACATAGAAGCAAATGCAGCAGTGGGGAAACAAAGACTCACACCTTGTAGGCACTTCACACATACTTGAGAGGCAGCTTTGCTCTTTGTTCAGTCTCTGTTTAGGAGATTTGCATGCACTGTAAGAACATCAGATGTGTTGGTCTTTCCCAGTATTTACACAAAATAAATAGCATTTATATAGCGCTTACTACCCCTGAGGAGGCGTTGCAATAATTTAAATATCACTATTTTTTCTTTTAAAGCACTATGGGTAGAGGAAGCTTTACGCTGACAAAAGGCAACATTGGTTTATGTGAAGTTTACAAAAATGTGAATCTTCTGCCTAAATCAGGAGGGTTTGCGTGTATACTCGAAATGTGCTCATGATAGACCTGCTAAACATATATGTGAGGGCTTATGATCTGATGTCACTTCTTGTGCTGTCACTTCCTGTGATGTCATGCGCCGCGATGTCACGCGCCATGATGCCACTTGCATACTGATTAATTAGGTGAGTCCCCCCCACTTCTTTTTTTAGGACTTGTGCCCTGCCTAGAGGACATTAGCAAAGGCATTTACAGGCACTGACTTGGTAAAAGCCTCCGTGCCCCGACGATATTTGGAAGTTTACGTTTCTCAAATATACTGTGCGAGGCTCCCTAGAGCTTCCTTCCCCATAAACGTGTACGAGGGACGGTGCTTCCTAACAAGAGTGCCCTGCACGCGCTTCACTCACGGGTGCTTGGAGACACTGTGATTCGGGCAGGCTCCTTAACCACGTGACCTGCGAGTCACAAGGAAGCGCCACTTGGGACGGCGACACTTTACACCCCTCTGCTGCATGACGGAGGGTCACCACAACACTGCCACATAGACGCAATCCATCATTTTGTAAAAAAACATTATGAACACGGGGAATTGCCATATGACTGCATTCTTCCAATTTGTTGTTTATGCGGAATTGGTAACCAAGTGTACACCATTTTAAAGAGAGGCAAGCGTGTTTATTTTGTACCCAGCGTACTGTAAACAGGAACCGGGACTCTGCTGCGTGCCTCCCATGGACGTGAACCGAGGTCCCACATGTATATGCCAACGAGGGGTGCGAACCGAGACTGCTTGAGAGTGCACCCGTAGACGTGAACCGAGGCTCCTCATGTGCCCCCCTCCAAATATGAAGTGAGACTCTGAGTGTGTGTGCCACCCCTGGGCATGAACCCAGGCACTGAGTGAGTGTGCCACCCGTGGACATGTACCGAAACTCTGAATGTATGCCAGCAGGGGACGTGAACCGAGACTCCGCCTGCGTGTGCACTCTTGGATGTAAAACGTGACTGCGCATGTGTGCTACCCATGGTGGTAAATTGGGCCCCCCCTGCGCGTGCCACTCGTAGACGTGAACCAAGACTATAAATTTGGGTCAGCGCTGGACGTGTGTGCCACACCAAGAGACTGCTTGTGCCATCTGTGAATGCGTATTGTGGCTGTGTGTGTGTGTGTGCCACCCGTGGGCATGAACAGAGACTCCGCATGTGTGCCGCTCGTGGGCATGAACGGAGCCTCTGCATGTGTGTGCCACCAGTGGAAGAGAACAGGGACTCCTCCTGGTACATCCTGTAAGTCCTACGCAGCGGAATTCCTGAGTGCTGGTCGGAGGCCCTGCCCCCTTTCTCCACCACTCTGCAAATGCGACTACTAGTTAAAGAAGCATATGCAATGTAATAGGTCTCGCATTTGCTAGAGTTAGAGCTATTGGTGTTGTAAATGTAAAAGTTTTTTACTAATGTTTATTTGGAGTGTGGTGGATGTACGTTATGTGTAGTGGAATTATGTGGTATGTTGTGCAGTGATAATATGTGGATAGAAAGTATGTGGTATTTAGTGTATAGGAATTATGTAGAGTGGGATTATGTGTTATGGAGAGTAATTATGTGGTATGGTAGTCTGTGTTGTGGAGTGGTAACCTCAGGTTTAGTCTTCCTCGTTTCCATAGAAGCTAAACTATAAACTCAATGAGACAAAAAAAAGAAGAAACCACTAAGGAGCAATTCTGGACCTAGTCAGAGGTATGAGCAGGGCCACAGGAATTATGTGACGGTGTGGCTGCACCGACTTTCCCACAATTACACATTTTCTGCATTTACCACCTAATCCATCATCTGCTGCATTTTCTGCAGATTTGAACAAAAAAAAACCTTGTTTCTAGCTCAAACGGCTCAAATGTTACCAAAAATGCAGCAACAAATGTCACAGCGTGGTGGAAGGCCCTTTGCAAACATAGAATGGTCACCTGTTACTTATTGCTAAATGTGGGTGTTAAATTGGTACTTATGGTGTGCAAACCCCTCTTGCTTCTTTTTGCGCCTCTCTTGCCTCTTTCTGCATTTCTGTTGCTTCTTTCGGCATCATTCTTCCATTTTCTGCACTTCTCTTTCTGCACATCTCTTCCGCTTTCTGCATCTCCCTTCTTTCTGCACGTCTCTTGCTTCTTTCTGCACCTCTCTTGCTTCTTTCTTCTGCATCTCTTTTGCTTCTTTCTGCACCTCTATTGCTTCTTTGTGCACGTCTATTGCTTCTTTGTGCACCTCTCTTGCCTCTGTCTGCACCCCTGTTCCCTCTTTCTGCACCTCTTTTGCCTGTTTCTGCAACTCTCTTGCCTCTTTTATACTTCCCTTGCCTCTTTCTGCACCCCTCTTGCTCCTTTCAGCACATCTGTTGGTTCTTTCTGTGCTGCTCTTGCTTCTTTCTGCACATCTGTTGCATCTGTCTGTACCCCTCTTGCCTCTTCCTCCACCCCTCTTCCCTCTTCTGCACTTCTCTTGCTTCTTTCTGCTTCTTTCTTCCTCTTTCTGTACATGTTCTACCTATGTAGGCATAGTTAGAAATTAGCATTTAAAAAACCTTAGAAATTCGCTGATAAAACTACAGGTTTCAGGGACGTTATAGTTAGTAATTAACATTTAAAAAACCTTAGAAATTCACAGAAAAAACTACAGGTTTCAGGGACATTATAGTTAGGAATTAGCATTTAAAAAACCTTAGATATTCAATTAAAAAACACAGGATTCATGGACGTTATAATTAGGGATTAGCGTTTAAAAAAACCTTAGAAATTCATTGAAAAAACCACAGGTTTCAGGAACATTATAGTTAGGCTGACATTTCACTCGTACCAAACCAGAGAAATTCGTCTGTTATAGTTAGCTGAGCTAACTATAACTCGAGCCCCCGCAATGCACTGCAGATGACGTCACATATTACATCACTCATGACATGGTAAGTGACATCACTGATGACATCACTGATGACATCTCAAATGCCATCACTGATGACATCACTGATGACATCATCCACTTAATATCTTATGCACCTCCTCACACCCTAATATAACCTTTCATACACCCACTCAAAAATGCAGACTACCATTCTCGAAACCATAGACACACCAATACCAGTTTGTACATACCCACTCACTGATTCATAGGTCTACACACATCCACTCACTCACCCATACAGTCACTCATACACGCAGTAACTCATCAATACAGCCACTGATATATGCACTCATACACCCATAATGACACTCACACACCGCCACTCACCCATAGAGTTACTCACACACCTAGTCAGTCACCCAAAGAATCAATCACACTGCCATTTACTCACCTATACAGTTATACACACACCACCTCACTTATTCATACAGATACTAACACATACTTACTCTCTTATACAGTCCCTGACACAAGCACACACTCATCCATACAGCCTACTCTCACAATCACTCACTCTCACATATAGGGGCATATTATCAAGAAACGGCGTTAAAATTATCGCCGCTTTAGCGGCAGAAAACTGCCGCTAAAGCGGCGATAATGGGCTTGATAATATGCCCTTGAGAATTCCAATAGAAGCCCATGTTCTGGTGTCAACATGGGCTTCTATTGGAATTCTCAAGGGCATATTATCAAGCCCATTATCGCCGCTTTAGTGGCAGTTTTCTGCCGCTAAAGCAGCAATAATTTTAACGCTGTTCTTGATAATATGCCCCATAGTCACTTATATACTCCAACACTCACATATACTGCCTTTCACATACATAGTTACTCACACATATACCACTGAGACATCCATTCACTCACCTCACAGCCATACACACACTCACTGACCCATACAGCACCTCGCAGACGCACTCATGAACCCATTCACCAAGTCAATCACCCACTCACACATCCATGCAGGGAGTCACACCCACCCACACAGTCAGGCACCCATACAATCATTAACCCATATAGATACTCATGTAGCTACTCACCAACCCATGCAGCCACTTACAAACCAACTGACAGACGGATGCAGACATTCACACAGATTAGTCATTCTCCCATGCATTCACTAAAGACATGTTTAATCACTCACTTATACAGTCAGTCACACACCTAATAAATCATCTATTCAGACACTCATACACCCACTCATTCTTCAATACACCTTGGCGTATATATATATATATATATAACATTCTTAAACTTTTTAGAAACACTCAGTCACTGGATGATGTCATCAGTGATGTCATTTGAGATGTCATCTGTGATGTCATCAGTGATGTCACTGACCATGTCATGGGTGATGTCATATGTGACATAATCAGCAGTGCATTGCGGAGGCGCAACTTATAGTTAGCTCAGCTAACTATAACGGCCGAATTTTTCTGGTTTTTGTACGAGTGAAATGTCAGCCTAACTATAATGTCCCTGAAACCTGTGGTTTTTCAATGGATTTCTAAGGTTTTTTAAATGCTAATCCCTAATTATAACGTCCATGAATCCAGTGGTTTTTTCCAGTGAATATATATCTATATATGTCTCAAAGTTGTTCTGCTAGCAAAGACGCACTCCCAGCAATTCGAATTAACAAGAATAATTTATTCAGAGGGACCGGCAAACTTCCGTTCCTGATTAATTACACCCAACGCGTTTCAGAGCCCCCAGCTCCTTCTTCATGCGTGAAAAGCAACTATGCAGGCAGACTACAAGCTCTTTTAAAGTCACATGCCATGATATATATATATATATATATATTCACTGAAAAAACCATAGGTTTTAGGGACAGTTATAGTTAGTTGGACATTGCACTCGTACAAAACCCGTGAAATTCCCCCGTTATAGTTAGTCCAGCTAACTATAACTCGCGCCCCCGCAATGCACTGCTGATGACGTCACATATTACATCACTCATGACATGGTCAGTGACATCACTGATGACATCACTGATGACATCTCAAATGACATCACTGATGACATCATCCAGTGACTGTGTGTTTCTGTAAAGTTTAAATATTTTTAATATATATAGGAAAAGACGTATTGAAGAATGAGTGGGTGTGTAAGTGTCTGTATGGATGATTTAGTAGGTGCGTGACTGACTCTATAAGTGAGTGATTTAACGTATCTTACTGAATGCATGGGTTAGTGACTAAACTGGGTGAATGTCTGTATCCGTCTGTCTGTTGCTGTGTAAGTGGCTGCATGTGTTTGTGAATAGCTACATGAGTGTCTATATGAGTTATTGAATGCTTGTCTGAGTATCTGTATGGGTGCCTGAGTGTTTGTGTGGGAGGGTGTGTGCAACTCTGTGCATAGATGTGTGAGTGGGTGATTCACTGGGTGGATGGTTTCAAGAGTGCATCTGTGATAGACTGTATGGGTGGGTAAGTGTGTGTAAGAGTGTGTTAGTGAGTGAATGTATGTCCCAGTGGTACATGTGTGAGTAACTACATATGTGAAAGGCAGTATATATGTGTGTTGGAGTATATAAATAGCTATAAGCGAGAGTGAGTGATTGTGATAGTGGCTGTATGGATGAGTGTGTGCTTGTATCAGTGATTGTATAAGAGCGTAAGAATGTGCTACTATTTGTATGAGTAAGTGAGCTGGTGTGTGTATAACTGTATAGGTGAGTAAATGGTAGTGTGTTTAATTATTTGCATGACTGACTAGGTGTGTGAGTACCTCTATGGATGAGTGGCGGTGTTTGAGTGTCTATATAGGAGTATGAGTGCATATGATAGTCCTGTACTGAGTGACCGTAAGTATGAGTGACTGTACGGGTGAGTGAGTGGATGTGTGCGTAGACCTAAGAATCAGTGAGTGGGTATGTAGTTATTGGTGTTGGAGTGTCTATGGTTTTGCGAATGGCAGTCTGTAATTTAGAGTGGGTGTATCAAAGGTTATATTGGGGTGTGAGGAGGTGCATCAGATTATCACGTGGATGATGTCATCAGTGATGTCATTTGAGATGTCATCAGTGATGTCATCAGTGATGTCACTGACCATGTCATGAGTGATGTAATATGTGACGTCATCAGCAGTGCATTATGGGCGCGAGTTATAGTTAGCTGGACTAACTATAACGGGGAATTTCACGGGTTTTGTACGAGTGCAATGTCCAACTAACTATAACTGTCCCTAAAACCTATGGTTTTTTCAGTGAATTTCAAAGGTTTTTTAAATGCTAATTTGTAACTATAACGTCCCTGAAACCTATGGTTTTTTCAGTGAATTTCAAAGGTTTTTTAAATGCTAATTTGTAACTATAACATGTCTGAAACCTACGGTTTTTTCAGTGAATTTCAAAGGTTTTGTAAATGACAATTTTTAAATGTATTAATTGTTATATAAATTTTTTTCATACTGATTTCCAAATTTTTTAGAAACAATTTTTTTTTAAATATTTTATTTTTTTAAATTACATTGTAATTACATTATACATTACATTACAAAAAATACTGTCTCAGAATGAATTACTTTAGTTTAAATACTTTGCACATAGGCAATAGACTTTTAAGTACAGTAGTTACAGTTGTTGCAATGGGCAACACATTTTCAAACACAATGCAACATTCAGCTCAATGTGAATTTCTAGTTAAATGCAATTAGTTACTTTATGGATTACTTTTTCTAACCACAGGACTGGATCCTAGATTCAGTCCTGGGACATCTCCTGTAAACAGTTGAGTAAAAGCGTTTTGGTTACAGTCGTGATTTTTAAGGAATATTATTGTACTTTAAAAGTTCACACTTAGAAACTTTTTCTCATAGAATCACCAATGTTATCCTATGGAAGGAAATTCACTTAGAAGTTAAAAACTGTTATCGTTACTTTTTCTTACTCAGTGTTGGATCCTGGATCCAGCACTGGTGCATCTCCTGTAAACAGTTGAAAGAATGCGTTTAAGTCATACAGGCGATTTTTTAGGAATATTTGTAGTTTGTGAAAATCGACACTTTGAAACTTTTCTGCTGAAAACCAGACAATGGATTCCTATGGAAGAAAATATAAGTTACTGGTAAGTACGGTTAAAATTACTTTTCAGGGTCAGTGCTGGGCTAAAAGATGCAGCACTGGGTTCTCTCCTGATAACAGGTGAGTAAATTGGAATTCGTGACTTTGGTTGATTTTAGAGGAATATTATAAAGTTCCAAAACTCCACACTTAGAAGAATTTCCAAGTGAAACCAGTCAATGTTAGCCTATGAAGGAAATTCAAGTTACTGGTAAGTACGGTTAAAATTACTTTTCAGGGTCAGTGCTGGGCTAAAAGATGCAGCACTGGGTTCTCTCCTGATAACAGGTGAGTAAATTGGAATTCGTACTTTGGTTGATTTTAGAGGAATATTATAAAGTTCCAAAACTCCACACTTAGAAGAATTTCCAAGTGAAACCAGTCAATGTTAGCCTATGGAAGGAAATTCAAGTTACTGGTAAGTACGGTTAAAATTACTTTTCAGGATTAGTACTGGGCTGAAAGATACAGCACTGAGGTCTCTCCTGATAACAGGTGAGTAAATCGGAATTCGTATTTCGGCTGATTTTAGAGGAATATTTTAAAGTTCCAAAACTCCACACTTAGAAGAATTTCCAAGTGAAAACAGTCAATGTTAGCCTATAGAAGGAAATTCAAGTTACTGGTAAGTACGGTTAAAATTACTTTTTCAGGACCAGTACTGGGCTGAAAGATACAGCACTGAGGTCTCTCCTTATAACAGGTGAGTAAATCGGAATTCGTATTTCGGCTGATTTTAGAGGAATATTTGTATGTTTCAAAAATCAACACTTAGAAACTTTTTTCAACAAAAAGCAGGCAATGATATCCTATGGAAGGAAATTCAAGTTACTGGTAAGTACGGTTAAAATTACTTTTCAGGACCAGTACTGGGCTGAAAGATGCAGCACTGAGGTCTCTCCTTATAACAGGTGAGTAAATAGGAATTCGTATTTCGGATGATTTTAGAAGAATATTTGCACAATGGTGAAGGGAGGGGGCGGGGCCTGAGGTGACATCTGTGCAAACACGCCCCGTGGCGCGTTTTAAGTTGGGGGATTAAGTCCCCTTGAATCCTGAGGGTCCCTAGGGGCCAACTATCCCACCAGGAACCTCCAATATGCGTCAGGGCTGCGTTGCAGAGACGTGTAGAGAGGCCACACCCCTTTACACCTCTCTGCAACGCAGCTCTGTGGCGCTTTCTGGATGTACCTGTTGGGCTAGTTGGCCCCCAGGGACCCTCAGGATTGAAGGGGATTTAATTCTCCATCTTAAAACGCGCCACGGGGCCTGTTTGCACACATGTCACCTGAAGCCCCGCCCCTCCCTTCACCACTGTGCAAACGCGCCCGTGGCGCGTTTTAAGTTGGGGAATTAAGTCCCCTTGAATCCTGAGGGTCCCCGGAGTCCAACTAGCCCACCATATACCTCCAAAGCGCCACAGAGCTGCGTTGCAGAGAGGTGTAAAAGGGCGTGGCCTCTGTACACCTCTCTGCAAGGCAGCTCCCTGGCGCATACTGGAGGTTCCTGGTGGGCTAGTTGGCCCCCAGGGACCCCCAGTATTCAAGGGGAATTCGCTTCTCTGCAAACGCGCCAGGGGGCGCGCTTGCAGAGTGGTGAAGGAAGGGGCGGGGCCTGCGGGCCCGATCGTTTAAAAAAAAATAATAATTTTGTCCCCTGAAGGGAGGCTCTGTGGCCCCCTTCCTTTTTCCAGTTTCTATGCCCTGGGGACCCCATCCCCCAGGGCCTTACCCCTTTTTTTTAATTACAAATTAAACGGGAAGGGGCCGCGTGGCCCCCTTCCCTGGGCCTGTATTGGCCCCGGGACCCCATCCCCGGGCATGGCCTCGATTTTTTTTTTTTCGTAGGGAGGGGGCTGCGTGGCACCCCTCCTCAGGCCATTTAAGGCCCCGGGACCCCATCCCCGGGCCGGCCTTTCCGTTTTTATTTTTTTTATTTTTTATTTTTTGAGGAGGGGGCCGCGTGGCCCCCTCCCGGGCCACTACTTGCCCCGGGACCCCATCCCCGGGCTGGCTCCTCTCGTTGGGGACTGTGGGGGTCCCCAATCCCCCACAGTCCCGCCGGCTCCCCTTGTCCTACGGGAGCCGGCATTAGCTGTACACATGGGGAGCAGCTAACATGCTGCTCCCCATGTGGAAAGCACCGGCTTTGGATATAGGAAGAGAGCAGGCTTCCTGCTCTCTTCCAATATCCAGCAGTTTGCAATGACAGGACGGAGCCGCGAGGCTCCCGTCCTGTCATTGCAAACAGCAGTGTCCCGGGGTAGGCACCCTGGGACACTGCAGGAGCCGGCCCTGGGGGGTGGTGGTCCCCAGGGCCATCAAGGGCTCCAGGAGGGGGCCGCGCGGCCCCCTCCCATTCAGTTCACAGCCCCGGGGAGGTGGTGGTCCCTCGGGCTCTGGGTCCGTAACGGACCCCATATTTAAATGTTTAGTGCCCCGGGAGGTGGCGGTCTCGGGCGTGTGGGGGGCTGGAGCCCCCCCACACAGGTTTTTTAATTAATAAAAAAAGCCCCGGGAGGTGGTGGTCCTCGGGCTGCGGGAGGGCTCAGAGCCCTCCCGCACCATTTTTAAAAAGCCCCGGGGGTGGCGGTCCTCGGGGCTTGGGGGCCCTTTGAGGCCCCCACACATTAAATTATCCCCCACCATGCCCCCGGGACTTGGGCCACCCGGGCAAAATACAATCAAAGCGCGGAGACCCCCTGAGCAAACCTAGGGGTCAGGGTGTTTCTACCCTGCTCCCTTTGTGCGCTTTGCGCACTTGTTTCTGTCCCTCGGTTCTACCGAGGGATAAAATGGCTGCCAACATTTCCTGAATCGGAATGTTGACAGCCAGCTGACAGCCAATTAACATGCAGCTCGTGATCGGGAGGGTACGCGGACCCTACTCGGCCATAGATATCACTATCTTTTTACTTTTGATTTTCTCAGCAACTACTGAACGGATTTACACCATTTAACAAAAGGGTTCTTTCTGAACCAAGAACTACCTCTTTGCCAAATTTGGTGTAATTCCGTTCAGCAGTTCGGGCTGTAGCCGTGTCTAAAGTTTCCTATGGAAAATTGCATGGGGAAAACGCGTTTTGGGACCCCCCTTTTTTCATGGGCCTCCGCTTGACGAATCCCCCCGAGACTTTCAGGGTAGGAGCGGACCGGAGCGGGCCACAAAGTTTGAAAATTTTGCGAAGATACGTCAACCGGCAAGAGAGTTATTTCAAATAGAATGTCGCGGATTTCCTATGGATAGTAGGTTGTAACTATAACTATCTACTGGCGACCGCCAGTAGATAATATATATATATATATATATACATATATATATTTGACTAAACAAAGTTTCCACATATATATATATATGTCTACAGTTCTCTAACAGTCTATGTATTTTCTGAGGGAATTTCTAGCTTGCTGTCCTTGTTCTTGCTGTCTTTGTCTGGTGTTTCCATGCTGATTTTGTCCTAGCCTCTGTGCTTGTCCCCTGTTCCGTAACTTTTTGTTTGCCTTTCAAGTGCTTCATTTTCTTACTTGAACGTTTGTTTTATGACGTGGTATGATTATCCACATGTGGGTGGAACACTCTTTCCCCTTGCTGGGGTGGTCTCTTATGCTCTGAACATTCTGATCATTTGGATTTACTTTTTGTGTTTGCTGATCTCCTTTCCAGATCAGCTTTCTATTGTATCTCTCGCTCTCTTTTTTCGATATTCCCTACCAGTATCACAGTCCCATTCCCTTTTTATCATGGGCATCCAATACCTAAGTTTCCTTCATCTGTTAGTGTCTCGCCTTTTCTTTCGAGTGGCTGACAGTTGTATTGGGGTAAGCTTATAGTTTCTCCCTGTGGTTCTTCATTCTTACCTCCAGGGGTTATTTTCTTTCCCTGTGGCCTAGCCACGGTGTCCGTAACATGCCGTGGACCATTGTTACTGATTCCTACATATGCCGGGTCTTTCATTACTTCTCACCGGCTGGTTCTCTCAGAGTACTTTTGTTGGCTTAGTTCGCAGACCCACCTCCGGGTGTGTTATGGGCATGGTATCTAATTCACAAGGTAAGGAATCTGGGGCTATATGTCTTTATTAGATGGATAAGTTACTTACCTTCTGTAACGCTGTATCTGGTAGAGACATGGTCTAGCCGCAGATTCCTTACCATCCCTCCCATCCTCCCCACTCTGCAAACTTCCTCAAGTATGAGGTTCTCAGTTCAATGGCTCTGGTTTCCCCACCAGCAAACGTCCTCAAGTATGAGGTTCTCCATTCCATGGACCCGGTTTCCACACCTGCGGTTATTCGCTGTGTAATCTGCGGCCCTGGTTTTCACCAGTGCTGATGGTTCTCTAGTGTTCTGCTGCTAGCGGTTCTTCGCTGTGTGGTCTTCGGCCCTGGTTGTTACCAGTGCTGATTGTTTTCCATTCTTCTGCTTAGACAATCAGGTTTCTTATTGGCTTTAAAAAAAAAAAAAATAATAATAATAATAATAATGAAAACCAAATGATATACCTTCCAATTTCTTTCAAAGATATTTTATCTTTTTTGGCACACTGATTCAATGGCCAGTTTCTGTGGGGGCTCCGTGTTCTGGCACAGAAGTATTCAGAGAAGAAACTGATGTCAGCACTTCGGTGGTGGCTTATATGGACTCTGTTGACGTCATGTCCGGAGATCATGTCAGTATGGAGTCGCAAGGCGCCCTTCACCGGGGTACAGAGGTATTGCTGTGAACGTTCTCCAGATCCAGTCTGATGCCTGGGGGGAATTCACAAGTAAAGGAATCTGCGGCTAGACCATGTCTCTACCAAAATACAGTGTTACTGAAGGTAAGTAACAAATCCTTCAGTGCAAAAAGCATACATTTCCAGCTTGTTGACCTGCTAGGAGCAACCCCCTCTGACCATTAGTGGCTCAATATGGGTTCCTGATCCTGTCGAGACTGGTCTTCTGGGCAGGGGGGAGGTTTGGGAAGTCTCATACTCCCCCTGAGGCCCCCCTCACCCATCTACCCACAGTGATCTATGGATGCGTTCCTAGCTCACCACCAGCAGAATGCTTGTGGCGTAGACCCCTCCTCGGGCTCGCAGCTCAAGGCCCTGATTGCTCTCTGGCCATTGCAATGGTACTTGGTAGTTCCTGACCACCGCCTCAGTCTGTTCTGGGCCTTCCGTTTCCTTAAGGCTGGCTCTAATTGCCGTGGGGCAGTTGCTTGCTCCATGTGGGGAAGGGGCATCACCCCTGGGTGGCTCTAAGCTCCTCCATTCTGCTGCTGCCAGCCCCACTGCCCCTTCCAATTTTCCCACCGCCTGGCTCGTTTAGCCAAGCTGGGGCTTCCATTGTCACTGCAGCCCTCTGCTGCATCTGCGGCTGCTCTTTTAATTTAGCCCCTTGGTCGAGGCCACACTGCAAGAGCCGCTCGGGCTTCCGCTGCTGCAGTCTTATCCGTGACCCCGCCCCGTCGTGGGCTCCACACATCTCCCATCAGCGGCAAGTGGCCCTGTGCCACAGAGGAAAGGGGGCCACATGTGGATCAGACAGGATTTTGACAGGATTTTAGATCGGGGAGAGCCACTGGTATCGGGAGCTCCTCACATTTGCACCATATTGGCTTGCCACGCTCGCCGCATCCCCAGGAATAAATATTAATGTGTCAGATCAGCCTTTTGCACCAGTATAAGCACGCATACTGAACATGCTGCTTAACTTAATAGCATGACAATCTCAGCTGCTTGCGGCAATGCAGTAAAACTGATTAAGATACGTTCTTCTTTTTTTAAAAATATATTAGTATTTTTGCATTAAAGAAAACCAGAAACACAGCACATGCAGTTCCTTTCAAACATTGCATCCGAAGTACAGATAGCACAAGGCATTATTAGACAACATACAAGAACAATGTACATTTAGGGATGGTACACTGTGAAATTGGGCCTTCCCTAAAGTCAAGGGGGTGGTATATTGTGTGTCTCTTCGTTGTGCAGCAGGTAAAGTTGTAACGGAGCCCATATGTCTAGGTCGATCTGTGAGTTGAACAGTTTCAGCATATCATTACCACATATTTCATGCTGTAGGCAGTATCCTACAGCCATCTTTACACCAAAGGCACCCCATTCCGCATCCTTACCATAGCTAAGCATCTTTTGATCAGTACAAGTAGAATGGAGGTGAGGCACCTGCTCGACGGGGGTAAAGTTGAAGTATCTTCTAGTACAGCCACCTGAGGAGTGAGGTCAATTGAAATCCCTACGATCTCAGATACAATGGAAAATATTTCCCTCCAGTATGTGGTGAGATGGGTCTAATCCCAGGATATATGTAGAATGTTCATACTAAGGAGACCACATCTAGCACATTTGCTATTGGTTTTCCCACCAAATGTTGCTATTCACAGGGGCGTAATGGTATTGATGCAAGTTTTTAAATGTATGAGTTTGCGTTTATAGGTGAATGGAGTGTGCTGAATTTGGGCACCACAATATGCCCATATCTTGTCAGACAGCTGGTAGCCCAAGGACGTCTCCCATTTAAATCTAGCATACGGGATCTTATCCATACACCAGCTAGGAAGGTAGCGTATAAATATGAGACTGAATGACCCGTTTCAGCCCCGGCCATATAGGCTGTGAGGAGTTGCACATCTGGTGGTGGAGCAGGGTTGGTGGAGAGGCTAGCCTTAGTTGCTTATTGGAGCCTAAGATAACAATATGTCGCCAGCTGGGTTGCTCAAGAGCAACCACAAATGCTATGTTGAGAGATAAAAGCGTTATTTTCGAATAAATCCCCCATGGTATTTCAGACCTGCCTGTCGCAGTAGCCCCCTGACAGCTTTGTCTTTGGAGTGGGGTAGTAGGAGATTATCAGCAATTGGCAACAACAGGGAGTTTGGAAGTTCATGGTGTAAACCCCAGCCTAGCTCCCACCATGCATGACTTGTCGAGGCAAGAGCATCGACGTCTCACCGAGCCATAAGAGTCGGTGTGCGGATCTGCCCTAGCGAAGATTGCGTTTGAGCTATAGCTCGTTCCATCTTGATTTCCATAGGAGTTTCGGTGTATACTGCATTGATGCCCCATACTTCAAGTAGTGAGCCTGAGAGACCAGATTGTAAACATAAAATTCAGGCAGTGCAAGACCTGAACTGCATGGGTCGCATCAACACTACTTAGTGTACCCTAGGTTGGCCCCCACACCATATCAGGTGAGGAAGAACTTGGCTAATTGCTGAAAGAAAAACATTGGAGGGAGACAGGAATGTTTGCAAACAGGTTTAGAAATGCTGGCAGTATCACCATCTTTATTAAAGAGATCCTACCAAAAAAGAATAACAGGAGTTGAATCCATCTTTTAATGCTCGACTTAACTTTGTCTAGGATTGTAGTAAAATTGCTGCAAATCAGATCATCAAAATCCTGAAGAAAACAGATCCCAAGATATCCCTCCCCGTCAGGGATTTATTCCAATGGGTGGTCCAATCTGGGTGCCATGCAGGTGTCAGTTAAAGGAAACACTTCTGATTTAACCCAAATAATTTGCAGCCCAAAGTATCCCCCGAATCGGATAATATCTCTGACAATGGGTGGTAGATTGATCTCTGGGCGCTGCACGTATAGTATGACATTGTCTGCATATAAGAAGATTATTAGTTATGTACTACTAAGAGACAATCCTTTGATGGGAGTGCAGCTCCCGCACGTAACAAGCCAGAGGCTCTATAGACAAGACGACGATCAGGGGGATAGAGGACACCCCTGAGAGGTGCCCTTGCTGATCACAAATTATTTAGAGTGCAGTTTGTTGACGCACACTCTCGCTGTTGGAGTCGTGTATGATAGGTTTATAAGTGACAGGAAGTAATTTTATAGACCTAGCTTACGAAGCCCATGAACAGCCAATCAAGCGAATCAAATGCTTTCTCCGTGTCCAGCAAGATAGTGGCAGATTGAACCTGGTGGCCCACTCTATGTAGGATGGCCATAAATGTACAGTGATTAAACTAGGTGGATCGTTGTGAGATAAAGCCCTACTGATTGGGCAGTACTGAAATTGCATTAATGGTTGTAGTCTGCGTGTAAGGAGTTTAGCAAAAAATGTGTTATTTGTTAAGCAATGATAGGGTCCTCTATGAGGAACACCAGGTGGGATCTTTATTGGGTTTGAGTGGTACTGTGATGGTTGCTTCCATTGTGGAAAGTGGAAGGCTCCCTTTTGCAATTAATTCAATAAAGGTTTTGAGGAGTCTCGGACCCAGAATAGCTATAAATTCTTTATAAAAGTCAAAAGGTAGATGTAGGAAAGTAGGATCTGCTTTCATGGTTACCCCCACTTTCTGCTTGATACAATGCTGTTTCTGACTAGTCTGACTGGGATCCTGCTAGTCAGGATCCCAGTCTCTGTGCTTTCTTCCCTAAATTGGTTTGGTAAGTACTTCGGTACAACCCAGATTGAACACTGGTGAACAATTATCAGTCCTTAGTATATGGTCCTGCGGTACGCAGAGCATAGGTACACAAGGG
Organism: Calotriton arnoldi; assembly: GCA_963921515.1. Classification (NCBI taxonomy): domain Eukaryota; kingdom Metazoa; phylum Chordata; class Amphibia; order Caudata; family Salamandridae; genus Calotriton; species Calotriton arnoldi. The sequence continues at coordinate 1,101,952 of CAWUFW010000146.1, forward strand.
GTCCCCCATGGGCTGATGCATGCATTTTGCCACCCATGAGGGACCACTCTATTTGCAACTACAGGCCTGCCATTGCGGCCTGTGTAAGCTGGTGCTAGCACCACATACAAAAGATATAGGTTTACCTATATCTAGGGTCACTACACTTAAAACCTATAAGTCACCCCAAAGACAGGCCTTACAATCCTGAAGGCAGGGTGCTCGGTTCTAAGTGTGAGGGTGCCCCTGCATGAGCAGGATACCCAGGGCCGGACTGGTGATGCCAGACACCGGGCAATCCCCTGGTAGGCCGGAAGGGGTGGGGGCCGGTTTCTTCACAGGGGGCCAGTTTTGTTACTAGTGCCGGTTTTTAAAAATCGTCACCCTACCAGCAACAAAATCAGAAGGCCATCCTGCTAGGCCCAGGCCTGCGTCCAACGTCTCTCTGCTCTGCCTCTCTGCTCTGCACAGTGCACTCTGACCTCTGCTCTGCCGGAGAAAAAGCACAACTGCCGTTGGTGAGTTGACCTCATCTCACGAATGGCAGTAGTGCTTTTTACCCGCACAGACAGAGGTGCAGTAGTTGGGTTGAATTTAATAGTGCGTGAGCGTCACACACACACTACTAAATTCAACCCAAGTTACCTTGTGCTGAATTGTGCAAGGGGAAGAAAGTAGTGAAGCGCTATATATTCATTAAAAATGTTATACAGCTGCTGTCATCCCTGCACTGACGCAGAAACATCAATAAACATTCTTTGAGTTAACCAATATAAATTAATTTTAATTTTAATCCATACGACCTAATACAACTTTCGGTTCAGATTCATTTAGAATACACACATTTTAGCCTTAATATATTAGTTTTAAAGAAATAATAATTTAGGATTGCCCATAAAAAACAGGTTTCTTTTTCTAGCCTGTCAAATGATGGCAACTATGCGCCTGCATTGAGCGTGCACACTGCGTAGGGACAAAGTGCACGCAGGCCGTGCCCGCGTACACTTTCGGCGCCACGCGGCCACCACCACTCGTGACCAGGGGCACTGAGGCACCTAACCTTCCTTAATGTAGGCAGTGACATAGGAGGGGGCGCAGATCATTCATTGGTGCGACGCGCGACTCTGACCAATGATCTGTGCCTCCTCCCCAAGTTCGCCCGCCTTCACTGCAGAGAAGTTAGATCCCTGGGCCTCCGACTGCACTTCACACGGAACTGGCAGCATAAGGTAAGTAAAAAAGCGATACATTTTTGGACATCAGTGTTAAAAACGTTACGCACACTGCCAGTGTAGGTAATGTTTTTCACTCGAGTAAGTTCAGGGTTGTCGCTCGAAGCAGTTGTAAGAGGGTAGCTTTGACACGGACCTGGCCCAGCTTGAACTTTACACTGACATGCGTCAGAAATTTGGTTGCTTGCTTTTGTGGTTCCCGTTAGGATTGGAGGCATTTCTTGACTGATTTAAAGGTAAAGTGATGGTTGAAACCTCCAAATGAAAACTGTGCTTACTCATGTACAAAAAAAGAAGTACTAGGCAGTGACGTAGGTGCGTGTGTACCAGTCCACGGGCCTTAGTGCAAGGAAAGAAGTGGCCCCCACTGGCAGCTGTTTGAAATGGAAATACAGCACAAATCAGGGTTCAGTGGAACTCTAGGCCCCGTGCATTCACACCTGCTGTACCAATTGAACCTACACCTAAGCTACGACGGGCAAAACATGTTCTTACCTCTGTGGTCACAGACTGCTGGCACTGGCAACGGAATCCACTGGCAACAGGGTCAGGATGATCTGAAAGGCAATCTGACAGTGAAAGAAGGGCTGGACTGACAGCTCAGTGTGTTGGTCGGGTTTTTGTCTGATAGTGGGCCTGTTGTATGATCTGGTAGGCCGCTTTTTACTACCGATTTGACTGTTATTATCACAAGCATTGGCAGTAGCAAGCACACAGGGCCGGCTCTAGGGCAGTGCGATCGGTGCCTGGCGCCCTGTTTGCAAGTATATTTTCGTTTTAAAAGCACCTGCTGCCGCATTCCTTGCGTCCAACAATTTTCAGCTATTAATAAAAACGTCAAAATCACTCCAGGGATTAATGTTCCTGCTGGAGAGAGATCAGAGGTTTGTCTGGTGGAAGTTTTAACTCATTGTAAGGTAGTGCAGTGGGTTAATATGCCTGTTGCAAAGAATGTGTACCATGCAGATCACAAAGTGCATATAATGTAAATAGGTCAGTGGGTTACTGCATGTGTCCCAGGGATCCTATAGTTACTTGCAGTTTATAAGTTAACATCCTAATATAGCATAGTGAGCTATTAACTGTCATCAAAGAGCGGCATGCAATCTCCAAGATATATATTAGAGTTGTATGTCTTTTGCCCTGTCTTTCATTATCCTAAACTTGCAAAAGGGGTTCATTTGGGTAGAAATCTATTCTTATTATTAAAGAGAACCCCTAACAACGATGTTATGTTTTAAATTCAGAATTTGTGCTTTTCTAAACCAAGGACTCTTAAGCTATACTGCCTACCGGTACAGATGGCATGTGACTCCTACACCTGTCTTATGTAACATTCCTGTACACTGATTTACACATGTATGATTGTCTCTGTGCCAATGTGTGTGTGATATAAAGTGCTCTGACACCCTACACTGGTATGAGTGGCGCAGTGGCGCTATAAAACTAAATCAGAGAGAGTGGTTATAGAGACTTGAGGAGCACTGTTAAATGGTGGTAGTAAGGGAATCAGTGGTAGATGTGGTCATGGGGGGCGCCAACAAACACTGTTGCACAGGGCGCCACCAGTGCTAAAGTCGGCCCTGCAAGCACACATGCATGCGTCACAATAATTTGCCAAATCACTCTATAGTATGTCTCTACAAGTGTAAAACTGCCCGAATTTGCACATGTGGAACACTTTTAGCTGCCTGATTCCATAGTGGGAGGCCACTTTTATTTTGGTGCCGGGCCTATTTTCTGTCCCAGTACAACCCTGGCTGGGGTAGAAGAAAGTTAGTTTGTTTATTTTTCACATGACAATTGTACCTGCAGGTAGCTGCCATCTCAGATTTTCACCAACAGTATAGCTGCCAAGGTTTCAGGTTGCCATGTGTGGCATTTTCATTATTTTAGCATAATTATGATTGACGTTTCAAATACAAATGACAGTCTGTCAGTGTATAACTACCATCCTGCCTAGGTTAACGCATGTATTCAGAGGGCAAAGCATGCCACAGGTGTTCTCAAATTTCCAGGATTGCCCAAAAGAGATTGAAAATGTCTGCTATGGAAGGGCCACTACACACATGTGACTATTCCACATCCTATCCCCTACATTTGGCAGGCCAGGCTGCTGATTACACAATCAATCAATCAATCAGGGAATTGTAAGCGCGCTACTCACCCGTGAGGGTCTCAAGGCGCTGAGGGGGGGTCCGCAGATCTGTTTAGCCGAAGAGCCAGGTCTTAATGGTCTTCCTGAAGGTGTTCAGGGAGGGGGCGCGTCTGATGTCTGCCGGTAGATGGTTCCAGGTCTTGGCTGCAATGTGAGAGAAGGATCTTCCGCCTGCTCTGGCTCTGTGGATGCACGGGGTTTCGGCCAGTGCGAGGTTGGAAGATCGGCGGTTTCTTTTGGGTACGTGGAAGTTGATTCTGTCGTTGAGGTATTTGGGTCCATTGTTGTGTAGGCATTTGTAGGCGTGAGTGAGGATTTTGAAAGTGACTCTTTTCTCCACGGGGAGCCAGTGGAGACTTCGTAGGTGTTGGCTGATGTGTTCGTGTCGGGGGATGCCGAGGACGAGTCTGGCGGTGGTGTTCTGTATTGTTTGGAGTTTGCGGAGTAGGGACTTGTTGATGCCGGCGTAGAGGGCGTTACCATAGTCCAGTCTGCTGGTGATGAGTGCATGGGTGACTGTCTTTCTTGACTCAGGGGGGATCCACTTGAAGGTCTTGCGGAGGATGCGGAGGGTGTTGAAGCAGCTGGAGGTGACGGCGTTGACCTGTTGGTTCATGGTGAGTGATGATTCGAGTACGATGCCGAGGTTCTTGGCGTGGTCTGAGGGGGTAGGTGGGGGTGCTGTCCCATGCAGAAGGGGTGATACCGAGGACGAGGACTTCTGTCTTCTCGGCATTGAGCTTCAGGCAGCTGTTGGTCATCCAGACCGCGACGTCTTGCATTCCTTTCTGGAAGTTGAGTTTGGCAGTGGTGGGGTCTTTGGTGAGGGAGAGGATGAGCTGGGTGTCGTCGGCGTAGGATACGATGTTGAGGCCGTGTTGTCGGATGATGGCTGCCAGGGGGGCCATGTAGATGGTGAAGAGGGTGGGGCTCAGTGATGAACCCTGTGGGACTCCGCAGGTGATTTTCGTGGGGTCGGAGAGGAAGGGTGGGAGTCTGATCCTTTGGCTTCTTCCGGTGAGGAATGATCGGATCCAGTCCAGGGCTGTTCCTTGTATGCCTGCGTCATGTAGTCTGGCGAATAGTGTGCAGTGGGAGACAGTATCGAAGGCCGTTGATAGGTCGAGTAGGATGAGGGCTGCGGAGTGGCCTTGGTCCAGGAGGGTGCGGATGTCATCTGTGGCAGCAAGTAGGGCGGTCTCTGTGCTGTGGTTGCTTCGGAATCCAGATTGGGATGGGTCAAGGATGGCGTTCTCTTCAATGAATCGTGTCAGTTTCCTGTTGACTGTTTTCTCTGCAACTTTGGCTGCGAAGGGGAGGAGCGAGATGGGCCGATAGTTCTTGAGGTCGGTGGGGTCAGCTGTGGGCTTCTTGAGCAGGGGTCTGACTTCTGCGCGCTTCCAGTCATCTGGGAAGGTGCCTGTTTTGAAGGTGGTGTTGATGGTGCGTTGTAGTTCGGGTGCGATGGCGGCCGCAGCTCTGTGGTAGATGTGAGGGGGCAGGGGTCGGTGGGGGCCCCCAAGTGGATGCTTTTCATGGTTGAGGCGGTGTCTTCGGCCGTGATCGGTGTCCAGTTGGAGATGGTGGGCTGGCTGGTGTTTCTGGGGGCGGGGGCCGTCTGTGGCACCTGGTGGATGGTCGATGAAGTTGTCATTGACGTTTTTGATCTTGAGGTGGAAATAGGTTCCAAGCTTGTCGCAGAGGTCTTGGGATGGTGTGATGTCTGTGGCTTCGCTGCGTGGGTTGGTGAATTCCTGAATAACACTGAAAAGTTCCTTGGAGTTGGTGGAGTTGGCCAGGATTTTGTTGTGGATGAAGTTCCTCTTGGTGGCTCTGATCTGGTTATGGTAGTCCGTCAAGGCGTCCTTGTAGGTGGTGTGGTTTTCGGTTGTCATGGTGTTTCTCCAGTTCTTCTCCAGGCATCTGTAGGTGCGTCTGGCTTCTTGGAGAGCGGTGGTGAACCAGGCAGCTTTCCTGGGGCGTTGTCTGTCGGGGTCGCGTAGCGGGCGAGCTTGTCTGCGCAGTTGAAGGTCCAGGTGTGGAGTTCTCTGGCTACGTTGTTTGCATCGGGTGCCCAGGTGTGGTTGTCTCGGGTGAGGGTGGAGTTAAGTTGCTCGTCGGTAACCTTGCTCCAGTTCCTTCGAGGTGGGCGTGGGGCTGATTTGGGTGCCCTGGGTTTGTTGATGGCGAAGTGTACGCAGTGGTGGTCGGTCCATAGCAGCTGCGTTGTGTGGCTGAATTGGACGCTGTTTCCTGCCGCGAAGATGGGGTCGAGGGTGTGTCCTGCTCTGTGGGTCGGTGTGTTATGGCGAGTTGTTTAAGTCCGATGATGGCGAGGTAGTCATGAAGGATAGTGGAGTTGGGGTCGCTGGGGTTGTTGAGGTGGAAGTTCAGGTCTCCAATGAGTATGTAGTTTGCTGAGGCGATGGCGTGGGTTCGAGGAAGTCGGTAATGGTGGTGGCGAAGGGTGTTCGGGGGCCGGGGGGTCTGTAGATGAGGGTTCCTCGGAGTGTGGCTTTGGGGGTGGTCTGGATCTGGAAGTGCAGCTGTTCAGCAGAGGAGAAGGTTTCGCTGGAGGTGGTGAGGCGGAGGGTGCTCTTGTGGGCGATGGCGAGGCCCCCTCCAGGGTGGTTGGGGCAGTCTTTCCTCTGGATCTTGTATCCGTCTGGGATGGCGGTGCTGATGTCGGGGGCGGAGGATGTGTTGGTGACCACCTCCCAGACAGGATTTAGTGTATTGGGGCAGGCTGGTAGCACTTGCCAGCGTCACATAGTCTGCCTGCAGGGCTCACTTGGTGCCCTCCTTGCATAGTCCAGTTCAAACCAGTTCAGGTAGCCGTTGGCTCCCGCTCTGGTGTGATCCTGGACAAAGGAAAGGGGAGTATCCTCCCCTTTCCCAGCCCCTCCTTAGGGAGGGACCCCTGTATCGTCTTAACCCTTTCCTTACAGTACTTAAGGGCTTTCCTGAGGGTGGGTCTCCAGATTCGTCGTGGGACAAGATACAATTCCGACACCACTTCTTCAACCGTCTGGGCACTGTGGACTTCGCTCTGGGCATCAAGGCTTCAACCGGGAGGACTCCTGCTGTTCCTGATCTCGTTGCCCTGCTCGTCTGCTGCAACGTCCATGCCTGTGCACCATACAGGAACCTGCCAAGGCCTGTGGGCATTCAAGACACCTGAAGGAATCTCCTTTGAAGTGAAGGAGTCACTTCCCTGCATCTGCAGGCACCGCAACTAAGCTGACTGGACTGCTGATCCTGGCTCCCACGGACTATGAAAGACTCAGCAACACAGATGGTGGTTCTTCACATCCCTTGATGCCTGCCCTGTCCTCTCACCAAGTTTAAGGCCAGTATCCCTCGTCGGAGCTGCAGGAAACGAACCCCTGTGCATTTCGTCCACTTGCAGTTGCAAAGGCTTGTTGGCTTCCTTCCACCAAGATCTTCGGGCTCCGAATAGCCCCTACCTCAAGCATCTCCAGTACCAAGATCCTCATCCTCACCGCATCTTCTTGCTTCGTGGGCTTGCATCTTTGGTGAGCTGCTCTAGGTCCTCTTGCGACTCCAGTGCCTCCGGCCTGTGGGTCGTCTTGAAGGTCATCTTCGTATTCTTTGGGTTCCCCTAATTACTGATGGCTTGCCCTGACTCCCCTGCTTGTGGTGAGTCTCCTGGACCTTGCTGGTTCCGACATTGCACCTTCTTAAACTTCCACGCTGGTTGCAGTTGCCAAGGCTTGTTGGTGCTCCTGCCGGACACTGACCCCTCAACTTTCGACATTCGACGTGGGAAAGCTTGTATCTGGCTCCTGGTCATTCTCAGCATTGCCTGGTCCACACAGCTTCAGTTTAAAGGTCACTGTCAGCTTTCCTGCAACACCCGACATCAGTGGGCATTCGTCTTCTGTGCCTCCTGGTCACTCCTGGGTGGCATAGACTCTGTCCCCTCTGCTTGCAGGTTCTTCACATCTTGAATCCACCTTTGGGTTACACCGGACACTTTCACCTTCTCCAGCAGCTGCATCTTTCTGAAGTCCTCCATTGGGTTCGACTGCGGTTTCCAATGCCACTTCACACCTATGAACCTGGCTTCCCTGGGGCAGGTATTCTGGTTTCTAAGATATCCACGGGTGGGGTGGCTCTCCAACCTTCTGTCTTCCACGGGGTTTCTTCAGGGTCCACTGGGAAGGGTCCTTCTTCTTTAAAATTGCAACTGTGACTTACCCATTGACTTGTATTGATCACGCAGTCGAGTTCCCACTTAGCACACTACCTCTGTGGGACTCCTAGTTACTTACCTCGGGTGGTTCCTTGGGTCCCCGACAATTCTACGTCTTCTGGGCACAGTCTTGACTTGAGTCGTGATCCGGATTCCACTAATTTAGTAAATGGTTTTGTCTCCCCCTGGGGACCACTGTGTATTACGTGCTACTTACCTGTTTCTATCAAAAAGTATTGTGTGTATCTCTAGCTAGGAGATACCTGTATTTGTTAGGGAGTGTTATATAATAAATACATATTTTTATAAATGCACTTTGTGGTTCTATATCACTTAATCTATACCTATAAGATTATGTTCCGGTAAAACAAGCTGCTTTACACTCCTTCTGGACTAAGCCTGAAGGCTGCTCTCCACGGCTACCACTTAGAGAGCTTTCTAAGGTTGTCTAAGACCACTAAAATCACCATAAGGGTTGTCTGGATTGGTGCAAGGTGTCCACATACATAAGTGTACACCATTTACCAAGCCAGCTTCTCACAGTAAGCCATCACTACCAGGGGCCTTACCACTAGGGAGACTCATTATAGCATTTTTAACATCATCTCGTGTAATTGGGGAGTTCAGTAGCTCCCTGTCTACCACACAGTTACCAGGCTACGTATGCAGGAAATCAAACTTTGTCACCAAAGGCGGTGGCACCACGCCGCCCATGCACCTGGAAGATGTCGGGATAGACAGGGTAGTCGTAGATTTTCCCCTAAGTGGAATAAAGGGTTCAATGAATTCTAAGGTGGCACTAGGTTCTACAAAGAAATGAGTTTTCCTTTTATATTCCAGGTGTAGCATGGTTTGACTTTTAGGAAGGAGCGTAAGCCTCTACTACAGTTGGTGTAAAATCAGGATAAAAGGAGAGTCTAGAGCCCTCATGTAGCAACTCAGTGAGCCAACATGCATGTGAGCATGGAGAATGGACCTAATGAGGCCTAAGAATGGCATCTCAAGGCATGCATGGGTAGTCTGGGTTGAAGCAATGGCGATATATCCTAGAACACTTATGAGGCAGGAGACACGTCTGTGGTGCCTGCAAGTTGGGAAAGGTCACTAGGTTAATTTTGTGCATCAGAGTTCTATACCTGTGGTGTTATTACAAGCACCTATAGAGTTCCTATCTGAAAGCATCCCATATGAGCAAGGCTATCCACCATCGATGTGCTGCAGATGACTTGGGTAATGAATATGGTCATGTGATATCAGGCCTTCAGGGGCACAATCTCCTTGTAGTCCTAGATGATGTGATTCGTGAAGATGGCGGCCTGTAAGACAAGGAGACGCTCTCTCAATATAGTGAAGTGACTGCCACTGTGTGAAGGAAGGTGGGGATGAGCCTTCTCTTGCACAGGTGCTGTGAAGTAAACAGTTTATGGCCATGGACAACTGTGAAGAAGATGATCAGCACATTTCACAATACTTGAGACAGATAGTTGGAGAAAGCTAAAAAGCTAATGGGTCAATGTACTGCTGTTGTTAGACAGGCCTAACCCATGGTGTACTACCAGATAGTTGTTGCATGTGCACTGAGTCAGTGCCAACGGTAGGTTATTGAATACCGTACCTGTTATTGCCAGAGGTGGTCTTTCTCAGAACAATCTCTCGGATCTGGATGGGGCTACCACTGTAGTGGCAGATGATCTTTGCAAAATGCCTTGGGAGCTGTAGTTGTTGGAGAACACAAGGAGTCAATGCAGAATACAAAGAACAAGAAATGGGATGATAGAGACACAAAATGTAGAATTGTAAGGTAATGAGGCCTGAAACACATTGATATATTTGTGTGGCGCATGTGCTCACCGGTGTAAAAAGGAGATATTCATGTGCAAAGAACTTGATAGCAGTGGCGGTCGGCACAGCTCGCGGGTGGCAGGGCGGGGGCACAATAGGGCACTGGTTGCAATGTAAAAAATAGAGAAATAAACACATACCTTGCTGCTGGGTTCCGCATCCATGCTCCTGCACTCCTGCATCGGACTCCAGGTACAGGAAGCACAGCCAGGCTCCCCTGACCAATCACAACGCTGATTGGTCTGAGCGCCGTGATTCGGCGCTAACCCAGGGACGGAGGGCCTGGGCATGTTCTCCATGCAGGCTATAATGCAGCCTGCATGGAGAACTGGGAAAGTACTGTTCTAGGCGGCCCGAGAGGGCCAGTCAAACAGTCATTGTGCACTGTACTTTGAACATCTGCAGCTGTCAAATGACACACATTGGTTCATGTCCTTTAACAGCAGGTCACAGTTGAGGTGAAGGTGTGGACTAATTCTAACTCTGGTTGACATTTAAATGGTGATCCATGTAATGTGTACATATGTGTAGTTTTATTGGGGTGAATACAGCACAATGGTGTGTGGGTCTGCGTTGCATGTGAAGCATGGTTGTGTTTTTTTTGTTTTGGTGACGTGTAATAGAAGTGGGTGATAAATTCCACTCTGCTGACTGAGTTTGCGGAGTTTGGCCACACTGTGTTACACTTGTAATGTGGAGTTCTGGCCAAACTCCTCCAACTGCTGTGTGGAGGAGTTTTTTCTTGTGCGCGGCTCGCTGATGGTAAGTTGGCAAGTACGAGTGAGAATTGGTGTCCCCTAGCACCATTTTATGGTGCTAGGAGGGCACTTGGTGAGATTTTCTCAACGTCGGGGGTCACGACCATTCATGGTGAGAAAGCTGCCGCTCGAGTAGAAAATCTACTTGAGTGGCAGCAAAGAAGAAGCGCTCTCAGGCACGTTGCGTGGTGCCATTCGCACTAATTCTGCAGTGCAGAACAAGCTTCCAGCACTAAAAATAAGCGTGACGTGCCGATTTCTGCCTGCTCACAGAACTCCATGGAATCTCACAGAGTTTTCATATAACTCCGCGGAATTCTGCGGAGTGAAACTCTGTGAGTTCAGCTCACCCCTAATGTGTAACATGACTTCTATTTATTTATTTTTAATATTAAAAATATCACAGTTCTTGTTGTATTCTCATTGTTTGATCACTCTGCTTTTCAAATTGCTTGATTATGTGATGCAGGTCCAGGGCCTAGAAAAGAGGCTTATTTGTTTGACAGGTGCAGCTCATAGATGCATGCTTTATTGCCATTTTTTTCTTTATATCAATATAAATAATCAGGAAAGTAAATTTCCATTCTTTGTTGCATAGACTGTTCATGAACACAGCAGCTGAAATATGGCTACAAGGAAGGATGGCCTTGTGTTTTTCATCTTGTAGCAAGAAGGAAGTAAAGCAGTAAGCTTCCATGTATATGGACACACAGACAGGTTGTTGGAGGAGATAATGAATTATAGATTTACAACTTCAGGCTCGAAGGCTCAATAATGTATGCGGGAGGCATTACATGACTTGGCAGGTTAATAAAAATAATACAAACATGCTGTTAGATGGCTGGCTATAACTTAGGTAGATAATATACCAATAGGACAGAAGTGTTTGATGAAACATATTAGCACTTATAATAATTGCCGGGTTGTTTTAATTTAATCATTCTACTGCATGTGATTTGTAGACGAATACTGTATAATAAATAATGGTATAGTGTGAAACAGCAACCATTGTGTGTGAACACCGATTTCGAAGTACCAGGCGGGCTCTAAATAAACCACCAGTGAATGAGAAATTCTTTGACAGGTTTTTGGGTCTCGCCTAGCGTTGCAGCGCGAATGCGCTGCCATCACTTTGCGAGGCATGCAGTATAAAGTATGGTGTGGAAGCTTCGTGGAAGCTCCGCCCACTCTCCGCCCATTATTTTCATTGGCTTGTGTCTCAAATTCTGCCTTCCGATTGGTTGTAGGCTTGCTAGTCCCTCCTTATGACGAGCATGTCGTCATTAGTATCCTTCCATGGCTACTGGCCCCTTTACTCTGAAAACTATTTTCTTTCCGTGGTACTGGCTGACGCTGGCACAAGTCAATGGAGAGCAGAAAGAAGCGAAGCGCCCAGCATTCATTACAGGACAAAGCCCTGGCGCTGCATGTGTGTAACATGATCTGGGGCTCGCGTAAGATCTCCGTTTGTTTAACAGGCGGCAGTGCGTCTCCACTCCAACCCCTCCCACTGGTATCTATAATTAGATGCCTTTAGTTAAGCGCCTTACTGATTCTCCTGGTGCTGTAAATTGATACCGCGTTTTCGGTGAAATCGCATTCGCTGAACCCCTGTCATCACTACGAACACATCCACCTCTGTCTTTCCGTTCCAGGAAAGCGGGGCTTTCCCCGGGTCGTTGCTCGCTTTGGGATCGGTCTGCGCACCCATCTAGCACCCCGGGAAGGGCTTCTGTGATTAGAAATGGTTGCAGAGAGTAGCCAGAGCGGTCTTGCTTTATCCGAGGAATTTTTTGGCGAACTGCATTGACAATTTTCCCCATGTCGCACCCTACCGTTCCTAACCCTCCAGCGCCAATAGGTATTGGATATGGGGCGGGCGGGGGACTCCGTCGCTTCAAGCAGCATTTTCCTTTGTTTTGAGCGAGAAGAACCGCGTTTGTTCCCCTAAGCTGGTGATGGTCCGTGCAAGCACCCTGGCACTGGGAGATGGGCCCAGGGACGTAAAGCAGGCTCATGCATGGGATGGGGGTAAAGGGCCACCTATCTGTGTCCCTCCATTAACTTCAAGGGCTATAAAAAAATCTGTGCGATATTGGCGACCTAAAGCACAGTCAGAAGGGGGGGCATCATTTTCCGTCACGCCATTGGAAGGGTACGGGTGCGTAAGGCACATTCAGCCCATGTGTTATCTGGCCTGTGTGACATAAGATGTACATAATGAAGCAGCTCCCGCCCCATTCCTTTGCGGGCCATTCTACAACCGGGAGGCTTTACACACAGCACGCCGAGCCCGCCGCTCCTCTGACTGGAACAACACCCTCAAATGAAAGGATGTGCCTTGAGAGGCGAGCTGACAAGAGGCAGCAAACGGGGCTCACCCTCTCGCCACTCATAAAGCATCAAGCTTCGTTTATTGCATCTGGGCCGCAGCATGTCGCCTTCGCGTGTTCTTATGTCACTGCACCGATGATCTAGTTATTGTTGCCTGGTTGCTGCTGTATAGACACAATGATATGGGGACCATCACGTGCTCGGAGTACATGGCTCGTGTCAGGGAGCTATAAAATGGTCGGAACTTGAATTAATGTCATCTATTTGAACCACAGCAAAGGGACCGCATTAATTTAAACTGCTGTAACAATTATAGCCTCCGACGGCATTCAAGGCCAGAGAACAAACAGCTCCGCCGCACACAATGTAGACATAATCTTGACTTATGTCAAGATTTTTATATTGGTCCATAAAAACATCTAGATGTTTTTATGGACCAATATAAAAATCTTGACATAAGTCCTATTCACTATTGGCAGCCAATGGTATAATTCAAATTTGTAATCCATCCATTGATGTGTTTGTTGGCAGGTGTGAAAAGAGTTGGCTATGTCTCTCCACATCTCAGCTGGGTTGGGCCAACTCAATCCAAAATTGCTAACATAGTTGGCTGAGGTTGGAGCACGTTTTGAGAGTTGATGCAGAGAGTAAGCGGATTGAATGAGCACAGCATCAGAACTACCTTCTCACTGGGCTTGGCCTATTTGACGTGCACTGACAGATAGAGTAACTCGGGTAGGACTGCAGTGGAAAACTGCAATTTACTGAACTCGCGATCTGGAGCCACTAATGGGCAGTAACTATGACTCCATTAATTCAGTGAAAACCAGAACAACAAGTCAGCATTAATGTACACAGTACAAAAATACCTGTTACATCTATCACCTTATTGCCTTATGTAAGAATATCTGTCACTGATTTCCTTTGTATTATTGGCATGCTTGGCATCTTGGCACAAAAACCATGTGGGGTGTAGCATATGCTCAGTTTATGCAAACGAACACAGCAAAGACACTTTACTATATACAGTGATGAATGTATGGGTCTAGCCAACTTCAGAGACTGATTTTGAGAAGTAATATCAGTTTTATTTTAATGAATGTTTCGACTGAACTACACAAGAAAAACAAATGTGAAATTCTTTGATAAGCCCACGAGAAAAGATGGTGCGACCACTCATTCGCTGTTGCTCAGAATTTGCCTCTGAGCTTGCAGCTTCTTCCTCTGCACAGCCCTGTTAAGGACATTATCTTCTTAGATTGTTCACCCAATGCCTCTTTTTAGGTCGAGCATTCGAGACCTCTTGTATATACTTTAATATATACTTATTATATACTTATATATGTATGTACTTTGTGGGGCCTGGAGATCAGCCCTAGGACTTGTCTGCTTCCGCTTAGGGACTTTTTTTTCTGTTCAACTGCCTCTATTTAACTTTCTTGATAGAAAACGACCAGCAGAGGTCAGTAAAATACAAGAATCACTTTAGCATTCTCTAGATTCCAGTCCATAGAAATTGTCTTCCACAAGCACCCGTAGACAATAATATTTTTTTCAAATCTTGTATTTTCAGTGATATGACCACCGAAGGCCCTGCTTTTATATTAAAAACAGAGCTTTGGACTATACCATTTCCCGCTGAAAGGCAATATTTCTCTCCACTTGTTCCCATACCTGGCGTGTCACGCAGTTTGGTGTTTACTTTCCCGCCATGTTAAAAAACAGTAGATGTTTCAGCACCCAGGCTAATGTGCCTCATAGCTAAATACATATAAGGTCCCAAAGGCGAGACCGATTGCATTGCAAATGCTTGTTCTAACTCCTAACACTCTCACATACAAGAGCATAACTTAGTAGGGAGGAGTGAGAGACACCTACCAGTTGTTTTCTGTGAACCGGTCACAGTTTCCTTTAGGGGCTTAGAGGGTGTAGGGGATCTACCAGGTGTGCCCACCTCCCTATAATTTGAGAGTAACACGAATATTTGGCCACGTGATGATTTTTACTGGAACGTTAGTCATGCTATGGTGGCATGTGCCACTCTTGGTCCATCACTTTGCCATCAGGTGTTCAGCAGTTTAATGAGTCCTTCAGTTTTCGATAGACAAACATTTTAGGTTACATTAGCTCCATGCTTTGCTTCAGGTTCTTTATGTGTACTGTGTAATGACATTGACCAGTCTGACATTGCAGCATTGATGAATTCATGTTATTACTTAGTGCATTAGACATAGGTACTTATTTATAGATTGGTGAAGCAGGAGCCTTGGCATAATTGTGTGCATTTGAGAGGGCATAGTGCTGTGTGGGGGGTGGGGGCTACAGGTGCCATGATATCTGGGGTCCAAAGACAGACTGAGTAGAACACCAAGATATTAGAGGGCATTTGAGTGTGAAGGTTTGTCATGTTATTTTACTTAGGTTACATGTTTTTGGTGTATGACAGGTAGTGTGTTACAAACACACCTACTTGACTCAGTGGGGAGATGTACTGTCTGATCATTCAAGGTTGTGAACTTGCCACTCCCATGATGTTTACTTCTGTTATGGTTTTCTAGAGTGCTTGTAATGCGTCTCACAAAGTATCTTTAGGTATACTTTAGTGTACGTATTTTATTGGATTTATAATCATAATGTATACCTGGCTCCGACAAACACAATCTTGTATTCCTTTAGCAGACTTTCAGATGATTGCAACTTTTTCTTGTCTCTTAAGTCTTCCAGCTGACCCTCTAACTTGAGTGCTTTAAACACTTAAGTCCTTATTTAGAGTTTGGTAGATGGGATGCCTCATCAAAACATGGTGGATATCACGTGTACCATATTTTGAGTGCCATAGTATATAATGCACTTGTAATACAGCAGATGGGATAGCTGTCATATTTGTGACAGAGTATCCAATCCACCAAACTCTAAATAAGGCCTTTAGCAGCAATATGTTTCTCGGCTAACATGGAAGCCAACAACCCCTCTCTAGGTTCATTTTATGTTTTGTGTCTATAGGAATAACTCCCAGTTGGCAGGCGTTTTGAATTTTAAGTATCATTACACCTGTACATGTATGAATCCGGTTTTTCGTCTGTTGCCAGTAATCCACCAGTTTGATGCAACCTATACCATTGTGTAAGAAGTTGGGTTCGTAATTGTGAAGGATGTAAGTCCTTCCCAAGTAATAGGTACACAATTGTCTCCTTAATGGCAACCAAGAACCTCATTCTGGCACTTGACTCTCCCAGGGTACCAAAGCAGAGCAGTCCAAGGCCTGCTGCATATCACATATGTATACATAGGAAAATCCACGAGGGTTCTCCACATTCCAGAGCCCAAGAGCAAAAGCTCCAGCTCTGGGAGTACTGAAATAAATAGGCAATTTAGCCTGGGGTCAGAAATTCACTGCCTCCTGAAACATAGGGCAACTTTTTTTACAAACATCTTGGGTGGGCTACTGCACTTCCTGCAGCTCCTCACAAAACTTAATAACCACGGAATACCCATGCTGGTCCCTGGGGCACCACGAAGAAAGTATTCACAAATTCAGTCCCCTAGCCGGGCATTATAGAGTGCTCCAGGGACACAGTTTCTGAATATTTTAAAAATTAGTGTCATGCTGCTTTCTTTTGTTTTCCATTTGGTGGATATGTGCGGCATTCTTTTTCCTTTTTGGGCTTTTGTGGGTGAGCTGACCCATCTCTCCTGGGACACCCAGAGGATGAAGGGTTTGTTTTGGTGTCATTGGGGAGCCCCAAGGCCTCTGCTGACTTTCGGCATGCAGAAGCTCACTCCTGGTGCCATGCAGGACCTGGCAACACCTTTCTGCTCCGACCTGATGGAAGCATCCTCTTCTTGGTTCCCACCCATGGCAGGAGCACTGGTATGAGGAGGGTTGTATGATGTTACAACGCATTCCGTTGCAACGCATGCCTTTACCACGCATACGTTACAACGCGAATACCATTCCCACGCATAACTTTTACCACGAATATTCCTTTACCACGCATACTTTTACAACGATTTTCGTTGTAAATTCATGCATGGTAAGGGCATACTCTTGGTAAAGGTTAATCCCCCACCCCTAAACCCTTCTTACAACTACCCCTCCCCTGCCCTTAACCCTAAAATCGGACCCCTGCTTTTTTTTTTTAAATTTAATTTAAAATTCCCCTTACCTCTCCACGTCGTCTCTTCTCTTTTTTCTTCTGTGTTGACGTTGCACGTCGTATAGAGGAAACGGAAGTGTTTTTCCGTTTCCTCTAACGATGCCGATTGCCTCCCGATTGCCTCCACATCCCTACTTAAATAGGTGCGGTTTCTTTTTTTGGGGGGAAACCCCCCCAAACCCACTTTTTGTCACGTTTTTTTTGGGGGGGGAGACCTCCCCAAGCCCCCCCCCCCCAAGCCCCCTTTTTTTTAGCCTTTAACACACATGCCTTTACTACGTATTTCATAGTAAAGGTATGCGTGGTAAAGGCTATTCGTGGTAACCACGCATGCATTGTAATGCATGCGTGGTTAAGTTATGTGTGGAAACGGCCGCGTTGTAGTGGCCGTTTCCCTATGGGGAGCTGCAATGTGCCTAGCCTTCTGGTCTCTCGCAATGGGGTGCCTGGGATGCTGCACTTGTGCTGCGTCCTGGAGCATGAGGTCGCTGGGGCCAAAGTTTTGTTAGAGGAAGGGGTATCCTATGTATGCCCCAGGCCCATTATAATACAATCAATGGGCTTTTGGCAACACTTGGAGGAATCTTAAATGATATGGCAGGTGTAGGAAAGAAGGATCTGCTTTCATGGTCACCCCCAATTTTTGTTGGTGTCATTATGCTTTTCTGACTAGTCTGACTGAGATCCTGCTAATCAGGACCTCGGTCTCTGTGCTTTTTCCCTGAATTGGATCATGGCGAGTACTTGGGTACACCCAGGATTGGCTACTGGTGTATACTTGTAAGTCCCTCGTATATGGTACTAAGGTACCCAGGGCATAGTTACACCAGGGGTCCCCCATGGTCTGTAGCATGTATTATGCCACCCATGGGAGACCACTCAAATTGTGACTACAGGCCTACCATTGCAGCCTGTTAAGCTGGTGCTAGCACCTCTTACGACAGATATAAGTTTTCTTATATCTGAGTTCACTGCACTTAAAACCTATAAGTCACCCCTAAGGCAGGCTTTTCAATCCTGAAGGCAGGGTACTCGGTTATAAGTGTGAGGGTGCCCCTACATGAGCAGGACAACCCTACAATCCACGGAATCCATTCTCCTGGGTTGTAAGTGCATCAGCCATTACAATACATAGAGTAGTCATGCCTCATTACGCAATGGCTAACTCTAAACTGGCTGTAACGAACCCTGGAGTGTTTGGTATCAAACATGTTGGAATCATACTTCCAACACCATAAACGGTGTTGAAGGTATGATTCCATGCACCGTAGGGCCCCTTCGGGAAGCCCTCAGTGCTCCCGGCACCAGTCTTCCAGACCCAGACAGCAAACTATGGTTGCTGCCAACCAGAGACACGATTCTGCCCTCCTGCTGCTGAGCCAAGCTCGAGCAGGGGAAGGCAGGACAATCGGTTTCCTGTCACAGGGAGGTGTGACCACCTCCCAGGCAGGACTTAGTGTATTGGGCCAGGGTGGGGGTGCTTGCCAGCACCACCAGACTGCTTTGAAGGGCACATTTAGTGCTCTCCTTGCATACTCCAGTTTGATCCAGTTCAGGGAGCCATTGGCTCCTGCTCTGGCGTGAAACTGGATAAAGGACATGAGAGTATCCCCTCCTCTGGGAGAGGCCCCTGCATTGTCCCAACACTTTCCTTAGGGTACTTAAGGGCTTACCTGTGGGTGGCTCTTCAGATTCGTCGTGGGGCAAGATTCAGATCCGAAGCCACTTCAACTTCAACAGTCTTCTTCTCCTGGTCTCATCGTCCTGCCAGTCTTCTGCGTCGTCTGTGCCTGTGCTCCATAGAGGTTCCTCTACAGGCCTGTGGACATCCAAGGCACCCGAAGGAATCTCTCTTAGAGTGAAGCAGTCACTCCCCTGCACCTGCAGGCACCTCAACAAAGCTGACTTGTCTGCTGTACCTGAGCTCCCACAGACTCCGAAAGGGTCAGCAACACAGGTGGTGGTTCTGCAACTTCCTTGAGGCCTGCACTGTCTTCACAGCAAGTTTGAAGCCAGTATCCCTTGTCGGAACCGCTCAAGCAGTACCCCTGTGTACGCGTCGACTTGCCGTTGGCAAGGATTGATGACACTCTTCTCCAGAGATCTTCAGGCTCCAAGATGCTCCAGCCTCAAGCATCTCTTGCTACCAAGATCTTCGTCCTCACCGCATCCTCTGCACCGTGGGCCTTCATCATTGGTGAGCTGCTCGAGGTCCTCTTGTGACTCCTGTGCCTTCGGCCCGTGGGTCCTCTTGAGAGTCTTTTTTGCTTCCAGTGGGCTCCCCTGCTTGCTCTGGCCTGTTCTGACTTACCTGCTCGTGGTGAGTCACTTGGACCTTTGCTCGTCCTGACATTGCACCTTTTACGCCCACTACGTTTGTTGCCGTTGCCAAGGCATGTTGGTGCTCCCAGCAGACACCGACCCCCTGGCTCTTGAGATCTGATGTGGGACTGCTCGTGCACAGCTCCTGGTCCTCCACAGTGTCGCGTGGTCCACACAGCTGCAGCGCCAAGGTCACCGTTAACTCTCCTGCATCTCCAACATCGGTAGGCATTCGTCTTCCCTGCCTCCTGGTCACTCCTGAGTGGCATAGACTCTGTCCTCTCTGCTTGCAGGAACCTCTCATCTTGAATCCACCTTTGGGTTCCACCGGACTCTTTCACCTTCTTCGCCAGCGGCATCTTCACTGAAGTCCTCCATTGTGGTCTATGGCGGTTTCTAAGTCACTTCGCACCTATGCACCCGGCTTCCCTGGTGTAGGTATCTTGGTTCCTGGGGTATCCACGGGCGGGCCATCTCTCCAACCTTCTATCTTCCACGGGGTTTCTTCAGGGTCCTCTGGGAAGGGTCCTTCTTCTTAAAAACTGCAACTGCGACTTACCCATTGACTTGTATTGAGAACGTAGTCATGTTCCCACTCTGTGCACGGCCTACGGGGGTTCCTGGGTACTTACCTTGGGTGGTTCCTTGGGTCCCTGGCTCTTCTACGTCTTCTGGGTCCACTCTCGACTTAGGTCGTGGTTCGTATTCCACTTTCTTAGTATATGGTTTGGTTGCCCCCCTGGAGACCACTGTGTATTTGTGCTACTTACGTGTTCTATTACTAAAATATTGTGTGTATTGTGATTATATCTCTGGGTAGGAGACATTGCAATGTGTTAGTGAGTGTTTATAATAAATACATATTTTTATAACTACACTGTGTGGTTCTTTTTCACTTAACCTACACTATATGATTAGTACTGGTAAAACAAACTGCTTTACACTCTTGGACTAAGCCTGAAGGCTGTTCTCCCAGGTACCACTTGGAGAGCTTTCTAAGGTTGTCTAAGAGCACTAAAATCACCATAAGGGTTGTCTGGATTAGTGCAGGGTGCTAAACTTACATAAGTGAGCACCATATACTAAGCCAGCCTCCAATGGCAGGGCACACTTGTTTTCTTATATTTGAAGGTCAAATCTTTGAAGATGCATATTTGACCTGTTTGGCCAGTTGACTCCGTCTTATGCTCCTTTTGCTCATAGGAGTGCCAGGAACATTTTCATTGGGCCTCATGGCTTCAAAAAGGGGTACATTGTGCAAGAAGCTGGATTTTCTAGATCCCTGTACAAGCCTTCTCCTCTGTCTTGGTCCTGGTGCTCCTCTACTGCTGGTGGGGGCATCTTGTGCATTCTCTCCTCAACCAGCCAACAGAGCACCCAACTTGATGCATACTCCCCATGCCCAAGAGCCCCCTGGCCTCTTGAAAGGCACCCGGGGGCAGTGGAGTCTGGGTCAATTCCCCAACTTGTCCTCATGGGGCATGAAGCACCCATCGTAGAACTTGTGGTCAGCTAGGTTCAAAGCCTTTAGTCTATCCTGGCACGGCATCAGGTGGCTTTGCCTTCCAGCTGTGCATCTTTCTGCCATTGGCACCTCCCAGGTCCAGGGTATTCACAGCTGCCTCTCCCTTGAGCAGGGGTTTTTAAGTGGGGTGGAATGTTCCAGATGCTAGGCATCCCTGGCCAAACCTAGGATGCCACATCATCCTTCTGTACCTGTGTCAATGCTCCACTTCCTGACCTCCAAGCTCTCAAAATGTAGACCAAATAGGGGCCTTAAAATTCCCCCTGTGAAATATGACAGGTTGCCCTGAAAACACACACTTCAACCTTCCACCTCACTCAGCTGAGGGGCTGCCTCACCTGCTGAGTCTATGACTGGCAAACCAGGACTTCAGAGGGGCCTCAGGACTGCACCCCAAGGCTAGTACGCCTAAAGTGTACCAGGCAGGAGTCTGCTAAGGCAGAACCTCTGCAGCCTGTCTTTCTGACAGCGCAAAGTGACAATCCTAGGCGGACGTATATAGCACCAACCTAGATTGATGCACAGGGTTCCCTCCCTCAGGAGTAAGGCACCATATAGCAACCTGGTTGCACTACTGAGGGTGCACCCACCTTCTGCATTATCACATTGATAACCCATGGCTGGCAAGCCAGTACTTCAAAGGGCCTCAATGCTGCACCCCAAGGTCGGTACACCTAAAGTGCCCTAGGCAGGAGTCTGCTAAGACAGAACCTTTGCAACCTGTTTATGACACTTCAGAGTGACAATCCCTAACAGATGTGGTTTCCTCCCCACAGGTCTTAGGGTCCTCTCTTTCAGGAACAGGCAGTACTTGGCCACCTGGTTGGGTCACAATGGGCTCACCCATCTACTGCACACCCTCTGTCTACTGGGCCTGCACTCTTGTCCATAGAATCTGACCCACCAACACCTACCTCATTGGACACCAGGCTGGGCATCGCTATAATGGCTACCTCAGGTTCTCGGTAAAACAATCTCTAGGATCACAATCTTCACTCCCCTCAGGCAGTCGCTTACCCTACCTAACATCTCATAGTCCACTACTAACCCATCCCTAGAATCTATGGAGGCCACCACCCCTTCTTGGATTTCCTCAGAGGCCACCACTACACCTCCTACTTTGGTAACCATCCCTTTATTGGGCCGACCACCATGATGGGCCACTCTTGGACATCTCCCTTATGGTAAACCTCGGTGATCACCTCATCCTCTTGGTGGGAACTCCTAGGGATGCCACTAACTTCTGTGTACTCTTCTACCCCTCTCTGCCCGTGGTTTTTGTTCTGCACCAAAGGCGGGAAAATCTCTGCTAAAAGAATGACTTAATGTGGGCTCTCTTGCAGGAAAACTGTTTTCCCATGACAAGCATGAGAATTTCCTGGCGTCTCCCAGTCATCTCCTACAACCCAAGAAGCAGGGTCAGCCAAAATCCCAATCTATGGTGCGGGTGCTTGTTGCAGACCTCACACCTATAGAGAAACCCCCTCCTCATACATGCCTAGTGTGCATATTATTGGAGTGCAAAGGACACTACCAGGAATAATCTAATGGAAACACTTTGTGAAAGCCGACCCTGCCATCAAATGATTTTAAAATTGCAAGTTAGTCATATCTGAAAGAGACTGTAGTTATAGATTCCTTACCTTTGAATTACCCCCAGGCGTCAGACTCGATCCGGAGAATTTGTTTCTTAGCAGTACCCCTGCGCATCGGTAGGTGGTGTTGGTTGACTCCGCGTCCGTCGTCGGCATCATGGTCGCCGGGATGATGTTGCGGTGTCTACTTAGACGCTGCCCCTGCTCGCTGACGTCAGTTCTGACACAGCTTTCCTCTTCCACACCAGCCAGCGCAGATCTGGAGAGCATGCCCCTCAGTCACTTTTTGACTGACTCTTTTTTGACTTTTGTCGACATCTTTTTTGAGTCGTACGACTCCTGGTGCACGAGGGATGTCCAGTTATCAGCCTGGTTTCAAGCCCTGTGACTCATGTCAAAAGTTGATGTCGGTCACCAATTCGCACCTCATGTGCCTTTGGTGCCTGGAGTGCAACCACGACCCGAAGTCGTGCTCCGACTGCTGGGCCCTGAACCCGAAGTCTTTGCGGGAGCAGTCCCGAAAGCTTTTGGAGGCCTGGCAGTCCGCTCTGCGCCGTTCGAGGTCCCGGCGAAGGGAAGGTCGCGGGATCGGTCGCGGAGCCATCACTATTCGTCATCGAAGTCTTTGCACTCCTTGGGTAAGTCGAGGCACAACAAGAAGGCGAAGAGGCATCAACTCTCTTCACCTTCTCCCCATCCATCGGCCAACGCAACGCGGGACCCAGAGTGTCGTCACACTCCGGCTCTGTCCTCGGAGCCCACCGGGACGGCTCCGCGCCTCCCTTCCCGGGAGCCGGAGCGTCCCCTGCCCAGCTTCGTGCATTTTACGAAGCCCTCCACTCCATCTTTGGGCAGCCCGACTCCACCGGCGCGCCTTCGGGGCCCCGCGGACTCGGCTGGGGGCTCTAGGCCTTTGATTCTGGCAGCTCCGGCGCCGCAGGGCCCCCATGGATCCAGGCCTTGGTCCGGATCGGTGCCAGTCGACCTTACGGTACCTTACCCGGTGCCGATTCTAGTGGCGATGCCTCCCATGTCGGCAGCGCCCCCAGCCGGCGTTGACCCTAGCCTCAGCTCCGACTAGGACACAGCACCGGACCAGCGTCAACTGATGCTGGTACCAGAGCATGAGGGTACTTTTGTACTGCTGTTCTTCCCTGGTGTTCCCTACCACCCTGAGTGGCAGCCAGAGGAGGGTGAGGAGGACTGGGAGGGATCTGTTGACCCTCTTGCAGACCAACTTCAGGAGCCGGACTGGAGAGAGGAATTGGGTGTCAGTGTTCTGGACACCTCCCCAGACCTTGGTAGGCTTTCTCCCCCTATCGTGGCTATGGAGCGGGGAGCTTCCTACGCTGTGTTGTTGCGTAGGGTGGCTGAGGCCTTGGGCCTTGAGCTTCCTATGGTGGCAGTCAGGCCAAATCTTCTGACTGAGGTGCTTCAGCCGGCAGCAACCTCTTCGGAGCCCCTGCTGCTTGCCAATGAGGCCCTCACCGACATCCTTCTGGGCACTTGGTCCAAGCCCAGCACAGGGGCTCCTGTGAACAGCATGATTGCCCGACGCCACCACCCGGCCCCAGGCGACCCACTTTTCCTCTCCCAACACCCTACCTCCCAGAGCTTGGTGGTCCAAGCCTCTACATTCAAAGGCGCATTCCCTACAGCTCCCCAGATAAGGAATCCAAGACGCTGAACCACCTTGGGAAGATGTTTTCTTCCGCCAGCTTAGGATTGCGGTCGGTGCACACTGCATGTCTCTTGGGCCATCACACACACACTGTGTGGGACATGGTTGCGCAAGTGCTGCCACAGTGCCCGGAGGAGGCCTGGGCTATGCTCACCCAGGCCGTTGCAGAGGGTAGGGACGGAGCAAAGTTCACCACCCGGTGTGGGCTGGATACTGCTGACACCTGGGGGTAGAACGGTTTCCATGTCAGTAGCCCTGAGGCGCTACGCCTGGCTGAGGTCCACTGGCTTCTTTGGGGGTGTCCAATCTACCCATTTGGGCATGCCCTTTGATGGCCATCTCCTGTTTGGTGACAAGGCGGACAACGCGCTTGAGCGTTTCAAGGACTCAAGGGCTACGGCCAGATCCTTCGGCCTCGCAACAACCTCTCGCCCCGTGCAGTCTGCCTTTCGGCCTTTTCTTGGCTACAGAAGGGGTGCCCCACCACGTTCCACCCAGAGGCACAGGCTGGCGCAAGCTACCCAGCCTCTGCATGGCCGGGGACGTGGGACCCAGCATCGTGGGTCTGGGGACCAGCGGGCGGGCCAGTCCACCATTGCTCCCCCCTGCAGCAGCCTCCAAACCTTCCTAGTCCGACATTTCAGGGCCACCAGTTGCCAGTGGGCGGCAGGATCCGCCATCACCTCCCCCACTAGCGCAACATCACGCCGGACAGATGGGTTTTGCAATTAGTCCGAAGGGGCTACTCCCTCCTATCCAAGCTACACCTCCCCCATGCCACCAACACTCCATCGCATGTTGGAAGATCATTTGGCCCTTCTCCACCAGGAAGTTACGGCTCTCTTGGCCAAGGGAGCCATCGGACGCATCCCTGTGCCAGAAGCTGGTCATGGTTGCTACTCCCACTACTTCCTGGCACCCAAGAAGGACAAAGGCCTGCATCCTATCTTAGACCTCAGGGACGTCAACCACTTCCTCCAGAAGGAGAAGTTCAAAATGCTAACCTTAGCTCAGGGCTTGTCTGCCCTCGACCCTGGAGACTGGATGGTAGCGTTGGACTTGCAGGACGCTTATTTTCACATCCCTGTCCGGCCTGCCCACCGGCGTTACCTACGGTTCATGGGAGGCCACGAGCATTTTCAGTTTACCGTGCTCCCCTTTGGCCTTACCAGCGCCCCCCGGGTGTTCACGAAAGTGATGGCAGTGGTTGCTGCTCATCTGCGCAGATCGGGGGTTCCAGTCTTCCCCTATCGCGACGACTTGCTGTTGTAGGCGGGCTCGCCCCAGGCTGTCGTCTCCCACCTCCAAACTACGGCGGACCTCTTGCATTCTCTGGGGTTCACAGTCAACGTGCCAAAGTTGCACCTGAATCCCTCTCAGAAACTCCTTTTCATCGGAGCAGTTCTGGACACAGCGCAGTTTCGGGTCTATCCTCCCGAGCAGCGAGTTCGGGATATTCAGGCTATGATACCGATGTTTCAGCCTCTATCCCGGATTTCGGTGAGAATGACCCTGAGGCTGCTGGGCCTCATGGCCTCCTGCATCCTGCTGATGGATCATGCCAGATGGCATATGCGGGCTCTGCAGGGGGACCTGAGGTTCCAGTGGACGCAGCATCAGGGGAATCTTTCAGATGTCGTCCAGATCTCGGAGGGGACTGCACTTCAGTTGCAGTGGTGGCTCACAAACCAGGATTGGGTCAATGGGAGATCCCTCTCCCTTCACCAACCAGAGTTCACAGTGGTGACAGATGCATCACTCCTGGGATGGGGCGGTCACATGGGAGAGGTGGAGATCAGAGGCCTCTGGAATCCGGCAGAGTCCGGGCTCCACATCAACCTTCTGGAGCTCCGGGCGATTTGTCTTGCACTGAAGGCATTCCTTCCTTCTGTCAAAGGAAGAGTAGTGCAGGTGTTCACAGACAACACTACTGCCATGTGGTACTGCAACAAACAGGGCGGGGTGGGGTCGTAGACCCTGTGTCAAGAGGCCCTCCGCCTCTGGACATGGCTGGAACATCAGGGCATATCTCTGGTAGTTCACATCTGGCAGGTTCCCTGAACGCCATGGCGGACAAACTCAACCGCTGAAGCATGATGGATCACGAATGGCGTCTTCACTCGGAGGTGGTGCAAGGTCTCTTTCAGCAGTGGGGAAAGCCCTGGTTAGATCTATTCGCCACCGAAGAGAACGCGCAATGTCAGCAGTTCTGCGCGTTGGAGTTTCCAAGGCGGCACTCGCTTGGCAACGCCTTTTGTCGTGAGTGGAATTGCGGCCTCCTGTATGCCTTTCCGCCTGTACCACTCTGCCCAGAGTGCTGAAGAAGATCAAGCGCGACTGGGCCCAAGTCAGTATTGTGGCTCCGGACTGTGAAAGAAGAGTCTGGTACCTCGAGCTCTTGAGCATGGCCATCGATCCTCCGATCAGACTGCCTCTTCGGGAGATTCTTCTGTCGCAGCAGCAGGGGACGGTCCTCCACCCGAACTTGTCCCGCCTCCACCTGCTTGCGTGGAGATTGAGCGGCAACAGTGGACAGCTTTTGACCTTCCACCCGAAGTCTGTAATGTAATCTTGGCAGCTAGGCATCCCTCCACTAAAACGGTATACGCCTGTAGATGGAACAAATTTGTGGCATGGTGCACAACAAAGGCTGTAGATCCCCTCTCCGCCCCTCTTTTGGAGGTTTTCCTCTTCATTCTTTCTTTGGCCCAGCAGGGCTCCGCTCTGGGCAATCTTTCAGCCATTTCGGTCTTTTTTCGCCTTCCTGATGAGCCTTCTCTTTTCAAGTTCCCGATTATTAGCAGTTTTCTGAAGGGTATTACTAATTTCTTTCCTCCTTCTCCTTTCGTAATGACCCAGTGGGACTTGAACCTTGTCCTCACTTATCTTATGCGTGCTTCCTTTGAGCCACTACATAATTGTCCTCTTCGTCTCCTTACTTTGAAGACTGCTTTCTTGCTTGCCATCATCTCTGCTCGCAGGGTGAGTGAGCTTCAGGCTTTATCTTCCAAACCTCCCTTTCTTGCTGTCCATCTGGACAAAGTAGCCTTCTGTACTAGGCCCTCTTTTCTGCCCAAGGTGGTTACTTCCACATAGGTCAGACCATGACATTGCCCACTTTCTTCCCACCTCCGCACCCTTCCAAAGAGGAGGAGAGACTCCACCGTCTGGACCCAAAACGTGCGCTGCCTTTCTACCTTGACCACACAAAAGACTTCCGGGTGGACGATCAACTTTTCGTGGGTTATGTGGGCGCTAAGAAAAGTCGGGCAGTGCACAAACATACCATCACCCGATGGGTGGTCCTATGCATTATGATCTGTTATTCTTCGGCTAAAAAGGAGCCTCCCGTGGGACTGCGCGCCCATTCTACCAGGGTGATGGCAGCCACTACTGCTTTGGGGCGTGGAGTTCCGTTATTTGACATCTGTCAGGCAGCCACGTGGGCATCCTTGCACACGTTTACCAAGCATTACTGCCTGGACAGCCAAGTCCGGAGGGACGGCTTTTTCAGCCGTTCTGTTCTCCAGGACTTCCTGGTGTGAACTTAGTTCTCAGACCCACCTCCGGGGTTGGCATTGCTGGGGTATCTATTCTAAGGTAAGGAATCTATAACTACAGTCTCTTTCAGATGAGCAAGTTACTTACCTTTGTTAACGATGTATCTGTAAGAGACATATGTAGTGATAGATTCCTTACCGCCCCACCCATCCTCCCCGTTCTGCGAACTGACTTCTAGGGATAGGGACTCCCTTCCAGGGCCCTAGTTTTGTGCACCAGTGGTCAGTGTCATGCATGGTTCTGCGCTTCTGGCATGTAAAGTCGTGTCAGAACTGATGCCAGCGCGCAGGGTCGGCGTCTAAGTGGACACCGCGACGTCATCCCGGCGATCACAATGCAAACGACGGAGGCGGAGTCGACCGATGCCACATGATAAGAATTAATTTCTCCGGATCCAGTCTGTCACCTGAGGGTAATTCTAAGGTAAGGAATCTATAACTACATATGTCTCTTACAGATACATCGTTACCGAAGGTAAGTAACCACAGTTAATATATCAACCATCAATATTTTTACATGGAATATATGTGTGCAGGAGTTTTTCTTTACCACTTCTTGAGTTCACACAATCAAACCATTGAACCTCTCTCAGAGCCTTACACTTTGATATTTGTACACTAATGCATAGGCAACATGAGTCAAAACTGAACATATCAAATGTTATCAATGCGTCCCAGAACTGGATACTATTGATCCCAGTGCTGGCAACCAATGAAGAAATTAGGTCATTAGTTGTCAAGAATGGGTTCTTCACAAGTGATATATACACAGTTGTCTCTTTACTGGAAACCAAGTACCCCACTGTAGGGCTTGACTCTCTCGGTAGCTAAGCAGAGCAGTTGAAGGCAACAATAACACTCAGTAAATTAGACTATATGACGTTACAACGCGAACAATTACAACGCATGCTTTTTCAACGTGGTTTTTACATCGCAACTACCATTACATCGCATGATTTTACAACGCATGCCATTACAACGCATTTTTAAAAACTACCATTACAACGCATTCCATTACAACGCATACCATTACAACGCATAATACTTTTAGGGCAACAATAGGGTAAGTGTTGGATAGTATAGGGGTAACATTTCCATTCCCACTGCAGTGAGTGTGTCAAAACACAGACAGGTAACCACTAACCTTCGAAGCCGGATACAGCGGGAGCGATGGGTGATGCTGTGTAACCTTTTCCCCCGATAGGGCGCGACCTGCGAGTACGCTAGTACCACTCAGCAGACAACACCGTAATAGGGGAAAGGGAAAAAAGGGACAAAGGAAACAATAAAGATGCGGCTGCGAAACACTCAATGGGAAGACACTTAGAGTTGTAGGCTTCACTCCTATTCTTGTCACTCCGTTGTCTAGCCACGTGTTCCCTGTAGTAAAACACAAACACAACACATGTAGGACAACCACCATATGCAAACCGAACAAGGCACAATAAGACTATGTGTTTGTACTTACATTAAGGCTTGCCGCACTCACTCTACTGTACAGAATGCAAAATCCAAAAAATAAAGCATAAAAAGAAATAAGTTCTCCTTCAAGGGTATTACAGCTTCTCATGCAACAAAAAATAGAACAGTGTACTTAGCTGTGGAGATCCTCTTCGGTACTGTAGCACGTAAGTCCAAGGAACTGGCAAATGCAATGAAGAGTGAGAGGCACGCTTTTCCTGTGTGCCGATCAGTTAAACAAAATAGAAGTATGGCCCTTCCTTCAAGCCTTTTGACGGCTTTTTACAGAGCTGCAGGCTGAGGTTGTATCCATATCAAGGAAAAGAAAACAGATAGGGAAATCCGAGCCTCTCAGCGGCTCATTGGTGGTATAATAGCGCTCCCCTCTGGTTCTTTAAATAAGTCCCCTAAACAAGAACGTCATCTCGAGCCGAGTTCAGGCTCATGGAGTTTCTTCAGCATGCTTGGGGAGGACAGAAGGAAGCCTAAGCAGAGAGATAAGTTGCGCTCCAGCGCGTTGTGCAAACACACCTCAAGGCACAAAGGCGCGCTTCAGCGCGTTGTGAGGCACACAGAGAGAGCCCGGTAGCGGCTCGAAGACGCGCTCCAGCGCGTGGTACACCAGCTGACAGGTGAGCCTAGTGACGGCTCAGAGACGCGTCTTGCGCTGAAAACAGGCAAGCCCAACAACCGGCTCAATGGGAAAAAAAACGGGAGAGTCAGAAGGAGCAAATCTCCTCTTTCCCATTCAGTGAAGTCACGGCTTTTTCCTCCAAACGGTCCAAGTCATGGTACTTGATTGACAAGCACCGGGCCTTCGGGAGGCGGAGCCTATATAGGACTCAGAGTGCTGAGCCCACCTGACCAGACACACAGGATTGTGGGATATGTAGTCATTCTCCTGCGGTCCCATACATACAGTGTGCTAATGTATGAACCTACCTCTGTCTACCTACGCCGTAGTGTGACAGAACCCCCTCTCAATGACCGGCGTCCCGACGGTCTGCCAGGCTTACCAAGGAACTGAGAGTGAAAATGCCTGAGAAGCCCAGGGCAGTGTAGATTAGTCCCAGGTTCCCATGAGCGGTCCTCGGGACCGTATCCCTTCCAGTCAATAAGGTAATGCACCCTCCCTCGGACGAGCTTGGAATCGAGAATACACTTGACTTCGTACTCCTCTTCCCCATCAATATCTACTGGCACTGGTGTCAAGGGTAGTCTGGTCTGCGGAAGGCAAGGCCGAAGCAAGGAGACATGAAAGACAGGATGGATGTGCCAAGAGGAAGGGAGTGTTAACTTCACAGCCACAGGGTTGATTATTTTAACGATAGGATAGGGACCCACAAATTTTGGTTTC
Organism: Calotriton arnoldi; assembly: GCA_963921515.1. Classification (NCBI taxonomy): domain Eukaryota; kingdom Metazoa; phylum Chordata; class Amphibia; order Caudata; family Salamandridae; genus Calotriton; species Calotriton arnoldi. The sequence goes on from CAWUFW010000146.1 coordinate 1,132,129, forward strand.
AGCCGGGTGTTGCCCTTCAGTCTCAAATGTTTAGTGTCTAGCCACACTCTATCACCCACAGTATAAGAAGGCCCTGGGGAATGTTTCTTATCAGCATAATGTTTGTCACGGGTTTGGGCCTTGTCTAACTGCGTTTTAGCGTCCTGTAGTACTTTTCGGAGATGTGCATGGTGTTCTTGAATGGTAGGGTGTCGGGATTGCACTGGCCATTCAAAAGGCAGCATGTTAGGGTGGTATCCTGTAAGGCAGAAGAAAGGGGAACACCCCAGAGAGGAATGCTCTGCATTGTTATATGCGAACTCGGCCATCCACAAAAGCGTACTCCATTCTTCTTCATGTTGTAGTGTGAAGCATCTGAGATACTGTTCCAGTGTTTGGTTCAGTCTTTCGGTTTTGCCATCCGTCTGCGGATGGTAGCTAGTGGAGAGGCGAGCATCCACTTTCATAGCATCACATAGCGCCTTCCAGAACCGTGAGGTGAACTGGGTTCCCCTGTCGGTGATGATAACTGCTGGGATTCCATGGGACCGCACAATATGCTGTAGAAACAATTGGGCCAATTCTGTTGAGGTTGGTAATTTTGTTGTAGCAACAAAGTGTCCCTTCTTGGTCAGATGGTCTATAACGACCAGTATAGTATTGTGTCCTGAACTAGGAGGCATGTCTACGATGAAATCCATGGACAATGTATGCCAAGGTGTTGGACGTATAGGAATGCTCTGGAGCAGTCCACACGGTCTCTTATGTTGGGTCTTTCCCTGGGTACAAATGGCGCATTCTGAAACGTATTTGGTTGTATCCGCCTGTAAAGTCACCCACCAGAAGTGCCTTTTCATAGCTTGGAACGTTTTCTGGATTCCCAGATGCCCACCCAGCGTGGAGTCATGAATCCATCTCAAGGCCTGTTGTTGTAATGGTTCATGTGGTACGTATTGTCTATTACCGTGGTATAGCATGTCGTTATCAATCGAACGTTGTTTGGGATCTTCGTTTATCCATGTCTGGACATCTATCCCTGCTGTCTGCTTTTTTACCTCCCTAGAAAGTCTTGTGTGGTCGTCAAGGCCAAGATCTCTTCAGGAAAAGAGGCCTTATGCAGTATTACAGGGGGTTCTTCCATGGAATCTGGACGGGTATCCGGCGTTGGGGCTGGTCTTGAAAGCGCATCAGCTTTGCCGTTTTGTGGTCCGGGACGGTATTTGATCACGAAGTCAAAGTCAGAGAAGAATAGCGACCATCGGAGTTGTCTCGGGGTTAAGGCTCTGGCGGTCTTTAAGAACAGAAGGTTTCGATGATCAGTATAGATTTCCACTGTGTGCTTAGCTCCCAATAGGTAGTGCCTCCACTCTTCACACACTCTTTTTATGGCCAGGAGTTCTTTGTCTGTAATACTGTAGTTAACCTCACAGGATGACAACTTCTTTGAAAAGTAGGCCACAGGATGAATTTGGCCGGTGTCCGGATGTCTTTGGGACAGGATGCCTCCGATGGCGTAATGGGATGCGTCCGTTTCCACTACAAAGGGAAGCGAGGCATCCGGGTGTCTCAATACAGGAGCGTGCGTAAAGCAGTGTTTGAGGGTTTGGAAGGCCTGTTCGGCTGCGTCCGTCCAGAGGTACTTAGCTCCTTTCTTCAACAGATGTGTCAAAGGTTGTATCATCCGGGAGAAGTCTTTGATAAACCTTCGATAGAAGTTTGCAAAGCCTAGAAAGCTCTGCAAGGCCTTAACAGTGGAGGGCGATTCCCACTGAACGATGGCTTGGATCTTCTTGTTGTCCATGCATAGTCCGTTTGGCCCTATGATGTATCCTAGGAATTCTACTTCGGTGGCGTGGAAAAGACACTTCTCCAACTTGGCATAGAGTGTATGCTGTTGCAACCGTTCCAATACTGCAGACACATGAAGGACATGTTCCTCTGTGGTTGCCGAATAAATCAGAATGTCGTCGATGTAGACGATACAGGACACGTCCAACAGGCCTCGCAATACTTCATCCATAAAGAACTGGAAAGCGGCAGGTGCGTTGCAGAGCCCGAAGGGCATAACCTGATATTCATATAACCCAAGCTTTGTCCGAAATGCTGTCTTCCATTCGTCCCCACGCCGCACCCGCACGAGATGGTATGCTCCCCTCAGGTCCAATTTGGTGAAAATCTTGGCTCCTTTCAACTGGTCCAATAGCACGGGTATCAAGGGCAAAGGATACCTGTTCTTTATGGTTACTCTGTTAATCGCTCTATAGTCTATGCAAGCCCTTAAGCCACCTTCTTTCTTCGGTATGAAGAAGAGTGGCGAGGAGGCAGGGGAGGAAGAAGGACGTATGAAGCCGGAGGACAGCAACTCATCAAGATACTGCTGTAAATACGTAGTCTCGGCCTCCGTAAGGGCGTAAACCCGACTGCATGGGATGAAGGCTCCTGGCTCGAGGTCGATCACACAATCATAGTCCCTATGAGGGGGCAACTTCCCTGCGTCCTGCTTGCTGAAAACAGAGTGGAACCGTTTATATTTATCCGGTAATGTGGAGACACAACACAAGACTTTTTCGCTATATCCCATAGCGAGCAGGCCTGCAGGATTCACCACGACTTCAGGATTTCATACCTTGTCTCTTGTACAGTGTTCCGTACAGAACGAGGAGTTCAAGGAGATGGTGCGTGCTGCCCGTTGCACCAAAGGATCATGATAAGTCAGCCATGGCATTCCCAATATAAGTTTGAAGTGGGGAGCATCGATCAGGTCAAACTGAATGTATTCAAAGTGGTGCACCCCTACTTCCATCAGAATCAGTTGTGTATGGAAGCGTACAGGACCTGATGTTAGTGCCCTACCATCCACCGCCTTCACTGGTTCGGGTGTCTTCTTCTTTACGCAGGGGATCCCTAATTCCTGGGCGTACTGCTGATCAATGAAGTTGCCAGTAGCTCCTGAATCCAACAACGCGTGAACCACCACGGGTTCTCCATTGGGTAGCTCCAATGAAACGCACAGGTTCATATGTGCCACTGCGGTCTGTACTGAATTAGCCAGTGCTGAAGAGACCATATCCGCCATGGGCCTCAAGCAAGGGGTCTCGGTCTTGCTTGAGAGCGTTAGTTTCCCAAATTCTCTGAGGTGTACTCCACCACGGTTAAGTTTCGGGCTCCGGGGTTTTCTTTGTTCACATACTTGTGGATCTGGTCTTACATTCCTTAATGAAATGCCCGGGTTTCCCGCAGTACATGCACAGCCTCTGTCTTCTTCTTTTTTCCCTTTCCTCTTGGCTTAATGGGCCCCGTATTCCACCAACTTGCATGGGTTCTGTTCCATCAGTGGTATGTGAGCGTTCCTCCTGAACTGGCTTAGGGCGTGGTAGATAGGCTTTTGCGTCGGTCTGGTACTTGATCCTTTCCGCTCTTGAAGTCTGTGATCCAATTGAACTGTGAGATCTATCAGTTCCTCGCAGTTATCGGGCATATGCACCACTTGCGCCAAGACGTCCTTCAATTCCCCTCTCAACCCTTGATAGAACATGGATGTTCTTTTTTCCGCAGGCCAATTGGTTTCCACAAGAAGTCTGTTGAAGGTCGTAATATACGTGAGCAAGTCTTATGTGCCCTGTTTGAGCGTGATGAGTTCTTTGTCTAGAGATAGTAGATGCGCTTTTCTATCAAACAGCTTGCGCATTTCAATGCAGAAATCTGAAAAGTTGTACAGGACAGGATCGTCTCTCTCTATCAGGGGGAAGGACCAGCTAGCCGCATTACCACCCAAATAGGACATGACAAAGGCCGTCTTAGCTTGGTCAGTAGGAAACACCGTGGGTTTGCACATGAAATGCAGCCTACACTGACCCAAAAATATCCCAAACTTCTTGGGGTCCCCGAAGAACCTTTCAGGAGGGGCAAGGGGCAGTTGCATGGGCTGTATCAGGTGTATGGAAGAAGGTCCTGCTTGGGAAGGGTTGGAAAACGAGGAAGTGAAGGGCCCCGCACTATGTGCACCCCCTCCCTGAACAGGGTCCGTGTCACGGGAAGTCAAAGGAGGCGGTAGCGTCCACTCTTTAATATAGGAACCATTCCCCCTCGCACCGGTAGGACTGACACGGGATAGACGCGCTACCTCACGTCTCATAGTGCCCATCTCATTCCTCAATTCTAAGTTCTCTCCTCGGAAAGCATCCACCTCCATCCGTAATGCGGTTAAGGTCTCCAACACTGACGTAAGCACAGTGGAGGTATCCATCGCTCAGGCCGTAGGTAACCGTGGGCTTGTCAATCTGTCAAAACACAGACAGGTAACCACTAACCTTCGAAGCCGGATACAGCGGGAGCGATGGGTGATGCTGTGTAACCTTTTCCCCCGATAGGGCGCGACCTGCGAGTACGCTAGTACCACTCAGCAGACAACACCGTAATAGGGGAAAGGGAAAAAAGGGACAAAGGAAACAATAAAGATGCGGCTGCGAAACACTCAATGGGAAGACACTTAGAGTTGTAGGCTTCACTCCTATTCTTGTCACTCCGTTGTCTAGCCCCGTGTTCCCTGTAGTAAAACACAAGCACAACACATGTAGGACAACCACCATATGCAAACCGAACAAGGCACAATAAGACTATGTGTTTGTACTTACATTAAGGCTTGCCGCACTCACTCTACTGTACAGAATGCAAAATCCAAACAAAAATAAAGCATAAAAAGAAATAAGTTCTCCTTCAAGGGTATTACAGCTTCTCATGCAACAACAAATAGAACAGTGTACTTAGCTGTGGAGATCCTCTTCGGTACTGTAGCACGTAAGTCCAAGGAACTAGCAAATGCAATGAAGAGTGAGAGGCACGCTTTTCCTGCGTGCCGATCAGTTAAACAAAATAGAAGTATGGCCCTTCCTTCAAGCCTTTTGACGGCTTTTTACAGAGCTGCAGGCTGAGGTTGTATCCATATCAAGGAAAAGAAAACAGATAGGGAAATCCGAGCCTCTCAGCGGCTCATTGGTGGTATAATAGCGCTCCCCTCTGGTTCCTTTAAATAAGTCCCTTGAACAAGAACGTCATCTCGAGCCGAGTTCAGGCTCATGGAGTTTCTTCAGCATGCTTGGGGAGGACAGAAGGAAGCCTAAGCAGAGAGATAAGTTGCGCTCCAGCGCGTTGTGCAAACACACCTCAAGGCACAAAGGCGCGCTTCAGCGCGTTGTGAGGCACACAGAGAGAGCCCGGTAGCGGCTCGAAGACGCGCTCCAGCGCGTGGTACACCAGCTGACAGGTGAGCATAGTGGCGGCTCGGAGACGCGTCTTGCGCTGAAAACAGGCGAGCCCAACAACCGGCTCAATGAAAAAAAAAACGGGAGAGTCAGAAGGAGCAAATCTCCTCTTTCCCATTCAGTGAAGTCACAGCTTTTTCCTCCAAACGGTCCAAGTCATGGTACTTGATTGACAAGCACCGGGCCTTCGGGAGGCGGAGCCTATATAGGACTCAGAGTGCTGAGCCCACCTGACCAGACACACAGGATTGTGGGATATGTAGTCATTCTCCTGCGGTCCCATACATACAGTGTGCTAATGTATGAACCTACCTCTGTCTACCTACGCCGTAGTGTGACAGAGTGCAACAGTAGGGTAAGTGTTGGATAGTGTAGGGGTAGAAATTACTATTCCCACTCCAGTGAGTGCAACAGTAGGGAAAGTGTTGGATAGTGTAGGGGTAAAAATTACTATTCCCATCCACCCCAAACACCATACCCACCCTAAAACTAAAAAATCTCCATAACTTACCTTATAATGTGCTGTAATGGCATGCGTTGTAATGGTATGTGTTGTAAGGGCATGTGTTGTAGTGACATGCGTTGTAACAGCTGCGTTGTAATGGCATGCGATGTAAAGGCAGTTGCATTGTAACAGCTGCGTTGTAAAAGCAGTGCAATGTAATGACTGCGTTGTAATGGATGTTTCCCATAAATTAGCGTCCAATCAGTGCTATTTCTTTTTGAAAAGGAAAAGTACTTTTATTACACACATTACTAAATACTACCAAATAATTTGCAAATATATATATCAGCTAGATGGAAATACATTTGTTGGCACGCTCATATCACATTACACCCAGGGCCGTCTTTGTTGTTGATGATGCCCTGTGCGTCCAAGTCCTTTGGGGGCCCACCTCCCCCATATCAAACTATGCATTTTTTTTCTTTGGTGCTGTCTGTACTTTCACATCTGTGTGCCCGCTTCACTTTCCATAGAATCATAATTTCAATTAGCCTATATGTGGCTACTGTTTTGTCTCCAGAGCTCTCGGTTATGGAGTCGGCACGTGCTCCGTTTGATCTTCCTAACAGGGAGGGCAGTAGAGAAGTAATGGATGAAGGAGTAAGGGATGAGGAGGGTACAGGCAGTGAAGGGGGAAAGCATTGGGTCATAAGTAACCAATTTCATTTCAGTCTGTTCTGAAGAGAGGCCTAGGAATAGATGAGCATGTATTTTTGATACTTTGCTGACCGAGTGACAAGCACTGTGAACAACAAACACTGGTTTCAGACACAACTCCAGAACTCTCACCCTTGCCCCATCCTCAACACCAATTCACACTTTGAACTCACCCAGACACCTGAAGGCGACTCATTCACAGTAGGCATTATACAAGACTCAGCTAGCATAAAAATCAAAACTACAGAAACACATCAGTGAAAAGGAATTACTCTTAAAGGTTAGGGAAACATACCATGCAACATGAACTAAAATGAATAAAGACTTTATTGCTGCCTTGAATTACATTAAGGGTTCTTGCCGAGAAACAGATCAGAGTTTTTCCTTTTAGAGTTAAGGACTTTAGTATAAGACACCATAGAATCACGTTTCATGTCGAGCTGGAATTACTTTCAGCACAGTCAGATTATTTTTTAAATGTTTTTATTAGATTTTCCTGTAGAACACAACTGTTAACACCTTTGCAGCAGAATCAGAAATGTAAAAGTAAATGCTTCTTTTAAAGATGTATTTTTATGAATTTAGGTTTCCCCTTTTCCTTCCCACTCTCAGTGCTTTAATTGAGATGAAAAAGGGTTAGGGATGTTTCCAAAATGACTGTGACCAAAGAAGCCTATCTTAAAATCTGTTCCAAAAGGCATGGCCTGTTAAAATAATTGTGTGGCTTAAAACATTTGAAGTAAAATCCTGCTCTTTAGACAGAGTGCCATCTGAAAAGTGTTCTATGAGATTTATTTAATAGCATTCTGATATATTACAGAGCAACACACGTGTACCTAAAACAAGCCAGACCTATTGGCTTTGCCAGGGCTTATTAGAAATATCATATAAATGAGTAACACCAATGAAGATGTGAATAATTAGAATTGAAAATGAATCAATTCTGAAAATGAACTGTGAATTAAACGTTGCTAAGTTCTGTGGAAGGAGTAGCTTTGGAGTGAATCGTTACTCCAGGGCTTCATTCTGTACAATTCTCTCATCCTGCATTCTCTCAATATTCTCATTCTCCTCACAGCTTTCTGAAATCCTCCATCTGCATATCTCACACATCATCTCCTTCTTCATCATGCTTTTCAAGCGGACCTTTTTCATGTACTTTCTTGAGTCACCTCCCCTTCCTCGTGCCCTCACGTCACCTCCCTTTCATCTTGCCCTCACGTGTGCGTACACACACACACTCACTCAGTCCCTCTCTCTCTGTCTCTCCTCACCTATAAATGCAGAGTTTTATTTTCCTTTGGCATAGTCCGTATTCTCGCAACTGTGTCCCTCCATCACCCACTTTCCCATAAATTAGTCATTCGCACACAAGTGAACATTGCTGTACAGAGAGGCCAATGATTGGATAAGCATGTAGTCATCAGACTTTTATGACCTACTGACAGGCACTGTGAGGACCGTGCATTTCCTTCAGCCCCAATTCCAGAGACCTCAATAGTACCGTGTCATGAACACCCAGTCGTACCCTGAAATTAACCAGACACCTAGAAGCGACTCAGTTCAGCTTAGGTACTATACAAGAGCAATTCTGTGCATGAAATAAATACAGAAACACAACAGCTATAAAATGCAAATACGGTCAGTTGATGCAAGATAACTAAAATTTTAATAGGGACTGCACCGCTGACAGTATTGGTGAGATATCGATCAGTATTTTGGAGCACAAAATTGATCAAATTAATAATGTGACCTTATGGCGAAGTACAGACCTATTTCAAAATGGGCGTGGCTCTCTTGATGAGCATTCCTCTATGGGTTAAAAGTCGCCCCCAGGGTTTCTGAGCAGCAGGAGACCTTAGAAGGGGCCCCCTACTCCCACCACAGCCCTGTGACACCTCTGGCCCTCTTCCTCTATAGATTTGCTTGCCCTGCTGCACACCGAGAGAAAGACAAGCAAATCGCTCATCTTTTTAAATGACAAGCTGCTCCCAGGCCACACAACCTTTGGGCTCATGGGAGAGTAAAATGCGCGAGGAGGCAAGCAACTTTCTGGTCACATACCACCAAATGGCTTGAGCTTTAGGCGTCACTGAGCTTGGCCTCTGGTGCTGTGGCATTGCCCACACCACCCTAGAGTCAGGCCTGATAACACACCTAGTGGGTCCTGAGCCCCATAATCACAATACCACCCACCAATACCAGCTACGTCATTACGTATAAGGGGGTGTCATGGTAAATAAGGCAGGCCTACCAGCTTTGTCAACAGGTCTCCACAATAATAATACTAACCACATGTTCTACTCTGACAAGGTAATAGAATAAAAGGGGAGACCCACTGGCTTTGTCAGGGTAGTACCACATTAATAAAATCAGCTTCATGTCATTGCTCAACCTTGTATCGCCATTGCAGATTTCCTCTGGACCCCATAGTTTCCCAGGAGTCAATCACTGTTGATTACTCCTTTTGTGTGAGGAGGCTTTTTTTCCCTCTGTAATGGAGCAGAGTGAAGACCCTGGCCTAGTAGCGGGAGTAAAGATCTGGAATCTGATTATGAGCCAAACCAGAGAAATATGACGAATCTTAAAGTCCGATAAGGTGTTGATGTTGGTAAATGGGACTGCAGATTCAAACTGTGCATTTTTATCCCCATATTGGTATCTCGCTGGTCTTGGTGGGCCTAAGTGGAACGAAACTGTACTTTTAGTCAGATTTCACCTGTAGTATACACACAGTATAAACACTACACATTTTCCAGTAAGTACACACTACAAACCTACACTATGAGCGCCTCCTAATATTATAAGACCTACCCTAAGTCAGTACCAGTCCCTGCAGAGTCCCTTCTGCAACAGGCTATCTGTGTGCTGATACCAGGCAGCACACTACAGTAGTCTCACACACAGAAACCACACACAAACGGACATATGTGTGTTCATGTGTAATCAGCCCTGTGCCTCTCACCATAGCTGCCCTGCAGCGACCATATCCTAAAAGGCAGACACTGGCAGATAACACATTCAGTCCAATTACAGTGAATTAATTGTGAGTGAGACTAGGGTAGTGAGACTCACTCATAGTAAAGTCCAAAAATCCTCAGGTATTCAAAAGGGAAAATTCTGCTGGACTAGATTGGCAGAACCCATTTGCTACTCGTATGTAACTACTGAAGGACGTGTCCTGCATTTGGGGCTTGAGTTTGTTTGTTGTGTAAAGAGGTCCTGTTTAGAAAAAAACAACCTACCAGCTTGAACCTTGAGTTACTAAATGCTCTTGACACCTGCACTCCTGTCTCTTTCCTTTTCCATACATCAAGCAAGATCAGACCATTAACTGTTGGACATCTACCGTACACCCAGCAAAGTAGAACATATTGTAGGAACCAAGTTGGCACTCTCCCAAACAAATTCCTCAGCTTCTGTAAATATCACAAATTTCTTATCAGTGAAAAGGTACCATGCGCACACCTCCTTCCTCTTTCCATCTAATAATATTTATACCACTGACGCATACCTGCCATCTTGAACCTGCCATCTTGAACAAAAATCTCACAGTGTGAGGAGGGGGTGGGGCCTTGGAGGGGTCCGTGCCTCATGCCAAGAAGTACCTAAGTACTCCTGCCCCCAAGCACCCTCCTCCTTCCAAAAACAAAAAGCTTGCTGAGGCTGGTGCCGATGTCCTGTGGTGTTTCCCGCCCCTTAATGGAAGTCAGCAGTTCAAAGCCTCAGAAAACAAGCTGGAAAACCACTATTTACAGTGGTTTTCTGCTCAGTTTCCCTGCCACTGTGTGATATCGGCTCCTCACCGGCTGACCGTGTGTTGGGAGCCGATATCATGTGTCACATGGTGGAACTGTGTGAGTTGGCAGGTATACTGGCTGCATTTCTGAATTTAATAAGTCCCAATAGAGGTGTGTTTTCCTCATATGGTGTCGGAATCCTGGTTTTCTTTTTTGTTTATTGAATCCATTGACGTTTCGCCAGGCGTGCCAGTTTTGGAAAGTTTTCATTACAAGTGTTCTGGGGTAATTATCACCTCGCTTAGCATGTTGTTTGGGACTAAGCTCCTCAAAAGATTCTTGTCCAGGTTACCTTCCACCTTAAACCACCCTACTTTCTATTGTAGTTGTGCCACTAGGTAATAGCTCTCCATATCTGGCACAATTAAGTCCGTTCCCTTGGTTACCTCTCTCAGTATGCTTAGTTTTACTCTGTTTCTCTTTCCTCCAAAGGAATTGCATTAGCATTTTGTCCACATCAGCAGACAGTGATTCTTGTAGCTAACACATAGTGTCCTGAGATGTGTATAGACATCAAGGATGGATTGTCACCTTGGCCAAACACCCTTGTCCTATGAATGACAGGGGCAGCTTAAACCTTAAGTCTATTGACTTCCTGCAGTTAGCTATCACATTACTTACATTTAATTTGCGGCACTAAGGGCTGCAGTTTCCCACTGGAGAAGGAGATTCGGAGGCTCATTTGTTGAACAGCTGTTAATGGCACCCGGTAGAAATAGCCGCGATTTGTCCAAATTTATCCTAATACCAGAAATTTCACCAAACTGATCCATCTCTCACAACAGTGAATTATCATGAGCAGTGGATCCCTGAGTGACACAAACATGTCCTCAGCATGCACTGAAATGAATGCTCCACATTTCCTATCCATATTCCCCGTCCCTTCCTTTTTTTCAGCCGTTTAGTGGCTAGAGGTTCAACTGTCAAGATAAACAGTAAGAAAACACATGGTTACCCTGTTAGGTTCCCTTACCCATCTCCCATGTGTTCACACTCCTGCTAATAGAGTAGTATACAGTAATTGAACTTAGCAGACACATTTCGGACCACAATAGATCTTTTTCAGGTCTTGCAATAATTATGCCTTTCCAGTTGTGTAAAATGCTTTCTCAATATTGAGAGCGCGCAGGTGCATGATTTACAATCTCTCATCTGATGGATCTTTTTAAGTTGACTAGGATGCCAAGGGAGTTAGCAAGAACAAGGCAATTCAATCTTTGTGAAGTTCATTTGGCCACACAGTAAGGACCAGAAATAGATGATTGAGGTTAAGGAATTTTATTTCCAGTTAATAGTCAGTCCAATAAATATGCATGTCAGGAGAATATTAAAAAGATACAAGATTACAGCTGGCAAGCTGAAATATTGCAACCGGTTCAGTCTTGGTAGGATAAGATACCAATTAATCACAGACATAGCAATACAAAAACTAAGAATTAGAAATAGGTGTTCATTAAAGAAACTCCAGCTCTCTCGCCTAAACATTAATACGTTCTAAAATCCTCTAATAAAGATTGTAAGTTTAGAATAAGGATGGTTTCTAAAGGGTGGTCTCAAGAAAAGTCAGAAATGTGAGTAGGTATCAGTATAGTGAAGTCTCAAGTAGAAGTCATTCAAAATTGGAATAAGTGTTTAGCATGAAGCTTCACAATTGTAAGAATAAAGGAAGCAGAGAAGTCTGTACCCCTCAAAGTCTAAGGAAATATGCTCTGTCGCCTAACAATGTGATCATTAATTAAAACAAACAGAAACTTCAGCAACATTCGTATCTCTTCCCACCCCACCAGGAGCCAATCTTTTCACTGATGGGTCGTTGTGTGTAAGGGAACATGGCACATTAGGCATATGATATCTATGAAAAAAGATCATTTGGACATGTACTTCTGTGCAAATACATAATGATATGCTGGCATTCTGTTACATTTCTACTATAGCCTTTGTGAATTGGGTTCATTATGTTTGCAAACATTTCCAGTCACTATTAAAAAAATATATATAAGGGGATGACCATTTCACCAAGGATAGTGGAACCCGTTTCAAGACTCTTGAGTACAACTGCTGCACCCCAAAGCATTTAATGCTGCCACCAGCCAGGGCATGTGCACAGTGTGGGATGGTACAGTTGCAAAGACAGGAATTGTTCGTTCGTAATTATGGGGCCGGATTCACAAAGGCATGTTGGGCCAAGAAAATATGTTTGCGACCTGAAATGCCTTCATTTATGACTGTCTGGAAATCGACCTATGATTCCTGAGAGGCAGAGATGGCTTTAGTGCACTTAATTCTCCACCACAAGCGAAGGGAAATACAGAGGGGCAGATTTACAAGCCCCTTGCGCCACTTTTGCGTCACTTTTAACATGGGAAAAGTGACGCAAAAGTGGCGCAAGGGGCTTGTAAATCTGCCCCAGAGTTGTAAAATCCTACGCAAGAGTTTGGGATTGGACAGAATAATGCCTTATTAGCAATGTAAGACTGTGAACGCCTACAAATGTGTATATTTTTTTGACATTCGCAATCTCTTATCCAACTTTTTCCCATCATGGACATGGGGTTTTAATCCAGGAAAGGGCTAGGACAGAGGTTTTTAACCTGTGGTCTGGGGGCCCCTGGGGGGTCCACTACACCTACTTAGGGGGACTGCGACTGCTTAGAAAAATTAAATGTGAGCAGATGAATAAAATGTATTTAAATAAAGAAGCAAGATGTAAAACTGAAAAATAGAAAAGGTTCTGTAAATGTGAAGGACTTTGAAATTGGAGTCTAAAAATTAAGTTGGCTATCCTCAGGACTATTCGGTAGAGCAGTGCAAATGCATCAAACAGAATATAATATGATAAATGAGCGGCCTCAATTGACTCCTTTTTATTTTGCAGAATACTTCTACTACTATGAGGCATTTTCTTCACTTCCTGTCGAAATACCACTGCTGCTGATTGGAGCAAAGACCTGCAACTGCCTGTACAATCTCTCTGAATCGATAAACCAGACTGATAGGATTAAAGAAGGGATGCTGTGTGGTGTAAGCCAGAACCTTCAAAATGGCAGTTGCCCTGTAAGTACAGCTCAATTTGCTCCTAAACATTGAATTGTAAATAGACTAGATTGGTCCTCTCAATTCCAGCCAAGTGCCCAATGTATCATTGCATTTTGCAGCAGCAAAGCCTGAAATTCTCAAAATCACTGTTTCTGTGACCACAAAATGCAGGTATGCAATGTATCAAAGACATTATTTGGTTTGGGAAAGACTTTTCTATTAGCAAAATGTCTCTTTCGACTCGCTACAAATTACAATTTGAAGGGAGCTTGAAAAGGGCGTCACCTCCTGTTTGCTATTCATAATGAAATGTATGAGTCGTATGGGACTGCAGTTGCATTGGCAAGCTGTAATGGTATCAGATTCACAAAAGGGAAGCTGTCCCTCTGGGACAGTTTCCCTTCAGTGAATCATGTTTGACCACCTTTGGGGGAGGAGACAGTGGTTACAGAAACCACTGCCTCCTCCCACCGATGTGCTCCAAAATGGGGAAAAAACAGCACTTATCCCTCTAGAGGACACAGACTGCAAAATAAAACAAGCATTTGCAATGCAATCGGTCTCGCCTTTGGGACCTTATATGTATTTAGCTATGCAGCACATTAGCCTGGGTGCTGAAACATCTAATGTCCATTAACATGGAGGGAAAGTAAGCACCAGACTGCGTGACACACCAGGTATGGGCACATATGGAGAGAAATATTGCCTTTCAGCGGGAAATTGTATAGTCCAAAGCTCTGTTTTTAATATAAAATCAGGGCCTTCAGTGGTCATATCACTGAAAATACAAGATTTGGAAAAAATATTATTGTCTACGGGTGCTTGTGGAAGACAATCTAGAGAATGCTAACGTGATTCTGGTATTTTACTGGCCTCTGCTGGTCGTTTTCTATCAAGAAAGTTTAATAGAGGCAGTTGCCAGAAGACAAAAAAAAAGAAAGTCCCACAGCAGAAAGCAATTCTGGTATTTAACTGACCTCTACTGGTCATTTTTTTTACAGAGTTTTATATAGCGCGAACTTGGCCCGAATCGGGTATCAGAGTGCTTTACATTGCACCAGTTGCATTACATGAGGACACATCCATTTTTGTTAGGCACGGGGAGAATGAGTGATTTGCCCAGAATCACAGGATGTTCAGCGTCATTGCCGAGACTCGAACCCAGTTCCCCAGATTCGAGGTCGACCACCCTAGCCTTAGGCCAACTCCTCTCCCCAAGACAGTTAAATAGAGGCAGTTGAACAGAAAAAAAGTCCCTAAGCGGAAGCAGACAAGTCCTAGGGCTGATCTCCAGAGCCCACAAAGTACATACACATATAAGTATATTCTAAAGTATATACAAGAGGTCTTGAATGCTCGACCTAACAAGCAGCCTCTAGGGCATGCTTTCCTTTTGCAAACCACAATTCCTGCATTCACAGCGAATCGCAGGGGGTCATAAATAGCAATCTGTTTCCTTAATATTAATTTGGTAATTTGTCAGGTCATTTTTCTGGTCTCTGAGAATGGACAATATGTGATGCTACCTGTTTGTACATAGGTGGCATTGCAAATTGCATACACTTTCACAAACCAATTAGTGGGAAATTTGCACATCCTGCTTCATGAACAGAGATCAATACACTGGGTCTCAAGAGACTTACATTTCTGGAAATGTGGTGTACAATTTCTGTGAGTGCTGTGTTCTGCAGCATTTTGTAGTGCTAAAGAAAGTGAAGGATATGACTGATAGAAAATATATAAATCCACAAGTACTGTTAGACACTGGGCTCTTTTGCATTGCCCCCCCCCCTACTTAGTGCCGCATTTTAGAGTGCTAGATGTTGATGTTTTACTCTGATAGTGCACTGGGACTTGCTAACCAGCCCCCAGTGCTTGTGCGCCTTCCCTTAAAATGTATACTTAGTTGGTTCATCCAATTGGCAAGGTACTTTGCCTGCTGATAAGTCCCTAGTATATGGTACCAGTGGTACATAGGGCTAGGGTGGTAAAGGGTTCTCGAGGGCTGCAGCACTGTTTGTGCCACCCTTTGTGACCCAAGTTAAAGTGTGTCAGCAGGTCTGCCATTGCAGCCCTGCACGAGCAGCCTGACTGCTCAAGACTGACTCTGCACACACCAGGTGCTGCAGAGCCTCACCGCTGCCGTAATGTAATTAAGTCACTCTTAAGATTGTCCTCCTAAGCCCAGGAGGTAGAGTGCATTACGTTAGAGGTGTGGATATATATGGTTATACATATATATATACCTACAGTAACCCTGTAAAGCAAGGTTTTCCTGTAAGTGACAGTTGGTCTATACAGTAACACGGGCTGGCTACACAGAAAACTTGGGATAGCCAGCTTCACTATGGAATGACCGAATTGTGTCGTGTTTGGTGTCAAACAATGTGCTTTTTCACCCCAACACTATTCTCATGTCGAGGGTGAGCTAGCATGCACAGGGATGGCACCCTCTGTCGGTATCCCCCTAGGATACAGTGCCCCAGTGCCTTGGCAGGCTCCCTCAAGCCATTTGCCACCAAGACAAGAGACTGCCCTCCTGCTGGTCATTCTAGCACGTCCACAGGATGGGAGTCAAAGGACCTGGGCAGGAAGGTCACACCTCCTCCCTCCCAGGATAGCTAGTGTTTACAGTCATCAAGGCAGTGAGCCTCCAAAGCTTTCACTGCCCTTGGTGTGTAATTCCTTGACCTCCCCTCGAGGACAAAGCCCTTCCCGCCCTGTCCAGCCTGACAGGTGGGAAAATGAGTTATTCAGGAGGCGTACACTTCCAAATGCTAGCCCCACCTTTATGGTGAGTTAGGAGGCCTGCTCAGCCAAAGAAGGGTTCTGCCATGTTGGAAGACCCTAGGTTAGAGGACTCTGGGTAGAAAGGTGAAGCACAACCACAGAATGTTTTCACCTCAGGGGCGGGTTAGCCGCAGTGACCGGTAGCCCATTGGCCACTGTCCCTCACGTCCTTAATGCCCCCTAAACTTAGATTTAGGAGGCTCCCCGGCACCAGAACCGCAGTGCTGATATTGAATCGGAGAAGAGACACAAAGAAGACGCTTTCCCGTTAAACTGAACATTGGACTCTGCCATTGTGCGACGATAGAACACTTAAGTGTCCTGAAGAGACCATATTCTGGAACCGTGTGTCGACGTGTGCCCGTGGTGAAAACTCATCAGTCGGGTGATCGACCCCTTGAATGACATCTCCATCTTGAGAGCAGCTTTTGGCAACAGAGACCGACATCAGCAATGACCCCCCTGCTGTGTTTTTGTAGAGGTGTTGTTGAGTGTGTGGTAAAGTATCTTTGGTGTGACCTGCCCCCCAGTGATTGACAGCTGCCAGCTACTCTGCACCCAGAGCCGCCGAGCAAGTTAAAAGAAGTCCAGCTGTTGAACCCGGGTCCCAGGACCTGGAAGGCCTATACTCTGTTTGGGTAGTGGTGGGCAGAGTGGAAATCCATCTCCAAGTGTGATTTTGTAAAGTGCTGCAAGTTTGACAGCTCCCACAGATCCCGCCCGTGCCAACGACAGCCAAAGTCACCTCTGCACCTGGACTACCTGGGCAAGGTAACGAAGTAACGACTGTTGGAACGTGGTATAGGGACACACTTGACCCTATCCACAAGAGTGTTTGTTTGAACACGCCCTGAAAGTGACAAAGTGTCACTACTGATGGGACCAGTTTGACTCTTTATTGCATCTATTTTTAAATGCTTAAAAATCTAAAACTCCGGCTCTGTGTAAGATACGATATTCAATTTGGTGCCTATATTTATATAAAAATACACTCTGTTTTAATAAATTGGTATCAGATTTCCTTTGAATCGTGTCACTTACTTATTTGTCAATGTGTGTACTGTGAAATGCCTAACACTTGTTCCTCTGAAGTGTGCCTGACTGCTCTGTGCAACACCACAAGGACCGAGCTAAGGCTACTGAGGGCAAAACCAAGGTCCATCTCTGTGAATAGTGACAGTATTACATGATAAGGCTTCCCAGCCATACATCATAATAATAATCAACCTTTTAACAGGTACTGAACGCATATGTTACATTTCATGTACATTCTATGTTTACTGCTTTCTGCAAAACCCTTTGTCAACTGTGCCTTTACTCACATTATGTTTATTGCTCCTTGTCTACAGGCCCTTATGAATTCTATTAGGGGTTTCATTCCCATGACACTAGAATGTAGCAAATAATCTTTTTGCTTAAGAATTTGTTTCCTGCTTTATGTCCTCAGCATCTTGTCCAGTAGGCCACCTTCCCCTATTCCTTGCTCGAGGGCAGAGGATTTCAAACTTTTTCATCCTGTGCCTGGTAAATACAAAAAAAATTCCCCTCCCCCATTGCCCCCCAAGTTGCTGAATACACTAAAATTGTTAACAGTGAACGTGGAGCACTCCCAATGTAGAACATTAGATGTTATGGGGTGTAGAGAGCTAAACTCGGATATTTGAACAAAAATGATATTCAGTGCTACATGAATATTACTTTCTATTCCGGTAGCCATATTAAACTAAACGCTTATGTTCACAATTCCAATGTAGCGGTCCAGCCCCCAATGTGTGAAACACAGGCGTTTTAGGTTGAGCCTGGGTAGCGCATGCATTGCTATATTGAGTTAGGGACTTGAAGCTCCACCCACTCTCTGCCCATATTTTTCATTGGCTTGTGTCATTCTCCACCGTAAACTGTGGCTGTTCATTGGTCAAAAGGCTTAGTAGTCCCTCCTTAGTACCGCCTTGTCTCATTTTGTAACCTCTCATGGCGACACCCCCTGTTATGTATGTTGTTTGCTCGGTAGGCTTTAATTACAGCCTCCAAGCACTATTTTCTCACATAGCTTTGTCCTGCCTGCTGTTGCAGGCAGAACACACTCTCTCCTAAGCTTTTTTGTTATTAAAATGGTTGCTAATTCCTG
The DNA here is from genome assembly GCA_963921515.1 of Calotriton arnoldi. Lineage (NCBI taxonomy): Eukaryota > Metazoa > Chordata > Amphibia > Caudata > Salamandridae > Calotriton > Calotriton arnoldi. The sequence goes on from CAWUFW010000146.1 coordinate 1,150,285, forward strand.
AGTTTTTGGGGCTGTGTTAAATGCTTAAAATTGTGACACATGAAAGAGTAGGGACGGTTCACTTCCGCTGTTTGGACCCTGTGCGTTTGCAAAATCTGCTTTCTTTGAACAGAAAAACAAAGGAATCGAGAGAAGAGCATCAAGATCCATGGTGAGTTGACTGAAAACGTTTTGCTCCGCCCCCCTCTCCGAGAAACAGCACCGCCCCTCGTGCCCCTGTGGAGGGATCTCCTTGCTGTGTGCCTGTCCTCTCTCTCTCTCTTTTTTTCTTTTTTTTACACAATGCTTTGAATCAAAACTGACATCATTTTCCTTGTCCACCCATTAAATGTATGCATGCGCACTAAATCCAGACAGACGTTTGCGCTTTTTTCAGAGGTGCTTGACGACCCTTTTCTGGTAGGTTGCACTGGTCTCCTGGAACTTAGTGCAGTCTCTCAAATTGGCACACTGTAATTTGACATGCCTTTTAGTGCTCGAATATCCCTGAAATGGAGGAGTCCCAGACCTTCTTGAAATGTACTCAGCATTTCCGCTCTGGACAGCTCACGGCGCCAAGACTCTACATTACTGGGCACAAGAACATTTATCTCTTCCTGTTTCTAGTTTCGCAGGAAAAGGTAATACTTAGTAGCAATTTCCTTTCCCTACACATTTTCATTCCACATAACATAATTCGACACAGACCACATATTTCAACTCAACAACACAATTACACAACACACCACATACATCCAAACCACACCACAAAATTCAGCAGCACACCACATAATTCCACTCCACAACACAAAATGCCATTCCACATAATTACACTCTATTACACACAATCACACTCCACATAATTCCAGTACACTCAACGCCACATAATTACTATCCACATATTTCAAATGCATACCATTCCACATAATTCCAGTACTCAAATCAAGTCCACACCACACAATTTCAGCACACACTATTCCACAAAAAACAATCCCAATCCAACCCACATAATTCCATTCCAGACCACATACATCCACTCCACTCCAAAACACAATGGTAAAAGACATTGTCATTTACAATGCCAATACCTCTAACTCACAAATGCGAGACCAATTTGCATTGCAAATGCTTGTTTCAGTTAATGGCAATGTACTTGTCTGTATACACATTTCAAGCATTCTGTTTAGTGAACTGGACAAGATGTGTTTATATATTGGAAGCTTTAGTGAATGTTTGAATAAAGCCCACTGGGACTTCTTTGTGTCCTTGCCCCCAGCCGGGGACCTGGAGTGGGCGAGGCTCAGATAACCGGTGGACGACAGCTAGCTCCCCTCCTGTGGCACAAAACGTGGAAACTGCGGGAAATTGAAACAAAACCGACAATCAGCAACTTACACTTAAAGCAGGTGCAAACGCACTTATCACTTATAACAGTCAGAAGACCAACGCCCTGTTCTTTGAACTTCATGTCCCTGTAGTCCCCGAGCTGTTGCCTCAGTGGCTGCCCCAATCCTAAAACAAATGGGTATCAAAATTGGATGTATCCAGGCCTGCCGCCCCCAGCGCCAGTGTCAATATCCTGCCAAACTGAAATTTTGTGAGGGGGGTCCCATCCTGGTGGATGAATAGAGGCGCTCCTGTGCCTTGTGGCCTGGAGGCCAGATAAGCCTCCAGGTTGCCTACTGGACAGCATGCGCTCCCTTGAGCTTCCCTTGAGCTTTGTGCAGAATAACATGATCCCCCCTCCCGTTCTGGTCAGTCTTGGACTTGGGAATTGATAAGGATACCGACCCTCCCTGCAGGTGGACATGTGCAAATTGCATCCCACCCTGCCAATCATGCTTGTTATGCGCCACCAGTTCCCCCACCCTGAAGGCACCATAGAAGGCGAGGGAAAAAGCAGCCCTGAAGAGCTGGACCTCCCCCGTGGATCTACATACTGTTTTCACTGCCTCCATGAGGGCTGACAATACCTCCATGCTAATCGGGTGCCGGCTGGGGACCTTGCAGGCGTTGCCACCCTTTCAGTGCCCTCTGTACTACAAAAGAGCCAGTGGGACCCCTATGGCCTTGCATCTTTGCAAACAAGGCTATTGCCGCCATGTGGCGTCGGGCGTAGGCCACCGAACGCCCCCCATCCCTCAATTCCTTCCAATGATATTACAGATGTTGGCCCGTGCCATGCCCCCTCCCAGTCCTCTCCTAGAAAATTGTAGTGCTTTTTAAAAGCCCCTTCATAGGCCCACCTAGTCCTGGGTGCTAGGCTAGCTGCCTTGAGGTCCGATAGGTTGGGGCACCAGGTTGCCACAGATGCTCTGGAAAAGGTGTTGGGCTGTCTGCTGCTCCGGTGTGGTAGGATCTGAAAACCTGCATATTGAAACGAGACAATGCATCAGCAGCGTGATTGAGTACTCCCGGGACATGCCTAGCTTTAAACATCACATTTAATCTCATGCATTGGAGCACTATCTCCTTTAACAAGCAAAGCATCATCTTACAATTCGCGGCCTGCTGATTAATGCATTTCACCACTGCTATATTATCAGACCAGAAAACCACTGATTGATTGTGAAACTGGTGAGGCCAAATGGTCAGGGCCACCAAAATGGGAAACAGTTCCAGGAATCCAATGTTACCTGTTATATCGGCATCAACCCACCAAGTTGGCCAACGTTGTGCTGCCCACTGTGGGCCCAAAATGGTACCAAAACCCTCACTCCCAGCAACGTCTGTCATGAGGCCGAGGTCTGGGCTGGACCTAGCGGGGCTGAGCCACACTACAGTGCCATTGAAATCACGCAGGGATGCCATCTAAATCCGCATGTCCTGCTTAACCTCGCTGGACAACCGAGTGTGGTGATGCCTTTCTTTCAAACCAGGCATTGCTTGTGCAATAGAACGTGAAAAGGGGCGGGCCATTGGAATGATTGGTAACGCAAAATTAAACATTCCCACTGCCTTCTGCAGTAGATATAAAGTGACCTTATCTTTCCTCAGGCAGTCTTCCAAGGCTAGCGTGAAACCTTTCACCTTACCCAGTGGCAGGCGTGATACACCCTCCACTGAATCCAGCTCTATGCCCAGAAACTCAATTTGTGTGGCCGGCTCTACTGTCTTTCCTGGCGCCAGGGGGACCCCGAACTCGCGCATGAGCGCGCAGAATGCTTCTAAAGCCCTGTCACACTCCTGTGACCCTGGTGCCCCTAACAACAGGAAGTCATCCAAATAGTGCAATACCCAGTAGTGCCCAGTAACCTTCATGAAAACCCACTCTAGAAAAGAGCTGAATTTCTCAAAATGAGCAAGAGACCGAGCACCCCATTGGCATGCACTTGTCCATGTAGAACTTACCCTCTAACTGGAACCCCAAAAGATGGAAATCTTGTGGATGAACTGGCAGTAAACGGAAGGAGGATTCTATGTCAGATTTCACCAGCAAAGTGCCTGGGCCAAGCGACTGGAACATGGCAATCGCCTGATCCATTGACGCGTATCTCACAGTGCACAGGGCCCCATCGATAGCATCATTTAATGATTGACCCCTGAGGGCGGATAAGTTATGGGTCAAGCGGAATTCCCAGGGTCCTTTTTGGGCACCACCCCCAGCGGTGAGCAGACAAAATCATCAACCGGTATTGCATCAAAAGGCCCTGCCAGTCTCCCTAAATGCAATTCCTTCAAAACTTTAGCTATTGCCACGGACTTGTTGTCCCTCATTGATTGCTGATTACGGCAGTAAGAGACCCCAGAGTAGCCGGGTGCAGGAATCCTAAAGCCATCCCTGAAACCTTCTAACAGAGTCTGGGCTATGTTTGGGCAACAGTATTTATTTAACCAGGTTATCAGAGCCAATATTCTTATGGGTGAATGTGCTTTGCTCAGCAACAAGCCCTTATTCCTGTTTTTTACCTCCCTTATCTTTTGATTTCTTGAAACATTTGGATTCTGGGTGGGAGGATAAGCCACAGAAAGAACAGGCAAGCCTGAACTTGCATGAACCAGCGGGCCTAATGCAGGTCCGTTTGTTGAAATCCCAACAAGCCCCTTCCTTGCCACCCCCTCCCCCGCTATGGGGTGTACCAGACCGAAAGGACTGCCCCCTTGGTGTTTTCCTGGCCCTGGCTCAGGGTTTTCATGTGCCGCAACCACAAGATGACATCCATCTGATCCCAGGTTAAGCCTGGGTCAGAGGCCTTTGCCCTCCGGAAAACCTTGTCAAACTCCTTCCAACCCACCCCTGCGTATTTGTCATGTGCACATGTGATCCTATTCTGGTAGCACGCCAATTGCGCGCCCAGCCCGGGGAACCTTTCCACCATTATCGCATGAAAGTTGGAAAATGCCTTTATCCAACTAACCAAAGTTTCATCAATCTTTTTCCTGGTGGGCCAATTGCCCTACTCCCTTGGTTGAGCCCATTCCCTCACCTTTTTAGCCTCTTCTTTCTCATCCTTATCAACTTGTAAGGAAAACATGGTCACATATTCCTCCTTCCAGATTTGCTCCTTCACCTCCTATGAAATGTGTCTCCCTAGACGATCTCGGGATGAGCGTAGCTCTCCCAAACCTAAACTTGGTAACAGTTGCTCCGTACCTGCAGTCGTGCCGGCTTGCGTCTTGGGGTGCTCTGTACCTGTAGATGTGCCAGCTTTGGAAGGCTCTTGTCTTTCACTGCGCTGTTCAGCCCAGCCCTGCTTGTAACCCCAACAACTGCCGCCGGTGTGCCCATCTCAACTGATTGTGGCACCCCCTGCTTAGCCCCTTCCACTTGTACCACCAATTTCCTCGCCCTTTCCACTGCATCCCCCTCGGCTAGCAAGACACCACTGCCTGCAGAAGGAATCACCATCCCTGCTTTGGCTAACCATGGGAGCACTGCTGCTAAACTGGCCACCAAATCTGGTTGTCCGGGAACACCAACAGGGGGGTACTACTAGGTGGGACGGCCCCCTCTAAACTCGGACCCCCTGGTGCACCCAGCTGGCTGGGGCCCCACGCGCCCCCTGGATGGATTACTACCAATGGCTCTGGCCCATTCCATCGAAGGGTTACTACCAAAGGAGCCGGCCCAGTCCCCCCCTCTGGCCGGGATCCCCCTGCTGGGGCTGAAGGTCCTGGGATCCCTGGGCTTGGCAACCCTGGCGGCGCAGCCCCCCCGCTCCCGCGCTTGGGTTTGGACCTCCGGGGTACTGGAGGGAATGCTGCCCTGGCTGCCACCCCTGAATGCCTAGGCCTATCCTCAGCCTCCTCCTGCCCATCTACTTTCCTACGCAACTCTGCTAAGGACTGCCCCATATCATTCATTGTGCGCATCATTGCCTCCATCCATTCCTCCATCCGTGTAGGACCCTGACCCCTCTTTGCCTTGGGTGCCATTCCCAAATTACACACACAAAAGAGGGCCTAGTAAGATATCTATCTGCTAGCCTAAACAAGTACCCCTGGCTGGCCCAACAGCCAGACACCACGCTTATCCACTAACAACAAAAAACACAAATTTGCGTCTGCAACCCAACCACACCACTCCTCACACTGGCGTGGCCCTACAAAGACCCCCAGCCCTAAATGTAACCTGGGGTCTAAATACCTCGGGCCCTTTGGTCTCTGCCCAAAACCTTACCTCCCTTCCAGAACAAAGCAATACCAAAGGGGATGATGGACGGAGCGCTTGAGCAAATCAAACACTCACCCCCAGTCAACTGATCTGGGTTTAATCCATCATCATTCTTTAGCTCACTCCACCACCCCAGTTCAGACATGGCCATATGCAAATCAGTCTGACCCTGTGCCTCATGGGAACAGTCCAGCCCGAACTGCCAAGCCATGTCTTCCCTGGACCGGAAACAAGCATCCTGGGACCGGTTTCTGGCTATTCAGCCGTCATCAGCCAGGCTAGCTTGAATCCAGTGGCAAAGTGAACAAGGGACTCACGTCTGGGCATACCCTGCCAACTTAGGGCGAACAAAGCGATACCAAAGGGGATGATGGACGGAGCGCTTGAGCAAATCAAACACTCACCCCCAGTCAACTGATCTTTTGTATCCCTTCCAGAACAGGCAACCGTCCAGAAAAACCTGGTTGACCACAAGCACCCACACAGCCAGAGCCACCCCCACAAGTCCAATCAAGTGGGGCAGGTGAGTATACACTCTAACCCACGTGGCTCCCAGGTGTGGTGTATTGCGGGTCCACCAGAGAGGAAAGGGAGAGTGCCCAAAACTGTTGTTGCTGTTTGCTGCTCCCCTGTTGGAATCCAGCAAAGAAATCGTCAAGAAATATCCTATAGGGGAAGAGAAACAAAAGGTGCAATTATGGAGACCTCCGCCACATGGATTTGGCTGGTCAACCAGTGACTGCCTCCAGAGAGACGAAACGGCATTAGACCATTATGTAATACTAGTTTCTATTTTTAAACTTAACAAAAGGTGCCAATTTTATTTTCAGTAAAAGCTTTGTTTGTCATGCCAAGAGATCACGTGGGACAGTACACCTTTATTAAACTGTATAACCACAAACTGTATGCCTACATAACAAGCATTTGCAATGCAATAGTTCTCGCATTTGCGAGACTTTAAGCTATTGGCATTGTAAATTACAATGCCTTTTATTTATGTTTTAAAAACCAACATAAATAAAGGCATTGTCATTTACAATGCCAATAGCTCAAACTTGCGCAAATGCGAGACCTATTGCATTGCAAATGATTGTATTTAGTTGCTGTCGCAGCATATCACAGTATTTGACTTCCTGGATGAACTTTACAAAGTGCTTAGCTTTTTTACTTTGGGTCTGGTAATTTAATTTGTATCTAAATCCCTGTCTCTAAGGGCCAGATGTACGACGGAATTTTGCATGTACAAATGGGTTTTAGACACGTTTGCGCATGCAAAAAACCTGTGGGCCATGTACTAACCCTATTTTGCGAGTCGCAAATAATTTGCGACTCGCAAAATAGTGTTTAGCGACTCGCTGTTAGGAAGGGGCGTTCCCTTCCTAATAGCGACCCCACAAGCCATGTAAGAATGTTTTGCGACCGCAATTGCGTTCGCAAAACGCTTGCAGTTTACCATCCTCTTCCAGAGGGTGGTAAAGCACTTGCAAATGGGAATGGGGTCCCCAGGGGACCCCTTCCCCTTTGGGAATGCATGCGCAAACACTTTTTAAGGGCAGGCAGTGGTCCCAGGGACCACTACCTGCCCTTAAAAAATGAAAATGAAAAGTGATTTTTTTTAATGCATCCCGTTTTCCGTTAAGGAAAACGGGCTGCATTAAAAAAAACTGCTTTATTTAAAAGCAGTCCCAGACATGGAGGTCTACTGACCCCAGCAGGCCACCATCCCTGGGTGTGCCCGCCATTCCCAATGGGGTCGCAAATTGTGACAGCCTCATTAATATTCATGAGGCATGCAATTTGCGACCCCATTGGGAATCGCAAACAGTGTCTCAGACACTGTTGTACATTGGAAATTGCGAGTCGCAAATTGCGAGTCGCAATTTCCAATGGTCGTACATCTGGCCCTAGATCTTTTAAACTTTGCAGCGGCTTGAGTAATTATATACCACACTAAGGGACTTATTTATGAGCCCTTTGGGCCGCCATTGCGTGACTTTTTGTTACGCAGTGGCGGCGTACGAAATGTACCACTTTGCGCCCTTTTCCCTGCGCTACATTATACCTGCATCAGGTGTAATGTATGCAGGGTGGGCGTTCCCCCGCAAAATGTCTCGTAGAAGTGGCGCAGTGAAATCTATCAGATTTCACTGCGCCACTTCTAGGACGCCACTGCGTCAAAATCTTACGCCTGCCTCACAGCAGGCGTAAGACTGATGCAGGCACATTTAACATGGGACTTGCCCATGTATAATGACCCATTGCTGGAGTTGCGTCACTTTTGCGACACAATCCAGCAATGCGTCAATACTGCACCTAGAGATACGTTAGAAATATTGACTTATCTGTAACTCCATGCGACATGGAGCGCTGAACAGTAAATACGGCGCATCCATGGTGTTGCAAGGAGGGCACACTGAAAAGTGTTGCATTGCTGTTTTCTCGCAGCGATGCAACACTTTTCATAAATGAGGCCCTATGTGTTTTTGTTAGGGAGGGGGTAAGTTTAGGCAAGATCCATAGAAGATTCATTGTATTGGTCTGATAGTTGTTCAGTACTGTGCTTATCTACAATATCTGGACAGGCAGCAATTTGTTTTCCCAAGCTTTAGAAGAACCTTTTCATTTTAAATCCTGGTTCCATATTGCATGTCCGCCAAAGCCATACTGTTCATTTATTTACCTACAGACCAAACTGAGACTAAGCTCGGGAAAGGTAAGGATGACCATCCAGTTTCATATGGCCCCGATGAGTTATTTGCACTACTCCTCCCTTTTTAAACTTTTTCAGAGACGGCTAACATTGCATTAAAATCAGAAAAGTTATATCATAATATGCCATAATATAAAGTTTCATTGCTAGGATACCAAAGTGTGTCTCACTTGAATTCACTACTTGAACTCAAGGTCATGGCATGCAATGTTACATCAGCAGTAAAAATTTGCTTGCACGTCACAGATCTTTGTGAATCCCTAAATTTAGATATGTGTTGTTTAACACAATCATTACCTGAATTGAAGATGTGCTCAATAAACAAATCGGGGTGTCATGGGCACAATGTATGTATCTAACCTCACCATTAAAATGAATTTGTTCCAAAAGCCTTTTATAAGCAAACCTCTTGCTTGTGTTTGTTAAATGGCCACTTCAGTTAAAAACATCTTACTTTTCTATTGCTCCCCTCAATCTTTAATGTTGGACCCATCAGGACTCATAGAAGATACAGGCAACTTCCCCTTATATAATAATCAGACCGTAGTCTTGAGGAATTTCAGCATCCATTTGGAAAGTCCTGCAGGACAAGCCTATACATTTCTGAACGATCTTGAGCCTGATTAAAACTAAACGTGCCATTTATCGCACCTGGTAAATTATGATACCCTCAGGTACCACTATTTCTGAAAGCTCAAAGCCAGAAGAGCAGATAGAATACACCAGGAATGGGAGAGGGGCTAGCGCAAAACCAAGATGTCCGCCTGTGAGCTCTCGCCAACAGATCGAGAGCACCTCCACTGCATTATGGGACCAGATAGTGAGAAAGCAAGCATTCCTTAAGGTTGCTTGACTGAAGTTAATGTCCGGCAGCAACGAAGAGCTTTTTCCCAACACCTAATTCACTCAAGTGAAACCAGACCCCCAATTTGGGCAACATGAAGGTCAGGTGACAATATGGCTGTCACCATGCTTTTCATGTGTTCGTTACTGTCTACTGGCTGAGTTCCAAAAAGTTTTGGAAAAGTGGGTCTCCCACTTACATTTTGTCCATTTATCTGCCTTTCTCTGGGGTGACTCTGCTTTCTAAGCTATGAATTCCTTGTTCTTCAAGAGTTAAGGTCAGGCAATACCCAGTGAGACAAAATGGCCACCATTAATATCTCTTACTTATTTTATTTTTTTAAATTAAACCCTGTGTCTTACACTATCCACTGGTGAATCTTTCACTCTGATGGTCTGTTAGATTGTATTAAGACTTTGCTGGATCTTGAAATAGTCACTTATATGGCTCGTCTCATCTTCTGACTAGGTGTGCAGGAACTTCTATGCAATAATCCCTAGGCTTATCTCATAGCCTCACTGACTTCAATTATCTGGGCCGCACCTTTGATTAACATTTCCTGTTCTGCTCCAAGTGCCACTTTCCATTTGAGCCCTTACATTTGAGGTGCCAATTTATACATATCACCATGGCCGAAAACAGTGATAAAGAACTGAAAGATTCTAAAGAAATTAAAACAAAACAGAAAAGACTTGAACCCACGCCACTGTTACCAGATTCACCTTTAAAACCTAAATCGTATCAATCTACGACTATAGAAGTCATTCTCCAACAACGAACTGCCTTTCATGATCTGGCACAAAGTACGAAAACAAACATTGATTTGATGCAATCAGACATATAGGGCTTAAGGAATGATTTCAAAGATTTGAACAACAGGATTACAGAAGCTGAATCCCAAATAAGTAGCCTGGAAGATAACAGAAAGATCTCACAAAAACTTTCAAAATCAATGTACTTGAAGCTGGAGTCCCTCTCTGTGGAAGTCACAGATCTAGAAAATCATGATAGAAGATGAAACTTGTGAATTTTTGGTTTGCCAGAGGCCATTGAGGATGCAGCCAACTCTTGTGTGGAATTTCTTGAATCGTGGATATTTCACACTCTGAACATTTCCTTCTCTAAAGACTTTGAAATTGAGAGGGCCCACAAGATTCCTCCAGGCAAACACCCACTGGACTCTTCTAGGAGTAAAAAGCACCTGAGGACGATGATCTTCAAACCTTAAGATATCAGCACATGGAGGAATTTCAGAAATATATGAAAAAGCACCAATATATCTCTTAGGATGGAGTAAAATTGGTATGACTCAGGATTAGGCAAAAGAGACCATTGTTCGCACAAAAGGTTTGCTATCCCTCAGACACCAACTCAGATCTCTCTCCATCCAACACTTCTTCGTAGGCCCTTCTAGGTTAAAAAATATCTTCAATGATAAACCCAGACTCTTTTCTGATCCTGCTGTGCTTCAGAAATTTCTTCAGGTCATCAAACACTGTGATATAGAGCATTGTGTTACTAATAATGAATGTCTGTTTCCAGGTTAATTGTTTTTCATTCTATTACTTAGTTTGCCTTTCTGCTAACTATAGGAATTAGGCTGTCTTACCCTGGACCTTCTAATTTGTGAACATGTCATGGCTTTACTATAGAGATTTTGTATAGATTAAAACATCTTTCAATGCTTTATTGAACGCTATATCTATATGCTCTGATACTTATCACCACAGTGTGCGTAGAACTAAAGAGGTCTATTGCACATAAGAAGCTTGACACTTTTTAAAAGGTTTTTTCATATGTTGCTATGCTCATTTATTCTTACTTATCTCTCCCTTCAAACAGAGAGTTATGACTATGACAAATTACAGTTTTGGTACTGGCCTTTAATGAATCCATTAGATTTTTCAACTGTTTTCATAAACTCTATTACCATCCATTCTCACAGAATTAATATAGCTTTTATGTTTCGAAGGCTACCTTGCAGTGCTCACGTTTCCACTGTTTCTAGTACTTTAGAGTGTGTTAATGAGCTTTAGTGCTCCTTTGGGATGGGTGGGTGGGATTTTGTTTCTTCTTGCATGTTACTTTTTCTTCTATCCCTCATTTTTCTTCCCTCGTCTATTCGGACTTTCCCTAGGATCTGGATGTTGGTATTGTCAAGTCATAAATATGCTGACGTCTTTACAGGACGTAATTGTTATACTTTCCTAATCATTTTGTTTTATAGATACCATCACATATACCATCTGTCTACTTCACAAATTGACCTGAAGATTTGAGGAGATATTACTTTCAATTTGCTATACTTTTCTCTTATCTATGAAGTTATGTGTGTCATCAACTTACACCCCCATAAAATATGTTCACTTAATACCAAGGGCCTCAACCACCCAATTAAAAGAAGGAGCATAGCTAATTATTGTCATAAACATAAGGGTGACATTATACTCTTACAAGAAACAAAGCTGACCCATGCTGAATCTCTTAAGCTTAACTACCATTGGATACATGATTGCTTTGACTCTTCAGCACACCACAAGAAAAACAGGATTATAACCTTCATTTCGAAATCATCTAACATCTAAGCCACCTTCCAGCAAAGCGATAAGGAGGGCAGATGACTAATAATTCAAGCTAAGAAATGGGGCATTGAATTTTATATTATTAATTAAGACAGAGGTCCTACTTTTTGGTAAAGAAACATCTTTTTGAAATACCACGTGGTGGCCCCAGGAACTGGACTCACTCCCCCTCCAGTCCCTAAGGTCAGAAATTTGGAGTCATTTTGACAGTAAACTTACATTTGTAGATCAGATAAATCAAACCACCTCTTGTTTTTATCTTTAAGAACATTAAAAAAGATCCTTGCGTTCATCCTTTTTGATTTACAGAAATCAGTAATAACTACATTAGTCCTTTCCAAGATTGATTACTGTAATGCCCTTTATATGGGCATACAAAAAAGGCACATGAACAAATTGCAAACACTTCAAAATGCAGCAGCTCGTCTTCTGATGTAATTTCCTAACTACACATCAGTCTCCCAAACCATCGAGCTGCTTGACTGGCTTCCAGTTAGGAAAAGAGTATCTTTCAAAGTTATTTGTTTGGCATACAAAACACTTCATGATTGAGGCCCACATTTACTTGAGAAAGGTATTTCACTGGTATATACCCAAAAGATCCCTCCTTTCTAGCTCTTACAAATAAATGACGAGAACTAAAATTAGGAAAGCATCTTGAGGAGGAATAAGTCTTTCTGATGCCACCATTAAACTCTGGAATATGTGACTTCTGTACCTCAAAGCTCTACCAAACCTTCTGAAATTCAGGAAAGAACTTAAACCATGGCTTTTTTCATATAGCCTGAATCTTTAGTACCATCTTTTACTCTTCTATGCATCTGCTTCATCCTTTTAGTATATACGGACACCAGTGCCAAGAATCTCTTGGGCAATCAAGCGCTTTATAAACTGTCAATATCAATATATATATATCAATATTTACACCCCAACCGCTGATGACCCTGGGTTCTGGTCCTCTCTCAAAAGTACTATCACTGAACTCCTTCAACGTAATAGTATAATTTGCTCACATTAATAACTCCTAAATATCTGTACATCACACAATCTCACTTATGTTTGGCGAATACATATCCCGACTGGTAGTGAATATACCGTCTATTCCCATCCTCATGACTCCTTTTTAGTATTGACTATTTTCTAGTTTATGATCGACTTCTTCAATTCTCAGTCTCCCCACAAATAGAACTGATTGTGGTCTCAGATCATGGGTGTCTCCTTTGAGCTTCAGGTTGGGGCACCCAATACAATGTCCAAACAAAGGAGAATGAATTATTTACTCATAAAAGATGAAGTCCTGAAATCCGCCATCCAGAGTGACATTACAAATTTCATAAACAAAAAAAAGATAAACAAGACTCCTCCTGAACTATTTTGTGACTCACTGAAAGCTACAATACGTGGTAGCATGATTAATCTTATGTCGGGTAAAAACAAGTTAATTTACTTTTGAACTAATTAGAGGCTAAAATTAAATCACTAGAATTGAATCTAAACCACTCTAAGGGCTCCATGGCTCTACCTGAATTAAAAGCTCTTAAGTGTGAATATAACAAAATACTGAGAAACAAAGCTCATAAGTGGGTTGCAATAAATAAAAAATGAAAACTAAAACTAAAACTGACAGGTTCCTTGGTAACTACCTGAAATTCGAATGAAACATGCATGTTATTCCATCAATTAAAACCTCTAAAAAGGTGTGGCAATCACCACATTGTTGGATATAAAGAATTCCTTTAGAAAATTCTATAAGGATTTATATACCCCCACCAATATGATTGATGATACAGTGTTTGGCCAAAATATTGACTTGTAAATAAAGAGAGACATAAATATAGTAAAAAGTATTGTGACACAAAAATATTGTGGTGCAAACATATCATTTTCTGATAGAGACTTCTAGCTGCAGATCTCTTGTCTTAGAATTATCCCCAGGCATCAGACTGGATCTGGAATTTTTTTGTGAGCAGTACCCATGCGCGCCGGTAGGTGGTGTTGTTTGGATTTGCATGGCATGACCTGCTTGGTGTCAATATAGGCGCCACCCCAGCGTACTGATGTCAGTTATTTTCCTTCCACGCCGGTCACTGCAGATTCGGAGAAGAGCTACTCCCGTTCACGCTTTGTCTGACATTTTTCGACCTTTTGTTGAATGCTTTTTGAGACATTGTCTCCTGGTGTTGCAGGATGTCTGCGCAGTAGACTCAGTTTAAGTTCTATAGTGCCTATCACAAGCAGATGTTGGTGACGAATGAACACCTCTTCTGCCTGGTGGTTTTTGCCTCATGCTGTTGGTACAGGACGGGTAGGATCAAAGGGGACATGTCTCCTTGATGAATGTGTGACTATAGGAGATGACCCCCCCCACAACAGACCATGGGGCAAAACACCCCCAGACACTAGGTATACTTCTCACCCTCACTTTAAACTAGGTTAGGGTCCAAATCATTAACCCTGATGAATGTCAGGGACCATTTAAAAGGGCAGAAACATGTAGGTTGAATCCAGAGGTATGCAAGGATCATAGCATTCACATACATACCCTGCCATTACCTTAAGGTACTTTTTAACTATACCCAGGTTACCACCTTAATAAAAAAATATTTTTGTGGTATACCCCCGAGGTATTTTTAGTCAAATAACTGGACCCAAGTTATCCTGAAACAAAAGAAAAATTCTAAGATTGGGTCAGCGGCAGATAGTTCTCCCTTTCCCAAACTGATCTAACAGTAGTGACAGCTGTGTCAATCCTGGCCTGGGGTGACCATCTGGGAAAGATGGAGATCAGAGGACTCTGCTCTCCGGTGGAATCCGGACTCCACATCAACCTGTTGGAGCTCTGAGCAATCCAACTGCCACTGAAAGTCTTTCTACCTTGCATCAAGGTAAGGCTGGTGTAGGTGTTCACAGACAACACCACCGCCATGTAGTGCTGCAACAAACAGGGCAGGTGGGTTTTGGACCCTCAGTCAAGATGCCCTGTGCCTCTGAACTTGACTGTAATGACAGGGCATTTCCCTGGTGGTTCAACACCTGACGGGATCTCTGAACACCAGAGCAGACAAACTCAGCCAAAGCTGACTTGCGGATGATGAATGGCGCCTCCATCCGGAGGTGGTATAAGGTCTCTTTCAGCAGTGAGGAGATTCTTGGAAACTCCACCGCATAGAAATGCTGATATTGCATGTTCTCGGTGGTGGCAAACAAATCTAGCCAAGGATTTCCTCACTGCTGAAAGAGACCCTTGGTTGGATCGGTTTGCCACCACCAAGAACATGCAATATCAGCACTTCTGCATGCTGGAGTTTCCAAGGTGGCTTTTGCTCAGGGATGCTTTTCGTCTCAAGTGGAGCTCTGGCCTGTTGCACACCTTTCCACCCATACCACTCCTGCCCAGAGTTCTCAAGTAGATCAGGAACGATCATGCCTAAGTCATCCTTGTGGCTCCAGACTGGGTTAGGAGAATCTAGTATCCCAAGCTTTTGATTATGGTTGTCAGACCCCCTATCAGACTGCCTCTTCTGGAGGATCTTCTGTTGCAGCAGCAAGGGAGGGATATGCACCGAACATGTCAATGCTCTGCATTCATGCGTGGAGATTGAGCGGCGACAGTTGATAGCTTTCACTTTCTGCCCGCGGTCTGTGATGTTATCTTGGCAGCTCAGCATCTGTCCACCAAGATGGTATACACCAGCTGTTGGAGCAAGTTTGTGGCATGGTACACAGCCAAAGAGGTTAACCCCTTATTGGCCCCACTATCTCAAGTCTTGTTGTTTATCTTTACCCTTGCTCAGCAGGGCTCTGCATTGGGCACCTTGAAGGGCTACTTATCTGGCATCTGCGCTTTTCTGCTGCTGCCAGATCAACCTTTCCTCTTCAAGTCCTCTACTGTGAATAGGCTCCTTAAAGGTCTCCAGCATGTTTCCAAAAACTCCATTCGGAATGCCTCAATGGAACCTTCATTTTGTTCTTACATTTCTGATGTGTGCTCCCTTTGAACCACTTCATATCTGCCGGCTTAGGCTTCTCACCATCAAGACGGCCTTTCTGGTGGAAACTACATCTGCCCAGAGGGTCACTGAACTGCAAGCAGTGCCATCTCAGCCTCCATATGTATCTTTCTTCCCAGACAATCTGGTCCTCTGGACTCAAGCGTCCTTCTTGCCGAAGGCCCCATTCCACGTAGGTCAGACAATCACTTTGCCTTTCTTTTACGCTCCACCTCATCCCTCTAAAGAAGAGAAGAGACTCCACCAACTGGACCCAAAAAAAGCATTGTCGTTCGCCATTGACCATCTAAAACCGTTCTGGGTGGACAATCATTTCTTTGTGGTATATGTTGAGGCAAGGAAAGGGAAGACCGTTAAGAAACAAACCTTCTCCTGATCAATCATACTCTGCATTAAGATTTGATATGCATTGGCCAAGAAGCAGCCCCGGGAGGGCTTGCGTGCTCATTCCACCACAGCAAAAGCGCGACTAGAGCATTAGCATGTGGAAGTCCGGTCCTGGACATCTGCCAGGCAGCAATGTAGGCCTTGCTGCACATGTTCATAAAACCAAGCTGACTGGACAGTCTGGCCCATAGGGATGGGCACTTTTCCCATTTGGTCCTGCAGGATTTTCTGGTTTAAATCATGTTCGCAGACCCATCTCCAGGAAAGTATTGCTTGGGTATCTATTCTAAGGCAAATAATCTGAGGCTAGAAGTCTCTATCAGATGAACAAGTTACTTACCTTTGGTAACACCTTATCTGGGAGAGACTCTATCTAGCCATAAATTACTTACCGACCCATCCATCCTCCCCGCTCTGCGAACGGATTTTAGTATTAAGGGCGGCTCCCCTTGTCAGGGTCCTAGTTCCATACAGCAGTGGTCAGTGTTCTTCATGGCTCCGCGCTTCTGGTGTGGAAATTCGCGAAAAAAAACTGACGTAAGCACGCTGGGGTGGCATCTATATAGGCACTGTGCACATCATTTCCGATGTGGACGATGACGACGCGGAGCCAAACAACCACCTACTGGTGTGCTGGGGTACTGCTGGCAAGAAATCTCCAGATGCAGACTGACACCTGGGAATAATTCAAAGGTAAGGAATCTGCAGCTACAAAGTCTCTACCAGATAAGGCATTGCGGAAGGTAATTAACTTGTATGTCAAGAAAATATTTTTTTTAGGTAAGTAGTAGAGTTTTTAGAAAATATTGTTGGATTTAATAACGTTTTCAGCAATATGTTTGTAATAATAATGTTTTTGAATTATTTGAATGAATTTTAGCTCATATATTAATTTTGTGTTACTATTCTTTGTGTACTTGGCATTAATTTTTTAAATACTTGGTATTAATTTTTTAAAATATAGTTTGTAATTTTAAGTGATTTAGAATTTTTTATTTAAATGTTAATAGCAATTTATAGATTTGTAGTGGGTTGTTAGGTTTGTAGGGGGATAGGGTCTTAATTAATTAAGCAAAAAGTAATAAATAATGAATCATTTTTAATTAATTTTGTGATTGCTAATAATTATGTAATACAAATTTATATTAGTTATATTTTAGGTGCAGGTTGCTAGGTTTGCAGTGTTATAGGGTGGGAAGTTAATACAGTAATAATTAAGTTACAATTAAGTATTTCAATAATTATTATTTAATTGATTATAATTATGTAAATTGTTGTTGTGTAGTTGCTAGGAATCCCCAGGACCTGCACGTTTCGGATGACTGTGTAGTTGTATTGCTGGGATAGAACTTACTGTCCGCATACGTTCCTTTATTATAGCACATGCTGCGCTATACTGTTGTTTACTTCCAACGGCAGGCTGAGCACAACCATCAGTGTAAATGATGTACTCATATTTTTCTAGAGGCAAGATTTCATTCGGGAGAGGGTACTCTTGTTCGTACTGCAGGAATGCCTGTGTTTTCAGTGTAGGATCATATTTGTAATCTACGTCTGTTGCAGTGAGAGAATTAGCCCATTGTATCCATCGTGGATGCAGTGCTTTTGCATTGGGAATGCTCGCTTTGGTAATGATCCAGCGGCGTACTAACAGCAGGTACTGTTAGTACGCCGCTGTGAAATCAGGTCTGATTAAGTAGTAGAAAGGTTTTAATCTTTCTGCGTAATCCAGAATGTATGTTCTGCCAAAATTTAGAAATCCTAAGATGGATCGCAAACCCTTTTAGAGTCTTCAGAGGCTGGAGCAGCGCGCACTTTTCTAAAAGTTGGCTGCCAGGCTCTTGCCTTTACTTGATAGCTCATATCCCAAAAATAGGACATTGAGATGGGCTATTTTTGATTTCTTGAAATTAAATTTGTAGTCCAAGTTGGCGAACCCCACAATTATGTTGTTCACCCTGTACAAGTGTTCAAGTAATTCATCGTCCATTAGATAGATATCATCTACATAGGACACTGCCTCCTCGTCGCATGTTTGTGATAGTTCTAACAATCTTGCTGAGAATAGCCCCAGGCTGTTCTTATACCTTTGGGGCAAACAACAGAATTGATGCTGAGCGCCGAGGGCAGAAAATGTTGTCAAATATCTGCTTTCTGGAGCTATATTTTGGCAGAAGAATCCATTCAAGATAGCTAATGTTGTTTTGTGTATTTTCCGCACAATGTTTTTCATTAATGTGGCACTATGTGCGTTTTGAACTACAAATGTTCGCAAGCATGTGTTCAAATGTCGGTAATCCAAAACTAGACAATATGAGTTATCAGGTTTCATTACGGGAAACAAAGGATTGTTCATTGGGGAGGTGCAAGTCTCAATCACACCTTGGTATTCAAGTTGGTCTAAGATTTCTTTGACCTGTCTTTTTGCATCGTTTTTAATAGGGTACTGTCTCTGTGGATTTGGAGTAGATTTTAATGGGATTTCGTGGTGAGTAGACTCCACGTCCCACCCTACATGGTTGCGGTATAATGCCAGAGCTAGTGCTAGTGCCAACGCCTGCGCGTATGAATGTTTTAAAGATTCTGGAACGAGGTCGGAGAAAGCAGGCAAAATGACGCTTTCCCCTTTTGGGCAATCCATCACAAATTCTGGTGGGCAGTCTTTTTCTGCTGACAGGATGTCATATCCAAATGTTAAGTTCTCCCAAAAGAGACCTTTAACTTTTCTTGAGATGTCCCCCTCTATTTGGAGTGTAATTTTGCATAGTCGATGTGGGACACTAACTCTTGTTTCAGGTGTTTCCACCGTGATATGTTCATTCAATACTGCTGTCACTATAAAATCCTTCAGGTTCTGGTGAGCTATTGTTACTTCTGCTGTGCTGTCTAGCATAGTCAGAGCCCATTCCCCGTTCAAAAGCTGAGTCCTCAGTAACCTGGGCATGTCTAATTTTCAAGCCAGCTACTTTCTTCTTTTTGAATTGAGGCTTTGCTTTAGATTGTTCTTCCTGCTTGATAATGTAATCTGAATTGCGATGTGTTTCCCTGTTTGTCTTTTGTCGATCTTCTGTCTTTTGTTCTGATTGCCCATCCCTCTCCAAGTTTTTTGATGAACCCTGAAAGGAATGAAAGGAACGTGTATCAGTGTCCTGATACCTGTCAGGTTTCCTAATGTTATCACAATTCCTAAGGTTATACCTCTTTTCAGAAGACTCCCGTAGGGGAGACCCACCCCTTGATCGTGAATTCTTTTCTTTATTGTTATTTTTAGATTGCTTGTTATCCCATTTCTTTTTAGAAGAAGAGGGTGCTTGTTTCGAGTTGTCCTTGTCAGGACTACCCGCCATTTGTTTTTTTCCCTGGTTTGGCTCCCAAACTACCTCTACCTAATGCGGCATAGGTTTCTCCAACAATTTTTGGTAACTCTCGCTCCTTATTTATAGGAGCTACTTCCCTAAGGCGGTGGTGTAAGGCCACTGCTCCTGCCTCCCCTTTTATGTTGCTCAGCATGATCGCAGAGACTTGGGCAAAATTACCCATCAGTTTCATCCCCAAGTCCTGCCCCGTACTCATTCTGTATCTGTTTTAATACCTCTGGAATGACTGCAATGGAAGGGGTACCATGTAGTCTGATGTAAACTGCAGCAAAGATTGTTCCTCATGTGGTACAATCCTCAATCAAGGGAGCCATACCCATTGGCAAGCAAATGGTTAGCATTCTATGTTTTGCCTGCGGACCCATATGGGGAAATACTGCTTCCAGCAGTGCATTTTTTTGTGCTATCCAGAATGGAATTTGCTCCTGTTTGGAGGGGATTGTCATCATTACTGATTTTAGTGTCTGTGGGCTAATTGTAGGTGTGGTCTGATGTGGACTGACTGGAGCATTTCTCACAGGTTGGACTGTTAATATTCGTATAACAAACTGAACAATGTGTCTGTATAGCCCGACTATGTCTTTGTATAGTGTACAGATTTCATCCACTCGAAGTGTATCTATCTCAGGATGTGGAGTGTATGTCGCTAAGACTGGCCAGGTCGCTCCTTCTGTGCTGAGTGGACCGAGTCTTACGACAGATGTTGTGTGTGGGGAGGTGCCTTTAAACCAGTTTCTGTGTTGCTGGTAAGTTAACGGAACTTCAATGTCTTCATATGGAATGTATTCTTCCGGTGGTTCAACTGCAATGAATGTGTAAACCAATTTAGTCTGTGGATCTGCAGGTGTGAACTGAACCCAAGAATAGAATACCTCTGATCCGAACACCTCGTGTGCCTCAATCACAAAGGTAACACAGCCACCTGTTGCGGGTATGCCATGTTCTAACAATTTTATAGTTACTGCATGTCTGCAGTTTTCTGTAATGTTGAGAGCGTTTGCAAATTTGTCTTCCCCCAAACCTGAACCACCACTCGCACGGTCAGGCATTCTCTAAAGGATTAGAAGTAAAGTCTTAGGAAGTAGGGGTTTTGCACAATGTGGGAACCTTTTATCCTTATAAGCTTGTTTAAACCTTCAGCCAATACACAGGGTATATCTGCTCAGCTGAGGCGGATCTCCCTTCCCACTTCAGACATCTCTGAAAAGTGTGAGTAGGGCTTTCTGAAAAAGCACGACTGAACTACTCAGATTTTAACTGTCAATATAAGAATGAAACCAACGTTGGCGGTGCCATGTCCTGTAGTTCCTAGGAATCCCCAGGACCTGCGCGTTTTGGATGACCTAAACTGAGGGCTTGGTTTCCAAACAGACTCCGAACACCCCCACAGGATATGTCAGCCATTAGACCAGCTAGCTCTACAGTGCCACTACCACCCCCCTATATCTTACCGTGATGTAGGTAGTTTCTGGCAACCATTGAACATGACAACCCCGATTCCTAAGGGATTGTGGAAAACAGTACAGTACTTTTCGCTCAGTCACTCGTGTTTACTTATTCTCAGAAAATACACAGGATGGGGATTAAGACGTTTTCAATAAGTATTTATTGGTCCAGCGTCAGTCTTGTGTAAAACATGTTTGCTGCGACAATCAGGAGACAGAAGCATACGAATGAAATTGCAAGCACCAATACAGTAAACAGTAGATACATTTCTACCATAGCGCTAAGAAGATGAACATATACAGTTCAGATAAGACAGTAGCACTTGCATACCCCTATAATGTGCGCCCTACGTAATTTGCCTAAATGTACCTAGCCTAGATATGTAGGAGTAGCATGCATATGTGTATATATGTATGCATCCATGAATCCCCTAGGGAAGCAACAACCCCCTCACCTGATGTTAGAGAATGAAGGACCCCGTCTCTGCTCTGAGGACGACACCCTGCAAGGGATCTCAGACCGCTGCTTGTCGAAGATTCAGCATGCAGTACCCCGTGTCAGCGTGGAAGGAATTCTCCTCTAATTTGCAGGGGGAATAAGGGTCTTATAAACGAGAGTGGTCACTCCAGGGTTTCTTCTAGGATCGATATGTTTTGAAAACAATCATAAATGTTTTGAAAACAATCATAAATGTTTTTCAAAACAATCATAAATTTTTTTCAAAACAATGTGATCATGCATAACGGGCCTGTTGGCCAAGAATGAAAAGAAGTGGCGACCCTTACACAGAATAATTATGCAGTGCCTGAGGACATGTTTATGTACGTCTGGTACAGGTATTATGATAAAATACTAAGAGCCTGGTGTCGAAGAGATAGGAGCAAACTACTAGGTAAAAGGTCATCTATTCAGAACCGTTATTGTCATGTGGATGGGACAATGTATGTATAAAGGAGGCATACATGACAGGACTAGCCATGAGGACATGACCTTGTGTAATAACTATATATTTCTGTTATGTTTTAGGTGCAGGCTGCTGGGTTTGTAGTGGTATGGTGTGGGAAGTTAATTAGGTAATAATTAATTAGCAACTAATTATCAAATGTTCATTATTTTAAATATGTAAGTTATAGAATATTTATTTTCCATTATTTAATAATATATATATTCATTTTAAACCAAAGTCCAGATTTTGAAATTGTCCAGTATTGGGGTATCTTTCATAGATTTACATGCTTGAATCATTCTCCGTCGTCGAAGTGGGAGTCCCATGGTATCATAACAAAGCAGTTGGAATAAATTAGAATAGGCTAGAAGGGCACTAGGCACTGAAATTTTATAGCCTATCTATCTCCTTTTTAAAAAGGAACCAAACTTTAACTATGACCAATCAGGTCATAGCACCCTCTAGAACACTCCCAAGAGAGACTGAGTTATTCACTTTTTCACCGCACGTCGTGTGTGAAGGTAGTCTCCCTGAGCTTTGCTCAGTTTTCTTCTTCAAATATCTACAACCTTGGATCTGTGATTCCTGCAACCATGTCTAATGAAAAAGGTCTTTTTGGTCCCTGTAAGACCAGTGGAAAGAAAATGATTCATGTGGATGACCCTCTTAAGGACTGCATATACAGTCTCCATCCCCAACATGAGGTAAAACAGTGTAAAATCTGTCACACCTTTTCCTCTAAGACCTTGAGGGATAGAGAGGGGAGGCTACATTTGTGGCTTCAAAATACAAAGTCATGTAAGATTTCTTCAGATGAGGACAACAAAGCTTCTTCTAAATCTCGCAAGAGAGCCAGGTCCCATGATGACACATCTGAGGAGGCCGGAAAGCTTTTGATATCTTCTAGGGATAAGGACTCTCATAAAAGGGAGAAGCATCCAAAATTCTCCTCAGAGCCAGCTCTTGCTGTACCATCTACTTCTTCTGATAAGGAGAAAGTACACCCTCATGCCTCATCTTCAAATACAGGGAAGGAAAAATCCTCTCAAAAATCCCTGTCGACGACGCCATTTCCATCGACGTCGCAAGCACTGTCGACGATGACCAGCACTTCGAACTCGTCGTCGAGACCGTCGACGGCAACAACATAGACTACAACCTCCATTGGCACTCCTATCTCGTTGATGACAATTCAGCCATTTACGAAGACCTTGTCGACGCCACCGCCGACTATACCACCGTCGATGAAGCCTTTGACCCTGGCAACAGCGATCCCATCGACGATGATACTTCTCTCAACGGCAGTCCCGTCATCGACAGACCCATCAATCATGGACCCATCCACCCCGGCACCTGAAGATAATGCCATCCAGCGGAAGATGGCACCGTCGATTCCACCGTCAATGAGGGTGCAGATTAAGGTGACCAAGACATTTTCACGCCCAGAAATCACTTCGGCAAGCAAGTTATCTCCATTACCCCCAAGCCACCAGCTAGATCATCAAGAATCTGAAGATAAAAGTCTGTATGGCACAGCTCTTAGCCTGTCTGAGCTCCATGTGAAATATCAGGAAGAGGATTAGGACTATGATGATGAGGAGCAGTATTACCAGCATTACTGCCCTCGTCCTCAGAGACAATTTGAGCCTTAGGGGTGCTATCCTGACCCCCCTAGGCAGGATACTGCACACCTACCACCATCCTTAAACCAGGACCAGCAGGCTATGGTATCGGACTACAGGAGGTGATTTCCTCACGCTCAGGAGGAACGTCCTACAACACTATTAACACTGCCCATTGCACCTCTTACTCCACCTATGCCACCTCAAACCACACCGCGATTTACTCGTCGTCCATTGACATCATTACCCCTGAGGGAAGATCCATCCTCTTCGGATGATTATAGAGAAGAGGGCAAAATCCATGACCCTCCATTATTAGCTAATGAGTTGGATGATTATATAATCCCTGCACCATCTACACCTCCACATCACCCTGCTGACTCTCCTCTAGAGGACATTGGAAGATATCACACTCTGATGGAAAGAGCGGCTATTAGATTCCACCTCCCCATGGCAGTAAAGCAGTCTGACTGCTTCCTATATGATTTCAAAGAACAGACAACTAAATCAATCTGCTCCATACCCATTATTGACTATATTTGGCAGGAAGGGATAAAAGTCATAAAGAATCCAGCTCCAGTGGCTTTTGTCCTGCCTCAAATTGATAAGAAATACAGAACCCCAGAAGATTCCCCTGCATGCTAAAAAGGGCACTGCAAACCGGATTCTGTCATATCCCAGGCTACGTGGAGAAGGTACAAAAATCCATAAACGCTGATTGCTGTGCCACCTGACAAGGAGGTGTGCCGGTTAGATACTATTGGCAAACGCTTCTCCTCCACGTCTGCCATCACACTTCGGGCTGCCAATGCCTTAGCAATTCTGGGCTGCTATGATAGTCAGATGTGGTCCGATATGGCTTCTATGTTGGACCTCATCATAGGGGACAGGGAAATGGAAGCCAGAAAGATATTACAAGAAGGGGAGCGGGCAGCATCTGAAGTGATTGACTGCGCAATGGATATAGCTACCACAGGCTTTAGACAACTAGCCAGCGCAGCTGTCTTATGACGCAAAGGATGGCTGAAGACATCATTCAAACCTGATGTTCAAACCAAAATCTTGAATATGGCATGTGATGGAGAGTCGTTATTCAGAAAACATATAGAAGAGACTTTGCTGGCCATCAAAATCGACACTGACACCGCCAAATCCTCTGGCACCCTACAGTATCAAAATGTGCCCTTTCGAGGTGCGCGAGGACGAGGCTTTTCAAGTTATAAGGGTGGATACCAGCACACCCAATAGTACAGACCTACCAGTCTTAGTACAGACAGGGTTATCAACAGCCCTCATATTGACAGTCATCAACAGCGGGTTTCTCCAAACAGGGCTCCCACAGGAGACCACCTTCTCAAAACCGAGACACAGGTTGCAAGCAGTGACCTCATTCAGGCACCAGCTATTAGCCTGTCCTGTCCCAGTGGTGCGAAGATATCCAGCCACATCCATCAGTGGAAGGCAACAACATCGGACAAATGGGTGTCAGACTTGGATACCTATGGCCACACTCTAGAATTTACAGAACGACCACTAAACACTCCCTCCGGGGGAGCGCATCCCCCTCATCTTCACTTATTAGGAAAGGAGGCCAACATAATGCTCTCCAAAGGCGCAATAGAGAAAGTTCCTGTGACGCGAAATGGGAAATAATTCTACTCCTGTTTCTTCCTCATACGCAAAAAGTCGGAGAAACGAAGACCTTTATTAGATCTCAGGAAACTCAACAAATTCCTCAAGAAACAAACCTTCAGAATGGTTAAAATTCCAGATATATTGCATCGTCTCAACAGTAAAGATTTTATGATGTCTCTCAGTTTGGAAAATGCTTACTTTCATATCCCAATTCATCTCAAACATCAAAAATACCTCTGATTCACAGTAGCTGCTACCCATGTCCAATTCAAGGTCCTTCCCTTCGGCCTAAGGTCTGCCTCGCGGCTATTTACCAAATGCCTTGCTCCACTGGCAGCCACCCTGGGAAAGGAAGGCCATCAGGTATTCCCATACCTATACGACTGGCTGCTGAAGGCCCGAACTGCACAGAAAACGTCAGCTGCTACCAAAACCTGCCTAGCACTTTTTCACAAACTAGGCCTTACTGTAAACCAGAGCAAATCTTCTCTTATCCCTACTCAAACACTAATGTTCCTTAGAGTCAACCTAGACACAGTCCAGAACAACGCCTTCCTGTCCCAAGAGCGGCAGGACCAGGTGGCAGACTTGGCACAGGACATCTCAAAAAGATAGTACGTTTCAGTGAGGACGTACAAATTGCTCCTAGGTATACTCACTTTAGCAATCAACCTAGTTCCTTTGGCTCGCCTCAAAATGAGACCATTACAGGAGGAACTTCAACTGCAGTGGGTGCAAACAAAGGGTCCTTCGAAGACATGATCTCAGTCACCCAGAGCATATGAGAAGCACTGAAGTGGTGGTATCACGAACCACATCTCTCAGAAGGCCTCACATTTCTACTGTCCATTCCAGATTTCATCGTCACGACGGACGCATCTATGGACGACTGGGGAGGACATTTACAACACCTCCAAATCCAGGGTAAATGGTCTTCTCAAAAAACAATGCACATAAACAGCCTGGAACTCAAGGCAGTATTTCTCTCCCTGCAAGCTATCCTCCCAAGGATTGCGGGATCCTCAGAGCTTGTTTGTACAGACAATATGACCAGCATGTATTACATTAACAAGCAGGGAGGAACCAAGTCTCTGACACTCTCACAAGAAGCCCAAGAGCTTTGGCGTTGGTTGACGGATCACGGGATATCCCTGAAAGCCGAGCATGTCTCTGGTCTTCACAATACCTTGGCAGACACTCTCAGCAGTACAAGGGACAGTTGCCATGAGTGGGAACTGGACCAGCATCAACTGAACAAAGTCTTTTCATGTTGAGGAAAGCCAGAGCTGGACCTCTTTGCAACGGACAGCAACAGCAAATGCCGGTTCTTTGCCAGCAGGTTCCCTCTCTCAGGGTCGTGGGGAAATGCCTTTTAAATGCGATGGTCTGGGATTTATGCATATTCTTTTCCCCCCATCCCACTGATTCCCAGGATCCTCACCTAGATGAGGGCAGAACACTGTTGTCTCTTACTGATCGCACCCAGGTGGCCCAGGCAGCCCTGGTTCTCTGAGCTTCTCCTTCTCTGAGAGGCCAACCCCATTTGCCTCTCATCAGCATCTCCACTTCTGACCATGAACAAGGGGCAAATATGCATTCCGGATCCCGCATTCCCTCCACTTGGATGCCTGACTCCCGAATTCTACGAGTTTCCAGATTTAAAAAGAACGCAAGAATGCATAACCATTCTTTCCAGATCTAAAAAAGAAAGTACCAACAAAACTTAGGAAGAGATTCAGTATTTGGTGCCAACAGAACAACTTACATCCTTTCACGCCTCTCCAGAGTAAATCTTGCCATATCTACTCTTCCTGGCCCGATCAGGCCTGGTGTATGCATCAGTAAAGGTACACCTTGCCTCAATTTCTAGATACAGACGCTCTTCTCACGCTGTATCTGGAGGTACCTGGTGCGCTAGTCTGTGCTCTTCAAGACTCCTGAAGCAATTCATGAAAGGACTCTTCCGAACATTCCCTCCAGTAAGAGCCCCGCCTCCGGCATGGCCCCTCAATGTAGTACTATCACAGCTAATAAAGCGACCTTTTGAACCCATTCATAATTCTGCGTTAAAATTTCTTACATGGAAAGTTGCTCTTCTCCTAGCTTTTACATCCACCAGAAGGGTTAGCCAGATACAGGCTTTAACCATTAAAGAACCTTTCCTTTGCTTCACTGATGAATTTGTACTTCTGAGGACTAATCCTAAATTCATCCCAAAGGTTACTTCTCAGTTTCACCTCGATGAACCTGTCATTCTCCGAACTTTCTTTCCCAATCTAGTTACATCGGCTGAACAGGCGCTTCACACTCTGGACATCAAATGATGTCCTAAGGTTTACCTAGAAAGGACTAAAGACATCTGCAAAACTGACCAAATACTGGTGGCCTATGGTAGGGCCATCAAGGAACTCCTGTGATGAAACCAACTATTGCCAGATGGATCTCTGCTGCAATTCAACTTTTTCACGTCAAAGCTGGCAAACCTTTGTTGAAATGGACTAAGGCGCATTCTACAAGAGCAGTCTCCACATCAGCTGATCTATTTGATGGCATTCCACTGGAGAAGTTATGCCATGCTGCGCCATGAAATAGCACCCATACGTTCACAGAGCACTACTGCCTGGAATATACACAGCGCACTGACCCAGCCGTGGGTAAGGCGGTTCTACATTTGTTCCAATAAGGTGAGCCTCTTTAAATACAGGTATTCTCTTTTTTCTTACTTACATTAAGTATATACATGTCTGAATCTTATAGTTGTTTGTACTAGTTGACGTTCACGTATCAATGTCTTTCGTCCCATTGTCATTGCGAATAATCCTCATGCTTGCATATTTATGAATTTAATTATAAATCTAATATACACATGTATATTTCTATGTTTTATTCTGGAAAACATTCTCAGAAAATGTGTATTACTGCTACCCACCATCCGCTAAGGATAGGTACATCTCTAGGATACTGCTTGCTATTCTGATTCAAGCATGTGAATCTATGAAAAATACCCCAATACTGGATAAGAAAATAAGTTACCTGCCTGTAATTGCAGTTATCCAGTTTTGGTACCTTTCATAGATTCATATGCAACCCACCCTCTTTCCCTGAGAGGCTCTCCTTATCAGTAGGGATATTATTCCCACTTATGCTTAAAAATCTGAGGAACTCAGCCTCTCTTGGTAGTGTAATAGAGGGTGCTATGACCTGATTGGTCATAGTTAACGTTTAGTTCCTTTTTTGAAAGGAGATAGATAGGATATAAAATTTCAGGGCCAAGTGCGCTTTTAGCCTATTCTAATTTATTACATACTGCTTTTTTTGGTACCATGGGACTCCCACTTCGACGACAGGGAATGATTCAAGCATGCGAATCTATGAAAGATACCAATACTGGATAACTGCAGTTACAGGTGAGTAACTTATTTTCTTCTTCTCTCACCATGGACAAAGATTTGGAGCTCTCCTTTCATAGGGAAGATTACTTCAGCTCTCTCACTGAGATTATGGATCATACATAACATTTATTGGACACCTCGGAAACTCCATCGTTTAGGGTTGCTAGATTCGAACCTTTGTTAGAATTGTAAATTAGCTCCTTGAGACACCAAACATATGTTTTACTATGGCTGTCCCCTCTGGCAGTATATAGAAAACATCATCCAAATGATTTTTAAAATCCAGTTAACTATAGACGCCCCCACGGCTCTTCTGGGTATACATGCCTTGATGCAAGCTAATAGCTTTTACCCCCCTGATACTCAACTTATCGACTTACTGTTGGCCATTGGTATCAAACTGATTCTCTCTGAGTGGAAATGTTCTTTTAATATTTCTCCTCACACCTAGTGTCTTGGATTTATTTCATCAGAAGTGCAGATATTGTTTGCTTCGAACAATTCTACATCCTCTCAACATTTAAGAAACTGTAGAATGCCATTGACAGCTACTTACAAAAGAATAAACCACTCCAGAGAGCTTTGGGCTACAAAAAGCTCCAGCCTCCAGCACCTCATCCTCCAAAGAACAGCGTTCTATCTGCAGTCCTTGCATCGTGGGCCTCCATTTTAGGTGAGCTGCTGAAGTCCTCTTGCGACTCATGTGCCTTAGGCCTTTTGGTCCTCTTGAGGGTCTTCCTTTGCTTCAGTGAGTGTCCATGCTTGCCTGGGGCCTGCTTTGACTCTCCAGCTCCTGCAACTTTGCTCCTTCCTTGCTTACCACACAGTTGCAGCTACCACGGCTTGTTGGTGCCGCCCGCTGGACATCGACCACCTAGTCACCGACATCCAACATAGGACAGCTCTTGCATAGCTCCTGGTCTTCCTCAGTGTCACCTGGTCTTCACAGCTGCAACAACAAGGTCATGGTCTTCTCTTTTGAACCTCCCAACATCGGTGGGCATTGTGCTTTTGTGCCTCCTGGTCACCTCTGAGTGGCATAGACTCTGTCCCCTCTGCTTGCAGGTTCTGAACTTCCAGAATCCACCCTTGGATTCCACTGGACTTCTTCAAGGACTCCTCCAGAGGCATTTCTTCCGAAGTCTCCCATTGTCGTCTAGGGCAGGTTCCGACGTTTCTTCACCCCTATGCACCCGGCTTCCCTGGTGCAGGTAACCTGTTTTGTGGGGCATCCACAGGTGGGGTGACTCTCCAACCTTCCATCATCCAAGGGGTTTTTTCAGGGTCCTCTGGGAAGGGTCCTTTTTCTTGAAAACTGCAACCCTGACTTCTCCGCTGACTTCCACTGGGCATGCAGCTGTGTTTTCCTCTGCATACAGCCTCCGTGGAGTTCCTGGGTACTTACCTTGGGTGGTTCCTTGTGTTCCCGGCTCCTCTGGGTCTTCTGGTCTAAGTCCTGTTCTCCTTGCAGTTCGCATTCCACTTTATTAGCACACGGTTTGGTCTCCCCCTGGCATCTACTGTGTTCTGTGCTACTTACCTAATTATTTTCTAAGTATTCTTGTGTTCTATTAATATCTCCGGGTAGAGAAAATATACCAATGTGTTAGGGATAGTGTACTGTAATACATAGATTTACTTTAATGAACACTGTTTGGTTCTTTTTCAATTAACTTACACCATTGGTTAAAGTTGGTAAAACAAACTGCGTTACACTCCTCCAAGATAAGCCTGCAGGCTACTCTCCACAGCTACCACTTTGAAAGCTTTCTATGGTTATCAAAGACCACTAAAATCACCATAAGGTTTGTCTGGATTAGTGAAAGGTGCATCACTTGAATAAGTGTGCACCAAATACTAAGCCAGCCTCCTACAGTCTCCCTGTTACTGGGTGGTGCCATCTCCCTGCTTGTGGTGCAGTGTTGTTATTTATTGTTCATTTATGAGGCGTTCTTGCAGCTGGGGCAGCCACCCTGATCCCGCCTTGGTGCGTCAGCATCTGCCTCTGCTTCATGCGGTCTTATTTTTCTTTCCTTTTATCCTTCTCACATTTCCGTTTTGACGGATTTTGTTTATCTTTGATGTATTCCTTTCCCCTCTGGAGACTCTGTGTGCTGGAGAGCTTCGTTCTACCCCCACCTTCCTCTAATTTCCCTCTCCAGTCCCTTTCAACTCATTTGTTGTCTATATTCCATTCACTGAAGACTGGCCTCACTGGAATGCTGCTGAAAACAAAAAACATTCTCCATATTAGCAACACTGAATGCGGATGCATTCTGGGCACTAAAATACAAACACACACACACATACGCATGGCAAAATTGCTGCGCAACAAAGGCACTTTATCTTCACCTCGGGGAAAGAAAAATGGGCCACATGTATCAGTTTTGGAAATAGCGATTACCTAATTGTGATTTTCGGCGAATTGCAATTAGGTCATCGCTATTCCTAATGTATGAAACCCCATGAGTTTCAGATAGCGATTCCCAGTGGGTCGCAAATAGACCAAACCTCGTGAATATTAATGAGGTCGGTCGCCATTTGCGACCTATTGGGAATCGCTTAAATTACGGGGATGGTGGCCTCCTGGGATCAGCAGACCACCATGTCTGTGACTGCTTTTAAATAAAGCTATCATTTTTTTTTAATTCAACCTGCTCGCCTTAAAGGAAAACGAATTGCGTTCAAAAATGAAAAATGAAAAGTTTTCTTTTCATTTTTTAAGGGCAGGCAGTGAGCTGTGGGACCACTGCCTGCTCTGAAAGAACGTTTTCGCTACCATTCTCAAATGGGAAGGTGTCCCCTAGGGACCCCTTTCCATTTGCGAATCGAATGGGTTACTACATACATGAAGTAGATGGTAAAATGCAAATGCTTTGCGACCACATTTTGGTCACAAAACATTCTTAAATACCGCTGTGATTCGGTATTAGGAAGGGACGTCCTAAATACGCACCTTCCTAATACAGAATTGCTAACCCATTTTGCGATTTGGTAGCAGGTTACCGAAACGCCATATAGGGTTTCGTACATAGGAAAAGCCTTTTTCCGGTTGCGAATCGGGCAGTTTACGACCTTAAAAAGATACATACATATGGCCCTAAGTAATCACGTAAATATCCAGATAGATAGTAATTGCAGAGAAGAAACTGAGGACCAACTTAAGAAAAAATTTATGGTTGTTAATGGGCCCGGCCTCATGAACCATCAAACTTGTAAATGCGCACTATACACAAACTGATAGTGGAGATGCGCTTGCAATAGCATACACATTTGTGTTGCTCCATGCCCCCAATCACCCTTCCTCGTTCATGTTGCTGAGCGCTCCACCACCTGGCATAACAAAAAACACTATGACGCAGACGCTGGATTTTGTTAAGGTAAATTGTGTTTTTGCCCTTCTAGGCAAACGAATGCGACTTGTTTACTTTGCTTCACACGTCATGTGCTTGCAATTTGGCACATAGATTTTATTTTGTGTGCAGTTCACCTTCTTTTTTTTATAAGTGGATGCAATTTGGGCTTGATATAGCCTTACACATATTCTGGAATTCTAAACGGAGCACGGAATCTGAGAGAACTCTTTTATCACAATTATAGAAGTGTGGCTGGGAGAGGAAGGTTTGCATGATTGGCCATTTATACACCCACTTCCTTTGTTCAGTACTTCACTTAAAGATTAAGCATTCCACTGAATTTAATAGTGGATTCTGCATGTTTTATTGTACTATCAAGAGAAATGGAGGACTTGGTTAAGCATCATCAATGTTGATTGATAGAAACTACGCTCTAGTGCATACCAAGCTATCAAGATTGCTTCTAAGCCCAAGAAGCCCAACCAGAGTGCTTTACAAAGAGGGTAAAGCCTTCAGGGGCTTCAGATGGTGGCATTTGTTGAGACTTATAAGAGCACCAATTACATTTACACATGGTCACATTCATGTTTTTTCCAATACCACATAAATGCACCCTACATAAAACCACTCTATATCACATAGCAACAATCCACATAAATACACTCTACATCATGCTACATAATATCAATCAGCATAATTCCACTCAACGCCACACAGTTCCATGCCTCACAATTCAGCTCCACACATTTCCATTCCACACCACATAATTCGATACCAAACCACATAATTAAACTCAAGACAATTACACCTCGCATACACCCAATCCACACCACAAATTTCCACATCATGCCACAAAATTCAACAGCACACCACATAATAAAAATCCACTACATACCACTCCACAACACAAAATACCACTCCACATAATTACACTCCATGACACACAGTCCCACTCCACATCCTTCCAGTATACTCAATACCATAATAATAATTACTATCCACAAAATTACACTGCACACCATGCCACATAATTCCACTAGACAAATCCACTTCACACCAAACAATTCCACGCCACACAATTCCACAACCAACAAACCCAATCCAGCCCACATAATTACACTCCACACCGCATACATCCACTCCATAAGACATGGGTAAAAGACATTGTCATTTACAACTCCAATAGCTCTAACTGTCAAAAAATGCAAGACCTATTGACTGTGTGGAGGGGGTCTGTCTTTTATGTTTATCACGGTGATGTCTTTAGTACAGGTGTGGGCTCATTTATTTAAGCACAGACGCAAATTCAAGCACATTGCTTGTACTGTTGCAGCAGCACTCAATTCCAGGTCACATCGCGTTCAGGTAATCTGTGTTCACTTTACACATATTCATTTTACAGGCTTTCATCTTTGGACAATCTGGTAAAACAGTATTTGTTATTAGGTTTATGCTTAACTATCATTTTGCTAGTCAGCTGGTGATACGATCTCTATGGCCGTTGCTTTTCGGCATTAGTGGGTTTTAACCAACAGTAGCAGGTATTGGTTTTCTTGCACAGCACAAGTTGGTGGGGTGGTTTAAGTGGGAGCATGAGAGGACAGCTAAACCAATCTTGGGTTTTATTATTTATGGTATGTTACTGACAGTGTTTGGTTTACGCATTTGAGTTGGGGCTGGAGAGATTCTCCTGTTTCCTCCTTACATAACAGCGTGTGGTGTAAGTACAATGAGCACTTTGTTGAAAACAAAATGCATGCTAGGTATTGGAGACACATGGAAATCTGTTATGTTAGACGGATGTTTGTCGTCTACATCTCACAAGGTTCTGTGGTCACGTTTTCCTTTTGGCTAATCGAACAGTAGCAGATACTGTACTTGTCCACTTAATGTCCCCTGCACAGCGCTTGCGCTGTAATCAACAGCTCAGGTTGAGTCATGTGCGTGACACAAACCCATTGAAAACTGTTTTATTCCTTTAACTGTTCAGCAAATTTTTCTTTTATCCAGAACCATGGAGACGATTGGACCTAATTGCTTATCTAGCATGGAATGCGTGGCAGTGCGCAGTAGCGCTTTCTTTTATTATAACAGCATAATTGCAAATTTGTGATTCCATGAATACAACTTGCAAGAAAGCATTGCCTGTCTCAATAAACAAGTCATAACACTCTAACAGACTTTCAATCACTTATACTGCACAACTACTCACCATGCTACAACTTACAACAAAAAACAGCTTATTATTAATCACATAGGCAAAACCTAATGCGTTTACCAATGCTTGTTTTAAATGTGAGGAATTTAAAGTGAAGAAACATGCTTCATAAAACATTATGTTTATTAAGGTCCTGATGAAGTCCCGCCCGATGTTGGGGCTTTTAAGGCATGAAACATGTTGACCATGCACACATAAAGCTACCCTGGTACCTTAGGACCTCCTGGTAGCACCACTGTTTTTACTTAGTCCTGGACCCTCCTTAAATTAAATTGTTCCGGGGTCCGGTGCCTATTTTAAGTCACCTTGCACACGCAACAATTCACCATTTTTTAGCCCACATGCACCCACCACATACGGCGCCCTCAAATCTAAAGAACTCCGCTAAAGAAGCCACCAGGCCCGTCAGACATTGCAGCGCCGGTCTGACGAGGAGCGCCCTATGATGAAGCATGACACCCTAACAGGTGTGTGAGGGCATTATGATCTGAAATTAAGATCTCCCAGTGACTTGATTCCTAGCCAGATTGCAACCGCAAGTACATCGGCTACATAGAGGAACGATCTCCTTTCCGTGGTTTACTTGAAATGGATACAGTCATTCCTTACAGAGAGATATCAGATTGTACATCTTCAACCTTTTACGTCTGCGCCAAAGCAAGTTGCCTTTGAAGTGCTATATGGATTGGGCGCAACACAAAAAGATGATGGACGGAATGCTGTATATTGTCAAACATTCACCCCCAGTCTCAGATCTGGGTTAAATCCATTGTTTTTTTGCTTGCCACATCATTCCAGTTTGGACACAGCCATATGCAAATCAGTCTTGACCCTGCTCTTCATAGGAACAGTTCAGCCCGAACTGCCAGGTCAGGTCCTCCCTGGACTGGAAAAAAGCATCCTGGGACCGGTTTCGGGGCATCGTCCCTCATCAGCTAGGCTAGCTTGAATCCGGTGGCGTAGCAAGCACGAGGTCCACGTCTGGGCATACCCTGCTGACTTAGGGTGAAAATTGCAACACAAAAAAGATGATAGCCAGAATGCTGAACATTGTCAAACAGTCACTCCCAGTCTCAGATCTGGGCCAAATCCATCGTTTTTTTGCTTGTCACACCATTCCAGTTTGGACCCAGCCATAAGCAAATCAGTCTTGACCCTGATCCTCATGGGAACAGTCCATCCCGAACTGCCAGGCCAATAATTACAGGGTCCAGATTCAGAGACCACCTAATCCCTATCCTTAGAGCTCTTCATTAGTTTCCAATAAAGAAAGAAAATACTGTTCAAAATGTTGTTTGTAGTGCATAACATTTTTCACAACTCCTCGGCACCCTTCCTGGCCTCACTTCACTCACCAAGCTCCACCCTTCGGTCAATAGGAAGTTCCTTCAAGAAATACCTAAAGGCAGAATCATTTGCATCTGAGGATAGAGCCTTCTCTATAGCTGGAGGTAAAGATTGGAATGCGGTGAAAGGATCGGGCGGGAGGGGGCTGCAAGTCTTAAGAGGACTTTGGACAAGAAGAGGGGGTAGAGGAGGTGACCTCTATTACTCTGAACAATGAATAAAGCACTGATTGTTACTCCACTGTGTGGGACACACTGAAGGATGAAGAAGAATGCAACCCCCTAGAATACTCTGTGCACTAACAGGGGGTGGAGGAGGAGGGCTCCTCCTGTGAACCGCGCATAAAATGCTGATGCTTCCCCTGGTGTGTGGGATGCTTGCAGGCCGCACCCAGGCAGAGCACTAGCCAAGGGCAGGCCCATCTTCGTCCATCAATACCCAGAAGATGATGGACCACCTCCTTTGGTTCCAACTCTGGAGTGAGATAACTAACACCTGGTGAGATCATTGACTCCTTAACCATGACTTTGTAGCCAACTGGTTGGTTTATAAAGGACTCAAGACTTCATCCTATGATTCTTCTTAACTACAGATGAGCTGTAAGATATTCATGAACGGATTGCCCATTAAGTAGAGTCACTACTTTGTGTTGTTGCTGTGTGAAGAATTATTGTAAATCGTTATTGTGCTGATTAAAAAATGGGAAAAGAAAGGCAGCTGAGAGCCTACAAGGGACAGTCAAACCAAAAGAAAAACAGCCCAACACATAACTGGAAGCTATACCCTGAGGGAAATTAATGTTTTATTCGAGGACGTAGAATCTATTCTTAATCCTGAGGGGGTGACTAAATCGTGGCCCCCAGTCAGTTGCCCAAAGTAGCCAAACTGTTCACAAAAAAAGGCAGTGCATACATCAAAGTGTTGCATAAACCCAAGTATTACAGGCAAAATTGACCTTTCACAAGAGCCAGGGGGGATATTAGCCAACAACTTGCGATAATTATCGCAAACCGCGCTTAGCGCGTTTTTTTTTATCGCCGCCTATCGCTGGATTTTATCACGGAGATAACGCGCTATTAGCAACGTTTATCTCCAATGCGATAAAATATCCAGCGATAGCGGCGAAATGCGTGATTTCCAGCGATATTCACGCATTAACGCCATGGTGGACTTAGCCTGACAAGCCACCTCCCATTGAAGAAACAGGTAAGTCATGTTTTAGCAGGTGTTAAATTCTAGCGATAATCGTGCTTAGCGCGACTTTTTTTATCGCTTCGCGTGCGTTGCTAATAGGGGGAAGTTGTGTTTGCGACTGTTTTCAGTCGCTTTTAGTTGGGAACGCCTACCTTACATGTCATTAGCGATAATTATCGCTGGCATGCAAGGCGATAGGAAAACCGGCCGCTATCGCCAGAAAGCTGTTGCTAACGCCTGTTGCGACAGCTTGCTGATGGGGCGATAAAAAAATCACCGCTTTAGAGGCAAAAAGTGCCGCTAAAGTGGCGATACTGCCCTTGCTAATACGCCCCCAGATTTGTTAGAAAGTGGTAGCAACTGGTTGCTGTCCATAGTTACACGCGTTCCCCTAAAGCCCAAGGTGCTTTGTGAAAACAGGTTTAGGCCCTTAATGGGTATTGAGCTTGAACAACGCAATGATGATAGGTGCCATAAAAGCAAGAAAAGAAAGATTCAATCAAGCACAACTGTTTTGGTGAACGAGGGAGCACTTTTTCGATATGGTAAAAAAACTGAAGGCAGAAATTATGAAACTAAAGATTTTGGTCAAGATACTTACTGGTGTATAATGTTCCAAAACATATAGCAAGGGTTTCCGAACAAAGCCCTGGCACAGAACCAATATTGTCCAATGCACATCAGCTTTGGCTTTCTGAGGGGAAGAGGGTGTTGCAGGGCTTAGACAGCTTGTGTCCCTGAGCCTCTCTCCAGTCCAAACCAGCATCAGAGGATCTGACTACAGTGCCAACTGATTTGCCAACACTGTGAAACGTAGATGGGACCCAAATCATACCCAGAGATCGATTTTACCATTGCACAATGTTAACATACACTGCCCAGATCAAACAGTCAGAGGAAGGGTCACTTTTGAGCGAACACAGGATAGCGCCAATTTTCATGGCAGACCTCTGTGCTCCTCTGGCACAAAGAGCGGGGTTTTGTGAATGTGATTAATGCTCCCAAACTTCCCCTCTAGTTTCAGAGGATGAAGGGGCATATTAGCAACAACAGGCGAAAATTATCGCAAACCGCGCTTAGCGCGTTTTTGTTTAACGCCGCCTATCGCTGGATATTATCGCGGAGATAACATGCTATTAGCAAGGTTTATCTCCAATGCGATAAAATATCCAGCGATAGCGGCGAAATGCGTGAATATCGCTGGAAATCAGCGATATTCACGCATTAACGCCATGGTGGACTTAGCCTGACAATCCACCTCCCGTTCAATAAACAGGTAAGTCATGTTTTTAGCAGGTGTTAAATTCTAGCGATAATCGCGCTTAGCGCGAATTTTTTTATCGCTTCGCCTGCGTTGCTAATAGGGGGAAGTTGTGTTAGCGACTGTTTCCAGTCGCTTTTAGTTGGGAACGCCTACCTTGCATGTCATTAGCGATAATTATCGCTGGCATGTAAGGCGATGGGAAAACCTGCCGCTATCGCCAGAAAGCTGTCGCTAACGCCTGTTAGCGACAGCTTGCTGATAGGGCGATAAAAAAATCACCGCTTTAGCGGCAAAAAGTGCAGCTAAAGCGGCGATAAAGCCCTTGCTAATATGCCCCGAAGTCTCTCTGATACTGAACGGATCCACTGGATTGGGAGCGTTCACCACTGCTGTCCAGTGATAGAAACCGATATCC
The DNA here is from genome assembly GCA_963921515.1 of Calotriton arnoldi. Taxonomy (NCBI): domain Eukaryota; kingdom Metazoa; phylum Chordata; class Amphibia; order Caudata; family Salamandridae; genus Calotriton; species Calotriton arnoldi. The sequence goes on from CAWUFW010000146.1 coordinate 1,188,623, forward strand.
TAAAGGCTGCACGCTGCTCCTCTCCTCTGTAAAGAGTGATTCATTGAATTGAGATTATAAAAAGAACAGTAAGCTGATGGTTTGGTGGCACTAGAGTTACGTCAGTCATCTGAAACAAGCTCTCTGATAACAATTTCAATACAACTCTCCACGTAGCGGGTCAAAACGGGCATTGCCCAATGCCATTTGTCTTAATGAAGAACTATAATGACGCGATGGAGTTTCTGACCTTGCCAGAGTTGACTGACTGGGTGAATGAAGCAGGTAGGACTTATATCTGAGTATCACTCTCCAACCCATTATCTTGGAACATCGCAGGGCTGAATTAGAAGTGAACTGTTTCTGAACGGAGTAATTCAATTGAGCAACATGGTATTTGCATATTTCAGGAGACATGGTGCACCACTGCAGTTTTTAGATCGGGTTATACTAATTCTTGTGTTCAGGCACTCTCTATGGGAGTGGGACGACTGTTGGAGGTTTGATGGTATGGATAAGAAGAGCACTCAGTTGTAACAACAAGCAAATAAAGTACCGCCCCGAGCATCGCCTGCTTCACAATGCAACCCTGGTCTCACAGACGGCGCCACACGACGCTGTCACTGACGCTGCTGCTTGCACCGTGACCGGTGGGCACCGCGGTATTCAGACAAAATATCTAGTTGGAAATGTCGACTTACACAAATATCGAGTTGGAAATATCGTGGCACAAAAAGTGTTGGATAGTTTTTTTCCCTACTGTTCCACTCACTGGAGTGGGAATAGTAATTTTTACCCCTCCGCTATCCAACACTTTCCCTACTGTTGCACTCACTGGAGTGGGAATATTAATTTTTGCCCCTCCGCTAATCAACACTTTCCCTACTGTTGCCCTCACTGGAATGGGAATAGTAATTTTTACCCCTTCCCTATCCAACACTTTCATTACTGTTACACTCACTGGAGTGGGAATAGTGAATTTTACCCCTCCGCTATCCAACACTTTGCCTCCTGTTGCACTGACTGGAGTGGGAAATTTAAGTTTGAAGATTTTAATTAGTTTAATGTTTTAATTTATAACAGAATGCTTTTTTAAATTAGATTTTATGTTATTGGTACATATATATATATATATATATATATATATATATATATATATATATATATATATATATATATATATATATATATATATAGCAGCATAGCGAGAAGCCCCCTCGGAGTTTGCAACAAAAGAAAAAAGGCATTTTACCGCTACGGAGTGAGGCGTCCCGGAAAGGAGTGCATCGGAGGAGGCCTGCGGACTGGGAAGTGCATCACCAAGTAGGTGGGAACTAAGAAAGCAAATTCACGGGGAGAGGAGCCGGGGAGGTAACCCGGCGGGGACGGTGTTTCCAGTCACTGACGAATTCCTGCTACGGAGTGGTGTGTGAGCAGTTGACTGTTGAGAGAATGGATACCTGGCTGAAGGAGAGGGAGGAGGCAGCAGACTCTGTCTTTAATGAAGGAGAAACGGGATCCCGAGGGCCGAATAATGAAATACAACCAATTCCCACCGATGACAATAATGCGCAATTTCTAATGCGGAAATTAGAAAAATTAAGACGCAGTGAGGTATCAAAATGGTGGGAAGTAAAATCATTGAGTAAATACCTGGATGTAGGAAGAGTTCCGCGTGGATTGCGAATTCTCATGGCCCCCACTTACGAAAATCCGGACCCGGAAATGCTCCAGAAATGGGCTGCCAATAATGCCTTATCTTCACAAAATATGATAAAGATCTTGATTAGATATGCAAGCAAAGACCGAGACAAAATTTTGGAGGAAATCAAACTGGTGGAGAGTGACTTCAAAAAAGCAGCCAAAGAAGAAGTATTAAGAAAATTCGAAACCGAATTGTCTGGCCGCCTAAAGAAACATGAACAAGGAATAAGAGACTGGAAGGCGACTAAGTTTCAAAGGGACCGACTTGATTATCAACGGGGGCAAATATATACTTTTGCCCGTAGATTTGACAATATTAGAAGACAAAGGATGTCAAAAACCGGAGGGATGGAAAAAAAGAAAACAGACGATCGACACGCAGATTGAGATCTCACTTTCAGAAGCCAGCTCAGCACAAAGCTCGGAGGCAGAAACAGGTTCAGAGGAAGGGAACCGTAGCTATCTGCAAGGAGAAACCCCATCAGTCATTGAGGAGTTCGGTTTTTTATATTTAGATCGGACACAGAGCACCAGACCGAATTCACAAAGAAACAGAAAAGAACGTGCCGGAGGAGGAAGAACAGAAGGGGCGGGAATGGAGCTGCGCTCTGGGACAAAGAAGAAGGAGTATTATCCATGGAAATGAAGGAATCCCCACTAACTATAATTAATTTGACGGACTTAAAATTGACAGATGAGGAAACCAAGATCCTATCTCTGGGTCTATCATTCTGTACATGAACTAACTTCAATTATACACAGACACGAATTGACTTCTTTAAGTACATCAGGAAATTGAAGTTAAAGACATTTTTTATGAGCAGGAGTGAACAGCCTAAGAAAATTGAAAGCACCATGGAACATGTGGGGAACCTAGAGGTAGGAGATATGGAGGTACTCCTTGATTTACAGCATTTGGAACTGGAGGGAGAGGGGTTGACACTGTCGGGGTCTAAGGATGACACTGCAAATCTTCTATGTTTAGATGTGTGGGATAGTGTGCCAACAAACTTTAAACCCAAATCGACATTCACCCCCAACACCCCCAAAGATGCCATTGATGTTTTCTCAGATTTAGTGATCAAAGATCTCAAAGGATTGGCAGTAACCACGAGTAAATCTTTTTTGAAGAGTAGGGGCCAATTAGATAGAGAATATGACATAGTGATAATGAAGTTAAAAGATCGAAAAGACATTGTGGTCCGCCAGTCGGACAAGGGGGGCAATGTGGTCCTGTGGCCTTTGAAGTTGTATAATGAAGAGGCCCAATTGCAACTGAGAGACCGTAACTGCTATTTGAAGGTACCACAAAGCAATCTAATTGAGGTAAAATTCAAGTATATGAAAGATTTGGCAAGGTGGCAAGGCCTGGGGCTAATAAGCAAAGGTGAATATTTGTTTATGGAGGTAGATAACCCTGTGACCCCGATCTTATACTTAATCCCTAAGGTACATAAAAACAAAGAGAGACCCCCGGGCAGACCAATAATTTCTGCCATTGGCAGTCTTTTTGAACCAACTTCTCGGTACCTAGACTCCTTCCTACAGGTGTGTGTGAAAACCCTCCCAGCTTACATTCAGGATACTAGGGACTTTATGGAGAAGATATCCAGTGTGGTATGGAGTGATACGTATCTCCTAATCGCACTGGATGTGACAAGTTTATATACAAGCATAGCGCATGAAGATGGTTTACGTGCAGTCCGACACTACCTTAATTTGAGACCAATCAACTTTTACCAACATTCAGAAATGTTGTTAGAAATGTGTAGACTTTGTTTAACCAATAACCACTTCATGTTTGGAGGAGACACCTATAAACAACTGCGAGGGACGGCGATGGGCACCTGCTTCGCCCCCAGCTATGCTAATTTGCATATGGGCTGGTGGGAGGAGCAGGTGCTCAAAGTCAAGTTCAACAGAGAATGGAAGGAGAATATTGTAACTTGGGTCAGATTCATCAATGACTTGTTTGTAGTGTGGGAGGGATCGAAGGACTCAGCAAAAGAATTTGTGCAGGCAATAAATAACAATGATCTCAATTTGAGATTCACGGATGAGATCAATGAGTCCAGAGTAACATTCTTAGACTTGGAAGTATATATCCAACAAGTGGCAATTCAAACCCGCACATTCAGAAAACCCACGGCTGGGAATTTGATACTGCACGCAGAAAGCTTTCATCCTCAGAAACTAAAAATGAGCATACCTTATGCCGAGCATCTGAGGATGAAGCGTAACTGCAGTGAAGAGACAGAACTAATAGAAGCCCAAGATGCACTCAAGAATAGATTCATTCAAAGAGGGTATAATCCCAGAATATTGGATCAGGCCTGCGAGAAAGTAAAAAAGATAGAAAGAGAGTCACTGATCAGACCGGATGTAGAGAAGAAAAATTTAAGGAAAAAGAACACAGGGGGGCAGTTGAGGATGATTACCGGATACAATGCATATCAGTCAAATGTAAGAGAAAGTCTATGCAGACATTGGCATCTGGTTAAGAAGGACCCGATATTGAGGGATACACTAACTCGTAGACCCCTGATCACGTTCAATAGAGCCAGGTCGATGAGAAGAGATTTGGTCAATAGCAGTCCGGAAGTAAATAAGGTGGAAGGCTGGTTGGAGACTATCCCAGGCTTCCACTAATGTTCAAAATGTAAGGCCTGTAAAATTGGCATCAATGAAAAACAAGTTACATCACCCTTTATGCATAGTCCATGGAAGATCAGGTGCTCACTGACATGTCGAAGTGAGTATGTGGTGTACATCATACAATGTACTTGCCCCAAAATTTATGTTGAGAGTACGATACATATGGTACATGCACGTATTTTACAGCACCTTAGGGCAGTAAAGAATAATGATAAAAATTACGTGGTGGCCCGCCACATGAATGAAGTACACAAAGGCAACTTAAATGATTTATCCTATTATGCAATTGATCAGGTCCCTAAGCAGAGGAGAGGCGGAAATCGTGAAGGCAGATTACGTCAACTTGAGTCAAAATATATTCTGTTGTTCAACTCCAAGACCCCCAATGGTTTGAATGTAGAAGAAGACTTGCATGTACATTTGATTTAGCACAGGTATTCTGATTTTAAGTGTTTTTAATGAAAGTACAGCAAAGGAAATCTGTCACATAATAGGGAGAAACAAAAGGAATGTAGGCAGCTTTTTTGATACTAGTGTTAATTTATTGTTTTACATGAAGGTGTCGATATGTTGATGTCCTGATATAACGATGTTATTTAAGGATGTATAAAGTGTAAATTAAATATATGCACTAGCACTTTATGCCTAGATGGAGGCAACATGCAATTTATGATAGTACTGTCATGCACTTGCACTTTATTATTGTATATTTTGCACAATCTAGTGCACTTGCACTTTATTGCGTATTTTGCACAGTTGAATGGATCTGTGCGTATCACAGTACCATGCACTAGCACTTTATTGCGTAAATTTGCACGGTATTTTGCATTTGCACTTTATTTTTAAAGTGTGAAAATATCAGTTGAAAACTAAAATATGTGGATCAACATATTGATACATGTTAATCAAATTTTAGACTCATCAGGAAGACAAGGATGAACCTGGAAGAAAAAAGTCTCAGTCCACATGGACACTGAATAACGTGTGCATTTATATTGAAATGATGTATATGCTGATTATAATATACACAGGCAATAAGATGAATTACTGTGGAGACTCAGTCAGTCAGTCAGAAAACTTTATTCGGCAACTTAATGCCATAAAAGTGCACATATTAGACAAGGAAAATACATTTACATTTCATTTGCCTTTTCCTTAAAAGAGAGCCTTGTATTTAAAATGAAAAACGAACACCACATCCATGATAGCAATCAGCGGCCAAGTTTCTGGAATACTTATGATGCAAATACATCAGAACCCTGATAAAGTGCAATGTGCATTTTAGTGCAAATACATCTTATAAAGTGCAAAAATGCAATACACAAATAGAAACAATGAAAAGATTAAGAAACCCTGGGAATAAAACTCACAATTTAAAAAGAGACGGTCTCTGTACTATCATTCTAAAATACATTTAGAACAAATACATCATATAAAGTGCAAATACAATGTGCTAGAGAACAAATGATTTCCATACAGTGGGCCTTAATAACAGCTAAAAATGACGAAAATCCAGAGTATAAAAATCCTATAAAAATTAAGAAATTAAAAGACCAGTTTTTTTCTATGTCTAATGGCTCCTGTTAAAAAGCTCACAACCCCATAACAAACCATAGGCGAGGATAACATTTGGAGGTACAGTAAAGCTGGCCTGACTTGGGTAAAGTAACAGTCTCTGATTAGTGGCAATATGAACCTTTTTCGTAGAAGCACATAATAATCACAAAAGAAGATAAAATGAAGAGTGTCTTGGTCAGAGAAATTGTCACAAGGACAAGGTTTTAAAGATCCTGGTTTTGAAAATCCTTGGGGAACCGCCAAAAGCCAGGGAATCATATGCAAACGAAATCTAGTTAAGACATATCGATGGAAGGGATGGCTGACAATGTGAAGATACGGCTGGATTAGGTTATCCGAGGATAACGTTATGTAACTTCTCACTGTAGATTTTGCCAGCTCCTTCTCTTCTCTGAGTCCCTGGCGTTTGTACAGAAATTGCTATTTTACCTTTCTGATTTCGGTTTCACTCAGGGAATTTAGGCTAAGAAATAACTCAGGTCTTCCTAACCATTTTACCGTTTCCTTTATATATTTTAGCCACGAAATGCTGTAACCTTTATCCAGTGCCAAACAGTCAGTGATTATTTTCTGATTCAGATTAGTAGTAGGGTTAGCCCAAACTCTTAACCAGCGAAGGAGAGGAGCTACCGCAATTTGATCGGATATATATCCCACTCCCAGCTCTTCATGTAAAATGTAAGCGGGGGTGGAATGCGGGACAGCCAAGATCTTACGTAAAAACTTATCTTCCTCACGCTGCATGTCCCTACTTTCCTTATATCCCCAAATATCACTGCCATAAGTTGCCATGGGGATACATTTCTCTTTGTATATCCTCATCAGAGCGGGAATTGGTTTAGTCCCTACTCTCTTGGCGAAGTTTAATGTGGCCCTCGTCGCCTAATAAGAGTATTCTTTTTTTGTATCAATTGTGGGCACCACGTTCCCCTATCATCAAAAAGAACCCCCAGATAAGGGAAGGTCGGGACTCTCGTTAGTTCCATCCCTTTACAATAAAATTTACGTATCTTTTGGGGTTTTCCAGGGCCGATCGACATAGTGTGCGATTTCTTAAAATTTGTAGAGGTCTAAGGAATCCATAAAAGTTATAAAACTATCTAAAAGTGATTGAAGACCCACTGCGGTTCTAGCTAATAAAAGTGCCGGGACCATTACCTCACCAAATCTCGGGATGTCTTTACAGCTAGTTTGTAAAAAATCTCCTAACTTATTTATGTACAGTGTAAATAAGAGGGGGGCCAGGATACAACCCTGGCGCACCCCTCTTTTCACATCCCAAGATGTTGTCAAACCGCCTGCACTATTATATCTCACTGCCACCGTATTATTCTCGTGGATAGTATATAAGAAAGACACAAGTTCCGTTTCTAGTCCCATACCCCTTAAAATTGCCCATAATTTCGATCTGTTAACGCAATTGAAGGCTTGTGTCAAATCCATGAATGCTAAGTGTATTGGGCCTTTTTTTGCAACTGTATACTTGTTTATCACCAGGTGTAAGTTTAGACACTGGTCCAGAGTTCCCTTTCTTGGTCTAAAACCGTACTGTAGATCCGAAATTACATTACGTTGATCCAACCAAGCTGTCAAACGGTTACGAACAACCTTGCCCAGTATCTTTGCTGCTGCATCTAGCAGCGAAATTGGTCTATAACAAGTGGGTTCGTCCCTGGCACCCTTTTTAAAAATGGGGACGATCACTGCCTTTCCCCAGGATGCGGAGTACCCATATAAGCATGCAGCATTAAAAACATTGGTCAGGATATTAGCCCAAACCTTGGAATCAGCTTTGTAAAGGTCTGCCGGGACCCCATCGAGGCCCGGGGCCTTTCCTCCAGATGTAGATATGATTGCTTTTTCGACCTCTTCAACCCTACAGTGAAACGCCATCCTTTTTTGCCCGGCTTCACTATGATTTTTAGGTTCTTCTATTTGCGTCACTGAAAATTTGGCCGAAGTGTGAAACCCATTTTTCCGCCGGGATTACGCAATCAGTATTAAAGTTTGGGGTTTCAGAGAGAAAAGGACTATTGACTACTGTCCAAAATTTAGAGCTATCTTTCAGGACACTCACTTGTTGTAGAGCGTCCCATGCCTGTTCCTTTAACTGTTTCTTTCTACTCTGGGTTGCTGTCTTGTAGGCCTTTCTTTTTTCCCTAATGTTCAGTTCAGATCTGGGAATCGCTTTTAGGGCCTGTACAAGTTCCATATGGGCCATGGAACAGGCCCCATCAAACCATCTTAAAGCCTTCGAACGATTCTTCCCAACTGCCACCGTAAGGTCAGATTGTATTTGTTTTGTCAACGTTTCAAAGGCTGTTAGGATGCGACTACCCTGCATGATATGATCTGAGCATACATCAATTTCATGGGCACAAGTTATGTATAAATTGCTTAAAAACTGATCTGGAATTAGGGTATCCCACTTTAACCCGCGTGCCTGATCCTTAGTACAAAAATCTTTATTTTTTAAACAGGTGGTGGGTTCTTCAATTGTAGTATCAAAAAAAGATATGGCAACAGTAAGGGGATTGTGATCACTGAGGCCTTCCCAGATGACAATTAGATCCTCAGTAAATAAGAATAATGGAGCAGATACTAAAATATAATCAATGATACTTCGCCTTCCATTTCCTATATAAGTGGGTACCAATGTCATACTAATATTTTGCTCCAGACAACATAAATTTTGGTCCGAAAGAATACCTTCAAGTAAACCACCCGAGGGTGTGTGTTCAAAATGGATAGACGTGGGCATAGACTCCTCTTGGCCATGATTTATGAAACAATTTAAATAATATTGATGAACATTAAAATCTCCCAGGATCAAAACATCATAATTCATTTGTCTAGACTCTTCATAAATTTCCAGGAACTCCCTTAAATCTTATAGGTGTTCTACCTCATGCTCTCTATGAAAGGAATTATAAAAATTTACCACTAACACCGAACTACGGTTCTTAAAACACAATTCCACTGCCAACACATTTTGCGATTTACATTCAACCAATCTTGTCCTACAGGAAAGCTTCAGTGATAACATTATGAGCAAACCTCCTCTAGCTCTTCCCATATTCGATGGGGTTGCATGTTTACAATATGAGACAAACCCATCTAAATAAAAACAATCATTTGGTCCCCATGTTTCCTGCAGGGCAATGATATGATACATAGATAAAAACTTCTCCCAGCTGATATTCCCCCTTTGGACCTCATTCCGGCTATGTTCCACGAGAGAACCATTTTACGTGTCTCCGGGCTATCTGTAGTAGGTGGAACAATTATCGCACAGTTATTAGTTTTATCACCATGGGCCAGAGTTAGTGACATAGGAGCATTAAGGTTACGTTTGTTAGGGGGACGTCCTGCCTTGTATTGCTTTTTAGCCCTAGTCAGTCATTCTCATCCAAAAGATGTGGACTGGCTAGGGGTTGGAAGCGATTACTCGTTAATAATGTATTGTCTGTAGGATCTTCCCTAATGGGCCTACATGGGTTCTGGGGTGATTGCCAATTCAATAGTCTAGGGTAGGGACGCTGGGTAGGAGGGTAAAAATATTGTAAGGGGACTACTGTTATTAAGGAGTTGGGGCTGTTCTTATATGCCCCACCCGTTAACATCTTAGCCTTGTCCGGATTCCGGAAATTTACAACTATGCAGTCTCCTCCCCCAGATTTTTTTGTTTGCTGACCTATCCAGCCCACCCTTCTGGCCATTATAACATCGCCCGCTATACTTGGGCCATTTGCAACATTTTTGGTACATCAATGAGTAACTTTATGTATAAGGTCCTGGGTGGATTCCCTGGATTTTTCAGCGAGGGGGGGGACGTCCAATAGAACTGCCACTAGTGGAGCAGATGTGGGAGGTAAATCGATTCTACACTGGGTCGGGACTCTTACTATGTCATCCTGTTCACGAGAACTTGAGGCCAAAGAGGCCCTCTCATCTCTTTGAGACATACACATCTGCTCTGTCACAGGATTCTGAGCTACATGCCGCTTTCCCTCGTTCAAATTAGGATTTCTAGTTCCCCTTTTTATGCCCTTTGGTCCTAAAACAATCAAGGCCGGGTCCTGTTGAGATGGGGTCAAATTCTGGGTCGCATTTGCCGCCCCTCCCTCCATGGGTTTTAAAACAGATGGGACCATATTTTTAGCATAATTAACAAACATACCATGCAATAGTTTCTCAACCAATTCAATCTTATGAATTACTGGAGCTAGAAGGGCCTTTGTCATTGTCTCAAGTCTTATGAATAAAGTCTCCAATATTTGTTCCAACTCATCACCCTGCTGTGAAAGAATTTGTGTCCGGGTTTGTACACATGATGACCTTTTTGTAGCCTTGTTACAGGCCACTCGCTTTCTCTTAGGTGGGGGTAGGTCTCGAGCCACTTCGTTCTCTTCAACCATAACGGCCACAGATTCCGGTATTGTACAGAGATCCTTTGAAGTAGTTGTTGGACATAAAGGCACACCCGTCATAGTATCGTGCGATACCCCCAGGCCATCTGCAGCGTCTACTACATCGTTGTTATCTGCGGGGTCTATTTGAGTCCCATCCCCGTCTCTAGTGTGAACCTGGGCACAGTTCACTGCCTCAAGTGAGAGCCTTCTTTCTGTCAGTGCAATTTCTTGTGAAATAGCGTGGGCGGCTTTTGTTAAAAAGGAATCTATTTTGCCATTCATACAACCCACTGCGGCCCCCTCTTGTGATGCAAGAGTTTTCCTTTTACCCATTGCACACGGTTATAAACAAATACAGACAAGTGTTCCAGAAGCCCTTGAGTGCCCTATCATCAAGGTCTTTGATTATCCCTACAGTTGACAGTGGGCTAGTCAATACGATTTAGTACCTTGGATTTAGTTAGTTTCTCCGGCCTCTAAATCTTTCATTCCTTCCAGTATAGGTTTCGGGACAAACAGACAAACTGGATAGTAACAGCCAAGGGGGTTGGCCCAGCCCAGCCTCCTTCGGGCTCTGATGGGCCCGCCCTTGGCCCGGGCTTTGCCCGGGCACGTCCGCGCGTGTCCCGCGGGAGTACTGCGTGCCTCTTAACGTGCCTCCTGGCGCGGGTAGAGCGTCACTGTGTGCGCGGGCTCAGGGGGTTCTGGGGGCTGTAGTTCCGGTGGTGGTCTGCACGGTGCCGTTCCCCTCACGGCAAGCAAACCAGGAAGTGTACAGAATGGCCGTTTCCCTCGTGATAGCGGTAAGTTTCAAAATGCCTTGGGCTGGCGTGGAGACTCATCAATGGGGCAAGATTCGTAAATGTTAAAATGAATTACAATGTATGAGTTCTTCAAAAAATTCCACAAAGGCACTTGTCTTTTATGTGTGAAAGATGTGATTTTTTAGTAAGAATTTATGTGCATATATAATGCTGCATTCTGATAGATTGATGATGTAAGCACAACACGTAATATATTTTTTAATGTGATGAGTTATTAACATCGCTCCTACCGGTAATGTTTACCCTTAGTAAGGAGTACGAGTCTTTCCTTGCTGCCTATGATGACTAGACAATCATGTGACTCTTTACTTTTGTATTTTAAAACTTTATCACCAAATAACAACTGTTGTGTGAACAAGCCAGGCAATGGCGAAACGCGTTACGGCGTAATTTGGAATAAAGCAGAGACTTTATTGAAATTCCATCCCACGTGTCGGTGTCTGCTTTTTAAGCGAAAATGCAGGAATAGTTGGAATATATATATATATATATATATATATATATATTTGTAAATTTTTATATAATTTTAAAATTATAAAATAAATTAAAATTAATAGTTTATTAATTGTTTTAAAGTAAATATATATATTAATTATTATGCATGTGTGTTTAACTTTTTTAAATTAAGTTTATTTGTTATATTTTTTTAATTTATGTTGAATCTACTTTATTTTTGTATATTAATTTTAACATATTTAATATGTATTATTTTATATATATATAAAAATCGATATTTTGCACAACTATATTTTTTACATCAATATTTTTTGCCGATATTTTTGTACTTGCCTGTTTAAGTAGAGGGAGTCGATATTTTTGCATTCTATATTTTTCATCGATATTTTTTACTTCTATATTTTTTACAGCGATATTCTGTCAGCGAACCGGGCATCGAACCTCGCATCGCCTCGCTTCACATTGCCACCCTGGTATCACTGACGATGCCGTGACTTCGTCACCTACACCGCTGCCTGCACCATGACCTGTGTACACCGTTCGTGGAGAACACAAAGCATTGCCCCGCTTCGCATAGTAGCCCTGGTCTCACTGACGACGCTCCATGCCTACATCGATGTCGCTGCCTGCACTGTGGGCTGTGGACAATGCTTGTGAGGTACATGAAGCATCACCCCCTCCCACACCGCAGCCCGGGTTCACTGACATGGGCGCCATCGATCCAGCCTCGTCAACCAACGCCGTTACTTGCATTCTGATTTGTGGGCACGGCATGACGTATCGCCCCACTTTGCATAACAACCTTGGGTCTACCCATGACAGCGCTTCAGCAACGACAATGCCGCTGCCTGCACCATGACCTGTGGACATCGCACGTCACATCGCCCTGCTTCACACCGCAGCCCTGGTCTCACCGACGACTACCCCGAGCCGCTGCCTGCACCGTGGCCTGTTGGCACCGCATGTTGTATCGTCCTGATTTGCATCATAGCCCCAACACCATCGACGCCAGCGCTCCTGACTTCAACCTCACAGAGTTCGATCCACGGCACGTGTGACTTCAAGGGCCCGACAACTCCTGCACCGGCCTCCAGAACCGACGCCTGCCGATGCCTGCTGACACCGGTGACGCTGTTCTTCAAATCTCATTGCAAGGTCCATGACGCCCTGCATTTCCAAGGTACTGTTTGTGGGTCTTCCCGACACCATAGTTGGCCCGCAACCTTGCAGTCAGTCTGAACTGTTGGATTTGTTTGTTCACGATGCCTTGATAGCCCCTGACGGATCTATCGACATCAAGGAACTGTATTAAAGTTGATTCTTACAATATTTATATCTTTACTACTGTATGTTAGATTTTTATTGTTTAGGTCTACTTTTGCACAAATAAATAATGGCCATTTTTCTAAAACTGGTCATTTTGTGGTGTTTCCACTGTACTACTATGTGTTATGTGACAACACTTTACACATTGCCTCTGAGATAAGCCTGACTCCGCGTGCAAAGCTACCAAGGGGGTTAGCAGGGTTTATTATAGGTATGTAACACCCTTATCCTGACTAGAAGGAAGGGTTCCTGCTTGGAAAGGGTGCAAGCCACTGCCAACTAGAGACCCCCATTTCCAACAATTACAAATAGGATAACATTAAGATCTTCCCTGAAGGTACCAGGAACATCATTGACAAACCAGGCCAAAAGGCTGTCCATGAAGCTCGCTGGGGGAACTCATGGTCCTGCAGCTAAGCAGCAATATGGGCTTCAAAGTACTAAATGGCTGGTTCTCCCAGGACATCTCCCCAACCCGTCAAGAACTGATAAAAAAAACTCACTCTTTCCTGGACTACTCCATATGCAATGTGGAATGCTTCCCTTAGTGGAACGTGACTGCATCGCTCCGCACACTACAACTACAAACACCGCCCAGTCGTATTCCATTACTAAGTCATTTCCCCCTATTACATCGATTCATAGAAAGTCTGTAATATTGCCATGAAAGGCGCTCGAAAGAACCCTTGGAACAATGAGCAAATTCTAGTATTCAAGCAGGCACAGAATAACTACAAGCAAGCTGTTCAGGGAGAGAAGTCTAGTCGCTTAAACCACTTCTGTGCGATTCTCCTATGTGAGGGCAAGAAAACCAACTCAAGGAACTTCTAGACCCTGGTAAACAGTCAGGTGAGCAGGTCCTGTAGGACCGGCTGTGCGAACATTACTGAATTGGAATGGTCAACGTTCCTCTTCATGCATTTCACATCGAGCAGTGACTAAGACTGCCAAACAGACAGAGACCTTGCCAGTGCAAACATAAACACCATCCTTATCACTCCCCAAGACCGTGACTGCCTGTCCCCCTACCTTGAGAACTTCCCATCTCTCCTCAGCAGATTGCAACAGGTAATGCCAAAGGCCAGCTCTTACAGGCCCCTGGCCCAACCGCCTTCCCCAGGCCCCATTCAAGCAGGAAATTCCCTTCTGGGCAGGCAAGCTCTCATCGCTTTTCGACTACTGCTCCGTAATCCCAGAATCATGGCATGGGGCCATCATACAACCCATCTATAAAGGGGGTTCTAAATCAGATCCTAGCAATTACAGACTAATTGTGCTTCTGGACAATGAAGCAAAATTCTATGCCAGTCTACTACTGAAGGACCTGCAGCAATGGGTGGAGACGACGGGGCTCATCCAGAAGAATCAAACAGGATTTATGGCAAAATGTGGCACACTATCCAACTTGTTAGCCATATATATCCTATTGGACAAAGGAATCACCTTGCAAACCTTGTTGCATTCCTGCTTCATAGACTTCCAGGTGAAGTTTGACCGAGTGCCAAGGGGAGCGCACTCTGGTGTAAATTAGGGAAATGGGGCATTCCATCTAAACTCCTGGCGTCCATCATTGATCTACACTCTAATACCTGAATCCACATCAAACTGGGCGATGAAGCCTGTGTGTCAAGAAAACCCCCCACCACGAGGGGTGTAAAGCAGGGGTGCGTGTTAGCCCACCTCCTTTTCAACTTGTTTGTTTCTGATCTGTCTAAAGCCCTTGGTACCATCAACAGCCACTCCCCAAAGATTTATGGGGAACATATCAGAAATCTGCTCTTTGAGGATGACCTAGCCCTGTTTAGCTACACGAAAGTAGGGTTGCAGATGTTGTTAAACCTGCTGCACTCCTACATCTCCACCAAAAGCCTGGTGGTCAATCTAAAGAAAACTAAAGTTGTAACGCTTGGAAGGAAATCATACCAGAGGGGTGGCTGGTTATACAATGGCAATAAGCTCACGAAGGATCACTCAAACAAATACCTTGGGGTCCTCATTGATGCAAGAGGCTCCCTTGTTCTGCATCTGAAGAAAGTCAAAACAAAAGCTCTGGTTCTTCAGATGTGGGGGTCAAGTCTCTTTCCCCTTCTGGAAGTAATGAGGGCAAAAATGATTCCATCATTGTCCTACAGTAGTGAAATTCTAATGGAAAAAGACTGCAAACTACTAAACAAACGTGTCACCAGGATGCACAAATTCATCCTCCACCTGCCGAGATCCTCTTCTGCCACCCAGATCAGACTGAAACTGGACCTCTACGATCTGCGGGCCGCCATAGCTGGTGCATTTCTAAATCTGTGTCATAAACCCAGGGCTGCCAGGGAAGGCTGTATAGAGGTGCTACTATGGGATGAGATTAAAATTGGTGGCCCTAGGCAACCTCATCATCTGTACCTTGAGGACTGCCGAAGCACCTTGAACTGGAGAGAGCTCTGGACTTCCAATCTGAGTCAACCCACCTTTAAGCAATGCATTAAAAAATGTGTACACCTCTGTTCATATCACTCTGACCAGGCCACTCTAGCTAAGCGTAAGCATTCCTGGACAGTTGTTAAATCCTTTCAGGCAGCATCCCCTCCATCCTACCTGTCTTGTACCAACTCTAATCTTTAGAAGGCAAGATTTATGGCACTCATGCTTGGGTAATGGCCTTTTTTCAATATACCTTGCCAGATGGCAGCAGCCCTCAGAAGGAACAACATGTAGGGGTTGTGGTCTGTGCAAGGAATCCTTTGAACACATCGTCTGCCTCTGCCCAGCCCTCCTAGAGGAACGGAAAGCCCTTCTGAAGAGAGAGTGGAACGAACTGGGCATTCGGTTGGAAGAGTCACTGCTGTTCTTGCCCCGAGTGGATCATCATTATGAAGCCTCTGTCACCAGATGCTGTGCGACTGTACCTCTCATCCCATTATTTTCAAGTCCACCAAAGGAATTTTATAGTCCCATCTCCCCAACTCATTCCCCTGCACTTAGTTTTCTGTCATTACAGTGGGCGTTAAGTGTACGTTGCTCCCCATTGAACAGCCCATCGGTCGGATGCCCCAGATTTGTCTGTAAAAAATTGCTGCTATCACCTTGCCCCCCATCCCATTGAATGACTTCGAGTTGTCTGTGAAAATTGCTGCTAATCCCCCTCCCCCCTGCACTGGCACTTTGCTGTGAATTGATACTCTCTGTTTACTCATCCTTTTAACTTGATGATTGTCTTTTTTTTTTTTTTTTTTTAAATGCTCACAAGGCACTAACATTGCTCTTGCTGCTTTTATTTTGGTGTTTGACTTGATATGATTGCAAAGTCATTTTTAATGGTCCTTCATTTAGTTTTGTAGACTTATTTCCTTTGCACTTCAGCCTTCCTGTCACGATGCAAAGCACCTGCGTTCCCACTTGCTATGCTGTTTTTAACTTACCTGTGTTCTTACTAAAATTGTAATCGTTTATAATTACCCACACAATAAAGATTATTATTATTATCACTTCCAACAGCTTCCCAAGCACCTGTTGCTTCCAACTCTCCCTTCAAACCAGAAATATTCCTAATTTACTTCTGTAAATCCTTACTCTACTCTTGTCAGGAATATAGGTACAACATTGCTGGACCTTTAACATCCAACAGACTTCGCCCCCTTTTGCAAGAAGGATGTCTAACTCAAGTCTATTCTGCAAAACCATAGAGCTAATAGCTACCATTTCAGTATCTAAAACTAATAAAGCTCCTGTTGTACAAGTGGCCAATTTATCCACTATAGTAAACACCTTTCTAATCTAGATAAAATAATTGCCCCAAAAATATACCCCCCTATTTCTCCAGGACTACTTCCTCGTTTAGGCCTAGACTTCTGCTCCCACACAGGATCATCAAAATGTTCCACATGATAAATCTTTGGGAAAACTACTCCTAAATAGCATACACCATACCACTTCGTGGGCAATTTAAAATATGCATGTTCTCTACAAATAAAATAGACTACAAGGATGACAGGGTCATTTTCTGCCAAAATAAATTCCAATTTCCCCTAACTTCAAATATGTGATCACATTAACTTTTCCCTATGAAATGAATGTCATAATCCGATCTACTTGAAGACACACACAATTTTCCTCTATGCTTCCAATCCAATGTCAATGCTGCTTGCTCAATTTCCTCTCTGGCCCATTTGTGTTCATTTTGAATCCTAGTGGTTGTCTTTGATTTAGATTCCATATCTCTCCTCCTATCTTCCACTAAATCTATAAATTTCTTCTCAACATCTGTCAAAATGCTAGTCAAATTGTGCCTGTGAGCATAATCAGTGTCCAGTGTCTTGATGGGTTTAAAGAACCTCTCAATTATATCCCCTTTTTAGTCTCTAGGTGACGATTGTAATGCTTAAGTATGGATATCTCTGAAAGAACTAAATCATAATTTGAGAAGAAATACTGGAATTTATCTTCTCCGTAGAAAAGGCTCAACACAAAACTACAGGTAACATCAAAAGTCATAAGAATATGGTTGTATGTGATACCCTCTGCAGTTGATGCAGGCAATTGCGTACAAATGTAGAAATCGATTGCTTCCAAAGTATCCACATATTCATCAAGCAATTTAAAATAAGCATTTGAGGAGAGATCCCCTCTTGATGAATCTACATGCAACTCTCTAATGCCAGATGTGTACAAATTATTTCCAGCGGGATGTGAGTGTTTGAAGTTAACTTTGGGCTTAGCCTCCACTGAGCTAGATGTAGGTGGGTATAATCTTCAAGCAAAGCAATTAGTATTGCAACTACTACTATCAATGTGCCTACCATTATGGACCTAAGTCCTTCACTTTCACCGTCACTCACATCAGAATCCTCAGTACCCTGTGGAATGGGCTGGAGGACACACTCCTCTGGTGTTTTCAGTCTCCCTCTCTTGCATTCTCAGCCAACGTTCTCCAGCTGCCACTCACAGTTCTACAACACTAGGCTCCTCATCAGGGTCCAAATCTGTCTCTGTCACCTCAATTTTAACTCGTCAATACCCTCCTTCAGGCGAACACATGTTGTTTCAGGCTCTTGCTGGTCCCCTACAGCTTCACTAACCTGCTCTCGTGGTCTATCAAACACTACTGGCACTTCGTGCAGAGGTGCTGTTAGATCATCAAGGGGACACTGAACTCTGCGAGTATGGGCAGCATGCAACCAATCTGAGAGACCTCCGCATTTCACAGCAGTTGTGGTGACTAGGATCACCTGGTAAGGGCCACGCCAGCGGGGCTCCAGACAACTCTTCCTCACAGGTTTCTTCACCAAAATCCAGTCTCCAGGACTAAGGTCATTGCACTGCTCCTGATGAGGTGGGGCTGTAGATGCTTCAGCCTGGTGAGACACAGAACGCACCACATCCACCAGTCCTTTGCACTAGTAAAGAACCATGTCATCTGTAATGTTTACAAGCGCATTTGCAGATACAGCTGGCAGTCTCATTGCTCTGTGCATGACAATTTAATGGGGGGACAATCCTGTCCTCCGTCTGGAATGCTGGGAAGAGTCATCAACACAAGGGGCAAAGCATCAGGCCATTTTATAGACGTGAAAGCACACACTTTAGCTAGTCTGGATTTCAGTGTGTCATTTACTTGTTCAATGAATTCTGAACCCTTAGGACGGTAACTGCAATGTTGTCTCTGCTCCACTTGCAGTGCTGCACACAACATTCTCAGGACCTCATTATTAAAATGAGTTCCTCGGTCTGAGTACAGAGAAGTAGGAAATCCAAACATAGGTATGAGCTCCCTCAACAACATTTTAGCCACTGTGACACTGTAATTTCTTCTGGTCGGATAAGCTTCAACCCAACGCAGGAAGATGCACTTAATCAGATTGACATATTTCAGCCCATTGCACACAGGCATCTTGATAAAGTCCAACTACATCCTGTTGAATGGACCACCTGATCTTCCTATGTGGCTCAGTGTTGCTGCGGTCCTCTTCCCTACATTCATTTGTTGGCACTTAACACATCTGTGACATAACACGTCAGCCTTCAATAAAAAACTAGGCTTAAACCAGGTTTGTCTGAACAAGCAAACCATGGTGTCCCTCCCTACATGAGTCGAGCCATGATAATGCCTGGCTATTGGTGGTAAAAGACTGTTTGGCAAGACAGGTCTTCCAGCTTCTGAGACCCAAATGTCATTTTCTCTTTTGACACAACCTGCTCTGACCCAACTCTGCTGTTCTGCTTCTGAAACTTCTCCCTGCAATCTCTTAACCTCCTCCCAAGTATCAGCAGTTGTCAACAAAAGGTTGTAATTGGTCTCCTCTGTTCCCTCATTGGTATATTCCCCATTGAAGGTACAAGCTTTAGGTGCACCATACTTTGTGACTTCATCAGTGTATCTGTTTCCTACTGTCACATAATGATCCCCACTGTGGTGAGCAGAACATTTTATAACTGCAGCTTGAGTAGGCATTTGCAATGCCTCCAGAAGTTTTCTCACTTGCTCACCATTGCGAATGGGGGACTCTGAAGAGGTCATGAAACCTCTCTGAGACCATAACTGTCCAAAGTCACGCACAACCGCAAGACTATCAGTGAAAATTGTGACCTTCAGCTGGTCTGAAAAACAGTATGCTCTGGTAAGAGCAATCAATTCAGAAACTTGTGCGACGAATACTCCTGGAAGCCAAGCAGCTTCAGCTACTCCTGAAACTGTACAGACTGCATAAGCAGCCCTCAAATTTCCTCCATGGTCTCGCAAACACTAGCCATCCTCAAACAGTGCAAAACTAGATTCAAGTAGTGACCCATCCAGTATATCTGGTCTTAGATTGGTGCACAGTTCAGTGACACGAAGACAGTGATGCTCTATTTCACCATCATCATTGTCATTCTCTGAAAGGGGCAGCACAGTAATAGGATTTAAATTAGCACAATGCCTCAATGTTACATTCTTTGTCGCAAGAATGATTTACTCATATTTAGTAAGGCAGCTGTTGGCCAAGTGTTGTTTTTGGGTTCTGGTTAACAATATTTACACCGAATGTGGGACAAAAACAGCCAATGGATGACCAATCACAATGCTTTCACACCTCTCTATGCTGACACCTGTGGCCACCACAGCTTTAAGGCATCCTGGCAATGCTGCAGCTACAGGATCAAGGGTAGCAGAGAGGAAAGCAACTGGCCTTCGACTATTGCCATGTAACTGTGTAAGCACTGAGAGAGCGCAGCCCTCCCTCTCACTGCAGAAAAGCGAAAACGCTTTGTTGTAATCAGGCATTTCCAGTGCCGGGCACAACAGAGACTTTCTCTCAGCTTTAGAAAGGCAGCCAAACAATTTTATCCCAAGGTACTGGATCCTGCACATCCTTGTGTGTCAGCCTCTGTAAAGGCTTGGCCACTAGGGCTTGTTGGCGGATTCATTTGCATGATCACTGAGATTCTTTCCTATGACACCTTCCTTGCTCCTTTCTCAATGTGATGTCTGAGATACAGAACGTCTCTCAAACAGTACTGCAACTTATTTGGGGACCCTTTATGTCCATTCTCAGCCAAGTGTTCAACAGGGCAATAGTATCAGTCGTACAAGCTTCTTGGGTATTTGACGCAATAAACAGGTAGTCAATATACTGGTTCAGGACTGAATTGCAGGGCATGATCAAGGACTCCAGATTCTTTTTAAGGATCTGGTTGAAGATAGCTGGACTGTCCGAGTAGCCTTGTGGGACTCGGCACCATACCAAAACACGGCTGCCAATCCGAAATGAGAAGAGTAATGGACTGTCCTCTTGGAACTGTATGGAAAAGAACGCTTGGCAAAGGTTAATGACAGTGAACCACTCAGCATCATATGGAATTTGAAACAAAATCACAGCTGGATTCTGTACCATGGGACAACAGTGCACTACAATGGCACTGATTTTTCTCAGATCCTGAACAATGCAGTACTTCCGCTGGGTTTATGCAAACCCAATGATGGGTGAGTTACATGGACTCCCCAAAATCTCTTTAAAACTGCCTTGTTGGATCATTGATTCAATCACTGGTGTAATCCCAGCAATAGTTTCTGGGGTCAGATTATATTACGGGGTTCTCGTGTCTTAACCATTGGACTTTATTTATATACGGGCAGCCTCAACTCCATTGATGAGCCCAATGTCCTTTCTTGAAAAATCCCAAACTTCCAGCTTCACCATGTCTCTGAGATCTGGGGTAACCCTTCACTTGTCATCATAGGAAACAGTTCAATTATTGGACTCTGATTGGCCATTTTAAAGACAATGGCCTCCACACCCTTTGGTGTGCAATAAATGGTGCAATGTAACTTACACAAAAGATCACGTCCCAACAGACTCACAGGACTCGAATCACATACCACAAATCGGTAATTCTCCTCAAATGACCATATTTTTACAGGTACTTTCTCCATAATGGGGCTTGTCATTTGCCTATTTGCAACTCCTACAACTTGGATTCTTTCCCCCGAGGGTGGCAGGTCTGGAACCTCCACTGTTCTCACAGTGGAGCGGGTAGCACCAGTGTTGATCAAAAGTGACATGGGGTGGCCATTCACCTCACCATCTTCAAATTCACCAATCTGGTCTACCTCCAAAACTATGCCAAGCACGCAATCTTCCTCCTCCCTCAGGCACCATCAGGGGGACTGATTGGAGCCATAGTTATCAACAGTATCAAACAGGGGATACTGTTGGAGCGGGTTATTATTCTGAAAGGCATTCACATTGGGAACTTGGTTAGAATGAAATCTAGGGCCGGTCGAATTTTGCTGTGGCATTGGGGGTTGTGGGACTTGCATCACTGAAATTTGAGGTACAATAAAATTCTGTCTTCTCTGTCTCTGTACACCCTGTGACTGTATGGGATTATAATTCTGGGGATGTGCAAATCCTGAGTTTTGAACCTGATTAGCAGGATTAAGATGACATTCCTGCTTCCAGTTCCCCAGCATATTGCAAAAATGACAAGGGTTAGTTCTCTTCAAAGTAGCTACATCAATTCCAGTACTCGAATCAATCGGAACACCATGACCTCTACCTTGTGGTTGGAATCCACCTCCACTGTACATCGCAGGAGCTCCCTGCTGACACACTCCTTGCATAGAAACAGCATTTCCCACAAAACTCTGAGTCTGATTGCCCCTCTGTGCAGCTTTCATTTGTGCAGCCATCAATTTCTAATTTAATTTCTTCTGCTTCCTTTCTATTTCATTACAATTGTTTGCATACCTCAAGATCTCATCAACTGACGTATTCTACCAACAAATCAAATGCTGCTGGATCACCATGCTGATGTCAGGTCTTAATCCTGTTACGAACCTCAACACAAAATGTCCCATATCTTTGGGCTCAAATGTCTCCATTCCACTGTACTGCTTGAATGGCTCCAACAATCTCTCATAATAGGTATGACTTAACTCTTTGAGTTCCTGGTGCGCCTCTCAATCTGTACCCAATCAATGTCTTGGGGCATACCTTTGATTTAAAAAATCTCATCACCTGCTGATACTTTTCATACCCAAGGGTGACGGACCTTTAGTTGCCGGAATTCTCATTGGCTCCTTCTTGGGTCGTTATGGCTATTTTACATTCTGCCCACAAATCACTGGGAACCACAATGTCAAACAAAGTATTCAGATCAACCCACAAAACCTTTGAGATCTTCACAAACTGCTCAAGCTGTTTGCACACTCCACTGGCTCCTCTCTCAATTTTGGAAAGTCATTAGTGAATGATGCAAGATCATTTCTACTCCAAGGCACATGAACATTTCCTCCACCCACTGGGCACTTCCCTTGAGGGGAAATTTGAGGCACCTGCTCCCTATTCTATAGAAGGAGGCGGCTCTCCCGCATGTTTCATTGGGTCTTTGTTTTTTGCCCATTTACCTTCTCATTTATGTAGCTCACTCCATCTTCAGATGTTCTGAATCAACTCTCTAATCTGCATTTTCATTCCTGATGTTCTCATACAAGTTATGTCCTCCTCACTAAAACATACATGGTAGCTCTTCTCCAAGGCTTTGGTTCTATTCAAATCTACCTCATATTTCGGGGCTAACTTGGATAATTTGTCATAAACTTTTCCTGCACGTCTGGTAACATCCCTACATATGAACGCAAACTCATTTTCTTGATAAGAGTCTAATCGAGCCAATTCAAGGTTTCCATTAATCATTTCTTCCAATTCTATTTTTAATTTAGCTACATCCACCAAATTTACTCTCACTGGTGACTGAATCGTTCTTTGACTCAATTCTGAACTTCCACTTTCACTCGGAGGAGCATTGAGAACCATAATTCATTCATCTATTTCCTGAGCCGTAAGATTACGTTGCACTACAGGGGCCTTAGGCACTGTTCCTTCTTTGGGGGTGCTATGGTTAACATTTAGGGGTGGCTCCCAAACAGGCGTACCAAGATTCGGCGGTCTCTGGAATGATGCTATGGGGCCAGATCCCATCTGATTTATAGTGGAGTCAGCACTCGCAGCACAAGGAGTACTCAAATTGGTTGGGATCAGAGGAACAAATTCTCCCATATTAGGACTTGCAGGAGTATTACCTGGGCCACTTGCTCCAGTAGGGATGGCCAAATGATGTGTTGTGTTCCCTATCGAACAAGGCTCATACATAGGTACTACAGGACCAATGGTAACAGAGACAGTAAGAGCATCCGGGGCATTAAAGGCTGTGGGGTTTGCAGGGGCACAAATACCTGAACTCTCTTGCATTGGGTTGTAATTCACGTTCACTGGGGTGGCTACTATCAAATTAGAATGTATATTTACTGGTGCAGTAGCTACTCGAAGGTCCCCACTAACACCACCGCCACTTTCACTTTATACTTGGGTCTCATTTTATGGAGGTGGGCGTTCTGACCATCACTAGAGACACTGTCACTGATCTCACTCATATTATCTGGGTCTTTGGGCTACCCCTCTTTCCCTTTCCTTTTCTTCTCCTTCCCTCTCTGATTCTTCACTCTTTAATTCAGGATATAGTTTGACTCCCTCTATCATATCAGTCCTCCATTTCTTTGTTCTGCATCCCACCTAGCATCTGCGTAAGTACGCACTGTTTTTCAGACTCTTCTCTGATATTTTTCCTTCTCCTTGGCAGGAGCCTCATGCTCCCATGCATTAAGCACTTCAAACTTTGCTGATCTAGGAGGCGGTCTCATCTCATATAGTATCCTCCTCAAATTTTTAATGATTCTCAAATTAAATGTACCATAGCGTAGAAACACCAGTGCACCCTCTTTCTTGTGCCATTGGTTAAGCCAAATACATTTGTGAAGCCCTATATTTATCCTCATATAGTGACCTAGGGTTGCTTCGGGTGGTGTCCCTCTCTTGCTCTAACAGGTATTATCACATCTCCTCTAATTAGATCTCGTGTGACTTTAAAACGTTTGATTGTTTAACACTATCTGTCAAAAATCGCAATTTTTAAATCGGTTCCCGACCAGGAAATAGGGGCCAGATGTATGACCATGTCATTTAGCGACTTGCAAATTGCGCTCACTTGCGAGTCGCAATTTGTGAGCCGCTAAATGACATGTACAACAGTGTCTGAGACACTGTTAGCGATTCCTAATGGGGTTGCAAATTGCATGCCTCATGCATATTAATGAGGCACTCGCAATTTGCGACCACATTAGGAATGGCTGCCCCTCCCAGGTATGGTGGCCTGCTGGGCTCAGCAGACCTCCATGTCTAGGACTGCTTTTAAATAAAGCAGTTTTTTTTAAAATTAAATGCAGCCCATTTTCCTTAAAGGAAAACGGGATGCATTTAAAAAAAGAAAAATGAAACGTTTACGTTTCATTTTGTAAGGGCAGGTAGTGGTCCCTGGGACCACTGCCTGCCCCTAAAAAATATTTTCCCCTGCATTTGCAAAGGGGAAGGGACCCCCTGGGGACCCCTTCCCATTTGCGAGTACTTTACCACCCTCTTGAAGAGGGCAGTAAATTGCGAGTGTTTCGCAAAACATTCTTACATAGGCCTCTGACTCGCTATTAGGAAGGGACGCCCTTGGAACGTCCCTTCCTAATAGCGACTCGCAATTCCTATTTAGCGAGCTGCACAAAAATTGTGACTCGCTAAATAGGGATTGTACATGGCCCTATTAGATTTTGCATGCGCAAACAGGTCGCAAACCCGTTTGCGCATGCAAAATAGGATCGTACATCTGGCCCTAAGTCTTTTACCCACAATTTTCGTTTGACAGCAACAGCCAATAACAGCACGGCCCTCTATGACATAGACAACAAATACCAGCACAGTTCCACAACAACCGGCCAATCTCAGCGAGGCACACCATGATGTCATTCTCACTCTTTGCAGCGGTTCACCCTCCTTTACAATTTTTATGAACGACCTCTTCTCAGTATCAAAAACGCACAACAAAAATCAAAGCAATTGTAATAAACAACTTTGTCTTCTCCACTAAAGAATCAACAGTATTCACTCACACAAGAAATAATACGCTAATTCACACTCAAATAAAACATCGATCTGCGGGGTATCACTTAGTATGGTTCCTCCCTGTGCACTGAGATTCACTATACCAACCACACCTCGATTTCACACAATGATAAATGTCCCTATCTCAATTGTGCCATCGATGACGTCTCATGACGAGCAATTCAAAACTTAGCAGATAATTGCAATATAATGTCTTCTATACTTTTTACCATCCCAGGATCTTAGGCCATGTCGGACCAGATAACAACTTCAACTTCTCTTCATTAAACGTCACACTTACACGACATTCAAAACATCACCACAAACACAATGCAATCTCCACAAAAACACCGCCAGCTAAGCACAGGCCACTGCAATGCACAACTCTATCAATATTCCCTCCTCCGCTGTTACAACTCACTCCTGAATCGCTGAAACTCCACTGATCCTCCAAACCAAAACATGGGTGCTAGGGACTGGGACTAGATCTGGACTACTTCTAAAGTGGGGTATTCTAACTCCCCCTACTTCAAGAAGGAACCATCCTCTTCTACCATCTGATGGAGACTGGGCCGGCATTACCAATTATCCTGCGATTAACCTTTTTCCTTGCCTGAGTGGTAAAGGGGAGTTAACACCAGACAAACAATTTAATTTACAGTGTTGCCCATTTGGCCACACATTGAGAACCAGGAATCGGTAAAAGTGGTTAAACAGATTTATTACAAGTTTAAGGCAAAATTAATCTATATGAATCTCAAAAACATGTTATATAAATACAAGATAACTACAAGAAGTTCAATACGTTGAATTCAATTTTGGTTCAACAACATAAGGCATACAAGAAATTCAGTTGCAGCGATACAAAGAATCAAAAACAAATCTGATGGTTAGAATATAAGATCTGTTCCCCCTGTCCATGCATGAAAAAATCTAAAATTCTCCCAAACTAATTCTACTCTAAACTCATGAACTAGGGAAACCTAATTAGATCAAGGAAAGCAAGAAGGTATCAGCATAATGGAGACTTCAGTAAACGTTCTCCAAACATGGCAATGTATAGCATAAAGCCACACAATGGAAATAAGGACTGCAGGCAGCGATATCTCAGTCCACAACCTGTCCCCAGAGGAGCTGGAGGACAGGAAAGCAGAGAGGCAATTCTGGCCGCAAATGGCTATGCAAAAAACGGAAGCAGACAGGGAGGAGGGTGCTGTTAAAAAAAGGCCTTGGAGAAGAGAAGAGTGTCTCGGAAGGAGAGGCTGGCAGCGGAAAAGGCTGAGGCAGAGGGAGCCTTAGAAAGGAATAAGGCGGAGGCAGAGAAAGCATTCGTGAAGGAGAATGCTGAGGTCTTGAGTTGTGTTTTCACTTAATTACAGTTTGTATGCAGCATAAATATTTAACACAGTGCTGCCTCTAAGTTAAGCCTGACTGCGTTTGTGCCAAGCTACCAGATGGTTAAGCACATGTTAATTTAGTGACTTTTATGGTTCATCCTGACTAGGATTGTGGTTGTTGCGTGAGAAGAGTTTTCACCCCCTCAATCAAAAATCCAATTTCTTACACATTGTTTACCCAAATACATTGTCACTGTTTGGATACAGTAGGGTCCACTTCGCTTTATTGTCAATCACTTGCACCTTTCCCTTATCCATGAACTGATCACCACAGAATCCTTTCATTTGTAACGGTGAACACCTCAGATTAAGGCAATCCCCGGAGATAGGAAAGACCACTAACCATAACTGAAGGCAGATTGCATGCAACAGGTTGATCCCGAGCTGGAAAAGAGCTGGAAATAATATTAACGAACATTATGAGTCTCTGTAGAAAGCGGTAGGGGAGGTAGCTTCAAAAACATCATTTGAAAATCATAACAATCACAGAAATATGTGGTATGCAGCTGAATTAAAAATGATGAAAAGGTTACTTGGATGTCTTGCACGGAAATTGAGGCCGGAGTATGACCCAGGAAATAAAGGAGAATGGATAAGGGCCAGCAAAGCATACAAAAAGCAATTAAATGAGAGAAAACTGAATATTATTCAGAGAAACCTTTACAGGCCCCACATCCATCCCATGCTATTTTTGCAGTAATTAAACAGTTACATAACACTCCTCTGCAAGAACTTAACACAGACTCGGAGGAGACATGTAATCAAATGGCAAAAAAATAGAAACTCTTCATGCATCCTTGGCTGCAGTGGGGAGCAAAACCAGAGGTGATGGGTAGATTATTTCACATAATGGTAGGTTTGGAGAGTTTAAACAGCTTGTGAATGAAGATATTAGTATATTACTGAAACACTGCTCTGAGCGCAAACCGTCCCTGGCAATTAAGTTGGACCGACCGTGCTGACTGGGGGAGGGGGTGGGGGGGATGCACGTTGATAACACTGCAGCTGCTTTTGTTACAGGGGCCGATAAAACAGGCCCCCGGTAACAAAAAGAGCCCCCCAGGGGTCCAAAACCAGCCCCCATCCTGGTGGCCCACCGGGGGAACGCCCGGTGCCCGCTACGGCCAGTCCGGCCCTGACTGCCGGGCTCTCCAGCAGATCCATTACCAGTTATGCAATATAAAGAATATCCACAAAAACATCATAGCTGGTTAATATCGTTTGTAAATTCATCTGTAATGGAAAGGGGTGGTAATAAATATATTTAAAACTGTGGCGTTAATCCCTTTGCTAGAAAACGACAGGGCTAGATCCTGAAGTCTCCTCAAACTACAGGGCTGTTTCACAACTAACCGTAAAATCCTGGAAAGAAGAGTTTCCCAACAGTTATCTTCATATGTGTCTTCAAACAACTTCTTGCATCCTGCACAAATGGGATTTTGGGAAGGCCACAGCACTGAGCTAACCATGATATCAAACTTGGATGAATTAAGGCACATGAGGGAGGATACACCCACAACCCTAATACTGACGGGATGAATTTAACAGCAGCTTTTGATACAGGGAATCATGAGTTCTTGCTCACGACTCTAGAAAATATTGGTATTCAGAACACGGTTCTTAATTAGCTCAAGCACTATTTGCCCCATAGATCCTTCTGTGGCAAATGATCTTTGCATGAGTTGTCATTGACGTCCAGAACATATCGGTCCGTAAGGCTCCACCCTACCATCTTTACTGTTTCATCTGTACCTAGTTCCCTTGGCATGATTAATCAGATCTTTGGGTTGAAATTTACTTATATGCAGATGATTCAGAGATCATAGACAGTTTTGAAGAAAGTTTTGCGAACGCAGTAAAAAACCTAAAAAACTGTTTGGAGAAAATACAAAAGGGGATAAATGCAAACCATTTAAAATTGAATGGAGACAAACAGAAACCTAGGCATGAGCAAACCTATGACACCACTTCCATCTAGCTTCTGGCCAGATAGTCTAGGAAAACCTCCCTCCTTAGCGCCAACTGTAAAAAGCCTAGAAAATAAGATTTACTCTACACTGTCTTTGACAGACTATGTCAATGATGACCAAAACCTGCTTATTTCAATTGCAGAAATCTTAGAGAGTGCAGCATGTTTTTGTAGCCTCGCAAAAGATAACTGTTATGCATGCATCCGTATCATCACGACACAA
The DNA here is from genome assembly GCA_963921515.1 of Calotriton arnoldi. Lineage (NCBI taxonomy): Eukaryota > Metazoa > Chordata > Amphibia > Caudata > Salamandridae > Calotriton > Calotriton arnoldi. The sequence goes on from CAWUFW010000146.1 coordinate 1,217,598, forward strand.
CTCCATTACTGTAACTCTATCTACTTGGTCATCCACGGTTATTTAATAAAGAAACTTCAATTGACATACAATTTTGGTTCAAGATTAGCCACCAGGGGTACAGCACAATTTCTATGTTCCTCCAAACCTGGCTAAACCTAATTGGTTGCCATTAAAAGAAAGAGTTTTATTCAAATCACAGTGTCTGCTGCACAAGGTGACACACCAACCAAATGGTACACTACTGAGACAGTGCTTCAAATTATACTGCCCCACCAGTCAATAGAATCTGCCTCCAAATTGAATTTTGATGTCCCCCACATTTAAAACGCACAACAGTTGGAGGCAGGGCTGTTTTCCTAGTGGCTGTTCTAGGACGGAATGCACCCCTGGATGCTTTAAAAAATGAATCCGAGTATTTGAGCTTCAGACGGAAACTAAAGACTTGACTTTATCCCAAGCCAGCAGCAAGGAAGACCTCAGGGGAGGGTTCTAACTTTGGGAGTGGGGGCTCCACCTCCCTAGTTATTGCCTCCTTAATATTTTTTTAATTAATTAAATGCATCCTACCTACTGCACTAAATATTCATCATTCAGCACAGCTTCTGACCATCTCTCTGCGCCAAGTTTCAGACAGTCTCAGCACTGACAGGCGCATGCACTTACTGTGCATGTGTTGTGTCCAGTGGTCGAAGTGGGGAAAAAAAGTAGGTGAACTGTGGGGGGAGAATCAGAGGGTGGGAATAACCCGAGGATTGGGTCAGTGGGCAGAGTCAGAGGTGTGGCCAGAAAGAGCAAAACATCTAAATTTTTAGTATTTATTTGCCATTTCACTGACCAGTTACAGCTTATTACGTTATTTAATTTAACCAATGGATAGACATATTTATTTAAGGTTTTTGACATTAAACAAATTCACAAAGTGGGATGCGTTTCCAATTACAGAATGTCCCAAACACACTTAAAAGTGGAATCACAAGCCATTTGTCTCCGAGCCATGCAGTTTCTGTCATTAGCACTTCTCCTCCCTTTTCCCACAAGAGTAGTTCAAACATGAATGGCAAAATATTCTAGTTTGCAAATGTTTTCCACTAATTATGGCTTTGCCACATTTGCCACATAATACATGATCTGCTGCATAATCTGACGATTTTAACGAAAAATTTGTTTGTATCTCAAACGGATCAAAAGTTACTAAAAATGTGACTTGCGTTGCTGCGAGGTGGAGGGCCCTTTGCAAAGGTTGACTGGTCACCTTTCTCACTGCTGCATTTGTATCTTAAGCTGGTAATAATGAGGCAAAATCTTTGCAGAGACTGTTAGTATGTGTAAAAAAGGCAAAATTATAATGTATCAGAAAATGTACAGCATTAGCCTGCAGCAATTTTTTTGGCTGCATAATTTAGCCAACACTGTGACATAAATGTGTCCTTCATTGCTACATAATTCCAGTGGCCCCAAAGCGGCAGCACAAGTAAAAATGCTTGTGCATGAAGCAGAGAGACCATGAAGTTTGCAAACTTAGGGCATCATTACGATGGCGGGCGGACAAAGTCCGCCCACCACCGTACCGGTAAACGGGACCGACTGCCAGAGGTGCGGCGGTCCCGCTGGGCCCATTAGGATGCGACCGCCACCCTGGCGGTCACATTCCGCATATTCAACATTGTGGCGGGCAGTGCTGTAAGCAGCACCCGCCACAATGTTGAAAATGCATGTTGTGCATTGGCATGCACAACGTGACAGGCACTGCGTGGTGCCTGCCACCTTGTCCATGCCAAAGTAGGGGGGTACCATGGGTACCCCCAAGTGCAGCCCCCCACCTCCCCGGGGGCCCGCAACAGGCCCCCAAAGTGAACTCCGCATGCCTTTCCATGGCGGAGTCTCCGCCATGGAAAGGCATTGAAAATACCACATGCTAATATGGATGGCGGTGCCTGCAAGGCACCGCCACCATATTATGGGCCTTTTCCGCCCGGTAGGCAATCGGGACGATTGCCTACCTTGCGGAAAAGTGGCGGACGGTCTTTCCGTCCGCCGCGGTACCCCCGCCATGCTAATGTGACGGGGGGTAAAAGGCCGTTCGGCGGGGTGTTTTGGCGGGCGGATCGCCACCGCCAGTCGGGCGGTTGCGATCCGCCCGCCATGCTAATAGGCCCCATAGTTTGGTGTGTGTGGAAATTCTACGTTGCCAATCCATGGCGAGTTGCACTAATAATTCTGAAACAAGTCCAATGGAGGTACCAATGGGTGATGTGGACAGGCCTCAAGGGTCCTGTGAGTACAGTGACAGAGTCGCTGTTGCTCTAGGGTGCGCTACTTCTTAGGCCTGCCTCAAGACTGGAGGTGGACTTTAGTATGAATTGTGGTGGACAGGCCTTCAAGGTTAACTCACACTTGCCACCGCTAGGGTTCACCTGCTCTAAGCTCTATTGGGGCCTTCTAAGGTCTAGCATGGGAATGTGCTCCCTCAGGAGAGTGGTTTGGTGGACTGGTCCTGAAGGCTGAACCTGGTTCCCCAGTTCCAAATTCGGGAGCTCTGGCCATAGTGCCACATCTTCTCCCCCACTGAACATCATACTGCCCCACTGAGGAAAACTTGCACTGCCTTGAGCTACAACCCAATTGTGCCCCGCTACAAACACCTTGATGTGACTCAATTCAAATTATGCACTAGACAAGAGTAATACGCTGCCTGAAAAAAAAGGAACAACATAAGCAAACACACAATAAGGAATGCAAGATTAAGTAAAGCATGTGAAATGTAAGCAGGAACAACATGGAGACCTTAACGCTTTTACCCTCATTATTCAGAAATCAATGAGTGTTTTTGCCTGAAAAGTTAAGGACATGACTACAGGGTCCGGAAGGGACACGTTTCAATGTCCATTGCTTAAATCCATACAAAACGTAAGCAATATGGTTTAAAAAGACCACATCCCTGAACACAGAGCTGTGGTACACATTTTATAAACTGAAATTAGGAAAACAGCTGATAATGATCACATTAAACGTTTTCCAATCCACGCATCAACCAGGTATTGCAATACATCCAGGAATGGTGCTCTTCCCCACTCAGGGAAAACAATGCTGTTCAGAGAAAGACGAGAAAATGAAAGTAGCGCTTCACTGGCGCTAACGTGTCTGGGTGTGAATAAAACCAATCTGGCCACCTTGCGACCACTCTGTCTTGCTTTATTTAGTTATTTATTTATTTTTCATATTTTGAGGCTTTCTTTCTCTCCGTCCTGAGGCTGCACTTTGGTATAGAAAAATGTCAGAAAAAGACGACATTACCAGCAAAAGTGTTTCTTCTTTTTTGGATCCATTTCACAGGGGAACAATTGAAGGAAAGGAAAAAAGAGGAAAGAGGGTAAGAACCATTTCTTGAAGTCACGATTGTCCTCAAGTGAGGAGGAGTGAGACACTTTGCCACTGGATTCAAGCTAGCCTGGCTGATGAGGGCTGTTAGTCCGAAACCGGTCCCAGGATGCTTGTTTCCGGTCCAGGGAAGACATGGCTTGGCAGTTCGGGCTGGACTGTTCCCATGAGGCACAGGGTCAAGACTGATTTGCATATAGCTGATTCTGAACTGGGGTGGCAAAGTGAGCTAAAGAATGATGATGGATTCAACCCAGATCTGTGACTGGGGGGTGAGTGTTTGAAAAATTTCAGCACTCCGTCCATCATCTCTTTGTGTTTGCATTGTTCGCCCCAAGTTGGCAGGGTATGCCCAGACGTGGGTCCCTTGCTCACTTTGCCACTGGATTCAAGCTAGCCTGGCTGATGAGGGCTGTTAGCCCGAAACCGGTCCCAGGATGCTTGTTTCCAGTCCAGGGAAGACATGGCTTGGCAGTTCGGGCTGGACTGTTCCCATGAGGCACAGGGTCAAGACTGATTTGCATATAGCTGATTCTGAACTGGGGTGGCAAAGTGAGCTAAAGAATGATGATGGATTCAACCCAGATCTGTGACTGGGGGGTGAGTGTTTGAAAAATTTCAGCACTCCGTCCATCATCTCTTTGTGTTTGCATTGTTCGCCCCAAGTTGGCAGGGTATGCCCAGACGTGGGTCCCTTGCTCACGTTGCCATTGGATTCAAGCTAGCCTGGCTGATGAGGGCTGTTAACCCGAAACCGGTCCCAGGATGCTTGTTTCCGGTCCAAGGAAGACATGGCTTGGCAGTTCGGGCTGGACTGTTCCCATGAGGCACAGGGTCAAGACTGATTTGCATATAGCTGTGTCTGAACTGGGGTGGCAAAGTGAGCTAAAGAATGATGATGGATTCAACCCAGATCTGTGACTGGGGGTGAGTGTTTGAAAAGTTTCAGCACTCCGTCCATCATCTCTTTGTGTTTGCATTGTTCCCATGCAACGCCCATGGAACCAGACACATTTCCAGATTTACGATGAAATGCGTGTGAATGCTACGCCTCCCCAGGGGGCGTAGGGAGGCGCAGCGAGGAGAAATGTATTCATTTTGCCTCGTTTTTCCTCTTTCTATGCGTGCTGCATTCTGCAGCACACATAGAAAGAGGAAATCACCTCTAATGATTGTTTTTGTTCAGGAAGGGTTCCCTTCCTGGACATAAACAATCATTAAAACAATGACGTTTTTCAACTTCTATGTGTGCTAATGCAGCTGACATAGAAGTTGAAAAATCTGCATTTTCCAGATTGTTTTTGTGCAGGAAGGGAACCCTTCCTGAACAAAAACAATCTCCCTCATCAATGTAGGCATCCTTGCACCATGGTGCAAGGGTGCCTCTGACGGCACATGGCAGCAGCTTGTACGCCAGCGCAGGGGGAAGCACAGAGATGCATCCCTGTGCTTTGAAAGTGACTCAGTGCGACGCAGCCAAATGGCTTGCAGCACGCACTGAGTCACTTTCGTGTAAATCTGCCCCAAGGTTTTTAGACATTCTCGGGATCGGATTCTGTCCAGTGTGGCCTGGTATTTGGTAGCTAAGAGGGAGTGTGACTTGTTTCTGCATTTCTGCTTTGAGTTAGTCATGTTTTCAAAGCATCATCAACAGCATAGCATGGATTAAAGAATTGCTTCAGCATCTGTACCAAGCTCCACTGATACATGTGTGCTGCCCTATCACATTTTTCGATGGCACCACAGCAGCTCTGCATGTGCATGCCTTGAAAAGTGCATTGCTTTCCAATAAGTTACCTTTGTTTCTCACGAGTAAGAATAATGACCTGGAAAGAGCTTTCTAATTTTTAATTTTTTTTTTTAAAAAGGCAGTAGATCTGTTCTCTTTTTGCAGCATGTCCCCAACCATACACATTCCAATCCTACACATGCTTTCTTTGTGCAAGTCTTTAGACGGAAAACTGTAAATAAGAAACAGACCTGAAGGGCCTTTTTTTATCAAGGTCAATGTTCAGCAGCAGCGGTTCCTCCATAGGAGTGGAGGAGCATCGCCCCCACACTGCTGCGTGAAAAATAAAAAGGTAATAAAATGATTTTACTACCGTTTTATTTTTTACTCTCTGACGAACAGAGTGTGAGTGTAGGCGGGGCCAGTGCATCATTGCTGCTGATTGGCGGCAGTGAGGAGTGGGCACTTCAGTTTGAAGGGCACATGTCAGTTTGTCCGGCTATCTTGCTAGGGAAAGCCTGATGTGTGCAATTCAAACCTCTCCAACCCAGGGTTGATGGCAGGCGCAGACCTCCATTGCTTTTTGGAGCACTGAGCCAGCCTGCTCCAGCCAATCCAGGCTCTTCACTCATGCTGCTTAACATTGTTAACATCATGAGAGCTGCATCTGGATTGGATGGACCTTGCATTCCAAGGAGAATGGCGCCTGGAACATCGAGGACGTGCTGCAGGTAGTGTAGTAAGTTAAACTTTTATTGACCTCATGCTTGCACTGTAACTGCGCTGGGTACTACAGCAGCATGCTGCTGTCCTAACACAGGCACTCGTACCATAGCGCTTCTCACCCTTGATCCCAGGAAGCAAACCATGCATTTAGGTGACAGGGAAATGTTCAGACAGGTTGGTGCACTGAGCGTAAAGCTGTAAACACTTTAAAACCTTGAGAGCTGCCAATCCGTTGTACAAAGTGCCGCTCCATTACTCCGCAATCAATGGAAAGTGGCCTCCAACGGAGAGGTGTGTTGCCATGTCCATCAATGGGGCAAGATGTGTGACAACATAAGTCAATAATCATTTATCTTCTTGTAATAATATTGTTTTAGCTTTTTTGCTTCAAATACCTTTTCCCAGTTAAAGCACTGTATTCAAACTGTATGTGTAGAGAACACTGCATAGGACACATGCCAGAGAATGCACCACTGTGTTTGCATAGCCTAGTGCGGAGATGGGTGGTTTTTTACAGAAATAAGGCTACAGAGGGTGTATAGGTGATAAGCAGGAGACGGGCGGGCGCAATGGTGAGAGAAGCGCCCAGCATAGGCCAGCGGCACATAAGGATGTGGCATAACAGCCAGAGCTGCCTACTTTGGAGCTGGGGAACCAGGTTCGAGTCCCAGCATCAGCTCAACATCCTGTGATTCTGGGCAAATCACATTCTCCTGTGCACAAAAAAATGAATGTGTCCTTGTGCAATGTAACAGGTGCGCATGTAAAGCACTCCAATACCCTCGGGTCAAGTTCGCTCTATATAAAACTGCACATGTATTGGCCAAAATAAGCAATAAATAAGGGGCCAATAAGCAGGAGGAGACATTAACAGAAGAGTCACACTTCTAAGGCTTTGCTAAAGGAGGGTAGTAAACGTTAGACACATTCAACCAAGGCCCAAGAGATATTTAGATGTGCTTATCAGTTGATCCATGTCCACTCTTTCATTTTGTGCAACTTGTATAAACGGGCCCTTCTATTCACAATTTGTAAAATGTTTTTTTTGCGCCCCACCAATTCCATATGTCACCAACCACCACTGAGCAGTTGCCTACTAAAGACCTTTAGGTCCGGATTTGTCATGTAATATTCAGTTTTTTTTTCTAATTGCAACTTGTGACCAGTTTGGCAGACATATAATCTTATTTATGTGGTGCCAAACAGGCCAAAGCTCACGTACCTCATATGTGCCACATATTGGTTTATATCATTCACAGTGGTTTGCGTACCAATTATATATATATTTGGCCTTTGCCACTAGCCACTGTACTGGTTCACACAAGTTGTATTGGTTTTCATGCACTATATTGGTTGGTATACTGGAACATCGGTAGAGTAATTAGTATGCTGGTTGACATGCAGGTAAGCTACTGGTACACTAATCAAGCACATTGGTTTTCATGACAAAGCATATGGTTTAAGAAGTGCGGTTTCTAAACACAACGTATTTTTTATGTTCCCATCATAGCGATTTTATAGAAATGGTACACTACAGTGTCTGTTAAGTGCATTGGTGTATGCACAATAAACACAGGTCTATGCATAAAGCAATGGGTTGCATGCACAATATACTGGTTTGTAGGCATACTGTGTTGGTTTGCCCTAATACTGAATTGGTTCATAGGCATAGTACTGTGGTTTGCATGCATAATCGTGTTTATCCTGCTGGTTTGCATGTTTATCTAATTGGTTTGCATGCATAAACTATTGTTAGGCGTGCAACATAGTATGTTTCACAGGAATTACGCCTTGGTTTGTGAGCACACTAAGGGGCATATTCTCAAGGAGTCATCGCCGATTTATCGGCACTTTAGCGCCGCAAAAGTGGCGATAAATTTATCGCCCCATTCACAAGCTGGTGCAAACTGCTGACATCGCCAGTTTTCCTGCGATATCAACAGCAAAAAACATCGCCACGGATGAGTGCGACAATTAACGCTAATGATTTGCAGAGTAGGCGTTCCCGTGTGTTGGACTTGGCCCTTTTGGCAGGTTCACCCCTAAACTTTTTGCCTGTTAATGTGACCTGATCTTAGTAGTTTTTGGCCTTTGCGCACTTTAGCACTGTGTCCCAGTGTAAAGTGCGTGCGCACTCTGAGTGCGTGTGGTGAGATTGTCCTGCCCTCCCATAGGAATGCATGGGGGCTATGTGTGTCCATGGTAATTCCTGGTGTGAGAGGAGTGCAGGGGCAAGTTTAGTATGTGCGAACTCAGTGAGAATAAATGCTGCGCAATGGTGTGCGCAGATTTATTATGACTGGTGTAGAAATGCCACTTTTAGAAGTTGGCATTTATGTGTGCTCTGTGTCTGCTTGCCTGATGTGAATTGCATGTCTGGCTTTGTGAGTGACAGGGGCTGGGAGGTGTGTGTGGCTCCAGGAGGGGCAGGGTGAGTCAGCGCAGGGGTGAATAGGGAGATCTGCATCTAGATGGGAGGGAGGAGTTGCACCTGGGACCTGAATAGGGCTGTGCCTTCCCTCCACAATGCTGGCTCCACCCCCTGTGGTGCGTCTGATGTCCCTAGCCTGTCCTGTGAAAGGAGAGAGGAGCTGAGCAAAACAAAGTGCTCCAAAGCTCCCCCAAACCAGTTGCATCTGGTTTTCCCTAAACCCTGCACCTTTAGACAAAGGAAAAGGTGTATAAAAGAAGGGGCTGTGACCCCATGAAAATGTTCTGCTGTGCTTGTGCTTACTGGGGCAGGAGGGGACGCCCTGCCAGGAGGAACCGCCGTGGGACCCAGCTGATGACTCCTGGGGGTCCCTGCGTGCTGGCCTGCCTGGCTGCGCTTTGCTGGGGTCTCCCCAGCACCAAGGACTCTTCCTTTTTTGCCTTGGCAAGGACTTTATGGCTCCCCAGCGCCTCATGAGCGCTATACTCTAATTTCCCTGGGAGAGAGTGCTGGAGACTTTGCCCTAGCGCTTAGAGAGCGCTTCTATTTTTAACTTGGCAGCGCTGGGCTGCTGCCTGGGGATTCCCCCGCATCTCTGAAAAGGCGGGTGCCCACCCCGCATTTTGAATTTAATTTACGGCGGGTGCCCACCCCGCGTCATGGCTGCAGTGCTGATTAATTAAGTAGCGGGAGCCCACCCCGCTTATCTGATATATTGTCCTTGCGGGTGCCTACCCCGCATCTTGAGAGGAATCACCGCCGCGGCACCGAGCCGCACAGAAGGAAAGCCGCCGGCCGCCCTCGCGGCGAAACAGGAAGACAGGCATTTAAAAGGCCTGATTGTGGGCGGAGCCGACCTGCGGCCGGAAGCTGGTGTCGGCGGGGCTCCCAGAGGAACGAGGAGAGCCCCGTGGGTCGCAAGGTGACCGAGCGAGAGAAGAGGCAGCGGAGTGCACGTCTGCAGCCAGGCGGGGCTCCTGTGACCGGAGAGAGCCCCGCACAGCAGACGAGAAGTGTGGCAGCTGACCGGCGGGGACTCCGTGAGAGGAGGGAAGCCCGCGCCACCAGAGAAGAGCGAGGCAACAGGTGAGGAGAGAGCCCCGAGCAGGAGGGGCTCTCCTGGTGCACACCGCCCGGATTCTTTGGGGAGAAGAAGCCCGGTGAGTAAGGGCTCCATCAGTGTCATTGGTTCCGGTCCGAGGCACAGCGTCGGGCACACTGTCGGTGCCCGCCATAACGGGGGCATCCTTGTTGTTAGAAGGCCCGGGCCTCTCGCGGCACATTTCCGGTGCTTTGGCCAGGTTCGCAGTTGCCCCGCTTGACAGTGGGCAACTGCATCACGGGGGCACTTCCCTTCTATGAGAGTCTCAGAGAGGGACTCAAACGGCACGTGTAGTGCCAGTGCCCTTGGCTTCCCAGTTGCGCCGCCGTAGCGGACAACTGCAACGTGGGGCCATTTGTTTTTGTAGTGCCCAAGCCTATTTTCCTTGGTGGGGGCATTGGCTTCTGAGAGTCTCCCGAGTGGGGCTCTCCCTGGCACAGCGGTGCCCACGCTAATTTCTTTTGGGGGCTGAGTCTAAACCCCGCATTGGAGCTCCGGCAAGGGGAGCTAAGGAGGCACAGTTAGTGCCAGTCCTGATCCCAGCTGCCCCGCACCAGAGCGGGCAGCTGCAACGTTGGGGTCAGTTTTATTGCGAGTCCCAGAGGGGCTCAGGGGCACGCTGGTGCCCGTGCTCATTTTACAGCTGCCCAGCACGTAGTGGGCAGCTGCCACGTTAGGTTGTGCATCTGCACACTTTGCTTCGCTGCATGCGCAGCCAGCCCTGACACTGTTGGACATAGGGCAGTGGAGCCCTGTGAGAGGCCACTTGGCCTGGGGATTATTTGGGTACCTGTAGGTACCAGAAGGGCGCAAGGCCCTAGGGGAAGGTGATGTTTGCCCCTGATGCGTGTACTGCTGAGGTTTACGCATAATGTGATTTATGCCTAATGTGACTTAGGTGTCCCATCTTTATGTTACAGGATCTCGTGCTAAGTTCCTACCTGTACCAGTAATTACTGGTTGTGCGCTACATTTATTATTTGCATTTACTTACCTGATCTGATGGTTCGGGCAGTGGCCCGATTGGCCCTGTCGTGTGTAAATAGTCCCCTGGGAATATTGCCTAGTGCCAGTTGGCACACTGTATATTATGTGATTATGTTTCTAAGGTATTTATGACAATACAAAGGCTATTTTTTATATAACCTTGTGTGGAGTTCCTTTTGTGGTGTGCCTAGTGTGTTGCTGCTGTGAGAGTGTGTTGCGCAAACGCTTTACACATTGCCTCCGGGATAGGCCTGACTGCTCGTGCCAAGCTACCAAGGGGGTGAGCAGGGGTTATCTTGGGTGTGTAACTCCCTTGCCCTGACTAGAGTGGTGGTCTCTGCCTGGCTTTGGCGCAAGCCTTAGCCAACCAGAGATCCCATTTCTAACACCGTGCAAAAACACACGAAAACACCACTTCGCAAGATTCTGAACGACCAGTCAGATCTGCGATGCGAACCAAGAACAGGCGATAAGGCGCGTTAGCAGCAGGAATTTAACACCTTCCTTTTGCTGGTGTTAAGCAGGACGACTACCTGCAGTATGAAAGGGAGCCCAGCCCAGAGCCACATCTGAAGACCAACAGATGCCAAGGAGCTACTGGTCATGCAGCTCAGAGAACCAAGAGGGCCACAACACCCACCGCCACCACTCCCAGCCCCCCCCGCCCCGGACCACCCCCCCGGATTACCACCTAGGCAGTGCAGGACAGCGGACGACCCTAAAACGCACCAGCCCCAGAGACTCAACGCCAGAGGAAGCCATTGGCCAACACAGGCTCAAAAGGACAACCATCCTCCGCATCCTGACCCACATTGCCCACAGGCTGACGGTACCAACACAGCGGACAACCTACATCCCCCCGCAGACAAAGCTGCTGGCTGTGCTGCACCTGTTGGCCCCTGGTACTTTCCAACCAATAACTGCCAGAGTCGGAGGAGTCTCACAGCCAGCCCCATGAAACTCCCTCACACATGTCATGGATGCATGTCCACAAAAGCAACGGCGGGCCCCTGTATCCGCACCACACGATAATTCCAATTCGTAGTGTACCTGCGCAACCAACCCCAACGACAGCTGTGCTAGACGCCTCCGTGCCCCAGACCCAAGATCGTAGTAACCGAAATGTGGGTGCGCCAGGTCATGAAGTCCAGTAGTCAACAGTAGTGTAAAAACAGAACTTTATTACAAATAAACAAACAAACAAAACAAAAAGCTCAGCCAACGCGTTCCATTCCCAACGGGGAACTTCAACAGGGCAACGTGTCTTCAGAAACCTGTGGGAGAAATGGTGACAATGGTCAAACTTCCGTATAGTCACATGCCTAATCTGGTTCAGTGTACTGCACTTGGACAAACCGGAATGCTCACAGGCATGATAAACCATGCATGAGAAGACCGTAACAGAAGTTTGTGTGGCCGTAACCGTCGTAGGAATGAAGAGGAAGGTAACGACCACACGAACTGCTGTTACGGTCACATCATGCAGGAATCATCATACCTGAAAGCCTCACAGTGTGTGTCCACTCAATACCCCTGCCCCTCACTCCCCCCACACTGCACAGGAACATCTTGAGACCACGCAAGGGAACTACGCCATATCTGGCGTCACGCATGTGTTGGGGGCAATTCACAGCACACGTGTACGACTTGTGCCTCCTGCCGACACTGCACACAATCACTGCAACAGCAACCACACGCATGCCATCACTGTGCATACAAAAGTGGACCACCGTGGCCTGTCCACCAATGTCGTCGCAAACTCCCCAGGCAGTGTGCATGATTCCCACATGTCCGCAAGTCCGCCACCAACCAGCGCTTTGAGGATGGCCCCCATGGAAATGCACTGCCCATCGGCAAGTACCAACTGAACACACCGCACACCTCAACTCCACAGTCCCCCAACTCACAACTGTGGGAATGCACATGTCACAAATCCACCACCAAAGTGACTACTGCGTGTGTCTCAGTCTCCGCCACAACCTGTCCATAGGCCTACACACACGTGGCCGACCACCTTCAACGGGCACATTCACACTGGAGACGAGGTGGCTACGTCCCAAACCAACTCGCGCACATCACATCATCGCATGCAGGGTCGTGTCAGCAAGGGCGGTGCCCCCCACCCAGCCATGAGTCCGCCGCCGTGACCGGTGGTGCCTGCGCGATCCTGTGCGCCTGCTGCACCCCAGCCCTGGTCCCCAGACTGGTCCTACGCCCAGCGATGACTGGCCGCCCCTGCGCACCCAGGCCTCAATGCTCACCTTCCGCCACCGGCGTGTCTCCAAGAGGGCCCACCACGTGCCGGTGCATCCTCCTCAACCGATCTCTGGGTTCCGCGCCACAGGCCCCCAGCGCACCCTGCGGCACTGCACCGTGGAGTCATGTCAGTGCTGACTGCTGCCTTCGGCGTGCGCTACGATCCAGCAGGACTCAGAATTCAAATCGAACCATGATTAGCAGGACGGCTCATCGAGGCCTACGCATCATCGCAGGCTGCACACCCACTCAGCTCTTCAGGTGCCACTAAACCTGTGCAATGCAAGTCATCGTCACGTGGCGGTAGGCCCCTGCCAGCCGCAGTGCAGCGGGTGCCACTAACCCTGTGCAACGCAAGTCATCGTCACATGGCGTAGGCCCCTGCCAGCCACAGTGCAGCGGGTGCCACTAACCCTGTGCAACGCAAGTCATCGTCACATGGCGGTAGGCCCCTGCCAGCCACAGTGCAGCGGGTGCCACTAACCATGTGCAACGCAAGTCATCGTCACGTGGCGGTAGGCCCCTGCCAGCCGCAGTGCAGCGGGTGCCACTAACCCAGTGTGCCACAAGTCATCGTCCTGTGGCGGTAGGCCCGTGCCGGCCGCAGTGCATCGGGTGCCACTAACCCAGTGCGCCACAAGTCATGGACCCTTTATGATTGAGTCTCGTGGTGCGGACTCCATCATGTCATCTCCGGCAGTGGGGAATGTGATGTGCTAGGCCCCTTTTATTGGCAGGGTCACATGTCCTGTGATGCCTGTGCTGGATGGGTGTGGTGTGGGTGTTAACTAGCCCTCAGGCAGTGGCTGTGGCATGCTGACAACTAGACCAGTGATCAGCAGATCACTACAGGGAAGACCTGGGACATGTAGCTTTGTCGTCCCCCTCTGAGCGTAAGCGGAGTGGACTGGCCTGGCGTGATGGCAGGCCAGCGTAGGGTGGGAACAATGAGCCTGGGGCTCTGGGCGTGCTTCAGTTCTGGGCTGGACAAGGAAGTAACTGATGCTTGTGTCTCTGTTGTAGTGTCTACACCACCCGGACCACAATCGACAATGTTGCACCCTGTGACTCAAGTCCCACGACATGAGCAACATGGACGTAAGGGGGAATCACTGACCCTACATTCATCCATACTCTCATACTTGAATGATCAAAGACATGAAACATCTGTGCGATTCTGAATGTTTAATTCACATCCAGTGGAGTGTTGCAGCTGGAGCAGTACAGGGCCATGCAAACCCCACTTCACATTATTGGCCTGTGGAGGGCCAGCCAGAGTCCTTCAGGGAATGACAAGTACATCGGAAGAGGAAGAGTTCAGTCCGCAGTCTGATCGCTGTGTCATTGTAACCAAACAGAAAATGGCAGTCCATGTTGAGGTCCAAGGAGAGTGTCATAGAGTGCATCGGGGGACAGTGGAAGGTGATGATGCAAAGGGCAGAACCAAGCAGAAACAGGCCATATGGCGGAGAGGAATGCTACTGCCTCCTCCTTACCAGTAAGGTTGATTCACCTGCATCTTCGTCCTTTGATGTCACATGTGCCTCACACGTGGGTGGTGGTGGAATGTCGGCCGCACTGTGAGGCACTGACACATCAGGGGGCGGAGATGTGGATGTAGAAGCAGCAGCAGCATTCATCTGCACAAGGCCTTGAGGCAGCAATGCCATGACGGTGTGCTGCAGGGCATGGAAGGTCCCAGCCACATCTCTCTGGTGTGCAGCCGTGGCAGCAATTCTTTCCGCCGTCATCCGCTCCATGTTCTCCATGAGCCCCGGCATCTGTCCCAACTCCCGGCTGACATCGCTGGAGCCACTCTGACTGGACAGTTGTTCTTGTCTCAGTATCATGACTCCAGCGATGTCAGTCATGGATCGTTGGAGAGCATGGAGCGGACTGTGGGTGTCCGTTAGGGACTGTAAGTGGTCCCTGATGGGAATCAGACACCCATGTATGGCATCAAGTTTGGCTGCCATGAGGTCGAACCCCACCCGCACCTGATCAGCCATCTTCTCTTGTACCTTTAACACACGGCGTTGGAATGCCATGTGTTGTTCGTGGGGGTCCTGGGAGACAGACGGGGTAGTAGGTGCTTCCTGCTGTGTGGTCTGTGCAGGGGGTGGGGTCTCCTCGATGCAGCTGGGCTGCCCTTCTCCTGGAGGTGGGCTGCCGAAGCTGTCAATGAGGGTTTGAGGGCTTCGGTGCCGATGTCGGGATGTCCTCTATCGTCATCAGTGAAGAGTTGTTGGGGCTGCTCTGCAGGAGGTGTTGATGCTCCTCTCTGCAATGTGAAGGGGAGATGCAGTATTACATTGTGTTCACATGTATGTTGTCACATTGTACAAGTTCACATGCAGACTGCATGACAAATGTACATTGTGACTGTTTAGGAGGAGCTGACTAGTTGATGCGGGACAGTGGACATTTCATCAACATCACGGATATGTGTTTGTACTTGTACATTGACATCTCACATTTCCCTGCTATGCCAAATGTGTTTGGCCAGTTTCTACACACAAGCGGCACCTGTTGTGTCCTCTGTCCTGTTGTAAACGTGTTAGCAGTTTGTACCACATTGTTGTCAATGCTGATGTGCTCTGAATGTCATGTGTGTGTGCTGCATTTTGGGAGAGTCGCCCCCTGCAGCTCTGATTTTGCTGCCCTCTGTCCCTTTCAGGCAGTCTGCCTTTGACTTCTGTGCCCATACAGTACTGAGATGTTGCAGACTTGGGTGAATTTGGGTCTTGGTGGGAGTTGGGACTCTGGGGCATGGTTTGTCCACAGATGTGTTGTTGACGTCAGGGGTTGTTTGTGCAGGTGGATGTGTCAGAGTGTGACCTGCTCCTTTACGGATGTGGTCCACACTCAGCCACCTCTGTGTGGTGGCATGCACCATGTCATGATGATCGGACTGCAGCCATGCTAATCGTCATGCAGTGTCACTTGCATTGTCAGTGTGGCTCACGGACCCGCAGCTTTGCTGGGTTCAGCACATGTGCATAGGTTGGTTGTGAGATAAGTGATGTGTGGGCGGACCTCCTCTGGGCACATAGTCGACGGGGGCCTACGTGCTGTTTCTATGTGTGCTGCAGTGTGCCAAGGGGATCAGGGACATGATCCAGAGTCATTGTGGATGTGCACTGTGCTCCCCTTGATTGTGCATGTGTGCCATTGTGCCCATCTCCCCCCTTCCCCCCAGTCCCTGGTCGTTACTCACCCTGTTGCTGTTGTCAGGTCATGTGGACCCATTGTCCGGTCCCCCAACTCCTGCCACCGTCTCCCCACTGATGACTGTGGACACCATTTCCTCCATCTCATCCAGCTCCTCCTGTGGCGCTGGACTCCCACCTCCACTCTGCATTGCTGCCTTCTGGTTGTTGGCGAGTTTCTGCTTGGTCTTGTGCTTCACATCATTCCAGCACCTCTTGAGCTCTTCCATTGTCCTCCTCAGCACTCCGACTGCATTCACCTTGTCCACGATGGACTGCCATGTTGCATTTTTTGTTGCCAATGACACAGTGGAGGTGACGAACAGTTGTTGATGGTGTTCTATCACCTCTGTGATCAGGATCCTGTTTTCCTGCGGACTGAACCACGTCTTCCTCTTCTTCTTGTCCTTGCCCTTCCCTGTCCCGGAGGTCCCAGGCTGCTCCTCCGGGAGGCTTGTGGGGTTCTGGCCGTCCTCTGTACCTGCTGCCTCCATTGTGCTTCGCTGTAGTTTGGTTTTTGTTTGTGTTTTTTTTTTTCTGCTTTTGTAGTGATTTTTCCCGCCTGACGTGTGTGATTTGCAGGCCTGGCGCTGCTTTTCGCTGATTGTCTTATCACGGTTGGGCCCATCGCAACTTTTTTCGCGTTCGGGTTTGCATTTTCATCGCCGTCCCGGTAATGTTATCGCGGACATTTGACGCATTATCGGGAGACTATCGCATGTTACCGCCGTGTTGAAAATACGACGTTAACACAGAGTTATTTTCCCGCGATAGACGGCGATATGAAAACTTGCGTTAACCTATTTTGGCGATGTTTATCGCACGTTCTGGAGAATATCCCCCTAAATGCGTTCATATAAACTAAATACTATTTTCCAAACAGTAAAAGATGATTTGTGTGCACAATATAATAAAACGTATTTTGGGAATTTCCTCTGCATACTGTTTGTTTTTATTTGCACTAGTTAATAAACAGCAAACATCTTGGTTTGAATGGGTTTTACATTGAAGCCTGTCCTTAATGTATTGGTTTGCTTGCATTGTGTCACGGCTTGACTTAGCAGATTTGAGTGGGCAGAGACAAAGGTGATGTGTTGGTTCCTTGCTCTAGGGAAGGTGATGCGTTGTTATGTTATGTTATATATCATTTATAAAGCGCACGTGCACCAGATTGGTTTCATGGCGCTGCTCTAGAGATGCCGTTATCCTGAACATTATACGTATGCCTGTCTAAACAGCCATGTCTTTAAGAGTTTCCTAAATCTCATGAAATCCGTACAGGATCTAATTTCTAAGGGCAGGGAATTCCAATATCTGGGACCTAACACGGCAAACCTGGTTCCACCGATACGCTTCAGCCTGAATGATGGAGAGGCCAGGAATTGTAAATGGGCCGATCGCAAATTGCGAGTAGGGATGTATCTTTTGATTGTTGGTTCCTTTTGATCGTTGGTTCCTTACTACCACTCAGGGGAGGTGATGCATTGGTTTCTTACTGAAAAGCCCAGCGTCATTGTAGATTTGGTGCACGGGTGCACTGCGTGAGAAAATCGAGTCGCTACCGGTCTATGCGGTGGCGATCCAGGCGCTGCGTCAATTTCTGTAACCGCAGACAGGTGATGCCTTGATTTTTCCAGGTGCACAGCAGGGCCTGCGTCGGAGTCAGAGCGGGATTCTCAAAATTCAGAGACTCGGCGCTTGGGCAGCTGTGATTTATCAGGCCGCGAACAGGCGCTGTGTCTGAATTTTCAGCCGCACATGGCAGTGCGTGTATTTTTACCTGCACGGCTGTTTGCACTGGGAAAAACGGCGCTGGAAGGGCAATGCATGAATTTTCAGCAACAGGAGCAGCAAAACAACCTCCAAGGGCCCAGGAATGGAGTTTGGCACCACAGGCAGGTCAGAACTCTCAGCAGTGGAGTTCAGGGATGCTGTAGGTGAATTCTTTGTGCCCCTGAGACTTCTTAACATGAGGCAAGCTCTACATCAAACCCTTGGAGAATCTTCTCAAACAGAATACACGGAAAAGTTCAGTTTTTTTCCTCTCCAAAGCAGAAGCAGCAACTGCAGGTCAACCCAGCAAAGCACGCACAGCAAATGGACAGTATTTCTCCTTACAGCTCTTCCTTGGCAGAGGTTCCTCTTGGTCCAGAAGTGTTCTAAAGTTCTGGGGTTTTAGGTCTAATACGTATACCCCTTGTTCCTTTTGGAGTCTATGTTCAGAAAGTCTCTCTTGCTCAGTAAAACCAGCTTTGTCTTCCCTGGTCCAGCCACATTACAGAGGGTGGAGACAGCATTGCACAGGGCTGTCGCAGCCTATTCAGGTGCTAGTGACAACTCCTCCCACAACTCTAGCCCAGGATGAATAATCAGCATATGCAGGGCACACCTCAGCTCCCTTTGTGTGTGTGTCTGGAGTGAATGCATAAACAGCCCCTGTCAGTCTAAAACCAGACGGTGAATCAACAAGCAGGCAGAGGCACACAGGATGGATAAGCAAGAAAATGCCCACTTTCTAAAAGTGCCATTTTCAAACAAACAATTTTAAAACCAACTTTACTTACATTTTGAGTTCAGAGAGCCCAAACTCCAAATCTGTAGCTGTTCCCAATTGAAAGTTACACTTGTAAAATGTTACAAGGCAGCTCCAATAATTGCCTATGGATGAGCTCGTCCTTGCAATAGTGAAAAATGAAATGCCCAGTATTTCACTATTAGGACATGTAAAACACACCAGTACATGTCCTACCTTTAACATAAACTGCACCCTGCCCATAGCCTACCTTAGGGGTGCCTTACATGTAAGAAAAGGGAAGGTTGGGGCCAGGCAAGTGGGTGCACTTGCCAGGTCGACATGGCAGTTTAAAACTACGCGCGCAGACACTGCAGTGGCAGGTCTGAGACACATTTGAAAGGCATTTGATTTACAGGCCCTTGGCATACACAGGGCACTTTACTAGGGTCTTACCAGTAAATCAAATATGCCAATCATGGACAACCAGTCATAATCACAATTTACACAGAGAGAATATGCACCTTAGCACTGATCAGCAGTGGTAAAGTGCCCAGAGTCCTAAAGCCAACAAAAAGAGAAAAATAGGAAGCAAAAGGCAAAAGGTTTCGGGACAAACCTGCAAAAAGGGCCAGGTCCAACACCATTGGTGTAAACAACTAGGGTGCTGAAAGGGGTCAGCCCTGTCCCTAGAAAGCCGTTCAAAGAGCTTGGAGGATGGGTGGGTCGATAAGGAATCTGTGGCATGATATAGTCTCTACTAGACAAGGTGCAACCGAAGGTAAGTAACTTGTTCATCTGATAGAGATCTCTAGCTGCAGATTCCTTACCTTAGAATAGATACCCAAGCAGTGCCATCACCGGCGGTGGATCTGCGGACCAATTTCAAACAAGGAAGTCCTGCAAGACCGAACGGGCAATGTGCCTGTAGGAGGCTGGCTTAGTGTATGGTGCAAACTTATTTAAGTGAAGCACCTTGCACTAATCCAGACAACCCTTATGGGGATTTTAGTGGTCTTGGACAACCACAGAAAGCTCTCTAAGTGGTAGCTGTGGAGAGCAGCCTTCAGGCTTAGTCCAGAAGGCGTGTTAAGTAGCTTATTTAACAGATCTAATCATATAGGGTAGGTTAAACGAAAATCAACCACACAGTGTAGTTATAAAAATATGTCTATTTATTATACACCTGCAAAAGAAACAATTGATGGACAGAATGCTGGACAATGCAAACATTCACCTCCAGTCAGAAGGATCTGGGTTAAATCCATCATTCTTTTGCTCACCACACCACCCCAGTTTGGACCCAGCCATATGTAAATCAGTCTTGACCCTGTTCCTTGTGGGAACAGCCCAGCCCAAACTCCCAAGCCAGGTCCTCCATGGACAGGAAACAAGCATCCTGGGACCGGTTTCAGGGCATCACCCTTCATCAGCCAAGCTAGCTTGAATCCAGTGGTGTAGTGAGCACGGGACCCACGTCGGGGCATACCCTTCCCACTTAGGGCGACATATGCAATAGAAACAATTGATGGACGGAATGCTGGACAATGCAAACATTCACCCCCAGTCACAAGGATCTGGGTTAAATCCATCATTCTTTTGCTCACCACACCACCCCAGTTTGGACCCAGCCATATGCAAACCAGTCTTGACCCTGTTCCTTGTGGGAACAGTCCAGCCCAAACTTCCAAGCGAGGTCCTCCCTGGACCTGAAACAAGCATCCTGGGACCAGTTTCAGGGCATCACTCTTCATCAGCCAGGCTAGTTTGAATCCAGTGGTGTAGTGAGCACTGGACCCACGTCTGGGCATACCCTTCCCACTTAGGGCGACATATGCAAAAGAAACAATTGATGGACGGAATGCTGGACAATGCAAACATTCACCACCAGTCACAAGTATCTGGGTTAAATCCATCATTCTTTTGCTCACCACACCACCCCAGTTTGGACCCAGCCATATGCAAATCAGACTTGACCCTGTTCTTTGTGGGAACAGTCCAGCTTGAACTGCCAAGCCAGGTCCTCCCTGGACCGGAAACAAGCATCCTGGGACCGGTTTCAGGGCGTCATCCTTCATCAGCCAGGCTAGCTTGAATCCAGTGGTGTAATGAGCACAGGACCCACGGAAGGGCATACCCTTCCCACTTAGGGCAACATATTTATTTATTTATTTAGAAAGTTTTATATAGCGCGAACATGACCACCGAGGGTATCAAAGCGCTTTACAGATTATGCATCAAGAAGGGTACAAGCAAACAAAACAGGATCAACAAAGCAAAAAATTCACAGTCTTATAATGTCCGACATTCTCGTGAGCCAGGCAGCTGGGCCACAAATCAACGGCTATGGCCCCAGTGTCAAATGGAGAAGCCAGACTGAGGCAGAAATTTCTTCATCAAGAGCCCTTTGACATCTTTTTGGAAGAGGACAGTGGAAGGGTTCACCCTGACTTCAGGGGGAAGGGAGTTCCAGATCCTCTGAGCCATACCTGAAAAGGCTCGATTGTAGGTCTTTTTTTTCTTGAATTTTTGTGGTTCGAGCAATAGGGTGCTGGTGCTTCTGGAGGCTCTCGAACCACATGAGAGCTCCAGTTTCTGAGCGAGGTAAAGCGGGGTTTTGAAGTGGATGGCTTTGTGTGCCATGCAAGCAATTTTTAACTGTATCCGAGTTTCATATGGAAGCCAATTCAGGGCCAGCAAGTCAGGCGAAATATAGTTGTATTTTCTAGCGCCAGTTATGAGCCTAGCAGCAGAATTGAGGGCAACCCTAAGAGGAGCCGTCTTCACTCTGGGCTAGCCAGAAAGCGTTGCGCTACCATAGTCCAGCTTTGAGATCACTAATGCTTGCACTGCAACCTTTAGGTCATGAGCAGGGAGATAGGGTTTGAGTTTCCTTAGAATGCGGAGTTGGAAGTTCGCTCCTTTGGTGATGGAACTGATGTGCTTCTGCATGTTCAGACTTTTTTCTAATATAATACCCAGAGAGGTTGCCGAATCCACGAGGTGAGGTCTGCAGTTAAGAGCACTAAGCTGATTCAACCATTGTTCCATGACCTGAGATTGTTTGAGGGGTGAGATTAGGAGGAATTCCGCTTTTAGAGCATTTACCTTCAGGTGGTTACGTGTCAGCCAGCTTTGTGTTTCCCACAGGACTGAGTTGAGGGACTGTATGTCCTCGAGGGAGGCGATCTTCAGGTATAGTTGGGTATCATCCGCATACATGTGATAGTGAATGCTGGATGATTTCAGAATTTCTGTCAGAGGCTCCTTGAACATGTTAAAGAGCGTGGGAGAAAGCGGTGAACCCTGGGGGACCCCCAGAGTGACCAGTGCAGGATGGGACAGGGATTGGTTCACCCTGGCATCTGTTATGAAGGAACGAAGAGAACCAGTTTAGTACAGGCCCAGACAGCCCCATCCTGTGTTCCAGGAGGTCAATTAGGTTATCGTGTTTGACCGTATCGAATGCTGACGAGAGGTCAAGAAGGATCAATAAGCACGACTCATTATGGTCCAACATTCTTAGCGCATCATCAACAATGTGCGTTAGCGCAGACTCTGTACTATGGCCTGGGCGGAAACCAGATTGGCATTGGTCCAGGAGTTGGAAATTGTCGACGTGGTTACAGAGTTGGGCGAGCACACATTTCTCCAGGAGCTTTGCCAAGGTGGGGATGCTAGAGATTGGGCGAAAGTTATGAAGGTCCGTGGGATCAGCAGATGGTTTCTTTAGAATCGGGGTAACTTGACCCGATTTTAGGCAATCCGGAAAAGTACCTTGTCGAAGTGATGCATTGACGATCGTAGTCCAAAGTGTTAGTAAGGAGGATCTAACTTACGGGAAAAGGTTCGATGGCAGATGGTCGTTGTAGTGATTGGAAGGTTTCACTGTCGACAGCATTTTGCGTATAGTGCATTCATCCATGGTTTGGAACAGACTCCAGGATGCGTTGTTTTTGGGGAGGTAGGGCTGCGCCGGGTCAGTGATATCCAACCCTGGGGAAGGGAGGGTGTTCAGTGGACTGATCGCCAGGTGATCAAGGGCAGAGCGTAATTCAGTTTCAATCTTAATAGTTTTATCCGTGAAGAAATCAGCGAATTCTTCACAGTTCGGCAATGTCCCTTGACCCAGTGACGAGAGATTAGGATGACTGTTAGCTTGGGACTTGATGAGTTCGAACAGTTTTTTTCGACGGTTTTTTGCTTGCTCAAGTTGAGTTCTGAAAAAGGTGGCCTTCGAGCATCTGATGCATTAATTGTATATGCTTCTCAGGGATCTCAAATGGTAGAGATGTTCAAGGGAGGGATAGGATCTCCACAACCTTTCCGCAAGTCTTAAATTTCTTTTTTGGAATTAAGACTATCATTAAAACCACGGTTTGGAGAGTTTAGAGGGCATTCTTTTAAGCTTTAGTGGTGCAACCGAGTTTAGTACATTAAGCATTGAGTGGTTATAGTGGGCCGTAAGGTCGTGGACATCCGACATGTTCAAGGGAGGGGGCAGGATGTTATCTCAGAGAGCAGTCAGCTCTTGCGAGTTGATGTTCCGTAGACATCTTTTCAACTGTTTTGGGTTCTTAGGCTGGGCTCTACTTGCTCTTACGGATTCCCGGATGAGGAAGGTGATGCAATAGTGGTCTGTCCAATCACACAGGAGGATCGAATCCAGGAGGACGGAGTTGGGCTTACCAATGACAAGATCTAAGGTAGCTCCTTTGATATGAGTAGGGCTGTCACAGATTTGGATTAGGTTGAGGTCTACTAGGAAGGATTTAAAGCTATTGACCACCACATCATTTACATCGTTCCAGTGGAGGTTGAAATCTCCCAGGAAGATCTGAGTGCCATGGAAATCAGTATTGGCCGAGATAATGTCCATGATCTGTTCTGTGAAGGGAAGGTTGTCACGAGGGGGGTGGTAAAACGTGTGCAGTTTGCATGTGTGATTGTTGCAACCAGTCACTTCAATGCATAGGTATTCACAAGACGGCAGGAGGTCGGCATGTAGTACTTTCACTGTTAGATTGCTACGATGTAAACATGCGATGCCTCCACCGTGACCACTAGTTCTGTCCAACCTAATGATATAGTTGGGAGGCATTAAAATGTCCAGGATGGGAGTAGCTGAGTCATTTAGCCAGGTTTCCGTCAGCATTACAAGGTCAAGATCCTGGGCAGGGATGAGGTCGGCAATGTCCGCAGCATGTTTAACTGCCGATCTACAGTTTAGGAGCACGCATTTGAGACTTATGTTGGTGTCCGTTGGTGCAGGTAGAGTGGTGGTGACTCTCGTGAGATTATTCTCATTTAAAGATCTGGGGGGATATTCACAAGAACGTGCGCTAAACATCCCCAAAAAATGTTAACGCAACTTTACACATCGCAGTCTATCGTGGGAAAATAACCCCATGTTAACGTGGAATTCACAACACGGCGGTACCATGCGATAGCCACCCGAAACCGCAGCCAAAGTCCGCGATACAACCACCGCGATGGCGATAAAAACACAAACCCCAAAGCGTAAAAAGACGCGATGGGCCCAAACGTGGTAAGAAAACAGTGATAACCAGCGAGAGGCCAGCAATACCCACGCGTAATGCGGGAAAAAGCACAAGAACAGCATACGGAAAATGCCACTAAAAAGGAAATCAACTGCGGAGTACCACGGATGCACCCTGACTGACTGCAGAGGACAACATGAACCCCACAATCCCCATGGAGGAACACCCAGGAATCCAGGGGTCGTGGAAGGGCAATGAGAAGAGGAAGAGGAAGACAGGGTACAGTCTGCAGGAAAACCCGATTATCGCCACGGATGAGATAGAACACCACCACCAACTGTACGTCACCTCCAACGTGTCATTGGCAACAAAGAGGCAAAGATGGCACATCATCTCGGACCATGTGAATGCTGCCGAAGCGCCGAGGACGACAATGGAAGAGGACAAGAGGCGCTGGACTGATGTGAATGGCAAAACCAAGCAGAAACTCGCTGCCAACACGAAAGCAGCAACGCACTTCGGAGGAGGGGGGCCAGCAGAACACCAGGAGCTGAATGACATGGAGAAGATGGTGGCCACAGTCACCAGTCGGGAGATGGTGACAGGAGTTGGGGATCCGGACACTGCCCAACATGACCCGACACTACAACAACAGGGTGCGTACCGACCAGGGAGTGGGGGGACGGGGGAGATGGGCACAATGGCACACATGCACAATTAAGCAGAGCACACTGCACACCCACAATGACTCAGGATCATGTCCCTGATCCCAAGGGGACACTTCAGCACACACACAAACACCAAGTAGTCCCACATACACCCTGTGCCCAAAGGGGCACCCACCCAACACATCAAAAATCACACAACCAACACATGCACACATGCGAAACACAGCAAACATGCATATACGTCAGCCACACTGACAATGCAAGAGACACCACATGACGAGTAGCATGGCTGCAGTCCAATCATCATGACAATGTACACGGCACGATACTGAGGTGGCTGAGTGCGGACCACAACCGGAAAGGAGCAGGTCACACTCGGACACAACCACCTGCCCAAACAACCCCTGACGTCAACGACACATCTGCGGACAAACCATGCCCAAGAGTCACAACTCGACAAAGAGCACAAGTTACCCAAGTCTGCAACATCTCAGCACTGTGGAAGCACAGAACTGAAAGGCACACCGCATGAAAGGGATAAGTGGCAGCCAAATCAGAGCCGCAGGAGCGACTCACCCACCGTGCAGCATAAGCACATAAGAATAAGTGCACCTCGACATTGACAACATCCTGGTACAAACCGCAATACCTCCACAACAGAACACAGGACACAACTGGTGTCACATATGTGCACAACATCACATCTGGCACAGCAGGAAACTGTGACATGACAATGTACAAGTACAACCTGTAACCTGCAAATAATTTTTATTCAGACATGCTGTGCTTGTGGACATTTTGTACTGTCCCATGATTGCCAGGGATGGCCACAATGTGACGTGCTCATGAGAAGAAATTGGCAAGGAGGGTGTTCCTATGGGCCATTCCTGCCACAGCTGCAGTGGGATGTGGGCCACCTGCCCCATCGTCCTCATCATCGTCTGGTACTTCTGGAACTTGGATCCATGGGGCATTGGTGCATACACAGATGTTGTGCAACACACAACATGCAACGATCATCTTGCACACGATGTCTGGGCTGTACAGGAGCTTTCCACCTGTGCCGTCCAGGCACCTGAAACGTGACTTCAACACGCCAAATGTGCGTTCCACGATGCCCCCTGGTGCATATGTGGGCCGCATTGTACTGCCTCTGGGCGGGGTGTGTTTGGGTCTCGGAGGGGTGTCATCATCCAAGGGCAGAGTGCATATCCTTGGTCACCTGTGACAGTGCAGAGAGAAAAGAGTCAATACTTGGTTCGGCATGATGTGTTGGCAGGCCCACTAGTCCAGTGACGCCTGTGCTGGCTGTGTGTGGGGTGAGTGTAAGCCAGCCCTCAGGGAGTAGCTGGTGCTGGCAACAACTTCAACAGTCATCAGGCACTCAGGGGTGCAATGTTCGAACAGCAAGGGAGCATGACTTGAGTTGCACAGAGTTAGTGGCCCCGGATGCACAGCGGCCGACACGGGCCTACCGCCACGGGACGCTGACTTACGGGAGACTGGGGTAGGGTCATGAGGGCAGAGCAGGGTCTCGTATGTATCAAAGGTTGTTTTCGTGGAGTGTCTTGGGGGAGAGTGGGAGGTGTACCCCCAGGGCATGATGCAGAGGGCACATACCAGCTGTGTCCGTCAACATGGCGGATATGAATGCCACAGACTCATGCCAAACACCAAGTCCGTACATGCCCGTTGCTGATGACAATCCCCAGGCCACAGGCTCAGACACCAACAATGTTCTGTTGGAGGCTGACAGTGACTCACGGCGCACAGGGTTAGTGGCACCAGGTCAGTCCTTGCTACTAGTTGACCTCCTCCATAACGGTGATCCGTATTTCCACCGGACTGAAACGCATCCTTCACTCACTCCTCACCCTGCGTTCACTGGCATGGACTCTGCCATTGATTAATGAAGACTCAGTTCTAGATGTGGGACATACTGGACTGCAGTGTAGGCTGGCTGCAGCGGTGGAGTATGTCAACGAATGAGGACTCCTGGGGGCCAGTGTCACGGAGGACAGCGATGGTCTGAGGAGGCTGCAAAGGTCACGGACATGGGTCTTGGAGCTAGCACCGGCACGTGGTGGGCCCTCTTTGACACACGACGGTGTCGGCAGGTGAGCAGTGCGGCCTTGGAGTGCTGGGGCAGGCAAGCTGGGTCTGGGTATCAGCGGCCTGGGGTGCAACAGGCGCACAGGCTCGCAGGCCCCGCTGCTCACGGCGTCGGCCTCGTGGCGGGCTGAGAGGCGCCGCCCTGGCAGTGACGTTGGCCATTCCGGGAGAGCACCATGCTCTGCGCCACGGGGTTTTTGTCCACACCCCTGCGCAGGCCTGGCGTAAGCCAGCCAACCCACTACGCTCACAGGGGGGATGCAGCGAGCGACATTTCCGCGATCTGACCCACAGCCTGGGGTGACATGGTTGCGTCCACTGTTCACTACTCTCCCCTGGAGCTCTCAAGTTCGCACGGCCACTTCCCTGTCAGCTTTTATTACGTACGGCAATCCCTGCTGGACTTCACGAACCGCTTGATATTATCTACATCCTATTTATACAGGCTCCTTTTATCACGGGATGATTTGATTCTATGCATATGTTAAGTAGCCTTGCCCCTGTTTGGCCTGCCATCTACAGATTTCTATAGATCCTGCTTCCCCCTCCTATATTTCGAATTAGCTTTGTGTGCTGGCCTGTTACATACCCAGAATATCGTTTGATGTGCCCACGTTCAGGCCTGCATGCTCTTTTAAACTGCTCAATATGCCAATTCTTCGTATAATTGGAATACTCTTTGAACATCAGGCACACCCCACTGTCTCTCTTTTTGTGTCTCTAACTTGGATGCCCTGAGGAAGGTGAAGCCCAATTTCGGGCAAACACCGAAACGCGCGTCGGCGCAGGATTCCAATTGTTGGAATAACATGAGACACTAGACAGTCTTTTTCATGGATTACATGTATTTAACTCTATGTTGGGCATACTCTAGATGCTGACTCTGTTAACCAAATAGCCCTGATGTATATATTTTTATGCATTTGGTTCTAGACATATGAGACACTTCATTTGTCATTTCATATCATTGTTTGTTGTGTATGAATGGATTATATGGACTAGATGTGTGAGAATGTGTATATATGAATTGGTATGTTTGAAGTTTGTATGAGTGGCTGGTGGGATGTGTTTTTGCAATTTTTTACTTATTGTGATATTATATATTTAATCAGTATATCTATTAAATAAACCTTTTTTGATACTTTTCTAACTATATTTCTGGTTCACTTGTATTTCTTATTCTTTGCACTGACTTGTCTGTGGTTACATCATTGACACACTGCATAACTCAAATTGAATAGGCAGAGAATTCTCCTTGTCGAGTTTTTTATGGTCACTACTCTCCAGACACCAGCAGTTAATGTCTGCATGGACATATTTGTGGTTTGCATACCCAGGTCTGTCCAGCACATTCACGCCAAACTTGTCGTTGTGTACATTCCCATTCATGGGTCACTTGCATCCTTCACACATGCCTGCTTTCCGCCTCTCCACACGTTCAGCTGTTGTGTGGCTGTGGTGCCATGATGTAGCTGGATTGTGTACATGGGAAGCCCAGGATCCCAATGGAGTTGTGTTGTCGTGTCTGGTAGGTGGGCATGTTGATTGACATATTGTATGTGGTTTGGCCACGTGTGCATTCCCACAGTTGTGCGTTGTGTGATGGTGGCTTTGGGGTGTGTGGTGTGTAGATTTGGTACTTACCAACGAGCAGTCCAGTTCCATATGTGCCATCCTGGAAGCACTGATTGATGATGGACTGTCGGAAGATGTAGGAATCGTGCACACTGCCTGGGTAGTTTGCGACGACATTGGTGAACATTCCCCGGTGGTCCACTATTGCCTGCACATTGATGGAATGCGTGTGCTTTCTGTTGCAGTAGATGTGTGCAGTGTCCGCAGGGGGCACAAGTGGGACATGTGTGCAGTCAATGGCCCCCAACACGTGTGGGAATCTAGCAACGGCGTAGAAGCCTTGCTTGGTCTCCAGCTGTTCCTGCACAGTGTGGGGGAAGTGAAGGTACTGGGGTATGAAGCTGATGATGGCATCCAGGACAGGTGTGAGGAACTTTGGTAGGGCTGGCTGTGAGACACCTCCGACTCTGGCAGTTGTTGGTTGGAAGGTACCAGAGGGCAACAGGTGCAGCACTGCCAGCAGCTTTGTCTGCGGAGGGATGTTTGTTCTCCACTGTGTTGGGACCATCAGCCTATGTCCGATGTGGGTCATGATGCGGAGGATGGTTGTCCTTTTGAGCCTGTAGTGGGCAATGACTTCCTCGGGCGTTAGCTCTGTCAGACTGGTGCGTTTTCGGTAGGTCTGCTGTCTTACTCTGCGCTGCCTCTGTGGTGGTCCGGGGGGGCGGGTCTGGGTCCTGGGGTGGTGGCGGTCCTGAGGGTGGTGGGTCATGATGCGGAGGATGGTTGTCCTTTTGAGCCTGTAGTGGGCAATGACTTCCTCGGGCGTTAGCTCTGTCAGACTGGTGCATTTTCGGTAGGTCCGCTGTCTTACTCTGCGCTGCCTCTGTGGTGGTCCGGGGGGGGGGGCGGGTCCGGGTCCTGGGGGTGGTGGCGGTCCTGAGGGTGGTGGCGGTGGGTGTTGTGGCCCTGTTGGGGCTCCGAGCTGCATGATGAGTAGCTCCATGGCGTCGGTTGTTCTTCGGGTGTGGCTGTGTGCGGGGCTCCATTGCCTACTGCAGGTAGTCGTCCTGCTTTCACCAGCAAGAGGCAGGTGTTAAATACCTGCTGCTACCGCGGCTTATCGCGTGGTTTTGACTCGCATCGCAGATCTGGCAGTTCGTTGTGAAAGTGGGGTAGTGTGTGTTTTTGCATGGGAATGCCTACTCTGCATCTCATTAGGGTTAGTTGGTGGTGTCACCCGTGGAGATAAATTTTGGGGCAGTTATCGCGGGAATACTGGCGATGTCTGCAGTTTGCACACGCTTGTGAATGGGGCGTTAAATCTATCTCCAGTTTTGATGCGTTAAAGTGGTGATAACTTGGCGATAAGTCATTGTGAATATGCCCCCTGGTGTTTGGCATAGGTTGCCTGAAGGGATCAGTGGGGATGGATTCAATTTGTTGCAAGTTTGATATGGTGGAGGGATGTGCCGGATCATATGAAAGTAGGAGAGAATGGATATCCCTATCAGACAGGGAGGCTCTACATCTAGAGGGGCGAGAAGGGTCATTAGGGTGCGGAGCGGAGGCCCAACTATGGGGTGTGTGAGTGATGTGGGATGGTGACCGCCGAGTATGGGGGGGAGAGAGCCAGGTGTACCCGCTAGCAGGGAGCGAGCGGAGATGGTGATTGTTCATAATGGAGCAACTTAGTGTGGACTTAGCTGACAGTTCCTCAGTGATATGTAATAGGCTACGTACCTCTGCCTTAAGTTGTTGTAGGCAGAGTGCTATCTTGTTAAGTCGGCCTTCCAATGAAGAGTGTGAATGGGATTGGGAGGCTAGGTTCAGGTGACCCTGCAGCGGAAGAGAGCTAGTGGGGGCGGGGGAGAGTAGGGCAGGTGGTGAATGGATGTGTCCCGAGGGAAGGGATTCTAGGAAATGGTGCTGCGTGTTCAGAGGGATGGGTAGGATAGGGGAGGAGGGGTCAGACGGATAGAGTCCCCTAAA
Organism: Calotriton arnoldi; assembly: GCA_963921515.1. Taxonomy (NCBI): domain Eukaryota; kingdom Metazoa; phylum Chordata; class Amphibia; order Caudata; family Salamandridae; genus Calotriton; species Calotriton arnoldi. Next base: position 1,247,758 of record CAWUFW010000146.1, read on the forward strand.
AGCCTGTGGGAGCAGGTCGGTATTGCGGGTTGGGCTGGGGGAAGGTATCCTGGGGAGAATCAGGGTAGTGCTGTGAGCAGTGGAGCTAGGGGAGTTGGAGCTGGCTAACAGTGAGGGGGGCAGGTAGACTAGCATGATGACTGTGCTGTCGCGGCTCATTCACAACGGGTATTGAGGGGGAATTGTTATTATTAGTTAAGGTATCTAGAAGGGGGCCCTTCGGAGCAGATGTAGGCTCAGAGGATGGTGGTGGAGAGGTAGGAGATGGACTTTGCGAAGCATGCGGGACCGCTGGGTGGCCAGCCCCTCCGAAGGGGGCGGAATTGAAGTTAGCCACTGTATTCATGGTGGTGGGGAAAAAGTTGTCAAATACCACTAGATTGCGATCTGAGGCTTGTATAAGGATGGTTCCGTTTTTGTAAAGGGAGATGGTGGCTTCAGCTCTGTAAACCGAGGAGGGCGCAACCATCAATCTAAGACCATGTGGAGTCTTCAGGGAAGTGGAGATCTTGAGCAGAGAGTATATGGCCTTCCGCCATTGAGCATGATGTTTAGTGTAGAAGATGAGATCATTTATGGTAACACCCTTTCTGATGGAGAAGAAGGGGTCTGAGATAAGGGTTTCCGGATGGGATTTAAGTAGTATGGGTTTGAAGTTTTTTGCAGCATTTATTGATAAGTTAGGGGGATATATGATTCGGAAAGCATTTTGGCCAGCCGGCTCCAGGTTGGGAGAGATGAGGTTTGAAGGTTTAGGTTCCATACCAGCACACGTCTTGTCTCTGAACAAAGGAGGCATAGGTAAGCCACGAGTCTGGGCAGAGGTCTGCTCCGACCATAGGAGGCGTAGGCAGGCCAAGAGTCTGGGCAGATGTCGGGACGTGTCGAAAGAGTTCAGTGTGATAGCAGACGGGGAGTTTCATGGGGTGAAGATGGAGTGGGCAATTGAATCACCCTTGCTAGTAGCGTACCCTCGGGTTCCTTTGGGTAGACCAAGACCCATGAGAGCCAGACTATCTAGGGCTAAAAGACAGGAGGCTGGGCCATGATAAAATGAAGGCAATTCAAGGGATGGATTTAAATCTTTATAGGGTAGGCAGATCAGGCAGGCCTTTCATCACGATCTTAAAGGAAATAGCCACCTCACACTATGTGGTATTAGGGAAAACTAACCGCTCAAGCAAGGTCACCCTCTGTGGAGAAATTTATTTGAGTACAGCAGGGAGTGAGTGCAGGGCATTTCGTGCAAGTCCTTGAAGGACAGTTCAGATGCCAAGCGTGTTCAATATCCTGGGTGATCCCCATCAAGGGATGTAATTATCCTATTAGCCGAGGAGAATGCCTTAACAGTAGAGCATGTATGAGGTTAAAAAAGAGAACTCATGGACCAGGTGTATGGGATATAGGTGAAATGACCACTCCAAGATGGCCACCATAAGCTGAGAGTGGAGCAAGCCTATTTCTCTTCCCATGGCCGGTAGAGCATAGAAACCAGGGAAGGGAGCTCCCCTCTTCAATTTCCGTAGCAGGAGGACAAAATGGATGCCCAACGACAACATCAAAGACAAACAAAATGGGCGCCCATCAATGTGAAAATCTGAGCTCATGTACATCACTTGAGCCAGCCGAACCAAGACAGCCCATCAAGAATCACCAGAACAGACCGGGCTCGCGTGGCAACCACAACCTGAGACAGGAAGAGCAGGAAGAGCAGGCGGCGCCTGCATGCAGGCCAGAGCCGTAGCGACTCGCGCTGAGGTGCAGCGCTAGACCGGTAGCGCCCACGCCCACCTCTCTCCTCACTTACTCCGGGAGAACGAAGCGGAAGCAGGAGGGAACATCTGGGACCCCAAGCGTTCAGTCCCGGGAACGTGCATCACCCAGCAGCCTTCACCGGCCGTAGGGCAAACACCGGACCTCGTCGTGTTCCGCATCACCAACAAGACCAGAGCGGCGCTCAGCAGTCTCTGCCGGCAGTGGGCTCCTCCTCAGCTCCTCCGGAGGCACAGGCATTCAACTCCCCAGAGCGGTGGCAGGAAGTCACGCTGCAGAGGCAGTTCGGCCCCTCGAGCCAGCCCCACAGCACCGGAGCGACGCTCGGCAATCTCCGCCGGCAGCGGGCTCCTCGAGCAGCACCTCAGGGACCGGGCACTCAGCTACACAGTGCGGTGGAAGAAGCAACGCCGCAGGGGCTGATCGGACCCTCGAGCCAGCACCGCATCAAGGATCTCGGCGGCGGGGGGTATTCTCCTTGCTTTGCCCAGAGATCACCGCCGCAATAATGAGAGCTCGGGTGCGGTGAAAGGCAAGAAAGAGACTCACCCTGCGGCTACTGAGACGGGACTCTGCATCCGCTCCAGTCTAGACTCGGGAGGCTCCGATCCCCTCTTGAGTCAGAGGCGGTCACCGGGCAGCATCGTCATCGTAGAAGATCCTCAGGTAGGTTGCACGACAAAATGTCTTCTTTGCGGGGGTGTGGAACAGATAGTTGTGTTGCAGACGAAATTCTTTATGCGGGGATGTCGAGTAGAAGGGTGGATGGGGGGCATAAACAGGGATATTCACAACAGAGTGATCCCAAGCCCCGGAGCTTCTTTGGAGAGCTCCAGCACGGCGGCCATCTTCCATCTTCTGTCTTCTTCTGAAATATGACATATGCAAAAGAAACAATTGATGCACGGAATGCTGGACAATGCAAACATTCACCAGTATCTGGATTGAATCCATCATTCTTTTGCTCACCACACCACCCCAGTTTGGACCCAGCCATATGCAAATCAGTCTTGACCCTGTTCCTTGTGGGAACAGTCCTGCCTGAACTGCCAAGCCAGGTCCTCCCTGGACCGGAAACAAGCATCCTGGGACCGGTTTCAGGGCATCACCCTTCATCAGCCAGGCTAGCTTAAATCCAGTGGTGTAGTGAGCATGGGACCCACGTCTGGGCATACCCTTCCCACTTAGGGCGACATAGGCAAAAGAAACAATTGATGGACGGAATGCTGGACAATGCAAACATTCACCACCAGTCACAAGTATATGGGTTAAATCCATCATTTTTTTGCTCACCACACCACCCCAGTTTGGACCCAGCCATATACAAATCAGTCTTGACCCTGTTCCTTGTGGGAACAGTCCAGCCTGAACTGCCAAGCCAGGTCCTCCCTGGAACGGAAACAAGCATCCTGGGACCGGTTTCAGGGCATCACCCTTCATCAGCCAGGCTAGCTTGAATCCAGTGGTGTAGTGAGCACGGGACCCACGTCTGGGCATACCCTGCCAATTCAGGGCGAACAAAGGAAACACAAGGAGATGATGGACGGAGCGCTGAAACTTGGTCATACCTCCCTGTGAAAGGAAACCTATTGTTCTACCTTCCCCTGCTTGTGCTCAGCTCAGCAGCAGAAGGGCAGAATCGTGTCTGGGGTCGTCAGCAGCACTAGCTTGCTGGCATACCCTGGAAGGCTGTCACCGGGAATACTGGGGGCTTCCTGAAGGGTCCCCCAGTGCATGGAATCATACCTCCAACACCGGTAACTATGTTGGGGCATGATTCCAACATGTTTTATACCGAACATGCCCAGGTTCATCACAGCCAATATATAGTTAGCTATTGCGTAATGACGCATTGCCACTATATATATAAAAATGCCTGACCGCACTTACAAAGCCTGGAGAATCAACTCTCGGGTTTTTAGTGGGTGTCCTGCTTATGCAGGGCACCCTCACACTTATAACCTAGCACCCTGTCTTCAGGATTGAAAGGCCTGCCTTAGGGGTGACTTACAGATTTTACGGGCAGTAACCTCAAATATAGCAGTGACCTCAGATATAAGAAAACTTATATCTGTCATAAGTGGTGCTATCACCAGCTTACACAGGCTGCATTGGCAGGCCTGTAGTCACAGTTTGAGTTGTCTCTCATGGGTGGCATAATACATGATGCAGCCCTGGTGTGTCTATGCCCTGGGTACCTTAGTACCACATACTAGAGACTTAGAAGGGTACACCAGTAGTCAATTGTGAAGGTACCAAAGTACTTACCATTGTGAACTTTAGGGAGAGAGCACAGTGACTGGGGTCCCGATTAGCAAGATCCCAGTCAGACTAGTCATAAAACAGAATAACCCTAGCAAAAAGTGGGGGTAACCTTGAAAGCAGATCCTACTTTCCTACAGTGCCCATTCCTAAGGACCTGACTGTCCAGGCAGTAGTGCTTGGTAAACGTGTGCAGAGATGTCCACGTTACCACCTGACAGATGTCCATGACTGGAACACCACATGCTAACAAATTGGTCAAGGCTTTAGCTCTGGTATAATGAGCTTGCAGGCCTTCAGGAGATTGCTTCTTGGCCAGTGCATAGCAGATCTTAATGCAGAGCACGACACATCTAGAGATGGTTCACTTCTGCACCACCCAACCTTTCTTTGCACCAACATAACCCACACAGAGATGATTGTCCACCTGGAACTCTCGTGTGTGGTCAAGTTAGAACGACAACGTTCTTTTTTGGTCTAGATGATGCAGTCGCTCCTCTTCTTTAGAGGGATGTAGAGGAGCGAAAAAAGTAGGCAAGGTGATTGATTGGCCACATGAAATAGGGTGACTAGGAGGCACTTATGCGAAGCACCACTTTATCAGGATAGACAGAGAGGTAACGCCAAATTAAGGTCCTACTAAGGCATAATAAATTGTGAAGGGGGGAAGAGATAAACAAGACCTTTCAAGAAGCTATGTACAATAGGGGACTTGAACAGTGAGGGTTGGTCAGGCAGCCGCAAAAAGGCAGAAAGAGCAGACAGATAGACCTTGAGAGTGCCAAGGGCAGAGCCCTGCGGGGCAAGGGAAAGAATGAAGAGTAAGACTTTAGAACGGGTGGCAGAAAGGTGATCAGCGTGTTTTTCTGCACACCATGCCACAAATTTCTTTTAACGTCAGACGTATACCATCTTGGTGGAGGGACGCATGGCTGCCAAAATGACAGTACAGACTCCTGGAGGAATGTCAAATACTGTCACCTGCCGCCACTCAATCGCCATGCAAGAAGGGAGAGAGAGTGGGAAGGTTTGGGTAGAGAACCCTTCCCTGCTGCTGTGACAGACAATCCTCCCAAAGGGGCAACCTGATCGGAGGATTGATGGCCATGCTCAGTAGCTCGGGATACCAGACTTTCCATGCCCAGTCCTGAGCCACAAGGATTACTTGGACACAGTCTTTCTTGATCTTCTTGAGGACTATGGACAGGAGTGGTATGGGTGGAAAGGTGTACAGGAGGTCTGAGCTCCACTAGAGACGAAAAGCGTCTCCGAGCAAGTGCCACCTTGGAAACTCCAACGCGCAAAAACCAAAGCTCTCCCCACTGCTGAAAGAGACCTTGCACCACCTCCAGATGGAGACAGCATTCGTTATCCGCTAGGCATCTTCAGCTGAGTTAGTCCACTGTGGCATTCAGAGAACCTGCCAGGTGTTCAACCACCAGAGATGTGCCCTGGCATTCCAGCCGTGTCCAAAGGTGCAGGGTCTTTTAACAAAGGGTCCATGACCCCACCCGCCCTGTTTTTTGCAGTACCACATGGCGGTCGGTGTTGTCTGTGAACACCTGCACCAGCCTTCCCTTGATGGAGGGTAGAAAGGCTTTCAATACCAGTCAGATCGATCGGAGCTCCAGCATGTTGATGTGGAGTCTGGATTACATCGGAGACAAGAGTCTCTTGATCCCCACCTCTTCCAGATGGCCGCCCCATCCCAGGAGTGACACATCTGTCACTGCTGTCAGATCTGCTTGGGAAAGGGAGAGGAGTCTGCCTCTGACCCAATCTCGATTTATGAGCCACTACTGCAGATTTGTTGCAGTGCCCTCTGAGATCTGGACCGTGTCAGAGAGATTCCCTATATACTGCACCCACTGGAACTTCAGTTCCCACTGCAGAGCCTGCATATACCAGTGGGCATGTGTCACTAACAGGATGCAGGAGACCATGAGGCCAAGCAGCTTCAGAGTCAGTCTCACCAAAACCCAGGATGGAGGATGAAATATCAATATCATAGTCTGAATATCCTCGACTCACCGCTCAGGGGGATAAACCAAAAACTGCACTGTGTCCAGAGCAGCTCAGATGAAAGGGAGCTTCTGAGAGAGAGTCAGGTGTGACTTCAACACCAATCGGTTTGCTTTGTGAATCACTGCAAAGGATATAAACTAATATGTGTCACATATGAGGTAACAGGATTATGGTTTGCTTGACACCTTCTACTTACGCACAACACTATGTAATCCTGCAGGTTCCCGTTTTAATTCTTAGGAAGATGGCTTGGTGGGTTTGTGATGATACTGCAGGTGTCCTTGTGTTATTAATATGTAACAAGTTCTGATATTGAAAAAAAAGGTCAGTCGATTATGCTACTGTGGCAAACATCTGCCTGTGATCTGCTTGGCAATTCTTTGAATATTGCTGTCAGAAATCAAAGTTTAATTATTGGGATATTGCCAAAATTAATGTCACTCAGGGGCTGATTAGGATGGCGGGCGGATGTCCACCGCCGGGCTGGCGGTGGACATCCGCCCGCGATCACAAGCCAGAAAACCGCCGGTCAGATTAGGATGGCGGTGGTGACCGCGACGGTGGGAAATTCCGATCGCCGCTTTTCCGCCGGTTGCCATCCGCACTCCTGCCTAGCGGACAGAGCAGGACCGGGATAATGGTGGCAGTGCCGAGCAGGCTCCGCCGGCACGATTATGATGCCAGCGGTAGCCAGCCTTTGCGCAGCGGTCAAACCGCCATGGAAAGGCAGGCAGAGATTGTCTTCCAGGGGCTCATTGCGGCCCCCAATGTTTGGGGGTGTGTGGTGCACTGGGGTACCCATGAGTCCCTCTACATTTCCCTGTACCAGGTGGCAGGCACTGTGCAGTGCCTGTCACGCAGTGAGGGAAATGCAGGACATGCTCCTTTCGACATCGCGGCAGTGCTGCGGGCAGCAGCAACCGCCGCAATGTTAAAGCCTGCGATCGTACCGCTGCAGGTCGGATTTCACTATGGCCATCGTGATTCGACCAGGCGGTTATGTCGCGGTCCATGCGGGCGGTCTTTTCCCGCTACCATGGCGGTCGGGAGGTTCTCCGACCGCCATCCTAATCAGCCCTCAGTTGGGTAGAAATATCATGAAGTGCCAAAAACAATTACCATTGCTTTATATCGTCAAAAGAGGGTCACTATTGGACGGTGTTGTACATAAACACCTTCGTATGTGATGCATTACATTTGTTTATGAATGCTATTTTTTATGCCTCTAACACAGATAGAATAAGGCATGACTGCTCACATTGCCATCTGTTTATCTCTTGGGCAGCTTGTGAAGTGACTGAATCTTTGCTTTCCATGTTGGACTCTCACTGAACATCCCAGTGAGATGTGACCTCCACAGCTGGTATACGTTTTCCTTTGGCATCTACCTTAAATTAACTCCTATCAAGTAGCAGTCATCCACTGCAGTTAGTGAGGAAGGCTGGGGACTAGGTCTCTTTCTAACTGGTCACGCTTTACAGCATAAAGCAAAGCCAGTAATGCATAGGTAGGAGCGGCTGTGTACACAGCAAGGGTTTTCTGTCTTTACCTGTTGTCCCCACCCCATGCCAGCAGCTGCCTGAGGATTGTGCCCAGTATTTGAAGAACACCCTCAGAGGTATGCCACTTATCCTGTGCTCCCATCTTCTAGAGTGTGTTGATTTAAATCCGCTGCATCTCTTTTAAATAAGATTTTTATGAAGAACATACACTTTCTTGCCAGATCTCTACTTGTCTAATGTTATAGAATATTTGTTTTTGGAGAAGAGACACCTGGAGCTGAACACGTATATGAACCCCTGAGGTTTTAAGACATCACTCTAAATTTCCTGATTAGTCTTGGTGAATTGCATAAAATTTCACAGATGTAGGGATAAATTGGCATGTAATGTCTCATGGTTATTATTAAAGTGAATAAATTAGCTTCTTCTGATTGTTGGCTCTCTTCTTGTTCCTTCAACAGCCCCATGACTCATTACACTGGTCCAGTCATTAACTTGGAGGTCAATGGATAAAAATATCACAAGATCCCTTCCAAGTGTTATGACCTCTAAATTCCCAAGACATCTTTCACTGCCTCTAGAGGTTCTTCAAAGATTCACTGGAGTCTTGTTTGTCCTTGGTCATATACCTATATTGATGTCAAGAAATTGTGTGACATCACCATTGGTAACATAAATAATTCTTCATAGAAAAGTAAACTATTGCTCTCAAAGATGATAGTAAGTGGAGCAGTAATACTAGTTTTGCTAACTATAGTGTAGCACCTCCTCGAAGGTTCCTTCAACTTTATAAAGTGCACAACAGACTCTACTAGTATTCAACATCATTGGCACTTACTGCATACACCTTGGAAGACTGAGTTGACCCACAAGCATTCAAACATGTGACCTGCCCATTACAGAAAGGTCTGTTGAGTAGGGTACTGGGCTGTGTTAGCAGAAATAATAAAGAGAAATATTTACACAGACCTTTAGCGGTAAACAGTCAAAATATTGAGTTGCAAATATCGAAGTGCATTTATATCGAGTTCAGAATATCGTTACTCAAAAATATCGACTGTCAGAATATCGTGGACAAGAATATTGACTCTAAGGTAAGTAATATCGCTTTTAACAATATCGAAGTCATTAATATCGCTTTTAACAATATCGAAGTCATTAATATCGCTTTGCAAAAATATAGGGCCCATTACGATGGCGGGCGGAAGCACAACCGCCGTGCTGGCGGATGCAAAAACCACCAGTTACCGCCGGCACGCAGCAGTCCACACGCCCGCCCAATTACGATGCGAAAAGCAGGCCAAACACCGCCGGCAAGCCAGCAACACCGTCCGCCATCAAAGTGCGCCCGTACACGTAGCGGCGCAGCCCAACTGACACACACCGTCCGACGAAACACGTCCCGCCCGGCGCATAAATTACGATGCCGCAAACAAACGGCTCCCACGGCTAAGAGACACCGCACGTGAAAGAGAGGCGGTAACACGGACGCAGAGCACGGACAACGAAGAAGCGGCACCCCGGGCATGAATCCAGCACTGCAGGCCCTTCCCATGCTTCTGCTGATGCACCACCAAGGACGCAACGTACCGCGGAGACGCAGGTAGGCACACACACAACAAGTGCACGCAAACAGCGCACACAGTGCAAGGGCGGAAAAAGCGGACAACCCCCCACCAGCGCGTGTACACTACACATCCACCATTGCATCCACATATGACACACAGGCCAAATCCTAACATCGCGGAACACATGTGTACACACCACCTGGGACTAGGAACCAACCACCCCGTCACGGCCACAAAGCGCCGATGACGCCGCCACACATGCGCACAACGCAGAGGCCAACCGCAGCGCCATGCATGCGTCGCACACAGACACAGGGACACAACCAAGCAGCACACACATCAGCCCCACCCCGAACGCACATGACACGTGACAGGCCTGCCACAGACATGTCCCCAACGCCCAATTCACGGACAACACCCAACGCCACACAACCGACGCACACATGTCAGTGAAGTCACGCAACAGCAGGACACACCCCAGTGTAACAAACATGGCGTAGCACACAGCGGCGGCAACACCAACTAGGAGAAGCAGGGCTCCTTCGGGAAGAGGAACGCCAGTACCACACTGAAAAACCCATACCACCCTGCACATATGAACAAGACATATGAAACGGAACACCAAAGAGCCCGGGGACCGACAACAGGTGGCCCAAGAATAACATCCACACACAAGGCCCAACGCAGAGCGGAAAGGCAGCCTGCCGCCCACACAAGGGAGAGCAGACAGCACTGAATGACCTTCCATTCCAACTCCGAAACCACAGCCCTACGACAGAAGCCGGTGAATACAGCCATTGTCCAAGAATAGACCAACACAGGCATGCCGAGGAGACCGACCACAGGGCAGATAGCGCATATCACAGAAGCACACAACGGACGGGGAAGAAAGAAGAAAACACTCCCCCATGTCGGCCACATGCAAGTTAATTGGAAGGAGTCACACAGCACTGACCTTGAACTGTCTGAGAAGCATGTGGGAAGAGGGCCCGTGTCCTCCAAACAAGCCAACAGAACACAAGTCCTGTCTCCCTACGACTACACAGAGCTCACAGCAACCCCGGAGCGTGCACATTGCAGACTGCACACACAGCCGGAGCACGCCATCTCAACGAACCGCTGCGAAATGGCAACCGCAACACACCTACCCAACTACGCCGAACAGCTCAAGCTGTACAAAACCAACACGATACATACATTGGGATGCGATCTCCTGTCCCTGCTGAACGTAAGTTACCGACTGACTTACCGCATCACATTGTTCAGCTGCGTCATGCCCGTCTTCTACTGTCGGAGGTGTCCCTACCAGCATCCCGTCGAGATATGCCTCTCCAACCCGGCATGTCTGAAGGCGGACCTGCTACCACTACTCCTCCCTCTGGACGCACACGACAGGGCCTGCTCTGCCTATGGGGGCATGGCGTATGTGGCCAACATCGCACCCGCACTGAAATGGGACCACTGTGCCTCCACACGACGGATCATCGAGAACAGCTACATCGAATGTCACCCAGCATGCCCCATCATGGTCCTCCAAGGGACAACTTACGAACAACACCTTGAGAGCCACCATCCGCTTCATTGGCTGGCAAACATGTACACCACCAATGACATGGAAGCCCTGCTGGACGGCATCGCATACCTGACAACCTGTAAATACGTCGGACCACAACGCAGGTTCCCCGAGTGACCTATGAAGTCCAACCCCGCACCCATGCTCAGCTTCCGCACGGACTGGACAGTCACCACCACAACAGCCATACCAAACGACCGGCAACTGTAACCACACCATCAACGACATCGCCATGACATCGGATATGACCGGGACATGCACACTGTTCCCCATCACATCCAGGAACACCGCATGCATCGTGGGAGGCAGTGGCATGGGCTCTGTGTATCGCACCCACATGGACGGAACTGCACGAACAACCAGGACACGACATGGATCCAGCGCACATGGACACACACACCGCTCAGTGGACATGAATAGGTCGCCTGGAGTCTGTGGGTGCTGCACCCCTCCCACCCCCGCCCCGGGAATCCCATACCAGGACCTTTGCATGGACGACAAGTGCATACAACAACAACACGACCCCAGTGACTGTGACATGTCCAGTAACCACCACAGTGCAACAACAAGTGGCACGCCGCTGCATGCACGCAAGCACATGCCCTGATGTCATCTCACATGCACGCGTGCATGAGGAACAACCGCAGCAAACCTGTCACATGGAACTGAGATGGACTGTGCCCATGATGCCGAGCGGTCTGGTAGGCTACATGTATACCGTCTGTGTCAAAGTCCGCAGCTCCGCAGCTATACGTAAATGTACATTAGCACAGCCTTGGCCAAGCAGATGTAACTCTGAAGCCCACATCCCACATGCAACAGCCAATCACATGTAACCCCACACCCTATCCAATTTGTAATCATGCTCAGTATATCCTCAACATGTATTCCGCTGCCAGTAGTGTCCACTATACTGCATCACAGAGGACAGAAGACTCAATATAATGTTTGAAACCAAAACTGTCTCCGCTGACTCATTTCACAAGTACGAATGAGAGAGGATGAGAGTATGTGAAGTACACGGCAGTCGTGACATGACCATGTAGTCCACTGGTATTGGATGTCAACGCAAATGAGTAGCACTACTGTGGAAGACACACATGTGTCGTGTGAAGTCGTATGGACGCAGTGCTCAGGTGGGTGGGTGCGACGGGTAGATGCGCACATGCCAAGTTGGAGCACGCCGTGTTGGGAGGGGTCATGAACAGTACACCACCGCTTCCCTGGGCATTGTGAGAGGACACCTGTCGGGGGGAGTGAACACGTGTGTGCACAGCAGCCGGGCACACGTACAAAGCGGTACCAGGCGCACCTCAGCCCACCCTCTGTGGACAAGCTGGATCCTGTTGTGCGCCCGCCATGCCCCTTGACAAGGCACACACAGCCCCAGTCGACCAGGTGTAACCCCAACATAGTCAATCCGCACAGGCGATACAGGGCACGGGATGGCAGTGGAGCATGGTGTGTGAGAGGTCTCCTCGCGCTCCTCCTGGTCATATCACGCAGGCAATAGAACCTCAACGTCCAGCATGGCAAAAAGTCAAATGGAAGTGTAGGGGGACGCACCACAGCACGAGCAGCACTGACGTCACGGGAGGTGGCTCGCACCATCCCATCCATTGCCCATCATACCAACCACGCCACATGCCATTGCGACTAAGTGCAAGCGCGTGCGCCACCACCCCTGAGCCCTCCCCAGAGAGGCCAAAGAGTGAATGTGTGGGCCATCAGCCACAGACGGACGCGGCCTGGCCGCAAGGGCAGCCACAGCCACTGGGTGTCGCAGGTGGCGGATCCGGAAGGCGAAGACTGTGATGCATAGTCCATGCAGGCCGGGTCTCCATTTGGGGCACCACGCAGGTGGACGGCGTCCCGCCACACATCATACCCTGAGACAGCCCACTCGTGCAACTGGACCCACACATACACTCCTTGCCCTCTCTGGTGCGAGCTTGGGGCTGCCTGTGCAAGCGCTAGCCTCGCAGGTGAGCATGCATATTGGGGGAGCGAGGGGAGGACATGAGGGCTGGGGCGAAGATGACTGTATCACTGTCAGTTAGTACAAGGGATGACCCAGATGTGGAAAGGAAGAGACGTGTCCCGTGTGTACTGCAACTAGTCGCCAATCCAACTACCCCCCATGTCCGGAATGTAAGCCCGCACCTAGGCCCGCCCATCCGCCACATCGAACATACCACCAGCACGACAACCTTCCCATTCGAAACACTGACTGGGGGTGGCGACCAGTGAACAATCATGTGTAGCCTACCCACGCGTACATGTGGGCCCTCCATGATCCATGTCACCTGCGGCAAAGACATGACATGCGCAATGAGGGAAGTGAGGAGAGCTGCCCGCCCCACGCGCAGAAGGTGCATCAGCTCCACAGACCCAGCAGCGAGTCCAGCAGGGGTCACATGTGCAGGGGCAGCTGTGCCTGGTGTGAAGGCACATGCATATAGACAGCACATCGACCAATGTGTAGTCTGCCCACATCCACAGTCCATCATCATGCGGACATAGGAATTGAACACAGGGCAACACATCTTAGTGGGTGCACCCACCGTGACCAACAATGCGCAATCATCGACGTACCCGCCCTGTGCATGGCCCCCCACCCAACGGAGGCACATCCAGTGCCACCATCCCACACACACAAGCCTTCCACGGAACATGCTGTGTCCAATGGTCAGTACAGAGTCAGCGCCCATCTGGTGGATCCTGAACAGGAGACACATGCACACACATGCCAGCTCCCACTATGTACGACTGCCACCTGGCACGTGCAATGTAACCTCTCACCTGTGACGTGTGACTGCAAGCACACAGCCGTCTTGGCATGGGGCTGTCAATGTGGACACCTGTCAATGTTTCGGGAGGTGTGATCCGTACAGTGCTGTACATAGGGTGCAGTGCTGACACCTACTACTGTCTCATATCCCCTCGTGCCACAGGTCCCACTTGTTTTGGCCGCTCAGCCTGTGCCCACATCGTCGTCGTCGTGTGCCATACTCATCCAGCCGCGGAAGCAGTTCCATGCTCAGCAGACATTCATGTTGCCGTGGCGTTGCCGCTTGACGGATATGCAGTCAGTCCCCATCAGCACGCCCCGCAAGTCATTGGGGCCTAGATCCCCATGTGCATGCACATGGCAGTGGTTCGTATCACTAGCCATTGCCATTGTTGGGAGACCTGTGTAAGTGTATTGTGGCCGTGCCGTCCCAGCTTGACAGCTGGGCTGTGGCTCATGTGCTTGCTCAGTCATGTCAGTGATGTGTATGCGAAATTGCTATGTGTCGTGTTGCATTGACATGTGTCCTCTGCCATTGTCCCTAGGCGGAGACCGAACATTGACCGCCCATACCAATTGCTGGCGGACATGGACGATACAGAGGTTATTAGGAAGTTTCGGCTGGACAGGCCAACCCTGCATCGACTGTGTGCCATGTTAGAACCCCATCTCCGTCCCCGCAGGGTGTATCCGACTGCTGTCACCCCCACGGCTAAGGTGATGGCCGCCATGCATTTCTTCGCCACTGGGTCATTCCAGCACACAGTGGGCATTGGAGGAGGGATGTCCCAGCCCATGTTCAGCAAGGTGCTGAGGGATGTACTGGCAGCCATGATGCTGTACCGAAACAGGTACATCCGCTTCCCCAGGGCTCGTGAATTGGCGGCAGTGAAGGGTGCATTCTATGCCCTTGGCAGAATCCCACACGTCGTTGGAGCCATTGACTGCACACATGTCGGCCTTGTTCCACCACAGGCCACTGAGCACCTGTACCGCAACAGGAAGCACACGCACTCCCTGAATGTGCAAGTGGTGTGCCTTGCGGACATGGTGATCACCCACGTGTGTGCAAAGTTCCCAGGCTCGGCCCATGACGCACACATAATGCGCAACAGCATCTTGCCACGACTGATGTCCAATATGCAACAGGATCGTGCCTGTATTGTCGGTGAGTATGTGGAGTGGTGTAGCGTGCTGGTTGTGCGATGCTGTCCCCTGTCCAGTTGGAATTGCAACGGTTCTCTGTGTCCCTCACACCCAGGTGACTCTGCGTATCCGAATGGGGCATGGCTGCTCAGTCCATTGAGGAATCCTCGCACCCCAGCAGACGATCGCTACAATGAGGCACATGGGAGGACCAGACGTGTGGTCGAGCGTACCTTTGGCCTCCTCAAGTCCAGGTTCAGGTGCCTGGACCGCACCGGGGGTGCGTTGGCGTACTCCCCACAGAAGGTGTGCCAGATAGTGGTGGCGTGCTGCATGCTGCACAATCTGGCCATTCGGAAGCAGATCCCCCTCATCGTGGATGACGGAGATCAACCAGGGCCCCAGCCCGCAGACCAGGACAGCTCGAGTGAGGAGGACAGCGGAGAGGAGGAAGCTGGGAATGTGCGCCAGCAGCTCATCGCCCGCTACTTCACTTGACGGTGAGTGTCCATGTACGACGGCTGATGTGGCTGTATCTGTGCAGGTGTGTGTGTGCTGTGTCAGGGTGGCCGTTTGTTCACTGCGTGCTGTGTGTCAACGCTCCATGGCCAGGGTAGTATGCCACTGTTGGTGGCTGTGGCATTGTGCCCTATTGCTCTGTGCGATGTGTGTACATTGCTTGTAGTTGTTGACATGTACTGTGTGATGGGTGTGTGACACACTCATTGAATGTGCTCCTGTTCTGTCTCCCACCCCTAGGTCCCTACAGGCCCTCCGGTTCCATTGCCATGCCACGCATCAGGTGCCTTTCCGCCCAAGGTGGCCGTTGTATTCCGTACAATTAAAACACAGGGCACAAACAGCAGTTAGTGAAAAAGGTGCATTTATTACTAACTGTGACATGTGATTGTGTGTAAGGTGATGACAAAAGTGGTGCGTGCAGTGACAATGAGCTGTCGGTCATGGCTGCGTGATGATCAGGGTGTACCCACTGGTTCTATGTCCATAGTCCAACACACACATGCCATCCAGATGGCTGTGTGGAGTGGGATCGTAGTCCAAGTCAATGCAGTGGCTGGTCAAGGAAGGCTGGCGGAAGGCTGGCTGGCTGCCTCACTTGCGGCTGGAGCGTGCGAAGTCCTCCCGGGAGATCTGTTTCCTCTTCGGACGGCCCCTTCCACGTTTGCGAGGGGGGTGCCTGCTTGCGACATGCTGGTGGTTGAGGTGTGATCACTGGCTGTGGACGCAGGGGAACTGGACACTGCTGCTCCACCCTGCGCCCCGGCAGGTGGTGGCGGAGGGGAGCTGCTGTCCCTGGCTGTGACCTCACCGCCACCACCAGCTGTCCCATGAGGTCCACGATTTGGCCCATACGGGCGTCCATGGACCTCAGCACCCCCAGCACCTCACGCGTGTCTGAAGCAGACCGGACCCATTGTCCTTGGGCCTCTTCATAGGCCCCAAGGACTCTGGCCATGTGAGGCAGGGCATGGCTCCCAGGGGAGGCTGGCGTTTCCCTGACCCTGCTCCTCCTACCAGTCCTGCTGCCACCGGCCTGCCCACTAGCCACATTGCTCACCACGGTCCTCGCTGTGGCTCCCAGGGTGGATCCAGTCGTCCGGGCCACCACCTGCGCTGGGGCTGGTGCCAGCGAAGACGTGGCGGTGGTGGCGGCGGTGGTGGTCGGTGCGGCGATGGTGGCGGTTGCGGCAGTGGTAGTGGCCACAATGACCGTGGGTGTGGCCGCAACGACAGTGGCAGCAGGGGGCTGGGAATGTTCAGCAGCCCTGGATGATGGGTTGGTGGGTAGGAGGGGTCCTGGGGAGCGGCTGGGCCCTGCCACACCAGATGGGCCTGCTTGGTTGTCCGTGTCCGAAGAGGAGGACAGATCCTCCAGATCCGTGTGTCCTCGTTGGGGGCTTGTAGGCTGGCTGTGCTGGCTGCTGGCTCCATCCCCAGCATCCAGCAGTTCGTCACCTGTGGAGAGAATGAGATTTGTTATTGTGTTGCACCTGGCGAAGTATGTATTTGTCGTCTGACATTGACAGTTCGTGCAATCTCGTACATGGGTTTCCCGGAGGCGTGTGTGTGGCTGTAGCATCTGTAGTTGTGTGTGCTTGGCAATGGGACTGTGTGCTGTGCACATGTGGCATGGGACGGATTGGCCATGCCGATGGGTGTGTTGCTGTGCCCCTACTTATTGTGACTCTGGTGTATGCGGGCTCCTGGCCCATCCTGGGTCTGGTTTGTACTTTGCTTTTGGGGTTCAAATGGAACGCTTAGGAACGCATATGGCAACATGGGGGCTATGCCCCAGATTCGCATTTGGGAGGGGATATGCTTTTGGGGTTCAAATGGAACGCTTAGGAACGCATATGGCAACATGGGGGCTATGCCCCAGATTCGCATTTGGGAGGGGATATGCTTTTGGGGTTCAAATGGAACGCTTAGGAACGCATATGGCAACATGGGGGCTATGCCCCAGATTCGCATTTGGGAGGGGATATGCTTTTGGGGTTCAAATGGAACGCTTAGGAACGCATATGGCAACATGGGGGCTATGCCCCAGATTCGCATTTGGGAGGGGATATGCTTTTGGGGTTCAAATGGAACGCTTAGGAACGCATATGGCAACATGGGGGCTATGCCCCAGATTCGCATTTGGGAGGGGATATGCTTTTGGGGTACATGCTGTGAGCCATGGGTGCCGAACGTGACATGTGTTGTGGCAGCATGACAGTGCATGGTTTGAGGTGTGTGCATGCTTGACATGGCCTGCATATTTGCTGTCTGTTGTGATTACTGGCCATGGCATTGGACGCATCGTTATGAGTGAGTGATGGTTGTGTGCCAGCCAACGTATTGCAGTTGTCCCATCTCCTTGGTGTGCGTGCTGCCCTGTGCCATGTGCATCACTGCAGTGCTCGGGGGGTGTGGCCCATGTTGTGTGTTGTTGCTCACAGTGTGTCGTGCACTTCATTGACTTCTGGCACATGGTTGGTCATGGGCATGTATCTTAGCGTGACTGCTGTATGTGTGGCAGCTGTGCGGATGACATGCCTTTCATGAGACTGGGGCTGACGGATGGGATGGATGGTATGTTGTTTGTGCATGGTGTGTCTGTGTGTTTGATGGGTTCAGTGGTGTTCGTGTGCATTTATGTTGTTCCGCTCTGTTGCGTCTAGTGTTGTTTGTCTTACATAGGCGTAGTTGTGGGGTGTGTGGTTGACAGGCAGTAGGGGCTACATGGACAGGACTTCAATGGTGTTTCGGTTGTGTGTGATGAGTTGCACAGTGGCTGCCGTGTGGGACTATATTCAGTGTGGCTTGTGCATGCAGACGTGGCTCCTTGGGTGTTGCTATGTCTGTGATGGGTCATGTGGGGTGTGAGTCTGTTGTTCATGTCCGTGTGCACATTGTTCACTTGTTCGTGACGGTGGGCGGTGCTGCGTGTTCGTCTGCTACGTGACATGTCCCATGTGTTGGTCGTGTTATGGTCCTCATGCCTCCAGTTATCCAGCCCTGTCCAGTTTCCCACCTGCAAGTTGTTCGTGCGTGCACTGTACTGGATGCCACATGGCTCTAAGCGGGGGGTGCTCCATGTTGCAGGTCTGTGGGGGTGGGGGGTGTTGTGGGTCGTGGGGGTGGCTGGACACCCACTGACACCGATTGCTGTGGACCGTGATGTCTGCCTTTCGGCTGTCGTTGTGCACTGCGGTGGCTGACACGTGGCTGTGGGGTGTGGGGGATGCTCCTCCTTGCTGTGCTGTGGGACTGGGGCCTGGTGTGTGTTGTACTTGGGCTGTCCACCGTCCCACCCACTGCACTTTGTGTTCCTGCCACTTACCTGTTACTTGTCGGTTAGTGCAGCTGTGGCGGACACATGGGTGTGGTGGGTGCTCGTTGTGGCGCTTCTGGCATATTTGGGGACCTGTTGGTGGTTACGTGGCTGGCTTAGTGTACACATGTCCCCACGCATCTTACAGTTGTTCGGTTTGGGCTGTGTGTGGTAGTGTCTGTTGCATGTGTGTGTGATGTGTTGTGTATTGTGTGCTGGACATGGGGGTGTTTGTCCCTGGGAGCTGTGGCATGGTGGTAGTGCATGTGAGTACATAGCGGTGTGCTGGTATACATTAGTTTGTACTTACCAGCCTCCACTCCCCCTGCTAATCCGGCGAGGATCTCCGGATGGATTACGACTCGCACCTTCTCCTCCCACGCTTTGAAGGTCTTAAAGAGCGCGGGATTCCCTCCGCCAGTGACGGCAGCCAGCTCTCTGTTTTTGCCCTCCTTCTTCTTGACCAGGCTCTTGACGTCATTCCAACGTTTGTTAATCTCGACTCTGTTCCTGGGCAGGGTCCCGACTGCATTGACCTGGTCTACGATCCGGTTCCACATTCTGTTTCTGGTGGCTAGTGGTGTGTGCTGGACCATGTTCCCATAGATTTGTGGGTACACCTTGATGATCTCGTCGACCATGACCGTCAGCTCCATGGGCGTGAACTTGGGCATCCTTTGTGGTGCCATGGTGTTTGTGGTGCTGGTGCGGTGTGTGTTGTGTAATGTGCAGGGGGTTTGTGGTGCCGGTGTTTGGTGGTGGTGGTGGTGTTTGGTGGTGGTGGTGTTTGGTGGTGGTGGTGGTGGTGGTGGTAGTGATGTGTGCGTTTCTGTGGTGTGCTGCTGTCCTTGCTGTGTCACTGTGTCCTCTCCTCTCCTCTCTGGTTTGCAATGTAGCAAGGGGTTGTGGTCTGTGGGAGTGCTGCTTTTGTACTCACCTATGTGGGTGTGTCCTAATGGTCTGTTGTTTTCAGGTGTGTTGTGTCTGGGGTTCTGGCCTTTGTATTTTTTGTTTGTCCGGGGGGTGTTTTCGGGATGTGTACTGTGCTTGTGTATTTGTGCGTGCCTTGCTGTGTGGACTTGTTGGCCATGTTGTGTGCTATTGGTTTTGTGTGCGGATGGTTTCTGTGCAGGTACGTTGGCGCCATGGCTTCTGCCGTGTCGATTCTCATCGGCGTTGTTTGCGCTGGCGGGCGGTATATTTGTGGTTTTTCCGCGCTCATGTCGGTGCGATCGTAATTTCACGTGCGGTGTGTCGGCCGTGAGGGCGGGCGGTTTTGTGTTGTCGTGCGTGTTTCCGTCCGTGGCGGGCGGTTTGACTCCGACTCGGACGTTGGCGGGCGGTATTTTGTGTGATTTTTCCGCCGATGGCGGTATTCGGTTTGTGTAATCGTAATGGCGTGGTCGGTGTTCAGGCGGTGTGTGCGGGCGGATTTTTGCCGCTTCCATGCCTGGCGGCTTTATTTACGCCAGGTATCGTAATGGGCCCCATAGTTGTTAAAAATATCGTTATTTTAGTTAGTGTTATGTATTTTAGTATGTATTTTAAATGTATGTGTTCTACTTTTTTGTCTAAGTATTGCATATGTTTTTAAATATATGTGTTAAATTTTTAGAAGTTATTAATTTTACTTCCGTAGCGGGTTGTGGGTTTATAGGGAAATAGGGTGGGAAGTAATTTAGTTATAATTCATTTATTAATTGTTTTTTTGAAGTTATTAATTGTATTTTAATTTCATTTTGTGTTTTAGTTCCGTATGGGTTGTGGGTTTATAGGGGAATAGGGTGGGTAGTAATTTAATTATAATAAATATATTAATATTTTTTAGAAGTTATTAATTGTATTTTAATTCAATTTTGCGTTTTAGTTCCGTAGCGGGTTGTGGGTTTATAGGGGAATAGGGTGGGAAGTAATTTAAATATAATTAATATATTGTTTTTATTAATTAATATTTATGTATTTAATATTTTATATTGTTAATTGTGTTAATTAATTTATTTTTAATTAATTATTAATTGGTTGTTAATTATTATTAATTAATTGATAATTATGTTAATTGTGTAATTTTTTAAGGAGCGGGTTGTGGGTTAATAGGCGAATAGGGTGGGAAGTAATTTATTTATAATTAATTTATTCATATTTTTTATTAATTAATATTAATTAATTTAATATTGTATATTAAATGTTGGAAATCATTTATTAATAAATATTTATTAATTGGTTGTTAATTATTAGTAATTAATTGGTAATTATGTTAATTGTGTCATTTTTGTAGGAGAGGGTTGTGGGTTTATAGGGGAATAGGGTGGGAAGGAATTTAATTAGAATTAATTTATTAATATTTTTGATTAATTAATATTTATGTATTTGATATTGTATATTGTTAAATGTGGGAAATAATGTATTAATAAATATTAATTTATTGATTGTTAATTATTAATTAATTGGTAAATATGTTAATTGTGTTATTTTTTGGGGAGCAGGTTGAGGGTTTATAGGGGAATAGGGTAGGAAGTAATTTAATTAGAATTAATGTATTAATATTTTTTATTCATTAATATTTATGTATTTCATATTTTCTATTGTTAAATCTGGGGATTAATTTATTAATAATTATTTATCAATTTGTTGTTGATTGTTTAATTTATTGAAGTAAAATTAGTTATGGAAATTGTGAAAATATTTTTAGGTGTGTGTTTTTGTGTTTATTTGGGTAGAGGTTTGAAATTAATATACTTTTAAATAAAATGATCATTAGTTGATCATTAATATTCTTTATTAATTGCTAAATATTGTTAGTAATTGTTTTTGTTCGGGGATTTACATTCAATAGCTGAAATGTTTTGTTTTATTCCCTCCGCTAACCAACGCTTTCCCTACTGTTGCACTCATTGGAGTGGGAATAGTAATTTATTCCCTCCATTATTCAACACTTTCCCTACTGTTGCACTTGCTGGAGGGGGAAAAGTAATTTTTCCCCTTCGCTATCCAACACTTTCCCTACTGTTGCACTCATTGGAGTGGGAATAGTAATTTTTACCCCTCCGCTATCCAACACTTTCCCTACTGTTGCACTCACTGGAGTGGGAATAGTAATTTTTACCCCTCCTCTATCCAACACTTTCCCTACTGTTGCACTCGCTGGAGTGGGAATAGTAATTTTTACCTTTACGCTATCCAACACTTTCCCTACTGTTGCACTCGCTGGAGTGGGAATAGTAATTTTTATGTCTCCGCTATCTAACACTTTCCCTACTGTTGCACTCGCTGGAGTGGGAATAGTAATTTTTACCCCTACGCTATCCAACACTTTCCTTACTGTTGCACTCATTGGAGTGGGAATAGTAAATTATTCGCCTACGCTATCCAACACTTTCCCTACTGTTGCACTCGCTGGAGTGGGAATAATAAATTATTCCCCTCCGCTATACAACACTTTCCTTATTGTTGCACTTGCTGCAGAGGGAATAGTAATTTATTCATCTCCGCTCTCCAACACTTTCCCTACTGTTGTATTTAATGTAGTGTAAAATGTAGTTTGAAATAATAATAAATATTTTAATAATTTAATTTATGATATATATATATATTTTTTATTTTTATGTTACAGGTGTATGTATGTATATATGTATTTATACTTTTTGATATATTTCTAACATTTTATAATTTATTAAAATAATTATTTCTTAAAGGCCCATTACGATACCGGGCGTGAAAAAATCCGCCAGGCATGAAAGCGGCAAAAATCCGCCCGCACACACCGTCTGAACACCGACCACGCCATTACGAATACATAAACCGAAACCGCCATCGGCGGAAAACCACACAAGATAACGCCCGCCCTCGTCCGAGTCGGAGTCAAACCGCCCGCCACGGACGGAAACACGCACGACAACACAAAACCGCCCGCCCTCACGGCCGACACACCGCACGTGAAATTACGATCGCACCGCCATGAGCGCGGGTAAACCACAAATATACCGCCCGCCAGCGCAAACAACGCCGATGAGAATTGACACGGCAGAAGCCATGGCGCCCACGTCCCTGCACAGAAACCATCCGCTGACAAAAACAATCGCACACAACATGGCCAACAAGTCCACACAGCAAGGCACGCACAAATACACAAGCACAGTACACATCCCGAAAACACCCCCTGGACAAACAAAAATACAAAGGCCAGAACACCAGACACAACATACCTGAAAACAACAGACCATGAGGACACACCCACATAGGTAAGTACAAAAGCAGCACTCCCACAGACCACAACCCCTTGCAACATTGCAAACTAGAGAGGAGAGGAGAGGACACAGTGACACAGCAAGGACAGCAGCACACCACAGAAACGCACACATCACAACCACCACCACCACCACCACCAAACACCGGCACCACAAACCCCTGCACATTACACAACACACACCGCACCAGCACCACAAACACCATGGCACCACAAAGAATGCCCAAGTTCACGCCCATTGAGCTGACGGTCATGGTCGACTGAGATTATCAAGGTGCACCCACAAATCTATGGGAACCTGGTCCAGCACACACCACTAGCCACCAGAAACAGAATGTGGAACCGGATCGTAGACCAGGTCAATGCAGTCGGGACCCTGCCCAGGAACAGAGTTGAAATCAACAAACGGTGGAATGACGTCAAGAGCCTGGTCAAGAAGAAGGAGAGCAAGAACAGAGATCTGGCTGCCGTCACTGGCGGAGGGAATCCCGCGCTCTTCAAGACCTTCAAAGCGTGGGAGGAGAAGGTGCGAGTCATTATACATCCGGAGATCCTCGCCGGATTAGCAGGGGGAGTGGAGGCTGGTAAGTACAAACTAATGTATACCAGCACACCGCTATGTACTCACATGCACTACCACCATGCCACAGCTCCCAGGGACAAACACCCCCATGTCCAGCACACAATACACAACACATCACACACACATGCAACAGACACCACCACACACGGCCCAAACCTAGCAACTGTAAGATACGTGGGGGCATGTGTACACTCAGCCAGCCACGTAACCACCAACAGGTCCCCAAATATGCCAGAAGCGCCACAACGAGCACCCACCACACCCATGTGTCCGCCATAGCTGCACTAACCGACAAGCAACAGGTAAGTGGCAGGAACACAAAGTGCAGTGGGTGGGAGGGTGGACAGCTCAAGTACAACACACACCAGGCCCCTAGTCCCACAGCACAGCAAGGAGGAGCATCCCCCACACCCCACACCCACGTGTCAGCCACCGCAGTGCACACCAACAGCCGAAAGGTAGACATCACGGTCCACAACAATCGGTGTCAGTGGGTGTCCAGCCATCACCACGACCCACAACACCGCCCCCACCCCCACAGACCTGCAACATGGAGCACCCCCGCTTAGAACCATGTGGCATCCAGTACAGTGCACGCACGAACAACCTGCAGGTGGGAAACTGGACAGGGCTGGATTACTGGAGGCATGAGGACCGTAACACGACCAACACATGGGACATGTTACGTAGCAGACGAACACGCAGCACCGCCCACTGTCACGAACAAGTGAACAATGTGCACACGGACATGAACCACAGACTCACACCCCACATGACCCATCACAGACACAGCAACACCCAAGGAGCCACGTCTGCATGCACAAGCCACACTGAATATAGTACCACACGGCAGCCACTGTGCAACCCAACACACACAACCAAAACACCATTGAAGTCCTGTCCATGTAGCCCCTACTGCCTGTCAAACACACACCCCACAACTACGCCTATGTAAGACAAACAACACAAGATGCAACAGAGCGGAACAACATAAATGCACACGAACACCACTGAACCCATCAAACACACAGACACACCATGCACATACAACATACCATCCATCCCATCCGTCAGCCCCAGTCTCATGAAAGGCATGTCATCCGCACAGCTGCCACACATACAGCAGTCACGCTAAGATACATGCCCATGACCAACCATGTGCCAGAAGTCAATGAAGCGCACGCCACACTGTGAGCAACAACACACAACATGGGCCACACCCCCCCGAGCACTGCAGTGATGCACATGGCACAGGGCAGCATGCACACCAAGGAGATGGGACAACTGCAATACGTCGGGTGGCACACAACCATCACACACTCATAACGATGCGTCCAATGCCATGTCCAGTAATCACAACAGACAGCAAATATGCAGGGTATGTCAGGCATGCACACACCTCAGACCATGCACTGTCATGCTGCCACAACACATGTCACGTTCGGCACCCATGGCTCACAGCATGTAGCCCAAAAGCATATTCCATCTCAAATGCGTTTCTGGGGCATGACCCCCATGTTGCCATATGCGTTCCTAAGCGTTCCATTTGCACCCCAAAAGCATATTCCATCCCAAATGCGTTCCTGGGGCATGACCCCCATGTTGCCATATGCGTTCCTAAGCTGCTCCATTTGCACCCCAAAAGCATATTCCATCCCAAATGCGTTCCTGGGGCATGACCCCCATGTTGCCAAATGCGTTCCTAAGCGTTCCATATGCACCCCAAAAGCAAAGTACAAACCAGACCCAGGATGGGCCTGGAGCCCGCATACACCAGAGTCACAATAAGTAGGAGCACAGCAACACACCCATCGGCATAGCCAATCCGTCCCATGCCACATGTGCACAGCACACAGTCCCATTGCCAAGCACTCACAACAACAGATTGTACAGCCACACACCCGCCTCCGGGACACACGTGCACGAGAGTGCACGAACGGAGAATGTCAGACAACCAATACAGACTTCGCCAGGTGCAACACAATAACAAATCTCATTCTCTCCACAGGTGACGAACTGCTGGATGCTGGGGATGGAGACAGCAGCCAGCACAGCCAGCCTACAAGCCCCCAACGAGGACACACGGATGTGGAGGATCTGTCCTCCTCTTCGGACACGGACCACCAAGCAGGCCCATCTAGTGTGGCAGGGCCCAGCCGCTCCCCAGGACCCCTCCTACCCACCAACCCATCATCCAGGGCTGCTGAACATTCCCAGCCCCCTGCTGCCACTGTCGTTGCGGCCACACCCACGGTCATTGCGGCCACACCCACGGGCATTGCGGCCACACCCACGGTCATTGCGGCCACACCTACGGTGATTGCGGCCACTACCACTTCCGCAACCGCCACCACGTCTTCGCTGGCCCCAGCCCCAGCTCAGGTGGTGGCCCGGACGACTGGATCCACCCTGGGAGCCAGGGCGAGGACCGTGGTGAGCAATGTGGCTAGTGGGCAGGCCGGTGGCAGCAGGACTGGTAGGAGGAGCAGGGTCAGGGAAACGCCAGCCTCCCCTGGGAGCCATGCCCTGCCTCAAATGGCCAGAGTCCTTGGGGCCTATGAAGAGGCCCAAGGACAATGGGCCAGGTCAGCTACAGACACGCGTGAGGTGCTGGGGGTGCTGAGGTCCATGGACGCCCGTATGGGCCAACTCGTGGACCTCATGGGCCAGCTGGTGGTGGCGGTGAGGTCACAGCCAGGGACAGCAGCTCCCTCCGCCACCACCTGCCGGGGCGCAGGGTCGAGCAGCAGTGTCCAGTTCCCTGCGTCCACAGCCAGTGAGCACACCTCAACCACCAGCATGTCGCAAGCAGGCACCCCCTCGCAAACGTGGAAGGGGCCGTCCGAAGTGGAAACAGATCTCCCGGGAGGACTTCGCACGCTCCAGACGCAAGTGAGGCAGCCAGCCAGCCTTCCTTGACCACCCACTGCATTGACTTGGACTACGATCCCACTCCACACAGCCATCTGGATGGCATGTGTGTGTTGGACTATGGACATAGAACCAGTGGGTACACCCTGAGCATCACGCAGCCATGACCGACAGCTCATTGTCACTGCACGCACCACTTTTGTCATCACCTTACACACAATCACATGTCACAGTTTGAAATAAATGCACCTCTTCCACAAACTGCTGTCTGTGCCCTGTGTTTTAATTGTACGGAATACAACGGCCACCTTGAGCGGAACGGCACCTGATGCGTGGCATGGCAATGGAACCGGAGGGCCTGTAGGGACCTAGGGGTGGGAGACAGAACAGGAGCACATTCAATGAGTGTGTCACACACCCATCACACAGTACATGTCAACAACTACAAGCAATGTACACACATCGCACAGAGCAATAGGGCACAATGCCACAGCCACCATCAGTGGCATACTAACCTGGGCATGGAGCGTTGACACACAGCACGTAGTGAACAAAAGGCCACCCTGACACAGCACACACACACCTGCACAAATACAGACACATCAGCCGTCGTACATGGACACTCACCGTCAAGTGAAGTAGCGGGCGATGAGCTGCTGGCGCACATTCCCAGCTTCCTCCTCTCCGCTGTCCTCCTCACTCGAGCTGACCTGGTCTGCGGGCTGGGGCCCTGGTTGATCTCCGTCATCCACAATGAGGGGGATCTGCTTCCGAATGGCCAGATTGTGCAGCATGCAGCACGCCACCACTATCTGGCACACCTTCTGTGGGGAGTACGCCAGCGCACCTCCGGTGCGGTCCAGGCACCTGAACCTGGACTTGAGGAGGCCAAAGGTACGCTCGACCACACGTCTGGTCCTCCCATGTGCCTCATTGTAGCGATCGTCTGCTGGGGTGCGAGGATTCCTCAATGGACTGAGCAGCCATGCCCCATTCGGGTACGCAGAGTCACCTGGGTGTGAGGGACACAGAGAACCGTTGCTATTCCAACTGGACAGGGGACAGCATCGCACAACTAGCACGCTACACCACTCCACATACTCACCGACAATACAGCCACGATCCTGTTGCAGATTGGACATCAGTCGTGGCAAGATGCTGTTGCGCATTATGTGTGCGTCATGGGCCGAGCCTGGGAACTTTGCACACACGTGGGTTATCACCATGTCCGCAAGGCACACCACTTGCACATTCAGGGAGTGCGTGTGCTTCCTGTTGCGGTACAGGTGCTCAGTGGCCTGTGGTGGAACAAGGCCAACATGTGTGCAATCAATGGCACCAACGACGTGTGGGATCCTGCCAAGGGCATAGAATGCACCCTTCACTGCCGCCAATTCACGAGCCCTGGGGAATCTGATGTACCTGTTTCGGTACAGCATCATGGCTGCCAGTACATCCCTCAGCACCTTGCTGAACTTGGGCTGGGACATCCCTCCTCCACTGCCCACTGTGTGCTGGAATGACCCAGTGGCGAAGAAATGCATGGCGGCCATCACCTTAGCCGTGGGGGTGAATGCTGTCGGATACACCCTGCGGGGACGGAGATGGGGTTCCAACATGGCACACAGTCGATGCAGGGTTGGCCTGTCCAGCCGAAACTTCCTTATGACCTCAGTATCCTCCATGTCCGCCAGCAATTGGTATGGGCGGTCAATGTTCGGTCTCCGCCTAGGGAAGATGGCAGTGGACACATGTCAAAGCAACACAACACATAGCAATTTCGCATTCACATCACTGACATGACTGAGCAAGCACATGAGTCACAGCCCAGCTGTCAAGCAGGGACGGCACGGCCACAATACACTTACACAGGTCTCCCACCAATGGCAATGGCTAGTGATGCAAACCACTGCCATGGTCATGCACATGGGGATCTAGGCCCCAATGACTTGCGGGGCGTGCTGATGGGGACTGACTGCATATTCGTCAAGCGGCAACGCCACGGCAACATGAATGTCTGCTGAGCATGGCACTGCTTCCAAGGCTGGATGAGTATGGCACACGACGGCGACGATGTGGGCACAGGCTGAGCGGCCAAAACAAGTGGGACCTGTGGCACGAGGGGATATGAGACAGTAGTAGGTGTCAGCACTGCACCCTATGTACAGCACTGTACGGATCACACCTCCCGAAACATTGACAGGTGTCCACATTGACAGCCCCATGCCAAGACGGCTGTGTGCTTGCAGTCACACGTCACAGGTGAGAGGTTACATTGCACGTGCCAGGTGGCAGACGTACATAGTGGGAGCTATCATGTGTGTGCATGTGTCTCCTGTTCAGGATCCACCAGATGGGCGCTGACTCTCTACTGACCATTGGACACAGCATGTTCCGTGGAAGGCTTGTGTGTGTGGGATGGTGGCACTGGATGTGCCTCCGTTGGGTGGGGGCCATGCACAGGGCGGGTACGTCGATGATTGCGCATTGTTGGTCACGGTGGGTGCACCCACTAAGATGTGTTGCCCTGTGTACAATTCCTATGTCCGCATGATGATGGACTGTAGATGTGGGCAGACTACACATTGGTCGATGTGCTGTCCATGTGCATGTGCCTTCACACCAGGCACAGCTGCCCCTGCACATGTGACCCCTGCTGGACTCGCTGCTGGGTCTGTGGAGCTGATGCACCTTCTGTGCGTGGGGCGGACAGCTCACCTCACTTCCCTCATTGAGCATGTCATGACTTTGCCGCAGGTGACATGGATCATGGAGGGCCCACATGTACGCGTGGGTAGGCTACACATGTTTGTTCACTGGTCGCCACCCCCAGTCAGTGTTTCGAATGGGAAGGTTGTTGTGCTGGTGGTATATTCGATGTGGCGGATGGGCGGGCCTAGGTGCGGGCTTACATTCCGGACATGGGGGTAGTTGGATTGGCGACTAGTTGCAGTACACACGGGACACGTCTCTTCCTTTCCACATCTGGGTCATCCCTTGTACTCACTGACAGTGATACAGTCATCTTCGCCCCAGCCCTCATGTCCCCCCTCGCTCCCCCAATATGCATGTGCACCTGCGAGGCTAGCGCTTGCACAGGCAGCCCCAAGCTTGCACCAGAGAGGGCAAGGAGTGTATGTGTGGGTCCAGTTGCACGAGTGGGCTGTCTCAGGGTATGATGTGTGGCGGTACGCCGTCCACCTGCGTGGTGCCCCAAATGGAGACCCGGTCTGCATGGACTATGCATCACAGTCTTCGCCTTCCGGATCCGCCACCTGCGACACCCAGTGGCAGTGGCTGCCCTTGCGGCCAGGCCGCGTCCGTCTGTGACTGATGGCCCACACATTCACTCTTTGGCCTCTCTGGGGAGGGCTCGGGGGTGGTGGCGCACGCGCTTGCACTTAGTCGCAATGGCATGTGGCGTGGTTGGTATAATGGGCAATGGATGGGATGGTGCGAGCCACCTCCCGTGACGTCAGTGCTGCTCGTGCTGAGGTGCGTCCCCTACACTTCCATTTGACTTGTGTCATGCTACACGTTGAGGTTCTATTGCCTGCGTGATATGACCAGGAGGAGCGCGAGGAGACCTCTCACACACCATGCTCCACTGCCATCCCGTGCCCTGTATCGCCTGTGCGGATTGACTATGTTGGGGTTACACCTGGTCGACTGGGGCTGTGTGTGCCTTGTCAAGGGGCATGGCGGGCGCACAACAGGATCCAGCTAGTCCACGGAGGGTGGGCTGACGTGTGCGCCTGGTTCCGCATTGTTCGTGTGCCCGGCTGCTGTGCACACACGTGTTCACTTCCCCCCCCGACAGTTGTCCTCTCACAATGCCCAGGGAAGCGGTGGTGTGCTGTTCATGACCCCTCCCAACACGGCGTGCTCCAACTTGGCATGTGCGCATCTACCCGTCGCACCCACCCACCTGAGCACTGCGTTCATACGACTTCACACGACACATGTGTGTCTTCCACAGTAGTGCTACTCATTTGCGTTGACATCCAATACCAGTGGACTACATGGTCATGTCACGACTGCCGTGTACTTCACATACTCTCATCCTCTCTCATTCGTACTTGTGAAATGAGTCAGCGGAGACAGTTTTGGTTTCAAACATTATATTGAGTCTTCTGTCCTCTGTGATGCAGTATAGTGGACACTACTGGCAGCGGAATACATGTTGAGGATATACTGAGCATGATTACAAATGGGATAGGGTGTGGGGTTACATGTGATTGGCTGTTGCATGTGGGATGTGGGCTTCAGAGTTACATCTGCTTGGCCAAGGCTGTGCTAATGTACATTTACGTATAGCTGCGGAGCTGCGGACTGTGACACAGACGGTATACAAGTAGCCTACCAGACCGCTTGGCATCATGGGCACAGCCCATCTCAGTTCCATGTGACAGGTTTGCTGCGGTTGTTCCTCATGCACGCGTGCATGTGAGATGACATCAGGGCATGTGCTTGCGTGCATGCAGCGGCGTGCCACTTGTTGTTGCAATGTGGTGGTTACTGGACATGTCACAGTCACTGGGGTCGTGTTGTTGTTGTTTGCACTTGTCGTCCGTGCAAAGGTCCTGGTATGGGATTTCCGGGTGGGGGTGGGAGGGTGCAGCACCCACAGACTCCAGGCGACCTATTCATGTCCACTGAGCGGTGTGTGTGTCCATGGGCGCTGGATCCATGTCGTGTCCTGGTTGTTCGTGCAGTTCCGTCCATGTGGGTGCGATACACAGACCCCATGCCACTGCCTCCCACGATGCATGCGGTGTTCCTGGATGTGATGGGGAACAGTGTGCATGTCCCGGTCATATCCGATGTCATGGCGATGTCGTTGATGGTGTGGTAATTGTTGCCGGTCGTTTGGTATGGCTGTTGTGGTGGTGACTGGCCAGTCCGTGCGGAAGCTAAGCATGGGTGCGGGGTTGGACATCATAGGTCAATCGGGGAACCTGCGTTGGGGTCCGACGAATTTACAGGTTGTCAGGTATGCGATGCAGTCCAGCAGGGCTTCCATGTCATTGGTGGTGTTTATGTTCGCCAGCCAATGTAACGGATGGTGGCTGTCAAGGTGTTGTTCGTATGTTGTCCCTTGGAGGACCATGATGGGGCATGCTGGGTGACATTCGATGTAGCTGTGCTCGATGATCCGTCGTGTGGAGGCACAGTGGTCCCATTTCAGTGCGGGTGCGATGTTGGCCACATACGCCATGCCCCCATAGGCAGAGCAGGCCCTGTCGTGTGCGTCCAGAGGGAGGAATAGTGCTAGCAGGTCCGCCTTTAGACATGCCGGGTTGGAGAGACACATCTCCACGGGATACTGGTAGGGACACCTCCGACAGTAGAAGACGGGTATGACGCAGCTGAACAATGTGATGCGGTAAGTCAGTCGGTAACTTACGTTCAGCAGGGACAGGAGTTCGCATCCCAATATATGTATCAGGTTGGTTTTGTACAGCTTGACCTGTCCGGCGTAGTTGGGTAGGTGTGTTGCGGTTGCCATTTTGCAGCGGTGCGTTGTGGTGGCGTGCTCCGGCTGTGTGTGCAGTCTGCAATGTGCACGCTCCGAGGTTGCTGTGAGCTCTGTGTAGTCGTAGGGAGACAGGACTTGTGTTCTGTTGGCTTGTGCGGAGGACACGGGCCCTCATCCCACATGCTTCTCAGACAGTTCAAGGTCAGTGATGTGTGACTCCTTCCAATTAACTTGCATGGGGCCGACATGGGGAGTGTTTTCTTTATTCTTTCCCGTCCGTTGTGTTCTTCTGTGATATGCGCTATCTGCCCTGTGGTCGGTCTCCTCTGCATGCCTGTGTTGGTCTTTTATTGGACAATGGCTGTATTCACCGGCTTCTTTCGTAGGGCTGTGGTTTCGGAGTTGGAATGGAAGGTCATTCAGTGCTGTCTGCTCTCCCTTGTGTGGGCGGCAGGCTGCCTTTCCGCTCTGCGTTGGGCCTTGTGTGTGAGTGTTATTCTTGGGCCACCTGTTGTCGGTCCCCGGGCTCTTTGGTGTTCCGTTTTGTATGTCTTGTTCATATGTGCAGGGTGGTATGGATGTTTCAGTGTGGTACTGGCGTTCCTCTTCCCGAAGGGGCCCTGCTTCTCCTAGTTGGTGTTGCCGCCGCTGTGTGCTTCGCCATGTTTGTTGCACTGGGGTGTGTCCTGCTGTTGCGTGACTTCACTGACATGTGTGCGTCGGTTGTGTGACGTTGGGTGTTGTCCGTGAATTGGGCGTTGGGGACATGTCTGTGGCAGGCCTGTCACGTGTCATGTGCGTTCGGGGTGGGGCTGGTGTGTGTGCTGCTTGGTTGTGTCCCTGTGTCTGTGTGCGACGCATGCATGGCGCTGCGATTGGCCTCTGCGTTGTGCGCATGTGTGGCAGCGTCATCGCCGCTTTGGGGCCGTGACGGGGTGGTTGGTTCCTAGTCCCAGGTGGTGTGTACACATGTGTTACGAGATGTTACAATTTGGCCTGTGTGTCATATGTGGATGCTATGGTAGATGTGTCGTGTACACGCGGGGTGGGGGTTGTCCGCTTTTTCCGCCCTTGCACTGTGTGCGCTGTTTGCGTGCACTTGTTGTATGTGTGCCTACCTGCGTCTTCGCGGTACGTTGCGTCCTTGGTGGTGCATCAGATAGAGCATAGGGAGGGCCTGCAGTGCTGGATTCATGCTCGGGGGTGCCGCTTCTTCGGTGTCCGTGCTCGGCGTTCGTGTTACCGCTTCGGTTTGACGTACGGTGTCTCTTAGCCATGGGTTCAGTTTGTGTGCGGCATCGTAATTTGTACGCTGGGCGGTACGTGTTTCGTCGGACGGTGTGTGTCAATTGTGCTCCGCCGCTACGTGTACGGGCGCACTTTGATGGCGGACGGTGTCGCTGGCTTGCCGGCGGTGTTTGGCTGACTTTTCGCATCGTAATCGGGCGGGCGTGTGGACTGCTGCGTGCAGGCGGTGACTGGTGGTTTTTGCATCCGCCAGCACGGCGGTAGTGCTTCCGCCCGACATCCTAATGGGCCCCTTAATTATTATTAAGTAAATATATATATTATATTTTATATGTGTTTAATTTATTTTTACATTACATTTATTAATTTTTAATTGTTAACATTTTCTAATAATTCTAAATAATTTTTTTAAAGTTATATTTATAATTTAATTTATTTTACATTATTTTTTATACATTAAAAAAATATATATTTTGTACATCGATATTTTTAACAAGGATATTTTGTTTCTCGATATTTTAGTATTTACCATTTTAAAGATAGGATGTCGACATTTTTGACATCGATATTTATGTCCCGATATTTTGGGAACACGATATTTTGTCCTTCGATATTTTGTCAGTGATCCACCTTTAGCAGGGATTTGATAGACATTTGAGTAAGCATCTAATAGAAAAGGCTTGCAAGGCAAATATGAGACTTCAAAGGATATTACCAGAGAAAGGAACCATCATCCACTCCTGAAGCTTGCATACTAAAATTCACAATACCTTGGTCAGTATGTGATTGTCAGAATTTTATTAGGGACAGAGAAAAAAAATAGCAAAGACGAAATAGGGCTAGTATAATAGTGTGTCAGTGGGATAGGCCTTGATGTTGGATTCCCCTTTTGTCCTTGAAAGCCCAAAAAAAAGGATAACTTTGGCTGGTGAGTCTGTGGCTGGGGAAAATAAGGGGTTTGAAAAGGGAAGTAGAGCTGGCTGCGAGGAGACGTAGATGAGGTGAAGTACTGATTCATAGTGGAAGTCTACGTGGGGGAAAGATTGACCTTTTGGTCAAATAAGGCCAACCCGATCCCCTGATAGAGATATGTGACTTTCTTCCTAGTAGTAGATGGAGTGTTGCACCCTGAGATGAGAAATATCTCAGGAGATACCATAGTGTAAAAATAAAGGCCTTAGTTGTGAAGCAAAGGGAGATCAGATGATGTGCTGATCTGATCCACCACTCATGTAGAGGAGGTTTGATTGAATGCAAATGTCTTTTAACGGGACATCACAGTATTTTTCAGCCTATGATCAACTCTATGGGTGTCTCTGATGTCAGGGGCCAAGCCTCAGGGACAGGAATGATAGGTATTTACCATGTTAACCTGTACTGCAAAGAAATGAGATGGAAGTGGCTTGGTCTTGTTGAAGACCATAGCTAGCAGAAAGACGAAGTTGCCGATGAAGTCAGATGAAGTGACAGGTGGAGTATTGAGCGCAGCTTACTCTCCTATGATGTTTTTCCCGGAGGTGTCAAATGGTGTGGAATCAGCTAGTCTCCTTTGAGTCTCAGCCTGAGGGACTTCCAGTTGTCACTGAGAAGTGCCAGATGAACACCTACTGGAGGCCATGATTGTGGTCGCAGTTGTAGAAGACGGCCCCAGATTACCTTGTCCAAAAGATCTTTTGGCACTCATTCTTGATCAGTTTAAGACTTGTAGGCAGCGGGCCCCTGGGGGTCCATGACACCTACTCTAGGGATCTGCGACTGTATCGAAAAATGGTAATAATGTTAGCAGAAGTTAAAGTATATACACATATAAAAGCACAAGGTAAAATTAAAAATCTTAAAACACTCTGAAAATATGAAGGAATTTAAAATTGGCGTATAAAAATTAAGGGGTCTATTACGATGGCGGGCGGATGTCCACTGCCGGGCTGGCGGTGGTGCCTGCCGGACCCGCGGTTGACATCCGCCCGCGATCGCAGCCAGAAATCCGCCGGTCAAATTAGGATGGCGGTGGTGACCGCGGCGGTGGGAAATTCCGACCGCCGCTTTACCGCCGGTTGCCATCCGTACTCCTGCCTGGTGGACGGAGCAGGACCGGGATAATGGTGGCGGTGCAGAGCAGGCTCCGCCGGCAGGATTATGATGCCGGCGGTAGCCAGCCTTTCCTCAGCGGTCAGACCGCCATTGAAAGGCATGCAGTGAGTGTTTTCCGGGGGCCCGTTGCGGGCCCCCATTGTGTTGGGGGGGTGCGGGTGCACTGGGGGGGGTACCCATGGTCCCCCCCTACATTTCCCTGTACCAGGTGGCAGGCACTGTGCAGTGCCTGTCACGCAGTGCAGGGAAATGCAGGACATGCTCCTTTCGACATCGCGGCAGTGCTGCGGGCAGCAGCAACCGCCGCAATGTTAAAGCCTGCGATCGTACCGCTGCGGTCGGATTTCGACCATGGGCCATCGTAATTCGACCGGCGGTTATGTCGCGGTCCATGCGGGCGGTCTTTTCCCGCTACCATGGCGGTCGGGGAGGTTTTCCGACCGCCATCCTAATCAGCCCCTCAGTTGGGTAGAAATATCATGAAGTGCCAAAAAACAATTACCATTGCTTTATATCGTCAAAAGAGGGTCACTATTGGACGGTGTTGTACATAAACACCTTCGTATGTGATGCATTACATTTGTTTATGAATGCTATTTTTTATGCCTCTAACACAGATAGAATA
Organism: Calotriton arnoldi; assembly: GCA_963921515.1. Classification (NCBI taxonomy): domain Eukaryota; kingdom Metazoa; phylum Chordata; class Amphibia; order Caudata; family Salamandridae; genus Calotriton; species Calotriton arnoldi. The sequence continues at coordinate 1,283,376 of CAWUFW010000146.1, forward strand.
AGGCATGACTGCTCACATTGCCATCTGTTTATCTCTTGGGCAGCTTGTGAAGTGACTGAATCTTTGCTTTCCATGTTGGACCCCACTGAACATCCCAGTGAGATGTGACCTCCACAGCTGGTATACGTTTTCCTTTTGGCATCTACCTTAAATTAACTCTATCAAGTAGCAGTCATCCACTGCAGTTAGTGAGAAGGCTGGGGACTAGGTCTCTCTTTCAACTGGTCACGCTTTACAGCATAAAGCAAAGCCAGTAATGCATAAGTAGGAGCGGCTGTGTACACAGCAAGGGTTTTCTGTCTTTTACCTGTTGTCCCCACCCCATGCCAGCAGCTGCCTGAGGGGATTGTGCCCAGTATTTGAAGAACACCCCTAGAGGTATGCCACTTATCCTGTGCTCCCATCTTCTAGAGTGTGTTGATTTAAATCCGTTGCATCTCTTTAAATAAGATTTTTTATGAAGAACATACACTTTCTTGCCAGATCTCTACTTGTCTAATGTTATAGAATATTTGTTTTTTGGAGAAGAGACACCTGGAGCTGAACACGATATGAACCCTGAGGTTTTAAGACATCACTCTAAATTTCCTGATTAGTCTTGGTGAATTGCATAAAATTTCACAGATGTAGGGATAAATTGGCATGTAATGTCTCATGGTTAATATTAAAGTGAATAAATTAGCTTCTTCTGATTGTTGGCTCTCTTCTTGTTCCTTCAACAGCCCCATGACTCATTACACTGGTCCAGTCATTAACTTGGAGGTCAATGGATAAAAATATCACAAGATCCCTTCCAAGTGTTATGACCTCTAAATTCCCCAAGACATCTTTCACTGCCTCTAGAGGTTCTTCAAAGATTCACTGGAGTCTTGTTTGTCCTTGGTCATATACCTATATTGATGTCAAGAAATTGTGTGACATCACCATTGGTAACATAAATAATTCTTCATGAAAAGTAAACTACTGCTCTCAAAGATGATAGTAAGTGGAGCAGTAATACTAGTTTTGCTAACTATAGTGTAGCACCTCCTCGAAGGTTCCCTTCAACTTTATAAAGTGCACAACAGACCTACTAGTATTCAACATCATTGGCACTTACTGCATACACCTTGGAAGACTGAGTTGACCCACCAGCATTCAAACATGTGACCTGCCCATTACAGAAAGGTCTGTTGAGTAGGGTAATATTGACACACTGGGCTGTGTTAGCAGAAATAATAAAGAGAAATATTTACACAGACCTTTAGCGGTAACCAGTCAAAATATTGAGTTGCAAATATCGAAGTGCATTTATATCAAGTTCAGAATATCGTTACTCAAAAATATCGACTGTCAGAATATCGTGGACAAGAATATTGACTCTAAGGTAAGTAATATCGTTTTTAACAATATCGAAGTCATTAATATCGTTTTTAACAATATCGAAGTCATTAATATCGTTTGCAAAAATATAGTTGTTAAAAATATCGTTATTTTAGTTAGTGTTATGTATTTTAGTATGTATTTTAAATGTATGTGTTCTACTTTTTTGTCTAAGTATTGCATATGTTTTTAAATATATGTGTTACATTTTTAGAAGTTATTAATTTTACTTCCGTAGCGGGTTGTGGGTTTATAGGGGAATAGGGTGGGAAGTAATTTAGGGGCCCATTACGATACCCGGCGTATAAAAATCCGCCAGGCATGGAAGCGGCAAAAATCCGCCCGCACACACCGTCTGAACACCGACCACGCCATTCCGATTACACAAACCGAAAACCGCCATCGGCGGAAAAATCACACAAGATACCGCCCGCCATCGTCCGAGTCGGAGTCAAACCGCCCGCCACGGACGGAAACACGCACGACAACACAAAACCGCCCGCCCTCACGGCCGACACACCGCACGTGAGATTACGATCGCACCGCCATGAGCGCGGGAAAACTACAAATATACCGCCCGCCAGCGCAAACAACGCCGATGAGAATCGACACGGCAGAAGCCATGGCGCCCACGTCCCTGCACAGAAACCATCCGCTGACAAAAACAATCGCACACAACATGGCCAACAAGTCCACACAGCAAGGCACGCACAAATACACAAGCACAGTACACATCCCGAAAACACCCCCTGGACAAACAAAAACTACAAAGGCCAGAACCCCAGACACAACACACCTGAAAACAACAGACCATGAGGACACACCCACATAGGTAAGTACAAAAGCAGCACTCCCACAGACCACAACCCCTTGCAACATTGCAAACTAGAGAGGAGAGGAGAGGACACAGTGACACAGCAAGGACAGCAGCACACCACAGAAACGCACACATCACAACCACCACCACCACCACCACCACCAAACACCGGCACCACAAACCCCCTGCACATTACACAACACACACCGCACCAGCACCACAAACACCATGGCACCACAAAGAATGCCCAAGTTCACGCCCATGGAGCTGACGGTCATGGTCGACGAGATCATCAAGGTGCACCCACAAATCTATGGGAACCTGGTCCAGCACACACCACTAGCCACCAGAAAGAGAATGTGGAACCGGATCGTAGACCAGGTCAATGCAGTCGGGACCTTGCCCAGGAACAGAGTCGAAATAAACAAACGGTGGAATGACGTCAAGAGCCTGGTCAAGAAGAAGGAGAGCAAGAACAGAGAGCTGGCTGCCGTCACTGGCGGAGGGAATCCCGCGCTCTTCAAGACCTTCAAAGCGTGGGAGGAGAAGGTGCGAGTCATCATACATCCCGAGATCCTCGCCGGATTAGCAGGGGGAGTGGAGGCTGGTAAGTACAAACTAATGTATACCAGCACACCGCTATGTACTCACATGCACTACCACCATGCCACAGCTCCCAGGGACAAACACCCCCATGTCCAGCACACAATACACAACACATCACACACACATGCAACAGACACCACCACACACAGCCCAAACCGAACAACTATAAGATGCGTGGGGACATGTGTACACTCAGCCAGCCACGTAACCACCAACAGGTCCCCAAATATGCCAGAAGCGCCACAACGAGCACCCACCACACCCATGTGTCCGCCATAGCTGCACTAACCGACAAGTAACAGGTAAGTGTCAGGAACACAAAGTGCAGTGGGTGGGAGGGTGGACAGCCTAAGTACAAAACACACCAGGCCCCTAGTCCCACAGCACAGCAAGGAGGAGCATCCCCCACACCCCACAGCCACGTGTCAGCCACCGCAGTGCACAACGACAGCCGAAAGGTAGACATCACGGTCCACAGCAATCGGTGTCAGTGGGTGTCCAGCCACCACCACGACCCACAACACCCCCCACCCCCACAGACCTGCAACATGGAGCACCCCCGCTTAGAACCATGTGGCATCCAGTACAGTGCACGCCCGAACAACCTGCAGGTGGGAAACTGGACAGGGCTGGATTACTGGAGGCATGAGGACCGTAACACGACCAACACATGGGACATGTCACGTAGCAGACGAACACGCAGCACCGCCCACCGTCACGAACAAGTGAACAATGTGCACACGGACATGAACCACAGACTCACACCCCACATGACCCATCACAAACACAGCAACACCCAAGGAGCCACGTCTGCATGCACAAGCCACACTGAATATAGTACCACACGGCAGCCACTGTGCAACCCATCACACACAACCGAAACACCATTGAAGTCCTGTCCATGTAGCCCCTACTGCCTGTCAACCACACACCCCACAACTACGCCTATGTAAGACAAACAACACTAGACGCAACAGAGCGGAACAACATAAATGCACACGAACACCACTGAACCCATCAAACACACAGACACACCATGCACATACAACATACCATCCATCCCATCCGTCAGCCCCAGTCTCATGAAAGGCATGTCATCCGCACAGCTGCCACACATACAGCAGTCACGCTAAGATACATGCCCATGACCAACCATGTGCCAGAAGTCAATGAAGCGCACGACACACTGTGAGCAACAACACACAACATGGGCCACACCCCCCGAGCACTGCAGTGATGCACATGGCACAGGGCAGCACGCACACCAAGGAGATGGGACAACTGCAATACGTTGGCTGGCACACAACCATCACTCACTCATAACGATGCGTCCAATGCCATGTCCAGTAATCACAACAGACAGCAAATATGCAGGCCATGTCAAGCATGCACACACCTCAAACCATACACTGTCATGCTGCCACAACACATGTCACGTTCGGCACCCATGGCTCACAGCATGTACCCCAAAAGCATATTCCATCCCAAATGCGAATCTGGGGCATGGCCCCCATGTTGCCATATGCGTTCCTAAGCGTCCCATCTGAACACCAAAAGCAAAGTACAAACCAGACCCAGGATGGGCCAGGAGCCCGCATACACCAGAGTCACAACAAGTAGGGGCACAGCAACAGACCCATCGGCATGGCCAATCCGTCCCATGCCACATGTGCACAGCACACAGTCCCATTGTCAAGCACACACAACCACAAATGCTACAGCCACACACACGCCTCCGGGAAACCCATGTACGAGATTGCACGAACTGTTAATGTCAGACGACAAATACATACTTCGCCAGGTGCAACACAATAACAAATCTCATTCTCTCCACAGGTGACGAACTGCTGGATGCTGGGGATGGAGACAGCAGCCAGCACAGCCAGCCTACAAGCCCCCAACGAGGACACACGGATGTGGAGGATCTGTCCTCCTCTTCGGACACGGACCACCAAGCAGGCCCATCTGGTGTGGCAGGACCCAGCCGCTCCCCAGGACCCCTCCTACCCACCAACCCATCATCCAGGGCTGCTGAACATTCCCAGCCCCCTGCTGCCACTGTCGTTGCGGCCACACCCACGGTCATTGCGGCCACACCCACGGTCATTGCGGCCACTACCATTGCCGCAACCGCCACCATCGCCGCACCGACCACCACCGCCGCCACCACCACCACGTCTTCGCTGGCACCAGCCCCAGCGCAGGTGGTGGCCCGGCCGACTGGATCCACCCTGGGAGCCACAGCGAGGACCGTGGTGAGCAATGTGGCTAGTGGGCAGGCCGGTGGCAGCAGTACTGGTAGGAGGAGCAGGGTCAGGGAAACGCAAGTCTCCCCTGGGAGCCATGCCCTGCCTCAAATGGCCAGAGTCCTTGGGGCCTATGAAGAGGCCCAAGAACAATGGGTCAGGTCTGCTTCAGACACGCGGGAGGTGCTGGGGGTGCTGAGGTCCATGGACGCCCGTATGGGCCAACTCGTGGACCTCATGGGCCAGCTGGTGGTGGCGGTGAGGTCACAGCCAGGGACAGCAGCTCTCCCTCCGCCACCACCTGCCGGGGCGCAGGGTCGAGCAGCAGTGTCCAGTTCCCCTGCGTCCACAGCCAGTGAGCACACCTCAACCACCAGCATGTCGCAAGCAGGCACCCCCTCGCAAACGTGGAAGGGGCCGTCCGAAGTGGAAACAGATCTCCCGGGAGGACTTCGCACGCTCCAGACGCAAGTGAGGCAGCCAGCCAGCCTTCCTTGACCACCCACTGCATTGACTTGGACTACGATCCCACTCCACACAGCCATCTGGATGGCATGTGTGTGTTGGACTATGGACATAGAACCAGTGGGTACACCCTGAGCATCACGCAGCCATGACCGACAGCTCATTGTCACTGCACGCACCACTTTTGTCATCACCTTACACACAATCACATGTCACAGTTTGAAATAAATGCACCTCTTACACAAACTGCTGTTTGTGCCCTGTGTTTTATTTGTACGGAATACAACGGCCACCTTGGGCGGAAAGGCACCTGATGCGTGGCATGGCAATGGAACCGGAGGGCCTGTAGGGACCTAGGGGTGGGAGACAGAACAGGAGCACATTCAATGAGTGTGTCACACACCCATCACACAGTACATGTCAACAACTACAAGCAATGTACACACATCGCACAGAGCAATAGGGCACAATGCCACAGCCACCAACAGTGGCATACTACCCTGGCCATGGAGCGTTGACACACAGCACGCAGTGAACAAACGGCCACCCTGACACAGCACACACACACCTGCACAGACACAGCCACATCAGCCGTCGTACATGGACACTCACCGTCAAGTGAAGTAGTGGGCGATGAGCTGCTGCCGCACATTACCAGCTTCCTCCTCTCCGCTGTCCTCCTCACTCGAGCTGTCCTGGTCTGCGGGCTGGGGCCCTGGTTGATCTCCGTCATCCACGATGAGGGGGATCTGCTTCCGAATGGCCAGATTGTGCAGCATGCAGCACGCCACCACTATCTGGCACACCTTCTGTGGGGAGTACGCCAGCGCACCCCCGGTGCGGTCCAGGCACCTGAACCTGGACTTGAGGAGGCCAAAGGTACGCTCGACCACACGTCTGGTCCTCCCATGTGCCTCATTGTAGCGATCGTCTGCTGGGGTGCGAGGATTCCTCAATGGACTGAGCAGCCATGCCCCATTCGGGTACGCAGAGTCACCTGGGTGTGAGGGACACAGAGAACCGTTGCTATTCCAACTGGACAGGGGACAGCATCGCACAACCAGCACGCCACACCACTCCACATACTCACCGACAATACAGCCACGATCCTGTTGCAGATTGGACATCAGTCGTGGCAAGATGCTGTTGCGCATTATGTGTGCGTCATGGGCCGAGCCTGGGAACTTTGCACACACGTGGGTGATCACCATGTCCGCAAGGCACACCACTTGCACATTCAGGGAGTGCGTGTGCTTCCTGTTGCGGTACAGGTGCTCAGTGGCCTGTGGTGGAACAAGGCCAACATGTGTGCAGTCAATGGCTCCAACGACGTGTGGGATTCTGCCAAGGGCATAGAATGCACCCTTCACTGCCGCCAATTCACGAGCCCTGGGGAAGCGGATGTACCTGTTTCGGTACAGCATCATGGCTGCCAGTACATCCCTCAGCACCTTGCTGAACATGGGCTGGGACATCCCTCCTCCACTGCCCACTGTGTGCTGGAATGACCCAGTGGCGAAGAAATGCATGGCGGCCATCACCTTAGCCGTGGGGGTGACAGCTGTCGGATACACCCTGCGGGGACGGAGATGGGGTTCTAACATGGCACACAGTCGATGCAGGGTTGGCCTGTCCAGCCGAAACTTCCTAATGACCTCTGTATCGTCCATGTCCGCCAGCAATTGGTATGGGCGGTCAATGTTCGGTCTCCGCCTAGGGAAAATGGCAGTGGACACATGTCAAAGCAACACAACACATAGCAATTTCGCATACACATCACTGACATGACTGAGCAAGCACATGAGCCACAGCCCAGCTGTCAAGCTGGGACGGCACGGCCACAATACACTTACACAGGTCTCCCAACAATGGCAATGGCTAGTGAGACATACCACTGCCATGTGCATGCACATGGGGATCTAGGCCCCAATGACTTGCGGGGCGTGCTGATGGGGACTGACTGCATATTCGTCAAGCGGCAACGCCACGGCAACATGAATGTCTGCTGAGCATGGAACTGCTTCCGAGGCTGGATGAGTATGGCACACGACGACGACGATGTGGGCACAGGCTGAGCGGCCAAAACAAGTGGGACCTGTGGCACGAGGGGATATGAGACAGTAGTAGGTGTCAGCACTGCACCCTATGTACAGCACTGTACGGATCACACCTCCCGAAACATTGACAGGTGTCCACATTGACAGCCCCATGCCAAGACGGCTGTGTGCTTGCAGTCACACGTCACAGGTGAGAGGTTACATTGCACGTGCCAGGTGGCAGACGTACATAGTGGGAGCTGGCATGTGTGTGCATGTGTCTCCTGTTCAGGATCCACCAGATGGGCGCTGACTCTGTACTGAGCATTGGACACAGCATGTTCCGTGGAAGGCTTGTGTGTGTGGGATGGTGGCACTGGATGTGCCTCCGTTGGGTGGGGGGCCATGCACAGGGCGGGTACGTCGATGATTGCGCATTGTTGGTCACGGTGGGTGCACCCACTAAGATGTGTTGCCCTGTGTTCAATTCCTATGTCCGCATGATGATGGACTGTAGATGTGGGCAGACTACACATTGGTCGATGTGCTGTCTATATGCATGTGCCTTCACACCAGGCACAGCTGCCCCTGCACATGTGACCCCTGCTGGACTCGCTGCTGGGTCTGTGGAGCTGATGCACCTTCTGTGCATGGGGCGGACAGCTCTCCTCACTTCCCTCATTGCGCATGTCATGACTTTGCCGCAGGTGACATGGATCATGGAGGGCCCACATGTACGCGTGGGTAGGCTACACATGATTGTTCACTGGTCGCCACCCCCAGTCAGTGTTTTGAATGGGAAGGTTGTCGTGCTGGTGGTATATTCGATGTGGCGGATGGGCGGGCCTAGGTGCGGGCTTACATTCCGGACATGGGGGGTAGTTGGATTGGCGACTAGTTGCAGTACACACGGGACACGTCTCTTCCTTTCCACATCTGGGTCATCCCTTGTACTCACTGACAGTGATACAGTCATCTTCGCCCCAGCCCTCATGTCCTCCCCTCGCTCCCCCAATATGCATGTGCACCTGCGAGGCTAGCGCTTGCACAGGCAGCCCCAAGCTCGCACCAGAGAGGGCAAGGAGTGTATGTGTGGGTCCAGTTGCACGAGTGGGCTGTCTCAGGGTATGATGTGTTGCGGGACGCCGTCCACCTGCGTGGTGCCCCAAATGGAGACCCGGCCTGCATGGACTATGCATCACAGTCTTCGCCTTCCGGATCCGCCACCTGCGACACCCAGTGGCTGTGGCTGCCCTTGCGGCCATGCCGCGTCCGTCTGTGACTGATGGCCCACACATTCACTCTTTGGCCTCTCTGGGGAGGGCATCGGGGGTGGTGGCGCACGCGCTTGCACTTAGTCGCAATGGCATGTGGCGTGGTTGGTATAATGGGCAATGGATGGGATGGTGCGAGCCACCTCCCGTGACGTCAGTGCTGCTCGTGCTGTGGTGCGTCCCCCTACACTTCCATTTGACTTGTGCCATGCTAGACGTTGAGGTTCTATTGCCTGCGTGATATGACCAGGAGGAGCGCGAGGAGACCTCTCACACACCATGCTCCACTGCCATCCCGTGCCCTGTATCGCCTGTGCGGATTGACTATGTTGGGGTTACACCTGGTCGACTGGGGCTGTGTGTGCCTTGTCAAGGGGCATGGCGGGCGCACAACAGGATCCAGCTTGTTCACAGAGGGTGGGCTGAGGTGCGCCTGGTACCGCTTTGTACGTGTGCCCGCCTGCTGTGCACACACGTGTTCACTCCCCCGACAGGTGTCCTCTCACAATGCCCAGGGAAGCGGTGGTGTACTGTTCATGACCCCTCCCGACACGGCGTGCTCCAACTTGGCATGTGCGCATCTACCCGTCACACCCACCCACCTGAGCACTGCGTCCATACGACTTCACACGACACATGTGTGTCTTCCACAGTTGTGCTACTCATTTGCGTTGACATCCAATACCAGTGGACTACATGGTCATGTCACGACTGCCGTGTACTTCACATACTCTCATCCTCTCTCATTCGTACTTGTGAAATGAGTCAGCGGAGACAGTTTTGGTTTCAAACATTATATTGAGTCTTCTGTCCTCTGTGATGCAGTATAGTGGACACTACTGGCAGCGGAATACATGTTGAGGATATACTGAGCATGATTGCAAATGGGATAGGGTGTGGGGTTACATGTGATTGGCTGTTGCATGTGGGATGTGGGCTTCAGAGTTACATCTGCTTGGCCAAGGCTGTGCTAATGTACATTTACGTATAGCTGCGGAGCTGCGGACTTTGACACAGACGGTATACATGTAGCCTACCAGACCGCTTGGCATCATGGGCACAGTCCATCTCAGTTCCATGTGACAGGTTTGCTGCGGTTGTTCCTCATGCACGCGTGCATGTGAGATGACATCAGGGCATGTGCTTGCGTGCATGCAGCGGCGTGCCACTTGTTGTTGCAATGTGGTGGTTACTGGACATGTCACAGTCACTGGGGTCGTGTTGTTGTTGTATGCACTTGTCGTCCATGCAAAGGTCCTGGTATGGGATTCCCGGGGCGGGGTGGGAGGGGTGCAGCACCCACAGACTCCAGGCGACCTATTCATGTCCACTGAGCGGTGTGTGTGTCCATGGGCGCTGGATCCATGTCGTGTCCTGGTTGTTCGTGCAGTTCCGTCCATGTGGGTGCGATACACAGAGCCCATGCCACTGCCTCCCACGATGCATGCGGTGTTCCTGGATGTGATGGGGAACAGTGTGCATGTCCCGGTCATATCCGATGTCATGGCGATGTCGTTGATGGTGTGGTAACAGTTGCCGGTCGTTTGGTATGGCTGTTGTGGTGGTGACTGGCCAGTCCGTGCGGAAGCTAAGCATGGGTGCGGGGTTGGACATCATAGGTCAATCGGGGAACCTGCGTTGTGGTCCGACGAATTTACAGGTTGTCAGGTATGCGATGCCGTCCAGCAGGGCTTCCATGTCATTGGTGGTGTACATGTTTGCCAGCCAATGTAGCGGATGGTGGCTGTCAAGGTGTTGTTCGTAAGTTGTCCCTTGGAGGACCATGATGGGGCATGCTGGGTGACATTCGATGTAGCTGTTCTCGATGATCCGTCGTGTGGAGGCACAGTGGTCCCATTTCAGTGCGGGTGCGATGTTGGCCACATACGCCATGCCCCCATAGGCAGAGCAGGCCCTGTCGTGTGCGTCCAGAGGGAGGAGTAGTGGTAGCAGGTCCGCCTTTAGACATGCCGGGTTGGAGAGGCATATCTCCACGGGATGCTGGTAGGGACACCTCCGACAGTAGAAGACGGGCATGACGCAGCTGAACAATGTGATGCGGTAAGTCAGTCGGTAACTTACGTTCAGCAGGGACAGGAGATCGCATCCCAATGTATGTATCAGGTTGGTTTTGTACAGCTTGAGCTGTCCGGCGTAGTTGGGTAGGTTTGTTGCGGTTGCCATTTCGCAGCGGTGCGTTGTGGTGGCGTGCTCCGGCTGTGTGTGCAGTCTGCAATGTGCACGCTCCGAGGTTGCTGTGAGCTCTGTGTAGTCGTAGGGAGACAGGACTTGTGTTCTGTTGGCTTGTTTGGAGGACACGGACCCTCATCCCACATGCTTCTCAGACAGTTCAAGGTCAGTGATGTGTGACTCCTTCCAATTAACTTGCATGTGGCTGACATGGGGGAGTGTTTTCTTCTTTCTTCCCCGTCCGTTGTGTGCTTCTGTGATATGCGCTATCTGCCCTGTGGTCGGTCTCCTCGGCATGCCTGTGTTGGTCTTTTCTTGGACAATGGCTGTATTCACCGGCTTCTTTTGTAGGGCTGTGGTTTCGGAGTTGGAATGGAAGGTCATTCAGTGCTGTCTGCTCTCCCTTGTGTGGGCGGCAGGCTGCCTTTCCGCTCTGCGTTGGGCCTTGTGTGTGAATGTTATTCTTGGGCCACCTGTTGTCGGTCCCCGGGCTCTTTGGTGTTCCGTTTTATATGTCTTGTTCATATGTGCAGGGTGGTATGGGTGTTTCAGTGTGGTACTGGCGTTCCTCTTCCCGAAGGGGCCCTGCTTCTCCTAGTTGGTGTTGCCGCCGCTGTGTGCTTCGCCATGTTTGTTACACTGGGGTGTGTCCTGCTGTTGCGTGACTTCACTGACATGTGTGCGTCGGTTGTGTGGCGTTGGGTGTTGTCCGTGAATTGGGCGTTGGGGACATGTCTGTGGCAGGCCTGTCACGTGTCATGTGCGTTCGGGGTGGGGCTGATGTGTGTGCTGCTTGGTTGTGTCCCTGTGTCTGTGTGCGACGCATGCATGGCGCTGCGGTTGGCCTCTGCGTTGTGCACATGTGTGGCGGCGTCATCGCCGCTTTGGGGCCGTGACGGGGTCGTTGGTTCCTAGTCCCAGGTGGTGTGTACACATGTGTTACGCGATGTTACGATTTGGCCTGTGTGTCATATGTGGATGCAATGGTGGATGTGTAGTGTACACGCGCTGGGGGGGTTGTCCGCTTTTTCCGCCCTTGCACTGTGTGCGCTGTTTGCGTGCACTTGTTGTGTGTGTGCCTACCTGCGTCTCCGCGGTACGTTGCGTCCTTGGTGGTGCATCAGCAAGAGCATGGGGAGGGCCTGCAGTGCTGGATTCATGCTCGGGGAGCCGCTTCTTCGTTGTCCGTGCTCGGCGTCCGTGTTACCGCTTCGGTTTGTCGTACGGTATCTCTTAGCCGTGGGAGCCGTTTGTTTGCGGCATCGTAATTTATACGCCGGGCGGGACGTGTTTTCGTCGGACGGTGTGTGTCAGTTGGGCTGCGCCGCTACGTGTACGGGCGCACTTTGATGGCGGACGGTGTTGCTGGCTTGCCGGCGGTGTTTGGCCTACTTTTCGCATCGTAATTGGGCGGGCGTGTGGACTGCTGCGTGCCGGCGGTAACTGGTGGTTTTTGCATCCGCCAGCACGGCGGTTGTGCTTCCGCCCGCCATCGTAATGACCCCCTTAGTTATAATTCATTTATTAATTGTTTTTTTGAAGTTATTAATTGTATTTTAATTTCATTTTGTGTTTTAGTTCCGTGGCGGGTTGTGGGTTTATAGGGGAATAGGGTGGGTAGTAATTTAATTATAATAAATATATTAATATTTTTTAGAAGTTATTAATTGTATTTTAATTCAATTTTGCGTTTTAGTTCCATAGCGGGTTGTGGGTTTATAGGGGAATAGGGTGGGAAGTAATTTAAATATAATTAATATATTGTTTTTATTAATTAATATTTATGTATTTAATATTTTATATTGTTAATTGTGTTAATTTATTTATTTTTAATTAATTATTAATTGGTTGTTAATTATTATTAATTAATTGGTAATTATGTTAATTGTGTAATTTTTTAAGGAGCGGGTTGTGGGTTTATAGGGGAATAGGGTGGGAAGTAATTTATTTATAATTAATTTATTCATATTTTTATTAATTAATATTAATTAATTTAATATTGTATATTGTTAAATGTTGGAAATCATTTATTAATAAATATTTATTAATTGGTTGTTAATTATTAGTAATTAATTGGTAATTATGTTAATTGTGTCATTTTTGTAGGAGAGGGTTGTGGGTTTATAGGGAATAGGGTGGGAAGGAATTTAATTAGAATTAATTTATTAATATTTTTGATTAATTAATATTTATGTATTTGATATTGTATATTGTTAAATGTGGGAAATACTTTATTAATAAATATTAATTTATTGATTGTTAATTATTAATTAATTGGTAAATATGTTAATTGTGTTATTTTTTGGGAGCAGGTTGTGGGTTTATAGGGGAATAGGGTGGGAAGTAATTTAATTAGAATTAATGTATTAATATTTTTTATTCATTAATATTTATGTATTTCATATTTTCTATTGTTAAATCTGGGGATTAATGTATTAATAATTATTTATCAATTTGTTGTTTGTTTAATTTATTGAAGTAAAATTAGTTATGGAAATTGTGAAAATATTTTTAGGTGTGTGTTTTTGTGTTTATTTGGGTAGAGGTTTGAAATTAATATACTTTAAATAAAATGATCATTAGTTGATCATTAATATTCTTTTATTAATTGCTAAATATTGTTAGTAATTGTTTTTGTTCGGGGATTTACATTCAATAGCTGAAATGTTTTGTTTTATTCCCTCCGCTAACCAACGCTTTCCCTACTGTTGCACTCATTGGAGTGGGAATAGTAATTTATTCCCCTCCATTATTCAACACTTTCCCTACTGTTGCACTTGCTGGAGGGGGAAAAGTAATTTTTTCCCCTTCGCTATCCAACACTTTCCCTACTGTTGCACTCATTGGAGTGGGAATAGTAATTTTTACCCCTCCGCTATCCAACACTTTCCCTACTGTTGCACTCACTGGAGTGGGAATAGTAATTTTTACCCCTCCTCTATCCAACACTTTCCCTACTGTTGCACTCGCTGGAGTGGGAATAGTAATTTTTACCTTTACGCTATCCAACACTTTCCCTACTGTTGCACTCGCTGGAGTGGGAATAGTAATTTTTATGTCTCCGCTATCTAACACTTTCCCTACTGTTGCACTCGCTGGAGTGGGAATAGTAATTTTTACCCCTACGCTATCCAACACTTTCCTTACTGTTGCACTCTTTGGAGTGGGAATAGTAAATTATTCGCCTACGCTATCCAACACTTTCCCTACTGTTGCACTCGCTGGAGTGGGAATAATAAATTATTCCCCTCCGCTATACAACACTTTCCCTACTGTTGCACTCGCTGGAGTGGGAATAATAAATTATTCCCCTCCGCTATACAACACTTTCCTTATTGTTGCACTTGCTGCAGAGGGAATAGTAATTTATTCATCTCCGCTCTCCAACACTTTCCCTACTGTTTTATTTAATGTAGTGTAAAATGTAGTTTGAAATAATAAATATTTTAATAATTTAATTTATGATATATATATATATTTTTTATTTCTATGTTACAGGTGTATGTATGTATATATGTATATATTTCTAACATTTTATAATTTATTAAAATAATTATTTCTTAATTATTATTAAGTAAATATAAATATTATATTTTATATGTGTTTAATTTATTTTTACATTACATTTATTAATTTTTAATTGTTAACATTTTCTAATAATTCTAAATAATTTTTTTAAAGTTATATTTATAATTTAATTTATTTTACATTATTTTTTATACATTAAAAAAATATATATTTTGTACATCGATATTTTTAACAAGGATATTTTGTTTCTCGATATTTTAGTATTTACCATTTTAAAGATAGGATGTCGACATTTTTGACATCGATATTTATGTCCCGATATTTTGGGAACACGATATTTTGTCCTTCGATATTTTGTCAGTGATCCACCTTTAGCAGGGATTTGATAGACTTTTGAGTAAGCATCTAATAGAAAAGGCTTGCAAGGCAAATATGAGACTTCAAAGGATATTACCAGAGAAAGGAACCATCATCCACTCCTGAAGCTTGCATACTAAAATTCACAATACCTTGGTCAGTATGTGATTGTCAGAATTTTATTAGGGACAGAGAAAAAAAATAGCAAAGACGAAATAGGGCTAGTACAATAGTGTGTCAGTGGGATAGGCCTTGATGTTGGATTCCCCTTTTGTCCTTGAAAGCCCAACAAAAAGGATAACTTTGGCTGGTGAGTCTGTGGCTGGGGAAAATAAGGGGTTTGAAAAGGGAAGTAGAGCTGGCTGCGAGGAGACGTAGATGAGGTGAAGTACTGATTCATAGTGGAAGTCTACGTGGGGGAAAGATTGACCTTTTGGTCAAGTAAGGCCAACCCGATCCCCTGATAGAGATATGTGACTTTCTTCCTAGTAGTAGATGGAGTGTTGCACCCTGAGATGAGAAATATCTCAGGAGATACCATAGTGTAAAAATAAAGGCCTTAGTTGTGAAGCAAAGGGAGATCAGATGATGTCTGATCTGATCCACCACTCATGTAGAGGAGGTTTGATTGAATGCAAATGTCTTTTAACGGGACATCACAGTATTTTTCAGCCTATGATCAACTCTATGGGTGTCTCTGATGTCAGGGGCCAAGCCTCAGGGACAGGAATGATAGGTATTTACCATGTTAACCTGTACTGCAAAGAAATGAGATGGAAGTGGCTTGGTCTTGTTGAAGACCATAGCTAGCAGAAAGACGAAGTTGCCGATGAAGTCAGATGAAGTGACAGGTGGAGTATTGAGCGCAGCTTACTCTCCTATGATGTTTTCCCGGAGGTGTCAAATGGTGTGGAATCAGCTAGTCTCCTTTGAGTCTCAGCCTGAGGGACTTCCAGTTGTCACTGAGAAGTGCCAGATGAACACCTACTGGAGGCCATGATTGTGGTCGCAGTTGTAGAAGACGGCCCCAGATTACCTTGTCCAAAAGATCTTTTGGCACTCATTCTTGATCAGTTTAAGACTTGTAGGCAGCGGGCCCCTGGGGTCCATGACACCTACTCTAGGGATCTGCGACTGTATCGAAAAATGGTAATAATGTTAGCAGAAGTTAAAGTATATACACATATAAAAGCACAAGGTAAAATTAAAAATCTTAAAACACTCTGAAAATATGAAGGAATTTAAAATTGGCGTATAAAAATTAAGGGGTCTATTACGATGGCGGGCGGATGTCCACTGCCGGGCTGGCGGTGGTGCCTGCCGGACCCGCGGTTGACATCCACCCGCGATCGCAGCCAGAAATCCGCCGGTCAAATTAGGATGGCGGTGGTGACCGCGGCGGTGGGAAATTCCGACCGCCGCTTTACCGCCGGTTGCCATCCGTACTCCTGCCTGGCGGACGGAGCAGGACCGGGATAATGGTGGCGGTGCAGAGCAGGCTCCGCCGGCAGGATTATGATGCCGGCGGTAGCCAGCCTTTCCTCAGCGGTCAGACCGCCATTGAAAGGCATGCAGTGAGTGTCTTCCGGGGGCCCGTTGCGGGCCCCCATTGTGTTGGGGGGGTGCGGGTGCACTGGGGGGGGTACCCATGGTCCCCCCCTACATTTCCCTGTACCAGGTGGCAGGCACTGTGCAGTGCCTGCCACACAGTGCAGGGAAATGCAGGACATGCTCCTTTTGACATCGCGGCGGTGCTGCGTGCATCAGCGACCGCCGCAATGTTGAAGCCCGCGATCCGACCGCAGCGGTCGGATTTCGAGCATGGAACCTCGTAATACGACCGGCGGTTATGTCGCGGGCTTTGCGGGCGGTCTTTTCCCGTTACCATGGCGGTCGGGGAGGTTTTCCGACTGCCATCGTAATAGGCCCCTAAGTTGGCATCCTTAGCCTAACTCGTGGGAACTGCACAAGTACAGCAAACAGTAGTCCAGCATAATTCTTTGTCATTTAGAAATAAAACCACATTTGGAAAAGCTCTAACATTCCCAATAAAGTTAAAATTTGAAGCTTTGTATACTTTTTGTTTGTGAATTAAACAAACTGTTTCACAATTTGTGAATTTGTTTGATATATACTAGTTTTTGGTTAGTTGTATGTATTGTTATGAGATTCAAATCATAGAATTGCTTAGGCTGGTCAGAGTGTTCCAGGCTTCCAGTAGTGATTCAGTGGGAGTACACAGAAGTCGAAAGGTTTATAACTGATCTTTTACAGGATAGCTATTACAGCCCAAAAAGTGGTAAATATGTTTTCCTGTATTATTACATGCAGATTTTGAGGTTTTAATTTCAATCAATTCTTGTGGGCTTCAGAGATTAATTAATGTGTATGTTACCTACATGGATTCACTGTATCTGTGTAAAATAGATAAATCCAAGGTGATGAGGGGGTCTGGAAGAATATCCAAAATGGGACATATATATATGGGACAGTGGCATAAAGGGTTTTATGAGCCCTAATGATTGTGAAGAAAATGGGCCCCTGTACCCTGGTTCGGTACTGAAATGCAGCCATATTTGGAATGCAGAGGGCCCCTCACATCCCTCGGCTCCATTGCCTGTGCACCTGTTGCACCATAGACGGCTATGCACCTGATATGTAAACAGGTCTGAACACTCTAAAAAATAGGGCATGGCCAAGATGGCGAATGGGGGTTGGATGTCTTTCCTCATCGCTCCATCCGCCGCCCAACCCTACACAGTGCCGAATCATCCCGGCTGATGACTGCGTCCGGATCCCCGTAGTGCTGTGAGCCCGATCCTGCCACCTTAGACCACGGGGGCTGACCCAATGCTCCCTCACGGTTCCTGATTCCAATCACCTGGGGGCGGCCCGGGTGAACCACTGCTCTGCCCCAGCCCTAGAGTGGAGGCCCACCACCCCACCGCCCTTGAGACACTGACCGGATTGTCGCTTCTGTTACTGAGGCTCAATCTGGTCAAGAGTGATGCAGGCCTGGAGAGGGCACTGATGCCAGGAGCGGCTCGCCCTCTGCAGCCATGCAGCAGGCTGCTGGGCAGCCCTTGTAGGAGGTGGTGTTTTGCCAGATATTAGGTGGATCCTGAGCCATCATCCAAAAACCCGCTCTGGGGCTAGAGGCATGTGTGAGACGGGAGCGACCCAGCTCTTTCCCACGACCAGGAGCGGCTTTGTATTGACACTGGAGCATGTAGGGTCCTCCTTTTCATCAGGACTCAAGGCTTCATCGATGGGCCCCCATGGCCTCTACACATGACCATAGACAGTAGGAGCATTCCTTTAACCTCAGGGAATGCGCTATACCTACTGGCGCCTCCACTTTCCCCAGGGCAGCACCCTTACGCGCACCTCATGGCTGGGACTGCATGGTGGGCAGCTTGGGCCCAGAGCCCTCCCAGAGCAGAGCTGATCGTTCTTGACCTATAGGACCCCAAGGCTGCCTTTTTTGCTCAACAATGGCCCTACATCTCCTACTAATAACTTGTTACGGACCCCTTTTCCTGGGCCCCCGACAAGTGCCGAAGTGGCTGCGCATAGCTGACTGCACCTTTCCTCATACGTGGTTCAGAGGGGTTGCAGGACTCGCTGGGCGTGGAGCCTTCTTGGAGTGCACCTTCACCCTTGCAAAACCCAATCTACAGCATAGATTTTACCGACAGACTGTCACAGACTCTGATCGCGATCCTTCCCATACCAATTGTTTTCTTCGGCTTCTACCAAATCAGTAGAAGTGGCAATCCTGGTAGCACATTCCTTTAGAGGGAGAGTGGGGTCCAAAGTGGCGGAAATAAAGGGCAGATTCCTTGCATACACCTTGACTATTGGAGGCCGCAATTTAGTCTTAGGCACTCTCTACGCTCCCAAGGAAGGCCAGGAATCTTTTCTGCGCAGAGCCGTGTCAAAGCTTATGTCTGCTTCTGAACATAAGGTCCTTATAGCAGGGGCCTTAACCTAGTTCTCAATAACGAGTCAGACAGAACTGCCCAACTACACGGACAGACTGGGGCTTTGTCCCAGGCGAGTTGTCAGCGGCTGCAGGACATGGGTCTGCGGGACATATGGAGGGACCTCCAACCACACACTTTAGAATATACATTCTTCTCACATGTCCATAAAACATACGCCCAACTTGATTATTTCCTGGGGACAAAGAGATATGCACGCTGACAACTGCAGCCGAGATTGAGCCCTTATCGCTTTCTGACCACGTGGCAGTTTCACTTACTCTGATGATCCCCCCACTGGAGCATCAGGTGGTGGACCAAATTCAATGATACTCCAGACATCTCTATAGGTACTCTTTGGGAGGCTCTCAAAATGGTTATACGAGGGGAGCTGATTGCCATCTCGGCTGCAGTCAACAAACTCTGTAAAGAGAAGAGGGAACGTTTGTCCTGTCAGGTTAAAGAGCTAGAACAGATTCATCAGCGAACAGGGGCCCCTAGAGTATGGTGCCAGCTAACAGTCGCTCACACTCAACTCGCAGGATTTGACCTTGATAGGGCTGAATATGCGAGGCTGCGACTAAAACACTCCTACTATGTTGGGGGAGACAAATGTGGCCAATAAACTTCAAGCCCAAAGACAAGCTACTGGGGTGCACTCTTTACGCCTAGCAGATGACAGCATAATATCTGATGATAGCGCCATTGCTTCCGATTTCAAGGATTTTTATTCTGAATTATGTACAGGGCAAATTTTAGATCCAACACACCACAGCACATATCTGCTGGAAGCAAAAACAACACGACTCTCCCTGGATCAGGCCGCTTCCCTTGATGGTCCTGTCTGTACAGAGGAAGTCATCTTGGCTGTTAGCCATCTGAAAGTTTTGAAATCCCCTGGTCCCGATGAATGTACAGCCAGTTTTTATAAAACTCTCTGTCCAGCTTTTATGACAGAATTGGTCAAGCTTCCGGCTTTCGTGTTAATGTTCATAAATCGCAGGCCCTTAATCCTTCAGTATCCTCACACTTAGGGGCATATGTACAAGCCCCTATCGCCACCACAACTTCACTTTTACGGACGTTGTGGTGGCGATAGGGGCTGCGCCTTATGTACAAGGCAGCATTAAGCCACTTAACGTGGCTTAACGCTGCCTTGTACATAAGGCACCATTTCACGCTATGATTAGCGTGAAAGGGTCTTGCAGTGGGTGTTGTGGTGAGCATTCCACCGCAACACCCATTGTATTTGATGCTGCCCCCTATGTACAAGGCTGGCGTACATAGGATGCAGCGCCAAATTTATGACCAGGAAAACCCTGGTCTTAAGTTGGCTTAACGAGGAGAAATGCATTATTTCTCATCTTTTTTGCTTTTTTCATGTGTGCTGCCTTGTGCAGCACACATGGAAAAAGCAAAATGCCATGGTTTGTTTATGTATAGGAAGGTGTCCCTTCCTGTACATAAACAAACCTATAAAAAAAATGCCATTTTGTCACTTTCATGTATGCTGCATGAAGCAGCACACATGAAAGTGACAGGATTGCATTTTAGGATTGTCTATGTGCAAGGACACCTTCCTACACATAAACAATCTTCCCCTGCACGCAGTCACCCCTGCACTCTGGTGCAAGGGTGCCTGCGTTGGCGCTAAGTTGCTAAACTTAGCTCCATCGCAGGGGGAAACGCAAGGCTGCACCACATTCTTGTAAATATGGTGCAGCCTTGCGTTTTAGAAGTGGCGGAGCATCTCGTTAAGCCAAGGAGGATAACGACACGCTCCACCACTTCCTTGTACATATCCCCCTTAGTTTCTCGATTCAAAGCTTTGTATCCTATACAATGGACACCTGTAGCCATTCCGTATTTGGGTATACAGCTGGCTTCAATTCAGAAAACCTCCACCCTGAATTATAACACTGTTCTCCGACAGCTCACGGGTGATCTATCCCAAAGGAAACATTCCCAAATGTCCTGGCTCGGCAGTGTGGCCACACTCAAATGATCGTCCTGCCTAAAATCTTGTATCTTTTCCAGACCCTTCCGTCAAAGCCCTCATTAGGGATGGTACAAACACTACAGACTGAAATAAATCAATTTGTTTGGTCGGGTAAAATGCCGCGCATGAGGAAGGACCTGTGTTATCTGCTTCCAAGTGCCGGCAGCCTAGGTTTGCCTAACCTTCAACAATATTTTCAGGTGGCGCAACTGCGTTACCTCTTAGAGGGGAACACAGAAGAATCGGAGCGGCGCTGGCTGTTCCAGTACAGAGCGACAGCAGGAACACATTTGTGGAGGATTCCCTTTCTTAAGAAAGTGCATTGCCCCAAAAGCCTTTACGTGTCCCCCATTACAGGGACAACCTTGGAGGTCTGGGACCAGATCTGGCTACGGCAGTCCCTCACGTCTTTCTCCTCCACTATTACTATTTGATAACCCTGACTTCTCTCCAGGGATGGGCCCTGGAGCCCCCTGGGCCCTGGGCCCTTCACCGCACGGCGACAGGCGTCATGGCATTCGGCATGTCACCTATTTGACAAAGAGGGAATCCTGTCATCTATGCAGATATGCTCCGACTATGCCCTGTCAGAGTCAGGAAGATGCATTGCATGCAATTGTGTCACTGGCTTCCTCACCCTGCGAATTGTCCCGGGATGCAGAGACCACTAACACGTCATGAGAAATGGCTTATAACCAAAACATCAGACAAGATCCTCATCTCTGAACTCTACTCCATTCTGAATTAGTCCAGTACACCCTACTCGAACACAATAGCCAGAAATGCTGGGAGGTGGAGCTCGGCAGACATTTGTCCAAATAAGAGTGGAGGGAGATTGATTATAGAGCGCGTCACACAGCACGTAACACTGCCAGTATTGAAACAACCACCAAGGTTGATACATACTGGTAGCTCACCCCAGTGTGCTTGCATAGGGATAATCCAGAACGCAATCCGGACTGTTGGAGAGGTTGTGGTTTACAGGGTACGCTGCTTCACATCTTGTGGGATTGTCCTAAATTGTCAGAATTTTTTACTCAAATATTAGACGACATAGACCTGCACCTAGACACGCAGCTCCCTAGATTTCCTACTTATATAATTTTGGTGCTTCCCAACCCCCTCACCTTCTCATTGAAATCCAGAAGAGGGAGCCAAATAGGATTAGCTTTAGATGCCTCTCTCCAGAATATCCTTCCACACTGGGGGACAAACCGAATTCCTGCACACTTGGGCTGGCTCCACCGCCTCTGGCACATTCTGGGGATGGAAAAGATCACATTTTCACTTACAAATCAGACTACGCCGTTTGCACAGCTTTAGAGCCCATTACTCACCCTTTTATCAAAAGAAGAAGAGGAGCTCACTTGACCGAAATATTTGTGCATACAGCGCCTGATGGAGCTTGCCCCCTCAGTCCCGGCCATAGTCACTTGTTAAAGTTCCAGTACCAGAATTTTTCTTTTCTTGACGACTGATTGTCTTACATGGAATACAATTGGGGGTGGAGGGGGTTATATGTTTGTTACGTTATTTTGCAGGCCAACGTCAGAAATCACTTACATCGATCGCTGCGTCGCTCATGGACAGCTAAACTTGGCATAAACTTTGAAAATTTGAATAAAAAGATTTGAACCATAAACTCACTGAAAAGGGCAGACAGGGCATCTTCTGCCTTTTGGTGGCTAACCCACGGCCTCCAAACTCTAAATCAGTTCCAATGGTTTCACATATTCAGTGGTTCTTTTAGACTGCCAAATAAAATATCTCTTCACTTCTACTGTCAAGGCCGACATGAATGGTGCCAGCAAATGTTGCAGCGGAGAGGTTTGTACATTTTCACATTCTCTTGGGCATTAATCAGTAGACTTTATGCTCAAAATCAAGCCAAGGATTAATTGCAAAATAACTTTGAAACTACTTGCTTCTCCATGAGCAGCTGTACATAGCTTAGCCTAATGTTAGAAGTAAAAGACACATTGGGCCATATTCTCAAGGAAGTGGCGGAGAGAGGCGTTAGCCTTCTTGGCTTAACGCCTCTCTCCGCCACTTCGGAAACGCGAGGCTGCACCCTGTTCTCAAGGATATGGTGCAGCCTTGCGTTTCTCCTGCGATGGCGCTAAGTTTCACAACTTAGCGCCAACGCAGGCACCCTTGCACCAGAGCGCAAGGGTGTCTGCAAGCAGGGAGGTTTGTTTATGTACAGGAAGGTGTCCCTTCCTGCACATAAACAAACCTTAAATGCCAGTTTGTAACTTACATGTGTGCTGCTTCATGCAGCACACATGTAAGTTACAAAACGGCATTTTAAAAAAAGGTTTGTTTATGTACAGGAAGGGACACCTTCCTGTACATAAACAAACCATGGCATTTGCTTTTTCCATGTGTGCTGCACAAGGCAGCACACATGGAAAAAGCAGAAACGAGGAGAAATAAAGCATTTCTCCTCGTTTCGCCACTTTAAGACCAGATTTTTTCTGGTCTTAAGTTTGGCGCTACCTCCTATTTACGCTGCCCTTGTGAATAGGAGGTAGCGTCAAACTCAATGACTGTTGTGGTGGAACGCCCACCGCAACACCCACTGCACGCCCCCTTCATGCTAAAAACAGCGTGAAGGAGGCCCTATTCACAAGGCAGAGTTAAGCCGCGTTAAGCCACTTAACGTGGCTTAACGCTGCCTTGTGAATAGGGCTAAGCCCCTATCGCCACAACAACGTCACTGAAAGTGACGTTGTGGTGGCCATTGGGGCTTGAGAATATGCCCCATTGTATTTGTTGATATCCTCTAAAAGAGCAAAGAAGCTAATTCATGTTCATCAGGAGACATTGGAGTCCATACAATAGGCACTTATAAAAAAAGTCACTGTTTACAGACGCCACCAAAATATTTGTGTAAACAGAAAAAAAGGAAGTAAAAGATAACCCCATATGGAAAGGGTTCAAGTGTGATACACTCAAAAAGGAAAGGTAATCGAAACATATTAGATTTGTCAGTGTAAGTAGACAATTTTCAATTTAGTTTGTATATTTTGCATGCCATTTGTCAGAATGAATATCACATTTTCAATAATATCATATAATGAAATCATAAACTATTTGTTTCCCTTTCTGTGATTTCACCCAGATTGACAAAGGAGCTCCCCTGGTCTGCAAAGAGAATGGAACATGGTTCCTGGCAGGCATTCAATCTCCACTGTTACAGATCTGTAACGTTCCCAATGCTCCACCGATGTTCACTGCGGTATCAGCTTATGCAGACTGGATTCAGGAGAAGATATCAGGAGCTGCTTTTGCCAATCAAACAATTCCACTTTCAAGCAGCACAGATGAGGGAAACTGTACAAAATATGAAGCAAACCAACATGCAGGTAATATATGGGATAACGTACCCCCTGCTGTTCATTGTAATGATTTCGCAAGCCATTGAGGAGTTATGTAACCATACAGAAAAATATGGCTAAAGGCAGAGTTCTTTATAAGTTCAAGGAACTCCGAGGTGACTTCCAATATCCTTATGATAAGTGTCAGAGGGTACTTATCCCTCATAATACATGGTCACACCATCACCCTTCCCACAATCAACTTAAATCCTTGGTGTGTTGCTCTTTCATATGAAAGAGAGAGGATATTTGCAGATGTGAAGTTTAAAAATATAATTTCTAGTGCAAAATAAACACACCAAAAAGCAGAAAGATATTTGTTATAAAAGATTGTAGAATCAGTTTAATGAAAGTCAAATTTAAAATACACTAGCTCAGAATGTGTAGAAACATGTACAGAGATTTTGTTTCCTATAATTACCTAAAGCTTGCAAAAAATAAACATCTTTCCATAAGTATGGCCTTTCTGCTGATCATGTTTCATCTAGAAAAACAGAGCAGAAGAAAAAAAAGCTAGGTTTTGTTTTCAGTGTTCAAACTGCAGCATAATTATGCTCCATGTCCCGCCTCTTCCATTGGCTGTTGGCTGTAGCTGTTATGTTATGCTATATTGATTTCCATTTGCACTAATCACCTGTTAGGAAGTGAGGAAGAGGCTCTGATGTGTTGTGGGAAGTTGTTCCATGTCTAGGGTGCAATGTGCGAGAATGAGCAACCTTCAGTTGTCCTTTGGCAGATGCAGGGAATGAGTGCGAGTGAGGCAGAGCAAAGATGTATGGTGGGTTGGTGGAAGTGTTCAGGTGATCTCATAAGAGGCAGGTAGTTGTAGACTCCTTAGCTTAGAATTTTCCCCAGGCGTCAGCCTGGATCCGGAGATTTTTTTCTTCAGCAGTACCCCTGCGTGTCGTTAAGTGGCGTTGGTCAGCTCGGCGTCCGGCATCGTGGGCGCCGGGATGACGTTGCAGGACCTACATAGACGCCGCCCATGCGCCTTGACACCAGCTCTTTCTTTTGCCACGCCAGCCTAGTGCAGATCCGGAGAGATCTACCTCTAGTTACTTTTTGGCTAACTTTTTTTGACTTTTTGTCAACGTCTTTTACGAGTTGGGAACTCCTGGTGTGTCAAGGATGTCCCAGTGAAGGACCGGCATCAAGCCCTGCGGTTCCTGCCGCCGGATGATGTCCGTGACGGATCCGCACCTTATGTGCCTTTGGTGTCTGGAGCCTGACCCTGACTCGAAGTCGTGCTCCAAGTGCCAGGCCATTAACCCGAAGGCTTTGCGGGAGTGGTCCAGAAAGCAGCTGGAAGCCCGACTCTCGGCTCTGCGTCACTCCCATTCTTATTCGAGGGGAAGGTTTTGAGAATGGTCGCAGAGCCCACACTCCTCACACTCCAAGTTGTCGGGGAGATCTTCGGGAAAGTCAGGGAAGCACAAACAGAAGTAGAAGAAGCACAGGCGTTCTTTGACTTCTCCCCATCGGTCGGCAGACGCGGATCCTGAGTGTTGTCGCACAAAGGCTCCGTCTCTTGAGCCGACTTCTGAGACTGCTCTGTGCCTCCCTCCCTTTCCCGGAGCCTGAGAGTCTCCTGCCCAAATCCAGAAGTTCTATGAGGCCTTGTACCTCATAATTTGGCAGCCCACGGAGTCGGTCGGGGGCCCTGGGACTTCGAAGCCGGCGGCTCCGGTCCCGGCTCCGGAGGGCCCCTGTGGATCCAGGCCTGGATCCAGATCGACCCTGGTCGATCTCACTGGACCTTCCCCGATGACTACGCTTCTGGCGTTGACCGTGCCCCCAGCCGGCGCGGACCCCGACCCCATCCTCATCCTCGAAGTGAACACGGAGCTGGACCAACACAGATCGATGTTGATTCCGACGCCAGAAGGGAATTTTATCCCTGTGTTCAGTCCTGGGGTTCATTTTGGGCCAGAAGGGGAGGAAGAAGCCTGGGAGGATCCGCTGGACCCTTTAACTGACCAGCTTGAGGAACCGGACAAGAGAATGGACCTGGGTGATGCCAGTGGTCTGGACACTTCCCCTGACACTGTCCTGCTTTCTCCCCCTACCGTGGCTACAGAGGAGGGAGCTTCCTATGCTGTGGTGGTGAGGAGGGCAGCCAAGGTCCTCGGCCTCGAGGCCGAGCTCCCTACGGTGGTAGTCAGGACTAACCTCCTGACAGAGGTGCTCTAGCCTGCGGCTTCCTCTTCTGAACCCCTTTCGCCATTCAATGAAGCCCCCACGGACGTCCTTCTGGGCCCTTGGTCCAAGCCCATCATAAACAATGGGGTAACCCACAAAGTCACCGGACATGGGTATCAATTTGATACAAAAAAACAACGGTCCTAGACCAATCTCTTGAATAAGTAATTATTTGGTAATTCTTCTATACTTTGAACATATTACATAGGTAAGCTCACCTTATTTAAGCTTAAGGATATCTATTAGACATATAATGTGCAACAACCAAGAATATTTTGAAAAAACATATATTTATTTGATTAAATAGCAAAAGGGAAGGTGGGTTGCTCCGGGGAGGAACGTGTGAAGGAAGTGCTCAAGTGGAAAGAAGGAAAGGAAAAAAGTTCCAAAGAATTCAAGGGTAATATTTACAATATTTTAGTGGGACTGATATCCTATAAATAGTCTTTATAAACCTGGCCAAACAACACGTAAAACATACAATTTCAATACATATACAAAGAGATAAATCTCCTATGCAGAATGGGGAAAAGGGACCATAAAATTGGTCCAGGTTCAGGGGGGAATTGCGTCGACGTTTCGATCCGGCTTAACGGCAAACAAGGGAATTTATAACCTCAGCCACGCGTATCTTCCTCAGGACAGGGAACAGGAAGGGGCAACCCTCAAGGTATTTCAGGAAGGGACTTGAACAGTGAAGACACCCGTAGTGAATCATGGTGTGGCCCAATATTTAAGGCAAGGGAAGACCGCCTGGTGCATCGCGGTTCCAAATTAGGTGGCGCTGTAGTAGTATAGACTGCCCAATAGGTAGGCCCAATGGCAATTAAATCAGCCATATCATACAAGCAATGCAGGTCAAAGATGAACCGACACTGTTGGAAGCGCCGTATCACTCCCGGTATGGGATTTGAATCCACAGGGGATGTCAAGGCGGTAAAAGACGTCCGCCGTGAGAAATTAATTCTCTTGAAGAATTTTTTTTTAACGCGCCTCCGATTTCCAGCGCGGCTCCGGCAGAGTGAGCAAGAGACCGCGGGAAACGGGAAGGATAGATATACGTGGTGACGTGGCCCACGTTCGAATAGAAAAAAGACTATAAAGTCCAGCGGTATAGTCATGACACTAACAATGGATAAAATAAAAAGCTTGAAAATAATAATAAATACAAAAGGAAGAAGGCACATATTACAATACAGATTGAGACAAGTACAATTACTAGCATACAAGGTGCAACACAATACATGAATAAAATACAGAATTGGGCAAGGTGATGTCAAAAAATATCACAGTACCGTGATTAGCAAGATTGCAGAACAGGTACATGGCAAGCCAGCCACAGTGGAAAACAGACATTACAAACAGTACCAATTTAAATGAATCCATGCGAACAAAATTACTAAAAACATGTCACAGATGGCACAAAAACCCAACTATACAATATATACATAATGATGGAATTAAATGGGTGGGTATATCATGGGAAACACATAGTGGAGCCCCGCTAAGTGTATGATACGGCCTGTGTGCTAGTAGGTATATCAGCCATTGCTGAGTGCAGATACCTGTCTAGAAATTTCCTCATATTCGTTGAGTCCCTTGGTCACCGTGTCATAGCGGTGTATCCACCTGCACTCTCGGTGGTTGAGGGTTTTAGAGAAATCTCCACCCCGTGGGTTGGCTCGCACCTTTTCTAGTACCCACCACTGTAAGCTCTCAGGTGGGTGGCCAAAAGCTATAAAATGCTCAACGAGGGGGGCCCCCTGTACCTGGCAGCGTACGCGACTAACATGTTGTAGGATACGCTGTTTGACTTTTTGAATAGTTTGACCAATGTACAGAAAGGCACAGTGGCATGTAATAGCATAGACCACTCCTGCTGTATTACAGTTGGTGTGGTCTTGAATGGTATGCGCGTAATCATTATGTGTAAAGGTCTTAAGTTCCCGGGTCATGGGGCAAGCCTTACATTGCCCACACTTGAAATGCCCTTTAACAGGGGGAATGTTCCAAAGTGTGGTTTGCGGAGCCCTGGGTTCTGTGAATAGTAGGGATTTGACTAGGTGATCTCTCAAACTTTTGCCTTTTTTGAAAGCATGCATAGGAGGTGGCACTCCTCCTAGTTCAGAATACATCAAAAAGAATCCGTAGGTGACGGATCAAAAGAACCTAGCCAAGAAACAAGGGCGGGTTCACCAATTGGGGTGAAGGCCACCTCTGCTGGTAGAAAAGAAAATTTATTTTCTTGTCCCCTCACTCACTTAGGGTTGCCCCTAGGTGACATGCTTCATCATTGGGGCCATCCCAAACATCTACTGATTGGGGCGTGCTGCGACTTGCGGTTTTACGTAGGAGCACTTACCTTGTGAGGCTATGTGTCGTGCAGTGTAGGGGGGAGTGGTGTAAGTGATGTTTAAAAAAATTACCTAACTAGTGAGCTATTGTTTTATTCCTGCTCCTAGTTGGTAGGGATAAAAAGGGGGTTAATAAAAGGGAAATGTAACTGTTATGTAATTATAATCCCTTATATTATGTCAACATGTTTCAAGGTATCCCCTAGACCTTTTCTTCAGGACAACAAAGGGACCAGCCCTTTGTGTACCACTCCGTGCCGGACCTATAATAAAGAGAAGTGAAAAATTATTAATGCACACCTATTGTGTGAGCATTGGGAAAAATATATACATACGGTTGCTTCTGAACACGTAGTAACTGTCATTGGGAAGAAAAAGCAAAATGCAAATGAATATATACTGCCTGCCCACCGTTCTTGTGGGCAGGTAAAGGCGTTACGCTGCGCGTAAAAGAAGGTACTTCATACTATGGTGTAAGTGCCCTTGAAAGCAAACTTAGTTAGTGCTCAGATCTTGTGTGGGTAATACTACACATGATACCTTAATTGTGAGCAGGCAAGGTTGAAAGACATAATTTAAAAACACTTGTAGTCAAGGACAAAAAGGACACACACAACATGTAACATAAAATCGATTTCTTTTTGAAACATACTTATTTTTTTTGGGGCAAAATTGCGCCTCATGGTCTGTCTGGGTGGAGGGGCCTGTAGAAACCCTATATTATAATAATAGACAAAGGAATGAGATAATGAGGATTTGTTATAAGCCACTCATTGCTTGTGCCTTCCTATGACTGGTTTAGAAAGAGCAAATGGAATTTAGTAAAAAAAGCAAGTAAAGTTATGTAAATTCCTGTAGGGAGAAAAAAATTGATGCTGTCCTTTAGGGAGAAAAAAAAAATTAAAAAAAAATGTCTTACTGTGCTCAGCAACCCTCCGTCAATACGACCTATTCAGTCCCAAGGCAGACCGCATCTTAGCGTGTCTTTGCCTTAGTGCCGGTATAAGTAGTCTGAAAAACAGTTGAGTCATTCCCTCATGCTGTTAGAGACTAGAGCGTGTAAAGCGTAGTCTCGTGTTGTGGTGTAAACGGTCCACCATGTTGTTGGTATTTTATGAAATGGGAGTGTGATTTTTGAAAGTCTTAATTACTAATTAGAGTGCAGGAGTACCTTATACGAAAAAAGAAGGACTCCCGGTATTTAGTCAAAATAGGTTGGGGTCAGTATCGAACCCTGGTCACAGAGACACCGTGAGTTTCTTAAATAGCGGCCATATTGGAATGGTCAAAAAAACAATAAACAGAAAAAGAAAAGGAAAAAGGCTAGGGATGTATTGTCATACTGCCTTCAATTTTATCAAAAAACGAGGTAGAGGATTTCATTGCCTTTGTTCTTGATTTAGATTTTCATAAAATGCCGTTAAGAAACATGCCAGACGGAGTTTTTTTATTTATTTATTCTCAGATATCGGGGTTAATTTATCTAGTGAAATGGCCCAATGGTATATTCTCGTTCGAACCTCTAATTTTATGAAAAAGGGGTTGTGTTTTTAGAAAATCTAAATTAATAATTTGAGTGCAAGAGTACCTCGTACTAAAATAAGAGGACGCCCGGTATTTTGTCAAAAAATAGGTTGGGTCAGTATCGAACCCTGTTCAAAGGGACTCCATGAGTTTCTTAAATGGCGGCCATATTGGAATGGTAAAAAAAACAATAAACAGAAAAGGAAAAAGGAAAAAGGGAAAAGGCTAGGGATGTTTTTTGTCATACTGCCTTCAATTTTATTAAAAAAAACGGGGTAGAGGATTTCAGTGCCTTTGTTCTTGATTATGATTTTCATAAAATGCCGTTAATAAACATGCCAGACACCAGATGCCAATGACGATTTATGATCTTCTTGATCTGGCTACTTTTGGTGCAAAAGGTAGTGACGCACACCAACCGCTCTTCAACAGCGGTGTCCTTCACTCTTGGTTCCAAAAGGAACTCTCTGTGGTTAAACCACGCACATTTACATGCTTTTTTAAGTAATCTAAGGGGATAGCCCCTTTCAGACAGACGTGAAATCAAATCAGTCAATTCCAAAAAATAATCTTTTTTGGAGCAGTTCCTCCGCAACATCAGGAATTGACCAAAAGGTAAATTGTCCCTGAGGTTGTGGGGATGATGACTGGAGTACTGTAATAGAGTATTACGTTCAGTTGGTTTACGATATAAGCAGGTGTATAGTTTGTCTTGTTCCACCTTGATGGATATGTCCAGGAAGTTAACCGACAGCTCACTGGCTTCCAGTGAGAACTTGATATCCTCAGAGCAATTGTTCAACCAAGTTTGGAATTCTTTGAGTAGTGCCTCACTCCCTTTCCATATGAGTAAAACATCATCGAAGTATCGACGCCATAGTTCGATACATTGACGGTAAGGATTGGTGTCATTGAGGACGTAAAGTTGTTCATACACATCCATATAGATTATAGCCAGATTCGGCGCAAAACTTGCCCCCATGGCTACTCCTTTGGTTTGTACATAGAATGCTCCCTGGAAAATGAAGAAATTGCGGGTCATAGCAATCTCAAGTAGTTGAATAATAAATGTAGTGGGGACATTATGTGGTCTGGGACGATTGTCCAGCACTCTTCTGATGACTGTGAGTGCCTCACCCTGTGGGATATTGGTATAAAGGGATGTTATATCCATGGTGGCAAGCAAGTTCTGACTGCAATCAAACGGGCGATTATCCACCAACTGGATAGTTTGCATGGTATCCTGTAGGTAAGTGATGGTATTCTCCGCAATGGGTTTTAAGAAGACATCGATGTATTTACATAATGGCTCCAAAATGGAGCCACATCCAGAGATGATAGGTCGCCCTGGTGGGTCATGTAAACATTTATGAATTTTGGGGAGGGTGTATATGGTAGGTGTTCGCGGGTATTTGATATTGAGGTAGTCAAATTCATGAGTACTCAGAAAACCCTCCTCTAGACCCTCAAGTGTCACATGTCTAATGATTTCAGCAGTTTCATTGGTGGGGTCACCTCTGAGTTTAGCATAGTTACCCTGTACACCCAACTGTGCAGAAATCTCTTTTTTGTAATCCTCTGTATTTTGGATGACAATTACCCCCTCTTTATCGGCGGGCTGTATTACTATGTTGGTGTTGTTGCTCAGTGTGGTTAAGGCCAAACGTTCTGATTTAGAGACATTGTATTTAACATACTGTCGTTGTCCAAGCGACTTTGTGATGTCTCTCATTACCACTTGTTCGTAAGCAAGAATCTTATGTGATATCAAGTGTGCAGGGGGATTAAACTTGGATGGAGGTCGGAGGCCTGTCCCTGAAAAAACGGGCTGAAAGGGAACTTTATGAAAATGATGTTTCAGGAGAATTTTTCTAAAAAATAGGTGAAGTTCCATTTTTAGATTGAAGGTGTTAGGCAGGAAGGTGGGTACAAAAGACAACCCTTTTTCCAAAATGCTTTGTTCATCAAGATTTAGATTGTGTGTAGATAAGTTCACAATGGGGTTTTTTGGTGCACTGGATGTATCCTCTACCACCTGTAATGTTGTCTGCGAGTCTGTATGTCCCCATGTGTCTCCTGTTGGTAATGGACCTGCTTCTTCGCCCTCAATCTGCCTCTGTTCCAGGTGGGTTCTCTCACTGCACTGGGTCTCCCCCAGGGCTGACCTCTCCCTCTGTAGTCCCACCATGGTGACTCCAATAAAAAAGGAGGTTGATGATCTGAGTATGTCTGGCCAATGTTGGTTGTGCTTGTGCTGGGACCGGGTCTGTCTAACTCACTGTCCGACCCACTGGCTGCAGAGGAATCCGAGAAGGTGGTGTATTTCCTGAAACCACCTCTTCCTCTGGTGGAAAATCTACCCTGCGACTCTCTTACATAGTAGCCGTCTTGAAGGTAGGGATAAGTTACCTTTTTATCAAAACACTTTGGGGCATATTAGCAAGAACCTCGTTAAAATTATCGCCGTTTTAGCGGCAGGAAACTGCCGCTAAAACGGCGATAATGGGCTTGCTAATATGCGTTATAGAATTCCAATAGAAGCCCAGGTTAGATGTCCTGCACATCTAACCTGGGCTTCTATTGGAATTCTATAACGCATATTACCAAGCCCATTATCGCCGTTTTAGCGGCAGTTTCCTGCCGCTAAAACGGCGATAATTTTAACGAGGGTCTTGCTAATATGCCCCTTTGTCTTTAGCTAGTTTGTCAAGTTTGCTTGTCTGCGTAAATAAATCAAAGTCTTTTATGGTTCTTTCAAGCCTTTCCAAAGCTTCTTTTGCGTTTGTGAGTGCTTTATCATCTGATATTTCCTTTTTTAGTTCAGCAATCTCCTTAATAAGTCTTTCCACTTCCTCAAGAGCCGTCTATATCCCCAGCACCATCCAGTGCCTGGAGAAATTATTGGAGACGTAGCTGAATTTCTCTTTGAATTTGGGATTATCAACGAAGATCGCAGGCTCGTTCCTCACCTGTAATCCTACTGGAATAACATTGGATTGCAGATACTGAGTTAGAACATGGCCATGTAACCTTGTTCTAATCAGTTTCTTTTCCAGTCTTTCCAATCTATTGATTTTTTCGTTGAGTGAGAGGTCGATGTTGGGTGTGGTTCGGCCAAGAAAACCACAGCCACTCCCACCCTGGATTTGCAACAGCCGATTTATATATTCTTCACTGTACGCCAATGTCTCTTTTTCTGACATATCTCAATTGGGTGAGATACGGGTAGGAAAGTGTATGCCAATGACATAAGTATTACAAACATGTATACATAACCATATTCAGATGAATTACAAAAAACACAAACCACATGAAACAATTAGCACAACGAAAAAACCCTCGCAGATATACTGCACAAGGTAACCATCATAAACAATGGGGTAACCCACAAAGTCACCGGACCTGGGTGTCAATTTGATACAAAAGAACAACGGTCCTAGACCAATCTCTTGAATAAGTAATTATTTGGTAATTCTTCTATACTTTGAACATATTACATAGGTAAGCTCACCTTATTTAAGCTTAAGGATATCTATTAGACATATAATGTGCAACAACCAAGAATATTTTGAAAAAACATATATTTATTTGATTAAACAGCGAAAGGTAAGGAGGGAAGGTGGGTTGCTCCGGGGAAAAACGTGTGAAGGAAGTGCTCAAGTGGAAAGAAGGAAAGGAAAAAAGTTCCAAAGAATTCAAGGGTAATATTTACAATATTTTAGTGGGACTGATATCCTATAAACAGTCTTTATAAACCTGGCCAAACAACACGTAAAACATACAATTTCAATACATATACAAAGAGATAAATCTCCTATGCAGAATGGGGAAAAGGGACGATAAAATTGGTCCAGGTTCAGGGGGAATTGCGTCGACGTTTCGATCCGGCTTAACGGCAAACGAGGGAATTTATAACCTCAGCCACGCGGATCTTCCTCAGGACAGGGAACAGGAAGGGGCAACCCTCAAGGTATTTTAGGAAGGGACTTGAACAGTGAAGACACCTGTAGTGAATCACGGTGTGGCCCAATATTTAAGGCAAGGGAAGACCGCCTTGTGCATCGCGGTTCCAAATTAGGAGGCGCTGTAGTAGTATAGACTGCCCAATAGGTAGGCCCAATGGCGATTAAATCAGCCATATCATACAAGCAATGCAGGTCAAAGATGAACCGACACTGTTGGAAGCGCCGTATCACTCCCGGTATGGGATTTGAATCCACAGGGGATGTCAAGGCGGTAAAAGACGCCCGCCGTGAGAAATTAATTCTCTTGAAGACATTTTTTTTAACGCGGCTCCGATTTCCAGCGCGGCTCCGGCAGAGTGAGCGAGAGACCGCGGGAAACGGGAAGGATAGATATACGTGGTGACGTGGCCCACGTTCGAATAGAAAAAAGACTATAAAGTCCAGCGGTATAGTCGTGACACTAACAATGGATAAAATAAAAAGCTTGAAAATAATAATAAATACAAAAGGAAGAAGGCACATATTACAATACAATACAGATTGAGACAAGTACAATTACTAGCATACAAGGTGCAACACAATACATGAATAAAATACAGAATCGGGCAAGGTGATGTCAAAAAATATCACAGTACCGGGATTAGCAAGATTGCAGAACAGGTACACGGCAAGCCCGCCACAGTGGAAAACAGACATTACAAACAGTACCAATTTAAATGAATCCATGCGAACAAAATTACTAAAAACATGTCACAAAAACCCAACTATACAATATATACATAATGATGAAGGCACATATTACAATACAATACAGATTGAGACAAGTACAATTACTAGCATACAAGGTGCAACACAATACATGAATAAAATACAGAATCGGGCAAGGTGATGTCAAAAAATATCACAGTACCGTGATTAGCAAGATTGCAGAACAGGTACACGGCAAGCCCGCCACAGTGGAAAACAGACATTACAAACAGTACCAATTTAAATGAATCCATGCGAACAAAATTACTAAAAACATGTCACAAAAACCCCACTATACAATATATACATAATGATGGAATTAAATGGGTGGGTATATCATGGGAAACACATAGTGGAGCCCCGCTAAGTGTATGATACGGCCTGTGTGCTAGTAGGTATATCAGCCATTGCTGAGTGCAGATACCTGTCTAGAAATTTCCTCATATTCGTTGAGTCCCTTGGTCACCGTGTCATAGCGTTGTATCCACCTGCACTCTCGGTGGTTGAGGGTTTTAGAGAAATCTCCACCCCGTGGGTTGGCTCGCACCTTTTCTAGTACCTTTTTGAGCATTTTATAGCTTTTGGCCACCCACCTGAGAGCTTACAGTGGTGGGTACTAGAAAAGGTGCGAGTCAACCCACGGGCGGAGATTTCTCTAAAACCCTCAACCACCGAGAGTGCAGGTGGATACACCGCTATGACATGGTGACCAAGGGACTCAACGAATATGAGGAAATTTCTAGACAGGTATCTGCACTCAGCAATGGCTGATATACCTACTAGCACACAGGCCGTATCATACACTTAGCGGGGCTCCACTATGTGTTTCCCATGATATACCCACCCATTTAATTCCATCATTATGTATATATTGTATAGTTGGGCTTTTGTGCCATCTGTGACATGTTTTTATTAATTTTGTTCGCATGGATTCATTTAAATTGGTACTGTTTGTAATGTCTGTTTTCCACTGTGGCGGGCTTGCCGTGTACCTGTTCTGCAATCTTGCTAATCCCGGTACTGTGATATTTTTTGACATCACCTTGCCCGATTCTGTATTTTATTCATATATTGTGTTGCACCTTGTATGCTAGTAATTGTACTTGTCTCAATCTGTATTGTATTGTAATATGTGCCTTCTTCCTTTTGTATTTATTATTATTTTCAATCTTTTTATTTTATCCATTGTTAGTGTCACGACTATACCACTGGACTTTATAGTCTTTTTTTCTATTCGAACGTGGGCCACGTCACCACGTATATCTATCCTTCCCATTTCCCGCGCGGTCTCTCGCTCACTCTGCCGGAGCCGCGCTGGAAATCGGAGCCGCGTTAAAAAAAAATTCTTCAAGAGAATTAATTTCTCACGGCGGACGTCTTTTACCGCCTTGACATCCCCTGTGGATTCAAATCCCATACCGGGACTGATACGGCGCTTCCAACAGTGTCGGTTCATCTTTGACCTGCATTCCTTGTATGATACAGCTGATTTAATCGCCATTGGGCCTACCTATTGGGCAGTCTATACTACTACAGCGCCTCCTAATTTGGAACCGCGATGCACCAGGCGGTCTTCCCTTGCCTTAAATATTGGGCCACACCGTGATTCACTACGGGTGTCTTCACTGTTCAAGTCCCTTCCTGAAATACCTTGAGGGTTGCCCCTTCCTGTTCCCTGTCCTGAGGAAGATCCGCGTGGCTGAGGTTATAAATTCCCTCGTTTGCCGTTAAGCCGGATCGAAACGTCGACGCAATTCCCCCCTGAACCTGGACCAATTTTATCGTCCCTTTTCCCCATTCTGCATAGGAGATTTATCTCTTTGTATATGTATTGAAATTGTATGTTTTACGTGTTGTTTGGCCAGGTTTATAAAGACTGTTTATAGGATATCAGTCCCACTAAAATATTGTAAATATTACCCTTGAATTCTTTGGAACTTTTTTTCTTTCCTTCTTTCCACTTGAGCACTTCCTTCACACGTTCCTCCCCGGAGCAACTCACCTTCCCTCCTTTCCTTTCACTATTTAATCAAATAAATATATGTTTTTTCAAAATATTCTTGGTTGTTGCACATTATATGTCTAATAGATATCCTTAAGCTTAAATAAGGTGAGCTTACCTATGTAATATGTTCAAAGTATAGAAGAATTACCAAATAATTACTTGGTCCAAGCCCAGCATAGGGGCTCCTGTGGATAGGACGATTGCCCACCGCTACCGCCCCGGCGACCCAGCATTCCTGACCAAACACCCCTCCCCTGTTAGCTTGGTAGTCCAAGTTTCTTCATCAAAAGGCACATTCCCTTCTGCTCCCCCAGACAGGGAATCCAAGAAGCTGGATCATCTTGGGAAGATGTTTTCGTCCTCCAGCTTGGCATTGCAGTTGGTGAATAATGCATGCTTCTTGGGCCGATACTCCCATACTATCTGGGATACGGTTGTGCAGGTGCTGCCTCAGTGCTCGGAGGAGGCCCAAGCCATTCTCTCTCAAGCAGTTGCAGATGGGAGGAATGCAGACAAATTCACCATACGATGTGGACTGGATACCACCAACTCATTCAACAGAACGGCTGCCACTTCGGTAGCTGTTAGACGCTGCACCTGATTGAGGACTTCTGGCTTCTCAGGGGATGTCCAGTCTTCCTTGGCGGACATGCCCTTTGATGGCATTCACCTTTTTGGTGACATGGTAGACTCAGTGCTTGAGCGCTTCAAGGATTCTCAAGCTACGGCCAGGTCCTTGGGCCTCGCGGCTACCTCACGTCCCATTCAGTCTGCCTTTCATCCCTTTCGTGGCTACGGAAGGGGCACCAAGCCATGTCCTATCCAACCCAGCCACAGAGTCACGCAAACTGTACAGCCTTTGCGTGGCCATGGATGTGGGACCTAGCATCCTCGAGGGTCAGTAAGCCAGTGAGCGGGCCAGTCCACCCTTTCCCTCCCTGCTGCAGCCTCCAAATCTTCCTAGTCCAACATCTCAGGCCCATCAATGGTCAGTTGATGGCAGGATCTGCCATCACCTCCTCCACTGGCAATCCTTCACATTGGACAGCTGGGTTCTGCAAATAGTCCAAAGGGGCTGCTCCCTCCCCTTCGAGACTACCCCTCCCTCCATGCCACCTTCTTACGATTGCATGACAGAGGATCATTTGTAACCCCGGGCAGGGACCTCCGCTCCGCCCGCGGAGTGTGTCGTGCATGAGAAATGTGCGGGCGTGTGCGCAGTTTCCCCAGAGACGGCGATGAAGAGGAGGAGAGCAGCCTGGGGACGCCAAAGCCAAGGTAAGTGGTTTTTATTTACTTTAAAAATAGTTTTATTTCAGTTTTAAGCAGTTGTTAATGGGGGGTGGGAGGCGGGTGGCGTAGCGGAGCTCCACGGAGTTTCACGGAGTTTGTTCTCAACTCCGTGGCCCTCCGCTTAGCCCCGTAACACCCACTATGCCTGGGGTTAATCATTTGGCACTTCTCTACCTGGAAGTATCGTCTCTCTTGGCCAAGGGAGCTATAGAGAGGGTCCCTGGCCAGAAGTAGGTTGTGGTTGTTATTCCCGCTACTTTCTGGTACCCAAGAAGGACAGAGGCCTGCATCCTATCTTAGACCTCCGGGACCTCTGCTTCTTCCTCCGGAAGGAGAAGTTTAAAATGCTCACCCTAGCCCAAGTTCTGTGTGCAGTCGACCCAGGAGACTGGCTGGTGGTGTTTGACTTGCAGGATGCTTATTTTCATATCCTCGTCCTGCCGGCCCACAGACGTTACCTTCGGTTCATGGTGGGCCACGAGCACTGTCAGTTCACCGTGCTCCCCTTTGGCCTTACCAGTGCCCCTTGGGTGTTTACAAAGTTGATGGCGGTGGTCGTAGCTTAGGTGCGCAGATCAGGGGTTCCAGTCTTCCCCTATCTCGACGACTGGCTGCTGAAGGTAGGCTCACCCCAGGCTGTTGTCTCCCACCTCCAGACTATGGATGGACCTCCTGCATTTGCTGGGGCTCACTATCAACATGCCAAAGTCACACCTGACTCCCTCTCAGATGCTCCCTTTCATTGGGGCGGTTCTGGACACAGTGCAGTTTCGGGCCTATCCTCCCGAGCTGCGAGTCTGGGATATTCGGGCTATGATACCGATGTTTCAGCCTCTATCCCGGATTTCAATGAAAATGACTCTGAGGCTGCTGGGCCTTATGGCCTCCTGCATCCTGCTGGTGGTTCATGCCACATGGCATATGCGAGCTCTGCAGTGGGACCTGAAGTTCCAGTGGGCGCAGCATCAGGGGAATCTTTCCAACAACGACCAGATCTTGGAGGGAACTGCGCACCGACTGCAGTGGTGGCTAATGAACCAAGATTGTGTCAGAGGCAGATCCCTCTCCCTTCCCCAACCAGATCTAACAGTAGTGACGGATGCATCACTTCTGGGATGGGTGCGGACACCAGGGAGAGGCAGAGATCAGAGGCATCTGGTCTCTGGCGGAGTCCGGCCTCCATATCAACCTTTTGGAGCTCCGGCTGATCAGACTGGCACTGAAAGCATTCCTTCCCTTCTGTCAAAGGAAGAGTAGTGCAGGTGTTCACGGACAATACCATCGCCATGTGGTACTGCAACAAACAGGGTGGGGTGGGGTTGTGGACCCTTTGTCAAGAGTCTCTGCACCTCTGGACGTGGCTGGAACATCAGGACATGACCCTGGTGGTTCAACACCTGACGGGCTCCCTGAAGGCCTGGGTGGACATACTCAGCTGTCGGTGCCCAATTGATCACGAATGGCGTCTCCATCCGGAGGTGGCGAAGGGTCTCTTTTAGCAGTGGGGAGAGCCTTGGTTAGATCTGTTTGCCTTCAAAGAGAACACGCAATGTCAGCAGTTTTGCACGTTGGAGTATCCAAGGCGGTGCTCGCTCGGCGACGCTTTTCATCGTGAGTGGAGCTTCGGCCTCCTGTACGCCTTTTCATCCGTACCAGTCTGCCCAGAGTGCTCAAGAAGATCATGCGCGACCCGGCTCAAATTATTCTTATAGCTCCGGACTGGGCATTAAGAGTCTGGTACTCCGACCTTCTGAGCATGGCCATCCATACTCTGATCAGACTGCCCCTTCGGGAGGATCTTCTGTTGCAGCGGCAGGCGAGGGTTCTTCACCCGAACCTGTCCAGTCTCCACCTCCTTGCGTGGAGATTGAGCGGTGGCAGTTGACAGATTTTGACTTTCTGCCCGAAGTCTGTGATGTTGTCCTGGCAGCCAGGCGTCCCTCCACTAAAACAGTACACACCTGTAGATGGAACACATTTGTGGCATGGTGCAGAGCAAAGGCTGTTGATCCCCTTTCTGCTCCACTTTCAGAGGTTCTCTTGTATATACTTTCTTTGGCCCAGCAGGGATCTGCCTTGGGCACTCTTAAAGGATATCCTGCAGCCATCTCTGCTTTTCTTCGGCTGCCAGATCAACCTTCTTTATTCAAATTGCCTATTGTTAACAGATTCTTTAAGGGCATTACTCATCTGTTCCCTCCATCTCCTTTTGTAATGTACCAATGGGACTTAAATCTGGTTCTCACCTTTCTTATGTGTGCTCCTGTTGAGCCTCTTCTTAACTGTCCCCTCAGGTTGCTGACTCTCAAAACTGGCTTTCTTGTTGCCATCAGCTCTGCTCGCAGAGTGAACGAGCTGCAGGCTTTATCTTCTAAGCCCCTTTTTCTATCTGTCTATCTGGATAAAGTGGTGCTTTGGACCAAGCCTTCATTCCTTCCTAAGGTTGTTACTCCTTTTCATGTGGGACAATCTATCACCCTGCCCACCTTTTATCCACCCCCGCATCCCTCCAAGGAGGAGGAGAGACTCCACCATCTGGTCCCAAAACGTGCATTGTCTTTATATCTTGATTGCACAAAAGACTTCCAGGTGGATGGTCAACTCTTCATTGGCTATGTGGGTGCCAAGAAAGGTCCGGCTGTTCAAAAATTTACCATCTCCCGATGAGTTGTCCTTTGCATCAAAATATGCTATGCTTTGGCAAAAAGGACCCTGCTGTGGGGTTGCGTGCTCATTCCACCAGAGCAGCGGCGTCAACAACGGCATTAGCACGTGGAGTTCCAGTCCTTGACATCTGTCAGGCAGCAACATGGGCATCCCTGCACACATTTACCAGACACTATTGCCTGTATAGCCAAGTCCGGAGGGATGGGTACTTTGCCCGTTTGGTCTGCCAGGACTTTCTGGTTTGATCTTGGTTCGCAGACTCTTCTCCGGGGATGGTATTGCTGGGGTATCTATTCTAAGGTATGGAATCTACAACTTACTGTCTCTATCAGATGGACAAGTTACCTACCTTCGGTAATGATGTATCTGGTAGAGTCATATGTTAGTTGTAGATTCCTTACCACCCCACCCAACCTCCCCACTCTGTGAACTGATTTCTAGGGATAGGGACTCCCCTAAAGAGCACTGGCTTTGACATACCAGTGGTCAGTGTCATTAAAGGCTCTGCGCTTCTGGCGTGGAATCTTTCTGGAAAGTCGTATTAAGAACTGACGTTAGCGCGCATGGGCGGCATCTATGTAGGTCCCGCAACGTCATCCTGGCGCACATGATGACGGACGTGGAGCTGACCGACACCACCTAGCGACGCGCAGGGGTACTGCTGAAGAAAAAATCTCCGGATTCAGACTGACGCCTAGGGGAAATTCTAGGGTAAGGAATCTACAACTCTTATCAGATCACCTGAACACTTCCACCAACTCACCATACATCTTTGCTCTGACTCATGTTCACTCACACACATTCCCTGCACATTCCCTGCATCTGCCAAAGGACAACTGGAGGTTGCTCATTCTCCCACATTGCACCCAAGACATAGAACAACCTCCCACAACACATCAGAGCCTCTACCTCACTTCTTGAGTTCAGCAAAAAGCTGAAGACCTAGCTCTTCTTATAAGCACCTGGGTGACCACACATCTACTCACCTGTCCAAGTGCCTGGAACTAACATATGTCTATAGATACATCGTTACCGAAGGTCAGTAACTTGTTCTTCTGGTCCTGTCTTGTGTAGGGCTTTGTAAGTGTGCATGAATAGAAGTTTGAATTGGCTACACTTGTGAATGGGGAGCCAGTGAAGCTTCCTGAGGTGCAGTGTGATGTGGGTGTGGCGTGGGAGGTCGAGTATGAGTCTTGCAGCAGTGTTCTGGATGGTCTGGAGTCTGTGTAGGAGTTGTTTGGAGATTCCGGCATAGAGAATGTTGCCCTAGTCCAGCTTGCTGGTGATGAGTGCTTGTGTGATGGTCCGTCTGGTGTTCTGAGGGAACCATTTGATGATTTTTTGGCGCATGCATAGGATGTGGAAGTAGGAGGTGCCCTTTGCGTTGACTTGAACCGTCATTTTGAGCTTTTTGCCTAGGATGATCCCTAGATTTCTTGCATTGTCTCTAGGTGTGGGTGTTGGTCCTGGCTCCAACAGCCACTAGGTGGAATCCCAAGGGGAGGTCTTGTTGCCGAAGACCAGTACTTCCATCTTGTCGGAGTTGAGCTGCAGGCAGTTGGTTCACATCCTGTCTGCTACCATGGTCATGCAGTTGGTGAAGTTGGTTCTGATGGTGGTTGTCTTGTCTGTCATGGAGTGGATGAGTTGGGTGTGATCGGCATAGGAGATGATGGGGATGTCTTGTGATCAGATGATGATGGCAAGCCGTGTCATGTATATGTTGAAAAGGGTGGGGCTGAGGCACGATACCTGTGGGACTCTGTATGTCAATTTCTTGGTCTCTGATGTGAAGAATGGCTCCCTGACCTTTTGGGTTCTTCCCGTGAGGAAGTAACAGATCTATTTGAGAGCGGATCCTTGTATACCAATCTCGTGGAGTCTTCTGATGAGTGTTATGGGAGACAGTGTCGAAGGCCGCAGAGAGGTAGAACAGGATGAGGGCCGCTGTTTATCCTCTGTCTAGGATGATTCAAATGTCATCAGTGGCTACAATGAGTGCTGTTTCGGTGCTGTGGTTCTTTCTGAATCCTGTTTGAGTTTTGATTGGTTGTGAGGTGCTTGTTAATAGCCTTCTCAATCACTTTGGCTGAATAGGAGAGCAGGGAAATGGGTTGAAAGTTGCTCAGTTGATTCGGGTCGGCTTTGGGCTTCCTGAGGAGGGCATGGATTTCTGCAGGTTTTCATTCATCCATTGCTGACATAATGGAGGTGTTGATGATGTGGTCAGGGTGGTGCTTATTGATGTTCCTAGGATGTTGATGTAGTGGGGGCATGGGTCTGTTGGGGCCCCTAAGTGAATGGTTCACATGATTGCTGCTGTGTTGTTTCTGGTGAGGGTTGTGCATTCGGTCAGGTGGTCATCTTGGTTGATAGTGGGTAGGTTAGCAATGAGTTCAATGGGGTTGGGTTGGTGTGTGAAGTTGCTGTAGATGTTTGTGATTTTGCTGTGGAAGAAGTTAGATTGGTTGTTGCAGAGTTGTTGGGAGGCAGCAATGTTGTTGACAGGGGCTGAGGGTGAGGTCAAGTCCTTAACGATCGAGAAGATCTCCTTGCAGATGTTGGAGCTTTCTTCGAGGAGGTCCACTAGTGTTTTTTTTATTGGTGTCTCTTATTTGCTGCTGATAGCGTTGGAGTGCAGCCTTGTAGGTAGTTCTGTCGGTGGTGGTGTTGCTGGCTCTCCATTTCCTTTCTAGTTGTTTACAGTGTTGTTTCGTGTTTCGGAAGTCTTCTGTGTACTAGCTTGCCTGCTTGCTTCATCTACTGTGCTTGTTGGGTTTGGTGGGTGCAAGGAAGTCAGGGTAGTTTTTTCTTACAGTTGTTAAATTTATTGATGTCCTTGTTGAGGTTGTATGTGGGGTAGGTTGATCCGTGCTGAGGCCGCTGAACCAGTCTGCTTCTGTGATTTGTCCCAGCTGTGGCTTGGAATCCTTAACCTGGTAGGGAGTTGACTTGAGGTGTGTTGATTTGGAAGTGAATGATGGAGTGGTTGGTTCATGTGAGCAGTGTGGTGGAGTTGTATTTGATGCTGTCACTTGTGGTGAAGATGGGCCCCAGTGTGTGCCCTGCAGTGTGTGTTGGTTCTGGGAAGAGCTGGGTGAGTCCGAGTTGCTCAAACCGATGAGTGTTGTGGAGCAGGGGTAGTTTAGGTCTTCCATGTGAAAGTTGAGGTCACTGAGGAGAATGTAGGCTCTGGAGTAGATGATGAGCGGAGTGACGAAGTTGGTGATGAGGTTGGTAAAGTTAGCTCGTGATCCAGGTGGCTGGTAGGCGAAGTTTCTGTTCGGGATGAAGTTTTCAGAGTTTTGCAGCTTGAAGTGCAGGTCTTCCATCATTGGAGTGGCGTTCTCTGTAGATGTTGTGCATCTGATGTATTTCTTGTAGAGGAAAGCAAGTTCTCCTCCTGGCTTGTAATGGTAGTCTTGTTGAGTGATCTTGTAGCCCACTGGGATTGATGTGGTGTGTTGGGAGCGGGTGTTGAGGGCATTGTTAGTATTTACCTGGTGGGTGTGGGTGTGCGGCTGCTAGAGAAATGGCAGTGGGTGCAGGTGAAAGCTCCTACTGTGGTGTGAGGCACTGCAGCAGTTGGGGGAACAGTGTCCTGGGTCTAGCTACCTAAGTAGTGCTGCAGAGTATCGAATGGTGGTGGTGATCAGACCAGGGTTCCTGGCGCTGGGCGTGGTCCAGGTGCAGACAGCCTTGCCTTTGGTGTGTCCGCTATGTGTTCGTCTTGCAGCTGCCATTAAGTATGTACTAGGAGGGGGAGGAGCACAGGGTCCCGTGATGTCATTTCCTATGCTGATGGGTGATAAGAAGTGAAGTCTGCTGCTTGGCTTCTCCGTTTA
The DNA here is from genome assembly GCA_963921515.1 of Calotriton arnoldi. Lineage (NCBI taxonomy): Eukaryota > Metazoa > Chordata > Amphibia > Caudata > Salamandridae > Calotriton > Calotriton arnoldi. The sequence goes on from CAWUFW010000146.1 coordinate 1,328,218, forward strand.
AACATGGTTTTGGAGGGAAAACATGTAATGTCACTTCCTGTCCAGATGGATGATGAGAAATTCAGTGATGTCACTTCCTGTGTAGGTGGGTGATGGGAAATAAAGTCCTCTTGCTTGGCTGCTTCTTCTTTTACTGACTGTTTTGACGGGAACACTAGTAATGTCACTTCCTGTTCAGACGGATGATGGGAAATTCAGTGATGTCACTTCCTGTGAAGGTTGATGATGCAGATCCAGTGATGTCCCTTCCTATGTTGATGTATGATGGAATACAAAGTCCTCTTGCTTGGCTACTTTTTTTAAAGACGATTTTGGTGGGAAAAAGAGTAAAGTCACTTCCTGTACAAATGAATGATGTCATTTCCCATGTAGGTGTATGATGGGAGTTCCAATGATGTCACTTCCTGTGCTGATTGGTGATGGGAAATTAAGTCCTCTTGGGTGGCTTCTTCTTTTAACCCCTTAGCGGCAAGGCCTTTTCCCCGCCAGTACCGAGTCCTTTTTTGGCTATTTGGGGTAGTTTGCGCTTAAGGCTCCATAACTTTTGTTCCACATAAGGTACCCATGCCAAATGTGCATTTTTTTCCAACATCCTGGGGATTCTACAGGTACCCAGGATTTGTCGATTTCCCTGGAGGGAACTGAGAACTTTTGTTTCTTTTTTGGGGGGGTGGGGAATGGGGAGAAAAGTGCCTCAGAAAAAAGTATCTGGTCTTTTTCCTGCAAATGGCATCAACAAAATGTTTACGTTGCTAAAATCATCTTCTCTCCAGCTTTCAGGAAAAGGTAGACTTGATTTAGGAAAGCAAAATGTTTTAACACATTATGGCATTTTACTGGGGGCTAGTCCATTTTTCCTATTTTTTCTACTTTTAACCTCTTTCCAGTTTGTGGTAAAAATGGGTATAAAACCCTTGGTGAATCTCAGAAAGATATCCGTTTATGAAAACTAGACAAAAAATGCTGAATTCAGCAAGGGGTCATTTGTATAGATTCTTCAAGGTTTTCCTATAAAAACAAGCAGTTGAAATTTAAAAAAAAATTGAAATTGAGTTGAAAAGAAACAGCCATTTGTGTCTAGGTTTTCATCTCTAACTCCTTCTTAGTATGACAGATTTTTAAAAGCAATATACAGTTACGTCTGCTGGAACCTTCTTATTGTGAGGATTTATAGAGCTTGTAGGTTCTCCAAGAACCCGAGGTACCCAGAGCCAACAACCGAGCTGCACCTACAATGGTTTTTCATTGAGTTCCGACTATACAGCAATTCATACAGTAAACTATAAAGAATGGAAAAAGGGTATAAAGGAAAACTCTATATTTTTCAAATGTACACCAGATACTGAGTTTAGGAGCAGTGTTTGTTTGTACATCCCTGAATTTATGGGTACCCATACTGGCATGTGTTTCAGAGGGCATTTTGTAAAATGTTCTCTGTGTTACACACTTACTTACATTTGAAAGGCACAAGCGCAGAGATATTCAATTGATAATAACAAATGTTCTACTATTGTGTATTCACACATGTCACCTGATAAAAATGGTATCCCACTTGTGTGGCTGGCTCTTGCGCCTGTGACACAAAACACCCCAAAATGTAACCTAGGAGTCATCATATTTCACCCAGAAGAAAGCATGTTTTTTTACAAGGTGACTAGCTGTGAATTTTGGGCCCCAGCTCAGCTGGCACCTAGGGAAACTTACCAAACCAGAACATCTTTGAAAACTAGACACCCGGGGGAGTCCAGGGTAGGGTGACTTGAGTGGCTCACACCAGGTTTTATTTACCCAGAATCCAGTGCAAAGCTCAAACGTTGCCTAAAAACTAATTTTCCTTGCATTTCTGTGAGGAAAAGTCCTGGAATCTGCAGGCAGCCACAAATTTCCTACCACCCAGCAATCTCCCAAGTCTCCCGAGAAAAATAGGGCCTTACTTGTGGGTAGGCCAAGTGCCTGTGACACGAAAGGGCGCCAAACGCAATGTAGACACATCACATTTTTCCACTTCAAAAAATGTGGGTTTTTTTGCAATGTGGGTAGCTGTGTATTTTGGGTTCCAGCTCATCCGGTACCTTGGGCAACCTACCAAACCAGCACATTTTTGAAAACTAGCCACCCGGGTAGTCCAGAGTGGGGTGACTTGCGTGGCTCTCAGTAGGTTTTTTATGCAGAATCCAGTGCAAAGCTCAAATTGTACCTAAAAAAGTACATTTTCCTTCCATTTCTGTGAGGAAAAGTACTGGACTCTTCAGCCAACCACAAATTGCCTCCCCCCCAGCGCTCCACCATGTCTTTCAATAAAAATGCTACCTCACTTGTGTGGGTGAGCCAAGTGCCCGCGACAGGGAAGGGCCCAAAACATATTGCGGAGACATCAAAAATATCTATCACAAAATCACTTGGTTTTGCAAGGGAGTTACCTGCGTTTTTAGTCCCGGGCTCAGCGGTCATCTAGGGAAACCTAACCAAACCCAGACATTTCTGAAAACTAGATACCCAGGGGAGTCCAGTGAGGTGTGGCTTATGTGGATACCCCAAAGTTTTCTTACCCAGAATCCCCTGCAAACATCAAATGTAGCTAAAAAGTCACATTTTCTTCACATTTCTGTGTGGGAAAGTTGTGGGATGACCGGACCGGCACAAATTTCCTACCACCTAGCGTTCCCTCCAGGTCTCTCAATACAAATGCTACCTCACTTGTGTGGGTGAGCTAAGTGCCCGCGACAGGAAAGGCCCAAAACGTATTGTGGAGACATCAAAATTATCTATCACTAAACCACTTGGTTTTGCAAGGGAGTTACCTGCGTTTTTAGTCCCGGGCTCAGCGGTCATCTAGGGAAACCTAACCAAACCCAGACATTTCTGAAAACTAGATACCCAGGGGAGTCCAGGGAGGTGTGGCTTATGTGGATACCCCAAAGTTTTCTTACCCAGAATCCCCTGCAAACATCAAATGTAGCTAAAAGTCACATTTTCTTCACATTTCTGTGTGGGAAAGTTGTGGGATGACCGGACCGGCACAAATTTCCTACCACCTAGCGTTCCCTCCAGGTCTCTCAATACAAATGCTACCTCAGTTGTGTGGGTGAGTTAAGTGCCCGAGACAGGGAAGGGCCCAAAACGTATTGTGGAGACATCAAAATGATCTACCACAAAACAACCTGGTTTTGCAAGGTGGGCACCTGCGTTTTTGGTCTCGGGCTCGGCGGCCATCTAGGGAAACCTCCAAACTCAAGACATTTCTGAAAGCAAGACACCCGGGGGAAGTCCAGGGAGGTGTGGCTTGCGGGGTCCCACAACACAAGGGCCAACTCCCCCCCCCCAAACTAAGATCCCTGGTGTGCAGTGGGGTTTCCAGGCTGTGGTGCGGCCAGGAAACCGTTTCAGGAAGTCCTCGTTTGAAAGGGGAGACTCTCCCCTTGCAAATGAGACCTCCCTGAAAGATGGGGATGCCTTTTTGGAAATATTTTTACCCACCGGAGTGGGAGAGGAGGCTTACCTGCTCCTCTTGTCCGCTCAGGTGGGGAAAATGTGACATCAGCGGGCTTCACGGTGCGCTGAAATCACAGATGGGTGGGTGGGGGAGGGTGTGGAGAGACATGGAAGTGATTCTGCGTCTCCCCCAGCAGAAAAAAATTGAATCCTCTAGTGCTTTTTAGCCCTCCCCGGTGTCGGCCAAATACCGAAGGATGCACCGTGGAGGGTGTGGCATTGGGCGACACACGCACGCAAGGGGTTAAAGACGGTTTTGGCAAGACCAGTAATGTCATTTTCTGTCCAGATGGATGATTGGGTTCCAGTGATGTCACTTCCTGTGTTGATGGATGATGGGAAATAGCTGCAAGCATAATGAGGTCAGAACTCAGCTGCGTTATTACTGTTGAACACCTACATCATTTTTCTATTGCAGATGACTAGTCATCACAATTTACCAGTAATAAGAAATTTAGAAACAGGCTTTTATAAAGGGGTTGCAGACTGCCGTGTATTATCGTGTGGATAGTCATCTCTGATAAGGCCTCTCTGTATCCAAGAAACCAGTGCAAAACATCAAACAGTTTGAATTTCTGTAGTGTTTTCTTTTTTCAAAAATCTTTTTTGAACTTCTGTATTTATTATGTCCATGTGCCTATCACAGCACATCTTTCATTCTTATGCCAGATGCCAATACGAAAGATAGGACCCACTTCAGAAAGGTTTTGTAAGGCGTAGATGTGACTCACTCTTGTAGCACTCCTGGCTGACTCCTGTCTTCCAGGAATAAGCCTGACGTGGCTCACTCCTGTAAGTCAGGAGTAATTAAAGAATACTAAAAGAGTAAGTCATAGTGCAATCTGTTTGAGTCAGGCTGTCCCCCTTTATATCTTGCAAATGCAGCTTAGAAAAGGGTTGCTCTGTTTTTATTTACTTTCAGCTACTTAGTTTTTGCTTAGAACTAAGGACAAGCATCTTTCTTCCCCTTTATTTTCACTGTGGCCAGGCAGTTAATCAATTTTACTTTGTCTTCCAAAGTGTTAAACTATTGCAGGTGTTTTGCCAGAGTCAATGTTCTCTCTTTGGATTAGAGATTATCACAGGTTAGAGTCAACTACTGCTTAAGCCCACTTTTAGGAGCTTTAGGAGGGTTTAATCCTCTCCATGTAAATGGGTGGTACCAGGCCAAGTAATTCAGCTTTCTGCTCTTCTATGTGTGTTTGAGGGTGAGAGGGTTTGGAAGCAAACATTTCTAATCAGAGAATCTTAGAAACCTGTTGTAGGAAAGTAGGATCCTTCTAGCATGGTTGTCCCCACTTTTTGCCTGGTGTTACTGTGTTTTTGACTGGCCTGACTGGAATCCTGCTAACCAGGGCCCCAGCCAATGTGCTTTCTTCCTAAATTTTACAGTGGTAAGTACTTTGTTACCCTCCCCATTGGCTACTTGTGTACCCTTCTAAGTCCCTGGTATATGGTACTGAGGTACCCAGAGCATAGGTACACCAGGGGTCTTCCCTGGACTGCAGCATGTATTGTGCCACCCATGTGAGACCTGTTAAAGTGTGACTACAGGCCTGCCATTGCGGCCTGTGTGAGTTGGTGCTTGCACCTCTCCCACAGATATAAGTTTCCTTATATCTGAGGTCACTGTACTTAAAACCTATAAGTCACCCCTATGGTAGGCATTTCAATCCTGAAGGCAGGGTGTTAGGTTATAAGTGTGAGGGTGCCCTGCATGAGCAGGACACCCCCTACAAACCCCAAAGTCGATTCTCCAGTCTTTGTGAGTGCGGTCAGCCATTTTTATATATAAGGGGCTACACGTCATTAATCAACGGCTAACTATATATTGGCTGTGCTGAACCTGGGCATGTTTGGTATCAAACATGTTGAAATCATACCCCAACACCGTTACTGGTGTTGGAGGTATGATTCCATGCACCAGGGGTCTCCTCTGGGAAGCTCCCAGTGCTCCCGGTACCAGCCTTCCAGGGTCTGCCAGCAAGCTAGTGCTGCTGTCGACCCCAGACACGATTCTGCCCTCCTGCTGGTGAGCTGAGCTCCGGTATTTGCTCGAGCAGGGGAAGGCAGAACAATAGGTCCCCTGTCACAGGGAGTTGTGACCACCTCAAAGACAGGTGCCCTCCTTGCAAACTCCAGTTTTAGCCAGTTCAGGGAGCCGTTGGCTCCTGCTCTGGCGCAAAACTGGAGAAAGAACATGGGAGTATCCTCCCCTCTATCCAGCTCCTCCTCCTGGAGGGAACCCTGAATTGTTCCAACCATTTCCCTAGGGTACTTAAGGGCTTACCTGTGGGTGGCTCTTCAGATTCGTCGTGGGACAAGATTCAAACCTGACACCACTTCAACTTCGACCCTTTGGGCACCTTCGACTTCGATGAAATTTGCCTGGAACCGAGACTGCATCAAGGAGGACTCCTGCTGCTCCTGGTCTAGCTGTTCTGCAAGTCTTCTTCAATTGTGCTTGTGCTGCTTCCAGATTCCTCTCCAGGCCTGTGGGCATCAAGGACACCCGAATTAATCTCCCTTGGAGTGAAGGAGTCACTCCCCTGCATCTGCAGGCACCGCAACAAAGCTGACTGGTCTGCTGCTCCTGGCGTCCCACAGACTTCGAAAGGTTCAGCAACACAGATGGTGGTTCTGCAACTCCCTTGAGGCCTGCTCTGTCCTCTCAGCACGTTTGAGGCCAGTATCCCTCGTCAGAACCACTTGAACAGAACCCCTGTGCACTGCAACGACTTGCCGTTGCCAAGGCATGTTGGCTGTGCATTCCAGAGATCTTCAGGCTACAAGAAGCTCCAGCCTCCAGCATCTCTTCCTGCCAAGATCTTTGTCCTCACCGCATCCTCTGCACAGTGGGCCTGCATCTTTGGTGAGCTGCTTGAGGTCTTCTTGCGACTCCTGTGCCTTCGGCCTGTAGGTCCTCTTGAGGGTCTTCTTTGGCTTCAGTAAGCTCCCCTGCTTGCTTGGGCCCTGCTCTGACTCTCCTTCAATTGGTGAGTCCCTTGGACCTTGCTGGGCCCAACGTTGAACCTTTTTCATTTACCACGTCTGATGCTGCAGCCAAGGCTTGTTGGTGCTCCCAGACACAGACCCCCTGGTTCTTGAATTCCAACGTGGGAGAGCTCATGAACGGCTCCTGGTCTTCCACAGTGTAGCCTGGTCTACAGCAATAAAGTCACAGTCAACCCTCCTGCATCTTCTGTCATCGGTGGTCATTGGTCTTCTGTGCCTCCTGGTCACCTCCGAGTGACATAGACTCTGTTCCTCTGCTTGCAGGTACGCCTCTTCAAGTATCCATCCTTGGATTCCACCGGACTCTTTCACCTCCTTCGCCAGCAGCATCTTTCCAGAAGTCCTCCATTGTGGTCTACGGCGGATCCCGACGTCACTTTGCACCTATGCACAGGCTTCACTGGTGTATTTATTCTGGTTCCTGGGGTATCCTCAGGTGGGGTGACTCTCCAACCTTCTGTCTTCCACGGGGTTTCTTCAGGGTTCACTGGTAAAGGTCCTTGTTCTTGAAAACTGCAACCACGACTTTCCCATTGACTTATATAGAGTATGCGGCTCTGTTTCCATACTGCACGCATCCTCCTTGTGGTTCTTGGGTACTTACCTCCGGTTGTTCCTTGTGTCCCCAGCTCTTCTGAGTCTTTTGTTCCAAGTCCCGACTTCGGTCGCAGATCGCAGTTCGCATTTCACTTCTTTATTGTATGTTTTGGTCTCCCCCTGTGTATTTGTGCTTACTTACCTGTTTACATTTGAAGTATTGTGTGTATTTTGTTGAGATCTCCAGGAAGGAGATATACCAATGTGTTAGTGAGTGTGTATATTAAATATACCTATTTTTATAACGACACTATGTGGTTCTTTTCCGTTTAAGCTACACTATATGATTAGATCTGGTAAAACAAGCTGCTTAACACTCCTTCTGGACTAGGCCTGAAGTCTGCTCTCCACAGCTACCACTTAGAGAGATTTATATGGTTGTCTAATACCACTAAAATCACCATATGTGTTGTCTGGATTAGTGCAAGGTGCATCACTTGAATAAGTGTGCACCATATCGCTCCTTTGGTGTACCATTTAACTTCTTCTGTAGGTTCAATGGTAGACTGTTTACAAACTTCCATGATGTAGATAAGGGGTTCTGTAGGATATGATCTTGAAGTTAGAGACGCACATAGGAGGATGATTTAGTAATGCATCACAGAGGAGGCCAAACAAGAAACATAATTTGGAAAACTGACACTTTAGCAAGGGTCACTTGTAACAAAGGGAGCAGCAAGACAATGAAGAGGTCTCTATGATTAGGTCAATACCTAAATGCAGCTTATTAACATGATTATTATAAAAGATGTAATACTGAGGCAGAACAGTAAGCTCAGTGTTGGATGTGGAGATTCCACAGAGCCAAGTTTCAGTGATAACATCCAAAAGTTGGTCCCCCAGGTCAAAAATGTACACCTTTTGGAGAGGCCGAAAGCAGACATTATGAAGGATGGGTGAGGGGTGAGTCTGAATGTTCAGGAGTACTGTTTCTATCACGGCGAGCAGCAGATGTGCATACCAAACAAGAGAAGAAAGCTCAAGAATTGCTTACCAGATTAGACTCCTGTCACCTGGGATTAAAAAATGAACAGCATTCACACTCCTTAATAGGTCGGGAAGACAGCAAGACATGGTTATGGACAAATGTTTCCAAAGGACGCCATTCTGCTATTTTATTCATAAATGCATGATCATTGTATAGGGTGTGCCTCTCAATTTGGTTGTATTTTGCCAAAAATATCAATCTACTTAAATCTTGCATCCAGTATATCATCCACCACCATACCGCAAGGAAGTAGTTGTAGCTACTTATAGATTAACAAATCTTACCTCAACATCTGCTTACCTTGAAAGCAAGGTATTAGGCCCTCGGTATGAGTGATCTGGATAAGGGTGCAATAAATAGCACCTATTGCATGTTTTTCCTCTATAATGGGGAGTAACTTGCAGAACTTGGTACTTACTGTGTTATATGGTTCCCACTTAGATAAGGTAGGACTGCGTATTAGGACAACAGGAAGTCAGAATGTAGGGACTCAGTCCATTGCATCATTAGAGACTGTTGGCCAGATTCCTGACCAGCTCACAGTGCCTCACTTGAACCTCTAAACCTCACAGGGTAACAAGTGATTTTGGCAACCTCAAACACGACCCTCTGATCCCCAAGGGATTCGTGGAAACAAATCCTACACCTTTCATTGGTTACTCATGCATGCCAAGATAAACACAAGGAAGATACGAATCTGAGTTTTCAATACATTTAATGAAACTATTGTAGTCTTGCATAGAAAGAATGAGCTGCAATTATTAAACATGATAAAATGAAGTAATGTAACCAGCATTACAAGCATGGTGAACAGATTGAACTGTTCAACCATGGCGGTCTGAAACGCATATATATATATACACGTGTATATGTTCCTATTTAACACTACCCCTTTTCTGAGAGCATAGTGAGTGTGCTCTTTGCTCGAACCTCTAGGTTAGCCTTAGACCCCATACCTGGATGACTTGGTCTGGTGTTGAGTTGGGAATCCCTTTCTGCAGGATCAGGATAGAAGATCAGCATTAGCAGAGCTGCATGGTGAAGACAGCATGCGTCCCAGGTCTGTCGTGGCCAGAGGGCCCCTGTGACCTCTAAGATGAGAGTGCACTGTTTATACAAAAAAAACACTCTGTGTCAGAAGCACAGCTCTGATGTAATGATATGTCTAGTGTTTAGAAGCTGTCTCCGAGCGGGCATCACCTATGCTAAGTTATGTTGCCCTGTTCCTAACCTTGGAACAGAGTGTACTGATATTGTAGCAAGAAAATAGCTTTCTATCGTGCAGCAACATGTACAGTGTATTCTCAGAACAATATCATGCAAAAAAGTGAATAAAAAATAATGTAGCTAAAACGAAGTGTTGCTAAAATGTGTAAAATATAAAACGAAAAAGAGGAGACCCAAATTGGGCCCAAAAAGGCTTCATCACAACATCACCAAAATCCACATGTTCCAGTAATTACTGAGTATTCCTCTCCTGTTAAATTCCGGCAGATTCGACATGCTGAAATTTAACAGCATATAACGAACTTTGTTGCACCACTAATTACTGGGTGCAGTGACTTATGTATAACCTAGAATTCCGACTCCTGTGTAAATGGGGGTTTGCAAAAAGCTTGGAATACATTGGGCCACTCGCTAATGAGGGCCTCAGTATTATTTATTGATTTGTTTTGTTTGGTTCTCGTAGAGAACCATTAATGTGAATAACTGAATCTTAAATCCAGTAGTTCACTCCAGTGACGTTGCAAAGGTGGGTAACAGAACTTATTAACCACTGTTGCTACATCATAAAGGAATTCCAGGCTGCTCTGGCTGGCTTCCCTGAGAGCCTGTCAGACCAGTGTTAGAAAGCAGGGAGCACAGCTTCTGGAGCAAAGGGAAGTGAAGGCACAGAGGGTTGTGGGGTGGATGGCAGGAAGCCAGGTATTTTATTTTCACATTTGGGTAAGGGAGGAGAGACCATGTTATGTATGGCTCCCCATTACTCATCTGCTCCTGTGCAGCAGTTTAAAGCAGGGGCAGATGATTTTCAAGGGCATATATACAATAGAATTATAGATGGATGACAAGTGAATTACGGGAATGTTTTTCACCTTGGGGTTCTGAGTGACATCATAGAAAACTTAAGCTTCGCTCCCGTTGTCTATTTGATATTACTCAGAACCCCTCGGTTAAAACCATCCCCATAATTCACCGTTACCCATTTATAATTCTATATATTTAGTATATTTTGTATGTCCATGTCTCTGAGTCTATTTCCTGGATTAAATGCATGTGCAATTAGCGTACACAGAAGACTTTAAGTAATGTTTTGGTTATTTGGCCTACTTTTTACAGTGTTTGTTTGGGAAACTGCTATACAATTTACTAAAATAATAAGGAAGTTGATAATGTTTAGACTTATTTTACATGCTGTTTTTAAAATATTTAAAAATAAATAGAGACCAACTCCCCAGGATCAGCAAAATATTGTTTCCCCCCAAGATTGCGAAATTGGTGGACATGCCAATAATCAAAACACTGCAAGAGATTGTAAATGTATCTCCTGTGTCAGATATAGTGCCAGTGACACTGTAATGTGTTGTTGTGTGCTCCTTACTTCAATTCAAAACATTATTGAATAATCAATTAAAACCATCATAATAAAACAAGGCCCATTAATAAACATTCACTACTTGAAGAGTCAATAATAGACAGTAAAGATCCCATAGATTTTACACCAGTCTCTCAAATCACTTTTCCAACAAAGTGCTATGAAGACACATATGAAATTCAATGTCCTATGGGTGCAGAATCAGTATACTGATATGGGTAACATGGTGTTACTCAACCTATTTACTGGGTGTGACTTTGAATACTTTTCAATGGAACTGCACTAGAGTGTCTTAAGTTTACTTCCCTTGAAGAACCCAGTCAATTGCCTTGCCCGCTCAGGAGTGTTGTAAAAGAATGGTGTTCAAAGCTGTACATGGCTTAAGGCATCGCATGACGACCAGTCAGTTAATAGATGCGTCTGCCAAATGTAAAGGATGTGCTGGCAAAAAAACTTTGAAAAAAGTATGATTTACATCATGGACAAAAAACAGAATTATAGAATGTAAATCTCAATACAGCATGTGAAGCCAGGCGCTGCTCGTAAATTATCAGCCTTATGCAGCTGCACTAGCAAAATTAGATTATTTTGTGCCCACATCCTTCACATTATGAAAGCTAAAATAACTGCAGAAAGAGCACCAGAAAACATGTTTAGTTCAGTAAGATTATAAACAGAATCAGTGGCGGCTCCTCGAGGGAGTGCTGCGGGCGGTGAGGCGGGGGAGGGGCAGGGTGGGGGGTAGTAAACTACGGCATACGGCGGAACAGATTCAAGTAACTAAATAAATGAATAAAACGAATTACATTGCGCGCGCTGCATCGCCATTTGCGATGCAGCGCGCGCAATGTAATTTGTTTTATTTATTTATTTACTTACTTAAATCTGTTTGGCCGTATGCCGTAGTTTACTACCCCCACCCTGCCCCTCCCCCGCCCTACCGCCCCGCAGCACTCCCTCGAGGAGCCGCCACTGAACAGAATTATGCTTACTTTAATTTTCCGTGATAGGAATGTCCTAGCGCTGTCATGGTGCTGCATTCGCTGAAAGCAATGATCCCCCTCACTGACATCACTAGGCCTGGGCGGTGAACTCCGCTCCGCTCACAGAGTTTGCGGAGTTTCCTGCACTCCGTGTTACGTAGAGATCGCGGAGTTCCGAAAAACTCGCTTTGCGTTGCGTAGCGGAGGTTTTTTCCTCGCTCGCGTTCGTCAATGTCAAGTTGGCGACCGAGAGCGAGGAAAATCAACCTCCCGGCAAGATTTTTCCTCGTTCACGATCATCAACATCAAGTTGGCGAGCGAGTGTGGAAAATCAACATCCCGGCGAGATTTCTCAACGCGGGGGGGTGGTCAGGTTTCTCATTGCGAGTGGTTGCGTATGCTCGCGACAGCTCGCATTGAGAAACTGCCTGTTCGCGTTCAGAAAGCTGCCACTCGAGTAAAAATCTACTCGAGCGGCAGCAAAGGAAAGCAGGGACCGCTTGCACTGTGCAAGGTGCCGTTCGCATTGATTGCACAGTGCGGACAAGCATCCGGCACTGTGCAATCACCGCGAACGGCATTTTTCTATTGCACTCCGCCGCTTGCGTAGCTCCGCGTAGTGCGGCGGAGTTTTTTTTGCACTTCGCATAGTGCAACTCCGCCCAGGGTTAGATATCACTCATTGTACGGTGTATGCTACCGAAGGGTGTGCGGAATTGCTGCTCGAAGGGTGTGAGCCATGGTCCTAGAGCACAGGAACACCTGCCACTGCTCAAAAAGAGTGCGCGAAGGACCAGACAGAAGTGCTAAAGCCGCACACCCTACAAGATGAGATTCAGATTCAGCCCAAGATTTTTTCAGCGACAAAAATCTACGTTGAAGAGGTGCACACGATAATGGAATCTTACGAGAGCAACCCGCTGGACTGGAGGCAGTATGCAAAGTTTGACCAATACCAGTAACTGGCAGGATTTATCCTACAAAACAAGATGTACTGCAGCGTGTTATTCGCAGACCTTTACATGCATGCACCAAGCTATGATTCGGAGGCAACTGTAAGCACTGTACTGAACGGAAAAGGAAGAATAGACAGTCTGCGAGGGATTCGTAAATCACTAATTCCCCAGGAAAAAGACATCCAGAGAAAAATGACTAAAGCCATAAAATATCTAAAACAAATATACCTGCTTGTGCATCATTCCCCTATTTGAATGAAATGCGCGGACACGCAGAGCCATAGTTATGATGCACAAGCAGGTATATTTGTTTTAGATATTTTATGGCTTTAGTCATTTTTCTCTGGATGTCTTTTTCCTGGGGAATGCTTTATCTATTCTGCAGTGGTTTGAGTAGAAGATAAGTGTGTTCAATTTGACTCGTACACTTGTTTTAAAAGTTATGTTAACTGAGGCGCTGCCTGTGTCACCGGGAGCTGGGTGTTGGCCCACTGATTTCAAGTGTTTCTGAACGTATGAGAAAAATTGTGGATCGTGGCGGTGGTGGTTTACAGGGTGGTGGGAACAAAAGTCCCTGGTGGAGAGCGGAAGCTACGGTAGTAACAGAGCTTGTCTATTAATGCAGAGAAGGGCACAAAGCCGAGCGTTACAAATGGGGAATCCTACTTTGCATATTCTTATTGATCTATAACATGCGTTTCATAACCTGACTCTCAAGAAAAACGTAGACGTGTAAACACAAGCATCTATTGAAATGCAAACTACGTAGATATAATTGCATGTCTCAAAGCTACAGTTCAAAGAATTGCAAGCTGCAAGCGTACCGGGAGGGGAAAGGAGATGAAACTGCAATGCCGTGCTCAGACAGCCCTGTTGAGGCGCACCACACTGCTATATGGTGACTGCCCGTCTGCATATGGCTTCTGTGTACTTGCTTCTGTCTGGAGGGGAGGTGCCTGCTCTGAAGCACTCCAAACACACTGTGTGCCACACAAACATCTCTGCTGGTAGCAGCGCCATTTGGTGTCAATGAGAGAAGACAGGGAGCGGGGACAGGCACAAGGTCATTGGACAAGTGAGCGGTGGCTGCCCACGGGAGAACCGTAGTGGAGACAACCAGTGGGGCTGCAGATCAACGGTGAATACTTCCTTAAAAGGAAGCAACTGCTCCCCATGCTGGATGGTTGAATCGTCAAACCCTTCTAAGGAAACATGAGGCTGGCTCACGAGCAGCTGGAACACAAAAGTGAGGAACTTCACATACCGGAGAGGGCGCTGTGAAAAACATGTAGATTACTAGCACGCTTCAAATGCATGCAGGCTGGGAGATATTAGGTAAACTTAAAAAATGCAGTGCAGATGAATCCGAATAAAAGAAGTTCCACCCACCAACGCAAATGAAAAGGAGTACTTGGGCCTCAGAGACTGATAAGAGAAGCACTGGAGGAACAACCGGAAATGGTATACTGCAGCCAATAGAGACAGAGGAAAATTAAATGGCAAGCATGCAAACAAATAAAAAGAGAGGGCGGGATTTAAGTCCCTTTTAAGATTTATATTAAATACAATAGATTTCACAAGCATAGCGCAAGCGCTGTGCAGGAGAAACCTAAAAACAAACTCACAACTAGGGTTGCCACCTTTCCAAGATAAAAATACCAGCCATTTGTTTTTTTAAGAGTCTGCAGAGGCCCTGAGAAGATACTAAATAGGACTTTAAACAAAATCAAATGTACCCATCTGTAACTGGACTTTTCTGCCTTTGTGTACTTTAATTATTTGTCAGGGATCGTTAATGCAGCTCTAGGACACATTTAAAAGAGATTTCTATTTATCTTTCTCCTATATTTAGTATGCACAAAAAAAGGGCTAAAAATACCGCCTTTAGGGGATTTTGATTATTTTTATTCCGACTGGGACATAAAAATGCTGGTGGTGCCAGCAGGGCCGGACAGGGAACCGAAACCGGCCCTGGCAAACTGCTCGGTCGGCCCCCCTGTGGGGGCTGAGGGGGTGTGGCCTGGCTGTTTGCAAGGGCCGGTATCGGCCGATTTTGTTACAGGGGGCCGATATTGCCGGCCCCCGGTAACAAAAACGGCCCCCAGGGGCTCAAAACCGGCCCCCACCCTGGAGGCCCACCAGGGAAACGCCCGGTGCCCGCTACGGCCAGTCCGGCCCTGGGTGCCAGTAGAAAACCATCCAGGTGGCAAACCTACTCACAACCAAAAACATATCCACATAGAAGTACCTCTGACAACGTGCTGGTACTTACACCGCAGTCTCTTTGTAAATTGATTTTTCCTTATTGGTCATATGGACTTTTGTTGGTTGACGTGAAGCACTGTAAGGAAGAAGACATCAATAATGCATTTCTAACTTGTGAAGCCAATGTGACCTCATAGTAAGGGCCAAGATTCGCCAAATATGGGTAATGGGTTTCATTTTGGATTACCAATCAATTCAGTACACAAGCAAACCAATAATAAGTTCAAAAGGTACAGCAAAATAGCAGATAAGCTCAAATATCTTAGTAGGTTAAACCACAATAGAATGAGATACAGAATTGTGACAGCCACAACAAAAAACAAACAGATTAAATAAAACAGGTGTTCCATAAAGAAACTTCCCTTCTCTCTACTGAACAAAGGTCAAATAAAGGGTCATCTGCTATGGTCTCTATTTAGGGAGCATGGAAGGTGTCAGCATGATCAACCTTCAGTAGAAGTCTTGCAAAAAGGAAATACGTGTTTAGCATAAAACTTTGCACTCGTAAGAATAGGGCAAACAGAGAGGTCTGTACCTCTCGAAGTGTAAAGGAAATCTCTAACTATGAGAACACCAATTTAAAAGTAACAAGAGATTCAGATACATCCTTATCTCCTTTCACACCACCAGGAACCAACCAACTTGTTACTCGAGAGAGCATCTACATCATTCCTTCAGCTTCCCACCGCATCGAAATTTCGACTGTAATTCTCAACCTTGAACATCTCTCCATCCTGGTACATGATGAACAAAAAGCCTCTTTTGGCCACTAATTTCCCACATTCATTGCCAAGTTCTTCCCTTCAGGCCTCATTATCAGCAGCATAATAAAAACAATAAGCCTTTTTCTAACTAACGAGAATCATGATAATACACCTGCAAAGATAGAAAACATATGCTGGCAAGGCAAAATTCATTTCAGTTGAGGCCTGTAATCAGTTAAGTTAGCAGTTAATATGAACTCGAATGCATGATTATACATACACATGCCGAGAAATTTGCACACACTCCCTCCGCACAAACGGGAGTCCCCGCGTTGATGATTGCATGCTGCTAAGATTGCTACTTTGCACAGACCTGTTTTAATTAGTTTTTAAACGTTTAAACATACAATCTATAGCCTCGCTACGCTGCTAAACGCTGTTAAACCGCCTACCTGTCCCTCACTCACTGGTCCGCCGCGGGGGCTCCCGTTTGTGCGGAGGGAGTGTTGGGCAAATTTCTTGGCATTTTCGCGGGCGCCATCTTGGGGAAGAGGGTTGGCGCTCCAGCTGGATTCACAGGAATGGAAACTAGGGCTGATTAATAGTAGATCACTGCCCAAGCACACAACCGAACTCCGACTATTGGTAGAGGACACTAAATTAGATGTCTTGTTCATAACAGAAAGCTGGCTCAAAGAGTATTCATCCCTGGACATAGTTATGGCACTGCCACCAGACTATGAGATACATAGGCTGGACAGGATAGGCCAGATAGGGGGGGGATTAGCCATTCTCATAAAGAAGGAGTACAAATGTATAACCGAGTCACTGGCCCTTAAAGGATGCGAATGTCTCTTCTTTTCAATTCTGCTAACACCCACCTTCACTCTATCAGGCCTCTTAATCTATCGACCCCCAGGTCCCTATGGAGAGTTCTTAGAAGAGCTGCCCGAAGTATTAGCTAGTCTCTTACTAAAGAAATCTAACATCACTATACTGGGAGATCTAAATCTGCACATGGAAGACAAGAGCCATCCGAGTGTTAAAAGACTACTATTAGACCTAGTGTCAGGACTCACGGGAGGTTTCCCCCTTCTAACTTAACTCTGGCTACTATTTTCCCCCTACAAACTCACCAAAAGGCAGTTGGTCCCTTAAGTTGGAGCGCTAGTTGGCACCATAGGAATTCCAACATGGCTGCCAACATTCTGACACTGCAACAGCACACCGCTGTTTACCAGTCTAGTCTTTTTGGATAATGACAGTCTGGTGAAGCGCGCTCCAACATTCCACTGCACACTTCACTGAAGAATTTAATGGAAGAGCACCTGTTCCCCAAGCGTCGTGGAAGTTAGTCAGGGTAGTTGCAGAAATATTGCGGTTAGATTCGTCGGAACACTTACTTCCCCACAGAATCAAGGTTAGTGTTTAAAACGTAGCACATGCCAATAAAATTTCTGAGAGTAATGGTCATTTGTGCATTTCAGTAAAAGTCGAACGCGTCTCTGAAGGTTCTAACACATAAAAATTCCAGAGAGCGTTGGTACCAGGAAAAACAATCGTAGTCAGCAGACTAAACATTTCCCTCGAATAGTTTTTTCACCTCAGAGAGCGTTCAATTAGTTTTGGTTCAGCTGTTTGCAGTCAGCTGCTTCCGAACTTGACAAGCGCGGGCGTGACCTTTCAACACGCTGCATCTCTCCTGAATTCATTCCAAGCATTCCGTAAAAAGATTCAATTGTGTAGTGACAGGCGGAGACTAACGCGGGCATGATTTTTCAACACGCCGTGTATTACAGTCTAAGACCTAATAATTAGTGATAGGCAATAAGCGAATTCACTACTCTAGTCAACGCATTTCTGTAGAGCCTGGTGACATAATATAACTCTAGTTGAAGGACGGAAGGCTTGTCCTTAATTAATCAGAACCCCAGCATAAAGCATCACTTCAGTTCCATCACAGTGAGTACAGTTGGGAGACAGGGAAAATCAGACAATACGCAATAGGCGAATAAAAGCATATACTTACCTCTATTTTTCTTGCACCATAGCAGCACAGGATCAGATGCAGGTCGTCCCTGTAAGAGAAAAGAAAGAGAACCTAGTGACGTCTTCTCATAACAGTACCACAAACAATACATGAGAAGTAAGAAGAGAAGTAGGCTCCTAAAAACCCTCTGGTAAGATAAGTTATCTATTGCATAAATAAGAAGTAAGTTTAAGGGTATCTTAAAAAATATAGTTGACTTATGTAAATGTTTACAGTCCTGTAAGAAGTAAAACAAGAAGAAGACGAAGCAGAACAGGCAGAGTTTTGGAGCTGTCTCTTCTCTGTCCCCAACCCCTTTCCCCCCTTAGAACTTACTTGCGATGGAATACTAAAGTCCTGGCAGGGAGGTTCTGAGAAGGGCATTGGAACTTAGCGTCATTCTGCTCCTGTGCGATTCAGACTTATAAAAGTATTAGTCTTGACAGAGTGAAGTGCCCACGTTGGTACAAGCACCCGAGCAGAATGACGGAAGGACTTGATTTAAAAAATTTAGGCGAGATTTTGAGTAACATACAAAGGGACTTGGAGGCAGTCAGAGAGGAAAATAAAATTCTAAGACAAGAGATAATTACCTTTAAAACGGGAGTACCAGTTTCGGGGACCAGTCAAAGAACCACGCTCTTTGAAACCCAGAGTTCTAACACCAGCCCCTCATCCTTTGCCCCCACGCAAGTCATCCACTCATTATCCCCAGTGATACCTCTTGCCCCTCCAGAACAATTCAATGGAGACCCGCAGAAAGCACAATTTTTTTTAACGCAATGCTCTCTGCATTTTATGTGCCGCCCAACGATCTTCTCCGATGCTCAAACACCGAGTGGCGTTTATCCTGTCCTACCTTAGTGGGGACGCCGCCTCTTGGTCCATGCCACTAGTGACCAAGGATGACCCAATTTTGTACTGCTTAGAAGACTTCAAGAAGGAATTTCTCTGAATTTTTGATAGGAGAACAGCATCCCAGGCTTCAGACAACGAACTGCTAGAGCTAAAACAGGGTAACCGAGAACTCGTGGCTTACCTAGCCCAATTTAACAAATTGGTGGTCGAGACCAACTGGCCTGAAGATAAAAGAGCGGCAGTATTCTACAGAGGATTGCGAGAGGAATTGAAGGATGCTTTATCTCAAATCCCTAATCGTCCTACCGACATCTCTGCATTAGTGGATTTAACCTTGGAGATTGATTATCGGCAAAATGAGTGGAAAGGAGAACGAAGGAGGGAGTTTAGACCCAGTGTTCCCCGTTTTGATCGTGTCAAAACAGAATCCACACGGACTGCCGAGAGTTCTTCGGGAGTTGAACCCATGCAAATCGGTGTAACCAGAGGTCCACTCTCTAAAGAGGAAAAGGAACAGAGAAGACAGAATAAGCTGTGCATGTATTGCGGAGGAAGTGGACATTTTGTCAGGAATTGTTTGAAAAGACCAAAGTTGCCTGCAAAGGAGAAGGAAAACTAGAGGCACCACCAGTAAGCGGAGTTGGACCTGTGGATGCGAATGGAGGAACAACTCCAATAAATCACCAATTGGCAAACACCCTACAAGTCTCCTCACCCCATTTGGTTATGACGGTGACGTTAAGGTTTAGGGGTGTAGTTTTGGCAGGAATTATCGAGATGGTAGATTCTGGGGCAACAGGTAATATCTGTGACCACAAATTCGCTAGTCTGATCGGATTACAAGCTATCAAAAAGGAGAAAAGCGAGAAGGTCAGAGCAGTGGATGGTACGGATTTAACTTCAGGGCCCATAACCAGTCATACTGAATTGGTACATATGACTACTGTCGAAGGACATCAAGAGACATTGCAGTTCAATTTAATAGACGCCCCCCAATTTCAACTGATTCTAGGTCTACCATGGCTGACGGAACACAATCCCTTAATTGATTGGGGAGCCCGAACTATACAATTAAATTCAGAATATTGCAGAAGAAATTGTTTCAACTGTTCGACAAATTCCTCTGTACCCAGTGCAGCCATCCAGCTATGTAAAAATGGAGGTTCGGTATGTGTGATCCAAACTACGACGATACCAGAAGAATACCAAGACTTTGCTGATGTTTTTGATGAGGTTAAGGCTGAGACGTTACCCCCCCACAGGCCCTATGACTGCAAGATCGACCTAGAACCTGGGGCTAATCTACCATGCAGCAGAGTGTACGCCTTAACTGAGAAAGAAAACATCCATTTGAAGGAATATCTAACTAAGAATCTGGAGAATGGTTTTATCAGACCGTCTCAGTCCCCCGTCTCTTCCCCCTTTTTTTTGTACCGAAAAAAGGAGGGGATCTCAGGACTTGTATTGATTTTAGGGCGATTAACAGGATAACCGTTAAGAATCGTTACCCGTTGCCCCTCATTTCAGTACTGATTGATCAGGTGAAGGAAGCAAAGATTTACACTCGCCTAGATCTACGAGGAGCGTACCATCTGATTAGACTCAGGGAAGGCGACGAGTGGAAGACCGCGTTCAGGACCAAATTTGGCCTTTACGAGTACCTAGTAATGCCGTATGGTCTCTGTAACTCGCCAGCGGCCTTTCAGTACTTTATCAATGATGTTTTAAGTGAATTTATTGACCGATGCGCCATAGTCTACATAGACGACATTCTGATTTATTCGGACACGGCAGAAGAACACCACGACCAGGTCCGAGCCGTTTTACAACATCTACGAGAGAACTCTCTATACGTCAAATTGGAGAAATGCCTGTTCAACACTGATACAGTGGAATTCCTAGGCTTTGTATTATCACCTGCAGGAGTTCGAATGGATGAGCAGAAGGTGAAGGCGATAACGGACTGGAAATCTCCTACCAGTATCAAAGAGGTTCAAAGCTTTATCGGATTCTCCACTTTTTACTGACGATTCATTCATGGATTCTCCCATAAGATTCTTCCTTTGACTCGTCTTCTGAAGAAAGGAGTTCCATTTAAATGGTCTGAAGCAGCTGAAGAGGCTTTTAAGTTGATGAAGGACAGTTTCACCACAGCGCCAGTTTTACTTCATGCAGATCCCTCCAAGCCCTTTTATTTGGAGACAGACGCTTGGGACCTGACCATCGGAGGGATACTCTCTCAGAGGCACAGTCCCAGTTGCTTGGAAACACGCTGTTATAAAGCCTCTGCTGGAAAAAGCTAATGCAGATAGATCGCAACTGGGTAACTTTCGCCCCATCTCCTTGCTACCGTTTGTAGGCAAGCTACTAGAAAAGCATGTCAACAGAACTCTGTCAGAATTCCTAGAGACTAACCAGTGCCTCCACCCCACTCAGATGGGCTTCAGGGCACAACACAGCACAGAATCTGCTCCGTTGTTAGTGGTGGAGGATCTAAGACGATCATTAGACCAGGGTAAATCAGCCGCCTTGCTCCTATTGGATTTGAGCGCCGACTTTGATACGGTAGACCATCATATACTGCGTAGAAGGCTCTCAGACATTGGGATACAGGGCATGGCGCTTAAATGGCTGTCATCGTTCTTGAAAGATAGAACATTTCAAGTACAGGAGAATACTACTCTCTCTAAAACCATGTCACTGAGGTGTGGGGTCCCTCAGGACTCCTCATTGAGCCCAACGCTTTTTAATGTGTACATTGAGCCACTGGCCAAGATTGTGCTGGAATTTGATATATCCATGACATCCTATGCCGACGACACTCAGTTGCTTATCTTCTTGGACCCAAAAAATAGCAGGGATGGTGAGAGATTATCTTCCTGCTTGATAAGAGTCAAAGAGTGGATGACGACAAGTTGTCTAAAATTAAATGGGGACAAAACTGAGTTACTACTTCTCTGAAATAAAGCAATACCCAGGCCCATCATAGACTGGCCTGCCTGTCTAGGCAACCCACCTACCCCCACAGAAATAATTAAAAAATCTAGGATTCTGGTTAGAAACGGATCTCTCCATGGTGACACAGGCTAAGGTCACAGCAACCTGCTTTGGACTTCTCAGAAGCCTTCGGAAAATTCTAGACAGAATTCCCATACAGCTTAGGAAGACAGTGGTCCATTCGCTAGTCACCTCGCGGTTAGATTATGGAAACTCATTGTTCCTGGGGGCATCTAAATCTGTTACCCACAGACTGCAGGTGGCTCAGAATGCAGCTGCAAGGCTGCTGTGCAATGTTCCTGCACGGGAGTCAGTGAAAAAGCACCTATTTAGACTCCACTGGCTCCCGGTAGAAGCCAGAATAAAATTCAAAGTACTGGTCATCACCCACAGAGCCCGCCATAATAGAGGTCCCCAAAAAATCGAGAGGCTAGTATCTCCCTACATCCCAAATAGGCGGCTACGATCAAGCACGGAGGAACGCCTAAAACCAACAAAGGTCAGGAGGGAGAGATGGGGAGGAAGATCTTTCTCCCACCTCGCTCCCAAACTTTGGAACTCTTTGCCTCTGGAATATAGGTTGATGGACAAAGAATTACAGTTCCGCAAAGAGATTAAGACCTGGCTGTTTAAGCAATATCTCTAAGGCACGGTAAGCCCCTATTCAGTATCTGACCACTTAGGGCTGAGAAGCCTTAGGGCAGCCATGCGCTTTATAAATCCTTAATAATAATAATAATAATAATAACATGCGTAATGTCAAAAATAAATGCAAAAGTGAGTAAAAGAGTACATGTTTATACGGTCCAACTGAACATTAGTTCACACGTATATACATCTCTAATCCCTCAATCAATCAATCAATCAGGGTTTGTTAAAGCGCGACTACTCACCTGTAAGGGTCTCAAGGCGCTAGGGGTGGGGGGGTGTAGGTTCCATTCCATCAAGGAGGGGGTCTGTCGAAGAGCCAGGTTTTGATGTTTCTTGCGAAGATGGGGAGCGATGTTGTCTGTCTGAGGTGGAGCGGAAGGGCGTTCCATGCTTTGGCCTTGAGGAAGGAGAAGGAGCGGCCTCCCGATCTGGTCTTTCTGGTGCGGGGGACCACGGCGTAGGAGAGCTGGGCTGATCGTAGGGTCCTTTGGGGTGCGTGGAATTTGAGTCAGCTGTACAGGTATGCTGGTCTGGTGCCGTGGAGGGCCTTGTGTGGGTGGGTGAGCATCTTGAAGGTGATTCTCGCCTCGACAGGGAGCCAGTGGAGTGTGCGCAGGTGCTGGGAGATGTGGCAGTGTTTTGGCAGGTTGAGGACCAGTCTTGCGGCGGCGTTCTGGATGTTCTGTAGCTTGCGGGTGAGGTTTTTGTTTATTCCGGCGTAGAGTGTGTTGCCGTAGTCGAGTCTGCTGGTGACCAGGGCGTGAGTGACGGTCTTTCGGTGTTCGAGGAGGATTCATTTGAAGGTCTTACGAAGGAGACGGAGGGTGTGGAAGCAGGAAGACGAGACCGAGTTGATCTGGCGGTCCATTTTGAGCTCGGAGTCCAGGATGATTCCCAGGTTGCGTGCGTGGTCCGTGGGGGTTGGTGGGTTCCCGAGGGCGGGGGGCCACCACTGGTGTCGCTCCAGGCGTTGGAGTTTGGGCCCATGATGAGTACTTATGTTTTGTTGGTGTTTAGTTGTAGGCAGCTGTTTTTCATCCATTTGGCGACGGCTTCCATGCCTTCTCGAAAGTTGCATCTGGCGGTGTTGGGCTCGTTGGATAGGGAGAGGATGAGCTGGGTGTCGTCTGCGTATGACACGATGTTGAGTCTGTAGGTTCTGACGATGGGGGCGAGTGGAGCCATGTAGACGTTGAAGAGCGTCGGGCTGAGGGAGGAGCCCTGGGGGACTCCGCAGGTGGTAGGTGTGGGGTCCGAGAGGAAAGGGGGGAGTCTGACCCGCTGCGTCCTGCCGGAGAGGAAGGAGCGGATCCAGTCGAGGGCCTTGTCCTGGATTCCTGCGTCATAGAGTCTGCGTATTAGGGTGCGGTGGGAGACTGTGTCGAACGCCGCTGATAGCTCGAGGAGGATGAGGGCTACTGTTTCTCCTTTGTCCAGTAGGGTGCGGATGTCGTCTGTTGCGGCGTGGAGGGTGGTTTCCGTACTGTGGTTTTTTCTGAAGCCGGATTGGGAGGAGTCGAGGATGTTGTGTTCTTCAATGAATGTGGCGAGTTGGCTGTTGATGGCTTTCTCGATGACTTTCGCTGGGAACGGGAGCAGGGAGATGGGTCTGTAGTTTTTGTGGTCGGTGGGGTCCGCTGAGGGTTTCTTTAGGAGGGGGTTGACCTCGGCGTGTTTCCAGTCATCGGGGAACAAGGCGGTCGCCAGGGAGCGGTTGATGGTGTGGCGGAGCATGGGTACAATGGTGGCGGCTCTGTTGAAGATGTGGTGGGGGCAGGGGTCCGTGGGGGCCCCTGAGTGGATTGACTTCATTGTCTTCAGTGTGTCTTCGGTGGTGAGGGCTGTCCAGTCTTCAATCGCTGGTTTCCGGGTGTCGGGGTGGTTGGTGAGGGTTCAGTGTGTTGGTTGTCTTCGTCGAAGTTGTTGTAGATGCTCTTGATTTTAAGGTGGAAAAAGGTGCTGAGTTTGTCGCAGAGGTCTTGTGAGGGAGGGATGTCGGTAGACTCGCTGGTGGGTTGGGCGAACTCCTTGATGATGCTGAAGAGTTCCTTGCTGTTGTGCGCGTGGGTGGAGATTCTGTCTTCAATCGCTTTTTTCCTCGTTTCTCTGATGAGTTGATGGTGGGCGTTGGTGGCGGCTCTGAAGTTGTTGTGGGCTTCTGTGGATTTGGTGTTCCTCCAGGCCTCTTCGAGGCGGCGGCATGTGCGTCTGGACTCTCGAAGTTCGGTGGTAAACCATCTGGCTTTCTTGGCGCGGGTATTGTTGTTTTTCTTGAGGGGGGCTATGGTGTTGGTGCTGTCCGAGATCCATCTATGCAGGGTTCGGGCTGCGGTGTTGAGGTCGTCGTCTTCCGCAATGGTTGGGGTGAAGTTGTTGAGTGAGGAGGTGAGCTGGTCGTCGGTGATTTTGGTCCAGTTTCTTCGTGGGAGCAGGTGCTGGTACCTGTGGATGGTGGGTGTTCTGAAGGTGAAGTGGACGCAACGATGGTCGGTCCATGGGAGTTCGGTGGTGTGGCTGAAGGTGATGGAGTTTCCTGTAGTGAAGAGGGGGTCAAGGGTGTGTCCTGCTGAGTGCGTGGGCTCGGTCACGATCTGGCGGAGTCCAATGTTGTGGAGGTTGTCCAGGAGGGATGTGGTGTTGAGGTCCAGTTGGTTGTCGAGGTGGAAGTTGAGGTCTCCCAGCAGGGTGTAGTTGGTGGATGCGATGGCCTGCTGGGAGATAATGTCCGTGATGGAGTTGGCGAAGGATCCGCTGGGTCCAGGGGATCGGTAGATGAGGGTTCCTCAGAGGGTGGCGGTGGGGCTGGCCAGTATCTTGAAGTGAAGGTGTTCTATCAGTCCTGTGGGCTCGTCGGGGAGTGTGCTCAGGCGGAGGCTGGATTTGTGGACGATGGCGATTCCTCCTCCTGGGCGGGTGGGGCGGTCCTTCCTGGAGTTCATGTATCCTTGGGGGATGGCGATGGCGACGTCCGGTCCCGGGGTGGTGTTGGTCCAGGTTTCGGTGAAGAACGCTACGTCTGGGGTGGTGCTGTCGAGGAGGTCCCAGATTTCTGTGGCGTGTTTGTGGAGGGATCGGACGTTGAGGAGGATGCATTGCAGGGTCTTCGGTTCGGTTGTGTTCTTGTGGGCGGGTTGTGCTGGATCCGTGTTCTTAGCGGTGCTGCTGGTGTGCCGGCAGCAGTGACAGCTGAAGGGTCCTTGGGTAATCGTAATTACAATTCATTAATCTGTTTAAATGCTTTACACATGTTAATGAAGTTAAGGCACACAGTGAATATAATGTCACTTATATGTATATAATTGCATAATTGTAACATAAAAGAGTGGAACCTAAAGTGCGGTGGTCCACATCCAACAGTCAGAATTCACCAGAGCCATGCCGAAATAATTTGGGTTGAATAGCAAATTGTGTATTGGTTATCAAGAATAAAAACATAGTTATAGATGGGTAACAGTGACTTACAGGGATGTGAGAAACTTGCCCATAATTCACTTTTTACCCATCTATAATTTTATGCTATGTATAGCCCCCAAAATCGCCTGTCCCTGCTTTCAACCGCTACGCGGGGCAGAGAGTAATGGAGGCATCCCTGTTCCAAAGGTAAAATATATATAAACAAAATATAAAAATTACCTTACCTGACATCCTTGACCAACCTTTAACCACCAGCACCTTCCCTGCCTTCCTTCCCCCTCCAGCAGCTGTGTTGTCTGCTTTCACAACAGACAAGCAGCTCTGGCAGACAGGCTTTCAGGGAGGCCTATCAGCCTGGCCTGGAAGGCCTTTACAACGTAGCAACAGTGAATAACAAGTTTTGTTAGCAACTGTTGATACGTGATAGCAGAGTTATCAACGATAGAAACTCTTTTTGAGAACCATCCACAAAAGTAGATATAACCAGTTTCCCTTATGTTTCATCTCCACAAAAGAAGACAAAATAAAAGTGCAAAAAACACACTTACAGAGAAAGGGAAACCTTATGTTGTCACATTTCTCAGTCAGTGCCAACGTCTGAAATTGATGTATTTCAATTTTTCGAGAGTATGATTAAATAACATTTAATACACTAGATACAATCGATTTTGTAGTGACCAAATAAATGACTAAATAAACATAACCAAATCCTCTAATGATTGGGTTATCAAGATCTTCTATACCTTAAGAAATTGTATTGTTGTCAAAGCTCGGGCTAGGCAAAACTTTTACCCAACAGGAGTGCGCATGGATGCTCAATATCATGGGAAAGAGCTGGCCTCAGAAAAGCCTTTTCCCAACTTCCATGTACAATTGATCCAAGACTTTGTTCCAAAATGTAATCACCCTAAAACTTTTTTTCATAGCTTTTTTAATAAATTTGAAACATGCCATTGTACATAGATGTCAAACACATCACATTTTCATGCCGTTTTTAGGTTTCATGTACGGCACTACCAACGTGATAATCAACTGTCAAACTTTGCTTCTGAAATCCGGCAAGGCAACATATCTGTTATTACAGTTGTCACAGCTGCAGTGGAGCACGTGAAATTAACACATATCTCTGGTCAGGGGTAGGCAAACACAATTCACCAACGAAACATGGCGACGGTCCCCTCATTTCCATTCATATTAAACCCGATAGCCTTCACGTTTTGAAACTTATTAAAATGACCCCAGTGATATCGAAGTGAGTTACCCAATAAATAGAGACCATATTTCCTTCCCCCTAAATGTTTATGTTGTTGGGGATCTAAATTCGCGCTTACTTACCTGATTTGTCTTGCCATATCTACTCAATCGAAGCTCACCTACTCAAGGTGGTCTGTCTCTCGCTTGGCTTTCGAGACGATAATCATCCTATCCGCTTTGGTCGCACTTACCCTTCCTCCAGCATACCTCGGAAAACTGTCCAGTGTGTCACACTCTGCCACTGTCCACTTCAACAATTCTCTTAGCCAGGTACCAAGAGAGGAGGGGTGAGCCGCCTTCCACTGCATGGCTATTGTCATCACCCTAAAACTTAATGGTGTTGCCCTCCACAAAGGAGGGCTCGCAACATGTCAATCGATTTAAGGCCTGTTCTTCAAAAATCGAGAGAGAGAAATGTTATTGAGGGCAAAGGAACAGATTGAGTACAACGCAGTCTAAAAGAGACTACAATCAACACAGATCTTGTTAACATGAAGCATAAGTGCTTTTAAAAGGTATAGAAACCAAAAACACTAAAAAAACAAAAACAAAAAATTAAGTGGGACGTTTTCACCTCCTTTACCCTTTAAGGTTCCTAAAATTATAAGAGTATATGATTTGGGGGTGCTCTGATTCTGGATGACTAAATTGGTGGTGGTGGAGTTAAGGGCATTACAGATAAGGACAAAACAATATGGAAAATGAATCTGAAAGACGGAAAAAAGAAAATAAATGCAAGGACTAGACATGAAAGAGGAAATTAAAGAGTGAAATTAGAACTAAAATCAAAAATGGAAAATACAAGTGGTTCCCAGTGAAGAGCCCGAACAATACTTTTTTGGGGACTAGGATTACTTTTTCATCATTACAATTTGACCTAGATGAGTGAGAAAATCAGAAAAGGGAGAAAGAAAAAGGAAAAGTAGGATCGGAACACATTGACATGGAGAGAAAACAGAAGAAAAATAACTTGAAAGAGTCAGATAAAGAGAAACGAATTCTAAGGAGGTTGAAAGAAGGGCAATGAGGTGAAACCAATGCCATACAGCCCTGGAATTCGGTAACAACTGCATTCTTCAAAACAAGCATTGGCACAGCCAATAGGTTTCGCCTTTGGGATCTTGTAAGTTTTTGGCCAGAGCGATTGGCTTTGGCAACGTTTTAAGCTATGTTGAAGAGCTCTACAGCACCACTCTACAGCACCACTCTACAGCACTACTCTACAGTACCCCTTTACAGCACCACTCTAAAGCACCACTCAACAGCACCACTCTAAAGCACCACTCAACAGCACCACTCTGGTGCTGTAGAGTGGTGCTGTAGAGTGGTGCTGTAGAGTGGTACTGTAGAGTGGTGCTATAGAGGGGTGCTGTATAATGGTGCTATAGAGTGGTGCTATAAAGTGGTGCTGTAGAGTGGTGCTGTAGAGTGGTGCTGTAGAGTGGAACTGTAGATTGGAGCTGTAGAGTGGTGCTGTAGAGTGGTGCTGCAGAGTGGTGCTGCATAGTGGTGCTGCAGAGTGGTGCTGTAGAGTGGTGCTGTAGATTGGAACTGTAGAGTGGTGCTGTATAATGATGCTATAGAGTGGTGCTGTAGAGTGGTGCTGTAGAGTGGTGCTGTAAAGGGGTACTGTAGAGTGGTGCTGTAGAGTGGTGCTGTAGAGTGGTGCTGCAGAGTGGTGCTATAGAGTAGTGCTGTAGAGTGGTGCTTTAGAGTGGTGCTGCAAAGGGGTACTGTAGAGTAGCTCTGTAGAGTGGTGCTATAGAGTGGTGCTGCAGAGTGGTGCTGCAGATCCCCTTCGAGACACTATTTAGGCCCTATGATGGCACTAGAGGTTTGATTTTACGCACCTATCAGGGCCTCCAGCAATCACCACTCTGCAGCACCACTCTATAGCACCACTCTATAGAGCTACTCTACAGTACCCCTTTGCAGCACCACTCTAAAGCACCACTCTACAGCACTACTCTATAGCACCACTCTATAGCATCATTATACAGCACCACTCTACAGCACCACTCTACAGCACCACTCTACAGTTCCAATCTACAGCACCACTCTCCAGCACCACTCTACAGCACCACTCTATAGCACAACTGTACAGCACCACTCTACAGCACCACTCTACAGCACCACTCTACAGCACCACTCTACAGTTCCACTCTACAGCACCACTCTACAGCACCACTTTATAGCACCACTCTATAGCACCATTATACAGCACCCCTCTATAGCACCACTCTACAGTACCACTCTACAGCACCACTCTACAGCACCACTCTACAGCACCACTCTACAGCACCACTCTATAGCACAACTGTACAGCACCACTCTACTGCACCACTCTACAGCACCACTCTACAGCACCACTCTACAGCACAAGTCATGGTAACTTTTTAGTAACTGTTGACCTGTTTGTGCTAGATAAATTTTTTGGTGCGCATCTAAAACAGTGCAGCATATGGTGAATTATGTGATAAATGCAGTAAATCCATAATAAAACTGAACGTGTGTCCACTGAATCATATAATTTTAGTGGCCCCAAATATCTAAAAACAGAGTGACAAAGAAAAAATTGAGACAGCCACTTTTCCTACACTGACTTGCCTGCATAGGCATGCCAGGGGGTTTGTTCTCTTTCTGTGGGCAAGTGTCTATGGCACGCTCCACCACTAGGGCACAGTATCTCTTTGCGGTAACAAGAGGAGGTGGCAAAACAAATAGAGCTAAGACTGCACAGCCTTTTTTTTTTTGTTGAGGGTAGCTACACATTGCGGGAAAAGGCAAATAGTATTATGCGTTTGTGGAGGGTGAGGGGGACAGGAGGGGATTGGTTTTACGCTCACAAAGTAACATCACCTGCTTGTGTTTGCCCACTGATGCTAGCTATGCAGCTTAACCTTCCACCTTTTCGGGTTGGTATATTCTGCTTAAGGGCAAACGATTTCAGGTGTGTATGGGCATAGGCTGGGTGCACGCTTACACGCTAGTAAAGAGCACTATCCTTAAAACCTATGGCTTAAAACAAACGTGTGTTTTATGTTGGCGATTGTGCCTGTATTTTGGACCAGCACAACTGTAACAGCACGGTGCGTGGTGCATGAGACAAGCCAGTAAAGGGTAGGGCTGGGGCAGAGTCACTAACTTCAGCGCTCCCGACGTGAACAGAAACATCCCAGGTGCCCAGCAGAACTCTAATACAAAGGTGCGTGAAAAAAGCAAGTAGAGGGTAGGGCTGGGGCAGAGTCGCTGACTTCAGCGCTCCCTGGCGTGAACAATACGTGACAGAAGCCAGTAGAGGGTAGGGCTGGGGCAGAGTCGCTGACTTCAGCGCTCCCTGGCGTGAACAATACGTGACAGAAGCCAGTAGAGGGTAGGGCTGGGGCAGAGTCACTGACTTCAGCGTTCCCTGGCGTGAACAATACGTGACAGAAGCCAGTAGAGGGTAGGGCTGGGGCAGAGTCACTGACTTCAGCGCTCCCTGGCGTGAACAATACGTGACAGAAGCCAGTAGAGGGTAGGGCTGGGGCAGAGTCACTGACTTCAGCGCTCCCTGGCGTGAACAATATGTGACAGAAGCCAGTAGAGGGTAGGGCTGGGGCAGAGTCACTGACTTCAGCTCTCCCTGGCGTGAACAATATGTGACAGAAGTCAGTAGAGGGTAGGGCTGGGGCAGAGTCACTGACTTCAGCGCTCCCTGGCGTGAACAATATGTGACAGAAGCCAGTAGAGGGTAGGGCTGGGGCAGAGACACTGACTTAAGCACTCACTGGCGTGAACAACGCGTGACAGAAGCCAGTAGAGGGTAGGGCTGGGGCAGAGACACTGACTTAAGCGCTCCCTGGCGTGAACAATGCATGACAGAAGCCAGTAGAGGGTACGGCTGGGGCAGAGTCACTGACTTTATCGCTCTTTGAGAATAAAAAAAACAATAAGATTCGGATGGAGAAAATGCCATACTGTAACCCTCTGCACAAAAAACAAGGAGACTGACGAGGAGATAGGTGGCTAACGTCCGGGGATTCATTTTTAGACGGAACTTCTGATTTATATCCGCGGCTCCTCACAAAAGTGAAGGGAACTCGCTATTAGCAGCCTCTGTGGAAAAATCTCATTTATCGGAGGACCCGGCTCAGGGAAACCTGCGGATAAGTGTATGCTCCAGTGTTTAAGAGGGGCCATTGTTCTCGCTCGCCGAAGGAGGCCTCTCTCCCAGGGCTGGTCTGATGCACGCGAATTACCAACAGATGGCCCCTGCTCGCTGCTGCTCACGGGAGCCTGTATGCATTTTATATATCCCAAAAGTACAAGATCCTTTACAAACACGGGAGTTCTATACACATCACTCCCAAAAAGAGATTTGAAGCAAGTTTATCCGTAATGAAACATGACGAAGAGTAATCTGGGTTCTAGCAACAAGCAGATCAGTATTCACGAAAAGAGGAGAAGGGTTTATCGGAAGGTTATGTAGCTGATCGCACAAATAGAGAAGAAGGGCCAGTGACAGCTTTATCACCTGACAGCCAAAACATCTCCGTTGTTGCATTAGGATCTGGTAGGTTGCAGATTTAAGATTCTGAGGAAGGGAACAATCTCCTCATAGAGAACTCAAAGCTGGCATGAGGTAAGTTAAACGGAACTTCTGATTTGTATCCGCGGCTCCTCACAAAAGTGAAGGGAACTCGCTATTAGGAGCCTCTGTGGAAAAATCTCATTCATCGGAGGACCCGGCTCAGGGAAACCTGCGGCTAAGTGTATGCTCCAGTGTTTAAGAGGGGCCATTGTTCTCGCTCGCCGAAGGCTGCCTCTCTCCCAGGGCTGGTCTGATGCACGCTAAAACAGATGGCCCCTGCGCGCTGCTGCTCTCGGGTGCCTGTAAAATCTTGGAAGCATTTAGGACGGCTAGGCAAATGTAAACAAGCAGCCGCAAAAGTGAATGCGACCGCCATCTGTTTCCAATTAACGCGCGGGCGCGATAATTGGAAACAGATGGCGCCGCTGCTCGCTCCCGCAAGGTATATGCCATACATGCACGAGCGCTCATTGGAAACAGTGCAGTACAAAAAATACAGACCGATTCCAAGAGGTCACTCCTAAGCAGCGCTTGCGCGCTGATTAGGCTCGACCTAACCAGTGGCAGACTCCTAAGAAAAACCTTGGGCCCCTATACTTACTTATTTTCTGTTTTGTCTTTACATATTAAGCCCTGGTGACACCATAAATGCGCCTGCCCTCGTGGCTGTATGTGCACGTTTATTTCTATTACTCTTTGCCTTCACACATCCATTACCACCTGCCTGGTCTGTTTCCTCGCCAAGTATTACAGTATCAGGGTTTCTGATCTTCACAGGCGTCTTGCCGGTAACCCAAAGTTAAACACTTTCCAGCGTGTCCTTCCTACTTAAAGAGCAACTCAGGCTATTGCTCCTCCTATGTTTGATAATTCCCCCCAAAACACTAGACAAATTTACTCTGTGGCATCAAGGGAGAGAACTATGATGTTGTCACTCTCAATGGGACTGGGGCTGTTGAGTCTGAGCGCTGTCTGCTCAGCTTATTTCCCAGGAATAGTGTGCTGGTCTCTATGACTGCATCCTGGTACTGAAAACGTTCCCAGGTTTTACACTTTTGAAGCAATTTAGGATGAAGCTGAAAGAAAAGGCTGATTCTGGCATGACTCAGCACAACAGAGAGGATGTGGTCTCACGGCTAGACTGCGGACCTTGGAGCTGGGAAACCAAGGTTCTAGCCTCGGGTTCGACTCCACATCCTGTGATTCTGGGTAAATCATTTAATCTCCCCGTGCCCACCAAATAGAAAATGAATGCGTCCATGTGTAATGTAACTGGTGCTCATGTAAAGCGCTCCAATACCTTCGGGTCGAGTTCACGCTATATAAATCTGCACAAAAAAAAACAGCCTAGACTTCTTAGGTTGGACAGCCGTCTTCGATTGGTTTGCTGCATGCTTGTGACTAATGGGCACTGCAATTCAGTTTTAGAAATGTCATCAAGGCTTTAAGAGGAATGTAAGATGGGTATTTTCTCATTTGTTTTATCCTTAGAATATAATTGATTTGAATCATTTCTGTATCACCGTTGGAAAGGATCTTACGTACTGGGCACATTCTGCCTCCATTGATGCCAACAAGAGGGCAACTGAAGCAGGAAACCCTAAGGAGGTTGCCACTGTTCTTCTCTACCCATGTATTGTCCCTTTGGTGAGTCTAGGACAGATGACATGGAGATGCTGGCAGAGGTTCTTCATAAGAGAAAGATTCACTGATGCCAGCAGGGTTCTTACCTGGAGGAAGGCTGCCTTGCCTTCTCTGTTTTAGATCTCTCTCTTCTTCTTCTTCACACAGTACTGTCTAGGATTATCCCCTAATACAAACCACTGTGGATGACTGGTCTCCAAGGAAGAGAAGGATACGGTCATGTACTATTTGTGGGAGAATGAGGGGTTCCCCATTGGGAAGGAGGGCCCCATAGGTGGCAGAAATATATTTTCTTCATTTTGAAGTCAAGTGATCAAAAGGCTATTGAAAGTTTTAAAGATTTATTCTTCAAGGACAGAGAAATGGTCCATAATCCCTAAATTCCTTAGCAGGATTTATTTCACTGATGATAAAGGTCTTCCCCAGACAATGATTGTTGAATTTTTGCTGACCCATTTAGCAGGTTGCTTGTAGGTGGCCTTAGAAGTCGCTACCCATAACTACCTGATTGCCAAAACATTTGATTTTGCGCTTTGTAAAAACTATACAGGTTTGAACCTGACTCTGTCAGCTGTGACATACTCCAATTAAGCAGTCAAACTGTTCCTAAGAATTTTTCACACTGTGGGGCATATTATCAAGAACGGTGTTAAAATTATCGGCGCTTTAGCGGCAGAAAACTGCCGCTAAAGCAGCGATAATGGGCTTGATAATATGCCCTTGAGAATTCCAATAGAAGCCCATGTTGACACCAGAACATGGGCTTCTATTGGAATTCTCAAGGGCATATTATCAAGCCCATTATCGCCGCTTTAGCGGCAGTTTTCTGCCGGTAAAGCGGCGATAATTTTAACGCCGTTTCTTGATAATATGCCCCTGTGTTCTTGTATTGAGAATGGGGAAGCAGAATAGTCGCTGGTGAAATTTCGTTTATGCCGGCCTATTCTTGCATAAATTCTGGAATTTTACCTTACACTTAGTACATGAAATGCCAGCGATCGCCCCATTAAGCCACGTTGTGTAATTATGATGTCATTCACGTAAACATTTTATCACAGGAGCATAAGAACAAAGCTGAGCAAGCAGAATGTGAGTGGCTGTTGTTCACTTTTTTAGTGTAGAATTCGTCCTTGTTTCCAAAATGAACACAATAACGAATTTCGCACTTAATAAATAACACAAAATTCCAGACCAGCATGCCACATAATTAAATTTCTACACTTTTTTGGGCATTTCATGTGATTTCTACAAAGGAACTTATGCAAATGTCAACCTGCCTTCAGAAGAACAGAGAGCAGGTTGTAGTGGCAGGCTTAATTTGCATCTGCAGCACACATAGAAAGAGGAACCCACCTAAGTAGATTGTTTCTATGCAGGAAGGTGCCCCTTCCTGCACTTAAACAATCATGCCGACAACACAGGCACCCGTGTACCATGGTGCAAGGATGCCTTAATTGGCACTGGGCAGTCAAAACGGCGCCAGCGCAGGGGGGGGGAAGGGCAGGAAAACACAGTATTGGATAAATATGGTGAATTCCTGCCCTTTTACTTTAGCGTGCGGCAGCACAGCAAAGTGACTTGCTGTGCTGCCCAATGCCAAATCCCCGTAAATGAGGGCCAAAGAGTACTGGGAACCTCACCGGGGGAAATGTTTCATAAGACATTTGGGAAGAAGAAACATGCACCACTAGGGCTTCTTACTATCTAAACTCATCCAGACAATACTGACAGCATTACCAGGACCTTACAGGTTGCTACAAAAACAATCCCTCTGGATTTAGATGTTGTCAGCTGGGAAGCCTATTAGGGATCACTGTTCTGGGCAGGGGCAGCAATCCTGACTACATGAGGATTGCCTTCTCATTGGAGGACTCCATTTAAGCCATGTCGATTCTGGACATTGTACACATGTGCTGACCACATCAGTTTCCTCAAATATAGTTAGAAAGTGAGCTGGATGGATGCGCACTCAGGACCTTTTGCAGAAGATCATTGCCCCGGTCCTGCCATATGAAAAAGACCAGCAACAAGATCTGAAATCTTTCTGGCACAGACGGCATCACGGAATTTAAGTCCATCAATAACCTGAAAGATGCAATGGTGAAGATGAGCATCCTCTAAAAGATCATCACTCTGATGGCCAAAGGGGAATATGTTTGTTTCTTGAACAGGGGCCACCGGGTGCTTCCCTGAAGTATATTTGCTGAGCTGCATAGAGATTTCTTCCCATTTTTTCTACCCACTAATGGATGGAGGTGGAGAACCCTAGCCTAGGGAAAAGATGTGTGGGAACAAGGCCCTCACTGCCATATTACATGCTTAAGGTGTTGGTAATCTAACATATTGGGTCTTTTACATTTGCTTATGTTACATTTAGCTGAAAGTATCAAAGCTGTCTTTTGGAAAGTTGCCCTTTCTACAGGGTCTTCTCAATTTATTTTTTATGCCTTTTTGTGGACCCCTTTTTTTCTGGCTATAGAACTCAACACACGTTACCCCTGCTAACCAGAGGTAACGTGCTTGTGCTCCTCCTTTCAACATGGTACAATTGGTATAGTCCTGATTGGCATATTTAATTTACCTATAAGTCCCTAATATATGGTACCAAGGTGTACCCAGAGCCTGTTTGTTAGATGTCACAAGTGGACTGCAGCACCCATTGTGCCAGCCACTGCTGTGCTAATGTAAACATGACTGCAGGCCTGCCACTAGTAGCCTGGCTATGCAGGCCTTAACAGTAAATTTGACCTGTCAAAATAACCCCTTTTGACAGGCCTAAACCTTCCTTTCAAATATTTATAAGTCATCCCTAAGTAGACCTTATTACCCATAAAGGTGGGGTGCATGGCATTTAAAAGTAGGATATGTAAAAGTTTGTTAAAGATGTCCGCACAGTGAAAAAGTCCAAAAGGCTATTGTTGCTGTGGAACAGTTAGCTGTACCATAGGAAAGCATGGGGATACAATATTAAGTTTAATAAATGAATCTCCACCTAGGAAACCGCTAGATGAATATTTCAAGGAGTATTTTTAATAGTTAAACAAAATCCAATTTAATGGTAAAGTTCAGTTTGGCCTACCTATTACAGAAAGATAATCTACAAAAGTTACTTTATGTCTGCCTAAAAGTCTAAGGCCTTTCAGTGCCTTCCAACTGTCACCTGGCAGCTGATCGCTCCCCTCTGGTGAGTTGTGAACTGCTCCCAGGAGAAAACAACTGGCTGACCTGAAAGTGCTGAGATTACCGATCTGAACCTAATAGAATATGCAGGTCAGGCAGAGAGGATCCTCTTTGACATTAAAGAGTCAAGTCCGGCTTGAATGTCACATCTTGCCTGACAGGTCTGCTGGGGTTTTTCATATAACACTTAGGATGCACCTCAGAGAAGCCTCCTGTGTCGCAGGCAACTGTTAGCTGACACCGGGGCAGGGCTCTTCTGTTGTCCTGTCAGCCATCAGGCCCCAATTAAAGTGGGCCTCTTTGACATTGCAGTGTCACATCCTGTTTGACACGTCTGCTGGGTTTACATATAACATTTAGGGTGCATTTCAAAGTAGGGAAACAGAATGCCAAAACGCTTTGTGTGAATCCACTGTCTGATTGCTGAAAGCTCGGTTTTGATTCTACCAGACCCCTGAGTTTGTTGTGGGTACAGGGACTGTCTAAAACTGGATTTTAGTGTTAGATTTTGGAGGACGCCAGGATTACTGTAGTATACTCCCCACAGACAACCAGCCCTCAGAGCTCAAGTTCAATGTGGTTGAAGACTTCGGTCATCTTGAAATGCCCAACGTGGGTAGGGTTTTTCCCAGGAACCTTTACCCCATTGGTTAGGGCATTCCCAGGTGTCATTCCCACCCATTAGATCGTGCCAGGCATAAATGTGTCACCACCAAGCACCCACTCCAGAACACTCCTGGACCTAAAGAAGATCAGAAGAGGACTGAATCTGTTGTCTGCAACCTGAGAAGAGCCCAGGAGGACTGGACCTGCTCTCTCTCTTCTCTGGAAGCCAGGACAAATAAGTGGACTACAGGGGTCATAAGGCTGACCCCCTGTTAAAGCTACAGGGACACAGCAAACTACAAGAGGGTTCTTCCTGCAACTGCCCAGCTGACAAGTAGCAACTGCACCTGGACTGGACTCTGCTGTTGGCCAAAGCCTGCCACCCTGTAAGTGCTTTCCCTGAGGTCCTGTGTGGCGTTAGAACAGTTCTCCTGTGGTAGATTGGGACTTAAAGGACTAAAAGCAAAAGGTAAAATGTTTGACCAGGACAAACCTGGTTAGTATAGCCGACCTGTGCTCCATTGCAGTCAACGTAAAATTGTGCTTAGATCCTGTTCTACTGCGATCCTTGACTGTCATTGGCACTTTGTGCATCTTGGAGCTATTTCTACTTAAAACGTTAAAAATTCATATCTCCGTTTCCCCTTATTTGTTTTTTTGTCATTTTTGTGTAATTGTGTTTATTAAATGTTATTCTATTTTTCTAATTTGTTTTGGGGTATTTATTGTTCTGTGTTTTGACTTTACACATTGCCTCTAAGTTAAGCCTGTCAGCTCTTTGCCATAGCTACTAGGGGGTTGAGCTTAGGTCTATATACTGACTTTAGTGGTTCACCCTGACAAGCATTGTAGTTAGTACTTGAAGCAAGTACTAATCACCCACAATTAATACCCCAATTTCTTACACTATCTGATAAGTTTTCTACTCCCCAACGTCTTAAGAATTAAAACAAGGTAATGTCTTAGGTTTTAATGCCATTACCCAAACTTTTCAATCCCTGCTGGAGCCTACATCCTGCATAGAGGTAAGGTAGAGCAGTGGGCATGGTTGCCAGTTATAGTGCTTAAGGAGGGTTTGTGTATCTTTCTTTGGATTATCAGTAGGAAGCCTGGGGAGCTGAGGACACTTCATATATTATGCTATGGGACAGAAGAAGGGACTCAGGGTGATATTAGTGGCAATTAATCATGAACTGTAGCTCATTGTTCTACAGGTGACTGAATACTTTATAAAGCTATCTGCTTGCCCTAAATCATCCATTATTTGCTCTGCACCTGCACAATTTTATTGTAATCTACACACATATTGAATCACATTTCTGCTAGAGATTGTAACTGCAGATTCCTCACCTTAGAATATTCCCCAGGCATTACACTGGATCTGGAAAATCTTGAGCAGTACCTCTGCGTGCCGGGAGGTGGCATCATTCAGCTTCACGTCAGCGTTGTCTGGGTCAGAAGTGCTGTTGCGGTGCCCACACAAGGGCCCCCTTATGTGCTATTATCATTTCCTTTCTGTCTGTGTCAACAGCGTGGATCCGAAGAGCTACCTCTATCAACGTTTGACCCCTTTTTTCGAAATTGTGTTGAGCTATTTTGAGCTTTTGCTCCCAGTGTGTTTAGGGGACATGTCCCCTCTGAAACCTATGGGTTTCACGCCTTGTGTGCCGTCTGGTCTCAAAAAGTCGAGCCAGCACCCCTCCAGCCAGAGGCGTAACGAAAATGTACACAGAGGGGCCCCCGATCCAGAGCTGTCAGGCCGGAGTACAGTGCTGAGGGGGCCCCCTGCAGCTCGGGGCCCCCCGCACCACGGGGGCTCCGGGGGCCTGCGTTACGCCCCTGCCTCCAGCGCAGTTTGACATCCACGCCAGCACCGTCCAGACCCTATCAACCCTGGGACACACCCCTGTCAGCTTTAGACGCACCCTTCTTCCCTGAGGTGGGATGTTGATGCCAATGACTACTGGTATGAGGAACTGGGTGACACCAATTGTTTGGATACCTCCCCAGACTCTGGCATGTTTCCTGTCCTGGTCCATTGTTAGAGGAAGGTGCGTCATTCGCAATGGTGATGTGCAGGGTGGTGGAGGTCCTCGACCTACAGCTACATGCCATCGAGATCAAGACCAACGTCTTGATGGTGTTGTTTCAACCAGGAGCAAGTTCAGTGGAGCCTCTTCTCCCCTTCAATGAAGTCATCACCGATGTCTTCCTTAGGACATGGGTCAAGCCTTGCACAGGGGCTCCTGTGCACAGGATGATCGACAAGCGACACCGCCCCACACAAGGAGACCCAGCTTTCCTTCCCCAGCACCTTTCCCCAGAGACCCTGGTTGCCCAGGCCTCCACAGCTAAGGTCAATCCCAGTACCTTCCTGTCTACCCCTTTGGACCAGGAATCCAAGAGGTTGGATGCGATCAGCAAATGTATTTTCTCCTCCAACCGCCTGGGTTTGCAGTCAGGAAGCATTGCATTCCATGGACAGATGTTCCCATGTACTGTGGCATTTAGTGGCGCAGCTGTTCTTTATGCTCCCAGAGGAGAGCCGAGCCATATCTAACCAAGCCCTAATCGATGACCTCCACAGTTGCACTGCACCGCCATGCCTGGTTGTGGTCCACTGGGTTTTTGGCGGACATTCAATCGTTATTCATTGATATGTCGGTCAACGGCTCCCTCTTGTTCATTGACAAAGCTGACTCAGTCCTCCAGCAGTTTTGAGAGAGCCAGGTCACTGTCAGATCTCTTGGCCTTTCACTGACTGGCTGCTCCCAACAGCAGTCCTTTCGCCCATACAGCGGACGGAGTCGGGGTGTTTTGGGGCATCCACATTATCAACCTTACCCTACTATGCTGCAGGATGCCCTGTCCTTGCAGTTACAGGGTTGCAGATCCCAAAACGGATGAGAGAGCCACACCCAGTGTGCTGTCCAATCCCCTGCCTCTCCAGCTGCCGCAGCCTCCAAAACATTTTAGTGTACCCTCCACTCTGCACAGCTACCCCATTGGCGGCAGAATCAGGCACCACCTGCCCCAAAGGATGGACATTATGTCTGAAAATTTGGTGCTACAACAAATTGTGAAGATGGATTATGCCCTTCCTTTCTGGGCAAACCACCCACCTGTGCCACCATCCCTAGAGTAGCTGATGGAGGACCATCTCTTGTTACTTCTTCATAAAGTGCAGGCTCTTCTGGCCAAAGGGGCCATCAAGAGGGTGCCCGTGCCAGTAGTAGGACGTAGTTACTATTCCTGGTACTTTCAGGTGCCCAAGACGGCCCATGGCCACCGGTCTATCTTAGACCTGTGGGCTTTCAGTTACTTCCTGAAAAAGGAGAAGTTCAAAATGCTCACGTTGGCTCAGGTTCTTTCTGCCCTGGATGGTAGCGTTTTACCTGTAGACACTTATTTTCTCATCCCTGTCCTGCCGTCCCACAGGCAATATCTGTGGTTCACAGTGGGCCACTGGCATTTTCAGTTTACTGTGCTCTCCTTTGGCCTTACTGTGCACCTCAGGTTTTCACAGAAGTGATGGTGGTATTTGCAGCACATTTGCAGAAGTCAGGGATTCCAGTCTTCTCTACCTCTTTGACTGGCTGCCGAGGAGTGCCTCCCTCCAGGCAGTCATCCCCCACCTCCAGACTACGGCAACCTTCTGCATTTGCTGGGGTTCACTATCAATGTGCTAAAGTCACACCTGACTCCCTCTCAGAATCTCCCTTTCATTGGAGCCAATCTAGACACAGTGCAGCTCCGAACATACCATCCGGAGCAGTGAGTCCAGGGTATTCAGACTATGATTCTGATGTTTCAACCTCTATCCTGGATTTCGGTGAGACGGATCTGAAGTCCCTGTGGGTGCAGCATCAGGGAAATCTCTCTGATCTGGTCCAGATATCAGAGGAGACCACCAAAAGATCTACAGTGGTAGTTGATAACCTGTGAGTGGACCAACGGCAGACCCTTCACTCTTCCCCACCCAGAACTCACATTGGTTACAAATGCATCACTGCCGGGTTAGGGCGGCTATCTGCGAAAGGTAGAGATCAGAGGATTTTGATCTCCGGCAGAGTGTCTGCTCCATATCAATTTTCTGGAGCTCAGAGTGATTCACTTGACACTTAAAGCCACCCTCCTGTCCATCAAGGGCAGGCTGTGTCAGGTGTTCACGGAAAACACCACCACCATATGGTTCGGCAACATGCAGGGCAGGGTGGGGTCATTGGCTCTGTGCCAGGAGGCACTGAGACTGTGGACTTTTTCTGGTGGTAGAGCTCCTGGTGTGATCTCTGAACACCAGGGTAGATCAGCTTAGCCATCAATGCCTTGCAGATCACAAATGGCTGTGACACCCTGGGTTTTCTTCTGAGCTTTGGAATTTCCAAAGCGTCTCTTGCTCAGAGGCACGTTCTGCCCCAAGTGGGCTTCAGGACTCATGTACACCTTCCCACTGATACCATTGCTGCCCAAGTTTGCTAGAAGGATAGGAACGGCCAGTCCCAAGTCATTCTTTTGGCTCTGGACTGGGCATGAAGAGTATGGTATCCCGACCTCCTGAGCATTTGCCCTCCGATTAGGCTGCCCCTCCAGGAGGATCTTCTGTTGCAGGGAAGGGTCTTGCACCCAAATCTGAACATGCTCCAACTTCATGCATGGAGATTGAGTGGCGACAGTTAAGAGTATTCGATCTCCCTCACGAGGTCTGTGATGTCATCTTGGCTGTCAGGCATCCCTCCACCAAAAGGGTATATGACTGCCATTGGGATAAGTTTATAGCCTGGCACCCCTTGCGCAAGGTGGACCACTTATCTGCTTCATTATCAGACATTCTGTTATTTGCTTTTAACTTAGCCCAGCAAGGCCTTTCTCTGGGCACTGTTGGAGGTTATATTTCTGCCATATCTGCTTTTCTGAGGCTGCCGGATCAACCCTCCCTGTTTAAGTCACCGGCTGTGACAAGGTTTTTAAAAGGTTTGCTAAATTTGTTTCCCCCTACTCCATTTGTCAAGCCCCCAATAGGATCTCAAATTCGTTCTAACTTTTTTGATGCGTGCCCCATTCAAGAACTTGCACAGTTGCTTGTTGAGGCTGTTGACTCTGAAAGCTGCCTTTCTTGTGACCGTTACATTGGCCAAGTGGGTCAGCGAGCTTCAAGCTCTGTCTGTTAACCCTCCATACACCAGATTCTACCTGGAGAACCTGGTCCTTTGGACGCATGCCTCTTTTCTACCAAAAGTGGTCACCCCTTTTCATATATGCTAGAACATCACACAGCCTACATTCTTCGCTCCACCTCATCCTAGTAAGGGGGAGATACTCCATTGGCTGGACCCAAAAAGAACTCTCTTTTTTTATATTGATTGCACCAAAGATTACCTCATGGACAATCAACTCTTTATTAGGTTCAGCGGAGCGAAGAAAGGCAAAGCGGTGCAGAAACCGACCATCTCTCAGTGGATTATGTTCTGTATTAAAATCTGCTGTGCAATAGCTAAAAAGCAGCCTTCTGAGGACTTGTATGCCCATTCCGCCAGGGCCAAGGCCGACAGTACTGTGTTAACATGCGGGGTGCCAGTCCTGGACCTCTGCCAAGCTGCTATGTGGGCGTCACTTCAGACATTCACAAAGCATTACTGCTTGGACAATCAGGTCTGTCGGGATGGGCACTTTACCTCTTTTGTTCTCCAGGAGTTCCTGATTTTAGCCTGTCTGCAGACCCACCTCTGGGGAGCTATTGCTTGGATATCTATTTTAAGGTGAGGAACCTGCAGTTAGATATCTCTATCAGAAGTTACTTACCTTCGGTAACCCTTTTACTGGTAGAGACTCTATCTAACCGCAGATTCCTCATCAACCCTGCAATCTCCCCACTCTGCGATATGGGCTCTTCATCTTGAAGCTTTTAGATTCTACACACTTGCCACCCATTGGTCACTCATGGCTCCCTGTTTTGGTGTGGAAATATCCGCAAAAGTAACTGATGTCAGCAAGCCAGCGTAGCTCATATGTGGGCACGACGATGTCACTTCCATCCTGGACAACACTGACGCGGAGTCAAAAGACGCCACCTCTGGGTGCACAGATGCACTGCTCAAAGTTTTACGGATGCAGTTTGATGCCTGGGGAATATTTTAAGGTGAGAATTATGCAGTTAAATAATCTCTACCAGAAAAAGTATTAACAAGTGTCAGAAACCTGTTCTGCTGACTTCTCATGTGTGCACTTTAATTCAACCATTTATGTCTTTCTTTGACAGTGTGTGGCAGTCCCTCATTCAGCCAAACCCGGATCATTGGTGGAGAGCAGGCACAGCCCGGAGAATGGCCCTGGCAGGTCAGCTTGCAGCGCTATGAGCAGCATAGGTGTGGCGGGTCACTGATCTCCAGCAGATGGGTGATCACTGCTGCTCGCTGCCTCTGGTAAGCATGAGTGCAGGCTACAGGCATGTAGTCAATGGAATAGAAGTGTTTAATTGGTATTTTTCAGTAGATTATTGTGAATCAAAATAACATGTATCCAGTTTTCTGGAAAGTGTATCATAGGACTTCAATGAGCACAACTGCTCATCACTTCAGTGCCCTATGACCC
Organism: Calotriton arnoldi; assembly: GCA_963921515.1. Taxonomy (NCBI): domain Eukaryota; kingdom Metazoa; phylum Chordata; class Amphibia; order Caudata; family Salamandridae; genus Calotriton; species Calotriton arnoldi. The sequence goes on from CAWUFW010000146.1 coordinate 1,371,608, forward strand.
ATACCTATCCTGTCACATGCGTGTTTGTGTGATGCTGGGATATCTGCTATTCTTCCATTATTTCTTAAGAAACCGAGGGCCCATATTTGATTGCATCTGAACAAGAGCTGATTACTGTCCAGATTTTATCACAAACCACAGAGGGTGGTGTGTGCACTCTCATGGCCAGCATTAGAAAGGCTTAGTGGCTGATCACTGGTTTAGATTAGTGCACTGATGCCATTGTCTTGGTTTTTTCCCTGATGTGGACCTCAATTACAAGTGTCTTGTTACAAGAGATACCTGCTTCATCCAATTACAAGTTTTTGTTGTTCACACAGAGATTTTGACTGCTGTCAAAGTATAATTCCTTTACTGGAATTATACAAAATGAACTATATCCCAGGCGATGGGGATGTAAGTATCCTACAGGTTGAAGAGAACAGGGTTTGTAGAACATTATTGTTGATCCCAGTGTCAAGTCCTCATTACACAGCACACCTGGAGTTGGGCCTGGAATATTTTGAAGATCACATCAAACATTGCGCCATTACTACTCTGGGCATCTGTACGGCACAATGAGCATGCCTGACTCAATAAAGCGGTCATTGAAGACTGCTTTGCCTGTGATCCAGGGATGGGGAAATCTCTTGACTTAAATGCATTAGAGATTCTTCCATCAGGCTTGACAATTCACCCATTTTCTTTTCTCCACATGGGGTAAGGAAATCAGATCAGGGTGGACTGCCAAGAAATGTATGGCTGCACGGCAACGCTCCAGAGAACAGGCTGAGCAATCTAAATCCTACATGCAGAACTATGTTATGATTCAGACCTCTGAGGGCTTAGAGCCTTACTTGGACCTGGTTACCCAATCATGACTGTGTTCAGATTAAGCTCTATTAGGTGGCAACTATGTTTTGCTTTAGGGCAATATGAAAATTGCAGCATTTGTTGCTGGCCAAACTCTTATACACTTTTACTTTTTTTGCAAGTTTAATAAACCACTGTTCTGTAAATTTCTGGTGTCCATTTTGAAAAGGCAACATTTTAAGAAGGGAAGACCAGTGTTGCTTTACTTACAGTTATTAAACTTCCCCAAGGTATGCATTAGAGTGAGCTTTTTAAAAAAAATCAGCCATCAGATATTGTAATAGCTCATAATTTTGAGGTCGACGACAATGAATTGATTCTGATCCCACCATGTATTCTCTTCAAGTTGATGTATATTTTTGGAGGGATTTTTACTTCTCAATGTTATTTATTTTTGTAAGATGCATGGGATTGTATTGTTAATGGTCGCGCTTTTTTTATTTGTTCTTTTATGAATATTTTTAAATAATCAAATAAAGATTGTCATCTTTCTTCAAGAAAATCACCTCCCATGGGAGGACTCCCCTCACACGTCCCATCCGAAATACCCTCAATGCTTTTGGGCACATGCCTCCACCAAGACGGCAGGGGTGGTCATTATGTAGAAAGCGGACTTCTGCACCAAGATACTAAAGGCGGTGCGGGATGCAAACGTCCACAACTTGAAAATAACCCTTCAATGGGTAACTCATAATTTCACGCTCCTTAACGTCTATGCTCCCAACCAGGCTCAGGACTCCTATCGTGGAGACCTATTGCGGGGGCAGTTGATGAATGTGAACAATGATATTGTGATGGGTAGAGCCCTAAATTTAGTGTGGGATCTTGAACTTAATAGTAGTGCAGCTTCTTTCCAGGGCACGGGAGCGAAGTCTGCCGCACTGTAATGGGGTTAGTGGATGTGTGGTTTTATAGATACCCTGACACACAGGAATATTCCTTTTATTCACACTTTCACACATCATGCTCCCTGATAGACTACCTTTTTATCATTCACTCAGTACTTCAAGTTCTAGCGACTGTCATCATTTCAGACATCTCCATCTCAGACCATGCCCATGTTGAACTGATGTGGACCTGGGGTGGGGGCTCAGGACGAGCCCTGCTGCGCTGGCATTTCCCCCCACACTTGCTTAGAGACCCTGTCGATGTTGCTGGGATTAAAAGGGGATCATGGACTATTTCGACCTCAATGCTCTCCTGGGGATTTCTGGACACACGCTCTGAGATGGCTTTAAAGTTACAATTGGGGAGCTATAGCCTCTATTGCTATCGCCCGGGCTAGGGAATCCCGATAGTAGAGACCTGAGATCAAGGCTCTTGAGAGCCTTGATCAGTCCGCCCAGTCCAAATGCAACAAAAGGCAGTTGGCCTTGCTATAAGCCAGCTGTGGACCTACAGGACAAATAAAGCAGTACGATCCCCGTTTTCTCTGAAGCAATGATTCTATTGGGGGGACAAGGTGGGTGCACTACTAGCTCACAAATTACGACAGCAGCATGCTTGGGCACACAAATCTAAGATCCTTACAGGGGATGAAAACTGGGCCACCACCGAACAAGCAAAACAGCAGGCATTCATAGCTTCTACCAGGCTATTTATACCAGGGAAGACACCCCTCATGGGCTTATAGACTCTTACCTTAGCACCTGTGATTGGGATCCACTAGACCCACAGCGTATGGAGCTGTTTAAAGCCCCTATCACTCTTGCTGAGCTGCAATGCACTCTGAGGGAACTGCCTGCTGGCAAAACACCCGGCCTGGATGGGCTTCCAGTTGCAGTCTATCAAGCATTCCTTTCCATCCCCCAGCATCGCATGTTGACACTCTTTAATGCGTTCTCATCTGACACAGGCCTCAACCCGACGAAGGTGACAGCACAAATTGCCTTAATTCCTAAGCCTGGCAAAGACCCCTCCCTCTGTGCCGCCTACCGCCTCATTGATCTTTTAAATATGGATGCCAAGATCTATACCAAGATCTTGGCATACCTTCTAGAGCAATATATTTCTGGATTGATTGAGCCGGACCAGGTGGGATTTATCCGCAATTGGCATAGGGTGGACAAGATTTGTCTGGTTGCACATTTACTGGAGAAGTCACACCACCACAACATCCCCACATGCTCTCTCTCGCTTGATGCAGAGAAGGATTTTGACAGGGTTAGTTGGCCATTCCTTAGGGCAGTTCTTGGGAGGATTCGTATCGGGTGGCACATGATCTCCAGGATTATGGCCTCCTATGTTAATGTTAATGTATAAAACTTGCAAAGCGCTCTGTTACCAAACGGTGTCCTGGCGCTGACCTGCTACTCAAGAATGAGAAAGACTGGTAATTTACCAGAAGTCTGAAGTGCTAAAGAGCCACGTTTTCAGCTCCCACCTAAAATTAAGTAATGAGGAGGCTGATTGAATAGATATTAGGAGTTTATTCCAGATTCTTATGGTCCCCAGATAAAAACTCCTGCCTCCCCATATCATTTTCTTAAAGGTCGGCACCACCAAAGTTCTGGAATTAAGAGATCTAAGTGCGCTACAAGGAGTGTACCAATTAAAATTTCTGGGTTAAACCTTGTAGCCCTTGTTTGTGCAATGCTTTATATGCAATGCACAATGCTTTAAAATGGACCCTCTCCTTCACTGGTAACCAATGTAGTTGTTTAATGGTTTTTCTGACCGATACATACTTTGGAGTACGGGGGAGAACTCTTGCAGCCGCATTTTGCAGCACCTGAAGCTTCCCAAGATGCTGGGCCTGTAAGTTAAGATAAAGGCCATTGCAGTAATCTAATGTGGTCAATATCAAAGCAGATATGACCAGTTGTTGAAATCTTGCAGGAATGTACGGCAGGATCTTTCTAATTTTCCTCAAAATGAAAAAAGTAGAAGATGTAAGGGCATTAACCTGCCCCGCAAAGGTAAGTTTGTTGTCTATGATTATACCTAGATTCTTGGCCTTTAGTACTGGTTCTGGCAGTACACCTAGATTCATTGGCCACCAATCTGGAGACCAAAAAGAGGGATCATTTCCAAAAAGGACTACCTCTGTTTTGCTAGCATTGAGCTTCAGGCTATTAACACTCATCCATGAGCTTACAGCAAGCATACAGTCATGAAACTGCTTGCTAACAGAATGTGGCTGATTTCTGATTGATACCACTATCTGTGTATCATCAGAATACGACGTTAAGTCGAAGCCAAACGCTTGTATAACTGGGGCTAGAGCTGCTATATAGATATTAAAAAGTATTGGGCTAATTGACGAGCCCTGAGGCACTCCAAAAGGGAGCCGGAAAGGATCAGATTTAACCGGGCCCATCGCCACAAATTGCATCCTATCTTCTAGGAAAGATTCTAACAAGCCACACCCTTGACCCCTATTTCTGCTAATCTGTCCACCAAGATGGTATGGTGGACAGTATTGAAGGCCGCCGATAGATCTAACAATATCAGTGCGGCCTTCCCTCCGTCATCTAAGGCTATCCTTATATCTTCAACCGATTTGATCAGGACCGACTCTGTACTGCGCCCGGTTCTAAGACCATGTTGAGTATCATCCAAGCATTTATGAGTATTGATATACTCCACCAGCTATGTGTTCGTGGCCCTCTCAACAAGTTTTGCGGGGAACGGCAGACGCGATATAGGGTGATAATTCTTGACATCCCCCGGATCTAAATTGGTTTTTTTAGAATTGCAAGATAGATGCCGTTTTCCACATTTTCGGAAAGATTCCCATCCTAAAAATGCGATTAAACATATTAGTGACATTTTCCGCCACTAGATCCTGGGCCTTTTTTACCACCATCACCGGGCATGGATCAATCGGTGATCCTGATTTAGTATGTTCCATCAATTCTACAACTGACGCCTTGTCCAAAGTTAGTAAAACCAGGATCTCCAGGGGAACTATCTACCGCTCTCTTCCTCCCTATGTTAGAAATTTTATCCTTAGTTATATTACAGCCTACCTCGTTATAAATGCTTTCCACCTTGTGCACAAAATGCTTAGCGATTTGATCACACAGCAATTGAGTTGGCTGTATTTCTGGACTAGATGGCGAGGTAAGCGACATATCTGTATTAAAACTCTCTTTCGAGTTATTTTTTGCACTCTCAATTTTACGTTTAAAATATAGTGTTTTTTCACTCGTTATCATTTCTTTATATTTACTTAATATTGGCTTGTATTTTAATGCCTCTAAAGGATCATAAGCCAGACTCCAGATCCGTTCCTGTTTCTTACAACCTAATTTACTGGTCTTCAACCTATCTGAGTACCACGGGGCAGTAGGACGGCTCCGTTTCAAGCCTACAGAAATCACGGGGGCTACTTGAGAGCCACTCAATTCCAACCAGTCGTTATATTTGCTGGCATTCTAATTTACATCCTCCCCATATTCTGGCAGAGACTTAGCCAGCTTATCCTGGAAATCAGGTTTGTTAATCCTACTCCAAGCTCTGCCCTCTCTATTACTACTGGTTCCGCCAGTCTGTGGGGCAGATCCTGTTAACCCTATTTCAAATGAAATGACTGAGTGGTTGGACCATGTAAGAGGCAGAATACCCTGTACCTGAATATTAGGATTATTAGTAAACAACCCATCAAGTGTATGACCAGTTAGATGGTTGGGTCCCTTCACTAACTGGGTGAGCCCAAAGCTCTTCATAAGATCCAATAAGGAGATCTTGTCAGTCTCTACGATTCCTTCTAAATGAAAATTAAAATCCCCCAGCAGTGTAAAATTTGAAACTGCTAAAAAATCTTCTAAGAGGTTATGTGCATTATTAATAAAAACACCTCTTGGGCCTGGTGGTCTATAAACTAAGAAGCCTTCAAACTTGCCCCTACAGCCACAATACGGGTCAATGGTCAACACACGCAGCCGATCTATCTAACGAGGGGCACTCAGCCGGGGTGCCCTCTTTCACCCTTGTAGCTTGCAATGGCAGTTGATCCTCTGGCCATCACCACCTGGCAGAAGGAGCCCATTGTTGGCATCCCCTTTGGAGGGAGTGCCCACAAGATTTGCCTTTTCGCAGAAGACCTGTTGCTCACTCTTATCCAGCCTGCTGTGTCCCTCCCTGAGGTGGTACATGCCATTATAGATTTTTATCAGTTTTCAGGCTTTAGGGTTAACATATCTAAATCTCACACGCTGAACCTCACAATCCCCAAGTTGGAACTTCCTGCCCTACAGTCTCTCGCCCCTTTCCAATGGGCCCCACAAGCCATAAGATACCTGGGCCTTAATCTGACCCCTACCTTCATGACCTGGATGAGAGCTAACTGGTCAGGCTACCGGAAATCCATCCTAGAAGACTTCTGTCGATGGCAGCCCCTGCATGTGTCATGGTTGGGTCGGCTCAACGCAGTCAAAATGACCATCCTCCCCAAGACTCTCTCCCTGTTCCAGACCCTGCCCACCCCCATCCCCCATGATGACATTGTACGCCTCCAGCGAGACATACAAATCTTTATCTGGGGAGGAAAGCATCCCATATTCTCAAACACTGTGCTGATGCTCCCCAGGGACCGGGGGGATAGTCTGCCCAAACCTTCTTGAATACTGCTGGGTGGCATATCTTTGCTATATCTTGGAATGGGTAGTGAGGGAGAGCGAGAAGCACTGGTTCTACATGGACCAGGCAGTAGTCTGTAGGCCCCTTTGGGATCTTGCCTGGCCACAAAGTGCCTACATAGTGACCCCTACTAGAACTGTTCTCGAGATATGGGGTAGGATCGCGCTTAAGCGAGGACTCACCACATTCCCCCCTCCAAATACTCTGCTGGCTCACAATCCGAAAGGCACGCCGGCACTTGAAACCCACCCGTTTTCCAGCTGGGGGAGGTGGAGACTGCCGTACCTTGTGCGACTTATTCGAGGGTGCCTCCATTAAATGCAAAATGGAATTCCAGGTTCCTGAAATGGCCTTGCTGCAATATTGTCAGCTGCGCTACTGGGCGCTCCACCCTTCTAATGCCTAGGGGGCTACAAGGCAATATATCCCCTTCTAGACACTATTTAGGCCCTATGATGGCACTAGAGGTTTGATTTCACGCACCTATCAGGGCCTCCAGCAATCGGGGCAGGCGCGGCTGCACACATACCTATCACAATGGCAAGCTGACACTACTGAGGTCATCTCCCAGAAGCAATGGGAAACACTTTGGCAGGAGATTCCCAAGATTTACCGATTCATATCCCAGTGCAAGACAACATACAAACTGATATCACAATGGTACTACACACTGACCCACATCCATACCATTTACCGAACCACCTTGGACTTTTGCTGGTGGTGTAATACAGCTCCTGGAGACTTTAAACACATATGGTGGGTGTGCTCTCTACACTACCAATTGGAAAGAAGTCCTTGGCCACATTAAAGACACGCTGGGTTTCCCCCTTCCTGATTCTTAAAACACAATCGTTCTGGGCATCCTCCCTTGTGGATCTGGAGGCGATGACACACACTGATTGGTGCCTTGTAAGTCAAATGTTGGGCGCTGCCAAGCAACTCATAGTGCTTCATTGGAAGCAACCCTCTCCCACTCCTATTGCACAGTGGTTCATGCGCCTCTGGCATGATATGGCCATGGTGCTTTTATCCCACATGATAGCACACACAGGCACTAAATTTGCCCTTATCTGGCAAACCTTGATAGATTTCTTCACCCGCGTGGAATACTCATGCTTCGCACAGCCCAAGCATAGAGCACACCAACTCTTTGACTGAAACATACCCATGCTGAGACAACATGGTCCCGATGGAACAGGCGCGCTTTTGCCTTACACCTGCTGCATCCCTCTCCTCTTGTCCCGCTTGTAAACCCTTCCCCCATGAGGCCACGAGGCTCGCTGATATATTGTCACTCAGGGAACAGAATCCCGCCGACCTTGCTGGTTCAACTGTTTAGTTTTGTTGTTTTTAGTGTACCCGATGGCACATGCAAAGAAAACATGCCTGCCTAAATCCTCCATTGTGTATTCAATGTATGCACAGCTTCTGCTGTCATATACTCCTTATGCAGAATTGTATTTCATATCATGCTGTTGCCATGTATGACAATAAGGTGACTGCTTTAGTAAGCTGTCAATGCCTTGAATTGAAAGCTATTTTGATCTGTGAAAATCCTCAATAAAAAGCTCAATAAAAAGATTTCTAGTAAAAAAAAAAATCTGCTCCCTCTGGATGGAAGCAATTCCAGCTCCAGCAGCATGCGGAGAGTCGGCTGGGGCTCTAGGCGGCCCTGGGTCTCCCCCCACCCCGTGGCCACCAATGTATGGTTTGTAGGTGCCCGGGTGGAGACAAGGGCACCCATCTGTGGAACTGGGGGTGGGGCTCCCAGGGCCCAAGAAGGGTCGGGGTCCGGTAATGCTCAGGGAAAGAGGCTGGGCAGCGGCCCCCTATGCTTTTTTCATTGAATTGGGTCACGGGGGATGGTTCCCCTGGGCCTAATGAGGCTCGGGAGGAGGTTGCGCAATCCCTTCCCTTAAATATGTGTTGCCTGGTGGGTGGGCATTGGGGAACCTACCTATAATTTATCGAGTCCCCAAGGATGGGGTCCCCAGGGACACAATAGGCACTGGGAGAGAAGCAACACAGCCCTCCTCCTCATTTTAATGGAATTCGGCATGGAGGATGGGGTCCCTGGGGCCTATTAAGGCTCAAGGAGTGGGGCACACATCTCCCCTCCCCTTTTTTTTAAAAGTTTGACCCCAGGAGATGGGTCCCAGGGGCCAATTAAGGCTTGGGGAGGAAGGCTGCACAACCCCTCCCCTTATTATACATTGGGGGTATTTGAGTGGCAAGGGTATTTTAAAGGTTTCAGGTGGGAAGGGGTATTTGGGTGGCAAGGGTATTTTTAGGATTTAGCGTGGGTAAGGGTATTTGGGTGTCAATGTCATTCTTAGGGTTTAGGGTGGGTAAGGGTATTTGGATGACAAGGGTCTTTTTAGGGTTTAGCTTGGGTAAGGGTATTGGGGACAAGGGTATTTTTAGGGTTTAGGTTGGGTAAGGGTATTTGGGGGGCAATTGTATTTTTAGGGTGAGTAGTGGTATTTGGGTGGCAATGGTGTTTTTAGGGTTTAGGGTGGGTAGGGTTTGGGGTTGGGTTAGTAAAGTATTATATATATTATATATATATATATATTCACTGAAAAAACCATAGGTTTCAGGCACGTTATAGTTAGAAATTAGCATTTAAAAAACCTTAGAAATTCACTGAAAAAACCATAGGTTTCAGGGGCGTTATAGTTAGTTGGACATTTCACTCGAACAAAACCATAGAAATTCCCCCGTTATAGTTAGTTCAGCTAACTATAACTCATGCGCTCCGTAATGCACTGCTGATGACGTCACATATTACATCACTCATGACATGGTCAGTGACATCACTCATGACATCACTGATGACATCTCAAATGACCACTGATGACATCACTGATGACATCATCCTTGTGATAGAGTGGCAGACCTCCTCTCACCCTAATATAACCTTTGATACACACACTCAAAAATACAAACTAACATTTTCAAAACAATGGACAAACCAATACCAGTTACAACACACCTATTCAGTAATTCCAAGATCTACACACACATCCACTTATTCACCAACAGTCCCTATACAGTCACTCATACATGTACTCACTCATCATATGTACTCATACACCTATACATCCTGTTACACACCGCCACTCATCCATAGAGTTACTCACACACATAGTCACACATGCAAACAAAGTATCAAACATCCATTTACTTGCATATACAGTTATACACACACTACCACACTTACTTCTACAGAAACTTACACATACTTACTCTCTTAAACAATCACTTATAGAAACACCTACTTATTTGTACAGGAACGCTTCCAATCTCTCACTCTCACATATACTCACTTATATACACCAATACTCACATATACTAGTTTAAAACATATGTAGTTACTCATAAAGACACTATTGAGACAGTCATTCACTCACTAACACACCCATACTCATCCACCTATACAGTCCTGCACACATGCTGTCTTCAACACATACAAACAGTGAGTCACTCATTCATGCATCTATGCACTAAGTAATACCCCCCACCGAACCATACAGACACTCAGACAATCATACTGATACTCAAAAAACCAACTAATAACCCATATAGACACTCATGTAGCTACTCACCAACCCATGCAGCCACTTATACACAAAGTGAGAGACTGATACAGATATTTTCATATTTAAACATTACTCACTAACCCATGTATTCACTAAGATACACTTAGTCAGTTATACAATCAATTTTACAAAAAAATCATCCATTTAGACACTTATATACCCATTTATTCTTCCATCGACCTTGAGATATACATATATAAAACATATTTAATTTTCAGAAAAACACACATTCACTGGATGATGTCATCAGTGATGAAATCAGTGATGTCATTTGAGATGTCATCAGTGATGTCATGAGTGATGTGACTGACCATGTCATGAGTGATGTAATATGTGACGTCATCAGCAGTGCATTGCGGGCGCGCGAGTTATAGTTAGCTGAACTAACTATAACGGGGGAATTTCTATGGTTTTGTACGAGTGAAATGTCCAACTAACTATAACGCCCCTGAAACCTATGGTTTTTTCAGTGAATTTCTAAGGTTTTTTAAATGCTAATTTCTAACTATAACGTGCCTGAAACCTATGGTTTTTTCAGTGAATTTCTAAGGTTTTTTAAATGCTAATTTCTAACTATAACGTGCCTGAAACCTATGGTTTTTTCAGTGAATATATATATATTTATTATACTATGTATACATGTGAAAATGTCTCGGTCCCCTGTTTGCCTCGGTGGCATGGAAAAAATGGGTGGAACTGACGTCAGCACGCCTACGAGGTCCTCTTATGGCTCCGATGACATCATACGGTGTCGCGAGCGGAGCCGTGCTCGTTGACGTGGGAGAGCTAGGAAAGAATTTCCGTGGAATGCTGGTGCAGGGGATATTCACCTAAGTGTTCAGGCTAGTCCTTTGGGAGCAACTGTTTATGTTGCCACTCCAGAAACCGAAACCAGTGATCCGAGGGCAGAGGCCGTGCAGATGGCACACGAGGTGGGGTGCCCAGTCGTGTGCACCGGCGGGGCAGCGAAGTGACAAGCACCACAACCCACAAAAAAGGTAACGAGGGCACTGAATAACACAGGATCTTCTCTTTGTATCTGGCAGGAACAACGAAGTTAAAATGCCCTAGTACCAAAATGTAGAATTAGTGCTACAACGGTCTTCAAGAGGACCTGCGATGCCGCTTCTGCCTCCCGTACCCTGGAGGCGGCACATGGGTCACGCGGTACGGTCATACTGCGGTGGGACGCACACTTGTTGACCTCTCATGGCACTGCTCCACACTTCAGGGAGGACGCTTTCCATTAGCTATGTTTTCTGATGACATGTCGCGCCGGCCCCGTCCAACAACAGAACTCCTTTAGATCCAAACAGACTCTTCCACTCTCTCACCGGAAGTGAAACCAGGCCACGCGGACACTTTCACAATACAACAGCCGGGAATGCACTTTTCGGTAAAAAACCACATTCCTTCCTCCTAATTAATCAAATAAACGTCTCACTGAAGAACAGGGGCCAGCTTCGATCGGTAAACATCCGTTACAACGACTTTTTTACTTTGCGATACCATTACAACGCATGCATTACCACGCATGCGTTGTACATCACGAAGTCATTACTACGCATTTTTTTAGAACGCATGGTCATTTACCACGCATGCCTTTACAACGAATTTTGTTGTAAAGGTATGTATGGTAAATGACCATGCGTTCTAAAAACATGTAGACGATCCATGTCGTTGTAAGGAAACAGAGGCTGTTCCGTTTCCTCACAACGACGTGCACCGCCCCTCGGAGATGACGTGAAGCAGGAACCACGAGGAGAGAGGAACCATGAGGAGTGAGAGGTAAGGGGGATTGGGCATGGGGTGGGGGTTTCTTTTCTAGGGTTTAGGGTAGTGCAGTGGTGTTTGGGTGGTGTAGGGGGTCGTGCTGGGGGTAGTGTTTTAGGGTTTAGGGTAGTGCAGTGGTGTTTGGGTGGTGTAGGGGGTCGTGCTGGGGGTAGTGTTTTAGGGTTTAGGGTAGTGCAGTAGTGTAGGGGGTCGTGCTGGGGGTAGTGTTTTAGGGTAGTGCAGTGGTGTATGGGTAGTGTAGGGGGTCGTGCTGGGGTAGTGTTTTAGGGTTTAGGGTAGTGCAGTGGTTTTTGAGTAGTGTAGGGGGTCATGCTGGTGGTAGTGTTTTAGGGTTTAGGGTAGTGCAGTGGTGTTTGTGTAGTGTAGGGGGTCATGCTGGGGGTAGTGTTTTATGGTTTAGGGTAGTGCAGTGGTGTTTGGGTAGTGTAGGGGGTCGTGCTGGGGGTCGATTTGGGGTTTAGAGTAGTGCAGTGGTGTTTGGGTAGTGTAGGGAGTCGTGCTGGGGGTAGTGTTTTAGGGTTTAGGGTAGTGCAGTGGTGTTTGTGTAGTGTTGGGGGTTGTGCTGGGGGTAGTGTTTTAGGGTTTATGTTAGTGCAGTGGTGTTTGGGTAGTGTAGGGGGTAGTGCTGGTGTAGTGTTTTAGGGTTTAGGGCAGTGCAGTTGTGTTTGTGTAGTGAAGGGGGACATGCTGTGGGTAGTGTTTTAGGGTTTAGGGTAGTGCAGTCGTGTTTGTGTAGTGTAGGGGGTCGTGTTTTAGGGTATAGGGTAGTGCAGTGGTGTTTGGGTAGTGTAGGGAGTCGTGCTGGGGGTAGTGTTTTAGGGTTTAGGGTAGTGCAGTGGTGTGTGGGTAGTGTAGGGAGTCGTGCTGGTGGTAGTGTTTTAGGGTTTAGGGTAGTGCAGTTATGTTTGGGTAGTGTAGGGTGTCGTGCTGGGGGTAGTGTTTTAGGGTTTAGGGTAGTGCAGTGGTGTTTGGGTAGTGGAGGGGGTAGTGTTTTAGAGTTTAGGGTAGTGCGCCCAACCAGCCACAATATCCGTGGACAAAGGGGATCCTGATTCTTTGGAACGCTCCGTCAATTGAATAATTTGGGTCAAGGGCCCTACCACGTCCAAGACCTATCAATTCCTTTCTTGGGATCCCTCATATACTTGGAGAAAAAGGTACATAGTTTCTCATCAATTTCAGGCGTGTGTGCCACCTTCCCCTTCAGTGAGGGCCTGGGGCATTCTCCCCTCATCCTATTCCTGACCTCCCTTTCAAGGGGTTGATGGATTTTCCCCACCACATACTCTGCCACTTTGGCGTCAGGTGTCCACTCTGCCGACCTAGGATGGTAAATTTGGGTAGGCTCGAACATGTCCGAGTGGACCCCGTCCCCAACCGGGGACTGAGAGGAGTGGGACTCTGGACGCCAGGGACGCCCCGAGTCCTTATCCTCATCGGAGGAGAAATCGTCCTCCGATACACCCTCTCCCTCTAAGGCAGAGGTCTTCAAACTGTGGGGCGCGCCCCCCTGGGGGTCCGTGGATGGTTTCCAAGGGGGGCGCGAATGCCTCTGCAATTACATGTAAATAAAGATGGCCTGGAACTGCGGCCTTATTTATCTGCTGCATTTCCTGGCTGTCTTCATTTACACGCATCCCGGAGTGCTGTGAAGGGGGTCACTGAGTGTCAATAAGTTGCCTAAAGGAAAAGAACTAACAAGTCTGAGTATTTTGTTTTTCGCTGTCAGCTAACTGTATATGAAATAATGAGCAAACAGATTCACTGACAAATAAAATCAAGTTGCATTACACACAGTCTAACATAGGCTGCTGCAAAATGATGCAGTATTTGAAATAAAAACACTTTCCTTCAAAATATAGCCTTTAGTAATAAGTGATCAGACTGTGCCTAGTGTAAGCATTTTCTGAAGTATAACACCCTCACAATAACTCTAAAAAAATCGTTGTCACTTTGACGCATTAAGCAGGGCCATTGGAATTATGTGGCAAGAGAGGACCAAATTATGCAACATCGTAGATTAAATTATGCAGGAAGAAAAGGTAAATTATGCAGCATAATCTAACACATTTTGTGGTTAGCTTTATTTCATTTTTCTTTTTCATTTTTAGTCATGGTAACACTAAGGTGAAATATTATACCTCATTAGTACCAATTTAAGACCCAAATATATCAATAAGCAACTGCAAGATGACCAATCAACCTTTATGAAGGGACTTCTACTGCTCTGGAACACATGTCACCAGCTGCGTTTTAAGTAATTTTTGATCCCTTTGAACTAGAATCAATTTTTTTTGTTAAAATCTGCAGATTATGTAATAGATGATGGGTTATGTAGCAAATGCGGTAAATCCATAACAATGCAGAAAACGCTTCTGCCTCAGAAACTTATAATTCCAGTGGCCCTGGAATTAAGTGACTAATCAATTAACGGCTGGTAAGAGGATGTAGTGTAACAGCCATACTGGCCGACCTTGAAGCTGGGGAACAAGGTTCGAGTCTTGACGGGAGGCTCAAGCATCCTGTGATTCTCTAATGCAACTGGTGCTCATGTAAAGTGCTCTGATACCTTCGGGTCGAGCATGCACTATATAAAATGCAAACAAAAAGCCTTGTTTCTTCTGTAACTGTTTGCACTACCACCCCACCCTTGCTTTCAAGCAGAGGTACCTCAAAGTCAGCACTAACCATTCAGTGGCAGTTGTTTTTGTAAAAGGTGAGTCCAGGGGTAGCAGGGAGGAAGTCAGCAGGGTCCCATTCAGATGGAGAGCTCTGGTCCTCTTGATCCCGGGGACCTCAGAGTAATGGTCCAGTAAAAAGAGGAAAAGAGTGAGATCCATAAATATAGTCAACGAGATGGCCCAGAAGAGAAAGCACTGTGTGGGGGCTTCATTTTTATGGTTACAAATGGCCATAGACCGCTTCCTCAGAGAAACCCCGAGGAAGAGGTCGATCTAAGGGAGCTTTTTTATATATATAAAAAAGGGCCATCCATTAGTGCAGCACGTAATGCTGTCAGGTGTGTAAGATCCACTGCTGCTCAAGTATGGCTGTCTTACCATGAAGTGGAGTGGGTGCCCATTTTCCTTGTTAGTATCAGAGCCCAGGTTACCCTTGCTGCTTTTTAACAAAAAGGTGCAGAAAGAATCACTGGTACTGCAGGTACAGTGGCACCAGGAGCCAGAGGTATGAGGAGCCAGCTAAACCTTAATTATGGCTGTTTACTATCCTTCCTTCTTAGCACTAGGGCCCACTGCACACTTGCCAGTGTTGATTTGGGCCTCAAAGCAATAGCCCACAGGAGGGGGAAAAATTAATGCCGTGGAGACACCTTTGTTTGGCCTCAGAGAGATGGCAGAGAAGGATGCGTGGCTAGATGGGAGTCCATGTTTTTAACAAATGGCAGAGGAGACTGCCCTCTTTGCAAGGCAGTAGCTAACATTAGTGAAGCAGGTTCAGCCGCACTGGGGGCCAGGGGTCAGAGAGGCCCACTAAAACACAATTATGACTGTTTCACTTAAAAAAAAAAAGGTGCATGGGAGCTTATTTTCTAACATTAGGACCAAGGGCACCATTGCAGATAAAGGAAGACCACATGTGGGAGCTCTTTTTTCTGAAAGGGCCTGTTTTAAGATTAGAGTGATGGTCCGGCATAGTGGCGAAGGGGTATAAGAGGCAGAGGAGATAGCCTGCTACTTAGGATTGAAGTCATCATTTGAGCAGCAAGTGTAGTTGCTTTGAGGTCCAGTAGTGCGAGGGGCTCACAACACCTCAATTATAGGGGGCAGTATTTTGGGGTCAATAACTGTTTTTGTTTGATGCATTTGCTGTTTTCGAAGTCTCAGATTTGGTGGGGTTCATGAGATATCGAAAAAGTACTCCTGAAATGATTTCATAATCCATTCCCACTACGATCAGCCCTTTCCCACCCAATCCTTGCCGTAAAGTTTTGATGGGGGGGCTTGACATTAAAACATTTTGCTTAGGGGGGGCTCAGAGCAAAAAAGTTTGAAGACCTCTGCTCTAAGGGAAACCCGCCGTCGGGTCTACAATAGTGGTGACAGTGTCGCAATTTTCTCCGGGCGCCTCCTCCTCCCGGCAGGGTGCATGTTTTAGCGTTTGCGCACTCTTGAGGAAGGTCTCCGTAAGTTTATCAAATCCTTCCAAGTGCCCCGCGTTATGCTTAACGGCCCTTTTATTCCCCATCTGGGAGCTACTTGGACCCACCACCACCAGATCTGGGTCACTGAACACCCCAGGGATGCTTTTCGCCAGCTTATCAACCTGATCCCTAAGAGGAGCCAGCGCCCTAGAAATAGCCAGAGAGAGGGCTTGGTCCACTGCTGGAGGGAGAAGTTGGGGGGCCATTCCTTTCCTCCTCCACTTCCTGGTAGGAGGAGTAAAAATGGTCTTCTGGAGAAGACATGATAGCAGAGGGTGTGAGCACAGAACAAATGCCCTTAAAATCCTTAAGACAGCCCCCTCGCTGGTGCTCCAACAGCTGGGCTTTCCCCGAAGCTGTTCTATGAATAGACTGAGGCGCAATACCAATTACCACCACCAGGTGGCGCTGGTCACTAACGTGGCCGTGTGGGGAAATCACCTCGTAGCGGTGTCAAAATTAGGCGAGGGTTGGTCGGGAATCAAGCGGACACTAAAGGAGTGACCGGATTCCCAAACGCGCGTAAAGACCAGCGGGAGCGCTCGACGGAGCTGCCTCGCTCGGACCAGACGCGCCTCACAGGATCTCACCGCGCGCAGAGCACACAGCGGGAGAAACTGCGAGGGGGAGAACGCGCTCGGGCAAGAGCCTGCTGCGCAGGGAATATGAAACAATACCAAGGCAATAATGCTAATAACGTGCACAAGAAACCGCTATACAAACAGCAACAACGTCAGATTAAGCCAAGAATGTAAGGAATGCACTTAACTGACGAGCAGTGAAGAAAGAGGAAGTGGAAGGGATGTCACGATATTATATACGATGGACTGTGATATGATTGGACTATAGTTGCCTTGGGGACTACCCCCCTAATGGTTCATGGGTTGTGTAGTCTTTTGTTTAATGATTGTTGTGTTAAGTTTTCTTTGAACTGCTATGCAAATAAAGTGAGGAAAGATATGCATAATCCTCGCCTCCGTCCTGCCATAGAATTCATTGAACTTTATTTGATCTGATTTAGAAACATAGATCATAGAAGTTTACATAAAAACAGTAAATCCTCTTTCCTAATACAATACAGTGAGAATTAATTAAAACCAGTAGGTAAAAACGGGTGTTACAAAGCCCGGTTCAGAGCAACTTCAGGTTAACAGAATCGTAAAGTTCAATCTTTCGCAAGATCAATCTCATGTACTTCGTGCAAAATACGCAATAAGGGGTCCAAGTAAGATGTAACTCTCCAATACCTGACCAGTTTGCACTATATAAAACTGCAGAAAAACTAAAAATAAAAAGTGTTTTGCACACTTCTGTCATTGGGCTATATGTGGGCTACATCTGGGTGATATTTGTGCTACATTTGGGCTCTTTTTTCTCTGGTGGCCATCTTGGGAGACTTATTTGTTATGAAGTTTCCTAATTTCGTCATTTACTGCAGTCTCCTCAGTAGGAAATGCTTTCAGTTTTTTACTTAGATTCCATCAAGAAGGCATTCAGATGTGTCACACATTTGCCATAAATTCAGAATGTTAGCACTCTAGTTGTTCATTAGATCACTGTAGTAAAGCTACTGCTCACCAGGGAGTTAACTGGAAGTCTACTGCTGGTATTGAAAGTGATTGTTTCAGTCTGCATGTCAGAATTTTCTAATGAAATAGAAGAGGATTTGAGATCTCACTTAAAACATGCCCTAAATTTTCTTTCTGCAGCACTAACCATAATTTCTATGGCAAAATGAACCCCCTCATTTTGTTCCTTTTTAAATTAAATGTTTTAAGTGTTACCAGTTTATTCCAATCAAGATGGCTTCAGGTGTGCCATACTTTTGTCATAAGTAAGACTGTTAGCGCTCTAGTTGTTCTTTAGAACACTCTGGGAAGCTGCAGTAGAACACAAAGGCATCAACTGACAGGCTGCTCCTGTTGAAATATAACAGGAAGATATTTGAGATCTCACTTAAAACATGTCCTAATTTTTCTTTCTACAGCACTAACCATAATTTCTATGACAAAATGAACCCCTCATTTTGTTCCTTTTTAAATTAAAAGTTTTAAGAGTTACCAGTTTATTCCAATCAAGATGGCGTCAGGTGTGCCATAATTTTGTCATAAGTAAGACTGTTAGCGCTCTAGTTGTTCTTTAGAACACTCTGGGAAGCTGCAGTAGAACACAAAGGCATCAACTGACAGGCTGCTCCTGTTGAAATATAACAGGAAGATATTTGAGATCACACTTGAAACGTCCTAATTTTTCTTTCTACAGCACTAACCATAATTTCTATGACAAAATGAACCCCATCATTTTGTTCCTTTTTAAATTAAATGTTTTAAGTGTTACCAGTTTATTCCAATCAAGATGGCTTCAGGTGTGCCATACTTTTGTCATAAGTAAGGCTGTTAGCACTCTAGTTGTTCTTTAGAACACTCTGGGAAGCTGCAGTAGAACACAAAGGAATCAACTGACAGTCTCTGCCCTTGTTGGATGTACATGTTTTACTGAGAATGTCAGACTTCATTCTCACATGACTGAGAAAGATAATGTGAATTTACAGAAAATATGCTCTCATTTTAGCTTCTGGAGCACCTTCCAAAACTCTATGGGACAAGCATGTGAAAATAGTTTTCTCTCAAACATGATTCATGATATCCCAGCAGAAGGTTTTTCACAGGGTAAAATCACCTTAGAACACACCACAATTCCTGAAATTAGTATGGTACCATCAACAAATGAATTCTAATGTAACTAAAGTCTGTTATCACCCTTTATAGTTCTCCTTTTGGTAACCCTCAAAATCTTCGATTCACTACAATGCATTTCAATGGGGTACTATCATTTATATTGGTCCCAAGATGGCTGCCAGCAATTCCAGGATGAAGTGCTGACAGCCAATCAGATCTCACGATGACATGTGTGGTTAGGCTCCGCCCAGATATATATGTGTTTTCTTTTTCAAATTTCTCAGGAACTACTGAACGGATTTACACCATTTAACCAAAAGGCATGACTCTGAACCAAGGGCTACCTTTTTGCCAAATTTGGTGTAATTCCGTTCAGCAGTTCGGGCTGTAGCTGCGATGAAAGGTTCCTATGGAAAATTGCATGGGGAAAACACGTTTTGGGAACCCCCTTTTTTCTCGGCCCCCACTTGACGAATCACCCCAAGACTTTCAGGATAGGAGCGGACCAGAGCGCCCCACGAGTTTTGAAAATTTCGCGAAGATTTGTCAACCGGCGTCAAAGTTATTTCAAATAGAATGTTGCGGATTTCCTATGGAAAATAGGTCCTAACTATAACTATCTACTGGCGACCGCCAGTAGATAATATATATGCACACACATACATATATATGTACGTATGTGTGTGTATATAAATATATATAGATATATAGATATGTACGTATATATATAAATATATTTATTTTTTAAAGGCTTTATACTTACCTGTGTAATACTCACATTTGATTTGTAAAGACATGCATGGTAAAGGTATATGTATAGTAAAACATTTGCGTAGTAAAGACATGGGTTTTAAAGACTTATGCGTTGTTAGGCCTTCATTGCAAAGGCATGTGTGGTAATGGCATGCATGGTTCCATCATACATTCTTATAAGCCAGGCCATGTTCTCAATTACCCGTGTGTCCAGAAGCTGCAGCACATGACATTCAGCTGTGCATGACATGGCCATTCCTTGAACACAGTGATCTCTTTTTCCGAGCTCTAGCATTCAAGGTCTGACCTGTGGCCTGGCCTTGTGCGGAAGCACCCATGCTTCCTACCAGGCCGTGCACCTAGCCTCAAGCCTATTGACGCACTGCCATTTTTTTAACTTCAGGAATTCATGGAAACGTGCTACCATATGGAAGTTTGAGCGGCACTATACTAATGAAGTTTCTGAAGCCAACAGGCAAGAGAAAATCACTTGAACTATCATAGAAATACTTTTCTACCTGGAAGTCAACAGGGATTGATAAAAATACACTAGATGGCCCTAATGAAGAGATGAACATTGTGAATCACTGGTTGGCTTTTTGTAGTTATTATTTTGGATCAAAGAAATTCTTCTCTGTGGACAGTGCCCCACACATCCACTCTTTCCCTGCACCAATACCAGCTGGTATCGCATTCCCTACAAACACACAGGCACAAGTACACTTCTCTGCTGTTGCTTCACCCCTGAACACCAGCACCCTCTGCTATTCCATACCGGACATAAGGATGCGTGCACCAGATGTCTTTAGTAGTGATCTACAGATAGCAATTTTGTGTGTGCCAGAGTTGCCTCAATAATTTGCAAGGGGCTTTGCCAACAGTATCCTGATGTGAAGTGGCGCCTGCTATTTTAGTCCTCATTGGCATACACGCAGTTACACCAAAACACATAACTCTCTACTTGGAGAAGCCATTCATTTAGCTATTCATGACTGAAAAGCTAATATTTTTGCCAGTGCTCTCAATTATGAACAGCTGGGTGCTGCAACAGCCATTGTGACACACACAGACACAGAGGCTTGTGCGCACACATACATACACACACTCACATAACATATGTTTTTGTGAAAATACATGTCCACATCTTGGTTCTGAGTAATACAGGATCTGATAGCGACTTCTAGCCATTGCTTCCTTACCTTAGAATTTACCCAGGTGTCAGAATGGATCGTGGAGATTTTTCGTGACCAGTACCCTAGCACACCGGTAGGTGGCGTCGTTTAGGTCCGCGGGCGTCGTCCATTCCGGAAGTGACATCCACGGCACCTGTATAGGCGCCCCCTAGGCGCGCTGACTTTAGTTCTTTTCTTTCCACTCCAGCCAGCAACTGATCCGGAGAAGAGCTACCCCCGTCAGTCACTTTTTGACTGGATGTTTATGACTTTTTGTTGACTCCCAGTGTGGCAGAGATGTCCTCCAAGAAGGCTTGCTTCAAGCCCTGCGGCGCCTGTGATTGAACAATGTTGGTGACAGACCTGCATCTTGTTTGTCTGTGGTGCCTCAAACGCAACCACGACCCAAATTCGTGCTCCAACTGCCCACCATGAATCTCAAGTCTTTGAGTGAGTGGCTCCTCAAGCTCATGGCTGCTCGGCGTACAACACCGTGATGTTTGAGCTCCCGGTCAAGAGGAAGGTCCCGGGAGCGGTCACGGAGTCGAGATCTTCCTCGCACTCCAAGTCATCGGGTCACTCAGGTAAGTCCCGTCACAAGAAGAAGAAAAAGTCAAACAGATCTTTGACTTCTCCTCATCCGTTCGCTGACGAGACGAGGGAGCGTCAACATTCAAGGCCTGTCTCCACAGAAAAGCCTGCGCCTGGGCTGACTCTGCGCCTCCTCAACTTTCCAGGAGTCAGAGCAACCCCTGCCCAACTGCAAGAGTTCTATGAGGCCTAGCACCTCATTTTTGGGTGGCCCGACCCCTCCGTCAAGCCTTTGGGCCCCAGGGGTCAGTGGGGGCCCTGTCTGGTTCTGCACCGGCGACTCCGGCCCAACTCCAGTCAGGCCCCTAGGATCCACTACTGGATCCAGACCGGCACTGTTCATATCAGCTTGACCTTCACTGAAGTCGGTCCCTATGCTGATGCTCCCGGCACCGCCATCCCCTTTCTGATCCTTGACTCCGCTACAGAGCAGGAGGGCATCACTCAATGCAGTCTCCAGCACCAATGGGAGCTTTGTCTCCTAGATCGGAGCCTCAGCCCAATTCCCTTGGGTTTTGGACACAAAGAGGAATGGGAGGGGTTGCTGGACCCTGAGGAATAGCAGCCATATGAAGAAAACCCTAACATGGAATAGTGTGGGGAACTGGGTGAAGCCAGTGGACTAGATACTTCTCCAGATACTGGTATGCTTTCTCCCCCTACCGTAGCTATGCAATGGTGATGCGGAGGGGAGCCAAGGTCCTTGACCTTAAGTTGCCCTCAGTGGCAGTCAAGACTAACATCTTGACAGAGGTGCTGTAACTAGAAGTCTCCCCTTCAGAACCGCTACTCCAGTTCAACAATGCCTTTACTGATGTCCTTTTGTGAATTTGGTCCAAACCCAACACAGGGGCTCCTGTAAATAGGATGATCACCTGTTGCCACCGCCCGCTCCAGGGGACCCAAATTTACTCACCCATAACCTTACCCCAGAGAGCTTGGTGGTCCAAGCCTTAACGTCCCATGGAAATCCTGGTGCATTCCCTACCACCCCTCCAGGATAGGGAATCCAAGAGGCTGGACTCTTTGGGGAAGAAGATGTTTTCTTCCGCCAGCCTGGCATTGCAGTCAGTGAACACCACATGCATTTTGGGCAGCTACTACCACACACTGTGGGGCACGGTTATGCAGGTGCTACCAAAGGTCATGGAGGAAGCCCAGGATGTGCTTTCACAGGCTCTTGGTGATGGAAGAGATGCAGCGAAGTTCACTATCTGTTGTGGACTTGACACGACTGACTCAATGATAGTGACAGACGAATCACTCCTGGAGTGGGGCAGCCATCTGGGAGAGGTGGAGATCAGAAGACTCTGGTCTCCGGTGGAATCTGGACTCCAAATCAACCTATTGGAGCTCCAGGCGATCTGACTGGCACTGAAGGTCTTTCTACCCTCCGTCAAGGGAAGGCTAGTGCAGGTGTTCACGGACAACACCACTCACTGCCTTGTGGTATGCAACAAACAGGGCAGGGTGGCATTATGGACCCTTTGTCAAGAGGCCCTGCATCTCTGGACATGGCTGGAAAACAAGGGGAATATCCCTGGTTGTTCAACATCTGGCGGGCTCTCTGAATGCCAGAGCAGATGAACTCAGCCATCGATGCCTAGCCGATTACGAGTGGTGTCTCCATCTGGAGTTGGTGCGAGGTCTCCATCAACAATGGGGAGAACCTTGGTTGGATCTGTTTGCCTCCGCCTAGAACGCGTAATGTCAGCAATTTTGCATGCTGGAGTTTTCAAGGCTGCTCTCACTCGGAGACGCTTTTCCTCTCAAGTGGAGCATAGGCCTCCGGTACGCCTATCCTCCCATACCACTCATGTCCAGAGTTCTCAAGAAGATCAAGAATGACTGGGCCCAAGTCTTCGTTGTGGCCTGGACTAGGCATGGAGAGTCTGGTATCCTGAGCTACTGAGCATGGCTATCGATCCTCCGATCAGACTGCCCATTCGGGAGGATCTTCTGTCGCAGCAGCGGGGAAGGGTTGTCCACCCAAATCTGTCTTGGCCTTCTTGCATGGAGATTGAGCAGTGGCAGTTGACAGCTTTCGACCTACCCCCAAAGTCTGTACCGTCATCTTGGCAGTCAGGTGTCCCTCCACCAAGAATGTATACGCCTGCCTTTGGAAAAAAATAGTGGCATGGTCTGCAGTGACAGACATTGATCCCTTTTCTGTCGACCTTTCTGAAGTTCTGCTCTTTATTCTTTCCCTTGCCCAGCAGGGCTCTGATCTGGGCATTCTGAAGGGCTGTCTTTTTTTTCTTTCTGACTTTTTGCGATTGCCTGACCAGCCCTCCCTTTTCAAGTCCCCTATTGAACATAGGTTTCGAAAGGGTCTTGTTCATCTCTTTCCTTCTTCACACTTTATCATGCCTCAGTGGGACCTTCATCTGGTTTTAACATTCTTGATGTGTACTCCGTTCAAGCGTCTGCTGTCTCCTCAGGCTTCTTACAATTAAAACAGCTTCATCCAGGCCTCCTTACCTCTCAATCTATCCTAACAAACTGGTGCTTCGCACAAGAGCCTCTTTTCTCCCGAAAGTGGTCACTCCATTTCACGTAGGCCAATCCATCACACTGCCTCATTTTTACGCTCCTCCACATCCCTCTAAAAGAGAGGAGCGACTCCACTGTCTGGACTCAAAAAGAGTCTTGTTGTTCTACCTTGACTGCACACAAGAATTCAGGGTGGGTGACCAACTCTTCGTGGAGTATGTTGGTGCACAGAAAGGTTGGGCTGTGCAGAAGAGGACTATCTCACCATGGATCATGCTATGCATTAAAATCTGCTATGCATTGGCCAAGAGGCAACCTCCTGAAGGCTTGCGATCTCATTCCACCAGAGCTAAAGCGGCGACCACTGCATTAGCACGCGGAGTTCTAGTCCCGAATATCTGCCAGGCAGAAACGTGAGCTTCCCTGCACATGTTCACCAAACACTACTGAATGGGCAGTTAGGTCCATAGGGATGGGCACTTTGCCCATTCTTTCCTGCTGGACTTCCTTGTTTGAAATTGGCCAGCAGACACACCTCCGGGGATGGTTTTGCGTGGGTATCTATTCTAGAGTAAACTATGGCTAGAAGTCTCTATCAGATGGACAAGTTACTTACCTTCGGTAATGCCTTATCTGGTAGAGACTGTATCTAGCTTCAGATTCCATATTGACCCACCCATCCTCCCTGCTCTGCGAAAGGATTTCTAGGGACAGGGTTTCTCCCTTTCAGGGGCCTGTTTTTCTACACCAGTGGTCAGTGTTCTTCATGGCTCTGTGTTTCTGACTTGGAAAGTTGTGAAAAGAAACTGACATCAGCGCGCCTAGGTAGCGCCTATATAGGTGCCACGGACGACACTTCAGGTGCGGACGACAATGCACGTGGAGCCGAACAACGCCACTTACTGATGTGCAGGGACACTGCTCCCAAAAAATATTCCAGATCCAGTCTGATGCCTGCGGAAATTCTAAGGTGAGGAATCTGCAGCTACATACAGTCTCTACCAGAGAAGGCATTACCAAAGGGAAGTACCTTGTTCTTTACTGTTATCCATCTCAATGGTACTCATTTTATAAACCTCGAAGGATGAAAGCCTAAATTGACCGGATTCAAACCTGTAATCATGAAGTCAAACACAGATTCCTGCACACCCGCACACACACCCATGTGCACACACAATTACGTGTACATTTGCTCACATGCACACAAAATCATAATTGCTCCTAACAATGTGCAGCCACTAACGCACATGCTCACTCATAAGTACACACACCCATGTGCATCATCATATAAAGGCACACTCATGTGCACCACACTCACATGAGTTAAATGACACAATATCGACCACCAAAACATCGATTCAGTACAATATCCAAAAATATATATTTGACCAAAATATCATCACCCTATACACAAATACAAAAATACTTATACAAAAATAATTGTTGTCAAAAATATCTAAAATACCTTAACATCAAACACTAAAATTCAGTATAACTAAATATCATTAAAATATTAAATATACACAAAACGATAAAAATCTTGAAAACAACAAAATTGAGTATAAAAATATCATTTAAATAGATTAAAAACAAGCCAATTGATTTTAAACTTATAATTAGCATTACAAACACAAATATTAACATTTTAATATATTCTAATTACTTAATACACTCAAAATAAAATATTAAAAATCATATTAAAAACCCTTTAAACCCATATTTACTAAATAAACAACTTAATTAAATATAGAACAATTGTAAGTAATTAAACACGAACGTAATATAAAAATAATAAATTAACTTATGGACACAAAACATTAACTAAAGTAATGCATTAATATTTTATATACACATAAAATAAATAACCTTAGTACATACAAATATATGTTACAGCTAAACATAATACTTAACTAGCGTCCAACAAATAAGGAACAAACTGCCCAAAAATTCAAACTAAACACAAAGGGCCTGATTCACAAAGGTAAACTTACACTTTTTACACTTAGATCTGTCCCTTCTTTTTCTGTGAGGCGTTCTCCAGATCATCTGTGGAGTCTCCGCAGCTGTAAACTTACTATTAACTTGTAGTTGTGAATCCTGAAAAACAAAAACTTGCACCAGGCTGTAGGTTCAACTTTGTGAATCAGGCCCAATGTAACCATTAAAATTAAACATAAAAATAAGTAATCAATAAAACTCTTAGCAATTATTTAAAAAACATAAAAAGGAGCAAAAATATTACCTAAACCTAGCAGCAAAAATGCTACACCTAGAAGAAACCAACACTCTGCTGGATTCTACATTTAAACTGTAAGAGCTACTCTGCACAAAATGGACCATCTACATTGGAAAGTAAGTAAAATAAACCCATTAACTAAAAATTAAACCAAACTGTTGTTTAACGCTTAACTTAAAATAAACCACTAAAATAAATCTTTTTTTTTAACTCTGCAAACTTTAGGTACCATACCAAAATTACAAACAAGAATGCTGTCACCTAAACCACTAACTTCGGAAACAAAAAATTTGACAAACAGATTGAAAATGTAAGTAAATATAATTAACTGTTTAAAAACTCAAAACCCTTAAACGTTAAAATCAAACACTCCTAAAACTAATGTAACTATTGTGTTAAAATATAAAACTAAAACATACCTTCTCTATTCAATAGACTAAAACCACCTGACCCACATCAAAGGACAGTAGACGTGCAGGTATAACATTTAAAAGAGAATATACATTTAAAACTGTTAACTCTAAATTAAAAACATTTTAAATGTAAAGTAATAAATATATACTTCTAACATTTTCAAATACTATGTCAGAAATAGCCACATACATCAACTTCCACAAACATGAAAAAATATTATTTCACATGGGATATAGCTTGGAGAGCACAAACACCAAACATAAACTGTGGAAATGTGTGAAATAATATGCTAATGCTTGTTATTGGAGGACTACACCTAGAAAATATGTTGTAATTAATGTTAGGTAGCACGAACGCTGCCAAAATATATCAGAGATAGAAGTAAAACATGTTTTACAAGACCTGAGCGAAGCAAGCACTGGCTTCCAGGAACCCACAACAAAAGATTTTTTATAAATATACTCCCAAAAGTTCCTCAACACACCACAGGGCAAATTGCAAGGATCCTCAATTTTACAAAGATTAATAGCTGAAATTTAAAAATTCACAAAAGACACCTCTGCTGCCCCCAGAAAATATCAAGATATGGATATTCCTGAAAATCTAACCACTCCACATAGTGAACAACTCTAGTTCCTGTACGACAATAAAAAATGGTGACAGGAGATTAATAACATATGAAACAAAAAATAAATAACCTCTTCAGACTACGTCAAACCCAAATATGGATGCTGGATGACACTTTTAAAACGTCCTCCACCATTCGTAGAGCTATACTCCTTAAATGGTAAATATCATAACAATATCATTACCCTAATTTACACTCTGCTTCCCTGCAAGCAAAGTACTAACTACAATGAATTACTAAGCCAAACTAACATAAAGACTACCAGTTACTATCCCCCCAAAAATCATAATAATATTTGAGCAAGCAATGATACAAACAATTTTAAGAATCTACCCCCACACAGGTGTACAAGTCTGCTTTTTCCATTTGAATCAAAGCATCAAAAATCTGCAATAAGGGTCTGATTACGAGTTTGGCGGTCTGTGAACCGCTGTACCCATGATCTGACCGCCGCGAGCTTGGCGGTCCGACCGCTGTATTATGAGATAGGCAGACTGCGTTTGCAAAGAGCGCGGAGGAACCACCCACACCGCCAACACACAACGACCGCCGGGGTCGCAGTCGGGAAAAGGCATTTGCCATAGATCAGTACTGAGAAGCTTCACTGCTGTCTGTATTACGAGTTGGCTTTCCGTCAAGCTAACCTTGGCGTTGGGACCGCCATCTAAAGGTCGGTGGAAACATAGGATTTGGGGGGCCTACTCATCCCTTTCCTGTTCTTCCCATCAGAGTTCGACGTTGATCCCTTTCTTCAGGTCCCCTCTTCACAGCAGCATCTTCACCCCAAGGAATACAACCCTGTTTGCGACGATATACATGTAAGTCCTTTTTTTGCCATATACACAGTGCCTGGATTGCCCCCAGGTGGACCGAACTCTGGCAACTGGTAGGTGGTATTTTTACACAAGTAACATGCATTAGTGTGCATTCGGCACATAATCATTCTGAATGCTCACACAGGCATTGATATACATGGAAAACCAATCACCACCACCGCAAGACCACTGCAGCTACACCGTGGGCTCCGCGGCCAACTCATAATATGGGGGTCGGAAGACCCCTGGCACTCCTGTCTTCTAAAGGCCACGGCCACGATGGTCGGGCGGTCGGAATGCCGAACTCGTAATCCACCCCTAAGTGTAGAAAAATCTACAAACAGCTTATTTGCTTATGTACTGTAAAACAAATATTAGCCCTAGCATATGTACTTGTCACAGAGTAGCTAACCACAACAACCTCCTAATAGAATTCCCATACAATCAAATACACAAGCAAAAACTAAGGCCCGACATCGGGGACATGTTTCCCGCCCGCCATATTACAATGGCGGGTGGGGGTGATGGCGGTCTGAAAGTCCGACCGCCACGCATCCGATGGGCTCCTTGAGCTCGCCGGTGCGGTGGAGGGGCTTCTAGTCCCTACCATGTAGGGATTGCAATGTTCCTTTCCACCGGCCTTTTCATGGCGGATAACCCGCCATAAAAAGGCTGGCCGATAGGGACTTTAGGGGCCCGTAGTGGGCCCCCATTGCCCCCCTGGCCCTTGACTTTGGGTGTGCCCCCCAACATATCCCTGCACCATGTGGTAGGCACCACATGGTGACTGCCACGTTGTGCAGGGCAATGTTAGGGGTGTCTGTTTTGTCTTGCAGTGGGTGCTGCAGAGCGCACCACCCAACGCAATACAAAACATGGGCAATGGGACTGCCATGGTGGCGGTCGCATCGTAATTTGACCTGTGGGACCGCTGCCTTGTAGGCAGGTGGTCCCAAATATGATACGATGGCAGATGGACTGAAGTCCGTCCATCATCGTAATGACCCCAAATGGACTATTTTGAAGACACTTGGGTTGGTAGACTGCACCTTTCTGGCCACAGGCGACAACCCAAGATTCAAATGCCATGGTGGAATGTCCATGACAGTAACATGTCCCAAGACACCAAAACTACACAGTGGGTGGATGACACAATGACTTCCAAGCCACAATAGACCAAAGACATCCTACCCTATACCAATTCTTAGAAATCCTACAGAAACAACAAAGCTACCAAGAATAGGGAGAGGAGCGCTTGAGAGCCACCAGATAGTAAGGCTCTGTCGGCTGGCGAGATTATCCTTAAATTATCCTGACTTAACGGAGGCATCGGGGCTTGCCCGAGGATGTCTGTGCGTCTATTACATTGCTGCATCGGAGGAACCCCGAATTATGTGAGGGAATTGAACAGAGATTTGTTTTGTAAAGCGAAGCCAATTGTGGCCTGTGTCAGGCCTAAATTTCAGGCAAGGCCCCTCCGCGCAGCTTCTGGCACTGAGTGCGGAAATGCAGCCAAGAGAAGAAAGGCCGCCTGCTGAGTTCCGTGCTCTGGTGTAGGGGAGGAGCGGTATGTAGAGATGCCCGGCTCCATGCCGGACAAGCGGGTCTAAGCCGGTAGACAGCACTTTCCTGAGAAGCCGGCGAGGGAGAAACTGAGTCCTCATGGCCTGCTGTTCGGCAATACGGCAGGCCTAGTTGTAGAGGCCGGGCCACCACGGCAAGTGGGCGAAGAACTGCCCTGAGCCACTTCTCGCAGTGGTTGCCCTGCTGGGACTGCCCTGACACTTGTATGGCATGCTGGGAGTGGAGGCCGCACCCGGGCCCGGAGTATAATTACTGGCAGACTGACGGCGCTTGAGTGGACCGCATGAGATGATAAAGGGCTGCTTGGCTGGCCGGGGAGCCAAACAGTAATGGTGAGGCCGAATCCAGAGTGCTGGGTGGGCAAGAGTCTGCCTTGATTGGCCCCCACTGCATCGATCAAGGAGGAAACGTACCCGCTGGAGGGAGATCTGAGGACTACATTCCTATGCTGCTGAGAGAGTGCTGTGACAGCAGGCGAGAGGCTGACAGCGATGGGCATGATAGGGACTGCTACATAATTTTAGAAAGAGCTTCCCCCTGCATTCTGAGCTTGCTGTGAGGGGAACAGGGGAGCACTTTGTGAACCTTATTTTTGAGACACCGTGGCTTGTTGGAGTGCTTTGGCCTGCTCGTGCCACCTGAGATTGGTCGCCCAGGGTGAATCAGGGCCTGGATTGAGAACGGTTGAAGCTCCCCCTCTGTACCCTACAGCTGTGCAGTGTGAACTGTCCAGCTGCTGGGCATGGCTAAGACGCCGACCGCGATGGCCACTCACTAGAGGAGCTCCGTCCAAGCCGAGATCGTAGTCTCGGCGCACATATCTGTCCATTGATCCGTCCCTGCTCGGTACTATATCGTAATTAAGAGAGCGGAGCCCCTAAAAGGTTTTGGGAAGGCGATGGGACTGCTTGACCTGTGGCTAGACCAGAACCCTACACAGCAGCAATACACGTACTACTCCACCTCCCACGGTAGCTACTCCAGACTCGACTATATCCTCACATTTCATGGGAATCCGTGTTCCTTTCGTTCTGCAACCCATACGGCATGAGGAATCTCAGACCACTCTCCAGTGGAAGTACAGCTGCGGGCCCTCAACGAGACACTACTCTTCCCCCGAGTCTAGACTCCTGGTTGTTCAAGGATGATACCTTTAGGCAAAAGATAAGGGAAAAGACAGAACTGTTCTTTAAAGAGAATGAGGGGACGGTCTCCTCTTCTTGTTCACTGTGGGAGGCATATAAAACGGTCATACGAGGCCAGGCGCCTGACGGGGGTAGGCGAAAGGAGCAGCGACTGAAATATGATGAGCTCGAGAGAGAAATTGGCCTTCACCTGGAACTGAGACTGCACCAAGGCAGTCTCCTGCTGCTCCTGGTCTCGCTGTTCTCCAAGTCTTCGTCATCTGTGCCTGTGCTTCTTCAAGGTTCTTCTCGGGCCTGTGAGAATCAAGGACACCCGAAGTAATCTCCCTTGGAGTGAAGGAGTCACTCCCCTGCATCTGCAGGTACTGCAACTAAACTGACTGATCTGCTGCTCCTGACATCCCTTGGACTTCAAAAGGCTCAGCCACACAGGTGGTGGTTCTGCAACTCCCTTGAGGCCTGCATTGTCCTCTCAGCAAGTTTGAGGCCAGTATCCTTCATCGGAACTGCTGGAACAGAACCCCTGTGCACCGCGTTGACTTCCCGTTGTTGGCTCGGCCCTCCAGAAATCTTCGGGCTACAAGAAGCTCCAGCCTGCAGCATCTCTTCCTACAAAGATCTTTGTCCTCACCACATCCCTTGCATCGTGGGCCTGCATCTTTAGTGAGCTGCTCAAGGTCCTCGTACGACTCCTGTGCCTTGGGCCTGTAGGTCCTCTTGAGGGTCTTCTTTGGCTTCAGTGGACTCCGCTGCTTGCTCTGGCCTTCTCTGACTCTCCTGCATTTGGTGAGTCCCTTGGACATTGCTTGTTCCAACGTTGCTCCTTTTTCGTTTACCACGTCTGTTGCTGCTGCCAAGGCTTGTTGGTGCTCCCGCTGAACACCGACCGCCTGGATCTTGACTTCCGACATGGGATAGCTCGTGATTGGCTCCTGTTCTTCCACAGCATCGCCTGGTCCTCACAGCTGTAGCGACAAAGTCACCGTCATCACTCCGGCATCTTCCGTCATCGTTGGTCATTGGTCTTCCGTGCCTCCTGGTCGCTTCCGAGTGGCATAGACTCTGTCCCCTCTGCTTGCAGGTACTCCTCTTCAAGAATCCATCCTTGGATTCCAACTAACTCTTTCACCTTCTTCGCCAGCAGCATCGTTTCTGAAGTGATATAGACATATGGACCTCTAATGTCACACACCTACCAGGAACATTGTCAGATCATGCTCCAGTCCTGCTGGATATGGTCCCCCTGGATTATAGTACACGTGCCTTTACATGTACTATGGGGTGCAGCATGACTAGGTGTTTTGTGGTGAGCTTAGATCAGCTATTGTGGAATATTTTGAGCACAATGAGCACTTGGTGTCATCACAGTCTACCCTATGGGAGGCCTTCAAGGTTTTGATTTGGGGATATGTATAGCAAAGCAGGCTGGGATGCTGCAAGCATTACGCGGAGAGCTTGCGCTACTAAGGGAGGAGATCCGGGCTCTGCAGCTCCAATATTTGCAAACTGTAGTGCATCCACGCTGGCGGCTACCTGTGGCAAGCTCACTGAATAAGATGAAGTGGTGCATAGAGAAACCCATTATCTGGGAAAAGAGGCCTGCCCTCGGCGCTATGGTGAGGGCTATAGGGTGGGTAAGACATTAGCTAACCCGTTACACAAACCCTTGGGCAAGCCATTATATAGTTGAACAGCAGGATGACCAACTCTACGCGCATGTTGATGTTGAGGCCATACAGAGGGAGATGACCACCTTTTTCTCCAAACCTTTACACAACCACGTAGGTCGTGCACCCTCCTGACCTTACCTCATACTTCAACTCGGTGCTATGGCTTGAGGAGGACCATCGGCGTTTCCTAGATGAGCCTTTCACTGTGGAGGAGGTTATCCAGGTCATTAGTGCAATGCCTGGGGACAAGGCCCCTGGCCTGGATGGCTTCACCACCGCCTTCTATGTAGAGTATGCCCAGTCCCTATCCCCACATCTCTTTGCCATGTATAAGGAGTCTCTTACAGCTGGTATCCTCCCCCCTCCCTGCGGGAGGTGATGATTGTGACTTTATTAAAACCGCACAAGTAGGGGTGACAGAGAGCCCACTGCAAGGTGGTCGCACTATAGTGCAGCTCTGCTGGCTGGGTTTATTAATCCGACAACTATCCTTCCATCTGTCATATGTCTTAACTACAATGAAGCAGAATAAGTGTCACGGCAGACTGAGCATTACTGCAGGGCCATTAAGGTGATGCAACGACCAGATTTTGCAGAGATAGGGGCTTTTGACTGCTGGCCACATGAGGCATGCTGCGCCTGATGACCGGGCCTGTGCTGGATGAGGCAGCTGGCAGCCGGGCAGAGTAGTTGACTGTTATATATAGCTCGGTAGGAAGCGTGTCCCGCAACCCCTGGATGTCTCACCTCCAAATGACAAGTAAGAGCTGTGGAACTGTGAGGAGGCTGGAGACACATCCGAATCCTGAAGAACCGGGAGCGGCCTGTGAGGAATGCACACTCAAGACTACACTTTTGGCGATGCAGAATAGCCTCCAATCTATTGATGGCAAAATAGATTCCTTGAACTTACGTATTAACCACATAGCTGCCAAATTGGATAAGCAGTTATCGCGACTCACCGCGGCGGAGCAGAGGATTTCAAAGGCAGAGGATAAGCTGCAGTCTGTGCCCATGAACTGCCTAAGTATGGAGAAGGTACTAACAGAAATTCTAGTGAAAATTAAAATTTGGATGCGTGCTCGTGCCGTAACAATTTGTGTATAACTGGGGTCCCTGAATTCACTAACATGGGAAAGATGGAAACGTATGTGGAAACAATGCTAACTACGGTGTTCGGTGCCAAAAACATATCCCATCTACTCATCGTGGAAAGAGCACATAGATCAGTCATATCGCGACCACCTTCTGGGGCGCCTCCGAACTCAATCATAGCAAAACTCCTGAATCATATTGACAGGGACACGGTACTCTGACTGGCCCATGAAAAGGAAGACATTACTTATCAGAGCAACCAGATTGCATTCTATCTGGACTTCACAGTGGCGGTGCAGGCTGCCTGCCGGGAGTTCCTGCCAGTCTAGAAACACCTCCAAAAGGCTGAGATCTCATATGCTATGCTTTACCGGTCATGCCTTCACATACACTACAAAGGAAAAGAAACTATTTTTGCAAACCCTAAAGCAGCAAAGGATCTTCTCAAATCTCTCTCATCTCACAAACAAAATCGGTGTACGGAGGACAATGAGGAGGAAGACACACCATAGAATTAGCACTTCTGGTCCGTCTCATAAATTGCATGAACAGTGCTCCTGAACTATCCACAAGAGATATGTGGGACATGGATACATCTGCATGGCAGGTCGCCTATCAAATATTTGCCCGACCCTGGTGAGATGGAATTGAGAAGAATTTCTCTGGCCACCTCTGTATATATGGAGGGAGTCTGGGATCCTGGTGGCCTCTCAAGCGGGTGCACCCTGAATGGATATGATAAGTAGATTTCTATTTTATGTGCTGTTTCAGAATGTTTTTTTTTCGTTTTTTTTTACTGTTGCAAGAATAGGGAATGTCTTTAGCAAGTTTGAAATGCTGAAGTGGGGGGGGGGTTATTGGGTTGATTAATTGTTCATCACCAGATTGTCACCCATTACAACATTCTTATGGTTCCTCGTATATTGTGCTGTAGATTAGATAATGCAGCAATTACACTCATGATGTTACAATGGTCAGATCTGGGGGTCCAGTAATTCTTTTAACATGGAACATATGAGGTCTTAATAATCCCTGTAGAACCTGACTGGTCCTCTCTTATCTCAACTGCCATAATATTCAGATAGCACTCCTGCAGGAGACACACCAGACAACAACACTGAACATGCTATTGGAGCTAAATGGGCGGGTATAGCTGGTATCATCCTACTCCACAAATTCTAGAGGGATCCTGGTGCTGGTCAAGTGGGGGATTCCCTTTACACTTACACACTCTAAGGTCGATGATCGGGGATGCCTTGCAATAGCACAGGGGACGTTATACGGCACTCCGGTCACAACAGTTAATACATATGGTCCCAATGTGGGTGCCCCTGGGTTTTACCTGACACTCTGGCACCACCTCCATGCCATGTCACCAACTAATATTATATGAGGGGGAGATCTGAACACATTCTTGGATCCTATGTTGGACAGATCCGTAGTGACAGACTGGCAGGACAAGTGCTCTGCAGATGTTATTCAAGCAGGGCTAGATGAATACTGCTTCGTAGATGTTTGGCGATTACAACACTCTCTGCTGAGGGAGGGAACATTCGTCTCATTGGTCCATGGGACGTGGTCCAGATTGGACTACTGGTTGGTCTCTGGGGGGGACAGAGCATGGGTCGTGGATGTATGACATATGCCTCGGACATTCTCCAATCTAGCAGCAGTTCAGTTACGACTAATACTACTCCATATGACCTCCGTCCCCTTTACATGGCGATTTTGAGTGTCGGCTTTACTCGATTGCTGTGTTTAAAGAAGCGGTCCGATCAGCCATTGTCGAGTTCTTTGAAAAAAATGTGAGGACTGTGTCAGGGAAGGATACTCTCTGGGAGGCCTTCAAGGTCACAATTAGGGGAATATGCATCAGTACTCAGGTGTGCTGACAACGATTCACAACCATTTGCAAAAAACTGAGGATACTTTGCACTCGCTTGAGCACCAATATGAGAGTCGTCCTAGTCATGTTACCCTAGCTGCCATCCATGAGAACCTCACTGAATTCAATGACCTTGCAAAACAGGGGGTACAGTTTCTATCCAAGCGCCACGTGGCCTGTGCATACGGAGAGGGGGGTCGACCGGGACGCACCTGGCTGAGAATCTGAGGACCCAGGAGCACATAGTCAACATTTTAACCTTGGAAGCTCGTAAACATTACGATACCCCTTCCATCCTCACTGTGGTTTAACAATTTTACCCTGGTCTTTATGGTCCCCACGGGACCATTACTAGGGATGAAATAAAGGCTTACCTTGTAGTCGCGGCACTTGCATGCCTATCCCGTAGGCAGCGCGAACATTTATTGCAGCCTGTGTCGGTGGAGGAGGTTAAAGACGCCATGCGTACACTCCCGAATGGTAAGGCCCCAGGACTCGATGGTCTGACTGGCGTTTGCGGACCTCTTGACTCCCCATCTTCACACCATGTATGAAGAAGCATATCAAAAGCAGGTGCTACCTCTCTCCCTACGGGAGGCCCTTACAGTCATCCTTTTAAAACCAGATAAAACTCCTGAACATTGTGAGTCCTACAGACCGCTGTCCTTAATCAATATCGATACAAAAATCCTAGCTAAAATAAGTGATATGCTGCTCCAGTCTCTGCTTCCCAAGATGGTGCTGCCTGACCAATCTGGTTTTATACCGTCTAGATCTACCACACATATACACAATTTTTGCCCTACTCCACCAATTGAACCCCTCCATGCAGGTGAGCAGTACTGATGGACGCTGCCAAGGCATTTGACTCAATAGCGTGAACCTATATATTCACAATTCTGTCCCGTGTGGGCATGCCTTAGGCATTTCTTTGCTGGACTTGTCTATTCTATACTGACCTGGTGGCTTGGGTGCACATTAATGGACACTCATCTGACGGGTTGCCTGTATGTAGAGGCACGCGACAGGGATGTCCCCTGTCACCGATGCTCTTTGCTCTAACATTGGGGCTGCTGGCTTGTATCATTCGTCAGCTGCACGCCATGTCGGCTTTGCAATTCCAGCTGCATCCCATCAGTATCTCCCTCCATGTGGATGATATGGTGCTGTATATTAGGGATCCCCCTGTGCGCTTGTCCCCAGTGATTCGGAGTATGTCCGGTTCTAATACTACTCTGGCCTGTGCATTAATTGGTTGAAGTTAGTTATATTCCCACTAAAGCACAGCATTCTAGAGAGCCTGCTCGAGTTTTCCTTAGTTTTGAACACAGACCCTGTGAAATTTTTGGTAGTATGGATACACAGGGACCCTGACCTGGTGGTTCAGTACAACTATGGCAGGGCTATGTCCAATCTGGAGGATCAGGTTGCTAGGTGGTTGAGGCTGCCATTGTCCTTGGCGGATCAAATTGCAGTAATTAAAATGGTTATACTGCCCAAATTTCTATACTTGTTTATTAAGTTACCTATTACTTTACCTCTATATTTCTTTAAAAAACTCAGAGCACATCTACTTACGTTGGTGTGGGCAGGGAGGCAACCATGAATTAGCTGGAAAATACTTACATTGCTATACTCTAGCGGTGGCTCTAATGCACCTGATTTCTACCTAAATATCCTCTGTGTACAGACACATTTTACACATTTTTGGCATACACCGCATGACTATGTACCACACATTGCTGTGGAGCACAATGATGCCTCCCTCGCCCCGTTCTCATTATTCTTGTGCAAAAATGGGAAGGGATAGCACCTGCTGAGGAAAATGCACTGGGCTGAACACGGACGGCCTGGCAGGACTTGGGGGCTCGGGCAGGGAAGCTCCGGTTGTATGCCCCTGCCTTGCCATTCCGATAACATCGCACAATCTCGGTCTCTCAGGAAGAGGTAGTGTTGAAAATACTTACATGTGCAGGCCTCAAAACTATGGGTAATGCTTATCCCAATGGTACTTTTGTAGCCCTGTAGGATGTCTCCTGTACCCAAGGGCATACTCCACTACTGACGTTTGTATACCACCGTCCTG
The DNA here is from genome assembly GCA_963921515.1 of Calotriton arnoldi. Taxonomy (NCBI): domain Eukaryota; kingdom Metazoa; phylum Chordata; class Amphibia; order Caudata; family Salamandridae; genus Calotriton; species Calotriton arnoldi. The sequence continues at coordinate 1,408,846 of CAWUFW010000146.1, forward strand.
AGCTGCTCTACTTGACTTATGCCCTCACTTTCCAGAGGAACCTGCTACTCTTGCTGCATTGCAAGTATTGCTTACTAGCACCACGCGTAGACACTTAGGGGCAGATTTACAAGCCCGTTGCGCCACTTTTGCGTCACTTTTCCCATGTTAAAAGTGACGCAAAAGTGGCGCAAGGGGCTTGTAAATCTGCCCCTTAATCATGAAGCTATATACTCCGGCGCAGATGGCTAGATTCAAGAAGATCCCTTGGCTGCAGGAAGTGAAATCCCTGCTCACTACTATTGGCCTAGAGGGACTCTGGGAATCAAGGGATTGCGTAGGGCTGCCTACCAAGGAATTACTTAAGAAATATTATTGGCATTGGGTGGCCCATTCTTCCCTTTCATATTCGTCCTGGGGCTGCCTAACTACTGAGTTCATGGAGTTTAAACAGCTTGCTTCATATGAACCTTACCTGGACGTTATCACTATTCCTCAGGATAGGAAGCTGTTTATGCAATTTAGATTTGGTTTGCTTCCAGTGAACACTTTTACAGCTTCCTGGCGCCCACTTTCCACTGATGTACAATATTGTCCAGGTTGTCCTCGTGCTGTGGAATCAATAGGTCATATATTTTTTGCTTGCCCATTATACAAACGTCCGAGAGCCAAATGGTTAGCTCCCACATGTAAACGCTTTGGTATCCGGTGCCATCTAGAGGCGCTGCGCATCTTAAAATCTGACGTTAGCCTTGTAGTTGTCTGCGCTGTAGCAAAGTTCCTTGGCACCATGTGGTCTGTTAGAAGGTCTGTCCTGAAGCTATAACATTAAAATTCTGGATATTGTTAAGATATTCTCTTTTAATGTACCTTTTAACCAGTTCTTAAATTTGTACATATCTATTTCCTGTTTTAATGTGCAAGTCATGTTTTTACGGTCTTTACCATTTTAGCACTTTATTAATAACGAATTAACTGTTTTACGATGGGCCTTGCTATCTATCATTCTCTCGTTATGGGTCCCCACTGTATCTTTGAGCCTCACTGCTTTGTACCACTTTCATTTTTAGCACCAATTTTAACTAATTTTCGTCGCATTTTCAGCATGTATCTAATAATTTTGTTTCTATGAAATGTTTGTATTCTTACTTTTATGGTCATAAGACCAAAATAAAGTTTATGACTGACTGGCTAGGCCAAAGGCTCCTGATAGGGCCTGGATGAATGGAACAAGGTACTCTACTACCCACTGGAAGGTGCAGATTGGGAATTCTGTTGCAAGCAACTACACACCCTTACCTCTAATTGTAATTTACGAATACTTCATTTAAAATATCTACACCAAATGTATTACACATGTGTCAAATTATGTACATTTGGGTTGCGGGCGGATACCTGCTGTATAAGGTGTGGGGCAGAGGAAGCTGACTTTCTACACCTAGCCTGGCATTGTGACTCTATTATACATTATTGGATCCAGGTAACTACTGCCTTGACCCACATGGTGATGAAACATATAGACTGTGAACCTGCAGTGTGTTTGCTGGGATTGGTCAGTGGTCTCCTAACCGATTAATCACAGGTTTGTGCCAGTAGCTCTTCTACTGGCAAAGAGGAGAGTGGCCCTTCAGTGGGGAAAAAGGACAACACCCACCGAGGAAAAACGGCTGGTGGATATGGCTTATTGTAGATCGTAGTTAGAATTGTATGCAGAAGAGTTGCCGATGTCCTCGAGGCCAAAGGACATTTGGGGCCCTCTCACAACATGCCTGCTGTTGAACCCGGAGGAGTCATGAGTGGTTATGTGATTGGGGAGAAGAAGGGGAAATTGTTACATCATATACGGCATAGTATTATTATATGTGCATTAATGTGGAAAGTATGGTATACCATCTAGTTATTGATTCTATAAGTTGGGGACATTGGTGATTTTATGGTTGATGTATTACTCACATTTGATGTGTGTTGCATTAAAAGACAGACAGGTACCCCCAGCTCTTTGAGCCATAGTGACCCGTATCCATGATTAACATGGATAATAAAATCCTTGCCAAACTGATAGTCTCGCAACTACTCTCGATTTTGCTGCTCATAGCACAACCAGACCAATTGGACTTTGTACCTGGGAGGTTGATGGCACACAATGTATGTATGGTTGTATGATGGAACACGCACGCCTAAACCACACGTGGCTTAACAATGTCATCACTACCACCACGACTGCATTGTTACCATGTGTTCCTTTAGCACGCAAGTCATTCCAACAACTTGCCTTAGGGGGTGCTGGACGTTGGAATAGTATAGTTTACTATTTCAACTCTAGTCAGTGTAGCAGTAGGGAAGGTGCTGGACTTTAAATCCAACATCAGTCCAACACCACGTTCCCTAAAGCAAGTCGTTGTAATGACTTGCGTGCTAAAGGAAAGCGTGGTAACGACGCGTTCGATGTAGTGCCCGTGTTGTAAAGACACTACGTGTTTAGATTGATGTTTTCCTCTGCGTCCCATTTTGGCCATGGTGCACACCATTGAACATGACCTTAGTGCAGCTGCTGTCTTTTTGGACGCCACCAAAGCGTTCGATTCACTTGAATGGCCCTGCCTCTTCGTGCTACTATGGCACATGGGAGTGACCCTTAAGTTCATGCGATTAATTGGCCTGTTATACGTCCAGCCTGTTGCTCGCTTACGGATCAATGGAACAATCATTACCCCCTTTTCAATATTGAGAGGTACCCGACAAGGGTGCCCCTTGTCGCCAATATTATTTGCCATAGCCATGGAGTCATTGGTGTCTCGGTTATGACAACCCCATTCCCATCGGGCCTCAAGTTTACACCTCATATGGTTCTTGTATCCATGTATGCAGATGATGTTACTATGTATGTGAGGGACCTGCTGATCTGAGAATTCCCCATATTTTGTGTCATAAAGGGTATTACTATCAATTGGGCCAAATTGATCCTATTCCTATTGACAGATGCGACTGGGGAATTCGTCTTGGAGTTCCCACTGCAGTGGGGAAGAGGGGATTTGGCTAAGTCAAGATCTGGACGTACTGTAGAAAGGTAAGTATGGACGCTTGATGACATGGCTGGGAAAGAAGGTAGAGAGATGTCTGAAGCTCCCACTATTGTTAACTGGGAGGTTGGCCATCGCTAAGATGGTGGTTCTCTCTAAATTCCTTTACATGTTTATTTATCTGCCGCTCCCACTGCCGGTGTATTTCCGCTAACAGCTTCGATCAAACCTGGTAACCCTCACGTGGACAGGTGAACAGCCTAGGATCGCATGGGAGATAATTTCGAGCAGAGAGGGCTTGGAGCTCCAGATATGGATTTGTATTACTTCTGCGCCCAGGCGCCATTTGTGCACTATTGGCTTTACCCTACACAGTTTCAGGCATGTACAGCACCTGAGCATGACCATGCTGTGCCATGCCCCCGCTAGATGCCACTGCAGTTGGCCCCTAAGCGCCCAAGGGTGCAGATCGACACTGTGGTTTGTACGGTATGGGCTTGGAATGGGTTAAGACAGTAAGCTCAACTGAGTGAGCTCAGCTGAGCTGCTTATTTGCCCCTTCGGTGCCAATCATTGGACATGCCTCCTTTCCTATTATTCTTAATGCTGGCACCCACAGTCGCATGCGCTGTCTGCAGCTGACATCCATGGGAGCTGTGTATCCGGAAGGCACCTTTATCGAACCGCTACAGGCCCTGCAGGATCCTGAAGTTACACTCCTGGACACATTTACATGCCATGAACTATGAGCCACCATCTGGACGATTCATGAATCTCTTCCTGTGGCCCCTCCTACATTTCAGGTACCTTCCCTGTAGAAGCTGGTCACAAGGCTTTGCGGTGGAATGCAGGAAAATGCGCCGGTGCTGGTCCCCTGCGCCCGGCAGGCATGGGCCTCAGACCTTGCAATCCCTCTCACTGACGAGTGCTTCCCCTAACTATCGACTGCGCTTATTACACTTCAAGTATCTGCATAGGCTATACTGCCCGGAAAAGATGCTTAGGATGGGCTTGATTGAAGATGCACGCTGCACTGTGCCTTGCCTTAACTTTTTACACCTTGTGTGGGACTGCCCTGGTGTGCAGCACTTCTGGCACACTGTATTTGACGCTATTGTGGAAATTACTGGGTACACCCTAAAGTGCTCACTGCGAGTTGCGCTTTTAGGATATGTGAAGGAGGTACCCCCGGACGTTCACAAACTGACAGCAACCCTACTCTTCCTTGCGCAGCACCAGGTGGCGAGGCATCGGGGTCGGTGCCCGGCGCTGAGCAGGGCTGGGTGGTTACAAGACTCAGCTTATTGTCAGGAACAACTGACTGCCTACTGGGAGTTGATGCCTCTGAGATCCCGCCCCAAAGATATATGGACCCTCTTGGAGATGTTTCTGAGTGCCCAGAATGGGGACGAGGAAACTGATGATGCTACGGGCCTGGGAATGAGTGATCGACCGGCGGCCCCTACTGCTGTGACTCAGGATCTTTAGACAGCTGGGCTGGTTTGCTGTGAGCTCTGCCTGCTGACATGCACCTGAACGCGCTACCTGTGATTCTATTTGTGGTAATCTGAACCTGTTTCCCCATGCTGAGTGGTTATTCCTATTTTTCTTTCTCCCCCTCCCCGGTTGTGCATAAGTGCAGTCAAACTGACTGAGCTGTTATTTGTCTGAAATATTGCATTGAGTATCTTGCCTATGAACTGAACTGTATGCTGTTTTTCTTTTGTTTGCTCCGAAAACTTCAATAAAAGAATTCTAATAAAAAGAACCTAGAATAGGACAATCTTTAAGACAAATGAAACCGAAAATATCCAATCAGACTAAAGAAATGTACGAAATACTGCAAAGTAAAATTCTTTATGAATAACAAAGGTCGCCACAACCTAGAAAGCATAGCATGAACACTAATACAAACAACCTAGCAATCTACATCACTTTCACATCCAACATAAACCTACAGAAAGCAATGCATATATTTAATTATAAACATTATTTATATTATTTTAATCAGTGTATTGTAAAATTTCGAAATAAACAATATACAATAACACTGATAAATGAAAATAGTTTACCATAAAAGTAATAAACAAATACATTCACACAACAAAACACAATAATATATATTGACAAATGCATAGCAGCAAACATAATATAAAAGATATATACAATATTAAAAAATAATGACATTATTTTACAATACAATAAGAATAGCATTCATTTCCAACCCATAATAAAAAAGAAAAATCATATTATGGTTCTGTAGCTGAAATCCAGGATACTTCTCTAATCCACCAAAAACAAATCTACAAAAATAGAAAGAAAGTAACCCAAACAATTGAAAAAATTAGATAATCAAAAAGTAAATCCACAAAATATTAGAGACTCCTAGGCAACCATAAAAAAACCTGAAAATGTAAATGTATAAACATCCAAAAATATGGAATTGCTTCAACTTGACCAACATTTGTAAAAAACACAACTTTTTAAAAACTATAGTCGTATCATAAAAATAAATAACTAATGAAACTATACTACACATACTACACTAAGGCCTACCTCACTTAACTGCGTAACTAGAAAACACAAACTATCACAAAACTGCACCACCACAACAAACCAAGACACCATTGTACATTAACTACCCCTACCCACACCCACACTACTCCCAATACCCCAAATAATAGCTTAGAACTACTCTTACCTTATCTGTAGAGCAGAAGCATGGAACCGTGACCATCAGCAACCAAAATCGCAATTATGTTATTAGAGTAAAAAAATATAGGCAGCCGCCAAGAAAATTGGCAGCTAAATGGAAATAAAAAAGTCTAGAATACACATGAATAGAAACAATAAAAATCTGAATACAAAAATACAATGTATCTGTCAAAAAGTTTTGTAAAAATATTTAGAAATGAGTAAAATTTTTATAAGCATGTTAAAACTTATTTGTAAAATGTATGTTAAATAGTACTATACAAATAATATAACTAATAGCACTGATTAATATATATATTATAGCAAATTACATATTAGAAAAAATATTTTCTTTTTTCAATTACAAATGTATACGATGTGAACTATATAGGTATGTGTGACAATACCAATTACATTACATTTATTAACATCAAAAAATAAATATGCAAAATGTATTCTACAGCAAAAGTATATGAAAAAATGGTTTTCCTTTTGTTTGGAAATAAAGTGATAAGTAAAAAATAAAAATCATATATGTATGTTTGTTAAATAATTTGAAAATGTATACATAAAATATATGTTAAAATATACAGGTTTATTATTAAAATCTCAAGCCACAGAAACACTACCAACCAGCTAACATCACCAAACATACAATAAAACCTACCAATTCATCCTACAATACATTATTCTTTAAATTACATATTACATTTTTTTAAATATAACACACAGACTAAAACCAAAATCTTCTTGGGAAACCGTGTATATTAAAAATATGATACAAACTATTCCCACTGAAATGTCAAATTTACTATTCACACTCCAGTCTAGACCACTTTGTGGAATGTGTTGGAGACTAAAGGGGTCACAATTACTATTACTACTCCATATCTAAACTATTTTGGGGAAGGTCTTGGACACTGAATGGCACAGATTTACTATTCCCACTCCAATCCAAACCACTTTGGAGAATATGTTGGACATTGAATAGGACACAATTAATATTCCCATTGCAATGTAGCCATTTTGGGGAAGGTGTTGGACATCGAAGGGGTCGAATTTACTACTTCAATTCGAGTGTAAAGCATTTTAGGTATTAGAAATTGAAAGAGCAATATTTTCCACATCACAATATTCTTGCGATTATATTCTTGTATCACAGTATTAAAAACTCAGGGTCAGATTTACAAGCCCCTTACGACACTTTTACGCTGCCGTTGCTTCACTTTTTGTGACGCAGCAGCGGCGTAAACAATGCGCCACATTACGGCCAATTTAAAATGTGACACATCTAGGGAGATGCGCCACCTTGTAAAGCCCTGCGCCACATTACCCTTGCGTCAGGTATAATGTATGCAGTGTGGGCGTTCCCATGCAAAAAGCCATGTAGAACTGACGCAGGGAAGTTTACAAGCATTTCACTGCGTCACTCTATGCCTTCACTGCGTCAAAATCTCTATGCCTGCGTCAAAATCTCTATGCCTGCTCAGAGCAGGCATAAGGAATGGCGCAAGGCTTTTTAAAGGGGACTCACCTATCTGTTGTGGCGCATTGCTGGAGTTGCGTCACTTTCATGAGAAACTCCAGCAATGCGTCACTTTTACGCCAACAGATGCGTCAGAATTTCTGACGCATCTGTCAATACTTGCGCCATGGTGTGCCGTATTGTAAATACGGCGCATCCATGGTGGCGCAAGAGTTTCGTATGGAGGCGCAGGGAAACTGACGCATCTGTACAGATGCGTCAGTTTCTTGTAAATCTGCGCCTCAATATTTTGTCCAAACACCCTCACATGAATAGACATACAGACATGCTGACGTGCATGCGCTAACATACATGCACCTACGCACACACTTTGAAGTCCACACACATTCAAGTGTGCACATAAACACACACCCACCCCTTTAGCATTCAAAACTATTTTTGCTTACTTTAGTAATTATACATTATCTGTGAAAGCAGAGGAGCAGCTTCCCTTGCCTTCCCCAAGCAGCGCTAAACAGGTCCACACTGCTGGAAAGCAGCAAGGAACGTAAGGATGCAGAGACCAGCTGAACATTTGTTCAGTGTGTTGCATGAATGACAGAGCAGGCTACCTCGGTCTAGGACTCCTTAGATCCGACTCAGGCAAGAGTCTACCTTTCTGAACCCTCCATGTAGCATCTGGCAGGCCCAGCCGGCAGAATTTCAGAAAAAAGATCGAGTAAGAAGGCACAGTTGTCACCATCATGTACAGAAATCCTCTGTGTGACCCTGCCCACTGATGTCTGGAATGCACTGGTTCACTGGTGTCACTGTGATAGGACCTATCCAGAGCACATTATCTACCTCAAATCAAAGGCGCTCCTTGTTCTGGGCTGTGCTACAGCATCATACTTTGCAGCCAGGAAAACAGTCACCAGGTGAGCCAACCCAGCCAGCCAGATGGCCCTGGCATATTACCTGGCAGACAATAGATAATGGGGAGAGGCTGCATCTCACGCGAAGATATGCTCTTGTCCCCAATTTGTTTCCACAGGTTCTTTGGTCTGCTGCAGATGAAAGGGAGGAGGGCTACCTTACTGGACTTCCAGTATTCAATGGGTTTTCCCTCATCTGCAGTGCCAGTTGGACGTTAGGTTTAAACAGCCACTTCTTAAGCTCTCAAGTTTCGAGCGTCGATGCACGAGTAACTCATCTAGCCCAGGTTTTTGGTTTGCATGCTGGGATATGTAGTCCATATTGTATAAACAGAATAGAACGCAACTGCAAGTCCATGATTAAAAATTTTAAATAAACTTGGACTGGATGAGCTACCCACACATGGACCTTGAAAGCTTGAGATCTCGGCATTTCGGTGGGTCATGAATGGAGACGGGAAAGTGAAAGCTCTTTAACACACACTGCACATGGACAGTGTGTGTTTGTCTGCCTGTCAGTGTCCGATAATGAAACTCTCCAATAGGGTCCGATTCCCACTATGGTCTTGCATAATGTTGGAAAGGGGCACTTGCTCTGGGTGGCGAGCTTTCTGTACACAGCAGGCTCCTGAGCACTGCTGTCTTCAGTGACTGGCTAAATAAACACCGAGCCAGCCTCCTGCAAAAACAGTTCATAATCAAGTTTGTATCAAGCACTTCTTTTTTTAAGTTTGAGTTTATTAAGCAAAAAAAAGATAATAGAAGAAAAAACAGCATGTACAATAAGTATAATATATCTCAATTACATATAAATATTATAAAGAAAAAGATAAAAACCAAAGTACCATAGCTATCATGAAACATGCTGCGTAAAGTAGAGGAGTGAAGGAAGGGTAAGGGGAGGGAAGGGGGGAAGGAGAGAAAAACAAGGAATGAAGAATGTATCATAACTTTATAACACTAGAAGTAACATAACTTATGGAAATAGTCACTGTAAGCATAAAATGTCTAAGGTTAAATAACATACTATGATATAAAGTACATAAGTAAGAGTTAATAATGATTTGTTTTTTTAAGAAAGAAAAAGACAACACGGTTCATTTATGGTGGTTTCCGGACTTCATCCGAGGTGTTGACAAGTGGAACAATAGACGAAGCAACCGAGGTTAAGTAGTTAGTCAAAGGGAGCCACAAAAGATCCCTTTTAATAGATAAAGATATGGGGGTGACATAATTAGTATCAAGTCTGTGATGGAAACATACGGCATTCCACCAGGCTCTAAAGGTGACTTTGTCTGCTTGTTTCCAATTTGAGGTTATTAAATGTAAGGCTATTGCTAGTAATAAATCTATTAATTTAAAATTGGAAGGTGATTGGGGCCATTGAGGTGATAGGGAGCCTAAGAAAACATTAGAAAGGGAAAAAGGTATACTAGTTTTAAAGAATTTATTAATTTGATTCCAGACTAGTTGCCAGAAGTGAGAAATAGTGGGACAATCAAAAAGCATGTGTTTTAAGTCAGCAGACGTGCAAGGGCAGGACCAACAAGTAGATGAAGTGTTCGAAGAGAAGGATGCTAATGCTGCAGGAGTAAATAAGAGACGTTGATAAACAAAATAAAGGGTTTGAGAGGTATTAGCAGCTCTAGAAGTTTTGTGGATTTTGAACCATCGTTGTTCCCAAATAATGGTCGACCAGCACTGTGATAAGTCCTTTTCCCACGCCAATTCAGCCTTTGTTTTGTCTCTGTCTGAGGAAAGAAATAAGTGCTTATAGATAGCGGAAGCAGAAGGGGAAGAAATTAATATGGGAAAAAGAGCTGAACATATCTTGGATGGCTTAGGGGCAAATGATAGAGAGAGAAGGTATTGATTAAGAGAAGGAAGTAAAAAATTATATTGTGATTTAAAAGACGACGGTAACGAAAATTTGGTTTGAAGATCAGCGAAGGATAAAGGAACATCATTGTCTAATAATTGCGAAATCCAAAACAACCCTTTGCGTCTCCAAGATTTCCAATAAAAGGTGCGGTTCTTTATACGCAATAAATTATTGTGCCAAATGGATTGCTGATCTAGAGAAGTATGAGAAGGATAAGAGGATGGTAGAAGAGGGATGAGAATGTTGCGAGTATGAGAGATAACAGGAGGGCGAAAAGAGGATATATTATCAGTAAAGGCAAAAGTTTCCTTAAAATCAAAGGGGGACACAAAAAACTTTTCTATAGAAATCCATAAAGGGGGATAGATACAAGGTTCAAGGGAAAGCCAACGAGAAGATTGCTTTAAGGAGAAAGCATAATGATAAGATTTGAAATCAGGGAATTTAAGGCCACCATTAGATTTGTCTTTCTTTAAGGAGGATAAAGCTATCCGAGGTGGTTTGCCTTTCCAGAGAAACTTTGTTAAAAGAGAATCAATTTTTTTTAAATAAATTCCAGGAATATGTACAGGGACCATTGAGAGAATATATAGAATCAAAGGAGAAAGCATCATCTTGATCGAGTCAAGACGTCCCCACCAAGAAAGAAAAAGAGGATGCCAACGTTCAATAGTGTCATTTAGAATTGTGGTAATATGGTCAAAATTTAGTTTCAGTGTTTCTGAAATATTTGAAGTGAACCATAGGCCTAAATATTTTATTTTAGACGGTTGCCAAGAAAAACCAGTATGTATAAAATAATGTTTAAGGCATAACACATTGAGAGGCAAGATTTCGCACTTATCTGGATTAAGGCGGTAGCCAGAAAGTTGAGAAAAAATATCAACCTGACTGAGAAAGGAGGGGATAGATGTTGCAGGGTTAGAACAATATAAAAGAATATCATCTGCATACACCGACATTTTGACTTGGTAAGAATCGAGTTGAAAACCAGTAATCTGAGCATCTTGTCTGATCTTAGTTAAAAAGGGCTCTAATGCTACTACAAATAATAAAGGTGATAAAGGACATCCTTGCCTTACTCCTCTGAAGAGAGGAAAATCTTCCGAAATCCTATCGTTAACGAAAATAGATGCTTTGGGAACTGAGTATAGTAAGGAGATAAAAGAAATTAATTTTGGAGGAAACCCTATCCATTTTAAAGCTTGGAACATGAAATCCCATCCAATCCTGTCAAAAGCTTTCTCTGCATCTAAAGCTATAGCAGCAATAGGGTAGTCAAGAGAGGAAGCTTTGCTGAGAATGTTGAAAAAGACTCTAGAATTGTCGGATGATAGTCGACCTATTACAAAACCCGATTGCTCAGGGCCAATAAGTTCAGGTAGGATAGGATCAATACGGAGAGCGAGAATTTTTGCAAATATCTTATAATCAGTGTTAACTAAGGAAATAGGTCGATAATTTTTGCAGCGAGATGGGTCTTTATTGTCTTTAGGAATTAAACATATCATGGCCTCCTGAAAAGTTCCACGAGAAGAACCAGCTGTGATAAAGGAGTTAAATAAAAATAGAAGATTAGCAAAGTGCGCATAAAATTCGAAGGTAAATCCATCGGGCCCGGGAGCTTTCCCTCTTCTTAATACCGAAACTGCATGAGTAATTTCTGTTAATGTAATATCAGTTTCCAAAGAATTAAAATCAATATGATGAGATGAAGGGGGAACAATAGAATGAAAATAAGAAGAAAGATCCAATGGAATCGGTTGTTTTTCAGGGGTATATACATTTTTATAAAAGGAAACAAATTCATTTAAGATATCATTGTCTTTAAATAATGAAGTACCGGCAGCATTTCGTAGAGAATCTATTTTAGTCCGTTCACGTCTTATCTTCAAGTAATTAGCCAATAATTTCCCCATTTTATTTTGGCCTCCATAGTAACGAGAACTGCTCTTTAAAAGATAGGAGAAAGCAGCTTCCGTAGACATTTTATTGAAAGTGACTTTCGCATCTATAAGATTTTTTAAAGAGGATTCAGCGTTTGAATGATAATAAGTATATTCCAGATGTTTAATCTTAGTGTGTATTTGGGCAGTGTGAGCTTCAAAAGATTTTTTCTTTTGCGAGACAAAATTTATTATGAAGCCTCGAACTGCGGCTTTAAAAGAGTCCCAAACCATTACAGGGGAAGAATCTGGAGTTGAGTTAAGAGAGAAGAATTCAGAAACAAAAGAGCTGAACTGGCTAGAGAAATTGGGGTCAGTTAATAATGAATTATTAAAGCGCCATCTACCAGCATGTGGGGTAAAGGGTATCAAATCAAAGTCAACATAAACTGGGGCATGATCTGATATTAAAATAGAACCTATTTCGGAGTGAAGAACCTGCTGAGATAAGGATTTACTTAAAAAGAGGTAATGAATTCGGGATTGTGATTGGTGCGGAGGGGAGTAAAAACTAGGGGGCATATTAGCAGCAACAACAGGCGAAAATGATCGCTAACCGCTCTTAGCGCGCATTTTCTTAACGCTGCCTATCGCTGGATATTATCGCGGAGATAACATGCTATTAGCAAGGTTTATCTCCAATGCGATAATATATCCAGCGATAGCAGCGAAATGCGTGAATATCGCTGGAAATCCAGCGATATTCACGCATTAACGCCATGGTGGACTTAGGCTGACAATCCACCTCCTACTCTACAAACAGGTAAGTCATGTTTTTAGCAGGTGTTAAATTCTAGCGATATTCGCGCTTAGTGCGAATTTTTTTATCGCTTCGCCTGCGTTGCTAATAGGGAGAAGTTGTGTTAGCGACTGTTTTCAGTCGCTTTTAGTTGGGAACGCCTACCTTGCATGTCATTAGCGATATTTATCGCTGGCATGCAAGGCGATGGGAAAACGGGCCGCTATCGGCAGAAAGCTGTCGCTAACACCTGTTAGCGACAGCTTGCTGATAGGGCGATAAAAAAATTGCCGCTTTGGCGGTAAAAAGTGCCGCTAAAGCGGCGATAAGGCCCTTGCTAATATGCCCCTATATTCTCGGAGATCTGGATTACAGAGCCTCCAAATATCAACTAGAGATTTGCGACATATAGTGGAGGTAAATTGTGAGTGCATCTTAGTGTTAACAAACTTAACTGAGGAATGTCTGTCTAATACGGGATCAACTATTTGATTACAGTCGCCACCAAAAACAATATAATCATCATCAAATAAGAGGAGTTTATCAGAGATTTGGGTCCAAAAAACGTTGTCAACATTAACTGGACCATAAACATTGAAAAGAACTAAAGGTATCTGATTAATAAGAAGTTTAACAATAACCCAGCGTCCCTCAGAGTCCGATTCTTGATGAGTAACTGAAACCTGAAATTTTATGTGGCAAAGAATCGAAACACCATTTTTCTTACCTAGAGCCGGAGAGTAAAATACATTGCCTACCCAACATCTTTTCAATTTAGATACCTCTGCTTCAGATAGATGTGATTCTTGAATTAATGCAATATCCGTTGTTAGTTTAGCTAAATGGGTTAATACCCGTTGTCTTTTTATAGGATTACTTAATCCCTTAACATTCCATGTAATGATTCTGAATATGACCAAATGATTTTAACATGAACAATTAATAAGTGAACAGTGAAACCATTAAATTTGCTGTTGAGAAAAAGAAAAAAGATAAAAGAGTGAAAATAGAAAGACTGTTTCAGGAAGAACAAATGTGGAGAAGAGGTGATAGGATAGATATCAAAAAGTATGAAAAAGAAGAAAGTTATGAAGAAAAAAGGCGAGGAGAAGGGAAGAACATAACAAAGAACAAAAAGACAATACAAGTCAAACAAATGATAATGAAGAAAGGTAACAAAAAGGCATACCACAAACAGATAATGAATGCGGGGTTGGTGGAGCCACATAGGGGAGACAGTACGCCGAACGGGAGACTCCAGGACGAAGACGGCAAGGGGGAACATCATCCAGGCAGATTGAGGGGGACATATATCGAGGGACCACAAAACCTCACCTGGTAGAGAAGAGAAAGAGATTATTAACAAAAGACATAACAATACAACAAAAGGTACATCAAGAAGGAGGAGAAATGCAAGGAACAACAAACATTAATGGAACAATAAATTCATTGATGACCGAGGAATGTCCATAGACTCATCTCTGCATGTGTCCAAGAAATGTTGAAGAAGCGCAGGATCCTCATAAGTTGTTGTTTTATTATTATAAGTCACCTTGAAAAGGCAAGGGGGGAACAAACCATATCTAGCATTCAAATTTCAAAGGGCAGGTCTCATGTCCAAGAATTTTTTCCGACGGTCAGCTGTCACTTTAGCATAGCCCTGAGCGAAGAAAAGATTAGAACCATTCCAAGAAATTTTCCCTTTCTGCTTGGCGGCATGGAGGACCCTAAGCAGGTCGGTGTATTCCAGAAAATACAAAATAACTCCTCTAGGCTTTGTTGAAGAAGAAGAAGAGCGAGGGGCTTGCCCCAAGCGGTGTGCTCGTTGAATATTCAATGGTGGGGACTCAGGAAAACCAAGAAGAGTTGGAAGGAAGGATCGGAAAAAGGAGAGAGGATCTGAGCCTTCGAGACCTTCAACAAGACCATAAATGCGTAAGTTATTACGCCTGTTGCGATTTTCCAAGTTTTCCACCTGCTGCTTAAGATGAGCTATCTCTCTGTGCATGGAAGGAACCTGGTCGGTGACAGCTTGAACAGATTCAAATTGTCTCTCTAAATTTTCGACTCTTTACTCCGTATGTGACCAATTATCTTCAAGGCTCTGGAGACGTATATTGATTTCCTCCATGTAGGGCTTAAGAGCACGAATTTCCTCGAGAAGTAACTCCATAGAAATTGAAGAAGGAGGAGTAGTAGGAGAAGGCGGGTCTTTCTTGACTCGTTTGCCTGACGTAGAGGTTGAGGCGGAGGGCATTTTGGAACCTAGTTTGGAGCTGGAACGAGGTGTGTTAGGTGTCGAGCCACTTATAACAGAGGGTCCAGAAAGTACATCCTCCATATTCTCTTGCAAAATGCTGAAAGGATTATACTCCTCTAATGATGTATAGTTAATAGGTTGAGCACCACTACGGTTAGAACGGGGCTTTGCCATGAAAAAATAGTGAAAAAGAGACCTCCTCAATGGTAGTGTAGCAAAAACTGTTTTGACAGTAAAGGTCAATCTTCAAAAATGATTCTCATAGGCACATTACATGGGCTCTTGAGGAGAAAGAAGAAATAAATATTTTATGTCAAGAAGCTTGTGGTGCACATAGTAGCAGTTACTAGGAGATGAACTCGTTGAAAAAAAGAGGAAAGAATGCCAGATGAGCATATTGTTGTGAGGGAAAAGGTATCTGAGGCAGCCAGGCGGCAAACGAGAAAAACGGCAAAAATTCTAAATGGCGGCCGCGACTACGCGTCATGCTGCGGCTGGTAGAACAAAGTCAAATAAGCATTCCTTGCGCTCACCCCTGTCACTCGCGGAGGTCGCCCCCGATGCAGGAGGAGTTCCGATCCATGTACGTTTGGTTTGGGACCCAAAGAACCAGAATAGCAGCCTGGAGGACGCCCGTCGCCTCACGTCGCCACGGAGCTCCTCAGAACAGCGGCCTGCTCCGTAGGCTCCGAAGCCACGCCCCCCTGTACCAAGCACTTCTAGAACTTAATTCGAGCCATTGGTTGCTGGTGTGGTCCACCAGTATACATTTTTGGAGACTGGCACTTATTTCTCCTTTACAGACTGATCGAAAGAAAGAGAAAAACACAAAAGTAGCAAAGAAGAAAGAAGAGAAAGATGGAACAGTGACAAATGGAGAAAGCAGTGATGGAAAAGATACTACCAGAGTGAAATAAAGAGTCAGAAAGTGTCTGTTTGTGAATTAAAGTAGCATGGGGTTGAATCCAGACAGCACAGCCTTGGTATTTGATACCCTGACCTATGATAGCGCCGGCTTCTGAGCAAATCTGTGAGTCCTGGCACTTGCTAATACCCACAAATTACACATAGCTATTTAATCAAATGAAAGATCAAAGGGCCAGATGCACGACCATTAAGTTTAGCGAGCCGCAAATTGCGCAAAATTGCGACTCGCAATTTGCGACTCACTAAACTTAATGTACAACAGTGTCTCAGACACTGTTTGCGATTCCAAATGGGCAATTTGCGACCCCATTGGGAATGGCTAGCACTCCCAGGGGATGGTGGCCTGCTGGGGTCAGCAGACCACCATGTCTGGGACTGCTTTTAAATGAAGCAGTTTTTTTTTTTTTTAATGCAGCCCATTTTCCTTAAAGGAAAACAGGATGCATTTAAAAAATAAAAATGAAACTTTTCAGTTGCATTTTTTAAGGGCAGGCAGTGGTCCCTGGGACCACTGCCTGCTCTTAAAAAATATTTACGCACCCATTCACAAAGGGGACAAAATTACATGGAATGGTGACTCTCTATTAGGAAGGGACGTCCCCTTCCTAATAGCGAGAGTCGCAAATACTATTTTGCGAGTCAGTGACTCGCAAAATAGCATTTGTACAAGCCTGGAACCTTTTTTGCGGTCGCAAACGGAGCGATCTCCGGTTTGCGTCCTCAAAAAAGGGTTGTACATCTGACACAAAGAATGGTAAAGCAGTTACATGCACAATAGATATTGAAGGCTTTACACAAAATTGCCTACCACGTGACAGTTTTAAAATAGTGCAACATAAATACTCACAGCCATGATTCAGTAGAGGTAAAATACCTCAGGATTCAAGATCCAAATTTTCCACTTTACATGCACCTGACAGTGGTGGCGTTGCAGACAGAACATTTCCTATTTACGTACCCAGCGGGGGCAGGCACATAATGCCAACAATTTACCTCCCCAACCAAGGGCTCAGCGGCAAATAATGCCATCAAACTGTATACAGACTTCACAATTTAAATAGTGATGGAATATATGAAATATGATTAGTACTGAAAAGAAAAGCACACAGTGTCAGGGAACCCTATAACTCACCGCCCCTACCAAGGAACCAGTGACCTGTCTGGCCACCAAGAAAAGCTCCAACAATTACCAGCCACAGGCAACTCAGAGATAGGGCTGCAGGGTCCAGGACCACCAGTTGGTAAAGCCCCTTCCCCCATCTAGGAGTTTTTGGACATTTCCCCATGAAGGGGAGAAGCCAGCAAAGTAGTAAAATGTCTCAGTTAGCCCTGTTATTTCATCAAAATTGACTGCCACAGGGCAAAGAGGTTACTTGCGAACTCGCCTTTCCCCCGGCCAGGTTTGTACTTCCACTGAGATAATGCCAATGATTGCTTTAAAAACTAACATCTGGCTTTTGTCAGAGGGTTGCAACCAGGTCCTTGGCAAACAACTCCCTTCTGAGCTGGAGTATGTTATATCTGATGGTGCTCATGGATGAGCATGCAAATATCTTCTGATTAGGTTTTTGACTGATTCATTCATAGCTCTGGGACATGAGCCATACTGACCGAGGTTTGATCTCAGACAAGAAAATGTTTGCTACTAGGAGTCTTTCTCACCTGTGAAAAGGATGAAAAAAGCAAATCACAGACTCCCCGCTTCCCTAAGGAAGATATGTCATTACTCTTTGCATGTATGACTAAAATATCCGGCAACTGAATCGCCCCAGAATACAAGGCCTCTTGAAGATGCCAGAAAATGTGCTCAAAGAGCAGCCCTGCAAAACCCACCCTGTGATGTCTAATGCACTGCAGCCAATTGCATGGTCTTCATCATGAATCTGCAGAATTTCTCACCTGCTCTACGAATGAATAAGAACACAAGCAAACATTCAAAAGCCTTCAAGTGGGAGTCTGTAGGGAGAGATATATGCTGAGACACATCAGATGCCAATCCACTAGCTCCAAGAAACTGAAAAAGGTGGGACTGTGGGGGATAAAGATTCATGAGTGTTGGCGAGGAGTCTTGGTGTCGCAAGCAATGTGATTGGCAGACATAACGCTCAAAGCAAGAATATGTCGAACTCCTGACCTCCTCTATAGCATACCTAATACTGCTGCTGTTGCTGCTGCCTCAATTCTGAAACAGTGGATGTGAAGTACGCTGAGTCCACACTCAATGAGAACAATGCCTACTTATAAACCCGGGCAAACTGAAAACTCATGAAAGGGGGTAATACCCATGCTTTAGGAGATTGTGGTGTCCATTCGGTAGTCTACAACCTAAGTATTCCTTAGTGCAGGCCACTATAAATAGGGAGCAGCCACCCTGCCTGGCTGATCAGTTTTTGATCACCTTAGTCTCACTTTCAGGGTAGCAGTTGCAAGGATTATGCCACAGATGCAGACTCCTGAGAACTGATCAAAATGGTATATTGTGACCAATTCAGATATAATAAAGGTGCCAAAAAAGGCAAGCTAGTATGATAGCCTGAATAGCCTACACTCCACCCTCACGTCATATGCCCCTACACCCTCTACCTCTATCCCTCACGACTCCATCTCCACCCTCAGAGCACTGCTTCAGATTTCCCGCCTCACACCTCACAGTACACTATCCCAGAATTACCCACCACCAGAAACCCCAACCTACGCCTGACCACCTCCCAAACTATAGCCAAGAAAGCACAAGGATATTCATGAAACACACACCCCATAGTCCGCTCAAAGGAAGATACTTGTGGCACTACATCGCACAGTCCAACTGTCCCACAAACCTCCAGCCCGACCAACACGCACAAGCTAACCTGCCCCTTACTAAACACTACCAGCAGTAAGGTAAACTGCATGCTCTTAAACTGTAGTTCAGCAATCAAATACGCACCAGAGTTGGCTGAAACCACACTGCACTACGACATTGACATTGCGTTCATCACTGAAACCTGGTTCAACGAATCATTCTATCTGATCCTTGACCTCCTAGTCCCCCTAGGTTTCTCCATCATCAATAAGGACAGGATAGACCATTGAGGCGGTGACATCCATCATACATAAGAATACCATCACGATGGCTGAAACTAAAACCTTCTCCTATACAACATTTGAATACCTCAGCACCAACCTAAAGTGAAAAGACAACAAAGTAACAAAATCTCATCTCATCTACCACCCACCAGGAAACACGCCCGCCTTCGGGAAACAACTATCTGACCTAGTAATGCACTGCTCTCTCTCTAACTCTGACAACATAATCCTGTGTGACTTCAATCTCCACTGGAATAACGAGAAGGGCACATTAATACAGTCATTAAACAAAGTCCTACTCAGCAAAGATCTTATCCAACACTGCAAAGGATAGGCCCACAACAAAGGCTCTACCTTAGATGCTATCATGGCCCAAAACGAATTAATAAGATAAAAAACATTCTCCCAATTGACTGGTCAGACCACTACATCATTCTGTTTGACATCAACCAAGCTACAGCACCTCCTAACCAATCTCAGATTATCCATCCAATCCCTCTAACTGACCTGGATGAAAAAATGTCATCCCTACTCCCACCTACCGCAGACAACCTCAATACAGATGAGCTCACTACCCTCTACTACTCGACGATGAAAACTGCCCTTGACCAACTAGCCCCCCTGAAACTCAAAAGGGTCAGAGACACCCCTTCAAGATCCTAGTTCAACAAAGACCTGAACTCTGAAAGAAGACAAGTAGGAACCACTAAAAAAAACTCTGGAGAGCAAACCCATCCACAACCAACCTTTACCAGCTCAGAAGAGAACTCAAGTATTACAAAAAACACATCCTCAAAGAGAAAGCGACCTTCTTCCGAAGTGCCCAAGACAAAGCAAAAAAACGCCCCAAAGAATTTTTCAACATCATCTGACAACAAACCTCTAAACCTACCAAAGAAAATCCCTCTGCCTCAAAACTACAGAAAGACAACCTTGCTAAATTCTTCACTGAGAAAATCACCAAAATCAAGCTCTCCCTGGATTATCACCCACAGACTCAACCCAGCAACTCTTCACCCACAACGGAGATAAACCCAACCCTAGATCACTCCTCAATCCCCAAAACTGAGACCCCCTCCCCTAATAACTACCAATATAAACCAATACCCTAGGCCCTCCTCAACACCCAAGAGTTGGAAGGATTTCAGACCTCTCACAGAGGAGGACATCTGGCAGATCCAAACCCTCCCTCCACTATGCAGACCCACTCTCTGCTTCCCTGGCTAAAAGCCTCAACCTCACCTTAACCCCTCTATGGACCAAGATCATTAACAGCTCCTGAACAATGGGCTGATGCCCGCCTGCCTAAAACAAGGCCAAATCACCCCCTTCTGAAAAATACCTGGCGCAGACCCACACGATCCCAAGAATTTCAGACCCATCACCAACCTTCCATTACTAGCAAAAATCCATAAGAAATGTGTTCTCTGCCAACTAAACCAACACCTGGACTCCAATAACCTACTCAACTCACATCAGGTTTCAGGAAGGGATGCAGCACTGAAACAGCCATACTGAATATAACAGATGGCATTTATAAATCCTTAGACATGAACAGATGCTGCCTGCTCATCCTCCTTGGCCTATCTGCGGCTTTTGACACAGTAGATCATAAGTTACTTTTGGATGCCCTGCATTAACGTATTGGAGCTGATGGCACTGTTCTGAAATGGTTCACCTCATTTTTGCATAACCAATCCCAACTTATAAAAATCAACAACTCGATGTCCGACATTTCACCCACAACCCGAGGTGTCCCGCAAGGCTCAGTCCTCTCTCTCACATTCTTCAACATTTACATGGAACCCCTCACTACCATTCTAAAACAAACAAATATCTCCTATAACCTCTATGCCGACGACATCTGGCTCTACCTAGAAATATCCTCTCTGAACGACATTCACCAACTTAACTCCACACTCTTAAAAGTACAAAACTGGCTATCACACTACCACCTCAAACTCAACCAAGAAAAAACTGACATTTTTGTCTTCTACAATCACGACCACCCTCCACAGATCCAAGAATGGATAATTAACCTAGACTCCCTGAACTTCAAGCTCACTCTAACTGACTCAGTCAAATCTCTGGGGATCCCTCTGAACTCAAGACTAAACATGAGCTCTCACATAAGGTCCACTGCAAAGGAGCTTTATACAGCTTAAAACTCCTCTATAAAATCAAGCCCTTCATACCTCCAAATGACCTTAAAACCGCAACACAAGCACTAGTTCTGTCCAATCACTTAATCTCCCCATGCCTAACAAAAATGAATGTGTCCTCATGTAATGCAACTGGTGCTTGTGTAAAGCGCTCTGATACCCGATACCTTCGGGTCAAGTTCGCACTATATAAAACTCTGGAGAAAAAAAACTTGACTATGGAAATGCCACACTCACCGGAGCAGCCAAAGTCCACATAGCCCCCATGAGAGACACCCTAAATGTAACAGCACGAATGGTCACAGGAGCTGAGAAACACAATCACATCATCCCCGCACTGCAAAACCTAAAGTGGCTACAAATCAAAGCACGTTGCTGTTTCAAAACTGCCAGTCTCACATATAAAGCCCTATACACTGGTAAACCAGATTACCTCACAGCTAAACTCACTAAAGCAGGACAATCGAGAAACCTAAGAAGCTCCAACATGCTCCTTCTCATCCTCCCCAAAAGACATAAACAAAAAGCCCTTTCTCGCTCTTTTTCAGGCAGCGCCCCCAAAATCTGGAATTCTCTTCCAATACATATAAAAACTAACCCCTCCTTCACGAGCTTCAAGAGACAACTAAAAGGATTTCTCCTCAACCGACATCTCTATCCCTCTGGAAAATAGCTGCTCAGTTCCACCTTGAAATCCCCAACTAGTTACGGTTACCACTCCCATAAAGTGTACTCAAAGATCCGATGCGCAACTCCTCAATCAAACTTCTTTCCTCTGACTGTGAATGACTAGCCCCCGAAACAGTACTTTTGCTGCCAGAAATTGACTGATAACTATCTAGAATCTGCGTTATTAATGTACTGTGACTGTTTCTGATATCTGTTGTTTATGTTGCTGTAAAGCGCTCTGATACCCTTCAGGTCGTGTCAGTGCTATATAAAACTCCTTAAATAAAAAAATAAAATTTAGCAATATACCCAAAATATCCAAGAGCTTGGATACATCAATTGGCCTCCTAGTATACTGGGGTGATACGTTTCCATACTTTTAGGGCATTCTTAACTCGGAAATCCTTTCTTGGGTCTTTTACTCCCCTGTGGCCTGCAAAGAAGGCAATTGCAGTTAATAGCTTCATAATCAGCAGCACACACTTGTTGTGTTCCCTCTCTTTTGCCATGAACTGTACGACCCCCACTGTATTAAACTGTTCCTCCTGGGGGAATGTGTAGTGCACTAGGCTCCTCCGTTTTATGAGCTGGGGTGGTTTTTTTTAACGTGGTGGTATCTTTTCATATTGTCTCCACATTCTTTTTTAATAATAATTACCTTGATACGTTGAATGTATCCTTGACAATGTTTATGGTTTTTATTGACTAATAAACAATTACATACTCTGTAAGGTGTTAAGTATGGCTGTAGTAGTGTCATTGGGACGCTCTTTTTCGGGATCTTCAATAGAATGTTGATGCTTTTCTTCCCCCAGTGTCCCATGGTTTAAAAATGTGTCCTCCATAACATGATCTACAGACAAGTTATCCATAACTTGTGCTGCTTAGGTTGAATGTAACTTTGAGCTGTACTCTTGTGAGGAAGGTGGAATAGAGTCTAAACTGAAAGAACCTGTTGACCAGTTGGGCTTATGATTTGATAGGAAATGTTTTCTCCTGGTTTGTCATCATTAACAATGGCTCCTATTGCCCCAGGGAGTAATATAAAAAGAATAAATATCACATTGTTTAAAAATTATTCCTAATCGTAAGCCTGGAGTAGCTGCTACGTATAAAGTGCTGAGGTGCTTACATAAGGCCTGCAAGTGAACTGTGTGCTCAACAGGGCGGGATAGGGGTTTGACTTACGACATCACTAGCAGCCCGCCTTGGCCTAAGCAGGGTTAACTAGTCACTGACCACGAGCGCTGAAGCATGTATAACGTGCCGAGGTGCATATGTAGGACCTACAAAAATAGCGGGTGCTCAGTAAGGCGGGAGGGGGGACAGAGTCTATGGGCCAGATTCACAAAAGTAATCTGAGACAAAATCCTAACTTTACGACTTTCGGTATTCACAAAAGGCATTTAGGAGTAGTAAAGTTAGGATTCCTAACTTTACTACGCCTAAACTGAGACAAAATCCTAACTTTACGACTTTCGGTATTCACAAAAGGCATTTAGGAGTAGTAAAGTTAGGATTCCTAACTTTACTACTCCTAAACTGAGACAAAATCCTAACTTTACATCTTTCGGTATTCACAAAAGGCATTTAGGAGTAGTAAAATTAGGATTCCTAACTTTACCACTCCTAAATGACTTTTGTGAATACCGAAAGTCGTAAAGTTAGGATTTTGTCTCAGATTACTTTTGTGAATCAGGCCCTATGTCACTCGAATGTGAGCAGAAAGCACGGAAGCACAATGCCCACCGATGTCAGATAGTTCAGAAGAGACAACGGTGACCTTGCTGCTGCAGCTGTGAGGACCAGGCGACGCTGAGGAAGACCATGAGCCATGCATGAGCTGTCCCACGTCGGATGTCAGTGTATAGGTGGGCTGTGTCCGGCGTTAGCACCAACAAGCTTTGGTAGACGCAACTGGCGTGGAGAGCGAAAAGATGCTGACGTTGGGACCAGCAAGTTTCAAGGGATTCAACAAGAGCAGGAGACTCAGAGCAAGCCCCGAGCAAGCAGGGGAGCCCACTGAAGCAAAAGAAGACCCTGAGGAGGACCAACAGGCCAAAGGCACAGGAGTCGCAAGAGGACCTACATGGATCATTGACATTGAACTGTGTGCTGCGAACTATGAAAACAAGCTCATCGAACAACACTTCTTGAACAATGTACAATGTTAAGCGAATGATGAGCAATGATCAATGATCGCTGGACTGAGCCCTATGGGATGAACAGTGAACAAGGAGCATTGAATGGCGACAGAAGGACATGGTGATGTAGAACTAGGATCCGTGATTGCCCTGGACCCTGCATCGATCCAGGATATTGTTTGTCCAGCTTAATTCCTGACAGGGCCTCAACCCCACCGTGTATGTCATATCTTGAAATGTTGCCACTGTATCTTTTTCTACTTTAGGGTCTTCCAACAATGCTCTAGGATACCATCAGGGCCATGTACTTAAGAATTGGTTCTACAAAGCAAACTGTGCACCCTAGACCAACCGACTGGTCACGTAAGAAATGCACAACTGTAGTTAAATGCAAGATATGTGTACCGCTGTTTATGCACACTATACCAACAAGTCTTATCTGTTACTGCACTTGGTAACATAAATATTTTCATGCTATTAGAGTTAGCGTTTCAAGACCCATATTGTTGATGGATGTTAAGTGTGGACCTGAAGTCATGTGTTAGGCTCTGGTCTACTCTGCCCCAAGAAGCCTACCGAGTACATACTTCTACTGTCCCCTACCTAGTATACCACACTTAGACCAAGAAACCCACTCAGTACCCATGCCTGGCACTTAGATGGCCAGAGGACTCCCACTATTTCAACACCAATACACTTAGGGATGACCTCATTCGTAACTCTGC
The DNA here is from genome assembly GCA_963921515.1 of Calotriton arnoldi. NCBI lineage: Eukaryota > Metazoa > Chordata > Amphibia > Caudata > Salamandridae > Calotriton > Calotriton arnoldi. Next base: position 1,433,459 of record CAWUFW010000146.1, read on the forward strand.
TTAAGGTTCGATGTGTAATATAAGGCCGCCTCCTCGACTGGAGGAGGTTTCCCCAATGTCACCTCCCGGGATCTCTAACAAGCATGCTCTACACCCAGTGTTTCTTGTCTCTCCACCCATCGTTGCATCAGTATACATCTTTCCCCTTACTTCGCCCTATCCTTCCCTATATCCATCCTATACACACACACCCCTACATCCCTCGATCTGTCCCTCCCCTAGAGTTTTGAAACAACTAAGCTTGTATGCTCATATGCTGCTGAACATCCCTAAATTTGCCCCCACATGGCGTACCCTGGAAACACTCCATTGGCTCCCTATTGAGGAAAGGATATCTTTTAAAACCCTATGTTATGCTCACAGAATACTACAGGGCAAAGGCCCGAAATACCTGCTCCCTATGATCCAATCTTACCATCCTAAGCGCTGCTTGCGATCAGCTGGAACAGGACTGCTTAGTGTCCCCACATTCAACAGAAAACGCTTTGGCGGTGCCTTCTTCAGGTTCCTGGCAGCCAAACAATGGAATTCTCTCCCTCTTCATCTCAGATAATAGCCTTCTGAATTGGCCTTCCGTAAACATCTCAAAGCATGGCTGTTTAAGAAAAAACTTAACCAACAGTAGTTCCTGCCCAATCTCTCTCTCTTTGGCTCAGTCGGATTTCCAGCGTGGGGACACTCCGAATTGGAGTAACCATGTGCTTTACAAGCTGCTAAATAAGTATAAATAAATACATAAAAATAACTGCAGGGCTGAGTAGCACCCAGACCAGTTCTGGAATTAGGCCTCCTTGTGGCCCCAAACTCCTCACTTAGAACATATATGGGGGAATGCGTTAGCCACACATTCCGGGGTGGAGAAGATGGATCAGTGGGACTGGGTGTTGTTTCTGTTTGTGTATATATTTCTTGTGCCTCTGGCTCTTCTTTCGTTCACTGTTCTTCCGACCTGCTCCATTCCTGCTCCCCTCTCCCATCAGGTCTTACACTGTTCCAACTACCTGATTAGCGTTTCACTTATTATTCTCCTTGCTCCATCAGACTCACAATTAATAAAACAGAAACCTCATATACTTTTGGCAAAATAACAAATATCTCTGTTTTTACATGCTAAAATGCATATAATCATTTCACAAAAGTGAAAATGAAAATTTATCAAGCAGTGAGAGAGGTGATGATTTTGGGATCCTCCCTAACCTAGGGAGAGAACCAAGCAGATGCCTTGAAAACAAAGAGCACATCTTGCTGAACGATTCGGTGGTGGTCCCATCCTCTTAGGACCACCCCAAGCACAGTTATGGGCAAAAATGCAATCCCAACCAAAGGCCCTGCAAAGCATTATGGGACGAGATTAGCAGTGGGCAGTGAATATTATAGTATCCAATATCAAAATAATTCTACAAAGAGCTGCAGTTCAACTAGTCGTTACTAGGTGTCCCTCACGAGTCAAATGCAAAAGCATTGAAATTATTACATCAAGCTGCAGTTCCACTGAGTCGTTACTAGGTGTCCCTCACGAGTCAAATGCAAAAGCATTGAAACCCTTTCATGAAGCTGCAGTTCCACTAGTCGTTACTAGGTGTCCCTCATGAGTCAAATGCAAAAGCATTTGACTTGAGGGACACCTAGCAACGACTAGTTGAACTGCAGCTTGATGTAATAATTTCAATGCTTTTGCATTTGACTCGTGAGAGACACCTAGTAACGACTAGTTGAACTGCAGCTCTTTGTAGAATTATTTTGATATTGGATACTATAATATTCACTGCCCACTGCTAATCTCGTCCCATAATGCTTTGCAGGGCCTTTGACTGGGATTGTATTTTTGCCCATAACTGTGCTTGGGGTGGTCCTAAGAGGATGGGACCACCACTGAATCGTTCAGCATGATATGCTCTTTGTGTTCAAGGCATCTGCTTGGTCCTCCCCCTAGGTTAGGGGGGACCCCAAAATCATCACCTCTCTCATTGCCTGATATTTTTTCATTTTTAGAGTTCACTTTTGTGAATTGGTTGTATGCTTTTTAGCATGTAAAGTTCCTTTATCAAAGCATTTGTGGGTGCAGTTTAATAGCTGACTCCCTACGTGGAGGAATGGAGTTTTAGCCTGAATTCTGTGGAATGTGGAATTAACAAATCTCTGTAAAACCCAGGCCTACTATAGGCCCAATATCTCTTAAACTGCCATTATCCACTCACCAAAATCTCATTCCATTCCTATGGTCCATACACTAAATTTACTCTCATTTAACACAAGGGTCTCAACCAAACATGGACTACTGTCACAAACTGAAAGGAGACATCATCCTCCCACAAGAGACCCACTTAAAATCTATTTACGACACAAACTTTTATAGCAATAGGATCTCAGATATTGGCATCTCCCGGCACCACACAGAAAGAATGGGGTAGCCACACTAATATAAATAAAATCTGACATAGCAGTCCTCTCTCACACTCATGGTCAAGCGGGCAGATGGCTCATCTCCAAGATGAAAAAATGGTATCTAGAATTCTACATAGTGAACATTTATGTACCAAATGACAATGCCTCAGACTTTTGTAGGGATTTTTGCAGACAACTATCGGACCTCCCAGATAATATGGGCATTATATTCAGTGGGGACTTTAATCTACCCATAAATGGCAATTTAGATAGGTTCTTGGCCCACAAATTTATAGCCAATAGACCATACAAACAAATGACATCCTGCTGCAAAAATAATAATCGAGTGGATATATGGCGCCTACACAACTCCATGGGGAGTGACAGTACATTTTACTCTTCACCACATCACTCATTTGCACTAATTGATTACATCATGGTAAGTAGTTCACTACTTCATCTCTCCCACTCCCTGAAGATTGAGCCAATTGTGGTTTCTGATCATGCCTGTGTCTCAACTCAAATATCATTCAATGACCTGTCTCCACCACCTCTGCAATGGTGTCTAAACGGTGATCTCCTAGATGAACCTGACACTGTAGCACACATTAAAATGGCCATCACTAACTTTCTCAAAGAAAACGCCCCGGATGATACAACTCCCATGACACGTTGGGACGCCCTCAAGGCTATGCTAAGGGGGATACTGATAAACATCACTCTTAACTAAAAACCCTCACGATCCGTCTCAAAGAACTTGAACACTCTATCCACTCCTTGAGCACTCAACTCAAACAAAATAAAAGCTCAGCACTTCTCCCAAAACTGGGCGCCGAACAGTATGACTACAATGGAATCCTGAGTCAGAGGGCCCAGAAATGGATTGATGTGATCAAGGCAGGTTGGCTTTGCAACAGCAACAAGGCGGGTAAATCTCTTGCAAACTACCTCAAATACACCAAAAACAGCTCTATCATATCGGCCATAAGGGATACTGATGGGACTGTCACCACATTTACCGCTGGCATTCTTGGGGCCATTCTGGAAAAAGTTCTATGCAGTCCTGTATAACTCAAATACCTCTACCCCTCTATCCGCAATAAAGGACTATCTTAACTCATGTACCCTTCCCAGCATCTCTCAGGAAGAACAACAAACGATCAACAAACCTATCATGAATGATGAAATCCACCTAGCCATTCGCTCTCTCAAAATAGGCAAGGCACCCCGCCCAGACAGCTATTCTGCAAAATTCTACAACATGTTCTCTGGCATAATATCCAACCTCTTACATGTAGTATTCAGGGAATTTATATCCATGGGCCGCATTTCAGGCTCAGCCTCAGATGCCGCCATCATGGTAATACATAAGAAAGGGAAAGATCACCTGAATGTCAGAAGCTATAGGCCGATTTCACCTATGAATATCGAATGCAAGATCTACCAGAACATTGCAGCCATCTAGAATCGATCGTTTACCGACTGATCCCCAACTCTCTTAACAGGCTTTCTCAAAGGCAGCCTGGTGGCAGATAACATCAAGACCTTCTGCCATGCCCTAAAAAGAGCTAAAACATCCCCCTTTCCAACATCGACCTTTGATATGGTCTCCTGGCCGTTTTAACATGCTACCCTACACAAAGTCAATTTAGGCGAGGATTTCATACGCATGATCATGGCCCTCTATGTAGGCCCAACAGCTAAAGTAAGAGTCAGTGGACACTTATCACAACACTTCTCCCTTTCCCAAGGCACCCGCCAAGGTTGTCCACACTACTTTCCTATTGGTCATTGAGCCACTTATTGCTTCCTTTAGGGATAATCTAGGGATCCAGGGCATCAATTTCACCTCGGGCAGACAAGTCGTGCCGCCTATGCGGACTACGTACTTCTGTTCACTGAGAATGCCCCGCATGCCATTCCAATCATAATGGATGAAGTAAACAGATACTCACAGGTGGCAGGCTATTCTCTAAATAAAGATAAAACTGCGGTATTTCCTGTAAACGTGCACTGCACGTTCAAGGTTTTTGGTGAATCAGGCCTGAAACGGCAACCAAAAGCACTTAAGTACCTTGGCATATGTTTCTCCCTGGACCTCTCTCGCCAGCTACTCGGTGGCACTGAACGAGCAAAAGAATCTGACTAAAATTAAAGAACTCCTCTTCACATGGTCCCCTAAAAATATCACCTGGTAGAGTTGGGTGGACACAGTGAAGATGATGAATTGCCCCCCTGATTAATTTCACATCCAGCATGCTGCCGTTCTCCGTATCCCCCTCCTTCTTTAAAGCTGTCGACATCTCTATCTCAGACTTCACATGGAAAGGGAAAAAACCAAGGATCTCAATGAATGTCCTGAAGAGGACTAAAACCTATTGAGGTATAAATATCCCCAACTACTCACGCTACAAAAATGCTTACTTGATTGCTCAGGGTGAGTGGTTGCTGAACCAAATTAACCCAATACTCCACCATGGCTTAATATTGAGACTGACATTCTCAAACCACTTCCCCTTAGCTCCACCCTTACAATCCATAACATTTCAAACTATATTCCAACCAAATTATAATGGATACTGTTAAAGTCCTTTTCCTGCTTGACAAGCGATTACAAAACTGAACAGGTGGCTTGACTCTTGCTTCCCTATGGTATAACTGCTCGGTTAAACTCGATGGGAAAACGCTCTTTTGGGACACATGGACACAAAAAGGTATAAATACCATACGCAGTCTCAGATCCTGTGTTAACCCAATTCCCTTCTCAACCCTACAAAAAGACTTCAATCTACCTAATATTGACTTCTACAAATTCCTATGACTTAAGGGTGTGCTTGGTAAACTGAAGCCACCCCACGATCCAGATCTTCCAACTCGTCATACATAATGGACAGGACTTTAAACAATTTAATAAGAAATTGGAATGTTATAGCCACCCGTTGGGCTCCTCCAGTATCTACGAAAATGGCTGGCGAAAAATCTGGATCTCCCCCCTTTGAAGCCAAAATCGTCCTTGCCCTGGCACAGTCCAGATTCTGGTCCATCCACAAAACGTATTGGACTCCATCTAAATTTCACAAATGAGTACTGAGTGGCACTGTGAGGAAGGCTTCCCTAATGTTTGCAGAGAGAGCGGTAGGGGAAGAGAGACATGCTGGATGGGCACACAGAGTATAGCAAGATTTGCTTGTAAACAGAAGCAGCCAGGGGTAGCATAGCATTTTAACTGATATGCAGAGAATGTAATAGATAATTTGCACTAACAGAACCACCGGCAAGCAGCAGTACAGAGTATAAGGGTATTGTACAACCAGCACTTTATATAGTATTTTAAGAGTAAGAGGGGAAACCACGGTCTGGACAGGGGTGCAATGGTGAAGATGTGCGGCACCCTGAACTGCATTCATGCGGGCTGCTTTAGTGCAGCACTCCATGTTGTTTACACAGAGAAGGGCAATGGAGTTCTGCGCCCCCTGCAGGGCAGTACAAGGCTGCCCTACATTTCTGGTAAAACACATTTAGAGGAGAGAATACATTTTGGCACACTCTTGGTTCAAAGTACGAAGGCTTGTTTTGCTGTCTGCGGAGTTCCCTCCCCTCTCCAGAGCTTCACACACCACCCTGAAAGCACTCGAGCCGCGCCACACGAGGGTAACTAATTGGGGAGGGGCTGAGGATGAAATGCACCACCGAGTAGCTAAAAGAAAAGTTAGTCAAACATGAAACTGATTTCCAAGCGGACCAAGCCCTCTAATTGTCGGCCCCCAAAACAGAGCATGGTGGAAGCTCTACATGGCCGCTCCTCCAGTGTTAAAAAACAAGCACTGTCAAAGGATCCACATGTCTAGAGCTGTCGACTTTTGAACTGGGAAACAGGGTTCAAGCCTCAGCCTTGGCTCTCCCCGTGCCTTAAAAAAACAGAAGCAAGCTGCTGAGGAGAGGGGTAAGGAAAAAGTAGTGCAGTGAAACAAAACAAATGGCCACTAGCGAAATAACCCATGTAGCAGGGGCAGGCGCCAGGGCATTAATAAAATAGCCACAAGGCAGGACAAATGCACACTGTTCACCAATGAAAGCAATGACATTTTAAAAGCCAGACCAAGCAACCAATGAAAAAGTGGTAGGTGTGTTGAAACTCCATTGAGGGATTACAGCCTGCCTCGCAGAGCAGTGCATCTAGGCTCGACCTAAAAATGTACTTCAGGGAAAAAGAAAAAAACATGGTGTCTGCTGCCATCTAGTGATGAAGCCAAACCTTCTGCTTCACTATTAATGATGACGTCATTCTGTCCAATCATTTTTACTGATTTTACCTAGTTGGCCTTTATGATAATTCTGTATATAGCGCACTAGCGAGAGCTTCTGTCTGTATTTCATACATATTTCCCCATTCTGTGTGACAAATCACTGTCCTGTTTTCCCCTGTTTACAATTCAGTAATCAGATTGTGTGTGACTTTTATTTGCTCGCTTTGGAGAGAGACATCTGTCCTCGTAACAGATTTCTTTTTCTTGTGAAATAGTGTCTGCCGCCAACCTTTCAGACAACACTTAGCCGGCAATTTTTCAAGGCACCCTTCCTCTTTTTATTAAGTGTCACCCATGGACTTGTTCGGAAAATATGGAGCTACTTCTCACCCTGTTTCTACATAGTGAATAATAAATATTACAGTATGAACTATACTTCATTACTGGAGTATCATTGTTAATGAAAGTATTAGAATCTTCACGATGCAGCTTGCAGCTAGCCTTTTGTTCCTCACTGCAGAAAACCACTGACATTGGCCACATTTGAAACCATGCCTTGTTTAACATTCCCACTATTGGGCGAGTGCAACAGAGCATGGAGAAGATGTGATGTTGGGCTGTTGACCAATGTAGCCCATGCCAGTGGCACTTAGGCCTTCTCTGTCATAGAAAACTTGTTTGAGAGACAAGAATCCCACTGCATCTGAGTTTTTTGGTATTGCAATCCAGCACAAATATTAGTTGGCCAAGGGTCCTGCAGTTCTCACTGTTAGTTTGAACCCACTGCTTTCTCCGATCTCGGCCTGTGATAGCACAAATGTTCACTTTGAATGATATGAAGGGATCTATTCTATACTGGTCTCATCTGCATTACGTCCTGCAGTAAGTGGCGGTTTTCTTGGGGCTGTCTCTTGTGGTAATGGAGTACATTGATGTGAATGAGAAAGTGCATGTTTTTGAATTGTCACATGTTGACTGTTTTCTACTTTTTCACCATCAAGATGAGTTACTACAAAAGAATGCTTTCTGACTTACACTTGTGGCCTGAAAGGCTTAACGATAGAACACTGCTGTAATATCTGTCATAGAAAACAATTTTAGCATGTAGAACCATCTTTTATACATGAGTTACTTCACCCCTTAATTTGCCTTACAAATCACAAGGCCAGGTGTTTAAAGTATAAAAGTGGGACACGCTAAATATTTAAAAGTATTCCCTTACAGTGACTAGCTACAAAGTCCTTTATAGGGCTGCTGTATCTTTTTTCTGTGAAGAATGTGAACAAGGCATGTTTATGATTAAAAGAAATGTTACTCGATCAATTAATGTTACGAAAATGCTACTAAGTTAAAGGTTTATTTTGACTATTTATTAAAACATTTGTTCAAGGTGAAGTAAGCGTTTTTCAAAAACTGTATTGTAAATGTAACTTTGCAACAACATGATTTTGCTGTCCAGATAATTTGAAGCTGTAAACCATTTCCGGTGGTTTTCCTTCTCTTTATTGACAGTAATTTGCTCCCTGATGTGGTGTCTTTGTGTTTGAAAACAATAGAGTAAGCTATGCTGACATGAAGGCTGGGAGGAGTAATTACTGGCTACTGTTCATGGGGTACAGCATTTGGGAGAGGCCTGGCTTTTTGACATGTTCATGTCAAACAGAGACCTATTGTGAGAGATGCTATGGGCCTCCTTATGAGGTTGGGGGTAATCAGCATGGAATTCTGCCCAGGGTTAGATAATTATCTGGTGCAGGAACCACATAAACCAATGTTTCCACATCAGTTTCCATATCAGTTTCCACAGCTTTTCCCCAGATACCAGGAACTTTTCCTCTTTGACATGTTGCCAGGCTTGCCTTGATTAAAAGCCAGTGAAGAACTCTGCAAGGATAGTGTATTCCTCAAAGCTCTTAATGCAGATTCAGTCAGTAACTTCCATTACCAGATGAATCAGGATTTCCTCCAACCTCATAATAAGATGTATTTCATATATTCTTGTCACCAGCTTCCCCTGACTATAGTTCATGCAGATTATGAACCTCAATATTGTCTCTGGATTTTAATATATCCTCTTTTTTTCCGCAGGCTTGAAATTAGTGATCTCAATTCTTGGAGAATAGCCTTTCCAGGATCCAAAGTATATACCTGGTCTTTCTTAGAATACTTGCATTCTCTTCTCTTTGTAAGAAGCATCGAACAGATCGTTTTTCATGAGAACTACACAGACTACTTCTACTATATGGACATCCCAAGCAGCTACGATGTTGCTCTAGTGAAAATGTCAGATGGAATTCTCTTCACTAATACCATCCAGCCTGTCTGCCTGCCTTACGCTACGCACCAATTCAGTACTGGGACCAGGTGTTGGACCACTGGCTATGGGAACCTTGGCGCAGGAGGTAAGTGCTCCAGGTTATCATTTGGGCTGTGGTCAGACTGAGCCTGCAGAAAAGGATTTTGTAAACCTTTTTACTAAAAGTTAGTTCTCTTTCAAACTCAATATATTTCTTTTCAGTTACAAAGGATGGGCATTAGGTCCCTACATAATGAGTCCTCCTTGGTGGTTGTCCAAAGGAATGGGGGAAAGTATATCTTTTGGCTCATGGGGAATTTTTCATTCAGTGCTAGAGCATGTGTGGACACAGGGTGCACTCAAGATGAATCCTATTATGTTCCTTTTTGGTCAGCAGATGATGTTTGTATCTTTGTTTGTACTTTTTGGCAATTTGAACTGTTGTGTTTTTACACAACTTTTGCCATTTTGTAGAGCTATACACAGAACACATTAACAGGATACCCGGATTATATATGGGGTGAAGCAGTATTTCCAGGTGGGACATTGCTCTGTTCAATTATAACCAACCAGTATTACCGTACCCAGATTGTCTGACTGTGAGAATACTAGACACGAGTACACCAACAGGAAATTCTGGCTGGTAACATCACATGAGGTTCAGGCTTCAGCCTATAACTCCCTCTGAACCTCTTCCATGACATAAGGAGATTTTTTAATGCTCCGCCCTGCCAGTCCGCAGCCTCTGCTCTGCTCTGACTCTCTCGCCAGATCCATCCTCCAACCCTGCATGACCACTCTCAAATGTACCACTGCTTAGAGGGGCTGGTGATCTCTGTGTCAGTAGTTAGATCATCCTCCCCAAGCAGATGCTACATCATGGTATTAGCTGCACCACAAACTGAACTATACAACAAAGGGTGAACACTGGTTGTTTTATTATACATGTCAGAGTATTCTAACTCATTTCATTAGTCTCCCAAGGCTTGTCTAAATAGCCATACTGTTAAATAAATCCTTGCTAACCAGTTCCTCGCTAATTTAAGAATCCTTGCATGGTGGAGAGGTAGTTTGGTCAAAAATTTGGACTATCTGATTTTTCAGAAGCAGTATTCATTTGAAGATCTGGGACATGAGGCAAAAAGGATAGTGCCTGTTCATATTGGCATAGGCGTTTGTAGTGTCACCTTAAGGTAAAGTCCACCTTATGATTGATATAAAGTGCTGTCATTGTGTTTTATATGATTGGTTGGGTTGGGATTTGAGAATGTAGGGAGGCAAGGTGAAAATGGTCTGCATCTGAGGAGAGAGGCATTGGGCACCTGGAGCTGCATATGTAAACCTGACCCGACATAAATGCAATTTACAAGTGATTACTACAAATTAGTGAGGAGTTGGCTCAGTCCCAGCAAAGGCAGTCCTGGTCATCATTACCAGCGCAATAAAAGTCACTCTGGTTGGAGCCAAGGAAAACTACAAGTTGGAATCAAACTTCTGCACCGTTTCACTCTTGTGACAGATTTGTGAAAAGAGTGAGCAACATTTACATAATTAGGAGAAAAAAAATAAAATCTGTCACTGAAAGTGTACTTACATGCTGAGCAAAGGTCAGTTAAACTGTGTAGAATGAAATAATATGGCACATGTCATGGTCATTGAGGAATAAATGCAGTCTCTTGTTTTTATGTTCTGATGTCACAGAAAGACGGCGCATGTGTCTCTAGGCTCAGGAGACAATGCAGCTTCACAGACTGTGGGACCATTTTCAGGAGTTCTGAGCAGACAGGGGTTACTGAGTTCAGATTGTAACAAGCACAGCCTTTCCTACTGGTGTAATGTGGCTGTACTTCGCTGTTGAGCCCAAATGAGCACCAAGTACATCCCTTCAGCACTTGACCTGCACAGCAGCAAAGTCGAGCAGCCCAAGGCTTACTCAGGGAAGGATTAGGAGGTTAAACATTCAAAACTCAATAGAACATCCAGTACCAGTCAATAAACCAATGTGCAGCCTGTGCTTTGACTTATGAAAGAAAAAGTAGTTTGTCATTCACACAACAGAGTACTGTACGTAATCACCAGAGGGCACTTCAATTAGTGCACCAATCTCCCGAGTACTGATTGCTGTTGTTCAGGAGACAGCTGGGCTGCTTCTTTAGTATAGTATCTAGTGCTGGGTATCCAACCTTTTCTGTAATAAGAGCTACTTATGGTCAATGAAAATCATCCTTAGCTACTAATAGTATGAGTGTTGTAATAGTGATATCAGACAAGGCTACATTAGCAGCCACGCCATTGGAAATGACCAGCCATGATCACCTCAGTGCATCATGCAGGATAGCCAGAAGAAATGTAAAAAAGGCTTTGTCAGTTGGTAATGCCTTTACATAGCTAATACATATTAGCTATAGCTTGATTGCCACTGGCAACAAGGTAATACTGTTAGCAAACTTTCAACATATTTTGAGAATTCAACCATTTTTCTCCAAACATCAGCTTATGAATTCTGAAAATTTTGGTTTTGAATACAAACTTTTCAATTTTGCTATACATATATTAATTCAGCCATGCAAAAACTTCTAATTTTCTGGGCTGGGCTGGACACATCAGAGCTAGTGACAGGTAGTTGAAGAGCTAACAGTAGCTCACGAGCTACTCATTGAAGAAGTCTTATCAGGTGGTATCTCATTACAGAGCAGGCCGTAGCCCTTCTAGAAGCTTTTCGACATAGTATTGGGGGGGGGGGGGGACTTCTGTGAGCCTTATTGACCCCTTCCTAAGAGTAGTGAATTCTTAGTCTCCAGACCAATATCCCCCTCTCGCCCTCAGTGTGCAATGCACATTTTAATGATACTTTTTTGTCCTTCTTGGCTGTCAGTGTGATCTAGGCTACACATGCAGTTGCTGTCCGAGATCAGGGGCGGCGCTGCTTCGGTGGTATGCATCAATACACAGCCACTCAAATTCTAATATTTAAATAATTTTTATTCAAACTTCCAAAAGCAGATCATAAAAGATAAACATATAAAAACATACAATAAAATGACAAAGAAATGTGGAAAAAACATTTAAAATAGCCACAATAAAATTCATTAAAAGACTCCACTTAAATGGGATAAAAGTACATGGATCTAGTTTCAGCAGCTTAAAACATAACTAGCAGCATATCATACGAATAAATCTCTACCAATATATTTAAGTTGATGTTATCCTTCTTGATATAAATCATCGCAAAACATCAACTTAAGGAAGTTAAAAATACATAAATCAAAATTCATCATCATTGTGAAAAAACAGCGGCACAAAGTGCAGTTATATATGCAAACACTATGGGGCAGATTTACAAGAAAGTGACGCATCTGTAAAGATGCGTCACTTTCCCTGCACCACCCTGAGAAACCCTTGCGCCACTATGGATGCTCCGTATTTACAATACGGCGCACCATGGCGCAAGGATTGACAGATGCGTCAGAAATTCTGATGCATCTGTTGACACAAAAGTCACGCATTGCTGGAGTCGTGTCGCAAGCACGACGTAACTCCAGCAATGCAGGGGGAGGCCTATCCTCATTGTGCTGCGTCACTCCTTACGCCTGCTTCGAGCAGGCGTAACAATTTGACGCAGTGGCGTCCTAGAAGTGGCACAGTGAAATTTTGTAGATTTCACTGCGTCACTTCTACGAGGCTTTTTTGCGTTGGAACGCCCACCCTGCATACATTATACCTGACGCAGGTATAATGTGACGCAGGGCTTTACAACATGACGCATCTCTCTAGATGCGTCACGTTGTAAATAGGCCGCATTTTTACGCTGCTGCAGCGTCACCAAAACTGACGCAACGGCGGTGCAAAAATGACGCAAGGGACTTGTAAATCCGCCCCTATATTTAAAACAACATACTCCTCCTTTGAGTTAAAATGCACTTCAGAAAACAAGCAACTAGATAACACCTGTCATAGTCAATAAGTTGCTGTAAAAAGAGTAAGGCAACTTTACACTTAGAGAATTTATACCTACGCAACAACGGTAATAAAAACCTCCTTGTTAAGCGGCAAGTAATAACTACAAAAAAAAATGTAATAAGGATTGGCTTGTTGCTCATCACATGGGCAAATACCAATATGCGGTCCGCCCGGGTACGAGTAGGTGTCATTGACGGAGGAGTGCTGAGCCAAGGTTACTACAAGCCCCTCCACCCTAGCAGTCCATGAGGCACAGCGTTGCCAAACTGAAATACTACGAGTCTGATATCAATCGTATGTATTTAATTTTGGTGCTCACACATTAGGTGTGCACCTGTTCTTTATTATATTATTTCTTTAGTATAGGATTGTTTTTCTCACGGAGTGGTACGCATGGGGCTGGTCCCCATGTAGTCCTGAAGAAGAGGTTTAGGGGACACCTCGAAACATGTCGACCAAATACTAGGGATAGTATACATTTAACAGTTACACTTCCTCCCTACTATTAACCCCTTTTTATCCATACCAACTAGGAGCAGGAATAAATTAATCGCTCACTAGCTAGGTATTTTTAGCATCACCATCACCACTCCCCCCAACACTGCACTACACATTTTTCAAAAAAAGTGCTCCTACATTGTTCCGCAAGTTGCAGCATGCCCCAGACAGTGGCTGTCTGGGATGGCCCCAATGATGAAGCATGTCACCTAGGGGCAACCCTTGAGTGAGGGGACTCAAGAAAATAATTTTCTCTTCTTAGATTTGGGGCGTTGTTTCGCACATTTAGCGGGAGCCCTTCCCTTTGGTTAGGTTCTCAGATCTGTCATTTACAGATTCGTTAATAACAAATACCAATATCTGCAGTAAAGTATTGTCCTAATGAGAAACATAACAGCCATCGTATGGAATCTAACCTAAATCTAGCCAATGATGATCTCTCATACATGTTTTCCAGAAAGAGTAAATAGGGAGCAATTGCAGGTGACATCTGGATTATGCCGTAATCTCTAACCAAGGGTTTAGCCACTTCCACTAGTCCCTTAGCAGCCTGTCTATGCTTAATGAAGCTATCTTGCACCCAATATTTCTCTTTTTTCATAATGGGCTCAGGATGCTCAAACAGATGTACACAGCCCAGAGCTAAAAAGGAATCTTTAATATATTTTAACCATGGAATAGTCAGGCCACGGCTGCAAAACAGGCAGTCTCTAATGACTGACCGGCTAAGATTAGCTTCCTTATTTGCCCAGATTGAGCACCAGAGGACCAAATGAGCAGCATTAATAATATCTTGCACATACTCCGTGCCTAACTCCTCATGCAAATAAAAATGTGGTGTCGAAGGGGAAACTCCTAGAAGCCGTCGGCAGAATCTATTCTCTTCCGCCTGGATTACCCCAACATCTCTAAAGCCTCAAATACCCATACCGTATGTTAAAATTTGCAGGCATTTCCGGTTGTATATCTCTAGAATCAGGACAACTGTTTTTTTGCCAATAGACGTGGTGAGCAAAAAAGTAGTGCCCACTGCTTGAATATAGCGTGTTATCCTGCTTTTGATGCAGGGTGACCAGGAGCACGCATCATGGAACTCCAGGCCAAGATAAGAAAAGGAGCTCACTCTCTATTCAGTTTTTTGCCACCTATGCTTAGCGTATGAGTTTCTGTATTGTACCATTGTGTATGTTTTAGTAAAATTAGTCTCCAATTGCAGTTCTCTCATAAATGACACAAAGCTAGAAATTAAAATCTTGAGACCGTTGGCCGTTCTGAGAAGGACCGCGTTGTCCGCATATAATAGCGCAGGCACGGCCTTCTGTTCGACATAAGGAACATCTGCCCCAACAGATACTAGTGTTCTATCCACATCATTAATATAGAGTAGGAAGAAGATGGGGGCAAGAACGCAATCTTGGCGCACCCCTCGATTGACTTTGAAGGGTTGAGTTCATTCACCAGTATTGTCAAATCTTACAGATGCTGTAAGGTCATAATGTAAGAGTCTAAAAAAAGAGACCAGTCCTGCATCGACGCCTATGCTCTTTAAAATAGCCCACAACTTGGATCTACTGACGCAATCAAAGGCCATCAATAGATCCATGAACGCCAAATAGGTAGAAGAACCCTTTGCATATATATATTTGGCCACAATAAGATGGAGGCTGAGGCACTGTTCGATTGTCCCAAGCCCCATTCTAAACCCATACTGTGTTTGTGTGTTTGGGAGAGAATATTATTTTGATTTAACCAAACAAGGAGGCGATCCAATTCAACTCTCCCAATGATTTTGGCTGTAGAGTCAAGACGAGATATCGGGCGAGAACAGCTAGAATCATGGGCATTGCCTTTTTTAAAGATAGGGACAATTGTTGATGCACGCCGGGATGGAGGCACACCTGCACAACAAACAGAATTAAATATGCATATGAGCACAAAGGTCCAAAACTCTGGGTCCTCCATGAATAAATCAAGCGGGACACTGTCCGGGCCTGGCGCCTTCTTACAGCGGCTTTAAGCACCTCTCCCTCCCTAAAATGAAGTATAGCACAGGTGGAACTAAACATCTGTACTTCATCTATTGGCCCATTACCAGGTGAGTACATCACTGAAAAGTGATCAAACCATGCCTCCGCCATAATATGGACATGTCAGGGGACGTCGATGAAGATAAGACTGACCGCACTGCCTTTCAAAAGGCTTGATAATCTCTAAGCTGACAGGCACCAACTATTGCCTCGCATTTCTCCTACTTAATAGCCAGCTTCCTTTTCTTTAAAGCCCAGGCATAAACCTTTCTGCTGGCTGCTATTGTACACTGATCTCTGGGGGACTGTTTTAGTGCCCAACACAAGGATTCATTTGCTACTCTACACTCTTTATTAAACCAGGACTTAACATGAATAGGAGTCTGAGCTATGGGTCTAAGAAACAACCTTTTAATCTGGATTAAAAGGTCAATAAAATGGTTTAATATGGAAGTGGTACGATGTATTTCCAATTTACAAGAATTCACCAATAACTTAATATAGCAACCAACCAGGGTCATAACACACTTCATAGTCACAGAGCGACATACCACCCTACGCCCTGCATCCTTGACAGTTAATGCTTGAGTGGGCATGAGCTTTGGCTTATGACACTTTAGGGGGGCCACAAGCTGCACTGCGATGGGATTATGGTCACTACAAGAACCTCACTACCTATAATAGTTTAAGACAGACTTCAAAAGATAAAGACATAATCTGTTGTTGTCTCGGCGCCCCTCCCAATAAAGGTTGGAAAAGCTGAACTAGAGGAATTTGGGGCCTCATTTGTTAGATCATGCTCAGCCAACAGAGAAAATAGAACATGCCCCCTAGCATCCATGGCATTGAAATCAACATCCCAAGTATGAGGGTCAAAAATTATTGGTGATAGGGTGGGCAAATGACCTAACTTGGCATTAAAGTCACCTGCCAATAGCAAATTAAAAGGGCTTTCAGCCCAAGCCTCCTTTCCAACTAAGAAATCAATGATAGAAAATAGACCCTGAAACTTAAAGTCATCCTTACTAGAAAAATTGTTGTTATAAACATTCACCATATAAACCCTACGTTTCCCGCCCCAACAAAGGCAAAACGCCTGACCTCACCCTGATCTAAAGGAATGAGTGAGATTGAACAGCCAATATTTACTTTAAACCAGGATGTCAACCCCCCTTTAGCACGCCCAGCTGGCGAGGGTACAGCTGCCAGGCTAAATCACATATAGCCATTGAACACCACCTCTTTCACTTCCCATATTTCCTTCATAAATACTATATTGTAATCTGAAATAAGGGATTGCCAACCTTCAATTGACACTTTTGAGGCCAAGCCAGCCACGTTCCAGCTAAAAAAGTTAATACATGGGCAGCTACTACATCTTCAGACACACCTGCTTCTATCCCTTCCTTGCACTTTAGAGAGTAGTATAAGACTAAATCCCCATCCACATTACCAGTATTTATTGTTAGTGGGAGGGTAGGCAAATGCACTCCAGGGGTCTCTGCACTAATGACCCCACCATTCACCGGGGCTCCAGCACAGCCACTCTCCCTACTACTCTGTCAATCGTTATCTTCCAGCTCTGCAAGCACCGCAAATCTGTTTTGCAGAGGTAATAAATGGTCATGGGGGTCTAGGAGGATTCTTGATTGGGTGCCATTGAACCACCAGGCCTGAAAATGGGGGATGCCAAATGCATATAGTAAAAACCCTACTGTAAAAATGTTAACAGGGCTAGCTTTAACCATTCCAGTCCTGGCTAAACCCAGTATTTTATTAACAACCTTGGGATTTCAGAAATGTATCTCTATATCTTCTCCATTGTATTGCTTACCCATACCACCAATGACCCCCACACGTCTTTCAAAGAGTATCTCTTTAGAGAAATCCAAATGTCCACACACTTTAATGTATAGCTTTGTTCATAAGACCCCTCGTGGATTCTGTACTGTTTGCAAGAAGGCAAGGGACATTTGCTAGTACAATTACATAAGGAGACGAAGCGGGAGGAAGATCAATCACAGGTAGAGGAACCAGACTGGGGTATCTCCTTTCCACCTGCTTGGCAACTTGCTTGGTAGGGAGGGCTTGATCCTCGTCACTCTGTGGCACCCTGTTCGTAGCTAGTCCAGTAGTAGTGGCCAGAACTTGGCTGTTAGCGGCCACACCACCCCGGAATTAGGGGCCTGTATCGACATAGTTGGTGGAGCAGAATTAGATGGGGGAGCAGCTGGAGGACACTGAGTTTCCTGAGGACAAACAGAAGTCCTGTTGATGGCCAACTTTACCAGTTGGACCTCATTAGAGGCAAGGTGATCGAAAACAGGGTGCAATATAACATCCAACACTTCACTTAAGCGTTTACTCAAGTGATCCCAGGAATCAGCTTGTAAGGCAGATATAGACACAGGCATAGATTCAATACCAGCCCTCCTGCGAGTCTCAGGTTTACCCTTAGATGCAGATGGCTTGGTTTTCAGGGTTTTAGTCCTGCATTTGGCTAATGGCCCGATGTCTTGGTCAGGATCTAGGTCACTGTCAGGTGAGCAATATATACTCAAGTTCATTCTTCTGTGCTTGCACTTTTTCCACCCGCCCCACCCAGCATTTCACTACAGGTACGCCCCTTATCTGCAAGCACACATCAGCAATTGCTCCAGTTGTTGGATTTGACACAGGAGTGCTGAAAGCCCCTAAAAGAGGAGGCTCAGGGACACCTGCAGTAACATAACAGTTATCCTGGGAGGAAGGTGGAGGTGGATCAAGATCCTTAGTAGTAAGTGAGAAACGACATGCTGCCAATCTAATTTCATTGGATACTATGTCCACAGCCTGCATCAAAACATTATCGATAGTGGAGCGTGTACGCAAAGGAGGGACGATGGGCACTCCAGAGGCACCCTTCCTTTTTCCCATGTTATTACAAGCAGCAAGGCTTCTGGGGGAAAAGAGAAAGAAAAATCCCAATACACCAAGGGAAGACTAAACAAAACACACCGTACCTTTGGATAAATGTCCGCTTCCAAGTAGCTAGGTCACAGGACTAAGACAAAGCACTCAAATTATGATCACCTTCACACAGCCCTGGTCCAGCTTCTTTGCCAAAGTCTTCTTTGAGTGCGTGTGTGCCTGCCCACTCAAGTGATGATTATCTGCAAACCCAGTATCAGTCATGGGAGACCGAATTCATCAGGTCGCCCTGCTCGTGGTCCTGTGGATCTCTCCTCCATTGAGTTATTCCCAGATCCTCATACTAGCCCACCACCTTAAAAAGGGTTGAAGCCGCCCACAGATTGCATCGATGATGGCAAATCATTGTTCAATGTCTTCTCTGACAGTTGTTGGCACAGCTCTTTCTCTGGCACCCATGTTTGTCAGTGACGACTGCAGAATGCAGTCATGAATATTTTGGTGCCTCACACCACTAAGCGCTTTCATTTGTAGTCAGAAAAATCCATGAAGCATGCAGTTATTTTTTGTGAGTCGCCTGCAGTCACGGGTTCTTGCTCTTCAGCAACACTGCAGCAGTACCTAGGTCTTCCATGCCTCATCCTCTGACTGAATAGTGCAGGTTTTCCTTGATCTGTAGCAGGCAGCTTCAGTTTATTATGCCTAAGGCTCCCTGTTTTCCATTTTTACAGTTAAATACAGACAGAAAACAATGGGTTTTCTGTCTGCATTTATTTTTAAAAGTGGATAAATACAGAAAATTGTGGTTCTTTTAAGTGACTCTTCGTGCTGTTTTTCATGAATTATAGCCCAACAGCTGAGCAGATGAACAGCATGTGAAATTAAAAAAACAGGATGAAATTTCTTTAAATAACTGCATTGTGGTATTATGCGAATATATACCAGTGGATGTACTGTTATGTAATTTTTGGCAGCTTAAATAGCTAAAACACGACAGACCTCAAAGTATGAGTGCACGTCTATCGATTAAATAAATATGGAAATGTACAGTTTTACAACTTCATTTATCTGCAAAAAACTAAATAAATATGGATAAATACAGATAAAAAGGCCAAAACATAAATATGGATAAATACAGACGGAAATGTTAAAAAAATTAATACCATAAAACCGGGAGCCCTAATTATGCCTCACCTCCTTCACTATCCCCCTATTTTAGGCAGTATCATTCTCATGCAAGGTACCTCCGATGCCCCACCTAAGCAGTGGTTCAACTCCTTCCTTCAAGGCAGGCCCCGTGCAGCTTCTTCTGGTGGTTTGCAGAGCTCCCACGTTTCTTCTACCAAACCTGGTAAATGGGAGTTGGTGGTCAAAACTCTAACTCTGGAACACAGCAGGTTCCTGAGTCCCCACTGGTATGGGACTCTGTTTATGTATTCCATGAGTCAAGCTGTGGGATCAGTTTTGAGCACTTTGCTTATTTCTTCCCAACGGGTTCTGCCATTGTCTTTGTCTTCAAGTGACAGCAGGAAGAGGAGGTGGAGTTGGGAGTCACCTGCCAGGGGAAACCCAAAACAAAGGCACAAAAGAGGAAGAAACTGCTCATGTAAATACCTGTTTGCCTGTTGGTGGTAGCCCTTCCAGGGAACAATGTAAATGGAAAGGCCAGGGGAATTTGCCTCAACTTCAAAATTCCCTCCTCTGTCTCCTCTTTTCCACTCTCTAGACTCTGGACCACTGCAAAGGACCTCTGGAATGTTCTGGAGGAGCTTGCAATTCGCATTACAGTCTGTGACTCTCTCTAACCTCCCCTTGAGTTCCATTTAAGTTCGGAAACCTAAAATGTAGTTATGTAATCACGTCTGACAAACACACTTCACACACAACCTCTAGGCAAATAAATTTCACCTACACACACATCATCCTTATCCCACATTGATGGAGCAAAGAACCTAGTTACAGGGGACTAGCAGACTAATTTAAAAATACAGGAGAGTTCAGTAGGAGGCTCTCCCTTGTGGGTGACAGGTAAAAGGCCTGGGACTGCCACTTTAACCTGTCTCTGCCTCCATTACCAGCTGTCAGCAGCCCGATGAGCTGATGGTAGTCATACTCAGTGAAAGGTAGGTGCACATGGTGTGCCCGTACAGACCGCAGAGCCCCACTCTGGGTTTCTATGTCACAGAAAACCTTCAGTGGACAACATGATTGTTGTGTGTACTGAGGCGAAAAATCAAAAACCCTTCAGAATGTGCTATGGTGCCAGGGGCGCACACTCTCCAGGGCCATGCAGCGACCTTTTCTGTTCCAGCATCAGTATAGGCAAAGGTCTATTCGCTTCCAGTAGAAGAGCACATTAAATATAAAACTCCTTGAATGATTTATAACGCCACAGGTGAGAAAGTCCCAGAAATGTGTTACAAGCCACTATGCCACCAAAGCCTCTCCAGGAATTTGCTCTCAGCTGAACAGTGTTTTCTCCAAGTTGTTTTGAAAAGCAAGAACATGAGGTCGGCCATTTGGGGTATGTACGGTGGGCTTATATCTCCTTGCCTCTGTCCACACTGGAAGCTGAGCCCTACCTGCTCTCCCTTAAAAAACGTACATACTGTTTATATCCTGTAGACTGTAAATCCTACCCTGTTTTTCTTGTGGAGTGTAATTTGCTGAACATTGCCTCAAGCACCACAAAGTCTAATAGTAAGCTCTTACTGTTTAAATATGACGAATTAAATCAAATACAAATAAAATAATAAATGTTAGTAGGTGGAACAGTGGCATGAATGGATGGTGGCAGCAATGGCCTCAGGGAAAGGTAGCTTGAATGATGGCTTTTCTATAAGCTGTTACAGAGGCCTGCTACCAAATAGAAGAGAAGCATTGTAGGGGCATATTATCAAGGGCTTTATCGCCGCTTTAGCGGCACTTTTTGCCGCTAAAGCAGCGATATTTTTAACGCCCTATTAGCAAGCTGTCGCTAACAGGCGTTAGCGACAGCTTTCAGGCGTTAGCGGCCGGGTTTTACATCGCCTTGCATGTCAGCGATAATTATCGCTAATGACATGCAAGGTAGGCGTTCCCACTAAAAGCGACTGTAAACAGTCGCTAACACAACTAACCCCTATTAACAAGGCAGGCGAAGCAATAAAATAAATCGCGCTAAGCGCGTTTATCGCTAGATTTTAACACCTGCTACTGAGGATGACTTACCTGTTTAAGGTATAGGAGGTGGATTGTCAGGCTGAATCCATCCTTGCGTTAATGCGAGAATATCGCTGCTTTTCCAGCGATATTCTCACATTTTGCCGCTATCGCTGGAAATGTTATCGCTATGGAGATAAACCTTGTTAATAGGGTGTTATCTCAGCGATATTTTCCAGCGATAGGCGGCGTTAAAAAAATTTGCGCTAAGCGCAGTTAGCGGTAAATATCGCTATTCCTTGATAATATGCCCATGTATTTTTAGAAATAAAACATGTTCCTATTTGACGTAAAACAACTGATTCAGATCATAGTTGTATATTTCACAGGTGGGGAAACAACGTGTTGCCCATTTTTCTAGGCTGCTTAAGGATCCTAAAGAAGCGGTTTGGCACAAGATCTTTCCAAAAGCATCACTTGGGAATGTCAGTACATTTTTTCCGAAACCTGTACAGTGAACTATTCACACAAAAGACTTGGAAAGATATACACAGTGTGGATTTGGTTTCTCGTCTTTTCTTGGCGGATATCCTTGTAATTCTTTGCTGATCGTGTCTAGATAGTTTTTTTTTTTTTACCTTTGCAGTTTACAATGATTACTTGGTGTCATTGCGTGAAGTTGAATTGGAGCTGATTGGACGGAAGCGCTGTAACTGCATTTATGGCCTGGCCAATTCATCTGATGCCGTTCAACAAACAATACTATGTGCCTTGGACGAGAATGGACAAAATGGGACCTGCCAGGTCAGTCTGAGTATCTTTCTTTTTTACCACAAGAGTGATGCATTTGCATTATTTTCTTACATTTATGGCTCACTCAAAACTCGCATAAGCCTAAAACGTTCAGTTTTGTAGATTATGGACAGCACATTAATAAAAGCATCATCTCAGTTATAATTATTGCGGCTCTTGCTGGCAACAGGTTGACAATTCATTGCTTTGTTTTTCCTTGTACGTGAAAACAATCTATGGATACATTGGGAACTCTAATCACTGCCGTTCACAAGGAATCTCTCCAATGCACATCACCCCAGAAGGCAAATGAAAGGCTAACCTGGGACTTTTGTAGAAGGTGTTTCCTATGGGGGATTTTCCTAGCAATCCTGACTCCCACAGCACGGTGTGGATGTTATTGTTGGAGACCTACTAACTCATAAGTTTAAAAGTAATTATGAAATCCGCCAAAAAGAGTGAGTTTGACGGAGGGTGATACATTTGCAGTCCCTTCTGCCTGAACCTGAGAAAGCCAGTGAGGGTTCATGGGTGAAGGGCTGTAAATAAAAGAATAAACGGTAGGGCCTGATTTAGAAGGTAGTAAGGAGACAGCTACCAACAAGGGACAAGTGTCTCAGCCGCCCTCCTACTCTAGGTTACCCTGCAAAATGTAGAGATCCAGGGAATGCAGCCCTCCCAAAAGCAGAGCTACCCCCGTGAACCCCTTGTGGAGGACCTGGCACCTGCAACAATGGCATCAGAGGGGCCGCCCTATTTATGGTGGCTCCTCCCATAATGCGTTGGACATTTTCTATTTTTGTTTCTGTAATCCAGCAGCTCTTTTGGGGCTGTATGTCTATTATGTTTGATAAGAAAGAGTCCAGCTTTTTCTGGAACATGGCATGATGACATGACACGACACATATAACATAACATAATCCATATGGCAGCTAGCATGCAAAAGTTTAAATGAAGACCTAATCTAACCTGTAACACATGTACTGGAATTTTGAGTTTTGCCACACCATACAATTTTCTACCAGTTCATTTCAGTAGGTCAAACATTCTGATATTTACCAAGAGAAAATACCCGGTTAATACTGATTACAAACTGTATAAAGTATACCAATGTTCCTTATTTTTTAAATTTGTATTATCTATGCTCACTGAACTTAATTAGTAGAATAATGTCTAGTCTAACTTCTTCAGTGGAATCCGCTTTGTTACACGTCTTAGTAACACAACGCCACTCAAGATCGAACATTCTGCAGCTTCTTATGCAAAATAGAGTATTTCTTTTTCTTAGATGATTTTGATTTACATTTTAAAGTACTCTTCAACAAAATGTTACCGTTTAGAAAGATAGGAAGACTTATTTACAAGGCCATTGCGCTGCCGGTGCATCACTTTTTTGGACGCACTGGCGGAGCAGTGTGCCTGCCCATATTTACAATGCCATGGAAAGCCACCTTGCGTGACTTTTCATGTTCTTCTAAATATGGCCCCCTTTCACGCATTACTCTGCGTGAAAGGGGCGTTCCATGGGCGTTGCTGTCGGTGTTCCCACGCAACATCGATGGAACCTGACGCATTCCCAGATTTACAAGGTTTTGCAAACGGGGCATGCGTCAGATTCCTATGTCTCCTGAGGGGAGGCATAAGGGAGGTGTAACGAGGAGAAATACCTTTATTTCTCCTCATTTTTCCTTTTTCTATGTGTGCTGCATTCTGCTGCAGCACACATAGAAAGAAGATAGCACCTCTTGTGATTGTTTTTGTGCAGGAAGGTGTCCCTCCCTGCACAAAAACAATCATCTTTTCAACGCAGACACCTTTGCACCATGGCACAATGGTGCCTGCGTTAACGCATGGCAGCCCATTATGTGCAGTGCAGGGGAAAAGGACAGGAATGCTCCATATCTTGTAGAAACGGCACATTCCTCCCCATTTCTTTTGATGCACGCAGCGCAGCACGAAGGCTTGCTGCACTGCCGTGCATCATAATATTGTAAATGAGGCCTTCAGTGTTTTGATCGGCCTCCAATCCATTACTGGAGGATTCCTGAAGAGCAACTCATTCTCCAAGCACTGTATTCATATTTTTGTCATAGATCACGCAATGTGGGTGGAACGTTTGTGAAGATGTGCTCCTGGCTTTGCAAATTTTCTGGGTCTCATGGACAGGAAGAAAGCTGGAATTTCCTAGGTCCCTCTGTAGTGGAATGGTGCTGCTAGGCTTTCCGAGTAGGGAGCTCATACACAGATGGGTTCCTCACCTATTTGTTGTGACATCTTGATTTTAGTCTTAAGATGCCTGTTGCAGATAGACCTATGCCCCTATCAGACAAGGTCCCCCAAATTGTACAGCCACTCGGGCTGAACAGCGCAACTGGTAAATATTGCTTGGGTGCGCTCTTTGTGTTCAATTCCCATTTGTGTCCCTCAAAAGTAAGATTAACAAACATTAATAACACTGGTAAATCCCCATTCTGAGGTGCGCAAATAGTTACAGTTAAAGGAAAAGTATTAGACTCAAAACTGAGAGCAAAAACGATGAAGGCCTATATTAAACACATGTAAAAAACAAACGTGGAGGGCTTCATAGTTGAGGCGGGCAATAGGAAGAATTTGCAAAGTTTAATGATACACTATGCACTGGGAATAAGTGCACAGACAGATGACAAAAAATAGCCTGGAGGGACTATTTCTCCTTCTGCTACCAGGGGGCAACAACCAAGCTTTTTTTGCAAACTTGATACCTGTAGAAGAGATTGAAGAGATTACTAAATATATCACATCTACAAAAGCACCAGGCACTTAAGGATTTTTTTTAGCTTTCTGTAAATAATTTTCAATAAGATTAGTATATAGTCCTTCACATACTTTCTGGAATTGAGGAGAGTCACGACAGGGCCTGACAGGCCTTTTATTCCACCGGGCATTTCCCCAGTGGGCAGGAGCACTTGAGACCAGTTTTGAAACCCCAGGGCCCTCCTGGTGCATCTTTCACTTTACCCAGCTTCCCAAGGTCAATTGTAGCTGACACCAGTAGGCTTGAAGGGAAAGAGAGAGAGGGAAAGAGCGAGAAGGTAGAGGGAAAGCAATCAGAGAGGAAGAAAAGAGAAAGGTGTCAAGTAGAGAAAAATGGATGAATTGAAAGAAAGAGAATGCGTGAGGAGACAAAGGTAGCGGGCTGGTTCGAGCATTTTTGCCTGGGCTGCTTAAGAGAATGCGTGAGGAGACAAAGGTAGTGGGCTGGTTTGAGCATTTTTGCCTGGGCTGCTTAAGAGAATGCGTGAGGAGACAAAGGTAGCGGGCTGGTTCGAGCATTTTTGCCTGGGCTGCTTAAGAGAATGCGTGAGGAGACAAAGGTAGCGGCTGGTTTGAGCATTTTTGCCTGGGCTGCTTTTGATTCCCCAGTCTGGCCTTGAGTCAAAAGAATTAGTGGAAGCTAGTATTTCCATGATCCTCTTGCTCATTCGTCTTCTCTATTAGCTAGCCACTGGGCTTGAGCCACTAATGACAGAAATAATGTTTCTTTTTTTAAGTCCCGTTATAAGAAATGGCTCATTGGAATGGTTCACCATTTGCCTGCTGCAGCTTTCCAGCTACCAGCAGTTCTTCCCTTACTTTTAAGACCCAGCTTACTCACAGTCTTTCTCCCTTGATTTTCAGCTACTTGAAGCTACTTGAAATTTAAACTAGTAAAGGTAAACACACAAAGGATATTATTTGAAGTAGTACATTTTGCAAGGATGCTCGAAATTTCAAAGTGGCAATTGCATTGATGATAAATTCCGTTTAGTAAAGGCCATAGTAAAGAAAAAATTTACTATGATAAATGAAGAAATTAGATTCGCAAGGGCAAATTGTTTAATTTCAGTTCTTAACTATCTGCCTACATTAACAATGCATGGGACAGAGCAGTACTTAACCTGGGTAGAAAAACCAAAACACAGATTTTATCTTACAAGGCTCAGGTTAAATACAATTCATTTTTTGGTTCCTTTCCCTAAATCTGGTTTTGAATTCCTTCCGGTTTGCCCATGTAATAACTCCTCATCACAAACAACAACGCACTTTATACTTTTTTGCACTTTATACAGCAGCTTGAGAACACTTTTCTTACGCCCACTTTTAAAGCATAAGCACTTTACTTCACACCCAGAGGGATTGATTCTTTTAAACTGTTTTGAAACCCCTACGATTTGCTTTTCTATCCTTTTTTTAAGTTTTGAAAAATAGAAATTTATTGAAAAACAAAAAGCAGAGGGGGGGGTAAAGAAAGGGGAAAATGTAGCAAAAATGCACACACATTACATCTTTGAAAGCTTAAAAATACATGACTAAGAAAATTTATAACAATATAAAAAAGATACATAAGTATAGAATACAAATCTGGTCAAAAATCTAAAAATGCAAAAGATACATTGAAAATGTCAGTATAAATAGTAATATAAATAAGAACAAAACAGAATGTCAAGGAGGTTTCGATACTTCTTGTTCAGAAACTTTACGTATATAAGAAAGTTTAGCATGACAATCGATAAAGTTTGTAACTGGAGACCATAAAAGAGAGCGTTTAAGAGCTAAAGAGACTGGGAATACATAAACTGTGTCCAATCTGTGATTATAACATACGGCGTACCACCAAGCCTGAAAGGATAAGTCAGACAAATTTTTCCAGTGTTTGGTGATCTGTTGAAATGCTACTCCCAAAAGCATATCCAAAATCTGTAAGTGCAAGGGACATCCCAGCCAATCTTCGGAAAGAGAGCCCAGAAATACATTAACAAATGAGAAGGGGTGGTATGATGAAAAATTTGAGTAATTTGTTTCCAAACCTTCTTCCAGAAGTCTTGTACAAAAGGGCAAAAAAAAAGTAAATGTTTTAAATCAGCATTTGGGGACGAGCAGGACCAACAAGTATCAGGGAGTTCAGCATGAATCTTATGCAAAAGTGAAGGTGAAAAAAGTAGCCTGTTATAAATAAAAAAAGTGTTTGTGTAGTATTAGCTGCCCTGGATGTTTTCCTGATTTTAAGCCAAATGTTATTCCATACTTGAACGGACCATTCAACGTGAAGGTCATGCTCCCAATCCAGTTCTATCTTAGTCTTATCTCTAATAAAAGTTTGTGTACGCAAGTACTTGTAAATGGCTGAGCCTTTAGGACCAGTACATAGGAAACTTTGAGAAGTGGTGGAAACAGTACTCGTTTGACTTAAGGGTGTGATGGATTTCTGAATTGCCAAATCTAAAGCTTGTTGTAATAAAAGATAGTTATGAGAAAATGAAGTAGGAAAATTAAATTTAAGTTTGGCCTGAGAAAAAGGTATAGTTTTATCATTTTGAAAAAGCTGGTGAACCCAAATAAGGCCTTTTTGCCTCCAAGATTTCCAAAAAATGGGTTTACTACGGACCATTATACGATGATTATGCCAGATTGAGGATTGAAGAAGAGAGTCTTTGGAAGATCTGTCTAGTAAAAGTGAATCTAGTAGTTTATGTGTGAACTTAACAATAGGTGTTGATAATTTCTGGGGTTTCTGAGTAAAAGAAAGATATTCTAGAAAAGAGAAAGGAGCTATATACGATTGTTCAAGTGACACCCAAAGGGGGGATCTGATGAGATGGTATTAAGCCAATGAGATGACTGACGTAGGTTGAAAGCTTTATGATAGACAGGAAAATCAGGAAAGTTGACTCCGCCTTCTGTTTTAGGGCGACAAAGTTTTGCTAAAGATATACGTACTTTTTTCTTATTCCAAAGAAAAGAAGACAACAAAGAGTTAATTTTTTTGAAATACTTCTGGGGAATGGTAATTGGCAAATTAGAAATAGTGAATAAGACAATTGGGGATAACATCATCTTAATGGTGTCCAACCTCCCCCACCAAGAGAGGTATAAAGGATGCCACCTGTCAATGAGGGAAGAAAGTTTTGAACTACATTTATCCAGGTTGATGGAAACTGATGATTGAATAGAAGGAGAGAAGTATATTCCCAAGTACCTTATATAATTAGTATTCCAAGTAAAATTGGTGATTTTAAAATCCTCTTTAAAAGTAAACTTAGTTAAAGGTAGGATTTCGCATTTGTCATTATTTAGTTTGTAGCCAGAAACAGAGGAGTAGGATTGAGCTTCAAGCAAGAAAGCAGGTAGAGAAGAGGTGGGATTAGACATAAACAATAATATATCATCAGCATAAGCTGCTAATTTAATTTGCATATTACCGTATTTGAAACCCTGAAAATCAGAATTCTGACGAAGTTTACATAAAAAGGGTTCTAAAGCTAGATTAAACAAAAAAGGAGATAAAGGACAACCTTGACGAACACCTCTGCCCAAGTTAAAGTAAGAAGAAGTGAGACCATTAACAAATATAGCAGCTGTAGGGTTTGAATATAGAAGAGAAATTAAAGAATTAATCTTAGGACCAAAGCCAAACCATTTGAGTGATGAAAAAATAAAGGGCCAGTAAACTCTGTCGAAGGCCTTTTCCGCATCCAAAGCTATTGCAGCTAAAGAGTCAGAAAAATGAGAGGCCTTCGAAAGAACATAAAAAAAAGACGTGTATTATCGGTAAGAAAACGACCTTTTACAAAGCCTGACTGCTCCTTACCTAGAAGATCTGGAAGAAAGGATTCTAATCTTAGGGCCAAGGATTTTGAGAAAATTTTGTAATCAATATTTACCAAAGAAATTGGTCTATAATTTTTGCAAAAACGTGGGTCTTTATTATCTTTAGGGATGAGGCAAATTAGGGCTTCTAAAAAGGACCCAGAAGCAGTACCAATTTGTAAAAAAGAGGACATAAGTTTGTGTAATTTAGGGAGGAGAAGATGTGAAAAATGTGAGAAAAATTCGACAGTGAAACCATCAGGACCTGGGGCTTTATCCTTCTTAAGAGTGCGCAAAGCATTGTGTAATTCTTTTATTGAGACATCCGATTCCAAGGATTGAAAATCTAAATTAAGATCAGGAGGCTTAATAATAGAGGAGAGATAGTCCATGATGGATTCTTCCGTAGGATCAGTCTCAGGTGTATATAAGGAGTTGTAAAATGTATGAAATTCTTGTAGAATTTCTGAATCTTTAAATTTGGGCATCTGATGAATATCTAGAATTGACTCAATATTAAATTTGTTTTTTTTTACTTTAAGGTAATTTGCCAATAATTTGCCTGATTTGTTATTACCGCCATAGAATTTGGCACTACACTTAAGCAGATATAAGGAAGCGTTATCCGTAGATTCTTTATTGAATTTAAGTTTGGCAGCAATTAGAGCTTCTAAGCAATCTTTTGATTTAGATGTGTAATAGGTATGTTCTAGAGATTTTATTTTAGCAAAAAGATCCGTAGCTAATTTTCGAGCC